>JAZARR010000105.1:0-1412052 GCA_037389465.1 Baylisascaris procyonis
GCGGCCTGAGCCTAAGCCTAAGCCTAAGCCTAAGCCTAAGCCCTAAGCCTAAGCCTAAGCCTAAGCCTAAGCCTAAGCCTAAGCCTAAGCCTAAGCCTAAGCCTAAGCCTAAGCCTAAGCCTAAGCCTAAGCCTAAGCCTAAGCCTAAGCCTAAGCCTAAGCCTAAGCCTAAGCCTAAGCCTAAGCCTAAGCCTAAGCCTAAGCCTAAGCCTAAGCCTAAGCCTAAGCCTAAGCCTAAGCCTAAGCCTAAGCCTAAGCCTAAGCCTAAGCCTAAGCCTAAGCCTAAGCCTAAGCCTAAGCCTAAGCCTAAGCCTAAGCCTAAGCCTAAGCCTAAGCCTAAGCCTAAGCCTAAGCCTAAGCCTAAGCCTAAGCCTAAGCCTAAGCCTAAGCCTAAGCCTAAGCCTAAGCCTAAGCCTAAGCCTAAGCCTAAGCCTAAGCCTAAGCCTAAGCCTAAGCCTAAGCCTAAGCCTAAGCCTAAGCCTAAGCCTAAGCCTAAGCCTAAGCCTAAGCCTAAGCCTAAGCCTAAGCCTAAGCCTAAGCCTAAGCCTAAGCCTAAGCCTAAGCCTAAGCCTAAGCCTAAGCCTAAGCCTAAGCCTAAGCCTAAGCCTAAGCCTAAGCCTAAGCCTAAGCCTAAGCCTAAGCCTAAGCCTAAGCCTAAGCCTAAGCCTAAGCCTAAGCCTAAGCCTAAGCCTAAGCCTAAGCCTAAGCCTAAGCCTAAGCCTAAGCCTAAGCCTAAGCCTAAGCCTAAGCCTAAGCCTAAGCCTAAGCCTAAGCCTAAGCCTAAGCCTAAGCCTAAGCCTAAGCCTAAGCCTAAGCCTAAGCCTAAGCCTAAGCCTAAGCCTAAGCCTAAGCCTAAGCCTAAGCCTAAGCCTAAGCCTAAGCCTAAGCCTAAGCCTAAGCCTAAGCCTAAGCCTAAGCCTAAGCCTAAGCCTAAGCCTAAGCCTAAGCCTAAGCCTAAGCCTAAGCCTAAGCCTAAGCCTAAGCCTAAGCCTAAGCCTAAGCCTAAGCCTAAGCCTAAGCCTAAGCCTAAGCCTAAGCCTAAGCCTAAGCCTAAGCCTAAGCCTAAGCCTAAGCCTAAGCCTAAGCCTAAGCCTAAGCCTAAGCCTAAGCCTAAGCCTAAGCCTAAGCCTAAGCCTAAGCCTAAGCCTAAGCCTAAGCCTAAGCCTAAGCCTAAGCCTAAGCCTAAGCCTAAGCCTAAGCCTAAGCCTAAGCCTAAGCCTAAGCCTAAGCCTAAGCCTAAGCCTAAGCCTAAGCCTAAGCCTAAGCCTAAGCCTAAGCCTAAGCCTAAGCCTAAGCCTAAGCCTAAGCCTAAGCCTAAGCCTAAGCCTAAGCCTAAGCCTAAGCCTAAGCCTAAGCCTAAGCCTAAGCCTAAGCCTAAGCCTAAGCCTAAGCCTAAGCCTAAGCCTAAGCCTAAGCCTAAGCCTAAGCCTAAGCCTAAGCCTAAGCCTAAGCCTAAGCCTAAGCCTAAGCCTAAGCCTAAGCCTAAGCCTAAGCCTAAGCCTAAGCCTAAGCCTAAGCCTAAGCCTAAGCCTAAGCCTAAGCCTAAGCCTAAGCCTAAGCCTAAGCCTAAGCCTAAGCCTAAGCCTAAGCCTAAGCCTAAGCCTAAGCCTAAGCCTAAGCCTAAGCCTAAGCCTAAGCCTAAGCCTAAGCCTAAGCCTAAGCCTAAGCCTAAGCCTAAGCCTAAGCCTAAGCCTAAGCCTAAGCCTAAGCCTAAGCCTAAGCCTAAGCCTAAGCCTAAGCCTAAGCCTAAGCCTAAGCCTAAGCCTAAGCCTAAGCCTAAGCCTAAGCCTAAGCCTAAGCCTAAGCCTAAGCCTAAGCCTAAGCCTAAGCCTAAGCCTAAGCCTAAGCCTAAGCCTAAGCCTAAGCCTAAGCCTAAGCCTAAGCCTAAGCCTAAGCCTAAGCCTAAGCCTAAGCCTAAGCCTAAGCCTAAGCCTAAGCCTAAGCCTAAGCCTAAGCCTAAGCCTAAGCCTAAGCCTAAGCCTAAGCCTAAGCCTAAGCCTAAGCCTAAGCCTAAGCCTAAGCCTAAGCCTAAGCCTAAGCCTAAGCCTAAGCCTAAGCCTAAGCCTAAGCCTAAGCCTAAGCCTAAGCCTAAGCCTAAGCCTAAGCCTAAGCCTAAGCCTAAGCCTAAGCCTAAGCCTAAGCCTAAGCCTAAGCCTAAGCCTAAGCCTAAGCCTAAGCCTAAGCCTAAGCCTAAGCCTAAGCCTAAGCCTAAGCCTAAGCCTAAGCCTAAGCCTAAGCCTAAGCCTAAGCCTAAGCCTAAGCCTAAGCCTAAGCCTAAGCCTAAGCCTAAGCCTAAGCCTAAGCCTAAGCCTAAGCCTAAGCCTAAGCCTAAGCCTAAGCCTAAGCCTAAGCCTAAGCCTAAGCCTAAGCCTAAGCCTAAGCCTAAGCCTAAGCCTAAGCCTAAGCCTAAGCCTAAGCCTAAGCCTAAGCCTAAGCCTAAGCCTAAGCCTAAGCCTAAGCCTAAGCCTAAGCCTAAGCCTAAGCCTAAGCCTAAGCCTAAGCCTAAGCCTAAGCCTAAGCCTAAGCCTAAGCCTAAGCCTAAGCCTAAGCCTAAGCCTAAGCCTAAGCCTAAGCCTAAGCCTAAGCCTAAGCCTAAGCCTAAGCCTAAGCCTAAGCCTAAGCCTAAGCCTAAGCCTAAGCCTAAGCCTAAGCCTAAGCCTAAGCCTAAGCCTAAGCCTAAGCCTAAGCCTAAGCCTAAGCCTAAGCCTAAGCCTAAGCCTAAGCCTAAGCCTAAGCCTAAGCCTAAGCCTAAGCCTAAGCCTAAGCCTAAGCCTAAGCCTAAGCCTAAGCCTAAGCCTAAGCCTAAGCCTAAGCCTAAGCCTAAGCCTAAGCCTAAGCCTAAGCCTAAGCCTAAGCCTAAGCCTAAGCCTAAGCCTAAGCCTAAGCCTAAGCCTAAGCCTAAGCCTAAGCCTAAGCCTAAGCCTAAGCCTAAGCCTAAGCCTAAGCCTAAGCCTAAGCCTAAGCCTAAGCCTAAGCCTAAGCCTAAGCCTAAGCCTAAGCCTAAGCCTAAGCCTAAGCCTAAGCCTAAGCCTAAGCCTAAGCCTAAGCCTAAGCCTAAGCCTAAGCCTAAGCCTAAGCCTAAGCCTAAGCCTAAGCCTAAGCCTAAGCCTAAGCCTAAGCCTAAGCCTAAGCCTAAGCCTAAGCCTAAGCCTAAGCCTAAGCCTAAGCCTAAGCCTAAGCCTAAGCCTAAGCCTAAGCCTAAGCCTAAGCCTAAGCCTAAGCCTAAGCCTAAGCCTAAGCCTAAGCCTAAGCCTAAGCCTAAGCCTAAGCCTAAGCCTAAGCCTAAGCCTAAGCCTAAGCCTAAGCCTAAGCCTAAGCCTAAGCCTAAGCCTAAGCCTAAGCCTAAGCCTAAGCCTAAGCCTAAGCCTAAGCCTAAGCCTAAGCCTAAGCCTAAGCCTAAGCCTAAGCCTAAGCCTAAGCCTAAGCCTAAGCCTAAGCCTAAGCCTAAGCCTAAGCCTAAGCCTAAGCCTAAGCCTAAGCCTAAGCCTAAGCCTAAGCCTAAGCCTAAGCCTAAGCCTAAGCCTAAGCCTAAGCCTAAGCCTAAGCCTAAGCCTAAGCCTAAGCCTAAGCCTAAGCCTAAGCCTAAGCCTAAGCCTAAGCCTAAGCCTAAGCCTAAGCCTAAGCCTAAGCCTAAGCCTAAGCCTAAGCCTAAGCCTAAGCCTAAGCCTAAGCCTAAGCCTAAGCCTAAGCCTAAGCCTAAGCCTAAGCCTAAGCCTAAGCCTAAGCCTAAGCCTAAGCCTAAGCCTAAGCCTAAGCCTAAGCCTAAGCCTAAGCCTAAGCCTAAGCCTAAGCCTAAGCCTAAGCCTAAGCCTAAGCCTAAGCCTAAGCCTAAGCCTAAGCCTAAGCCTAAGCCTAAGCCTAAGCCTAAGCCTAAGCCTAAGCCTAAGCCTAAGCCTAAGCCTAAGCCTAAGCCTAAGCCTAAGCCTAAGCCTAAGCCTAAGCCTAAGCCTAAGCCTAAGCCTAAGCCTAAGCCTAAGCCTAAGCCTAAGCCTAAGCCTAAGCCTAAGCCTAAGCCTAAGCCTAAGCCTAAGCCTAAGCCTAAGCCTAAGCCTAAGCCTAAGCCTAAGCCTAAGCCTAAGCCTAAGCCTAAGCCTAAGCCTAAGCCTAAGCCTAAGCCTAAGCCTAAGCCTAAGCCTAAGCCTAAGCCTAAGCCTAAGCCTAAGCCTAAGCCTAAGCCTAAGCCTAAGCCTAAGCCTAAGCCTAAGCCTAAGCCTAAGCCTAAGCCTAAGCCTAAGCCTAAGCCTAAGCCTAAGCCTAAGCCTAAGCCTAAGCCTAAGCCTAAGCCTAAGCCTAAGCCTAAGCCTAAGCCTAAGCCTAAGCCTAAGCCTAAGCCTAAGCCTAAGCCTAAGCCTAAGCCTAAGCCTAAGCCTAAGCCTAAGCCTAAGCCTAAGCCTAAGCCTAAGCCTAAGCCTAAGCCTAAGCCTAAGCCTAAGCCTAAGCCTAAGCCTAAGCCTAAGCCTAAGCCTAAGCCTAAGCCTAAGCCTAAGCCTAAGCCTAAGCCTAAGCCTAAGCCTAAGCCTAAGCCTAAGCCTAAGCCTAAGCCTAAGCCTAAGCCTAAGCCTAAGCCTAAGCCTAAGCCTAAGCCTAAGCCTAAGCCTAAGCCTAAGCCTAAGCCTAAGCCTAAGCCTAAGCCTAAGCCTAAGCCTAAGCCTAAGCCTAAGCCTAAGCCTAAGCCTAAGCCTAAGCCTAAGCCTAAGCCTAAGCCTAAGCCTAAGCCTAAGCCTAAGCCTAAGCCTAAGCCTAAGCCTAAGCCTAAGCCTAAGCCTAAGCCTAAGCCTAAGCCTAAGCCTAAGCCTAAGCCTAAGCCTAAGCCTAAGCCTAAGCCTAAGCCTAAGCCTAAGCCTAAGCCTAAGCCTAAGCCTAAGCCTAAGCCTAAGCCTAAGCCTAAGCCTAAGCCTAAGCCTAAGCCTAAGCCTAAGCCTAAGCCTAAGCCTAAGCCTAAGCCTAAGCCTAAGCCTAAGCCTAAGCCTAAGCCTAAGCCTAAGCCTAAGCCTAAGCCTAAGCCTAAGCCTAAGCCTAAGCCTAAGCCTAAGCCTAAGCCTAAGCCTAAGCCTAAGCCTAAGCCTAAGCCTAAGCCTAAGCCTAAGCCTAAGCCTAAGCCTAAGCCTAAGCCTAAGCCTAAGCCTAAGCCTAAGCCTAAGCCTAAGCCTAAGCCTAAGCCTAAGCCTAAGCCTAAGCCTAAGCCTAAGCCTAAGCCTAAGCCTAAGCCTAAGCCTAAGCCTAAGCCTAAGCCTAAGCCTAAGCCTAAGCCTAAGCCTAAGCCTAAGCCTAAGCCTAAGCCTAAGCCTAAGCCTAAGCCTAAGCCTAAGCCTAAGCCTAAGCCTAAGCCTAAGCCTAAGCCTAAGCCTAAGCCTAAGCCTAAGCCTAAGCCTAAGCCTAAGCCTAAGCCTAAGCCTAAGCCTAAGCCTAAGCCTAAGCCTAAGCCTAAGCCTAAGCCTAAGCCTAAGCCTAAGCCTAAGCCTAAGCCTAAGCCTAAGCCTAAGCCTAAGCCTAAGCCTAAGCCTAAGCCTAAGCCTAAGCCTAAGCCTAAGCCTAAGCCTAAGCCTAAGCCTAAGCCTAAGCCTAAGCCTAAGCCTAAGCCTAAGCCTAAGCCTAAGACTAGGCAAACTCCGCAGTAACTGCAGTTGAGGAGCCTAATTTTGCAGATAACCTAAGGCAAAAGCTGTACTATACGTCTAAGAATTTTATGTTTTTACACAATTGCATGATGATAAATTGATGAGAGCATTAAGTAAAATCTATAATTTCATCTCAGTCACTGAATGCCTTTATCGATAAATCATTCTGCTTGTTGCATTTTCCAAAAAATCAACAGGTATGAGTCGAAAACAAAATGTTTGCCGAGATTGTGCACATCTTCGGAACGCACAGATGTTTTCTGTTGAATACTCGTTCAAGGGAAAACATCAGGTTTGTTGCATTTCATACATCTCCGTCTTCTTATCAATTAACAATGGTGTTTTCATTCACTTCAGATTGCGTGTTGGAAACTGTTCCCTCTGCATTCCCACCTTCCCGATTGAAGCGTTGAAACGA
Source organism: Baylisascaris procyonis (assembly GCA_037389465.1). Taxonomy (NCBI): domain Eukaryota; kingdom Metazoa; phylum Nematoda; class Chromadorea; order Rhabditida; family Ascarididae; genus Baylisascaris; species Baylisascaris procyonis. The sequence continues at coordinate 6,037 of JAZARR010000105.1, forward strand.
TCGAGCTGCCTTATTGATCGACTTTTCTTCAATCCTTCATACCAAGTGCGAAGGTATGAAGCATAGTCTCATTATTCTTGAAACATTTGTACGGTCATTCGATTCATGCTCCGTTCACGCACGTGCAAACACAACTTGGAAAGCATAAGTTGCCATTTCACTTCCAACAGAGCCTTCATTAAGCTGCGTCTCGAACTGTCGCTGAATCATCTTTTTTTAATCATTTTGAATGCAGCTCGGAGCCGTCATAAAGAAAGATTATTTTTAATTGCTTTACCTTTTTTAATGTCTCATATAGTTAACTGAATATTTAAAATTATATGTGCTACCATTTCAGGCTAAACTGTTTTATGGGAGGTCGAGAAATAAATTTCAATGGACTATGTGACATGCGCGCCTGATCAACCTTAATTACGTTAAAAAACTCATAAAGGGTAGATTAAAACTAAAAGTTTAGTTAGCGCTTTTAAGTCTCCATTACAGTATCTGCAGTATGATCAGTATCATGATACAGTAGCTTTAGCGATATCCAATCGAAATCTTCGATTCGGTTTAGAAAATATGGAAATGATTTTTAATTTGGATTTTTTTAAATCTAATGCGATCAGAATTAAAATTCTCTATTACTTGCTCATACTGGCTTCGTTTCGGGGTTTATCCACACCATTTTCTCGAGTGCCTCATGCTGCGGTGAATATTGCCGTGTTCGAGGTGGTTTACTTCCTATAAACTTCTGTTTTGCGTTTGAAAGTCATGGAGAACTTTAAGAAGCGTTCAAGAGAAAACATCTATACGTTCAGAAGAAAACTCGTGATCTGGCATGGATAGCTAAGAATCGGAGTTATGCAAGTGAGTTACAAGTATGAGGCACAAGTGTAGGTTAAATTCACACCTGCACCTTATAAGGAAAGAGACCAAGGCAGGTATAATTGATGCAGACATCTCCCACATGATGTCCTAACTTCGAAGTGGGGAATACCATAAATCACATGTTGTGATTCTCGAACAAAATATTTTCTGAATGTGTGACTTTTGCAGCTGGGTTCCTAGACAACTGCTGAAGGTAAAAACAACCGAAGGACGTTCCGGAAGTCAGCGTCAGTAGCCAAAGTTACGATTTTGGTGGTATGGTTTTTAACGTATCTAGATTCACTGGAGTACTACATAAATTTCGTCATTGACAAGGAATGGAAGCGAATAAAACCCTCATATCCCTCATATATAAGAAATCCCTCGAATATTCACGTTCTTATCGTTGAAATTTTCTTGAGGGATGTTTCTAAATGCACTCAACGAAGTTCCCACTGGAATTGTTGGTGATTGTGGTTGAGTTGTGTTTGCGTTTATGGCTACCGTTCATCGTTTTCACCCATTTTTTGTTTCATCTTATCTTGATGGTACGAGATGGTGAAGGAGTTGGCGAAAGAAGGGCAAAGCTAGTTTATAACGGGGGAACCTAGGTGATGTAACAACTTGTTTAGACGATTAGGTGGCCAGGTGAAATGTGAGAGTCAGACCGAAGTTGTGCACATTCATCGAACAAAAGTTTTTGATATGAACTATAAGGGAAATCTACTCCTTAAGCTGGAAGGATATGCGTTGGTCGGTTCTTTGCTAAAATAAGCCGGAGCATTTTTATTTAGGCGAAGCTACGAAGTGAGAATTGACGATACGTCGCCCCGCATCCAGTTCGTAGTTTGCGTCCTATAAGGAAGTTGTAAGTCCCGTTTTGTTCCTCATATCTATGAATGGTGAGTCGAATTATACTGTGAGTGATACCGTGCTTTTTATGAAGTCTTCAGAACATATCGTCCTTTTTATTATCATGTCTATAAATTCCATATTCTGTAAAAGAATTTTGATGCAATCATCAGGTGGTCGAAGTTATCTTAGTTAAATGTTTCCAGTGTGAAATAATATGTGATAAAGGGCAATTGTTTTCTCAGGCTGATGGGTGAGATTCTTCTACAGACGGTGGCCCTGATCTTAAGCGTACTATAATTGACCTGGTCTTTCCTTGAGATCCCACGAATGGCTCTTCAGTAATAGTATTTTACGTGTGCTGAATAGTCGTTCAAAATCATTCTGCATACCGCTTTGATTTTGCAATAATCACCCTCCGTCTGGTCTCCTCATTGGTTTCTTATATCACGCAGTTAGAAAATTTCCGAAAATGCTTCATTCGTATTTCTTTTCATGCATCACGGTCCATATCAGCTAAAGTTTTCTATTAAGGTAGAAATGTTTAATTTGGATCAGCTGGAATATCTCAGGATGAAATTTGTTTGAACTGGATTGTGCACGGCTTCTGAGACATTCCTTTGTCAGAAATAATCCAATATGTCATTCTCCTTTGTCGGCGTGGATATCATTTTCGATTCACCAAAAAATTTTATGTTCTTTAGAGTTTTCCGTTTCGTATTTATACTTCTCTGGAATCGACTTCCAGCAAATATCACTTTCTCATCTTTAAAACTGCTGTTGAGTTTTTTCGATCTTCATATTCTTGCTGCTGTTGAATATCGAATTCCTAGGAGTTTCACATGTGCTTCTTCAAACGTTCGTTTCGCACAAGCATTTTTTTCTTTCAATTTCATTTCCCATTGTTCTGCGCCGATATGTTTCTTCATGTTTATGTCCACATACTCCTTCTCCAATATTTTCTCACTTTCAGATGTTTAGATGAATGTAATAAATAAAAAACCTTGTTGAAGTTATTATCATTTCAATAAATAGACAATAAGTAAGTTGCCGAAATATTTGAGAGAAAAGGCATCCCATTCTTTTAAAATATCCATCTTCAAACCACATATGAGATATCCATTAATGCAAAGCATTTTGCATTGTGCATTTTTGTTTATTCTTGTCATAGTGAAAAGTGAGAGAGTTGTTTTTGGTTACCTTTATTGTTCACATGGACTTTTATGATGTGCTCACCTTGTGTTTCAGCACAAAGATCATAAGATCGTTTGATTCACATGTAGGCATGCCTGCTGTTCCCCCTCCTCCTCCTCTTCCTTAAGTCTAGGACAACTTCAGGAAAGCAAAATTTTTAGCCAAAGTTTGCTGCTCATTACTTGGCAAGCTGCCAGAGCTCATTTCAAATTCAAATTTAACATCGTTATTATTGATGTTATTTCCGTGAACCGGATATGATGAGATTTGATGAGCTAACGATATAATTACGCCAAAATCCATTTTCACGTTGGATTTTTCTAACAAATTTTAGCAATTTTCAGTAATTTTTCAGTGCATTTTTACTGACTAACTTCATAATTATCCGAAAATTTATGGCAAGCAATTCGGCTTTGTTTAATTAGTGATTGTGAGAGAAAGCTAGGCGAGGGGGGGGGGGGCATAGAAGATGGTGCGTGTTCTTTATATGACTCAGTGAACTAATGCGCAGCATTGAAAAAAAATCTTCCTTGTAAGGGATACAAGAGAGACGTTAGACGATTGCAACAAAGGAGAGAGCGCTTGTTGGGCACGCGGCACGCTATGCCTCTAACGATCTCTCCATTGCATCCGCCCACGTAGACTCCTGGCTTCTATGTGTACGGGTCTATCCTCTGTATGAGATGCGCAGATGTGACGATGTTGTTCGAGTTGATGCTTTAGAGATATGATGCTTACATTTTTTATTTTACTTGCTTACATTTTCTGTATTTAAATTCTATACGAATAACCGTTTCAAACTGATTTGAATAGTGAAGCTGCAAAAAAATTGACGGATATTTCAATGAAAACAGTAGAAAAAGACGGGAATAATAAGGTACTTTTGGTGTGCTGCTAACAGTCGTTTATTAATAATGAGACAGGTAAAAATCACTCATAATTAGGTTAACATTTAGCGATTACATAATAAATAGTAGTGATTTTTAAAAAAATATTTAATAAAATATAAAACTTTTTACTAAATATCGCACACATGTCATACATGTTAGCTAGAAAAAAGAGCATTAAACAACTGTTCTTCGCTGGAATGTTGCTGTGTTTTGAGAAAAACAAAAGATAATTTCCTACCATTTCAGCTTTAGTCCTCTTATTTTGAAATATACTTCTGTTTGTTCACCTCCTTTTTATTGTTTCCTTAGATTGCTTTTATTTTTCAAAATCTAATTAACAAACAGTTTACTTAATGAGGCATCTTTATTATAATTCGTTCACTTTCATCTGGTAATTGGTCGATTTTGTGTTTTTTAGATGTTTTTATTTCGCTTTTCTTTCACTTCTCACCTATCACCTTATCACTTGTCACCTATCACTTTTTTTTTGGAGGGACATTTAGCTTTTTAATCAAATTCACATGGAATACTCTCAATATCTCCTGAATCTGTAAACAAAAGTGGATATTTTCAGCTTTTATACCCTTCGAATGTTCATTCGTTCTAGGAAATTGTGAATTTTTTTTTTTTTTTTTTTTCAAAAAGAAAACCCACATTTTATCACTCCATATGAGTTTTCACTTCCAGCACAGTGCTTCACCTAATGCAGAATATATCCATATAGAAATTTGATATATTTTTTGCTGTCAATACTTTAAGCGGAAAACGTGCGAATTTTTAATTATATTTTCGCCTTTTTTTTCCTCTTATATTTCGCTAATTTTCGCCAAAATTACAAAAAAAAAACCATATTTAGCATTAAATGAAAAAAGAGCGTTTGAAAAAATGCGTAAACGAATTTGAATTTGTTTCGTTAGACATTGTTAAGTGTGATTCTATAGTTGGTCGTTAGACGTTGCACAAAATCTGGTTTCAATACGACAATAGTTGAGCATATAGACGGCAAACCCGTTCAGTGAACATTTCCACTCCACATTTTTATACATTATTTACTTTTCTTACATTTCTTATCATTTTTAAACCGAAGTTTACCTTAATAAAATGTTTAATTATTTCTACTGCGATTAACTTTTGTGGTCTAAAATTGTTGATTTAGTCAACTGAAGCAAAGACCGCATCGGTTGCATTTTGGCTTAGACGGAAAAGAGAGCCTGGGCCAAGTAATTGTAAATTTTGCAAATTTTCCGCTGTTACCAATGGAAAAAAAATCACTTAAATCATCAGCCGAAATCTTTGACTAGTAAACACTTACGAATATTTAAAAACCAGTCAATACTTGTTGGCTGAGAGCCAATTTGTTATCATTTGTTGGGGTCGTTTTTTTCCTTTCTTTTTTTTTTTGTAAAAGTGAAAATCGAACTATATTTATCGTGAAATTTGCTCTATTTAAATTCCGCGGTTTCTTTGACGTTTCTGTGACATCTGTGAGCACTTGTTAACAGCAAAAAAAATGTTGACTGACAGTATTTACAATTTTTAGCTGATGAAGTTTTAATAAACCGCAAAATTTTTATGACTTGAAATATTCATTTCTCCCGTTCAGCAACGTTGGTTAGCTCTATCCGTTTCTTTTATTTCCCCACTCATTCTTTTCATATTCCGTCCCATTATTTTATTCTGTAATTGATGTAATAGTGGCATTCGTCAAGGGTTTTTTTTTTTTTTTTGGCTGAATTTTGCATCCTCTGCGCAGGTTTGTTCAATTACCTGCAAATGTTAATAGTGCAGTTTTTTCTCAATTTCTTAGTACTTATCGTGCACTAAATGAGGTAAAAGGGAAGGGGTTGAATTTGTACCACTAATAATATATGTTTGAATTGGTCGAATCACACCATCTCCATTTTCCTAATTTTTCCACCTGTATGTACGTGATGCACGTTTGTTCCATCTATAAGCTGCAACATTTCCCCTAGTGTGCAATAAGCGTTCATCATACGAACGAAAATGTGCACTATGTCGCGTAATGATCGAGGATGGCGCTTAGTTTTTGTAAATACTTCGCCATATCTTGTTGCCATCTGCCGACTTCTTGCTTGCGAGCCACAGCGGTACCATCACTATCGTAGCGTTCGTTGTCTTCCACTCATGGCTTTCTTCTGTTTGGTCGTTTTGTATAGTTGGGTAGATTCTATTGTGGCGCATGGAACTTAGGTAAGGGGGGGGGGAGGGAGGGTTTAGAAGAAGGGGTAGGAAGCGGAGAGAGGTAGAGCAGTAAATAAAGGGATGATGCGAATCTCATTTCTTTCACTTAGGTTTTTTGAATCAGTCGTTTTTGAATCAATCTCATTTCTTTCTTTCAACTTGCCAATTAAACAGCAGCCTTACAAATCTTTATTTTTTTTTTTTTCTAATCAATGAATCAGTCGGCGCAGCGATTCGCTTATTTAAAATTCCTTCGATTTGTTGATTTATCATTTTTGTTTGTAATGATCGATGCATTTTATTATTAATAATCGATGCATTTATTATTTAAGTTTTTCCCCCATTTTTTTGAAGGAAAAAATATTCGAACGGAATTCAAAACCAATATTCCAAGTATGAATTCATAACACGGATTCACTAAGACACAACAATTTCGGTCCGAATAAACGTTTCGGCGAGTTTTCGTTGCGTTCAAATTTATTTTATTTTAGGTGATTTAACGCCTAACAATTGTACGGGAAATTTTCAGTCAAATTTTTCAAAAAAATTCAAAAATTTCAGTGATTCAGTTTCTCTAGTGTGAAAATTATCCAAAAAAATGAGAAAATTATAAATAATTGGTCATAAAATAATGAAAAACAATTGAAATCACATAGTCAATCTGGAAAAACCCGGAAAATTTTGCAGAAAATATTGAAAAATTGTGGAGCATTGAGGATCAGCGATCGTTGATTAATCCTTCGGATATCTAATTAAGAAGAGCCATAAATGTACTCGTAACTGTAATAGATATTCTATAGTCTAGGTAAGGATATGTTCATGATCACTCCTACGGTATTAGTAACGATAGTAAATCTGTGTTGATATTGATAATACAAGTTGATAACAATAATTAACCAGTAATTAGTAATCTTAATTAGCGCTGTTAGTGATAGTTGTGTGATCTGCAGCAACAATAACAAATTGCTAATAGAGTTCCAATAATTTAGTTTTAGTAATGAATATTAGTAGGGAATTGCAGCAATTTACTACTCCACTGTTATGATATTGGCAATGATAGACAATAGTAATGTTATTTACGTAGTAATAGCAATAGTAGTGGTAATAGTAGTAGTAATATAGATAATAATAACAATAGTAATAAAATTAGTGTGTAATGTAATAGCGAGGCCTGAAACGGTCGTTATAAAGCGTTCTACTTCTTCCACGTGTTTCAAATTTCAGCGCTTTGAAGTGTTCTTATTATCTTCTTGTGTACTGGCCGCTGTCTTGTACGTTGACCCTTTTTTTGATTCATTCTGCTCCATTTTGAGCTCCTTTTTTCTCATCGTTCACTTCCTTCATATTAACCAAAAATAGACAAATTTAAGGAACTATAAAACTAAGGCTTTTAATTTAATAGCGATCTCATACACATTAAAAAAAGATTTCACCTTATTTGAGCAACTAAGGAACAGCGATTATTTTGTTTGAACTTTTTTTTGCATATCAGTAAAGTGAGATGATGATTTTATTGCGTGCGAATGATTGTTGTTATTATTGTTGTCGTCATTTAAATAAGAATCTCATCTCACACCGACGAATCACATCCGCGATATCCTTTGTAATGAAATTTCCCAAATTCAAATCTCATCAGCTGCTAGTTGAAGCACTTAATATGACTTATATAAGGAGATGTTGGCGTCTTTTAATTACTGAGTGTTCATCTGCTAATCATATCACCCAATTGAACGTTTGAAGTCGAATTTGCAAATTAACTAATTAACGTCTAACGCTAACAGAGATTTAAAAATAAAACCGGAAATCGCGGTGCGTAGTTAATTCTATTACTTGCAGTTCTTTTTAGCTTGTGAGTAAGTGATTTCAATTTCTGGTGAGCCTTCGGCTTTTCGTTTCGATTCAGTTCTCTACCATCTTATTTTTGTACTTCAAGAAGAACAGTAGTCTACAGTCTTAATGAGGAAAGAGTCAACCTAATTACTCGATACATTCAAAGGCATAATTTCTAAATAATCTTAAAAAAATTCAAAAAAATTTGAATTGAAATGAATTCTAAAAATTTCAAAAATTTATTAAATTCCAGTAAATTTTTTCTTTCGCATCGATAGACTTCAGTGTTGAAATTAATTGACGTGTAAAGAATTTTTTTCTGATGTGAAACTTTCATAAGAAAAGATAACTTTTATTTCAAATAGGTTGAAAAATGTTCATGTTCATCATCTGAACATTAGTCAAATGTTCAAAAATTCGAATAATTTTTGGGCTATTGAATGATTTCCTCCTAGTCTTATAATTCATCCAATTACTATATTACATTTTTAAATTTATATATCAAAATGGAATGTAAATGTGCTGATTAAATGAAATTGCTGTTGTAGATAAAGAGCGCTTAATTTTTCGAAAGATTCAATTTTATCCCCTTTCCTCCCATCCGCCTCCTTCCCCTCGTATATATTTCGAATCGAGTTTTCACGCGTATGGCCTTCAGCATATGTCCTTGTAAATGGCATATGCACAATCGTTTTTTTTTTTTCATTTCATTACAATCGTTGGCATCAATTCCAGCAGATGTTTGAAGTCCATTTAGTGTCGAATTACGTATAAGTCCATCGCTTATCAGTTTCGTTGTAATTTTAATCTCTTTGAGTTTTTCATTGTTTTTGTTTCATTTAGAACGATAAAAATATTGTGGTAAACATTACAGCGCCAAAAAAAAAAGTTGAAAATATGAATGAAATATGATTACAGTGTAATTTCATAAGCAGTATATGCCGCATAGAGAGCAGTCTAATCTAATTTTCGGATCTATATCGCCAAGTGTATCTACTGTAATTCTATAAGTTTTTTTCGAATCTCTTTTCGTTTTGAAATAAGTACCGCTTTAATGCAAACGGTTATCGTTGGTTGTTGTTGTTATGCACTAGTTTGCGAGAAATTAATTTAGCCCTATGTTGATATAATGCAGTGGATCGTTGGGCGCCATCACAACACACACACACTGCACGAATTGTTGGATAATTCGAACAAGTCATTGTGAAATGTGTACTTCAACGTGCAGCTGCTACTTGCCAGCTGCTTGGTTGAGTAGGTAGATTGGTTGGCTGGTTGTTTAGATTACGATACGGCTAACCGATGTCTATTCTTCAGTGGCAAGTTGCCCTTTCTTATCACACACACATACACCTACACATACATGCACGCACACACACACACACACACAGATACACACACAACACACACACACACAGCACACACACAACACACACACACGCACACAACACACACACACACACAACACACACACAACACACACACACACACAACACACACACACAACACACACACACGCACACACACACACACGCGCCGTTCACTGTGAAGATTTGTGTATCGTTGGCCGACTAATCCCAACTGTTCCATTAGTAATAAAGTCCAAACGAGTAATTTGTACAAAGAAAGCACTTAAAGAACTACGAATGTCGTTGAATTATTGTTGGTCTCGAGGTAGTGGTAGTTGATCTATTTACTTATTTAGTCACTTATTTGTTTATTTATTTATTCACTAATTTTTTGCATATCAGTTTCCAAAAGCGAGCATAGCGAGAATGGTAAATATTGTTTCGATAAGTTTCATATATTTTTTCGAAGCTTCTGACGATCAATCGCTGATCTTTATAAATCGTAATTGGAAATATTAGGTGAATATGCGACAGACGTATTCATACTTATTTGCAACAAGACACATTCGCAAAAAAAAAAACCGCCGACTATAATATTTATAAAAAATGTTCAAGAAGATATGAGTTGTCCAAGGCTTTTCGTATTGGATGTGAAACTTCCCAATCAAAAAAGCATAAGAAATGTCGTTTGTGATTTGCACATGAAATTTATTTTTTCGTATGCAAATTTATTCACGGTGAATATTGTTTAACTAATGTGCTTAACGGAAGTGCAGTAACGCTCGTAACGGCATTCTTATATCGAATAAATTGCTGTTTGCATAGTTGTTCACTCATTGGCGAAGTCATTCCAGTTTTTTATGGCGCTTAATGACACTCAGCGATGCACACATCTGTGACTTTTGTTTCTTCCTCATTTTGCCTAACGTTTCTTGCATTTGTTTTCCTCGTTGAAATGTATCGCTGACTTGAAGTACTTTACAAAGGTATGCCAGGACACTTGCGGCTTACAGGAGAAAGATAGGGGGGAGGAAAGAGGAGAGCATAGTCAATTGAAGGGTTGTTTCATCCTTTTGCATTGTATGCTTCACCATATTTCATTGTCTATAGGCAAGCAGGATTAACAAAGGTGCGTAAAAAGCGTGTTTAACTTTGGGGATTGAAAAATGTTCTTATTTTTTGTTCCGTTCGCATATTGACTTAAGAACATGAAGATCTGACTGACGTATATTCTTGTTTTTTTGTTCCTTATGGACATTTTTTGGAAATTTTGTTGCCAATATCTCCGTGGAGCCCGGAGCTGAATTTGAAGCGATTTATTTTGCAGAAATCGACGTTGATATGATGTCTTTTTTAGTTCTTCACTACAATTTTTCATCTCATAGGTAGATTTAACCGTGCTAGTGGTTTCGGTTAATTTCATCAAGGAAACTCCAAGCAAGAGAGTCTAATAAATCTGGTGATCACCTAAAAAAAATTTTTCTCGCTCAACGCTTTGTAGAGGGCGATTGTGGCCAGCAGCGTCCTCGTAGGTCATTTCACTCCTCTTTTAGAAGTCTTTGTTCATTTTGATGATTGACGAAGAATATTCCGGTGATATGGGCCAGCTGGTGAGATGGACTTCTAAATTTACGTGATCCGCTGAGCAGTTGCCAAAAATGAGACCTATGTTTTTTATTGAAAATTTCATCGAAAATTCTGGACATTTCCTTGTGAATCGCTTGGTGGTGATGAGGTGACGCAAAACAGTCCTCCCCTTATTTTTCTAGATTAAACTGAATTTCTGTTATCACTAGCTCAAAAGTCTAAGTAACTGTTGTAATTTAAATAAGTGAGTGGGTTTAAATGTAATACTAAAATAAAGAAGTAAATAGATTCGAATGCGTTCGTTGAATTGATAGTATTGAGTTGTCGAATTGGACGCCCATTGAAGAGTCGGTTGCGGCACTTCTCTTCCCATGGCATTCGATCAACAAATGTCAATGCCTATTCAACAAGTTAAACTCAGCTAGTCTTATTACACCCAATGCTTCATTTTTCGTTTTCTTTTTTTCTCACGCTTGGGTTGCTCATTTGTTTTCTTTCTTCCAACATTGTTTTATATTTCGATCTTTTACTGTTTATTGCTTGCAAAAATCTCGTAAATTTTTGTTGGTAAGAGGAAAAGTTGCACAAAGCAACAAGCATTCCAACTTTGATACATCGATAATTGAAGGCCGTTATTCACAAAAATTTTACCTCCTTGCTGTAGCGTTTTTTTCTTGTTTCTATCAAAAAAGAAAGCAATCAAGCGGGTCGTATTCGGATCACCATAACCTAGGAATTAGTGGAATGTCTATAATAATGTATAGATAAGAAATGTTATCGCGGCGCCACTCTTGTTTCGTGTGCGGCAGTGACACATTTTTTCGAATTTATCTTCATCTACCGGTTTATGTGGGAGAAGTTATCGTCGTTTTATTTAACCGTCAATATGGAACATTGTATGCTGTATACTTTTTTTAACGTTCATTAATTTACTACCAATTTTTCGTTAGAAACGTGTGTAATAGAGTAATTTTTGAAACGACGTTCACGATGATTGTAACGTGGGACATTTCTTTTCACCTCCCCCTCTTCCTATCACCTCTGCCTGCCAACTCTTTGAAGTGATCTCTTGTTTTTTTGACTTTTGACGTTCTACATTGCACGTACTGCTTGCTAGGTTGGTTTTGCACTTACTGAAGAGTCGATTCGCACGTACTTAGCATATAGTTTTTACTGGTCAACCAATCGGGTACTATTTAATCTCTGTAGTTGAGTTGAATTTAATGCACTAGATAAAGCCATTTACCTTTATTTTTTGTAATAAATTAATGAACATTTGAAAAAAAAACATTGCATTTCATTTGTAAATTAGGTTGTCATTGCAATTTATAGATTTGCAGTATGAGCATCATGCTTTAAAAAGTAGGAGTGAAGCGATGAAAAATTCAGACTTTTTTAGCGTGTAGGATTGAGGCCAACTTTGACTAATCAAACGCTGAAAATTGCCTCGGATAATGCTTGATTTTGCAGTATTGTTATCACATGCGTAAGCATTTAATAAAAATTATGCACTTTTTTTTCCTCAAAAGTACACCAAAAAGAAGTGCCTGATTGTTTAAGATTTCAACATCTTGCGCCATACTCTTCATTAACAAGCAAAAAGAAAACATCTACAGATCTTTGCCTTTTGAATACATGAAATGACTTGAGTTTTAGATGCTGTTGTTTGTTGTCCCATCGCCAGTTTTGCTAGAGCAGTGTAACGATCTTGTGAACAGCAGAAAGATCAAAATAAAAAGGTGAAGTATCTCCTCTGTTCCTACAACCATTTTTTTCTAACGAAATTTCAAGTATAAGTGAAACTTAGTGTGAAAAATCACTCACTAATCAACATTTAAAGGTGGTGTTTCCTTAAAGGAGAGGTCCTGGAGGGGTGGGGTAAGGACATGGGGAAAGGGAGGAGGGGGGGGGGGTTGTTATGGTTGTTAGTGGGATACGATATGTCTATTTTTATGTCGCAAATAGTTAAGCAGCGCAATCGTTGATTTGCATAGAGGTTGATGCTTAGAGAAATTCAAAGAAATAATATGAGAATGTGAGATTGCCATTGTGCGTTGTGTCAATATTTTGTTAGCTTTGCAACGAAAAATATTTAAATCAATTCACTATGTAAACTTTGCTGCACTTTTAACGCTTTCAATCTAGCGATTGCTTGAAGTATTTAAATGGGGATTGATGAATTTTATTTTTTATTTTTTAAAAACAAATTATAGCGAATTTAAAAAATTTGGGAGATATTGAAATGGGGATTGTTGCACTTGCAGAAAGTGGAAAGCGAGAGGAAAAGAAAGCTGGAGAAGATTTATAGCACTCATTTCTTTTCTAGCGCTCTCCTATCGAACAGATTAATCAACGAGAGTTCCATATATTTCTTTGCTATTCAATCCATTAGTACTGTTAATGTCCAGTACAATTTGTGGTGTCTGTATCGAAATGAAATGATATGTCATGTCTTTAACGATTAGAAAATTATCGGAATTAGGGGGTTGTTACTGGCTGTGATTATGTAAGACATAATTTGCCAACATTCGAAATAAACCTGTTTCGACCGGAATATCATCATTCAACACTTTCGGGCGCCCTCATTGAAGACAGTAGTCGCGTAAAGTTGGCTAGCAGCACCAGCAGCAAATCGACGCTTAACGCTTATTGAAGCTGCAAACACCAGTGATTGATCGCTGAAAGAATGCTAATTAATTACAGGCAACTGGTAACTGATTGAGCGAGTTAGTATAATGATATCTGTTGTTGATGGAATGATTAATGAATTCAAAAAATTTTTCTTCATTTTTTACGTTCGCTAATTAGGTATGCAAAACTCATCTATATATTTTTGAACTGTTCAATTTTGCAACTGTGCGCATCAATGCGTTTATGCCATCACAATCTTCGCCTCTACAGGTATATGAGCACCCGCCAGTAGATTTTTATGCAAATAAAAAACGGAAAATGGAAATAGGGAATTAAAATTTTGTTTTATTTTTTTATTATTATTGTCAATCTATAAATTTTGGAATTCATGTGATGACATTGTCATAGTCGCATTGCTTCCTTCATGAAAAAGAAAAATTGAGAGAGAGACGAGTGCATTTATATTCGCCAGAAAATTTTTCCGTTATGCGGAAATGCGATTAATGTCGTAGTTTTTTTACCTTCCAATTCATAAAAAATTGCTCCCATAAGCGTTGATAAGAGATGCTTTATGCGTCAGTGGTGTTATTTATTTATTTGGTTATTCATTTATTTGTTTCTTTACTTTTATTTATTGACGTTGTTATAGATTGTAAAACTTGAGGAAAAAAGAAAAAGCGAGCATGGAAATTATCATTTGTTGATTTAAGATGGTGTATTATGAGGGAGATTAACAATCGCGAATAGTATAAACAAATGAGAAAGTTGTTTATTTTGTTGAATTTTTTCACATTCTTTTTTTTTTCTTTCTCTTCTCTCTTCTAAATCTATTTTCTTTCCTGATTTATTTGAGCGAAAATAGTGATTAATTTTTTTCTTGATCAGCACCGGGTTTTTGAAATTTTATTATTCTTTAACAGTTCATTATTTTTGAAGCGTTTATCGAATTGATTCAATGATTACTTGATGGAAAAAGAATGGTTTCTCTTAAAGAGGAATCTGTGTTTAGATATGAAGGGCACTTGTTTTGCTCCGTCATGTTTATAAAGAAAGTTGCATATGTTGGGTTAGGTAAATGGGATTGTTAAACAAAATAAGTGGTTTTCGATTGCTTTGCGAAGTGAAAACCGGTTTTTACTTCTTTTTTTTTTGTGAACATCGCTAACAATATTACGGCATTTTTTGATAAAATGTCATCGTGTCATGTACTTATTGAAAAGTAATTTTTTTTATTGCTGCTGCTTCGAATTTTTTAAAACATGTAAGATTTCACGTTAAATGTATTATGGGGCATTTAGTGGTTTTTAAATGTCGCTGAATGAAATTGTCACTTCCTCTTTAGATATTATTTTCTGATTTATTAAAGGTGTATTTTTGAGAATCTCGGGTTAATTCATTCCATTTCCATTCATTGATCATAATTCTCTCCTTTCCCCACCTCTCTCCCCTCACCTTTCTTCCTCCGCTCATCATCACTTACCTTCCCGATCTATTCGATATGTTAAGAAAAATGAGGCCGCTTCTTCATCTTCAAGTGCGAACGATGTAAGATTCTGCATAGATATAATTGCGGCGCATTCGTCCGATTTATGCGATTTCGGAGAGGGCCGTCGATTTCGCATAAAAGTGACACCTACGAATGGAGTCGCTAGGTTTTAATTCGTTTTGGAAATTTCCTTTTTCTTTATTTATTTCAATTATGAATCCATTTAGGCAATGCGTTCATGCATCCATTGAATGCCTTCATCTCTTTTTGAAGTTCTCTTCGTTCTGCTTTTAGAACAATGCATTTTTCTGTAAGTTGTTCAGATTTCGCTTGTTTCTTTTCCTTCACCATTCCATTATATTCTCACATCTTTCGCTTCTTTCTCATTTCCCTACTCGCAACTCTCTCTCAATTATTTTCCCTTTCCTTTCAATTCTGATTGAAAAAGAGTACCACTTCACGGTAATTATATTAATTGCTATTGAGACTAAGTTTCACTTGAAGTGTGTGGTTTAGCAGTGAAGGAATACTCCCGAAGACAATTTGAGATGCCCTTTTCGACGATCATTTCCGATATATCGACTTCGTTTCCGTAAATCCTTCGAGAGAAAAGATTTCAATTTAAATTCGAAGGGATTTTTTCACTGATGATCACCTCATCTGCTTTTCTCATACTCATCATATTCCCTATATTTGAGATAAAGAAACGGTTTTTCTGATCATAAACTCCAATAAATGTTTAGTTTTAAAAAGCGATATATGGTGAGATCATGCTTGTGCGCCTGTGTCTATCGACGTATATGCCGGATAGTATGAACTGATGAACATGTGAGACTAAGGCTATAAAATTTGGTGGTTGAAATATATCTTAAAGGTTGAAACCTTTCCTATACCATGTTCCACCCTGAACCATCCATTTTGAAACAAGTAATTTGCATCTTAAAATATTGCAAATTTTGCACACATTCTTCAATTGTACGGTTTATATTTTATCGTAGTCAGCTCATAAAGTAAACCAACCTTGAACGGGAGATGTGTAGAAACGCTGCGATCGGCTAAAACGTAAGGGTATTGTTTGCGTTTATTTTATTACTAATTGATGACCTAAGAAGGTGTTTGGTCAGGTGAGCGGAATGTAAAAGTGCATACCTTGCAAGGTGCTCCTTTGTTATATTTGGTGATTGATTGTTTTGCCATTCCATCAGCACCTCCTTTCATTATTTTTTTCGTCTTTTTTTGAAACAATTTTTTACCATATTTATATAAGGTTTGCACCTTTGATAACAAACTTATGAAGCGCAAACATTCACTGAAGGGAAACTATCAGTAATTTTCGGGAAAGAAGTTACCGAATCAAAAAAGGTGATTATTGCGCTTTAATGGGCTATGTGAATATGACCTGTTAGAGTTTACTTTAAACTTTATTCGTTTACTTTAAACTGCTTTAAACTGTAAATTTGTTTACTCATATGCTGTATTTTACTCAAATGCAGGTTCTCCTTTCTTAAAACGGTTTATATTCTTTCCTCCATATGTCTGCTTTTTAAGCGTTGAACGTGCCCGTAGGAACGTGTGGAATCTAATATTTTACTGCGCACAGAATTTGCATTTAAACACTCACATAAATGTGCAAAAAAATATGGAAAAACCAAAACATTGGCAAACACAGGCTAACTTTTGAAGGGGATTTCCATCGCAAGCGAAAAAAAAGGGAACACTGGGCTTATATTCGACATTTACGATACATGTCCAAAAATTAGCACTGCTATTGATCTAGATCAGTTGAAAAAATTTTGATCGATGTATTTTTGTAGAATTACGTTCAATAACATTTTATGTTTCATCTAAAATGTCGGCATCTAAGATGCCGACAGCTGCAGCATGTGCTTTAATTTGATTCGTGAACTAGGTGGGGAAAATGCTGCTCTCAGCGAATGACGTCACTGAACCGAAATTGTTCTCTAATGATTATGCTGAATGATTTATTACTTGCTAGCAAATCGAAATGGCGTTGCATACATGGTTCGTCTCCCAGCTGAACAAACCATTCTCCGCGTGTGCAGTAACACGTTAGGACTACTCATACGCCGAATGTACACTTGTTGGTGATACCTGTATTGATTGCCTGTCGATTAATTAACGTTAGTTGATTAATTAACTAACTAATTAATTAATTAATTAATCACCTGTGGGGCATCGTCGTGTTGCTTTAATCGGCTGAAACAACCTTTAGAGGAAGCTTGCCATATTCATGCTCAGTAATGTATGTCGATAGCAATTATCGATTGTTTTTATTTTCTCAGTTTAGTCAGGAATCGATAGTTACGATCGTTTATGCATGTCTAAAAAAATTTTTCTAAAAACAATTTAAGTAATCGGAGTCATACAAAAGCCTATAGGCAATAATTTTTGATTTACCTTCATTTCTCAGTGCAGTCGGTTTTATTTGTACGATTAAATAATTGAATGTTTAAGTGAAATTTGAAAAATGAAATTAAAATTTAAAGGAAAGAATGCGCAAGTAATATTTGTTAAGGTGTAAACAGCAGCACATTTTTCGCCATTGTTGATTTTATATACCGTCTTGAAACGTTTGTTGCTTCCCATTGTTGGTGATTTCGATCCCTCAACGATATGCTTCGTGGAAGCTAATCTTTCATTTATGCATTCTCACATGTGATCTAATCGTAATCGTGAATTTCATTCTTGCCGCTGTTTTCCTTGAATATGTAGAGCATAATAGACCATATGACTTAGTTGGATTTTCACAATTTTTTGTTGCATCCGTTATGAAAGATTTATTTTTCTTTCAATTAAAGTTTATTTTTACCAATTAAAGTTCGATTTATAAATGCAAAAAAAACCGCAGTGGGAGGATTTTGGCCAAATATTCGATAATTTTTTTAAGCAGATTTTTTCTAACATTTCTGTTGTTAAGTTCATTTCTGCGTGTTCAATATTTTTTCGCATCGTACAACGCGTTGTAATGTTGTTAATTTAGGAAGAGGTGGCTATCACCTTTTATTCATCATAACCGGTGAATTTCAGCTGTTTTTTTGAGAAATTGATTGTGAGCAATTTAGATATCACTGAGAAAATAAGACCCATCCATATCGTTTTAATTTTTAAAAACAAATTGAATAATTTCAGTCTTTATGTGATTTCGATGAAATTTCTCATCGATGAATTTTATCGGCTGTCAATTAGTACAAATCATGTTTCCGCTGTTTTTTACGCACGTTTAAGTTGATTTCTTTTTTTCTTTTTTTTCAAAGTTCGTAGAATTTTCTCTCGTAATGCTTGTGACAAAGGGTTGCGAATTTTGATGAATACATTGTGGTTTAGTGCGAAAGGTGTTGTTAACTTTCTCAGGTGAATTATACTTAATTGCGTATAGCATTTCCGGCAAAATAAAATCTTCTTTAACGGTTTTTTGTTATTGAAACGTTAAATTTTTAATCGTTCACTTTCATTACTTCCTTTTGAACCAGTTATTGCTAATATGTTGATTGACAGAGATGCAGGATGGAAGTATGTTTCTAGGTGATCACTAATTCGAGCAAAATAGAATGTGAAATAAAAAATTAACGAAGAAAGAGATAGCCTAAATAATTACACCGAATAAAAATAGGCGACAGCTAAATTTTAGCAATATTGATAAAAACTTACAACGGAAATTAGAGCTTTTTTTTGCATCGTTAATCGTCCATCTACTACTTATTCGTTGTAAAAATTATCACCGCTTTTTTATAAATGTTTATCTTTTTAGAATGGAGAAAAATATTTAGTTGATGGAACTTATTTTTGATTTCAATATAAGTGTTTGAAATTCGATTTTTTTTAAAGTGGCACATCGATTCGGAAAATAGAGAAGAAAAAACGTTTTAAGAATTTCAGGGCCGGAAATTTTAATTTATTCTTTTCTTTCTTGTTTTAACTCTTTATTCTTTTCTTGTCTAGATTCGTATTTCATGAATCCTTATTGTCTAGAAGGAAAAGGAGAAAAGGCTTTCAACCGTTCCGTCGTCTATCGTTTTATTTCTTTGCTCTGCTATTTGATGAAAATGTATCTAAACATTTATTAATATTTTAGTTGCTACGAAGGAAAAATTTCATATAGAAGACATGCTAATAGGAATACGAATATTCTTTCAATAGAAATGAACGTCCTTTTGTTCTCATCTTTTATTTGGTAAATAAACCTTAAATAGTAAGCAGTATCGAAAAAAGAGAACTGCTATGTTGAAGAAAAAAAAAGATAAAAGGAGGTTTCAGTGGTGTATCACTTGAACGTTTCCTAATGTTTACCCCTCTCTCCCTACCTCTACCCCCTCCCCCCCTACCCGCCCACTGCGTTCCTCCCCACCCTCTCCCCGCTGCCATTCTTCTACCCCTTTCCTTCCTCCCTCTTTGCGATTCATTTTCTATAACCATAGGCAGTAAATATTGCTTCTATTTCCCGTTGCCATTCTGTAACAAAACTAACAACTCACATTATGTTGTTACCATATTATGCTTGTAATCCGTCAGCTCTAGTAATTTGTACTTTGTAGTTTGATTTAGAGGGCAATTTTGAAGTTGTTAGAACATGCTTAGGGCAGCACCATTCGTCGTTTCGATGAGTCATTGAGGGGTATGAGGGTGAACGACGCAGATTGCAGTGTGCTCTGCAACAGACAATGTTTTTTCGTGGTTTGGCGCGCCCTCGTGGCGAACGACGAGGGCATTTTAGATGATGGGAGTGCTTGCTTGCTGTGTTCAATGGCAAATACCCCTCTTAGCTCCAATATGGTCACATTTTTTCGTCGAGAATACACGTGCCGTATTTCACAAACATAGCGTCTTTGCTAGTCTTATTCGTTAAGTTTGTACTGCTTTGTCGACCTTAGATCTAATTTATGTGTTTACCGTCCAGTTTTTAGTAAAACTATAGTATGCATGTAAGTTGTGCATCTTATTACCTTACCTTATTATTCTATTAATTGTTTGCCGTATAAGTTTTATGTAGCGCACTTGTTATGGTTACCCCGATTGGTTAGCACGATTATAGCGGGGGTCCTAGTGATTCTGCCTGTTTACTGTGATCGCATGCATGGTTCGTTATTGACAGTCGCATATCTCCGCTGTCAATAATTTTGTACAAAATCGACTTTTCGATCATATTGTTCGAAAAGTAGATGTCAATTAAACGTAAACTCATAGATTTTCCCGAGACGGAAATATTTTAGGCGACCGAGAAAAGGCAGAAATATTAGTGAGACGACATTTGCTAGCGGTCTTTTGTTAACCAACAGATGGTGTAAAAATTGGTCTTCCGGATGACCACTACCTCAAACTGGAAGATAGAGGACATACTAATGAACGGCTACGATATTCCATCTGATTCTTTACATGTTCACCTTTCACTTGGTAATTTGTCAGTTTTCAAATTCAACGCTTCAATTTTAACGGGCCACTAATTTCTATACAACGATTTTCACACCTTGCCAACTATTGATAGCTTAGTTGGACTATTTCTGTGAGAAATTTTCACGTATGAATATATGCTTATTTTTTATTTTTTCTTTCATTTCAACGTCCTAAAGTGGGAAAACTTGCAAACAAAGGTGTGCACTTATTGACACAAAGAAAGAGTGGGATAGGTAACGGAAACAACAGGAAGGAAAAAAGTAAAGCGTTTATGCAAACGGGCATCACAGACATCGTGGGATTCATAACGCAAGAGCAGTATTGATGTAAAGATTGAAATCCCGCAAATAACTCAGTAGGCGCATTAACAATATTACGCGTGTTTCGCATTCTGCAAGTATTGCCTGCTTCATTTCAACCTGCGATATCAAAAATTTGCATAAATTCTTCCTACTCGATTTGTAACAGTTGCCAGATTAGGTAATATGCCAAGGGACTGAAATCGAAAATTTAACTAATTGCCAAAAAATGTTGGATTTTGAGGGAGATATTTGATGCTCTTCGAAGTTGGACTGTCTCAAACCTCGCGTTGGTGTTGTTTTAGGCGGGGGAGGGAGGGGAGAGGGCGAGGGAGGGAAAGTTAGAACCATACTATCATATTCAGTGCATATACCTATCAGTGACAATAAAATGAGCTGGGATTCCTTTGAAATATTCAACCAGCTTATCGTAACTTCATCGCACACTTATTGCCCCCGTACAATAAGACTGAGGCAAAAAATCTTAAAACTTCTAAATTAAAGCGAGTAGTGCAAGCAGTAAAGCTTTAAGCGCAGCTAATTAAGCCGAGATAGGCGAGGGATCCAATTTATCTTCATTTGCAACGGGATCGGAACTGGACATAACCCGGATGCTAAACGAAACAGGTCGAGGCAGCTAAATGAGCCGGAGAAATGCTTCGACGACGACTTTACTTCTTTCCAGTGCTTCCTGGATCCGGCATGAGGGTTCAGGCCTCAACTCCTCCTACCTCGCTCCTTCTGTACAGTTTGAATAGGCCTTAAAAAGCATACAGTTATAAAATTTTCTGAAAGAAATCGCTGATCATTCAATCAAAAATAACCAACTTGCTCTAATAGGGTGAACTAATCGCGGAAATGAGTGCATCAGCATAATGCAACTCTGATTTGAACTAATTAAATTTTCTTGCACCAAATTAAAGCAGAAAATAAATAAGTTCAAATAGGAAATTCAAAGTAATAGTATCCTATATTAGATAAAGTCGAATTCTCTAACGAAGTTTGATCGTAGTTTCTTTTATTGGGAAGCGAGTTGTCGGAAAATTTATGAAGGCGTTTACTTGAGACGATGCTCAACAAAGCTGCAAATTATTTATTTGCTACAATAGAGAGCTGATTTATTTAAAGAAACCCTCACTCGGCTTTCTTTATATCCTCTTAGCTGTTTCTGTATCGAACAACTGAAGTCTTTCTTGAAACGTCCTATCTCTAATACAAGCGTATTCCAAAATTAATAGATAGATTGCTTTTCCACCTCTCCTCCTCCCTCCCGTGCTCACCCTTCCACCTTTTATCTCCTAATTTGTAAATATCCTCATTCTTGAATGTGCTTCAGTCTCGTCTTTGACAATGATAATCCTTAGGGTTTGTAAATGAGAGGATACGATACTTAGTGGCATACTAATTTCTGATATAAAATAAGACTTGAGCTTGTTGTTGTTGAATTTTCGAAAATGGATAGTGTGTTCATACACCTTTTTCTTTTTTCGTTTTGTTTTTTTTTTTAATTTTTTGCCTTTTTTCCTTTTCTCATCCCTTTTTATTCAATTTCATTCCCTTTTTCCCGGTCCTCTTCTCTAATTTTTCAGCTTCAACGTTTCAACAATCTCCTCGACTCTTTTTTTTTCATTTCAAGCCTCTAACCCTCAATTCAACACAACAACAACAATTCTTCAGTTCGATTTTTTATTTTCGTGCTCGGACTTCAGTCCATTTCAGCACACTTTCTTTCACCTTTTCGCGGTTCAGTTTTTCGTTTTATTGTCTTTTTTCCGTTTTTTTTTTTCGCTTTGCTAATGTCAAAAATTATGGTGATGTTCACTTTTTTTTCGATGTGGGGTGCATCTAAGCAATGAGCACTTTAGTGAGTTACAGTAGATATATTTTGGGGCATATAAAACGTTAAACCTTCGTTACAATACAGTTAGGCAATCCTCACTATAATGCAACTTGAATATGTCCCTATTCTTGTATGGTGTATTTGCTCATTGATAGTTTAATATAGTATATGCGATTGTTTAATTTGGGGCTAAAAGCTAGCCATATAATGTAAGAGGCGTATTATATAGTATTGTTGAAGTGGAAAGTATGAGATGATATGGGAAACTTCTATTCGTAATTGCTTGGATCCTTAAATAGTTTCAATTCTCTCAATGAAAGTTTGTTCGGTATATGAATGAAACGACGTGAAAATAAAGCGGCTTTCATAAGTGAATGTTGAAGACCGCACAGGTGAATGATTCAAAGAGGTTGGCTTCGGTCGGGGATGCGATAAAAGCAGCAAGTGATTTTGTTAGATTAAAATTCTCAACAGTGCTTGCTTAATGCTGGGCACTTCCCACAGCTATAGTTTCATTTGACATTCATTCAGCTTTCTTTCCCCTTTTTGACAGTCATTCAGCTGTCTGCGCTTATTGCATCCACGTGATTCCAGGTAAACGTACAGATAGGTCGTCGTTTCACCCGAACGGTGGTTTTTTCTTGTATTTCATAGGTAGCATTGAATAGTTTGCTTTGCGCATCATTTGTCGTTCGCCGTTGTCACGTTACCAGCCAGCCCAGGTGTACTTTCTAGCATATATAATTTCATCGATGTCCTTCACACCTGAGCGATGTTCATGTCAAATCCCCTAATTACGCTAGAAACACATCCGTTGCTTAATTTCAAGAACTTGACTTATTTATTTGCATCATTCAACTGCTAGAATTTACTGAGATATAGTGGTTGGATACTGAAGAGGTAAGATCGATTGATATTGTTTGTTCGGTAGTGTAACTGCAGTTGATATATTATGATGGCTATTGTACGACATTATGTTTAGAAACGAAGAGATATCACTGTTAATGCTCAAGTTTTAGGCGTTTAAATGCGAGCATATGCGGTCGTTCAGTAAGTATTTTTCCGATGCTCTCGCCTCGATACCAAATGTCGAACCGCATAAATTCCTTCAAATTCATGGTAAATAGAGTCATTTCTTATTTTTCCTTATTGATTTGCTTTCTTTGGCAAAGGTATTCCTTCGAAGACAATCCTATGATGAATTTTGATCAATGCTTTAATAGATTCTATTTATCAGGCTTGTTTGTTAGAGGAGTGTAATGAGTGTTATAGGTGTGCTGACCTTGTGAGCAGTACGTTGCAATTAATCGGTTTCGATGCAGGTACGGGAAGTAAGGAGCATGAATCAAGCATCATAGTGGAGCTGAAGTTGAGCTCCTACCTGCCATTCGATGTTTTACCGGCTTTGCTGTTCTCAGTCCGTTCGCTGTATTCGCCGTATGTTCTTTCCATTTCCATGCTTATTTTTTTGTTTCGTTTTCCATTGTGACTCATAATTGACTCTGTGCCACTTCCAATCAAATGCGGCTCCAATGTTTTTAGCTTCATTCCCTCGTTCTAATGTTTCCGAATTCGGAGCCTTCATTATTCACACAACATGATTCACTTCCTCCTTTCCTTTAGAAGGCACTGACTGCTTGCTATATCTAATGAAACTCGTCAGTGGAAACGGTCAACTTATCAATAAAAATAGTCAATGTAGACCTTTAAGAATTTACATATTTTCTACTATTCATAATGATCTTTTCACGCAAAGAAAATACAAAAAAATGCATTGAGAATAAAGGAAGTTTTTTTTTGTATAAAATGAATAAAATACTGGAAGGGTTTAAATATTCAGAAAGGTTCGTAACATATTGCTGTTAATAAAGTAGAAACTGAATAATCGAGAATAAATCATTGCAACAGATAATGGTGCGAAGGTGCGGATCGGCGGTGATGATATTGTGCTGCTTTATTTGTCTGATGGCTGACGGTAATGCCGTTGTGCTTTTTACCCATTCCACTCTCCTCACCCCCCTCCCCCCCCCTAACCTCCCTCCCTCTTCCTCCGATACAAGGTGTGCCACATTACGCTTTCCAGTAGTCTCATTATTAAGGATGTATTTGTTGATGTTATTGAAAGTGCTTATTTAGTAAAAAGAGGCTGAGGTTTTGTTCTTTCATCGCGAAATATCTAAGTTGGTGAGATCCTAAGGTATTTTATGTACGTGATGGCATTATTAACAGTATAGCGGAGATTGGCATTTCGACGGTAATAGTAAATAGAAGGTATGGAAGTCTCATTGATATGGAATTCATTGCCATTCTAAAGAGGGTCCCAACAAGTGCGGCTAATTTTTTTCTTAAACATGTTGTGATAAAAGTGTTCTTTTTTGAATAATTTGTGTCAGCCGTTGTTTTTTCCTTATTGGAAAGATGGGAGTATCGATGAGCGATGAATTTCTGCTGCAGAGTACACCATTTACGCTCTAACGGATGGTTTAGCTGGAAACTGGTACAGGTAATGGGGTTGAAGGCAATTTTCGAAAATCTGGCTCTCAAGCACTATTCAGCTATGTGTCTTTCACGTTGCAATGAGACACATCGATCGAATGCACTTGAGAGGGCAATAAACAAGGAGTATTGTTCATAGTGGATCCAAATTTGGCCGGCATCGTCTTCGGCACGTGCACGTAAATTAGCACCTGTAAAACACATCGCCTTCATTAAGACACACGGAACAGCTGCATTCTTGTATAATTTTTTTCGGCCTTAAATAAGTTTATTATGTGTGCTTACATTTCCTGCTTTTTTTGTTTTTTCTTTCCCTCCATGGGTAAGGTTAATTCTCTCCCCCTCCCTCTCTCTGCTGCCACATATGAGAGAGCTGACGTACTCTTTGCTATGCGAAATGGTGCATTTTAATGGGGTAGTCGTTGAAATGTATCGACTAATGTGCATATATTTATAGAAAAAAACTTCGAAAAAGAATTTCCGCTTTATCAGAAAAAATTTCAGGTGCGCAGATTCGCGTTATTTGTTGTTTTTAATAATCGATTCACGCGATGGCACATTGGACGTATTCCATGCATGTGCTCGAGCATTGCACAATTTCGCGGTTAGTTCCGCTTCACTTATATGTCGTTTGTTGTAGGTATAGGAACGTGATGCCAGATATACATATCTGATGCCAGGTATAGGAATCTGATGCCGATTATAGGAATCTTGAATTGGAGTACTTTTTTGAGAGCACCATAAATATAATTCCTTGCCTTCGAAGTGCGAGATTGGCTCCTGGAATGCTACGCCACTAGGGCCCTTGAGCTTTTATTCAGGAGTATATGGTAATTCACGCCCGAAATTTGCTAAAGGGGAGACGATCTTCAGTAAACAATCCGCAGTCTCAAAATGAGCCGTCTTGGCATTTACTGCAGTTACTCGTTTAGAACTTACCTCTCTCCCCCCACCCCACTCCACTCCCATTTCCTTTGAAGAAATTTTTTAAAGGATGTTGGGAATGTTTTGAGCCATATATCGAATAGTGTCTCTTCCCCTCTCCCCTCCGCCAAGCCGCTGTCTTGAATTTTCAAAAACTGTCTGGATTTTTACGACTTTTGGTTCTCAAATCGGATCTCTTCGTATATATGTTCCTTCTGCTTTCACTGTGCAATTTGTTTCTGTTCGGAACTAAAAGAAATTGATATTCTTCTGTGCTGTACGATGCAGATCCCCCGTATCGGCGTTATGAGCCTTTTTGAATGTGCTTTCATCTTAAAAACCACAAGCAAGAAAGGCTTTGAAATTTCTAAGTGGGGATATGTGCTAATTTGCCCTAAAATTTTTTCCTCGTGAAAAAGGCAGATGGTTCTTTAGGATGACTTAGGTCAACTGCTTGAGAGGAGTCGTTGGAAAGACTGTGTGCGCAGGCTTTAATCGTCTGTCTTATTAGCTTCACTCATAATCTGACTTTGAATTATGATTGAAGTGAAATTAAGTTGTACCAAAATCAGAAATAGTTTATTGATATTTCTTTTCTGCCCTTTATTTATATCGTAACTTGTTAGAAAGCATTATTCTGTGCTATTTATAAGTGTAATATTGGTTAGTTGGTTCCATTATCAAACAAGAGATACAGTTACGAAGTGTGGTATACGAGGTGATGTTTTGCATTATTGATGAATATTTGAAACCTTTAAAAGGGAAAACACAGTTAAAGATCTAATGAAGCAATTATATAGGTCGCAGTGGTATTCATTATTAAAGAGGGTTGACTCAAAAGTCTTTTATATGTATTGCTTCAATTACCTTACGAGTTTATAAGAAAATATCTATTGTAGTCACGTCTTCAAGGAGCAATTGAGCGTATTCTATGGGTTGGTGTTCCATATACGATCAATGTGGATGCCATCATCGCAAATGATTTCACACTTTCGCGAATCCAAGTTGGTACTTTCGAGTTTTTATTCCACCTTCTTTCCTCTGCTTCCGTTTTTCTCATTAAATATGAGGCTTTAATTTCTAATTAGACATATGATACCATTGATAGTCTATGAGACTGATGGCATTATAAGTTTATCACTGACATCGAGGAGAAAATGATTATTGATTGTTCGATGTTAATTTGATTTCACAAACTGTTTTTTTACATCGTCGTTTGATAGTATAGTCGTATAGAAAAGGCGGATATCTTCATTGGAGAAGATGAGAGGGAGGCCAGGATAGATGTGAAATTGAAAGCGTTGACATAGAGCGGTCCCTAGTTTACCAATAACAAAGCAACTTTTTAAAGAAAAGACTGTTTTTTCCTACATGTTTTATGAGATGATAGTTATATTTGTATGAAGCAGAGAGTGCATACTTCGATTGTCTGCTCTCATTTGTAACATTTTATTATCCAATCTATAAAGCTGCTACTTTTCGAACATTGGAGAGGTGATTTACGCTTTATAAGTTTTCAGAGCATCTTCTGTGATGTACGAAATGTCACTGAGCATGTACACGTGGGATGTCTCTCAGTTAATCTCGGAGGGATTGTCGAACCTGAAATTGCCGAGCAGTTCTTCCGCATGCGATTGGTAAGCGTCGTATTTTGATGATGAATTAATTTTTCTCTCATCTGATATCGCAAAACAAGACAGATTGGAAGATTAGATCGATCGCATTTGTTTGAAAGAAGGATGTTAACGTAGCTTATTCACCACGTTTCTCATCAATTGTTGCTGGGGGACTCATTGGTCAATGCCATAAGGAGAAAGCAAAACATCAATCGTTGTGAAGGCTAAATTTCGTCTTATTGGGGTGGAGGGGGCAATACTCTTGGTGACATCGGTCGGAAAAAGTTGTATGGGTTTTAGTCATTTAGTGTTTTTTTTTTTTTTTTTTTTTGCTAAAGGCTTGAGTTATTTAGTCTCAAACACCAAACTTGTTTTCTTTAACTAGCGTAGGTAAGCGTTGATCTTTTAAAATTGTGAAATTAAAAGTTACTGCTAGTCAGTGAAACGGCTTCTATGATTCTATGCAGGTTGCTGAACCGAGTTCATGGTCGTTAATTTTTTTTTCCTTTCTGGTAATAGCCATATTCATAAATTGTGACTCATCAGAGCTATTGCTATTATCTTGATTGTTCATATGTTCGTCATCCGACCCGGTCCAACCGGTCTGTTGTGCTCATTCGTACGTCTCTTTAGTTATTCTTTTTTTCTTCTGTTGCTTATATTTCTTTATCTTCCTTTACATTTCATTCTTTTCAGTCGTCTCTAATTTTCCCGCAAGTTTTATTTTCT
This sequence comes from Baylisascaris procyonis, assembly GCA_037389465.1. NCBI lineage: Eukaryota > Metazoa > Nematoda > Chromadorea > Rhabditida > Ascarididae > Baylisascaris > Baylisascaris procyonis. Next base: position 34,220 of record JAZARR010000105.1, read on the forward strand.
TGTTGTTGAGCTTACTTATCGGCAATTAGAGTGTTGTTTATTTCAGTGTTTAGAGAATTTGCTGCGAAGAACACATTGTATGGCGAAATTATACATGGCAATGCATGAAGATTTGAAGAGGTTTGATGCGCCGAGTGGAATTGCAAATTTAACCGTCCAGTCAATTCATGAGCGTATGGAAGAGTTGGTTTTTTGATAACATTTTTACAAGTTTCTTTTGACTTTTCGAAAGATGGAAGCAAAAATGCGATCGGCAAAAAAGGAAAGTATTTTTTTAAAGATTTAAATTCTAATTCATGTCTCGTTCTTTCAAAAGTGTTGAACTTTACATGCGAAAGTTTCAAATTTCTCATGCGAAATTATATGTTGGTATGTGAGCAGCAGAGCAGAGAAATGCATCTGTATTTTTGTTTCCATATTTTATGATATTGCAGAGCAAAACTTTTTGTAATGTACATATATAATCCCCTTTAAATGTATTTTTATCAGCATTAAAATCTCTAGCATTACTTGTACGACCATTATTTGTCATTGGTTGTCGAATGCTTTGATATATGGATTTCTAACTTTTCGGGAGACTTTTCACCTTTAATTTATTCCATTTCCAGGGATTACTTTTTAATTAGTCTTCATAAGTGGTTTTGTGGGTGTCGCCCTTTCACGAGTATGGCAGTAAGGCGTAAAAAAATTGTCGCCAGGAGGTTTTAATGTAATATTTTCCAGCATGGAACAGTTTCAGATGAGGAACGATAACAATTTTTTAGATAGATCTGTTTGTGCACGTCTGTCTAATTCTTTTGTGTCCGTTTTTTAAAATGCTTATTCCAATTTTCCGATTGCGACGTCGTTGGGCAGTGGTGACATCGGAGCCGAATGGTGCAGAGCTATTAACGGAGGGCGGATCGATCTGTGAACGACTTTCAACCCACTTTCCGATGCTAGAAAAGCTCGATCCTTTCTTGTATAAGTAAGTTTTTTTTAATTGTTTTTGTTGTTCGCACATGCAGAACATAACTGTGTATCATGGGGAGTGATGGTCGTCGTGAAGGTAGCAAAATATATGCAGAAAAAAATAGTGAATTTCCTTTTCGAAGAAACTTTACGATGTGGCTGATTGAATTTTGATTAGCATTGCACTGTGATAGAGTAACAACGATCTGCACCCAGTTTCACCTTTTAATAATCTGACATCATATCTGTTGAGGTATAGGAAACGTTTTAATCACAAAGATTATTTTATCTTATAGATGAGGAGATTGATGAGATTCTGAGATTTATTAAAGTTAAATACCGAGAGATGCTTGTTTGTTTGTTGCTTCGCCGAAGATTGAAAACCGAGAATGCACTCACTAATGCATGTGCTTGTCATAGAAGAGTCTTGTTTTTGTTTAGTGAGTGGCGATGCTTACAAAATATTGCTCTACTCTATGTGCTTCATTGTTTGTGACTGTGCTTTCCCAACATTCCATATCATGTGATGCATTTGCTATAAGCTGTTCGTCACTGATATACCTGTGAGGGACTGCGTTTTTCTTATTGCTTTTTTTGAGGGATTGACTTGTGAAACAGAAAGGGCTAGAGATTATAACCACACCTTGATGCATTGATTTTTATATATAACATTATTTAGCTTAAGGCAAGCGATTGCTGAATTAATTACTGATGATGAGTGATGCGATAATCAGATGTTTTTGAGATCGAAATCAGATTAATTTATTAGTTCTACTTCCGGAAATCAATGTTGCTGAAATATTATTTTTCAATTTATTGTATAGGAAATTGCTACTAGCAGTCGCTTTTTGACCGTTGACTATCGGAAAATGACTTTTGTAAATTCTGATAGAGTAACATTGACTGGTGCTCTATAGCTGTAATAGAAAACAAAACCATCCGTCAGCGTGCTGTTATTTGAGAATTCGTTTGAGAGGTACTCTGCCGGTATTTCCACACCTCGAGTCTGTTTATACAGCTAAAATTCACTGGAGTCCTTCCCGTTCCTACGGATGATTTGAGAAGACCTGTCACAGCTGTATCAAACATTACTACCAAGCCCGCCAAGAGCTCGCAAGTAGGTGTCTACTGATATTTCTGGGAAACGTTGATTAACCGAAGGCTTCATGAGGTTTTTGGCCCTTTCACTCATCGTATCTTGCATATCGGGTCTGTAGTTTCGGTGATTAAATTTTCGAAGGTCGTGAGCAGTATTATGTTATTTACCTCAATATTTTTGAGGTGAAACATCCTTCCATTTGAAAATGTGTCCAGGTAGTGGAAATGGTTTTTCTTCATGTGAAAGTTAATAAGGGGTGATTTCTGGAGAACAGGTATGAATTTTTCTCAGATGTTTTCCCCTTTATTTGGGCATAGGCTTGTTAATTGCGGCTTGCTCATAAACATTTACTTTCTTGTAATTCTTTTCCGCTATGAGTAAAGCAGGCGTTTTGGAATATTTCGGTAATTGTGAGTGAAAGCACAGCCGTATGTGAATTCGCAATTTCTCTATAGTGACTATACGAGCTTCTTGTTGCGGTATTTTTACACATTCGTCTATGTATGCAGATTGCGTGGTGATAGATAGCTGATGCATCAGTGTTATTTGTACGATGTTTCATTTTCCACGTACATACCTCAGCAATGGTGTAGCTTTATTGTAAGAGCGTCGGCATTTCTGTCGCCATTTACCTTTGTTCACCTCTTGTGTGCTGTCGATTCATCGATGATTTTCTTGGCTTTGTTCACGTTGATTCGTCTTTTTTCCTTTACTTTTGATGGTCCGTTCCGTAGAAGCCTGTTCGCTTTCTCTGTGCCTTTTTTACCTTGGAAGGTGCCGTGGTTTATATTACGTTGGTGTATGTAAAAGTGAATGGATTTAGAGAGGCGGTGAAACGAGCGGTTGTTGCGTTTGAAGAGCTAAGTGCGGTGATGAAGAAAACTCAATCGACGGTGAATCGGCGGCTTAAGTCCTTCCAGTCGGCCATTGAGACTGTTGAATTCGTCGACTATCTTTCAAAGGTTTGATTTTATTCGTTCCACTTCCTTCCCTTAATCAGCTTTAAAAAAGGGCCTTCGTCAAGCTCTGAACGCTTCTCTAAGCAGTTTAGTTTCTGTTTTGTTTTATATTCCATATTTCGAAATGTTCGTCTAATCGTTTCAAAGGCCGTAATTAAACCCGTCTAATAGGCACTTATGTGGCTTTTTGCACTGAATATGCAAATGTAAATATTTCTAAGGATTTCATTCATTACAAAGAGTAACACATCGGAAAGTTTGAAGTTGGAATTAAGCCACTTACCGTATTGGTTGACTTAGTCTCAAATAACCTGGGTCTTTTTTCTTGAATCGAAAGGAGTGGGGGGGGGGGGGAGGTTGGTGAGAGGAGGAGGTTAAAGATCGTTAGCTCCAAAGAAAAAAGTTATTTATGGTTTTTCTCCTTCTTTCTTCATCCTTATTTAGTAGTTGTTCTCTTACAGTTATGCTTCGAATCATGATACCGTTTAAAAAAATGCTATTTTTGGTGGTAGTGATTTCATGCAATTTTTTTTTTCCTTTTTTGCAAGTGAATAAAGTTAAGAGACATTCAAGTAGACATCAACTGTGTGATCTCTTATAAATCCTATAATTTCGCATCTTCAAGTAGATCATGAAAGAAGAACCCCACTTTCAATATGATTGCAATTTTAGACAGTAGTATAAGCAAGGTAAGTGGAATATATAAGTAATAATATAAGCGACAGGTCATAATAACCCTCGTTCTAGGTAATATATAATTGATGAAAATAAGTAAGAGCTGTTTAATATTAGCGAAATAAGTACTCCAAATGAGCTTGCATTCGAGAATTCATCATCCGCCCGTTTGGATTACGTCCAAAGCTGTCGAGGTGGCATGTGGCGTCAACTTCCTTTAGGGTTGATACGTGCGGGAACCATTTAAACGACTGTATTGAGCAGAAATGAAGTAAGAAAAATACTCGTGGGAGATACATGTTCGATTTTGAACATAAGCGTTCTCACTAAGAACACGAAAAACAATGACCCCTCTAGCCTCAGTTAAGCAAAACAGGGTTTTTATATCTTTACTTACAGTAGTTAGTTTGTTTATATTCTTTTATCCCTTACTACTTACAGTAATCAAATATTGGTAGTTGCGATTGAAAATACTGTAATTAATCGTTTAGAGTTCAAAAGGAGAATTTATATGTCTGTGGGCATGATGAGAGTAAAGGGGCGGTCTTATCCGCATTTGAATGCGTCGTTCACATGGGAATGTTGCTGGTAGCATTCTCTCTTGAGATCGCAGTCCTCGTTCCCCAAAAAACTGTTGCGTTAATCACACGACGAATAGAACATTGCTTACCGAGGCATGCAGTCACATTCCTTACGGTAGCCATCTCTTTACACCTTTTCATCTTTATAGCTTTTGTTTTTTTTCGTCTTTACACCTTTCTCATCCTCACACCTTTACGTTTTCACACTTTTTTCATCTTTGCACCTTTTACATTCAGCGATGAATCGTGTGTCTGCTAGCGCAAGCGGCGATATGTTGTGGTTTTTTTCTGGCTGCAATCACTTCCATTATATGAGAAGCAACGAAATCCTAATAAGTGATTGTTGAATAATCAATAGTGATATTTGAAATTTTTTCATAACCAGTGATGTCAAGAACGTTTTATATATTTTATCTTTATTAATTATAAAAATAAACTCCTATCCGTTAAAAATTTACATATGAAAGATTTGAATAAACTTCGCATATATCATATTTTACATCTTTACTAATATAAAAACATTTTGCATAAAGTGGTACTTTTACATTTTAAAAAAATATAATCGTATTTTTCCAGCCACCAACAGCTTGGAGTTTATTCGGCTTGAAGAAAGTGCTGATGTATACAGGAAGTTAATAAATTGTAGATGGGCTTTTTAAAGATAACAATAAAGCATTTTTATCAAAAATGATGTTTAGCAAGGAAGTGGCCGAAAAAAATTTTCCAACTGACCATTGGGATTGTCGGTGTTCAACTATTTTTACGATTTTTCTCTTCTTTTCCTAGCTATCTGCGTTCCATTCTCTCTGCATGTTATCAAAAATTTCAGTGGGGAATGGTGGTCAATCCGTGTTCATGTTTCGTCTAAACAGTGACGCTTACTCTCTTCTCTTTCTTTTTTTTGCTTATTTATATCTCTCAGCTAAAAAACTGAGGAATATCCGAATGCTTTGTTTTGTTGTATATTGATATAGATTGGTCGTTTAGCACATCGTACATGTGATCTCTGAGTTGTTTATTGTTTTGTTTTTGAATTTCAGGAGTCGACGGAGCTTGAGACGAGATTGAAGGGATTGGAGAAACTCATGGATATGAAGATTTTCAGTGTGATTCGACTCTCAGCTCAGGTGTGGTGCTGTTTCGTAATCGTCTTCTTAGTACCGAATATTTCTTTCTGTGTTGAAAATACTTCCTGTCCAAAGAATAGGGATAGGAGTCATCTTCGAAATGTTTGTTTAGATCAGATATCTATTTCTTTTTTTCACATTTGTCCATATTCGTCTTTTCCTTGTCATATAAACTAAACCTGCGACCAGAGGGAAAGAGAGAGTCAAAAAAAAAAAAACATTGGAAGTAGTGAACTCTCTTGCTTTTCGGCCTTCATTATCTGTTCTTATGCATTATCTCTAAAAACAAAAACGTATTCAGATGAAAAAGGTGGAGGAACAGTCGGCGATGGAGAATACGAAAATGGATGAATTATGTGAACGCCTATCTGATGCTGACCGATTGTTGGAAGAATGTTGTTGGTTCGGTGATGAGGATCGTAGCATTGTTGAGAGTGCGGTGAAGAATATGCGCGAGAAGATCGCCTCAGGTCGTGATCGTGTTGCATTAGTAGTTGATGTAATGAAAAAGGCGATCAAGGCGAGAATGCTTATTGATAAGGTAATGTGGATTTTGCTCTTGTTTTTTTCCGGTTTTATTGGCCGACCGCTATTGATACTGGTTCTTTTTCATTAGATTATTACCGAATACTTCATAAAGTGTTAATTATAAGTAAAATAAGGTACTGACTTATTACTCCATAACTAATAACCTAAAATGTTTGTGCACCCATATTTTCAGATGTGTAGTTTATTACTAAGTAAGTTATTTTTTGTTACATTGTAATACTTTTGTGGAAATGAGTAAGGTTCATAAAGAGTTGAAAGGGAAGAGAGGTGACGGATTGTTGGGCAAAGGGATGAGAGGTGTATTTTAAGTGTCTGTTAAGGTATTGAACGCAATCAGCGTTTAATACCATCAACTCATGATTACAATGTACTGCTCGATCTTCCGCTGATTGCAGTACTTTCAGTAAATGGAAGGGAGGTGGAGAAGGAAGGGGGAAGGGGGAGGAAAAGAGTAAATGAGTTTCTCCTATCGGTGACAGAGAAAGGGAGGAAGGGGTGGAGGAAAAAGAGATGTGCCGTTAATTTGTTGAAATAAATTTAAAGGTTTTCAGTTGTACGATTGGGCTTTGCTCTATGCGAAGAAACAAAATGATGAGTCAATGCGTGATGCACTCGTCAAGCAATTCCCATCATCCGCATTCTCACATCTTCATCAGTATCTCGATTTATGCTCGGATGCGGTCGTATGTACTTTTGAATATTTTTCTTTTTTATTGATTTTTGGGACTTTTTCCTCTTTTTTCTGCCAAATCTCGTAACGTTAGTCAAATTAATAAAGTATAATAACAGTAGAGAAAGTAAAAGTACCTTTTTTCTCTTTTTTCATTTGAGCCATTTTCTCCAAGTATCGTTCTTATGTTTCAGGGTGGAGTCAATTTGGCCCTTGCTGCTTTTCATTACGAAATTAAGCAAACTCATAAATCGCCGTTCTTCATTCTTAAGGGAGCATATATTATGTAGTAGCTGTTACTGAAATTATTACTTATTGATGCAAAATTAAACATGATATCGCAGTCATTATAAAAATAGTTAACGAGCCTAGGTTAATTAGGTTATCAAGGGAAAAGCAAAACGTCAAAGGCCGCGTACCTCGAAAACAAAATAGACTTTCAGGATGGTTTGAAATTATTAGTAGTGATAGTAGTGTAATTCTTTGTTTTTCTTAAATAAAAGCAGATGACCATGATAGCAGACCCCAAGAAAAAAAATTAGAATTTGCCGAAGTGGAGACAAAGCCGCCCAGTATGGTGCAGTTAAGTGGATGTTTTTATGTAAATGCCGGAGAAAGTAATACTAAAGGGTTTGAAAGGTGCAGTTTTTATGAACGCTGATGATTTTAGACTAAGGTCATAATTCTCTTGTTAATAGTTTACCTGTTTGTTCTTATTTACGCTTAAGGTGATTTCTTACCTTTGATGCTTCGAGAGATGGAGAAATAATCGTCCATTGTAGTAGCGTGTGTTTTTAGTTATTTATTTCTTCTAGATTCGCCAAGAGATCGAAACACTTGTGCGTGATTGTGAGCGCGCTATGTATATTCTGAATGGCAACGGGAAGGGCTTTGCCGAGACGGATCAAGTAAGATGCGGGCAGCAACTGGACGATGGACCTGAGGATAGCGATGTCGATTCCGGACGAAAAGCTTCACCGAGTTTGAAATACGTGAATGCGCCGAATTTGGAGGAGTCGACGAGATCAGAGACGTTAGTATCGGAAGCATCGAAACCTAGACTGATAAAAGGATCAGATTTCGCGGACGGTGCAGAAAGTTTGGGATTACAGGCGAATCAAGCACCTGAGTCTGTGGAAGAGAAATCTGTTGCAAGCTGGGATGATCATAATAATCCAGGCATAGTTTGCGATGATCGCGCAACGAAGGCAATAATCCGGGAAGGCAGTGCAAGCGGTCTCAGATCGAATATAGAGTGCAAAAAGATTTCGTTTGAAAAGTCGAATCCAGAAGGTGAAGTGACGACATCTGCTGCAGAAGTAGTACGAGAGAAAACGGCATCGGATTCATGCTTGGGTGCTGAAATGGATTCCTCTGTGCCGGGTTCGTCGTTAGCTAAAAGTCGATCTGATTTGTCGGATTCACTTTCGGATACGCCAATGGAGGTTTTTTCGGATGTCGAGGAAACTTTGGTGGCTAGTTGTTCGAGGTCGCTCAACAGAGAGATGATCGCGCCCTCTAGACATCATTCTGTAAGCCCCGCGCCAACTCAGTACGAAATTCCTATCTCTAAGGCATCCACTTCTCAAATGGAGGCTGTAAAGGTAAGCGCTGATAAGAAAACTCTTAATTTTTTACCCAATCTTTGAGAAAAATGAGAAAAAATATAGCGAAAAGGAAAGATCATGCCTAGAAGAAAGTCAGCAAGACTGTGGTTGAGGAAGTGGAGGTCCTTTGAACTATGCTTCGCTTGTAGTTCAAAGGGCTTGGTTTTACCTGTCTTCTTCGTTGTCTAATGTTACGCTTTTATCACAGTTTCCGTTCGTTCAGATGCAGAAGGAGATGTGCGACCTGGACGAGGTAATCCGATGGCGACGCAATTCTTGGTGTTCAACCATTAATACCGATGATGGCTCCTTATTCGAAGAACACGCCATCGGCGCTGCGCCTGTAACTCTGAATCTCACCGATAAGGTCCAGAACTTTTTTTATTCGTTTCTTTTCTTTTTTAATGATTTCTGTTAATTGACATTTCATGCAAGTGATCTCTCTGAAGTTATAAACGGAAGCGAGGTTTGATGATCATGTTCGTTTATTTTGATCATGACGATGAGGATATAGCGATGGCATTTTTGAAATCAACGGAGGTATTGTTCAAGGAAAGGAAAATCGCAGGCTGTGTACTTAGATAGATTTTTCAACGAGAGCATCTCTCTGGACATTTTCTCAACGAAAGTAATGAGAGCTGAGGTCAACTTTTACGGAAGGTCCTCATGAGTATGGCTGAAATATTTTTTATAATCCACTGTCATTCTAGAGAGATTCAGGCCCAAGTTGTATGTGCAAAGTGCAGGTACTTAAACTGTTTAAAAATATACCTTCGCTTCACCTGTTTCTTACAAGAGTCTTTCGGAAAGGAACTGCTTGAAGTTAACTCACATGGTATGGCAATTAGCGAAATGCTGAAGTCTAAGTTTCAGATAATCACAACAATGTCTTCTAATACGCTGCATAAGCGGCTCGATCAGAGGCGTTCGATGAGTAGTGTAGCGGTGCGTGTGCCAAATCCGTTTCTCATTAATGGTGCTGCAAGACCTGGTTCAGCGCGTTTCGTCTCAGCGAGGTCACGACCTATGCTCTCAAGGAACTCAACTATTGACTTCTTCGATCAGGTCACGACTATTCTGGCTATCCTATTTATGCATGTTGTTTACAGTGTTGTGCTGAAAGTGAGAAGTGTGTACTGAAGTGTGCAGAATCATGTTTCAGTTTCAATCTGCCTTCATGTTTTCTTCATCGGTGTACAAAGTTTTGCTAGAAATAGGAACTGAATGATTATTTCTGCCTTCCAAAATTTCCAAAACGTGAATTTCATGGATAGGGATGTAAAGCAGAGTGGACATCCTACCTTGTGATGAAGTAATTTTACCTGACATCCTACTTTGTGATGACGTAATTTTCCCTAAATATTTCATCGAAAACATTACCTGTGTTTTAGGTTCCTTTATCAGTGATCTCCGACTGATTTTATTGATTACAGTTATGCATAAATGGCTCTGTGTTAATTTCCTTACTTTTAATAAGCACTTAGGTAACTTATTTTTTCAGTCGCAAACAATGATTAAAGGAAGTATACACTAGTAGATTCATGAATTCAAAATCAATTGATAAACCTTCCTGAGCTATTTTTTTCTTTATACTTTTTATGTTCTTGGCCTCTAGAATTGACAGGCATGTTTCAGGACTCAGTCTTCAACGCGTTCCAGTTTCTCGATGACGATTACTCTGTTTCTGGAGAAGCCACTAGCAGCATCCCATCTGGCGGTCAGTTTAGATCCTACTCATTTTCGTTTCTTTTTTTCTTGCAGTCCTTTTGTTTCATGAATCTCCATTTTTCCTTTAGTTTTACACTGAAATGTTTCGTACTTGCTCCAAACTTTAATTTTTAAGGCGTTTAGGCAAATACTGAGCATTTCTATTACTGAACATTAAAACAAAGTCTCTATTGAAACATATTTTACAGCATTGTCGACACTCGACTTCTCAATGCGTTCCGAGCAGATTGACGTCATTCGAAAACGGTTGAATCCGGCGAAGACTAGTGATCCAAATACACGTATTGAATGCACCGTTGTGAGAGATCTGCTTGACTCGGAAATCGACTATGTGCGAACACTAAGAGTCATTGTTCAGGTTTGTATATGATTTCTTGCTGTCAATTGCTGTTTTGGAAAAGAAATGAAACGTAGAGTTTAGATTTAAACTTGGAGTCAGTTAATCTGCAAGTGAAACTTGGAGTCACTTGATCTTCATGCAGAACTTGAAGTTTAGATTTAAAATTGGAGTCACTTAATCTGCAAGTGTAACTTACTCCTCATTACGTCATTGTGTAAGATTTATGTTTTTATGCTGTCTTGATTTGGTCATTATTGTTGCAGTTTTTAGCAACTGTTATTGCAGTGCCTCGTTTGTAACTGTTTAGTTATTTATTTGAGACACTGCAGGAAACGTGGGATTCGTGAGGTGAATTTTAGCAGATATTCCAGTGCAATGAAAGGATGCCCATAGTTCTAATGTTGTTTTTATTGAAGTGATTGAAAATATTCGGAAAGCCGCACTGAACACTTTATCTTTCAGGATTTTGTACCCGAGTTGGCGCGTGTTGACATTCCACTTGCTCTACGCGGCAAAAAGTTCCGTGTTTTTGGGAATGTCGAACGACTTTTCCAGTTTCACGCACATACTTTTCTGCCGCAGCTTATTTCACGACTCAGGTTTGCATAAACTTGGCCGACTTTGGTTTTTTCCTCAGTTTTATAAGAGAGTGATGCTAGTGTTCTTAAGCAAAGTTGTTTACCTTTGTTGTAGTTGTTTCGAGTTTGTTGGCAGGTAGCACGTGTAGAATATAAGAACAGCGTTCGTATACCGGATATATATATATATATATATATATATATATATATATATATATATATATATATATATATATGGAAGGTTGTTAAATGTTCGATTCACATATAGGTTTTTTGATCTGCAACTTACGTAACATCTATTCCTTCTCTTGCAGCAAAGTAAATGTTAGTTCAATATGAACGAGCTCTCAGAAATAAGCTTAAAACGTTCGTAACTGTTTAGTACTATAAGGACGCAGCGACAAGTGTCCCCGAAAGTTGATTGTTTTTGCACAGATGTGATTTCAGGTTCCGTCCCACTGATGAACCACTATCTTTAACTATCGGCAGATTGTTTGTCGATTATGCAAGTCTGTTCAATTTATATTCGTTGTATGCGAAGAACAAACCGAAATCCGATGAGTTGATGCATGAATGCGGCAATGCATTTTTCCATTCGATACAGGTTGGTCGCTTTGCTGCTTTCCATGGAGTGTGTGGATGTGGTAACAATTGTCTTGAACTGATTTATTGGATTGCTTGCATTAAATTGATATATTTTGAGAGGGATTATTTCCTCTTCTTTGGAAAATGATGTTACATTTTGATAGTAAACCCAGGGACGGTTGGATAGCACCGCTGGATTAGATGCGATGAACTGACTGAAGGTGAGAGGAAACGGATGCAAAACGTGAAAGAGAAGAGAAGTAAGGAGGGAGCGCGAATTGAGACCGACAGGCAAATCAGATGAACTAAAGGCTGAGAGTTATATATTTCATTTTCAAGTAAAAGACTGTGAAATTATTTAGTGTGTTTGTTACTGCGGATGCAGACTGGCCGTTTCCTATCAGTTTTTATCGCCAACTTTTGCACAATTTGCACTCGATTTCTTTTGATCTGCAACTTTTTGATAAAGTTCTTTTCATCACTGAGAAGTCAGTGATGAGAAGTGTTTACACTTTAGTCCAGTTGAGGTGGTCACAGTAATGCCCCTTGATAGGCTGATCTTGGTTGATGGAAACACCACAATTCTGCGCATTTTATGAGGCATTCATGTAACCCTGAATAGTTTATTAATATTCAGGATGGGACAGATTTGGCACCGTTACTCTTCAGACCGATCGAAAGAATTGGCAAATACACGCTTGCACTTCAGCAACTCCATAACGCTGCCCCACTCAATAAATTGGTTCGTTTTCATGGAGTTCTCTCATTTACTCATATTTAATCTGATAATATTCTTCAAATAATTTCTATCAACTATTAGTTCCTGTTAAATCCTGATTACAATTTCTACTAACTAATTTCGGCCATCGTTCACCACCATCAGGAGGATTACTTCTATGATTTGCTGATAAGTGGTGCTTTCGATTTGCGAAATGACCTGCAAAACTTAGCGTTATTGAACACGTGCTTTTGTGCTAGAATTTGCTAGTTTCATCTCTGCTTAGATGGTTACTCATCATGAAATGCTTTAGCAACCCGTATTAACCCTCAGTTTCAGGCACGCTTTAAAAAAGGAACTTCAAAGTCTTTGTTCATGTGCGAATTTTTCTTATGTTTCCATCACTTAGGCATCATTCAAAGTATTTTTTTGATTGGGGGGGGGGGGGGGGAGGGCGGAATGGGGGAAAGAAGGATATATTTCATTGTCATCGCCATTGTAACTCGTTTTAGTGCCGATTATTTAAACATGGCTGTACGCCTACAGAAAGAAACTTTCTGCTGTATTTTTTTTATAATGATAAAGTTGTGATTATGAAATGTTTTATTTTTGTTTACAGGAAGTTGTGCAAATCCTTGAGCGAGCAGTAAATGCCGTAAGCCGTCAAATTCGTCACGGTAGTGATCTATTGGCAATGGAACACATCACCGGATGCGATCTAAATCTACGTGAGCAAGGCGCTTTGTTGCGAAACGATACAATGCTTGTAACTGAAAAGAGGGGGTGTCCATGCGAAGAAGCGACTTCGCAGTGTATTCCTATTCGAAAATTCCGTTGTACTCGCAAAGCCGAAATTGTGCAGATCATCGAAGCGTAGTGGTCTCTATGATGAACTCAGATATAAAGGAAGCATACAGGTGAGTTTTTTCTGAATGACCACAGCTTTCCCGCAATTTCACCTTATGGAATGGGAAGTGCAGCTCAAATTCCACTTGCATTTTTTTCTTTTATATCTTCTTGATTATTTAGTTGTTGTTTTTTGAATGCAAGAGTAGGTTATTCAGTTTGATTGTTGCTGTTTTTTTACAGTTTTTGATGGGTGGTCTTATTTACTGAACCATGGCAATGAGTTTCTTTTATATTCTGTGGTCTCCAAGCGAACTCTTACATTCCGCTTGCTGAATCTCGATTTCCTTTTTGTTGATTTCTTCAGTTTTATTTTTATTACTTGGCACTATAAGTGAAAAAATATGCCGGCGAAGCTGGCAGGAGTTACACATTTTCAGTTGCCCACAAAATGCCAACTAATAGTAGAACGTGTGCGGCAATGAATTCTTAAGTTGACCAGTTAAACCACCTTCTTTAAAAGATTCGTGAAAATCACTTGTAAGAAACCGTTTTAAAGACTTGAGGTTGCAGAGGCAGCTCGGCTCAGTTGTGAAATAGATGCAACTTTCCGAGCATTTTTGCTTTTCAGTGGCTTCTCCCGCAATTGATAAATCAACTAAAAAGTTTATAGAGGCCCTCACACCCCTGGAAAACAGTACTTTATCAGGATTTGTAATCTTAACTTCAAGGGCCGTTGAGCTGAAACCATGGGACGGACAAGCGCTCACACTCAAACATATGCCTATGGGCACGAGTTTGGCAGTACGTGCTTTGAAATTGGCTGAGCTGAAAAAAGACGTGGTTGTACGTGAATGAACAGACAGACAGACACACTCAGGCGCAGAAAATCAGAAACAATCATTATTTGGGCTCATCTCGTCCTTGATCATAAGTACAGATGAATATAGCTTATTCGAAAATGCTTGTCAGCCTAGTGAGAGAATAAATGCTCATTGATTTCTTCAAATTTTCACTGCCATAAACCGTGGTAGAGATGAAGGGCGTATTAAGATCACCTTACAAGATGTAAACTTGATGATCATTACCTTACATACGAGTTGTCTCGAACGCTGTTCAGATGACCGATTGTGGATTAACTGAAATGGTAAAAGATTCGAAGGTGAAGTTTGAGCTGTGGTTTCGAAAGCAAACAAACTCGTTCACCTATATTTTGGAGGTGAGACATTTGCCCCCCTTTTCTCGTTTTTTTGCTTTTGTTTTGAATAATGGTACAGCGTTAGTGGTGCTTTGTAAAATTTATCGCCTATAGTTCCGTGCTCGTATCTTGTTATCAATAAATTTGCTGTCTAATGTCTTATTATTATATACAGAAAGAATAAGCAGTTGTTATTGCATCTTCAGGTCGTTCTCGAAGCATTATTGTGACACATGGACAGTAAGAATCTAGTGCTGTAAAGTGTGGCACAATTGCTTTATCAAGCGAAGAATGTATTGTGTTATAATGATGCGTGCCGTGGTAGCACTAGTTATTGTAACTAGATTAAGGGAATTGTTATTGTATTTTTGTATAATGCCGGATAATTTTAGGCGCAATCACCGAGTGTGCGCGATGCGTGGGTGGCCGATATCCGTAGCATTCTTTGGAAACAAGCAATCCGCAGTCGAGAGGAGAGCCTCAGAGAAAAAGCCAACATGGGTATGGAACCGTGCGCATCCTACATACACCTCGGCATGCATTCACCGGTCTGCCATCGTTTCCTTTCTTCTCGGATCGTAGTCGTTATTTTTCGGCTCCTGTGTCTTGTTGACGTTTTCGATTTCAACAGTTGACTGGAAAGGTTGCCTGCTTGAAGGAAATATATATGCATATTTTGATCTTCTTCATCTCCCTTCCCTCCTTCCTCCACTCTGCAGCTTTTATAATTGATTCTCGACTTGATCTAGTTCTGTTAAACATCCTCTCAGCACATCGATTAGAGTTCATAGTTATTGGCGCCCTAAGAAGGTTTCGGGAAAACGGGTCTGGAGTCATTTACTTCCTCGCATCCATTGGCGCAGTCTATCTCCCTCCTCCCTTCCGAACAATTAATGAGGCGTTATTCCACGGAATTCCTACTTTCCTCTTTTTTGTTGCATTAGATCAAGAATTGATCTATGAATTGCATAAATGTGAGGAATGAAGTTCAACTTCAGTTACAGATGGGAATAGGAAGTTTGCGTGAGCGAACCACTTCCGAGATAGCTCGTCGTCCGCGTTCTCTTATTTCACTGACCGCTTCTTCATGCTCCAGCTCGAACAATGCCCGTATTCCGAATGTTGGTTAGTGAAATTTTTGGCACTTTATATTGGAACTTCAAACTGTGTCGTTAGTTGGTTTGGTAGCTGTTAATAAAAAGATTCGATGATATAGCTGGTTAGGAAGTTCATTCGTTCTTTCGCGCTTTTTTGATTATCCTTTCGGTTTCATCCACTTTCGGCTCCAAAAAAGCTTGTTGAATGCGATGGAGGTTACAGAGTACAAGTTTGAAGGTGATCGTCGAACGTTTACTAGTGTCCAGGATTATTAATATGCATGCATCGTTTCGGTCAATTTTAAACACACGTGAAATAGACGAAATAGCGCAGACTTGACTCAGTGCGTCAGCAGCATGTGTAGTATTTAATGTTGTTATTTTTACTTATATACTTATGTTTATACACTGCTTTATTTGTATGGCAGGTAAGGCATCAGTCGGGAAGTATTTGACGTAGAGATTGCTGTAGTGTAGGGTTGGCTTCTTACGGCGAGGGAGTTAATGTTACAGTGAGCGCAATAAAGTGTCATCAAAGCAACCGACAGATGTGATTACTTTCGGGGAGAGTGGAAAGGGGCGAGGGGAGGGGAGGGGTCGGAATTATATTAAGCTAGGATATACACCAACTTTATTTATTTTTTAAAGTCGCTTTATTTAGCAGTAATATTTTTGCCTTTCGAAAATCCTCTTCCGAGGGTTTTCCACAGCTGTTTGCTGTTCTTCGTGTTAACTATTCGTTTTTTTTTTTTTAAATATTGATAGACAGTTCATCCTGTTTTTATTGCATTGTTTACAGTTAATCGGTTTTTATACATTCAGATGTTTGTACGTCAGTTAAGACTATATTGGTTCTTAGTGAGATTGTATGAAGTGTTGTCGAAAGTTGGTTGTTTGCGAAAATGTATTCTTTTTAATTAAGGATGCGTCGGATGTGAAATAAGCGATTTGTGCCGCGTTGAGGAAAGTGATGAGACGGATGCGTTGGTTGACGACAATCCACTGAATGTTCATGATCAGGGTCAAACTTGCTCACTACCAAGATTTCGAGCTCCACCACCGCCCGATACCAGCTACACTTGAAATGGTTTATGCCTAGCAAACCAAAGACTTTGGGAACTTGGCAGAAAAAAAGTTGAAGCTTCGATATACTCACTGTTGAGTTGGACACAACTTGGCGATGATGCTGACGATATTTTTAATATGCATTCCTGAGCAAATAAAATTGAATTAATGAGATCCTCGAATAAAAAAGGGGGAATTTTCGAAGCTTTTATTCAAACAATAAAGAAAAATTTTTAATTTATTTCCTAAAATAATAAAGGGAAAACTTAACAAGGTTTTCGCAGAAGTTTTCGACAAAATGAGCTAAGAAAAACTTATTTATTTCATTTCGTGTGTTGATATATTCGTGTATTATTTGAAAAAAAAGAAGTGAACAGTGCAGTTTTTCTTCCAAATTATGAAACAATTGGTTTGCTGTATATGCTAATTTCTTAACTCGTTGAAGTTATCTTTATGAAAAAGCCTCAGTTATAGTGTTGATGAATTGCATTTGCATGGTAATTTGTGATCTGAATTCTCAAATTTATTTTCAGAATTCAATTATAAGCGTAAAATGAAATTTTTATAAGATTTTTTTCCACTCATTAGAAATTTTTTTCTGAAATACATATTTGATGAAACGTTTTACCGTTGATGCGTTTTGTCTTCTTATCGTCGATTAAGATTATTTATTTTCTCTTATAAATTGCATGTCTCATATTTAAATTTTTTTCTCATCGTCGATTTAATTGTAGAGATGAAATTTTCTCATTTCTCATTGATTCGGTTCTATGCTATTTGCCTTTTTATTATATGAAATTCTATGGGAATAATGCAACGAACCCCTTTCTTTCCTCTTTCATATGAATTGCTTTGTTTTATACTTCGATAAGCAAACTTTCACAATCATATCTTTTTTTATCTGCAGCCCTCTTGCCCATCTTTCTGTATCTCGGCGTTCATTCTTCACTACCTATTTATGAATGCTATTTTTTTTCTGTCCTTCAGGAAATGTGCTATATGGATTCATTCCTTTTCCTCTGAATGTTTACAATGAATTTATCTATCTCACCTGAATATTAGAGGGATGAGGTATCAGTTTATGTCTTTAAGTGGTACGTACAAATCTTCTTGCATATGTTTTGCCGAAAGGGATCAAAAAAGCGATAATGGAGAGGGGGAAATTTGTATTCGGGCAAATATATAGCTGATCGTGATACAGATAAGTAATCCGACTGAGGACTGAAGAGTTGAGGGTAGCGAGTGCTTTCTTATTGGGTAAAAATGTGCATTATCCTGATTGTTTTGTTGCCTTTTCTGCTTACAAACTATATATGTATATGTGTGTATATATACACTGATAACGGTATTCCAGCAGTCGTTGCCTATGCTATCTATGGTGCCTTCGCTGTTTTTTTGAGTTTAATGTTTTCTTTAGTCCTATCGAATCAACCAAATTTTTGGTTTTGTTTTTCTTTTTCCCTTTTTTCCGTCTTCGCAGCGCATCAGTGCATTCACTGACCGCATATCCGCTTTTCTAGTATGGTTCCCTTCACCGTTTAATGTAGCATCTTTTATGGTTAGCTAAAGTATTACAATCCCTAAGCATAGATTCGAAGATTTGACCGACACCTGTCTTAATCATTACACCTATAATCATGATAGATCATAAGAATTTTGAAAGATGTTTTTAAAACGTAAAATTTAAGTAGGGGTCATCTAAAAAGTGTACAAATCACTTTAGTCGTCCTGTTTAATTATTTTTCAAGGATACTCAAGACTAAGTAGGAATTAAGTGGCGTAGCATGATCGGAAACTGATCAGTGAGGTGCATGCGCCAATTTGTATATGCTCTATTGGCGGTTGCAAAGCCACTCGTGGCGTAGGTTCGCTTTATTGATTTGATTCACAAATAACGTTGATAGTAGTGTTGTTTTTTTTTTTTTTGAGCATTTAAAAAATAGTTTAATCATTGTTTCTGTTGATCTTGCATATGGCTATTCCCCGAAATGGCACAATTGCTAAATATTTGTTCTCGTATTGTCGTTATTAGCCTTCTGAATCTGACGTATTTATGGCTCAACGAGTAAACAAATAGTGGTGCTGTTTCCTGAGGTGAATAGCCAAGTTTTAATATGACGGTGTTTTCTTTGAGCGGCTTGCTTCTACTAGCATGGCCATAGCGTGTGGTACGTATACCGATTTTTCCTGCTACGTTTGGGAAAGTTCGAAATGGTTTGTATAATGATGTATTTTGATGCGGATGGTCGTTACCATTCCGCTTTCGCGATTTTTTTTTCTTTTCCCCTATAAATGATCCCGATCCGGTTCTTCCAGTTGTTTATTTGCTCATTGCTCTTATATCACCATTAGAAATTCATCTAGCGTTTAGGCAGAAATCGGTTATAATTAGGAGGGATAGATTCCAACGAGAATTTCAATGTCGTTTGCAAATGCTTTATTTATTTATTGTAAAATTTCTTTGTAGAAACGCATGAACGTATAAAGTTTTGTTCCGATTTAATTCATATGTATTGTTGTTATGGACATCAGTTCTCGACTGTGTCATCAATATTTCGCTTTATTATACGCACACATTCGATGTGTTCGCGTTTACTGCTTAATTCTGACAGTTAGTTGACACTAAGGCAGATGCTAACCACTTGGTTGAACTTAAACGTGACCCCAACAACCTGGCCATAAAAATCGATGCATAACTCTTAAATGTCGGGTCGATTTGTTAGGTTATAGCGATTGTTAACGCCAAGTGTTGAGTCGATGCAATTCAGCGCATTAACAGATAAGAGTTACAAGGAATGTGATTAATTCTGGGAAGGCGTTATGTTCCCATGGGCAAATGTGGGCAAGCACATTTGGGCGAAGATCGACGTGCAGGACAAAGAATCCATAGAAACATGCAACTATTTTTAACTGCCCCGATATCCTTGTGTTTTTTATCTTATGTACGAAGGTCTCGTAATACAGTGGCTCATCTGATATCGTATTTTGGAGCGTATGGTGCCAGCATATCACCAGGATGAAAAAGTATTCATTTA
This sequence comes from Baylisascaris procyonis, assembly GCA_037389465.1. Classification (NCBI taxonomy): domain Eukaryota; kingdom Metazoa; phylum Nematoda; class Chromadorea; order Rhabditida; family Ascarididae; genus Baylisascaris; species Baylisascaris procyonis. The sequence goes on from JAZARR010000105.1 coordinate 53,628, forward strand.
GTGCGCCCCATTTGAAAATTAGATTTTCTCGCCGAATTTATATATATATATATATATATATATATATATATATATATATATATATATATATATATATATATATATATATATATATATATATATATATATATATATATATATATATATATATATCTTGTGAGGTTCCAGACGAGAGTCACAACCGAACCTTCAGTACAGAACGACAAGTGGAACAGAGGACAGCTGAACTGCCTGACGTTTTGCAACCGCACGCAACAAGCTGAGCATGGCCAGTATGTCTATAAAAAGTTGTGTTATAAAGTCCACATAGCGATGATATCATTATTTTAACACATTTATTTAGAGGTTATGTTTATAATCATTGTAGGTCGCATGTTTGAGGACGCAGTATAACACTCATGCGGCTGTGAAATGGTGGATGGCGAAGCAGCATGTTGTGTGTCCAAACATTATGCGTTTTTCTACCTAGTGAGATAATGACACGTGAAATGTGACGTGGGTGTTACCCTCATATTCTCTCGGGTTGTATGTGTCCGAACGTTATGCGTTTTTCCACCTAGTGAGATAATGACACGTGACATGTGATGTTGATGTTACCCTCATAGTCTGTGGGATCCATACGAAATACATCTCACGCTTCAGCTGAACTCTGTTGGCGTCTGGTCCGTAATTTCTTGCTGACAACTCGTACTTCTCGATATGGGGTTGGAAGCCTCATAGGAGCGCTTTCCAAATGTAGTGGTCATGTTCATCGTGTTGTCGTTAATTACGAAACGTCAAGTTGTGCAACTGTAACTTTAGTGGTAAAGAATTGGAGCTCGAGATCTTCGTCAAGAATTTCACGAGTACTCGTTGTCGGAGTTCACGAAGTACTATATTTATTTTTGCAGTGCCCCTGAGGAATTTATTTTCTACTATCGTCTTGAAATCAGCGTTTATGATATGCCAAAGAGTGCTAGGAATTTGTGTTTGTGAAGATTTTGTTCATTTTTCTGCATTTACCAAAGCCAGTTGAAATATTTAACAAAAATGAGAGAGTACACGTTGCAGTACAGGTATTTTTTATAAGATCAGTAAGGAGCATGACCCCTAGAACAATTATTTGGCATGTTGCGTTCGGTAACAGTAACTTTGTAACAATGAAACATTTTACGATTATAACACGTTCCGTTGTTAGGCTGGCCGTTATCGCGGAATCAAAACAAATAAAGAAAGAAAAAGTGGTTCCAAAAACTAGGAACTGTTCCAGTTTAAAATTTCGAATATTCCAGATTGTAAGCAGTAAATTGTTTTCGAGTATCTTTTAGCAGTCTTACCAACGCATGTTCAAGTAGTGAAGCTTGTCGATGTGGGGATAAAATATCGAAAATTTAAATGTATATACAGGCCCATAGTCGAAATTCCCTTTCGCAGTGCTGGAACCAGAATATCAGCTTGGGAGGTCAGTCAGTAGAAAAATCTGTCGAGAACAGAACGTCGGCCTAGATTATAGTCGTGCTTTTGAGCCCTTCAGTTAAATAGGCTCGCAGTCAGTCGAAATTTAAGTTTTTTAATGGTAAGTGAGAGCTGAACATAGCTTTAGGGCTAACGCATAGACCTGGAACAGATCCATCTCCAATCCTTCATCGTTTGCTGCTATGTTGTATCTCTTGAACGTTTTCACAGGTTTTTTAAAATGTCGTAATCAGTTGTTATTGCACGTCTAAGAAGGTGCCCCATTGTTCCCGCAACGCTAATTTGTATTTGTTCTTCAAAAAAAGAAGTAGAGAGGGAAACGCGGAGAGGGGTGAGGACGCAAATGGAAGTCCATAATGCCATCGGTTTCCCTTGACATCCTTCTGTGTGAATCACTGTTTGCGGCACCACATCTTCTCGATTTTAGTATTGCATGCGATCGAATTTGATGGGAATAAAGTTTTAGAGAGGTGCGGCGACATGGATGGAATTATACAGATGCTGCCACCGGCGTTGCGCAAGTTTTCGACTTACATCGATTTTGTGGGACAGCGGAAGGCTGAGCGGATATTCCAGGTATGAAAATTGTCAAAGGTATCAGACTTTTGGAGTCTATTCACCGTTGTTCCGTTTAATATTATATATATATATATATATATATATATATATATATATATATATGTACTTGATGTGTACCTGCATACGCATATGCACGTGTAGTTTGATCGTTCGTAGCACCACCGTTGAGTCCATAAAATGGGTTGTGAAAAAGCAGGGGTGTGCTTAATTGAGGTTCAAGAAAATCAGCGTTCAAGGCTGATCCTGTTTCCAAAATTATCATATTATCGCGCAGTCCTACCCCTATTTTGCACGCTTTCGTCCTGGCAACTATATTGACATTGAATTAAAAGATTCTGCTGGCAAAAAATTATTGTTATTAGTGATGATTAACAATCATTAATATTCTGTAGAGATTTTCAATAAATAAATCCACGTTTCTTCTATATTAGAGGGTTTACGTGTGTTCTACGTTTTGAGGCATCCGACGGAGACTATCAAGTGGAAATTCATCCGATGTAAACCAAAAGAAATTTCGGTTTCGAACTAAAGTTTAGTTTGCCTGCTACCATCTTTAGCATGTACGGTATCCGTTTTTCTTCGTACTTCTACTGAATTCAGAAAACAGCCAGTCGATCAAACATATCAGGGATCGGCGCGGTATTTCTTAGGCAAAAGCGCTATTGTCAATCTCTACCGAGTACTTCTTCCCTGTTCCTCTCAGTGCATTCGAATATACTTCGTTTTGAATGTTGTGGATGGTATATGCCTCTCATTTTTCTCTTTATAAGTCCTCTTGAATCACATGTATTTTAGAAAGCTGTGGACACCATAACTTTTGGGTTGATGAATACAGAAGTACGATGGATTACCTTACAGTTTTTTTATTCCTGTGGATTACCTTACGGCAGATGTGATAACAATATATCATTATGCCATGTGAGAATTGCGTTCCGAACCACACAATTAACGTTTTCACTTATAAAGTATGTCACCTTTGTGAGGCCGTTGTTATGTGCCATTGTTATCTTCTAGGCTAAATTAGTAAAGGCGTTGATGTTTTAAGGTGATTCTGATGGCATCGGCGATTATAGGCTTTTGCGTGGGCTATGTCACGCAACAACTCTCGCATTCGATTTACACATTGGGTGCTGGCTTTGCCGTTTCATGTCTATTGATTCTACCGCCGTGGCCGTTCCTTAGACGTAATCCAGTACACGTATGGTTTTGAACTTTTATATGATAAAGGCTTGAAGTGTGTGCTTATTGATAAACAGCGATACTGTATCGTTCTGCATTCTTTCTTTAGTAGTAAATTTTATAGTTCATGTTAAATGTATTTAAATTTTTGGCCAATATCATTTTAGTTTTTCTTACACGATCCAAGTAGGTGTCAGGAATTTAGGTGTAGGAATTTGTTTACAAGCGGGAATCTTTGCCGACTGATGCCTGGGGAATGTTAGAGCGACGGTATTTCATCATGTTTGGATTCACTGTTGTTGTTTCTAGTACAGTTCGTTGCCGTGTTTAACGTACAGGCGGAAGAGAATTGGAATAACATTTTTCATTTCAGTGCTTGGAAAATTTTAAGCTTTTTAGAAAACTTGCATTTGACAAAAAACCTTGGATGGTAGTTCATCGTTGCTTTTTTTAGTGGCAGCCAGTGCAAACGACACAGACGTCAGCGCCTCAGAAGGAGAAGAAGAAGACGAAATGATTGGGATTTGTTTTTGGCGTTGCTGTTTGTGACAGTGTCTGTTTTTGAATTGGATCGGGGGATTATGATTTTTCCTCTATGGGTTTCCTGTTTTCTTTCTTTGTTTATGACACAATAAGTGGAGGTAGTTACTTTGACTTCTGGGAGCTCTCGAATTTTATCGTCGTAAAACGAATACATCTTTGCTTCGATGAATTGTTCCGACGAAATGAATTTTATGAGGTCACTTATTCTTTTTAGAAGCGTAACGAAGAAAACTAAAATTGAGTTTAACATTTTATCAAGTTTCTAATAACAAGTCCTTTCACATCCATATTGCGCTATCATCGTCCGATTTTTTCCCTTGAAATGAACGAGCAGATAATGGATTTAATTTTTTGTAAAATTCAACTGTTGTGCTTTCCATTTGACTATACCATTTTTAGAAGTAGAATTCTTGAACGGTTCTCCAACTGCCACTAACGTTTTGGGATCTGTTTATTAACCACCGTTTTCAGTCCTCTTAAAACGATATAGTTTAAAAATACATTGTAGTTATGATGCTGTGATGAGAACATCACAGCAATGTGATCCTTGAAGTGATTGATTTCTCACTTTTGTTTTCTTTTTGTGTCACTATTATTTAGGACTGTACTCTTTTTTTCATTTGGCAAATCTATCTCACTCTATGGTTCTGTTGAATTTTCGCTTACTTTGTTCGTTTTCCTTAGTGAAATTTACTTGTAATCTGTCTTTCCAATTGGTAATGGATTCTTTTTCTAAACTTTTAATTGTAAATTTTCATTTCAAAGGTGTAATGTTTGGTCATAACTTATATATATATATATATATTTTTGAATCTGTGAACTTCTTTATAGATCCAACTGTTTTATTATTTTATTAAAAATATGTGCTAATTTTCTTTCCACTAATTAATGCAAATATTATTACATTTCCACTTCTTAGCGCGAAATTACTTTCAAATTATTTTTAAGTTATTTTAGGGTTGTTTTCATAAGCAAATTGAGGGTATTTGTCATGTCCTTGAGCGAATTTATGTGACTTTATCTAAGTTTAGGTTCGTTGAATTCCATAGAAAGTAGATCGGTTCAGTCGTGCAACATATTTTCTTGAGAGTCTGAAAGGAGCGAAAAATCTTCGTTGTAAGCGGTAATATTGTTACTAGCGGCATCGTAGTGGTCTTACGCATAGGCATCGTTAATCAGGTTGTTAGACATCACGAGAAAGGAAAATGGAGAGCTTTTTTGAGAACGGGCAAGAGAAGCCTAGCATTTTTTGAGGATATGGTGCCGTATCTTGTGAAGAAGTGTGGAGAGTTCCTCTTTAAATACAAACATTTTGATGGCGGAATCTGAGTTCTGGAGACATTTCCGGTTCCGGTGACACTCGGATGCAGCATTGTGTTGCCACTGGTCGTTGATCCTACGCAGCGTATCAACGCATCTTGCTCACAGAAACTTCTTGTTGTGGAAGAAGAAAGGGAACAAATCGCATTTTTCTAGAAGCTAAGCTAACGCACGCGTTCACTTGTCTCAAAATATGGCGTTGTTAGCATCAAAAAATGCAATAAAGGACGATTTCATGCAATAAACCACAAAGCGCACCCGAAATGAACACAAACAGGTAATGGATGAGTACTGACTAATTCTAGGCTTACAATTTAACTTGTTTAAGCACGTAAACCAATAGAATTCTGTAAATCTACTAACAGAATCCCAATTTCAAAGCAAATCTGGATACTTGGGCGGAAAATGTTGAAAGAGAGTGCTAGAAACACTTGTAGGAAGATTTGCCAAACGTTTGGTTGGTTTGCAAAAGGGTCATGTGCGAAAAGCTGAAATATACTCCTCTTAGAGTTTGGAAGTGATGTTCAGGCTCGAAGTCGTCCTCGCTTTCATGGATGAGCAGGCGAAAATCTTGGAAGAACGAAAACTATGGGACAGCATCGGCAATTGCGTCTCCGACAGGCACTATTGGGTTTGCGCAGTCGTCATAATAGCATAAATTATGATATTTTATAATTGAAAGTCAAATCAGTTTCATTCTGCGTATTACCATGTTAGCACGATGCCGTCAACATCTGCACTTAGATTTTCGGTTATCAACCATCATCGCTTATGTTTCTGGTTTCATTTCTTTCGAACTATATAGTTCAACAAACATTCACTTTTAATCTAGCGTACATTCTATAACAACTATGTAGATCAATTCTAAATGTACCTCATTTTCCATACAGGCTTTTCTATTATACCATCCTCAAACTTTGATTTTCCTTTATTATTTCGGAGTATAGTGATGGGGTTAGTGTTATTTTGTGCAGCTTTTACATTTACTACAATTTTTCTTGATTTATATTTTTCATTTATTCAGATAAGAGTTCCTTTTTCCATTCCTTTCTATTTTCCTCCACTCTTAGTTAAGCTATCTACATAGCTTCTTATATATGCGCTTCCTCCTGACGATGGCCGCGCATAACTCAGGTGCACACGTTCACGCGTAAGGGTCGAAAAGTGGTCGCCTCTTGCTCTCATAGGTAATCTACTCGCGTCTTGCTTCTTGCATTCCCAACATCTACCTAGTCTCTTAACGGTCGTCTACAACTTTATCTAACTACACGTTTACAAGCTTATTCACCGTTTACATATATACATATATACATGTATACATATATACATATATATATATACCGTATCGTTTTCGAATATTTGTCGTTTATAATAGGGTTGGAACGGAGTCCCACAACGGCTGTCTGCGGCAAAGTTCATCGTTGCAACTGAGGACCGAATCTTCCTCTCTTTGGGAATGTTCAATTTCCGTAGATTGTCAGCATTATTTGCAAGCGTTGCTCGTTTGCTCGAATGGGTGGGCTCACGTGGTCAGACCGCTAAGTGAGAGATAGTTCGCTGGGTAAGAATGCCTATAATGGTTGATGCGACGCAAAAGTTCGCACGATCCTACTCAACGAGATTTTGTTCATGCATGTGGGAGATACCTTACAGGTAGTGATAAAAAAGCAAATTTAAGATGCTCCACAAAACCGCTGGCATTTGCGCCGGACAATATTTCCGGTGTATGCTTTCAGCTTACAGTGATCTATATAAGAGGTTACATCGTCATCATTTTTACCTTCATGTCACTTGTGTTTGTTCGATTACCATTTCACAGGTCATTTTCTTACCGTTTTATTGTGGCAGAATATAGCTTCGCTTAGCAAATTCTTTAGCGAGACGCCGAACAAAAATCTAACATTTTTGCTTGATTCGCATTTCCACAATAGCATTGTCTTCCTCCAAATATATCATAAAATCTCGGAAATAAGTTCTTTCACTTACAGATTCGATTGATTCGTTTATGCGTTGCTAATCTTTTACGTGATCCGGAAATTGCTATTGTAAATACGGAACGGTCTTTTTTGTTACTGGATTCTGACGAAATTTTTAATCCATGCCTAGGGGAAGGAAATACCGTAGAGCTAGGCTTTAATGAGTATAGATATTATCTGGAATAAGTAGACCAAGATATTATCTGGAAATAACGAAGGTGGATTCTGAAAATAAGTGCAAAAATAACCGACTACTTCTTGAATCACTTTTGTTAGCGTATTAAATTTACTGAGGCTTGACTCTGGGTGTTAAAAAATGCCCTAGCACTCAGAATTTCGGGACGGAAGCAGGGTTCAGGCATAAGACAGGGAGAACTTAACTGATAAGCGAGAGTGCTAGTACGACTTTAAATCATAGCAATATTTTCGATGTGGTTCGCATCAATATCAAGGTATAGCAGGCAGAACAGTTTAAAAAAAGGGATCAGCCCAGGTCAGTAGCGTAACAGAAAGGTGCATTTACCTGGGCAAGGGAATATCGTGATTGGAGTTCCCATTGCAGTCTGCAGTTGTTATGTCTATTTTTTATTCGCATGTAGTTGTAAAATCAAACTAGTATAAATCCATTCTAAGCTTCCTGTTGGAGTGCTTGAGAATTGTGCACCTTGTCTTCGTATTTTAACGATGCAGTAGGCTACGATGGCTGATAATCCGTATTTACGAATGCGTAAATTATTGCACTTGCTCGATGAGAATCTACAAAAGTCATAACATTCATTGCTTTGCTGGATCTGTGGAGTTATTCATGAATTGAATCAAGCTTGAAACTGGCAGCAGAGATCCATCGAGAAATGCAGTTTATGGTTTCAGATTATGCTGGAAGTTCGAATGGCTTGCCTAAGAATATTGCTGTACTTAAATCCTCAATTGTTAATAGATCATTGCCCTTATCATTGCTTAGTCATCAACCAGTTCAACACAGAAGTCAGTGCTCGCCCTCGAGTACGGTAAATAAATGAAATCGATCCGACGCCGCATTATAAAAACGGTGGGCTTATAAGTTTCAACACCTCGGGAGAAAAGCGTATTCCCCAGGGAACGTTTGGATAGACCTGTGTTTGTAGTCCTGCTCCTGAAAGACGAGTGCTTTTAAGTTCTAGGGGAGGTGCACACGAATTTCAACATTGCATGAATCTTTACATTCATTGTATATTAGTTGTTTTTTATATGCATACGCAAATGAATAAAGATGATACGCATATTAGAGTATCGTGTTGATCATATTAACGGCAGGTTAATCGATCGGTGTTGAGGGTCAGCGGCGAAGGATGGAACGCTACGATCGGGCGATAACAATTTTCTCACCTGATGGGCACTTGTTTCAAGTGGAATACGCCCAGGAAGCTGTTAAAAAGGGTTCAACTGCTGTATGTATCGATTTTTTTGCGTTTTTTAGTAAACGAAATTATTTCGAAAATTATTGGACTCGTCATTATCGGAATCATTCATTACTTATGTTTCAGAATTGCCAGCTGATCAGGTAAGCGAGTATTTAGCGTACAATCAATCAGAATCGATATCGCCCAGCAGGTTATGTTGCTTTTGTAAGGTATACCTGATGATGAGGTATTACCTGACTTCGAAAAGACACCACTTACTCTCCATCAAAGCTTCGCTGATGATGTAGAAGATTGTAACGTGGTAGTGATAAAGCTAAAAAAAGGTGTGATAAGCAGGATTATGTGTTTGCGTCGTCACAGTGAAATTACCACTCATGATCGATTTGCTTCCCTTTTCAGGTACTATGTGAAAGTGAACGCAGTTAACTGATTGCGCTGTGGATGCATTAAGGGTCATAACCAACGTGCAACGATGAATTACTCCATTCAAAGTCATGAAATTGGCCACTGCTAATTAAAAATCCTTCCCGTGTATTTTTCATCGTTCTTAACTCATTTGATTATGATTGCGCTGTTCCTCTTGCATCTTCGAAATGGCGCTCTATTTGCGATAATATCATCGTTTCACCTTTTTTCAAGCGGACCTTGCCCCGGTAGTAGATATAATGTCTGCAAGAAAAGAAGACACGTTTGTGAGGAGAATTACGGCAACTCTTTTTGATGCCATTTTTAGAGAAGACCGGAAGTTGCATTCGATTGGCAGCCAAAAATAATATCCAGTCTGTCATAAAAAATTCTGCTAAATTCATGCAATTGTCAATAAATTTTCACTCTGATAATTATCTACCTGCATACGTTGTGTTAAGTTGGAGCGTAAACAAATTCTCTTTCAGATTTGTTTATTTCTAACAAACAAACAAGTTTAAAGCAACATATCACCCTACATCTTATTCTACTTTATTGTTTACGGTCTTTCTTGACAGTTCGGTGGTTTGTCAACTGAGTAAGTTGCGATGTGAAGAAGTTGGGCAGCAAATTTCGCAGCTCTTCGCCATTGTTAAAGCAAACCGAACTCACGCTGTTGAATATTGAAGGGACCTGATGGGGACGTGATCAAATGGGTGCAGCGGATGTTACAGGACAAATTCTTTCACTCTCCAGATTGCTGAAAAGTGTATAAAACAATGTCTTTTCTGGACGTCTTTGGCGGCTTTGCAGCATTAAACTATTGACTGAAAGCAAAGAGGAGCTGATGTCGGGGTTTCGTCAACTTGGCAGTCTATAATTTCATGTGGGGAAAGGACACTTGTGTTTGAATGAAAATGAAACAGTCTTAAAAGAATTTCGTAGGAGAAAAAAAGAGCTACATATGAAATAACAACGACTTGCAAATAATTCATACTGCGAGAAGTTCAAGTTTAGAGAAACGCTGCTGGCTTACATTTCAGTCTAATAAAATAGGTATTTTCACGCTCTTTCCGGTGCATACGCTAGCAATAATCCGAAATTTCTGATGTTTCTTTGGTCTGAACTTTGTATCTTTCTTTAAAAGAACTTAACGACCACATACCTATTCATGGATTTGCACTCGGACTTGTAATGGACACTTGGGGGCAATTGAAGAAAAACATCTTTCAATAAACAGATACATTATTTTCTGACTGCTAGGAATTTGATATGTTAATGTAAAATCTCCCTCCTTCCTTGCCCATCTCTTTGTTTCTTTTTTTTTCCGGCGGCAGCAGACCTGTACTACTTAAGGATCATATGTTTGCACTAACAGCGGTGATTGACTGTTGTTGGTGGAGTAGGTTTGCTTTAATTTATAGGTTGGCGTTCGAGGTCGGAATTGCGTTGTGATCGGCGTTGAGAAAAAATCCATTCCAACACTTCAGGATGATCGTACGGTGCGCAAGATACACAGTATTGATGAGCATGTTATGCTTGCTTTCGCAGGTACGTTTCGTGTTTCATACTTTCTGCCGTATCCGATGCAAAGGCAAAGATTGCATTCGCTTTTGTTATCGTAAATTTAAACTTGAGCATGTGGATGATAATACCTATTAAGTTTCAGCGTGTTGATTGGTTGTCATTTCATCCTCTTGTTCCCAACCTTTCTCCGCTTTTCTGAAAAGTCCTTTCAAGATAGTTGATCCTGACGAAGTGGTTGCCATTCTTCTGGAAGGTGGGATCTCTGCGGAGGATGTATTTCCTCGAAGCATAAGTTTACAGCCGTTCCTAGATAATGAAGTTAGCGTCCTTTAACGTAAGTATTTTGAACCATTCATTGAATCCAATTAGGCAAGTGCAAAAGCAATTGCATTGATAGGGAAGCTGAAGTGTTATTTCAGGTCTGAGTGCAGACGCTCGTGTTCTCGTAGATCGGGCACGTGTTGAATGTCAGTCCTATAAACTCACGTTGGAGGATCCAGTTACGGTCGGCTATATTGCTCGATTCATTGCCAATACAAAACAGGTGAACATTTCTGTGGAAATTTCCATGTTTTTCCTATGTGGCGTTATTGCAATGGGAACATTGTCTTCGCCTAATGTTGCATCGAGATAGTTACCGTGAAAGGTGACGTTTGTCTGATTTCTTCTATTCATTCCTTGAAAATTTCTTTTCCACTCCTTAAAGTTTGCTTCGAAATGGGTGGCTGCCTGGAGTAATTGGTGTCAGTAAATGAGGATTGAGTGGTTTCTTGCTACTGCTTATTTCCTGTTTTGGTTTTCTTCTGAAAAGTATCTTCAAAAGTGTTGTACCACTCCGGAAGGTGTGAGCTAGCTTCGGCTGCCGATTCTACCTCTCCGTTCTGTCGTTCACATACTGCGGATGTCTTGTCATTGATAATGAATTTCACTTAAACAGGTTATGACTCGAAGCTATATCAGCACATATTCCCAAAGTCATGATAAATGTTTTATGCTTTCTTTCTGAATAAAAATTTAGAAGAGTCCTTTATTATTGTCTTAGTAGGCTGAGAGTTTAAGTATTGTGCAGTTCCTTGCTGTTGCTTTCGTTGAAAACACTATGATGATTAGTTTTTATTGCAGAGGTTTACGCAAAGTCCAGGACGGAGACCATTTGGCATCTCGATGCTCATCGGTGGTTTCGATTACGATGGCACTCCTCGGCTTTTCAAAACTGAACCCTCTGGAGCATTCTACGAATACTTTGTTCGTTTTTTTTTTTTGCTTGGTTTATGTGTAAAGCTATATAAAAATTTGGTTTCTTCAACTGTTTCATTTATAACTAGTGGAAATTTTTTGTAACGTTTGCTTTCTAAAGTAAACCTATTAGCGTTTGTTTTCTAAAGTGAACGCATAAAGTGACATCCTTCAAGGAAGTGGATTCAAATCACGATTATCACAAGGAGTTTGGTTCTGAAATTTTCACAGGTGCAAACTATTAGCGCTGCAATTGACGTTTTTCACTGTCCAGATTGGAATGTTCTCTGATATGAAATGAGCGTGTTGGAGATATCTGAGTGCCTAGGTATATTATAGTTTCTTCGCACATAGACATTTTCCCATCATGTTATTACTACCGTTAGAATTCAAAATCTCCTTCGCGACTAAGTCAATTTTGAAGGCAAACTCAACAGGTCGTGGCGAGAAGCCGGTGAGGGAATATTTGGAGGAGCATTACAGTGACGAGACTATTGTCGATGAGGCTAGTGTATTGAAATTGGTTGTACGAGCACTATCACAGGTGGTCCAGAGTGGAGCCCAAAATATCGAAATTGCCGTCATGAAGCCAGCTACTGAAAAGGTTTTTTTATTCTTGTGTTTCTTCACTTGGCGAGCTGTGGTCCTGTATTGAACGTCCATCCATCTTTTTTAAAGTGTTATCTTTTGAATTCCATGTGTGGCATCATAGCAGAACCGTTTTCTTGCTGCACAAATGTTAGTATCCTTTATTGAATGTCCCTCATTTGACGAATATGCTCCAGCCCTTACATACACCCTAATCATGCCTCGCGACACATTATTTGTATAAAAGGGGAGGTACCTATGCTGCATGGCTGTAGGTTAACTACTCTGTGTTGTACATTTGTTTTCATCGGCTTAACTAGTGCGTTAATATTTGTTATGTAGCAGCGCAACGCACATCTCACGTCTGTATAAAACGTGGTAGCAAAAAATCATGCCAAAATTTCTGTCTTTTTGATCAGATCCTAAGCCTAAGCCTAAGCCTAAGCCTAAGCCTAAGCCTAAGCCTAAGCCTAAGCCTAAGCCTAAGCCTAAGCCTAAGCCTAAGCCTAAGCCTAGGCCTAAGCCTAAGCCTAAGCCTAAGCCTAAGACCTAAGCCTAAGCCCATGCCAAAATTTCTGTCTCTTTGATCAGATAATTTTGCAAACTCAAATCCAATGTGTTCTGTGATTTCGCTTTCGTTCCACTCGTATCTATCCCTCAAACGCCACCCCGCTTCTATGTTCTTTCTTCGTTAATGGTTTATTGCTTATAAAGAAGCGCGATCGAAGCCTGTTTAGGGTCGCGTCGACTATCGTGTTTTGCCAATTGAAGAGGTGGAAGAATTGTTGAAAATGGTTGAAGCAGAACGGGCCGAGGCGGAGGCGGAAGAAGCGGCTAAGAAGGGCACTCAGGGATCCCCGAAATAGGCGGCTATTCGTCATCTTTTCGTAAGTTTGGTATGTCGGCAGGTGGTGCTTGGAGTTACGCGTTCCGACGAAGAAAGCAAACTGTTGTTAATATGATGCGTGTTAAGTATGTGGTTTTGTTACACAGTGCACCTCGACTTATAATTTATTCGATGCATAAATTTTTCCAGACGGAAGTAACATGCCTTTGGAACAACCATCATCGTTTGAGGACGGGGTAGGGGTATTAGGTAGAGATGTTCGGTGAGGAGATCATTAAGATTTATAGTGCATTTTAACCTGGAAGCCCGCTGAAGCAGCTACGACGACTAAAGAATCACGCGAATTCGCTTGAAATTTCACACTCGCATGCCTTCCAGCCTTTTCGCTGTATCTGTGAGCGTCACGTCCGGAGATCGTTCTGAAATTGATTGGTCCGTTTTAGGTGATACGCATGCACAATATAGTTTCAGAAGGATGCAGCAGAAGAAAATATCAAGTAAATAACAATTAAGAGAACTGCGTCGAAAACAATTACAACCAAGCGTTCTGTCGAGGTGGAACCCGAGGTCAGCTTTCGGTCACAAATGACCCCGGCTCAAGTGTCCATCGGGTATGCATATGTCATCCTTCCTTCCGGGTTCTGCTTGAATTTTTTGCAACGTACCTTTCAGTCCCGCCGTGATTTGATAAAAAACTAGCCTCAGCTTACTCCCGCGGTGTTTGCACTGAACATCTGCTCCCGAACTCCTAGTAAAGCTAATGTGAGCTGAACTCTCGAGGAATGACTTGAAAAGCCATCAACAAAATTACACTCCTTAGATACTTCGGAACGGTGATCGGTTGGCAATCACACTGTTGCAAATACGGCCAATTAACATCTTTACAATTGAAACCTTTGACCTCGCGCTAACAGAATTCGATTATTACCGTTGTCGATGGTATCCCTCGAGATCGGAGTTTTTGGCGGTGAAGGCAGCGGCGTTCGAATTGTCATTAGCCGTTCCAAAAACTGATCTAATTGACTGAATTTGATACTGTCGTGGAGAGTTTCAAGCGAGCGTAATGGTGGCCAGAAACGTCGAATTTCTAGAACAATGATAAATCAATGAACAATGACATGAGTTGCTTCGCTCAGCATGGCTGGAGCTCATGTTTATAAAAAACCTAGTCTCTCTGACTTCTTCCCCACCCCTCTATCAAAATACAAAGAAGACAACCACCTTAACAGCTGCAGCAGTACGATTAATGATTAACGCATCACTCAGAGCTTACCTCCAACCGAAATCTCGTCTTCGGCTTTATAAGTCTGCAAACGTGGCGCACTCGACGACCTCGCAATAACTGCGGTTGATAGCACAGCAGGTCCTGCAAATCGATCTGCAACGGCAATGTGCGCTTATTGATTTCACTGAATGCTCCGGTGAAATTAAGTATTCAGGACCGTATCGTGCAGAAGATGAAGGATGAAATGAGAGTATCCTGAGCGATGGCGGGAAGGGATGGGAAGGAACTGCTAAAAATTTTGGTGCCCACAGCTAAGAGGAACGCCCCCCCCCCCCTACTATCATTTCATTATGCAATCGAGACTCGTTTTTTTAAAGCAAGAGAAGCGACAAAAACAAGTTCACATCTTTTCCATCACCCGAATGAAGCAACCAGACGTATTCATTAACAAAATACTATCATCGATATGGGAATCTGTGATGACTGTGTAAAGTAGGTCAAAACTTACTATTGGACATCCTCCGACGTGCAGCATCTGATGAATTACCGAATAAAACGTCGGTGCTGATGAGGCGATTGTCAACATCTGCAAGAAATTTAAAGAATTTTTAAGTTTTCAGACGAATAAAAGTCAGTTATAAACAAAAAATGATGCAAATGCTGAATTATGACTTTCTTTCATTTCGCAACAATGGCTCTTACATGAGCAATTCCTCCATTTACTCTTTGTGTTCATCATCTGTTTACCTGCTATCCACTTTCCCTCTCGCATTTATCTCTTACAGTCCCCTCTCGTTATTTTTCTTGTCATACCGACAAATTCAAACAGAAGGCCTTCTACTTATTTCGGAAGTGATGATGATAAATAGTGAATGCTGGCTGCTTGCGTTATCCTTCTTTCTAATAAGCAAGCGACATGAATTTTGACTCAGTCCTGGTTCATACAAACTTTCACTCCACGACCCATAATTTAAATTCCGTCATGTCCGATTCCCCGCATCCCGTTCTGGTATCACCAGGAACCATTTGTAGTGAAGTTTGTACGTCTTACGAGCATGACCCGCGCGAACGAAAAAAATTTCGTAAAAATATTCTTCTATACAGAAAAAAATCGGCACTTATATCATATGGAGAGTGGAGTTTTGCAGATAAAACTGATCATTCGCAAATGAAAACATCACAAACAAACCAAAGAAACCTTTAAGGAGGTTGACCGTATGATGTTTGAAGCGATAAGGAAATCGGGAGCGACGTGCTGCAAAACAATTACTTCCACAGCCTTTAAGTAACGTGACCGAAGCTGGTAAACACTGATAACACGTAACTCTGATAAGTAAGCCTTCGAAAGTTTTCGGCAGCAGGTAATCTGGTAGGTAAGCGTTCAAACATTTATAACCTACAAAACTCCACCTGCAAACTCAAACTAAGCACCCTATGGACAACTTTTGTTCATTAACTCAAAAGAATTATAACAGCCACAAAACGGTTGAAATCACCAACTACTTACGAGTAAATAAGGTACCCTATAGGTTAAAAAACATCTAGAACAAAAAACAACCTGGAAACGACATGCTATCACAGTTTGCTGAAGTAAAATCACCATACTTAACGAGGTGCCATTTCTTTTTCGTTTAAAATACTCTCTTGATTCCCTTCTTATCCGTTCTCACTCTTCAAAATGCCCTATCTTACCAAAAAAAAAAAAACTTTTTTTGCTTTAAAAAACAAAAGAATCCCAATCCTGCAAAGTTTTCAAAATGATGTTCTAATGTTTCTACTACGAAAAATTATCACGTTCAATCGAAAGTTGCGGTAGTTTCTTTCAAATTTTGGTTGATTGCCAACTCATTATCGGCATGAGGTTGACAATTAGCCAAGGTCGAAAGTGACCATTCTAATTTTCAAGTAAAGACGATGACTATCATAATAAGAAGTCGCAAACCTTATTTTTAGCGTTTCTTAAAACCAGTGTTTTTGTGGGAAAAATACCGGCAGAAAAAAATGCACCTTGAACAAAACCATTACAAAGAACAACCGAGAAGGTACACACTGAAAGTACCTTAGTGCCGTAATTTCGATCATCCTAATAACAGCAAAAGAATGAAACGTAGATTCAAACAACGAAAATCAACGTTCCATTGGATGTGTTGACAACTCAATCAACACCAATTCTCCAACCTTGTCAAGTTTATTAGGTGCAAATCGTCTGACTGAACTGCACAACGACCACTCGTAAATCACTCTAAATGCGGATGCGTACAATGTCGAATCACTTTTCATCTATAGAAGTTCGCTGTACGTAGTTGGCAATATAGTACAATTTTCCTCAACTGAAAAGCGAAACTGCTTTCTAATATTTAGCGGAGATTCAGAAAACTCACAAGTTGTTGGGGATACTCCGGATCGGATTGTAACCTCATTATTTTCTTCTTCGTCCGCATCGGTTGAATCTTCGGCTGCAAATGCCCATCGCACTTCTTGTGCCGTTTTCTCGCAGGATATATCACTTACCGACTTCATTAAACCCACATGCCTGCAATCACAAAAATAATAACATCTCAAGTGCAATGAAATTTTATAACGAAAGAAGGGGGAAGTTGGAGGGAGAGTCAATTTCGGCTCAGTTGCCATCAAAAAGAAAAATTTACAAACTGCTTTGTACACGAATTGAGTCAATTCGCTTTTACCTTGTATCTGCGATCGAGAGGTGCGTAGGAGCGGCTTCGCTAGCGTCACACATAGACGAACAGCTGTCACATCCGATACATTCAGGTGCTCCAACATCTACAGCAATCGTCTCACCACTGGTCGCGTGTCGCCGTCTTGAAGCATGTGACACACCAGTCGGACTGTGCCGTGCAAGTTCGTCACTTGCTGAACATATCGTTTCATCTAGATAAGCAAAAAGAATCAACAAATAAAACAATTGCACTAGGCTGCGATTTGAACATGATAACTGCTGCAAAGCGAATTTCTACTGAAGTTCAAGGGAACAACACCGACTAGATTTTGGTGTTTTCTTTTGGGTGGATCCTTTCTAAGCAATGGGCCTTATATTTGCTCAGCTGCTAGCTCAAGGTCATTGATCAGGGGTGGTGTCTACTCATTCACTTCACAGCGATTTTACTACACAAAGATTGTGATGTAGGGAAACATAAATCCGATGGTTACTTTCAATGGTCGCAGCTGGAAAAGCTCAGTAATTTACTTGTTTAGGCGTGACAGCAACCAAAGAAAAACCTTCGGTAAACCTCCTCTCACCGCCATCTGAACAAGAAACAACAAAATGCACAAAATGAATCTTACTATATTGATTGTTGGTGACTTCATCGAGCACTACTAAGTTGACACTCTCATCATTGAGATCGTCTTCTGAGTCATTCAATTCGAGACATTTCTTCGTTAATGTCACCGCTTGCACTGAATTCTTGCCTACTGTATACTCGTTGATACTGTTCGTTGATGGCGATCCAAAATTATCAACATCATCTCCCGGAACCGAATGCGTTATAGGTGATGAATCACCCATGACCTAAATAAAAACTTTCATATCCGCTTTGAGCAACTTCAACAATCATCTAGCTGGAACCGATTCAGGTATGAGAAAAAAATAAACATACAGGCATTGGCCAAGGTCGTTAATAGAAGCTAAAAAAATTGTTATGAGGAGTGCCCCACTCAATTATTTCTATAAGCGTTTACTTTTCTGGTAAAGATATTAAAGTTAGGTTACTCGCAACACTGCTTCATTCGATTTCTAGATTCATTGTTATTCTTTAAAGTGTTTTTTTTTTCGGAAAGAACAGTGTTTCAAAGAGCTTCCTCTTTCTCCGCCCCACCCCCTCTCCACTCATTTGCCTTTGAACGTTACCTATTTCCATAGCAATTGCACCACAGCCTCGTCTAACAGCTACCACACCTTTTATAACGTCGTAGCTAACTCCTGTCATCTTTTCTATAAACTTAGCTTATTCAAACAACAAAACATAAACACTACCAAAAAATGCAACAAGAAGAACGTCATGTAAACGAGCAGTAACCTTATCGCCGCTAACTGTACCCATCGAAGAGAGTGACGTGTTCGAGCCGCTACATTGCACTCGAGATGAAAGCTTCGTAACGGAAGGACCTGGTTTTCCATTCGAGCTGAAACGTCGCTCTGCACTCACACAAAAGCTTTTTACATAAAATTCACTGGAATGTATTTTCTAGGTGGTTCATGTCCCTTCCTGCACCATAAACAACAATAATATGCACATAACTTTGCAGAAAGACCAAATTATTTGTAAAATACAATAAAGCGACAGTCAATTTTTAAATAAAGCAACCCACTCCTTTAGCAACGCAGGTGATTGAGTGAATTCTCCTCAATACATTTCACTTTGGAGACCATATAAATCCATTCATATCTTCAAACCATTTTAATCACTCCCTAAGAGATGTGAAATTAAGCGAACGAATGAACAACATACTTTGGAAACCGTGTTTCGTAAATGCGTTCCTTTTCAGACTGAAAACATGGATACAAGCCAGGCGAAAAGAGCAACTCAATGTGGAAGCGATCGGTGCCCTGTTTTTCACTGTCGGCACGACTGTCCTCATAGACCATGAGCACCACTTGTGTCATGTAATTGAATTCGGTCACTCCAGAAAGAAAATGCATTGCCCGTTGCCACTTCTTATCGTCCATCTGAATAAGGTTGAAAAATAACGCTAAATACAAAGGAACAAGCCCGCTCACCCAATCCAAAAGTACGCGTATCATGCAATAGCAGTTATAATACTGACCAAAAACCTATTCAGTGTATGATAGAAGACTGAATGAGGAAAGGAGAAAGTATGGGGCACTTTACAGCGTTCTATTCAATGCGTCGGAAGCGATAATGGGAAGTGAGCTGGAGAGGGTTTTCCTCATCTCTTCGGGACTGTGCTCTTCTTTCAGTGGACGCACACGTTCCTTGACATTTCGGGGCCTGGCAAAGCGCTGGACATATTGCGCTACGCGTTAATAAACAAGGAGTTTCATAAGTGCAAAGTTCATCCGCAAAGCATCTGTCCTTAGACTTTTCTTGTAAGCTCGTAAGTATAGAATGAAATATGCTTTAGCAAAGAATAGAAATGTGACTGAGAAACAAGAGATCTCATCGCATGCCGCCATGATGGTGTAATGCATGTAGTACGATCCTGTGTGCACCTAGTTTGATGATCACTTAAAAAATGCCTATCAGCTGCCTTAGACTGAAGCAAAAAACTGGAAATGAAGCAGCATCCAGCTACTAATACCCTCACCGCCAATCGGTTTCTGTGACCTTCCTTACCCGAATGACGATGGATGAAAACCAACTTACCGAGCAAACTCCTCCATAGCGAATAAGATTCATGAGTGTATGAATATGCGATTCACTTGTGAAATACAATCGTGTTCTTACATGCCGTAACGGTGTCGCTATGCCTTGAGATGCCCTACAACAATATACACCTTGCTGAACGAACTGAAGGGTGTATAGATCAACGTAACCTAAATCAACTCAAAAACAACTCTTCTATAAAACATTCAAAGACAACATCTTTATATAACCTCTCGTTTGCTTCAAAGTGATGGGCAAGTTATGATACTATTCTAAGCGTAAGCACATTCTTAAACGTTCTAGAAGTCACAATGAATTGAGGAATTAACGTGCTGAGTAACAGTGACTGATTCTTCAAAATCACATTTTACTGCATTCCGCCATATTGTTACTTGTATTTATACAGATGTCGTATTATACCTATATCCTTCATTTACGCAGCGTGTCTTCATGAACACGACGAAAGTTTCTCCGTTGCCTGAGCATCGTTTTACCTAGTACTCTAAAAATCGACTACATTTATGAAAAATTTATATCAATGGTTTTATCGATCATCAAATCAACACTGCAGCGCCACACATATATATCCTTAAGCATCAAACACAGCAGCTTCGTAGTTCACGATCGATACGTTCATTCAACTTTAAGGTCCTACTCTAACGTTAAAAAAATACTTAATGCTTAGCAACTCAAAACATAAACCTGTTTATTAAGCATATTTGCTATGGGATATTCTTGCAAGGGCTGCTAATAGCTGCATAAACCTCCCAATCAATTTCCATCACATAAAAAAACTCGAAATAAATGGAACCAAACTTTGGAGGAAATTACAAAAAAATGAAAAAGGCGTGAGCTCTACTGAAAATCAAAAATGAAACTCGATATTAAACTCTAAACATTACCTCGGGTCTAATCGTGTTTGACTTTCATCCTCGTCGGAACTTTCAATACATCGGTGGAGATCGCTTCGAATCTTCTTTAGCAGTGGTGTACATACCCGTTGTGCAACACTAATTTTACTACTCTCACTAATACCATACTCCTTAAAACAAAAAAGTCATTTCAAAAGTACGAAACACAAACAAATACTATTGATCGAATGCGCTGACAACTATTATAGGTAAAATTAAAGCAAGGAAATTAACCTAAATTTCTAAAGAATTTGCAAAAGAATTGAACCTGTCGTGAGATCTCCCTACAATAACTTCCTTCAGTTACACTCATCAACAACAAAAATACTATGCGAACAAAACCGACGAACTGTGACTACTCCATACGAAAACCGCAGTGGAAATTTCCATTGAAAACTAAAAAACGTTCATCAATCGAAACGTCTTAATGACCTCAGAACTAGGCATTTAGGCCGCTAATAGCTTATAAACAATTCGGCACCACCATTCTTCAACCAATTAGATATATTTCAACCGCTACTGCGTAAGATAATAACAGCATGAGGTACGATCGGAAATACACAGTGAGATGACGCTGGACATCACATTTTGATTCTCATTTAGGAGAGATGTGCTTTATTTGTTGTTGCCTACTGCCAAAAAATGGTGTCGCACCCCCTTGTCGTTAGCTTCGTTGTTACTCAATGGTCAATTAAACCATAACGCCGCCGCATCGCGCACTTCAAGCACCACATTATACCTCAGTATTTGTACAATATGATGTGTGAAATATGCGGATTTCGTTCGAAAAACGGTGTTGGATTGCTTGCAAAATTATGGAAGCCTGACGTGCTATTCTGGACAAAACTGCCGAATTCAAAAATGCTTTTCCGGGAAGACAGCTGCTGCATCAGATTCTGACGCACACTTCCTCATAAAGCGATAAGTGCAGTCCATTCAAAATCCACGATACAACAGTATTCATATCGCCAGAACGCCTAACATTATTCAGTTAAAAGCAGAATGTCTCCCCATAAGACTTTTTTAGTCCTTGAAAACTGTGGAATTTTGAAATCCCCACTCCATTCTCATGGACCACCAAGAGAGTGCAGACAATTCTTGCATATAAATTGCAGCGTAATGATTTGTCATTTAAAAACTCGCCGATCTTCCGCATGGGCCGCTATGCCACTATAAAAGCTAGTCTTACCGATTCGTGCGCATTAATCTATCGCATATTCCCTGTGCCATCATTTCACATGACAATCAATAGGTTGTAAATTAAGAATCAATTCCACAAACACTCACCTGAGGAACAACAATATCGGCCATATTCTTGACACATAAGTACATCCGTTCGAATTCACCTTCATTGTCGACACATAAATCGGGATTATGCTCCATATCGTATTTGATATTATCATAAATATCAGGAATCTTCGAAATATCAAATTCCACGTCGCCCGATTTGTTTACTCGACGAAATTCACTCAACTCTTTACCCCATCGCCGCTCTGCCAGATCCCACGTCTCGTTTAAATATAACGACCGATCTTTAAAAATCCCACAAATAGACTCATTAAACAAAACTTAAGCATTATTTAGATAAAAAACAGATGTGGATGACTAGAAAAGAGGAAAAATGCTTGTTAGGTTGAATTTCAATTTGGAAATTGGTAGAAAAAAGGCTTATGCATCATGCTTTTATCTACCTAGAGAGGCACATAAAAGATTACAGTTTTCCTTTTTACTCATAACCAGAGTCGTTGCACACATTCTAGCATTAAAAATTTTCACCTTCCTTTTCCTACATCCGGACAGAAAACTGATCAGATAAGCAAGGAAGAATTATTATCTCTTTTCGGTGAATATTATATGCCATCAATATTTGGCGACCTTAAGTGCGATTCCACAAAAATTTGGTTTTTCGGTTTCCATTCTCCACTCACCTTTTGTCATTGATTGCCAGACTTTTCCGCCGAACGATGCGACAATGCTCTTAATACTGAGTCCTCTACGTTTTTCCGATAATCCCAACAAGTAGTGCCCTATACAAGAACAATAATGAAACGAGACGTACTTGGTCGATTGATTTTGTGCCAATTAATAACATCGACCATTCGTTGAACATAGCTCGCGATTTCTTCGCACATTTGCCTTGGATTTTTGATAAACTCCATTGCATTCGTTATCGCACGAATTCCAGATGGATTTAAATTTTCATAATCTTCTGAAGTCCACTCTCTGTCCACCTATATTCAAAAAAATGAAAAGTTCGACCATAATTAACATTTTCAGTCACGACATCTTCAAAATTATTGTTCTAAATTCGTGTTCAATAGCAGCTACCAGAAAACAATTTCAGTACATCTGACCAATCCTTTGCTTGAGTTCCTTTCTTTTAAACCATTCCCCTAACTTTCAGTAGTCGTGCATGCAATTTTACAGACCCCCTCTTTCCCTTTTCCATAGTAATTATGACCAATCAAATGGACCGAAAGTTATACAACCTCATCTGAGCAAGTAACACCTTCTAGTCACTTGTTTGCAATATACGAGAAACCAAAACTTGACTGCTCTTCTTAACAGCTCGTCCTTCAAGTACCTCCATCTTGTTTGAAACACAGTAGAACTTTCATAGAGTCCATTTGGTGAAGTTCTGTGTCTGGTTCGCAATATTTTATACTCACCTAAACCATAAACGTCGCGTTCATTAGGTTCCTATGATGACGACCTGAAGTAAATCGAGCAAGAGTGAAGCAAACAAAAGAAAATATGCTTTAAAACATCTAAAACATCTATAGGTTAGTAGGTTTTCTACTGATAGGTCCCATTAATAACCTTAAATTTAACCGAGACAACAAAGTGAGTATATAATTAAAACTTTACACTTTTAATACGCACGCCCTGCTCGAAGTATTTAAAGAATCACCTGAAGTGCGGAATGCAAATATGATTTAAGTTCGGTCTGAAAGTCACGCGCGTTGCAGTCATCGTCAAGTAGACCGTCCGTGTTTGCCGATTTCACCATTTGCATAAGAATTGGCGTTAACTCCCCTTCTAGCGCTAGCAAGCCCTAAACACTCTCAGTTATTAAGGTCACCATTCAAACTTCTGAACATAAGCAGGGGGCCAAAAAAAGAATCCAACGTATTCCCTGTTTGTAAACTTAAATTTTTTTTAATTTCGCTTTTTTGAGAAGGCAGTGAGGGCTTTTTATTATGAAAATCAAGCTACCAAAAAATGACTTTTTCTGATACTGACCTTCGCGAAAGCAGCAGCGGTCATTTGCACGCGACCCTCATCAGAAGCGTAGATTTTAAGATCGTGACGATACGTGCTATGTAGGCGCAGAAAGCCCAATCCTTTAAAATAAAAAATTTATTTCATTTGCTTGAAATACAAAGAAAAAAATTTGGAGATAGGTCAAATTTTTAACGAATTTAAAAAAAACGGTAAAACGAAAAAAACTCCCTAATTAAGAAGAGATTACCAAGTAATTGTGCAAGAAATTAACAATGAATAAGCATCCTCAATACTTCCCAAATGCTTAATACCTATAACATATTTGCGTTATTGTCGCAGAAGTGTACATCCATAATGACCAAAACTAACTGACATAAGTAAATACAACAGCCTCGGGCAGTTTTACCGTAATCACCTAACCAGCTTCAACAGCGATAAGTAACGAACCAATCCCATCTACGATGCTTATGAGTACATGGACCAGAACAACACCGATATAGCAACTCAAATACCTTGCGTATCCTCAGGTGAACTCTTGCCATCAGTTCGCCGAATTCCCGGATAGAGCGTTCTAAACAGCTTGCCCAAAGCTTCCGCTTGAAGATTGCCTAAAAGAACGAAATCACCGCAAACAGCATATGATTCAACACACCATAAACTTGCTTCCATTCGACCAAGACAAATCTCTTTGTTCACTGCAATCAGTTCATATATTTCTTTTATTCTCCAAATACCTTCTTTAACATAGAGGTGGATTTTTGGTAAGGGATTGTATTTTTCTTAAGAAGGGGCGGAGGTTATTAGATTTTAACGACACAATATATTTATGAACATTTTGCAATTCTTCGATTAAATCCCCGACATAACTCAATTTGCTGTTTGATGCTTGACGTACCACCTGACAATATCATAACAACTCAAATATAATAAGAACAGAATAGACCAAAGGATTTATAACAAGATGTTTTACGATCAAAAGAATACAGCGTTGATTTGTCAACCTACTACATAGAAGAAACTGTGCATGAGTATTTCAACTCTTCAAATAGTAAAGCGATAGAATATAAGCAAAGAAAAAATTTGTAATTGAAAGAACCTGCAGTGGTGAGCTCGCCGCCCCATTTCAAAATCAGCATTAATGCAGGTGACTGATGTTGCTCCTCACTATCTGATGAACAACCTTTCACTTCACGTGGTTTCAGATATTTCAGCTGCACCTTACGGTTTATACCCGAAAAATGCCCATACCTAAAAAGAAAATAAAGTTAGTGCACCGCTTTAAAATAAATTAGGAGAAGGAACAAACGCAATAACAGAGACTGTACATCAAAAGTTCGAGGCGGCATCAAGCTTGCATTTAGGTGCCCAAATTATACAGTGCACCTCCCCCCCCCCACCCCCCTAAAAAAAGCAGAGAAAAGGACTCCTTCCTTTGAAATCAGAGAGCATTTTCACAGCAACAAATTCTGCGACCATTCGCATGTGGCCCTCCTGGGACTCGCACTCAGTGGAACACCAACCGAGCCAATTTTTCGATCTCAAAGAATATTTAAAGCTGGTTTAGCGGAAACTGCTTTACCTCTTGCGCTAAACTCCCCATCCTTTTTTAGAGATATGCAAGTGCCTCTCCCAATCCTCCTAACTCAGAGCTCTTTTCTGGCTAACAGATCAAACACATTTCGAACAAACAAACAGCGAACAACAGTGTTTGATTTGCTCAGTTTCAATTCATTCGTAGTTTAAGTTTTCGTTATGGGACGTCATCATGTACTTAAATGAGAAGGAACTAAAACCTGAAAGGATTAAGTGTTGAAATAACGATTAGATGACGTCATCGCCTGCACGAAAGCTCGTGAAGTATTGGTGGAACAACAATTAACCAATGCCCTATCATAATTACCACAGGCATTCCGTAAACTTATTTCTCATTCTTTTCCCCTTCGTACAGCTTTACGAGTGCTCAAAGAATAATCACAGCCCTTTCCACCTCTCACTCCCTAAATAAAACTGATATAAACTGTACGACGCAAACAGCATCGATCCAACAACCAATCCATCTCAAGAGAAAACATATGAAGTAAAACTTCATCAATTACTATAAAATTGGATAATAATACACTCACCCATTTAGAAAGTTCATGCGTCCAGATTATACGATGTTAAAGAATTGAAAAAAAAAAACACGATCAAGTGAAATGGGCATTCAGGATTAGGAAACTTCATCAAATGCTCAAGTGGATTTTTTTTTTGCATTTACTGAAAGTAGTTCCTCGATATTCAGCACGAAAATCTTTTACATTGCCCCGAAAATTTCCTAATCCTATATTCATATAAGCGCCATATGTATCTCGAAAAGTTAGCAACGCTACGATGATAGAAAAAAGTGATAAAAAAAGTGAAAAAAAATTTTTTTTTTCTATGATCACAAATAAGGCCAAATTATTATAATTAATCTTTACTACCAATTTCAAAACTTATTCAAGCTATAAGCTGCTCAATATTTCAAACACATAAAAATGAAAGCATCTTCCCCTGAAAAAACTATTAAAACTCAAAAGAATAAAAGAAATTAAAATTGCTAATTTTGTGAGGATTACACATCACGGGAAAAGAAACAGCGAATAGTCCATTAAGGTAAGAAAAAGTAAGAAAATTGCTGCTGATGAGCAAACTAAAATAAGTGAGGCGATTAGATGAGAACTTATCAAAAGGCTGTGGTTATCAATTGAGATTACTTAAGCGATCATTGACAATATTTCAGGAATCAATCTAAAAAACAACAAAACGATCGATAAATTTATTTCTACAAAAATCAAAAATTGAACAACTCATCAACAACAATACATTCAAAAATAAATTGCTGCAATCATCAACGCATTTGTTTAGCTAAAATTCCATTTGCTTCATCGCATTTAAGGTTAACATAAAGCTGGCTACCCGTTCCTTTGTAAAGTTCAGGCAAAAAATAAATAAATAAATAAATAAATAAATAAATAAATAAATAAATAAATAAATAAATAAAAACAAAATAAAAGAAAAAAGCAAACAGAGAGAGAACGATCAATGAATCGCTAAATTTCGACAACGATCCAATTCATGCATTAGAACCCATTGAAACATGCACATGCACCAGCGAGAGCATCGTAGGTTTGTATATCACCGTTTACCGCAAACGCTACAATTACATATCCATGCTGAACGTGGAATAAACTTCGTCGACGACCTGAGAGAATAATACATCCCCCTTCCGATTACGTACTTCACCATGCAAATGGCGCAATATACTTCAATATAGCACGACATACCTGTTACCTGCTAGAAAATATCAACACCTTCCATACGTATATCATACGTTTCGGAAGGGTTGAAAACTTTCGTCCTCGACTATACGCCTTTCCTATCCCTCTCTAAAAAATTCAGGGAATAAGACCGTCTTCAGTAAAACCCCTCTGAATTTTGAGAACCTATAAATCTTGAAATCCATAAACGGGGTTCTACAGCACATTGAGATGTTGATAGATAACATTCCAAGTCAGGCATTCCAAACAAACACAATGAGTGCACGTATTCCTCAACATCGCTTTACTACTGAGGAAGGGAGAAAGGAAAGGGAAGAGGGAGAGTGAAGTATACCAAGAAAAAGAGCAAGGAAATTATGGAAATGATAAAAAAGAGGATTTACGGAAGGATATACGGAACCTTAAGTTTGTCGAAAAGGCACAAAATCAAGTAAGACAGCGCCTTCATTGTCCTTCCTCCCATAATGTTTTTACGAACAGGAACTCACCAAAAAAGGAAACAAAATAAAAAATCTGGCCAGTCCTCATAAGGACCACTCAACTGGCCGGCCCACTGCTCAACTATAAATGCATGTGCATATTCCAAATAATGTAAATAACAATCCTACAATAAGCGAGTAATGAGCGATTAGTTACCACGAGTTCATAAATTACCTGGAAGAACTAACATATTGGTTATTAACAACTCTTTAACCCAAGTAGGCTAGTAATAGTATTACGGCAAGAATGATACTGATCCTCGGGGGTAATGTGGATCGGAGAAGGCTGTTTCGCCACTTGGCAAAAAGAGAAAAGTTAGAATGCATTCCATGTATAGTGGGTTTTTTGAGGAAAGGCACTTAGTGTTTTTAAGGCTCATTAACACAGAAAGAATAGAAAGCTCATCAATGCATATGAAAAGAATCAAACAGCAGCGACGTGACAGTGGAAATAAAAGAATGCATCACAGGAACGAAAATATTATCTTAGCAGATTACAAAGAAGCAAGGAAGCGCTTTAAAAAAATATTCAAACGGCAAGCAAAGTTAAACCCCCGAAAGGAATGTTAGGGATTAGGAATCACATTTTCCATCGCAGAAAATAATTTCACACTTCCATAAAAATTATAGCTGATTAACAGCCACTAGCCCGTTAAAATATATTCAGTATTAAAGAAAAGAAGAAAACTTATTGCCAATCACTATTTGTAGGGAAATCTTTTATAATAAGATCAAAACCTTTTTTTTTTCTGCTAAAGCTTTATAAGAAGATAAAAACAACCAAAAACTGGATGCACACCTGTTGGCTAACCAATTAAAAATAATAGAGAAGACCAACGAAAATCCTATCATCCATCATGTCACTGATGATTAAAATATAAAATGCAAATTAGGTACTGTGAACACATTGAAGAACAAAATGCGTCCTATGCTTGACTCATAACTACAATCCCATCAATAGGTAGAATGCGAAAAAAAAAACTAGGCTAATTGTCCAAAATCCTGAAGTATAAAACAAGACAAAAGCAAGACAAGACATAGGAATAAGCCAACATAAAGCATAGAACACTGAGCGAAAATAAGAAACGCCATATGAATACAAAGGATGCAAAGCAACCTTTAAAAGCTATAAATAAATAATATCTGTTCACAGTTAGTCAATCAATGAAGTAGACAAGATTATATACCGTCAGCTACTACAGAAGCTTGAACTAATAAAATACTAAACGCCACAATGTTATACTTAAGTTGGCGTCATGAATACACACTACTACACATAAGCAAGCAACCACTCATCGATAATCCTGAACACCTTATAAGGTGAGGTGAAACTTCCTCGATGACTGTTTCATCGAAAAACAAAACTACGATAGGTCACACTCGATATACCTTACAGGTGCTGGAAGCGGCGATCTTCGACAGCAAATTCCAACCCCCAACTCCCCTCTTCTATGAAATGAGAAAAATCCATCATACCTGAAATTCATTATAGGAAACAATCGAATTAAACTAAACAAAACAACAACGAGGATGTCTTTTCAAGGAACAACAGCGAAATATGGCATACATTTCGAGGACGGTCCGCATTTGATCCCATTTCTTGATGTCCTCCTCACATCGTTCCAATTCAGATTCCATACGGCGCATGCTCGCTGAGTTCTCATCACAAGATTGCACTACTTTCGACAACTCGTCCCGACGCATCTTCAATACATCGGGAATGCTTCATTTAAAAAAAGTGTTCATCTGATAGATAAATTTCCTATTTCCAGTACGAAGCAAACCGGAAGACTATGCCTGATCCAGGTCTACCTTCTACCACTACCTCGCTAACATCCCTATAGAAGGCTAAAAAATCACCCTTTCACATAGCACTATTTTTCTTAACCTATTCCATTTAAAGGAAAGCAGTTCCACAACTATAAAAGTAAGCTTGCAAAAATTCACAACAGCAAACAATAGATGAAAAAATCTTTTACAGCATCCGCCTCAACGACAATCCAGAATGATAAGGGATCAAAAATGAACCAATGCTTTAATATAAACAATTCTTAAAAAACAGGATTTGTCATTCTTACTCTTCCGTAACTATAACTTAACAAGGGGAAATTTTCGCTTAGTGGAAAAAATTTGCTTCAATTCATTGTTCTTATTATGAGAAACGAGATTGAAGAAACACTTTTAAGGAAAGCTAGTGAAAAAATTCAGGACCGCACTCGATCTATACGAATCATGCTGAAATATGTTTGCAATCTTGTCTCCCTTCCACTTAGTATAACGAGTTATGATTTTAAAAATATAACGACCGCAAAAAAAGTGACAGGAGCGGAAATATTTTCCAAAAGTAGCTGAAATAGAGCATCAAATGCAAACGCACACTTCCTATTTAGTGCAACAAATATCATCAAGCTCCCAAAAGATATTTAGTGCCTAATTGCTAAGTAAATAACATCTGACTCGATATCACTGCTTTTGGTGTCCAAAAAACGACTGAATTCCAGTTCATCACTGCTAAGCTCTCACTGCCACTGAAACAAAACTACAAAGTAAGATTTGCATGTTGCGTATTCTGCGTGATGCAGACTGTACTGTATACACTTCACCGCATTCTGCAAAAGCAACGGTCCAACAAACGAAACCAAGCCTCCGCCTTCCCTTCCACCATCAAGAGAAGCGAATACTTCGTTCTTACTGCAAAAGAATGGAAAAACCCGCCAAAGATATATACAATATTAGAAATCCTCTTTTCAACCGACGCACGATATACAGACAAGGAACTACGAATACTCACTTGCTGTTCATGAAGAATTTCACGTGCCAGCTCGAGCACCTCCATCAATTGTGTGGGACGTTTCATTTTGATTTCATTCTTCTTGAAACCATCGTACTTGCGGAATAAGTCAAAGAAGCGCTTGTCGGTTACCACCACCTGCAATTTTGCTTAGAAATGCTGTCACGGTCAATCTGCACACTGCGAAGGGGCTCGCACGTACTAGAGAAGAGCACACCTATCAGGGAATTGCGTGGCTATAGCTATGCGTTCACTTTCATCTCTACTTCCCTCCCCCTTTCCTCCCTATCTTATCATAGTTCGAGGGTGACATGTACTTAAGCATACCGCTTTGTGTCATAAAGATTAACCACCACTTTTCGTTAATCCTTCAAAGATAGTATAACAAATACATACAATCACTGACGGAAGAGTAAACAGAGTTCAGCACTAACAAAAACAAGCACAGTAACATAAAAAAGTCGTCATTACCCCGTCTGATACAATTTCTTCAAAAAATTTTCAACTGAGAGAACTTCCAACACAAAAAGATCGTAACCGAAGTCGAACTTCTATAACATCCCAAAAAAAAACAAGGATTCACCAAGCAATCGATATAACTAGATGACTTTTGCTTACTTTTATGAAAACTTAAAATTCCTTTCTTCCGCCGTTTCAAAAATATGTTAAAAATTAGGCTATTAAACATTGCTTCAAACATTTCTAACAAAAAGAGCCTAAAATACGCTCTAATTAGCGTGGAATTCCGGTTAGAATATTTGATTCGCACACTGGTATGTCCCTCTCTAAGAGACCAAGCATGCATTATTCTTTTCGAATACCTAACTTTCATTGAAATGCACTCCCAGAAACAATTTCAGTTCATAAACAACCTTCATCTTCTGCTTCGGTGTTCGATCGCCATGGCGGATAACAGCGAGAACACAACGTAGCTCCATCATCTTCCCGCTCGGAGTCGAAACCAATGGTGGATCGTCTAAAGAATGCATCATTCTTTATTAATCGCTTCAACAGCATTTTCTTAGGAAAGAAGGGCCGGTAAATCGATTTCCACTTGCTCTCATTTTTAAAAAAGGGACTATAGCAACTAAACAAACACCTCTTAAATAAAGGCAAAATAACCCGAATCCGCATAAAACTAAACGCACGCAACAAAGTGCAGTGCCTGAATAAAAAAAAGTAAACCAAATATATTCTGAAAACGAAGGTGTGCATAATTTTCAAAGGCAAGGAGATGTTAGTTGCAAGCCAGATTGGGAAATATTCGCGCACTGAAATTTAAAGGCTCAGACATCACAATGTCCGGAATGAGGTTGGAGTGAGGAGTTGTGCGTGGAGGAAAACAAGCATGAGCTGAGGACACATAAGACCACGTCAACTCACAGAATACCCTCTTAAAACGATCCAGCACAACCGTGCCCGTATATATTACAGAATTAACCAAGCTGTTTTCATTTCATGATCTCCAATTAAAAACAACGACCAACTACCGACCATCCTGATAGGGTATTTGCCAAGGAATCGACATGCTAGACGCCAATCGCCTCAGGATTGTATTCCCCAAAATTTTCGCCGTATCTTCATAATACTTAGTCGACGTCTTGACGAACGAGAAGCCATTCACATCACAAACGTATGACCTGCCATTTGCTCGCAAAAGATCAAAGCCGCATACCGTTTGCTTAAATATTACTTCAGAAAGCAGGCTGAAAGTTACGAGTAACAATACATAATGAGATTCTCGTACACTTGGAGGGAGGAGGTGAGAGAGGAAGGGGTTGAGCGCTACTGAAGTAAGAAAATTAAATACTTAAAGCACTCGGTCTTCTTCTACCCTGTATATGGCCAACCTCTCACAAACTTCTCCAAAAAAGAACACACAAATAACACGTGCTGCAAGCTAACAACCTCACAGTCGTTCGTATCGGCAATGTTATAAGACGTTGCCAACCCCACAATTAAGAGAATAAAAACCGGAAATCTATGCTATAAGAAAACCGGAAATACAAACCGCAAGAAAAGGAAACAGCTGCAGGTAATCTTCATATACGAGCAATAGATCATGTTCGATATGTACGTTTCAAGTGGGATAGCTCAATAGAAAAAGCCTAATTTTCGATTCGTTTCATCGCAATCTATAAATTTAGTTCATGGTCGCCTATGTTACTGAAATGGAGAAACAGAGAAATGGAGAAAAAATAATTTAAGCGGTTTTGTTTGACGCACTAAATTCAAACGCAGGAATCTCCAGCTGTCGAGAATTTGCATTGCAAAGGTAGCCTAGGTGGAGAGGTATACTCTAAGGCCATTCAGCTCATTTACCAGGTGAGGCGACCGATAAAACTTAAACCTATTTCAGATTGAGAAACAATGCAAAACTGAAGATGAAGCAGTGCAATCGGAAATTTAAAAAAATGGTAACGAACCCCGAACGCAATTACCACTTTTCGTGCGATCGTTTTTTCTTTACTACTCAGAATCACTGGATATCGCACCTCTTTGCCATGTGAGTCACGTTCCACTTTTCCGTCCAAACCTGGGGCTTTCCTCGCTTCCGCATGCGCATAATACGGTCCTACCGCATAAACCTTTAAGCAGCTTTATGCATACCATCGAAAACGGTTACTATACCATACACCTGAATTACTCGAATTTATTGACCTGAAATTACTGAAATGACCCGAATTCTTGGACACCTTCAATTTATTAAATATATAGCCCTCACCTTTTATATGGAATGAATCGGAATATCCATTTTAATTACCAACTATGCATCAACATCACTACTAGATTTCCATATCGAGTTTTTTTTTGCTTTGTGGCTTGAAGAAAAAGACCCCCACTCAAACTCTGTGCCAATCATGAACACTTATTACCCACAGTGAGGAAGAAAAGTTATAAAAATCACCTTAACATCGGTTCCATCGGCCGGTATGAAGTCCTCATAAATGAAAGAGCCTTCCCTACGCACCGTGCTTACCGGTGAATACCAACTGCTTCGATTGTTAATCTGAACCTACATCAGTAAGTTTACAATAAACGACAGCAGTTACTTCTTTGAACAGTTACAAAATATACAACGAATATCGCATATATAGACAAATAAAACAAGAAGAAATAGGAAAATAAAGCATCTAAGGGTGCACAGTGAGGTAAACACAACCTGGTCCACGGATATGAAAAATGGAACCGGAGGAATCGTAAAGATTAGTGTAATCCAGACATAACAGTAAGTGCAGTATTCTACTAACCACAACAAATAAATAGCACTCTAAAAAAATCCACACACTAAAACAAACCACTTTCGGGCATAGCAGTGAACTAATTTGCCGATGTATTTCCATTAAACTTGCTATAAGCTATAATTAATTATAAAAAGCGTTGGTTACCTTCCTGAATAGCCGTTGTGAACCACCGCCAACAGAACTTGGATAGTAAATATAGACGTTATGATCCTCTGCAGAGAGTGGTTTTTCGACGAATGGCTTGTTAAATACCATCCCATTCACTTCGATATGGTCATTATGCTCAATTAATTCCCCTTCTGTAAAATATTTCTTCATAGTAACTCAATGCCGTTCACAATCACCTCTTTATGCGACAAACAATTTAGTAATAAGTTGGAGCACAACTTTCTTTCCTAATTCCTGTAATTTTCAAAGCTCATATTTTCAGCGTGATTTAGAATCCTATTCCTTTTTTTCTCAACAAATGTTTCCATCTTTTTCTTTCCTCACTTCTCGAAAACTTTTCGACGGGCCAATTTGTGATTCGGTCCTGCTCCCTATTCCTATTTATCTCTGACTGCTATCACATCACTACACTAAAGTAACACATTTCATTGGTTTAGAAGCTATAAATGCAATGGATTGACACATATATACAAATAGTATACCATATCATATTCTAGTGGACAATTGTTTCGGCCTGTGTAGTTCATTCCTCCTCTGATTTCATATATGATAAAAACGTGAACTCATGCAACTCACCGACTTTGCCATTCTGATCGCGAATGAGAACGCCATGTCGGGGATGCTCTATGCCGGCACGAGCCAGCGCTCGGAAAACCTTCCTGCGATCAAGCTGCAAAAATAAACTCCACTGCTTTTATTAACAATAAAATCTCATCTCCTCTTTCCCCTCCCCCTCCATCCTTCTGCAAAAATCTTTCTCCCATGGCGACCATTAACGCCGGATGAAAAACACGTTTACAAACGAAGATATGCACTGCGACCTTCACTTGAATTCTGTTGGCTAGGACTTATTTCATTTGCGAATATGTTTCCGAACTCATATTTTCCATTTACTATGTAAGTACGATGAACATCGAAAATTTAGAGATTTTATGGAAATAAAAAGAAGTGAAAAGTAGTAAGCGTTAACTATTAGACCGAAGAGAAGTGCAAAAAATTCAGTGATAACTAAGAGAAGCAATAAAACGCTTCCTTGAAACTTCTTAAAAATCAACCGGAGGTTTTCCTAAAAAACAATCAAAATGGAAACATCCTTTCCAAGTTTAGCCAAAAATGAAAAATAATTAAAAACCTTGGAGGAAGAAGAAAAGATATAGGAGAGAAACCAAAAAAGTAGTCCAAGTTCGCATGAGATAAACCATTACCATCATTAATACCCAGCAAACTACCTTTAAAAAAATTCTCTGTGCCAAATAAAACTAACCAAATCATACTGTCGATGAAGATCATTTATAACGTACGGTCTACGCAGACGTTCGTATTCGATCGCTTTATGCAAAGGGAAGTCGGTAGCGTGAAAGCTGATAAGGCAATCACACAATGGCCACTTCTCTACCGGTTCATTTAGAATCACCTCTTCCGGAAATACGATGTACTCGAGCCAATCCTGAAAATATAGTCCACCATCATAAACGCTATCGAGATAAACAGACTGCCGCCGAAGCACCTCCGTGTTTTTGAATATTAGTTGAGTGCGGATCGATGCAATTGCCACAGATGGGAGATAAAGCAACCCCTACTAATCAATGATTTCAGGACCATAAATATTCGTTAATCGATCACTTTTCTCAAGTCCCGGATAAGATATATTTAGTTTGAAAGAAGAAAGAAATGCAAGTTAATGAAAACAATATTGCCAAGCAAAATTCAATCATAAAAACCGTTAACGTGCCCCCAGCGATTACGTTCCGGAATATTCTTTACAACAGCTTCTGCCAATAATGGAGTCAATCAACTCCAACTGCAAAAATCGTGCACTTTGGTCGGCTTCTATCCTCTTCCTAGTCATATTCTTTCATTCAAATCCAGAAAATATTCTATAACAGGAATTATCCCATCTTTCCAATGGCTCGCATAACCCACCAAATTAAATAAACCTCCAACCTCCTAAATCCCAACAAAACACTTTAAAAAATAATACAATAATAAAAAAAAAACGTACCGCATAATATTCCACAATCTTTGCCATTATTTCTCTCATTGGTTTGCTAGTTGCCTTTCTTTTCATCGCACAAACTCCTATGACAATCTGCAATAACATCACTCTATTATACTATCAACATCAACAAAATCTAATAAAAAAATTTACTTATTCCTTTGTACTACGAACGATTTGTTCTGAGATTGAAACTTTTTAGTATAACAATTTGGAATACTTCTGCAATTTTCAGATTCGTTACATGAATAGTTAAAAAATATGTCGATATAAAATCTTCGCAACTTGGAAACTTTTAGTGTTCATCTTTTGCTAGCACTGGAAACATAAAAATCACCTTTTTTGAAGTCCCATTTGTTTAAACAAATAAACAAACCAATACATCTACACGCAAATGAATCGGACTCTAAATCGCCGATATAATTCAGTACAGGAAACTACAGAGCATTAAACAAACTTATTCAGCTCATTTAGCAAAAACTACCGCTACAAAAAAAAAAACAAAAAAATGAAACCTTTTTGCGTGAGGAAATCTTTCCATCAGAAGCATTCGGCATCGTCCTTCAATTTCGGGCAATTTATTAGCAGATCCTAAATAATGATATGGAATTTGCGATGAATGAAATTACGTATCGAATTAAATTATGAAAGCTTGAAGACGAGCAATGGATCAGGAGAAATCGATAAAGCAGAAGAATAGCGAAGAACAAAACGCTATAAATGGATGAAACAAAGAGGGTGACACCAAAGATTGTGACAGATACACGTGAATATATGCCTCTCTACCTGAGAAAATACTACGTAGCACGTGCGTTCGGCAATCATCAACAATAAACACCGTCATAAAACAATGTTATGAACCTAACGACAAGACTGCTCTCTAGTCTTTAATACTAGAAACAAAAAACCCATCCACTACTAATTATCAATACATCATTAGTGGGCAAATAACAAGGCATCTGGATTCGCCATAAACGTGTGTCTATTGTTCGGGAGAAATAACGAGGGGAAACATTCAATTACAGCTACATATCTAACTACACGACACCGTCACATGAGACCAAAAGATCATTAGCAACTTCAAGCCTATTTTTTGCAATGAAGGATACATGTCTCACCCCACAATTCTTGTTGGGAAATTCAAACCTCCCAACTTGTACAATTACTGTGTCACCACATTCAACAGCAACAAATCCACGGTCGTTTCTATGCCTCATAATTTGGCAGTCGTCCAATTCCTTTATACCAAATGCCTTTGGACTTATAACCTTCCCTATTTGATGAACGGAATGGGCGCAATTCTACGTAGACGTAACCACAATAACCGTAACCAGTATACAATTGGTACAACTCCAGGATGGTCGAAAGGTGAGACCATAGCTTTTTTTCTTTAACTTTTCAAACGGTTATACCACCACTCCAACGTCCGGTCTTGGTTGAATGTCCAACATCTCGCCTTCAATTTTTACAGCTGTCAATTGTTAAGTAAAGCGCTGAATTAGGCTGCACGGAAACGATAGATGCCACACAGCTGCACCGAAGCAGCAAGGACGAATTCACTCCATAATCGACGATCACCATGTGATCGCATCAACAACGATGACAACCCTTGAAAAAACCCAAGGAGGGTCGTTTTAGGTCAATGTAATTGTGGGCGAAATTCAGCCAATAATTAAATCATGAGCTTTGTATGCATGGATTAGCTCCAGACGGTTTGCCAGTATGATCCGAAATAAAACTTTAACAACTTTATTGCGGCATAAATGCCAAAATATATACTCTTGAACCTTGCATCATCAACAACGACTCACTCCGTCACCACATTTCAAGTCTCAGAATGAAGAAAAAGTGAGGAATAAAACCAAAACAAATCGAACAATTCAGGAAAATTTGCAGAGAAAATCGTGATCCACACGTATGCTTGGATTTTAACATCCGCAAAGAGAAAAACAAGAGAAAAAACGCACATGAAATGTAATTTTTCGCATTTGAAAACACCGATTGCGAAGAAAAAAAAACGACAATAAAAACACCGTTCTCTTTTGGGCATAACTAGAAAGCCGAAAAAACTCAACATACCATCATAACAGAATGAGATTCTCAACAACGACTTACACATGATGAACAAATTCCAACATTAGAAAGAAATAGTCATGGCAGCATATATCACATTTAGCGCCCCATAAAACATGCACGAGCTTCACAGTGAAAGCATCGGTGAACACCCTCCCCCTCCCCCCCCCCCGAACCCAATACTAAACATACATGTTCCCTTTCAGATCAAAAATTTGGAAAAAACATCTCAACTGGCCTTAAAGAGCCGATTATATGCACTGATAGAAAATGACTTGATTACTCTTTTGAATGCTATCCCCTTATATTTTCCAATATTCGATATTTATATTTCAAGGCCACCCACTCCCTCCCCCCCACCCTCCCTCGCAAAAGAAATTTATGTTAAACTCAACGGGAACAACTTAAAGTTGCCCTTCTTTCCTATGAAAACATCAACGATCCTATGCGACGCTACAGAGTTCCTATAAAACGATGCAAAGATGGCCGATCATTCTGAGTGGTTCACGTAACGATCCACAAGAACAGCCTTCAGAAAATATGCACACTCGACTCCAGCTCCGGACTGACGGTCATTATGACGCTGCAAATAAGCACATTTTGAGCATTAACAATAAATGTGAGTAAACAAATAAACTTGACTTATTATCCAGCATATCCGAAGGAGCCGCCCTCGCCGATTGCAAGCCCGCTAGTTGTTACCAGTCGATGATGCGTGGGGAAAAATATACGCTGTCTCACTTCCAGCAGAACTCCATTTTGTCGCGACATTCCGACAAAGGAACACTTTTGGAGGAAAGTTCGCCATTACAAAACAACATTCAAGTCGAAGGTAGTGGGATGGGACAAGCTATGTTTTAAGCGAGATTTCGACGGAATGGCTCTATTTGGGACGATGCCGTATGCATTTATACATTATTTATACATATATCTGTTACACAAAAGAGGGGCATATATACTAGGGTTAACCGAAAGCATAAATGCCCGGTCCTTCTTCAAAAACGGGAGGGGAGGAGTGGTAAGGAATAGCCCCAAAGTCAATGAAACCTGAGAAGTATTGAAGCCCGAAGTGCGAAATTCAAAACATCGATCACAGCTGCATCTCATACGTCATATTTCAGATTAGTCTATCAATATCGAAAAAAGTTACAAGCATTCGACGCAAACAAAACATATCTACATA
This sequence comes from Baylisascaris procyonis, assembly GCA_037389465.1. Classification (NCBI taxonomy): domain Eukaryota; kingdom Metazoa; phylum Nematoda; class Chromadorea; order Rhabditida; family Ascarididae; genus Baylisascaris; species Baylisascaris procyonis. The sequence goes on from JAZARR010000105.1 coordinate 92,626, forward strand.
TTCTACCCCAACCGTACTGTTGCAACTTGTCTTACTCTACTGTTAACCTACTTACTCTACTCTTATATAGAAAAATGGTTCTTTCGTAGGTTTGCATGAGTGACCGAATTTATGGATCTGGTCGGTCAAACAAGCAACATGCAAAAGCGCATATTATGTCTGTTTCTCAAGCGTACTGGTCCACTTTCTCCCGGGTATTCATTCCTCCACCCAAAATGCACACCGCTACTGCATATCCCTTCTCGTTCAATTCCTACCCCCTCCCCTTGTCGTTCCACCGTCAAATTTGATACATAAATAGGGATTTGCGGGAAAACAAACTATCAAGTTGCAAGAAATAAAAAGCGCTAAATCTGAAATCTGCAAAGCTTCCCTTAAAAAGCCGAACTCCCCAAAGTTTTTTTTTGGAACACCCGAACTACCCGTAGGCAATCCGGATGAACTTTTTTTTTCAGTAAAGGTGAGTTTCCGGCGTATATCTGCTGCCTTATCCTTGCGCGATTTCTCACTCATAAAATACTGCCAAATGGCAAGTACATCCATCCTGATGACCCTCAAAAAGTGATTGGGAAGCCGATCTGTAAAAATCTAAACCCAAGTCAATTCTTCCGACCTTTTCAGAAAGTAATTACGTCACTGCCGCAAGCGGCCTCTAATGTGAGATACGTAGCTATTTTCACTGTGTATTAATGCTGAGATAAACATGAAATGATCATCCGGGAAATGAAACAAAGCCAATACTTGGTGAAATCTCGAACAGCACTTCCACCATTTCTTTTGGCAAGCGAAGTGGATCAAAAGTTTTTGATTAACGAAAGCGAATCGGATAGGAAAATTTGGCATATACCTACGACCATTTCCTTACAGTATATATATATACTGTAAGGGAATTAACGAAAGCATTACAGTATATACTGGAATTCTCTTATATATATATATATATATATATATATATATATATATATATATATATATGTATATATATATATGTATATATATGTATATACAATTTCGAATCCGCAAACTGAGTGGAAGTATCTAAGGTTAACCATCGGCTAGTTAAAAAGATTGGAACCATAAATGAACAGCACATATGGCGAATAGAGTTAGTATCTACTAAACCTTGGAAGACTGCTTTATGAAATATCCAGTGGGATCTTTTGAACGCTTTAAACTAGATAAAGAAAATCTGTAAAAATGGATGAAAAAGAAACTTCTTCGCAGATTCGACGAAGCTCGTGGGGCCACAGATCAGAATACGATAGCAATCAGTAATGCCGTCCTCTTCTCGCTTTTTCAGAATTTTTGGCCCCATCTCAGCTGAAAGTAAAATAAATCAGTTCACTGCGCTCAGGAATCTGGATTGGAATTCCAAGAGTAAAATTCGATATTTAGAACCTGATTAGCGCATCCTCGGCATGATTTTGCAGCCTACTGCCAAACAACGGACCGTTACTATTCCTAAGTGACTGTTCCCTACAAACAGATGACTGCAAAATGTCCTCCCCCCCCCCCTTCCGACACATATAAAAATTGGGAACAGAGTTGGTACAGAAAGTAGCAGCCATGCGAAGGAAATATCAGGAGAGGTCATCGTGGCAAGTCATTCCTTGCGACCGCCGAGGAAGATTTAACCGGGAAAATTGAATTTAAAAATGAAGAAGCATCTTCAATTCATTCCTGTATAGATATATGGCACTATTTCACGCCAGCTACAGCTACTGGTAATAAAAATAGCTCCACGATTCACCAACAAAACACTCTAACCCGAGGGGGTGGAGAGCATGGGGAACTACCCCATCTCACCGGTCAATCTTGAAAAAAGCATGACAAAATACGAATATGAGATAGGCGGATGCGAACGACAGCAGCCGACATCAATTAACTTCGGCCGACCCTGTCTTCCCTCAAAAAAAAAAAAACCCTGATACATTAGCCTACATTTGCTCTCGGCCAGCCGGCTGTTTGTCAAAACCTGTGTGTTACCCACCCAAATACTCCCTAAATTGCACAACATTTTCCAATCTTTTCTCACTTTCACTAGCTATTCCCAATTCGTTTCCTTTTGTGTCTACTCGCTAAATTCCATAAACGTTTTTTAACTTTTAGATGCATCCACCTCCCAAACAAAACAAATCGTCGTGCCACTAGCATGTTCGAGAAAAAATGCGCTTCGTGACAGCCGAGATGAACATCAGCGATTATCTAACTCGTTAAATCGATGGGAATCTTAAACGTCTGTTTAAATGACCGATGTGCTGTAGCAAGGAAGAGAGCTGGTAAGGAAGGTAATAGATCTTCTTCATAGATCTTCGGAAGAACTTTTCGCAGTAGGCTCAGTGTATTCGACTCGCTATATAATGCTCAAAAATTTCTTTATTTCTTCTCAGGATGCTTAGCATGCGAGTTCTGAGCAATTTAAAAAGTGAATGCCTCTTTTCGAGGAAATCCTGTGAGAGCATGATTTATAATACCCACTCATTTATACCTTCTTTCACATCATCACCACATCAACCAAACATTGCTGCTTGTGTTATCAGTTCTCAATATTTTCACATATCCTTTACAATACTCATCGATTCATTTCAAAGAAAAATTTCAAAAAAAAAGAAAGAAATCGCCAAGCTCGAGTTTTTTAATACCAGAATATCAGAAAGCTTCAAAAAAAAAAAGAATTAACCTAGGAAAGTTGACATCATATGAATGTTGAGCTCATGATTATCATTCTCGAAGTGGTAGAATGTGATGCGATCTTTGCCACGCTTCAAGCCACAATAATGATAAAAATTTTTTTCGAGTCTATCCTCAAGTGTCGCGCTGATAGCCAATAACGTTGTGTATCTGCAGATATAGAATAACATTTACGTATTGCCATGGAACCACTTTTTTGACTACCGAAACAGCACTGCGAGTGTACGACGTGCTGCAATGATTCATTAAACGAACATGGAAAGCAGCGCTTAACTAGAGTAAAAGCGAAATACTAGTTAGATAATACCTCGGGATCAGGTCCGATATTCAAAAATATGATACCCTGAGGTTGCTTGATGACGATAGTCAAGCAAAAGAATTGAAACAGAAGTTGCCGCTAAAACAAGAGAGCATGTTGCCACCTTATATTTATGGACTGTTTAATAACGTCAACATAACTCGACATTCCCTAACGTCGTATAGATCCAGTGCAAAGATTCATCTAAATAATTTCTCATATCCTTCTAAATTTGTTTGAATAGTGAATTTATTCAAATCATCTGACTACCTTTTAGACGTCAAATTACGTTTCCACCGTACAACGACCTTTCATCAAATTTCAGTAACATATAAACGTGCTTAAACGAATCAATCTCAACGGCAAATTCTCGAGAAAGTCATACGTGTCTGAGTCATCGTTGCGAGCAGCCAATAATCTCAGCATCGGTGTAATGCCTGTTCCTGCAGCTATAGCAACCATATAAGGCGCACATGCCGACAAGAAATCAATTGTGCCGATAGGGTTGCTGATCTTCAATGAAGAACCTTAAATAATGCAGTGAGACGACGGCCAATAACAGTGAGACGACGGCCAGTCAAAGATTCAAAACATGACGAAATGCAGAAAATAGCTTAGACAAATTAAATGGTACACATCTCTCCTCCTCCTCCCCCCTCGAGAATAATCTGCAACGCAATAATCAAACAACTAACCAATCTCAAGTTTGCGAAGTTCATTCGAAAAGATCCCATCCTCATAGAGTTTTATGAAGAACGAAATCTTCCTCGCATTTCTGTCCACCAATACCGGTGTATATGGCCTCGATAGACTGTCACCTAGAAAAGTATGTCACTTATGCCAGTTATGATCGATATTGAAAGCGGAATTTTTTGCCAAAGCATAGAGAATTTCGCGAAAACAAAAAATGCTTTTTTATTGAAACATAAAAGGTTTTCAATACTACAAAGAACCTAGAAAAGGTTTTCTTATTGACCTCGTACGTTAAAAGGTAGAGAACTGCAAAGAAAATCCAGAAAATCGAATACTATAAAAACAGCAACAGCACTTTAAACAGCAAAATCAGAATTGTAATTTTTCACGCAAATATTCAAAACACCGAATGCTGAAAAATCGTTAAGATTTTGTGAATGTGAAGCATAAAAGCCTATTCACTTCCTCATTATTTGCCTATTAACTTCCAGCTTATTAAAAAGAAAAAAAAATGAAAGCATCGTTTCTGATATCATTCTAATAAAACGCAAAACAGCAAATTTACCACCGAATAGAGCAAAAAATGAAGCAAAAGCAAATTAAAAAAAAAATACTATCAAAAACATACCATCTTTGTTAATCGTTAGATGTACATGATGCCCGACAGGTAGAGAAAAGTAGCTGCTCGGGGGCAAGCTCATTTCGTATAGGTAAATGTTGCGTGTTACCTGGCGAATCTCAGTGATCGTACATTCACGGGAACGCTCTGCTGTAAAACAGTGAATAGCACAATCGTTTTTTATATACTTGCCTGCGCAAAAAAAAAAAAAAAAAATCTCGCACATTCTTTGAGATTTCTCACAAGTTTATTTGCGTATAAGAAATAACATAATTATCCAGAGGGTAAGTATGTCTCAAGAAACGAATCAACGGTGAACATTCCAGCAGAGAACATGAACAGATAAAAAACGTCAAAATTTTCGCTTTTTTTATAATGCTTTCATCAAGAGTCCATTTAAACCTCACTCTACAACTGCCATCACACTATGATGGTAAAGAAAACTTTCATAATATTTTATTCAATCAAGCATATCCTTCGTCAAGCGGATCCACTTTCCTGATAAACATTTCACTCAACTTGCCCCATTATTTGACAGACATAAGGAATTGTGCACATTCACAAACCGATTTCTTTCTTTGAAACCAAAAGTTGCCCACATCTAAATGAAATGAGTTCAACAAACAAGCTTAACGCACGTTTTCTTCTTCCCACGGCAACTGCGAAAAAAAAAAAGAATGAATGAACTAAACAAACGTGGCTCTTCCTCCACAGAAAGCAAGTCCAACGAAGAAAAGACTCCCATATTCACAGCGGTCTCGAATTGAATTTTTATCGTCGATGAATCAACTAATACCGCAAACATACCAGATGTAAGCACTCTCGGAATTCTTTCTGCAAAATAAACAGTTTCTGAAGGCATTTTTAAATCAGAAAAAACCACTTCGTTTAATCTCAAACATTCAAAACAGGCAATCATCAGCTCTCTATTAAAACATCATACAGAAGAAGCTAGCTATTTCCTACTTGAAATGGCGCAAATGGAATAAAGCGATGCAGAACGATTTAGAGAAGGAAAGGGGGATTCGGCATTCAAAATAGTGGAAAATAACCGCGCAGGTGGCGGCCAGAACATGCAGCGGCATGACCATTGATCTGAATGGCTTCACCGGTAGTTTACAGAGTAAGCAGGCAACCTTCACCCAAATGGCCTCCTCTTTCCAATCCTCAACATTCCCCAGGACGTTTTGGGTAAATTGGCTGAGCAAGATACAATTACCAAAAGCAAAAAGAAACTCAAGTGCACAGTTAAACAAAATCAAGCTTGAAATGGTTCTCACAATAGACGTAAGAAAATAACAATACGAACTCCAGTGCAGCTCGAGAGGCGTTCTGCCGAAAGGCTTTATCAGCACACGCACCGAGTTCCTGACCACATCCACACATACGTTCTCTGGCTTTAGATTGCTCCACTCCTCACAGGACAGATACAATCGTCCCTTACTCGTATAAGTGATTCTGCAAATGCAAAACAATATATACGTACAGAAAAATGAGGGCAGCCACCTCTCCCCCCCCCCTTCCTCTCTCCTACGAGCAAACACGTTACAATTTCAAGAATTCCTATTCCCGCATTGATTGCACAAATGAACAGTAAATTTGTAGATCGTCTTTTTATGGCTATGCACTTCGGCAAAAACCTCCACTTCTACGGCTCGTTCGCTTTTTTGTTTTGCTTCACGTGCCCTACGTTCTTCCCTTTAATTATTAATGGTCATTAGTGACGGTAACCAGCCGACTGAGTGAGTTTCGATCAAAAACAGAAAACTGGTCCTCTTATATTTGCCAACATTTTTGAAATTCGGTCCACTTTCGCCTTTCGGCATTTTTTAAACTCGGTCGGTTGCACTCAAATTTCGGCTGTGATCGAACGTTTTTGGCTGTTACGGAGGGAATGAATTTTTGACTGATTATCACTGTCAAACCTCACATATCCTCGAACGTTTTGTTGAAAAGCGGTCGTAAATAATAAATAAAAGTGCGTCTTTGTGATTCTCGTTTTGAACCATTTGTCGGATGCGTTTTGATGCTACCCGACTCTTTTTTCAGTACATAAAATCCACACAAATTTGCCCCATTCACTAATCCTTACGACCACCTGACACCATCAAAAGTGTAGCTCCCTGCAAGATTTCCTTCTCTTTCTTTTCAAATTTCCATGTGCCAAAGGAAGTACGCGATCAGATACAATGAAGCGCATAAGTCTTCTATCCATATCTTCTGAACGTGACATTGCTTTGATATGAAACAGCTGTTTCAAAACCTCGTTTCCTCTCCCGCTGGCAATTTCTGCTTATAGATGTACTCATGATTTAGACAAAATTTAATGACTAGGCGCAAGCCTGGCTAAATAAACACCTCTAATATGGCGCATCTGCCATGCGCAAACGCGCATGCACAGCTTTTGCAACAAGAGCGCGTTATGTGCGTTACACACACTTATACTCACATCTCAACCTTTTCTTATCACAATCGATGGCACCGCGTACATCTTCCCTCTACCCCCCTCCCCCTCCCCCCCCCCCCCCTAGAACACATTTTAAAGGCCACCCCAGCCTGCGTGAAAACGTACAGATACGAAACTGGAATGTTCAAAAGCAGAGGATGGAAAAAGCACGCAATGGTGCTTACATTCCTGTTTCTGAAAGTCGAGGACCTCCGGATCAGAAATGAACGATCCCGAATGAAATTGAGAACTCCTGTAATCCGAGTTTCCCTGGAAAGTGAACAAATGGATTTTTTCAAGGGCCTATACTACCTTCGATCTTCTTGTATTCAATACTGCATCCCAGTATAAAACTGACATGATACGAGCCATCCCAATTCCACTTGTCGGATCAACCACTGCCATAGACCACCAACAAAGAAAACAGTAGCAGTGAAATTGAGCAGATTTTAACAAAATCAACAACAGTTTTTTTTCAAAAAAAGAAAGATAACAAAAACAAACAAACAAACAAACGCACTAACTAATGAGTAACTGCAACTCCTAACAAGATGGCTTGGCATCTGGTAAAAGCTCATCAGCCACTTGAAAATCACTCGAACCGTAATCGTGATAATTTTTAAATAACAATTTGTAGACTGAACTTGCTAAAGCACAAAAAAACATCATTTTAAATGTTTCTGCGTGCAAAATGATCCATAGCCAATCCTCTATAAGTCAGACATCCTTTCCGCCTTTTCTTTATAACCTCTATATTGACTGTCAAATTTTTTGCCAACAGTACTGCTCTTTAGCAATTGCCAAAAAAAATGACACAGTTAAATGCACATATTGCTTCATCACCGAATAATAAAGATTCTTCCTCATCTTCGGAATTCGTTTAGAATAATTCTGAATTCATAAATGCCATAGATATGTAACTTATAAATGAATACCTGATCTTTAGTTGTGCTAATTTTGCAGCAGTCTCCTCTCTTTGTCTGTCAATTTTCATCGCTAGCCATTCATCAGAACCATCATTAAACCAAGACTCAGTTGGCTGTGGAACTAAAAAAAGCGTTTTGATAAGAATTTTAAATAAATAAAATAAAGTATTCCACACCCCGAAGTAATTAACAGCCAAACCTCATTCATGAGAAGCACAACGATACGAGCTCAAAAAACTTAACGCACTTCATTGAATAAAAACTTAAAATACGAGGCGATACAATCAGCAAAACCAGAAACGTAGCCGCTAGGTATGGACGTTCAATACGAGACTTCCACTTCCACCTCTGTCGACTCAAATACTCAACTCCTTGAGTTTAGTGAAATCATGGTCTAAACTAGTGCTATGCAGCATCTATTCAACTCACCGCGGTTTTTAGTTGGAGTTATTATTTTTCCAATCACCTGGGATTCCGGCTTAACCAAAGATGTTTGCGTTCCCACACCTGTTTCTTCACTCTCGCGCGTAGTCTTTCGAGCATCGGAAACACAATCAAAGTCACCTATGACGACTGTGAATCGCCATTTTTTGACCCATGACGAAATTACCTCTTAAGACACTCATATCTTCGTCGATGTCAAAAAGCGATACACAAGTGGGTCCTTATCATAGTATCACGAATATTCGTGAGAAAAAAACCGTTGAATACGGCAAAAGACAAACGCTGATTTCGATCGCCTCTGAAATATCCGACGAAGCATGAGCTCAACATCGTTTCATAATTAATCCACGAATGATATTTGCGGAAAAGGTTCGTTCCATCACATCCGGCAGCTTTCATTAACTGTTCAACACCTCCTGGATGGAATGTCAGATATTCGGTTACGTCATATACCTAAACTGTTATTGATTAAAATGTTTAAACGCTGCAACGAATATAAAAGCAGGTAACGCATCACCTATAGAGATATGGAAAATTGAAAATCTGATATCCCAATAAACAAATCGAATTTGATCAACGGCAAGAGAAGTTTTCCACATCGGTATATGATTAGATATCGATTAATAAACAATGCAGAAACAAGTGCACTTTTATTTATCATCCCATTTCTTGTCAACCTTGATAGGGCTTAGTAAATATCCATACCTTTACGTATAAAATACGGACGTAACTAAGTGCTTCGTGATTTCGATTGAAAAAAACAAAGCAGAAAATATTCGACTGATTTATCGCTACACCTAACTAATTTCATCCTGGGCAATGAAGTTATTAATAAAAAAAAAAAAAAAGTGCTTAGAGGAGTGGAATTTTCAAAGAGAAAATTGAAAAAGTTTTTTTTTAGCAGCATATTCGCTAAATCTACAAAAGAGAAATAAGGAAATGCTTGAGTGCTGTTTTTCCTTTTACTTTATTAATTATTTATATTTCTACCTCATAAGCAATGAATTTCCAAAATTATATCCAATAATAACGTCTAAAAGAACCTTGTTATCAAGCAGGATCCAGCAGTCATCAGCGGAATTGTGTTTGCGGAGTTCTTCTTCAGTAACGAAAGGGAGCTGCTGCGATGCCAGTCGCTTGCCGGATGTAAGCTGAACCCAATCCATAATACCACGGCCTGGTTGGAGCGCCACCTTAAGACGACCTCCCTGGGAACGAGTCGAAGCTGGTACCTTCAATTTCAAAGGCATTTTCATGGTTTATTCCTGATTCACTACCAGTGAAAACAAAAAGACAATTGCCAACGTTATTTAATGTAGGCAGTCAAATAAAATTATAAATATTTACTAGAAGCGCAAACACCTTACATGCCAGTAAATTAGATTCCATTCTGAACGAAACATAGAAGAAGTAGCCAACACCTACGACTGCCTCGCTAACCCCAACGAAAACAAATTTGTCACTGTCTAAAGGTGAAGGTTTATTGAAGCAGTTTGACGATTTATGGCTGTACTTCTAAATAATCCACAACGGTGATCTGGGGCAGAGCTAAGTGAAGACGAAAAAAGATAGTGCGACTTTCCGCAAATTAAACAAATAGAGAAGCGTGGAAGTTTGCATGATATGCGCTTTTGCAATTCCGTTTTCCGCAACAATCACCTATCAAAGCTGATGGGTGAATATGAAAAAAAGTGGTCACCTTAAAATGTACATCATATAAATATGGTACCAGGTAAGGAATCTAGGTGAGGAATTTCTTGAAATACGCGACAACTTAAATGAATGGACCGGGGAAAAAGGTGAAGGAATTGTCAGTCGATTAGGACTATATCTAGAAACACAAGCCTCACACCATGTTAATCTTATACTCAATTAATTTCGCAAAATTTACCTTTAATGATTCCCAAATTGAAACTACAAACCCGTATAAACACATAGACATTACGATGGCTCAATGCATTTTTACAACTAAACAATAAGTGACATGAAACAACGTTGAATAGCCAATTAGAACATATCGACCGCGAATTCCAAAAACGCTTACATACGAACTTTGGTTTATCACTCGTGAAATCGAACAATCGCCCACGCGCGCGGGAAAATCCACTCACAAATGATATGGGTAAACACTATATGACAATGCTTTCACCACACTTATTTGAAATATCTACATCGCACTATTGCTCTACCTCTCTAACACAAGCAAAACATCACCGTTTTCAAGATTGCCCCATCACTGCCACTCGCCCAGGTTTAGAACCTCTCAACATCGTCCCTCCCTCAGCCTTAAGTACCTTCGAATGGAAGAAGAGATCACCGTCGATGTAATAATTATCTACTAAAGATGTCAATGATGATACAAATGTGTATGAATTGATATGCATTGTCTTGATTGCATGTAATCGAAAGAAAAACAAACGATAGATCGAAGGTAAATCGCAGACGTAAAAATATAAGCTGATTTGACTAAAGCGGAAGAAAACTAGGAAATTTAATGAAAAAAAGACCAAGTCACCAAAGTCCAAGACTACAGAGAGCGCAAAAATGGTAGGGATTTAAAGCAGGTGAGACATTCTCGGATACCACGCATATCACGCTTTGAAAAATCAATTCAAAACACAGCAATGAACTTTCACATGTAGCAGTCTCAAAGTGTTTCGGCTGCATAATAATAATTTTACAGAATATTAGATCCAGGGTTTTTATAAGAATATGAACCTGTAGCAACCATCTCTAGTCCCTTGAGTCATCGTTCCACTAGTGTATCAGTGGGAATTTTTGGCGCTAGGAACCGAGCATTAGGGAATGATAACCGAATCCTAGCTGACATGCAGAGCACTTGCCTTCATTTGGTTTAGCGCTCTCCACAAGGTACTCGTGTCCTAGTGCTTGACAGATCATCAGAAAAATCAGGCGATCAACGCTAGTCTCACAAGGTCAACAAGGGTTATAATATTCTAGTGAAGTAAAGCAACCTCTGCAGAGTGCATTTTTTGAAAAAAGAAAAAATTCAGCAATGATAATGCATCTGGTGCTGTCTGCTTTGAGTTTCAATTTTGTAAACTTCTCTGCGGTCGAGATAGCGCATCCGTTACTAAAATAAACCGGGCCTGCGCCTATCACAAATTGTTTCACACCTGTTTTTGCTTATGCAACCAAATACACAAAAAGCACGTACATCATCTCAGCCTACTTTGATCATCAAGCATTTCATGCCATTTGCATGCGGTAATATTTCACACCTCAAAATTTTACCTTCGACGTCCGTGGCACCGAAAGTAACGCATTCATCGATGGTGTGTTTCGGTTTCCACCATCCCAATTCGATGCACTGGCCCGTTCATTATTAGAAGCATTCGTCACCTGCATTAGTATCGAAGCTGATGGAATGCTTTTTAAGCGAAGTAAATATCGCATTCTCTAAACATTGTGCTGCTTCTCAAGTTATGGCGATAAGCAATCTACAGTCCAGCTCATGTAACAACGAATAAAGAGGAATGAAGGTAAATAAGTGAGGAAGCAAAATGCAGTAATTTAGAAAACTGCCAACAGTGGGAACATAAGCAACTAGCAAATCGACTAACATCTTATCACATCGATATTGCTTCCTCCATTAGTCTGATCTTGGTCACCCCCTCTCCCCTCCTCGTTCCATCTCACCTTCCATCTGCACATTCTTTGATGTATGAGTTGGATGAAAAGTTGTTAACAAATGACAGAGGTTGCCCCTATGTGCTAAGTTTGCAAAGAATTCGCCAACTACCCCGATGCATTCTTTATAAACAGCTGCAGTGTGATTTTCCAGATGCATTCAACATTTCGATCAAACCTATTCCGTACCTGTTAATGTGAAGAAATGGTATCAACTTTTACGCATTCAACTAGAGTGTGGTTCACGTGAAAGGTTGCCTATAATAACTGCTTTGGGCAATTTGCTTACTTTCACATTACTTTTCATGTTCCAGGATGAAGGACCAGCTGTCACTTGCTGTACATACATAAGGTCGCTGCTCTGCCATGTGGAACACTCGTTAACCCTTTTGTTTCTTTTCTTGCAAAAAACAATGCGGAAGATCCAGGAATCTATCTTTTCATTTATTTGTACGCAAGATTCACTGTGCCGACTCGATCGGGATTGAGATTGTAGGCGTCATGACTAAGCTGCTTCCAAACCCCAGAAATCATTTCCACCATTTTTTTTTTCTTATTTCGCCGCTCTTATAATCTTCATACTCTTCTCTCGTTGAAGTTAATGTTCAGATCTTGCCTGGAACTTTTTGTTTTTTGCAAAACGTATTAGCTACTTGGATGATGCAGATTTTTTTGCAGTGAGGACCAACATTCCCTTGTAAATACGACCTCCATAAATGGATCCAGTGGCTATTAAGCGTAACAAAAAGACACCACTTGTTGAATGTTGCTGAAAACTTCCAAATCTCATAACTTTTTGACTGATATTTAGGGTAGAGACCGCTTTGGCTTATTTTATACTTCAAATGAAAACCATGTGTAGTGGTAAATGAAACTAATAAATACTCTCACCAACTGAACTATTGAGAACGCTTTCATTCCTTTCTTTCAGGCGTTTCAGATCAATGACACTCTTTTCTATTGTTTTCGGCATTTCTATATTTGTTTTTATTAAAATCAGCGAGACGATCAATGCCGTCTGTTCTATATGAAGAAGGATAAATCTCAAATGAAAATTTTAGAGGAAACGAAAGGAAAAAATAAGTTACCTGGGTAGTTCCAGCGACTGCATTGTGGCAATTGTTGGCACCCATTATTCTCATCGTTACGTCACAATAAACAACACCACTTGCGCTCAGTGATTTCGTTCGCCACTCACGAAGCCACTCATAAACCCACACCTCGCCGGTGAATAATAATCTCAGAATCCACAACTTGCCAATAAAACGCAATCCACTAACTGATTAGAGAGCCCATGAGTTAGTGCATTCAATAGCAAGCATTTGAATTTTCTAAATATCAAACGTTACAGCTCAATATTACACAATGGTTCCTTCCAAATCTGATCGCTTATTGCACGTAAGCGTTGGGAAATTTTAATTCCATGATAGTCAAGCGTATTGGGAAAAATATGTGCAGATGCAACGTGAAGACATTCAAGATGAACATATATATGACAATCCGTCAGGATGTATTTGATTGAGTTGTCATACTCTTTAATAAATCTTAATCAATACGATAAATATAAATAATTTCTCAATGCATTTTATTAAGTCCAAAAATAGGAACAACACTAATAAAGTCAATCGATAGTTATTCATACAAGACGAATAGAAACAAATCAAAAATGATCACTGACCGAAGAGATGAGCAAATTCCCTTTTCGGAGATATTCTTCTTCTTTTTTTTTTTTCATTTGTGCAAGGACTTCGATTAATGGATAGCTAATTGCAATAGCTATTGAAAAATTGCACTGACGATACTGGGTGAATGCTATTCGTGGAACTACATATGAATGGAGTATTGTGGCTATCTTCGTTAAAACAGAGCACTGCCACCTAGATGTCAATAAAACCAAAAGGATGTAAAGGTGTTTCGAAGTAGAGGTGCAGCCACTATTTGATGAGATCTCAACTACTGAGCAATCAGACAACTCGATATTTTCCAGTAATTTCTTCATTTTCAAAAGGCAATTTCCGATGGCTAGTGAAACACTGTCTATTTCACTTCCGCTGTGAACCCAATTGGTTATCTATAAAGAATGGCCTAAGATTTACAGCATTAAATCAAAAATTTGACGTCACAACATACCATTGTGGCAACAGAAATGCACGATTCAACGCTTACATAAAGCTTCATTGTGACGTCAAAAACTCATAGGTAAGGTTTGGTGGGAATTGCGAGTTCAAAGGGGATGTGGATTTGACGCATAATCGGAGCAGAGATTAAAACGATATCAGAACTTTGGAAGAGCGGAAACAAGGCGAAGTCAACGTAATAGCATTTGTTCAATGCTAAGAAATCCACTATATGTAACTAGGTTAGATGGAATACTAGGTGATTGACAGATATAAATTTGGAAGCGATGTAAGGTTCTAAGGACGATATTAGAATCATCCTGTTTATCGTCTGTCAAAGCGCGTTTGCCATCCTTTGCTTGTGATTCCACGCTTCAAAAACCTGCTTCACCTTCGTGATGAGCAACAATAAAAGTTACTCAAGTAGGATTTTGTCAGAAGGGAAAGGCGAAGAACGAGCAGAAGACGTATAGAACAAGACTTGATCCTCACAGTTCAGGCAGAAAGTTCCGAATGTAAGATGGCAACAAACAGGCTGTCAACAGCTGAAATAATATGCAAGTACTCCGTGGGTCAACGTGGCGGTCGATCATCATCATATGTTCTAATAAACTTTACATATTCCACATCATAAATGCTGTGAATCAATTCAAACATCCTGCATCTTGAACACCGACAAACTCCTTGCTGATCGTAACCTGATACCTCAAAGATATACATCAATTTGAATATCTCTATTCCATTTTGCCGCAATACACCTGTCCCCTCCAACATTTCGTTGTGCCCGCTTTTTTCTTTTACATATTTTCCTGCCTTTTACTCATTTCATTTTATAGAACCTTTTGTTATTACTGCTTTTGTAGAATGCTCTTCATGTAAATATATAATAGAATCTTTGCTTAGCACATGACGTTGACGAAATGCCGAAACGTTCGACAATCCAATAAAGCAACAGCAGATGGACCGACCCTCATTAATGGGAAGGCAGGGCCGATTGTTCCGATTCGATGTGAATCCGACTTGTGCGAATTATGTAGATGAAAAAAAACAAGAAAAGAACTCTTAAAAATGCTTTACTGTTGTATAACATGAGTAAGTATTCAACAAGGCAGTCTAATAACAGCAACAGGACTGCGCAATTACAAAAAAAAAACAGCTCCACGCCCCCGTTTCCCACTTCGAATTTTTCTCGCCCAGATATTCTCACAGTTCAAATCACTCCTTCCTACCTTTTAAATTCAAATAAAAAAAAACAACAACAAAGCATGCTTGCTTACAAATTCAATCATAAAATAATAAAACCAACGGGGCGGGAGCACTGCCATCATGGAATGGCATAGGCTACTGCCTAGTGAATCATGGTATTGTTGCTCATGCAGACAGCCTCAGCGGAACGAGACATGCCCAGTCCTGCAAACAATGTCATCATATTCATCAACATTTAAACAATTTCACTCGCTCATTGATTCGTAGCAAAAAAAAATTATGCAAAAATCATAAAGTTCCGGAAAAAGAATGCATTAAAATATTCAACGACCACTGAATAACTGTTACCCCCTAGGTGACTGCGTGATCAGCGTAAACGCAACAAGAGTGTATCATTATTGCTTCGAAGTTAGTCCACTCATATTTTTTATTTTTCTCAACGGAAAAAAGAAACTTCCCAACATCATACAGATACTTTGCGAGCGGATAAGAAAACATAGCCAACGTATAGAATGCTCATATTTACCACGCTAGTAATGCTAAAAAACCAATTTTAAAAGATAGACAACGCCACGCCAAGCCATGCCATTGATGAAATTCTAGCGACGCATTCACCGGTCCTCATGTGAAAAAAATGGCCCACCGCCGATGCGTTACTCCTTAAATTTAGTGACAACCTGTAGATTTACGCTGCGTTTACTTTGAAAAAAGGACACAAGTCGATCTTATTGGACGATGTGGGATGTTTTACCTTCTGCTAATCATGACTGCGAACAGGATGTTTTGACCACAGGAATGAAATCTGTCTTTTTCACCGAGAAAAATTTGTCTTTGACAATGAGTTTTCCATCTTTAGCAAAATGTCGTCGTTATTAGGTCAGTAAAATTGCTCTTATTTTTTTCTAAAATTCACATTTTTCAGCTACAAAACTCATTTTTTCGGGTAAGCAGGATCAGTAGTCCCTCCCTCCTCCTATCGCTTCATCTTCTTCAGGAAAATGGAACTCCAAAGTGCGGCTATCCGCTTTTCCAATAAATGCTCTTAGCAAGTGAGCTTATCAAGCTTATCAAAAGTGGATGAGATACTACTGGATCGTATGCTGTTCAATTTTTTTCGTCTACAGAACGACAGACATTACACATAAACCACAAATTGGCGAGTGAAAGTGCCACCATAGCGAACTCTCTTACAGAGAGAGTTCCTTCTTAACAGCAAGTACGACCATTATTACAGCCTGAGCTAGTCTTCAAGCTTATTTCCACACTGTTACATCACTTATATATCTTCCTCTGTTCTTGCATCTGCACTTCGCTCCCCCTCCCTCTTTCCACTACAATTTAGTACAATATTGCACACATTGCATCTCAATTACATTCATCATCTACGCTTATAAACATTCATTCACTCAAATGTTTACCTGTGCTGCTGACTTCACCACCTTGCGGAAAATACTGCGCGTTGGATCCGCTGGAAAAAAAACTGAGATCAGTGGGATAAGGATCAGCTTCATTATGTCCAGCACACACATCGACGCCACAACAAACGTGACGTCCGCTTGATCTTTAAACGATCGCAATCATTACGTCATAAATAAATGTATGAAAATGGGAAACATATCAGACGTACTAAAAAAAAGAGTCACTGTCGGCAGCTCCAACGAATCCGACTTATCAAATGAGTTCTTAAATGTGATAAGATAATTGATAGCAACTACATAATGCGGCAAGCTGTAAAGCCGAAACGAAATCATGTGCCTTCACAAATTCTCTTCCACATCTTTTTGTTACAGAATATGAAGATGCTATTCTCTGCCAACAGATTGATGCAATTCTCACGGAAAACAACAAAGGACCTATGCTTCTATGCTTCGAAATTTAGTACCGCAAAAATAATGAACACAACTCACGAAGTCTACGATGATAAAGTGTGCGTATATTTTCGAAAAGAATCACCTGAGCGGACGAACTATGAGCAGCGCACCGTACACCTCCCTTCTGTGAAGATTTCTAACTGCTTCTCCCACCGATGCTTTACTTTTAAAAACGACCAACGCATCCTTCGGAGTCCCATTCGGGTGTTCTCGAAAAATCACCTTTTCCACAGGTCCCATCTAAAGTGTTTCCGATATCCATATAAATCTTCATAGTGCTACTCCTCATGTGGATAAAAAAGCACGCATCAGATATTTACTTACAATCACCATTTCATTATATCTACTTTTCCACACAGATTTTCATCTCAATGTTCGACTGATTTATTCAACTTCGAGGACTACGCAATCCTACAACTATTGCTCTAATAGTGGAATTATCAGCAAAAAAATCACGATCTCATCTCCACTATAATCTTATACTTGTTCATAGAAAGTATCGACCACTATCCAACAACAATGCATTCACCTAATAAAATCGAATCGAAAACAGCAACAAACCTCACTGAAAAGATCATAGATGAAATCGCAATCCATGAGATGACTCATTCCTAATACACGCACCGTACGTTCGCTACGATCCAGTTGAATGTACATTTTTTCCTGAATAAAGTCCACGATAGATGAGCCTCAAAAAGTGAGTCCAATAAATACATAGTTAACCCTCGAGAAGATATCAAAATTACCAGTCTTCATCGAAGACGTATCGGGAAGGTAATCAATCCGTCAACTCTTAAACTTAAAGCAACGAATGTCCTGCCCAAAGCTCTTTTTGCCTGCCAGCGATATGAGCATCTGCTCCTTCCGCTTAATGTGCAGCACTTTCCATAATGGATCACATGGAATTACAGCTGAACCGTGTGTCGACCAGCAGCATGCCAAAGGCATAAAAACAGATCTTTAAGAAGCCGATTTGTGCTACCGGGCATTTAAATATAAATAAAGACGGAATTCACGATCTCGGTTAATTTTATACGTGAGCAGTTGAGCTCAGATACTCCATTACCTTATGGCGTTTTTACGGACGGAGAGTCCCGCCAATGAGCAATTAGTGCCGAACACGCCGCAATGTGAGAAACTCATGCGCGGACAGTTGCGCCATAAGCATTTTGAATATCACACAGAGGTATAACAGCCGTGGCGTGAATATAAAAATAACACGATGCTTTCGCAAGCGACAGTTTCGTCATAACACTAGGTGTCATGTAAGAGTTGAGTGCATACAACGGAATAGGTATTGCTTAGATTTATACATCTGTTAAGATGAGGAGGAACTTACAGCGGCTACTATGATACGGTGCGAACACTAGCATCATGAGACTACTGCATTACAGACGATTGCGATACAGTCGATCATCGGCGCGACAGTTTTTTAGTGAGGACACTTGCGCCGTACAGTATCTGCTTATGGAAGAGTCCGTCAGAATAGAGAACTCCCGCGAGATATGCCGGTAAAAAAATTGCGTGTTTCTGCAGCGATATATCATCCATCCGGCAGATATATCGGTACAGAAAGTTGCATCGAGATACGCACATTGACAAGATTAGATATTATGGTAAGAATGCGTAATTCGATAATCCAAGAACACAGTGGTATGAAGTGGGATTGCTCCATCCGAGGAACCATTCGATTCAGGGAATTCCACAAACAATCCAATGCTTAAACCTGGCTTTAGCACCACCTCAGATGTATAGCGATTTGCATAACGGCGCAAGCGCCAACGTTTTAGCCCAAGCCTTCGAAGTGGCAATAGTGCAGCACACTTCTAGCAAGTTCAGCTAACAGGCCTATAATTCTCAACGTTTGGTGACCCATCCAAAACTGTTGCTGAAGTTGAAGACCCATGGAATAGGTGGCTGAAGTTGAAGGCCTTCCCCTCTATATTTACTCTACTGGAGTTTTTTATTGTATAAATAAAAATGTTTATTAATAACAGTAGCTCTACGACCGTTCCCATAAACGATGATGAGGATCGTTTTTCTTTTCGAAGCCTACGATCGATACAAGCATCCAAGTTCTCGTTGACTATAGCAAACAAACAACGAAAAACGACTACTATTGCCAATCTATGACAAACAAAACCAAATATCATTAAAGCGCATTATTTCTACTCAAAATATGTAATAAAATCAGAGAAATTCAAACAGGCTCACTCAGCGCTTCAAGACGACTACCCATTCACCGTTATCACAGATAACACAAATGAAGGATCGATTAAGAAGTCTAACCTCATCATCATAAAGGTCGTAGTTCGAATCGAATAACACATAACGCAGAGAAAGGAGTTTTGATCGTCCTTTTGATGCGAACATCGTTGCAATGTTTCCTCGAAGAATAATCCTGAACAAATTTACTTTCACAGCGTGACAAATAAGCTCTGAATTTGACATTTATAACCGCTAATAACATCTGGATTAGTAGTGTAGCACAACTTTCAAATAAATCGAATAGGATAGGATTAAAGCTAGGAAGTCGATCGTCACAATATGATCTAGTCAACTACCATTTACACTTACTAAAAGCCCTATGCGATACAATTAAATCAACTACGACAGAAATCGCAATCACTAACGGCTACGAGAGCTTAAGACATGATGCGATGCGCGGCGCATACCGAATGACGCTGTGACCACTGCCACGCAGAGATATCGCGAAATATACCTTGGCGATCAAAAACGACGTTGCAACGAACACACTCGAGATCAAAAACGACCATTTGCGGGAATAACGATGCAATCTATGATCTTTGATGGTTTGTCGTCTATATCGATCACTGCACGCCGAAGCATGATGCATACGTCTGTTTGTCTGTTCACACTCGAGACACTCGAGATCAAAAACGACCATTCGCGGGAATAACGCTGCAATCTATGATCTTTGATGGTTTGTCGTCTATATCGATCACTGCACGCCGAAGCGTGATGCATACGTCTGTTTGTCTGTTCTGGTGTCTGTTTTCTGCTCGTTGTGCGTGCTTCGAAGTGGCGTAAAGACGTGGTTTTCTGTTCGGAGACCTCGTCGATTGGGAGCGATTCGTTGGGATGGGGCCCCTGACGGAGAAGTCGAGAAACTACTGTCCAGTCGGGTCCTCATCGAAGAACGACAGATCCGCACTATACTACTCCAAAGCTTTGGAGGTATGAAATAACATCTGTTATGTGGTGAAGATCGCATATATGGAAGTGTCAGGGTCAAGGAAAAGTGTTCAACGAGCACGTTATTTGGTAACTTATACAACTCGCTGTTCAAGTGACCAGGGTGCTGAAGCACATCTCATGCTGGCTTCTGTAGCAGGTGTCTTCGCTTGTCTTTTTAGGTTCTTGTTGTTGGTATGGTACTGACCGCTGTTCGAAGTTTACCACCATCTCCCCGCTGAGGCCTCTCCACGGGGAAGTATAAGTCCCAGCTCCTTAGTAAAGAGAAGTTCCAGTCACTTGTAAAGCAGATACTCCAACTGACGACTAAACGAATTGAGTTTACTTTGCCCGAAGCGCAATCTGCTGACGAAATATAAGCACGAATCCCGCGAAACTGGATTTGAGCTTCCGCCTAACAAAGAACTTCACCATGTAATGGAACATATATTTCAGGCGTCTGGCTAAGTGGAGACTCGAGCCTCCCCACCCCTGAACAGATGAATGAGGCTGCGATGGAGTAGTAAACGAAGTCGGGACTGCAACTACGTAGAGGTTCCACTGAACAAGAGCTCCATCGATGGTGCAGTAAGCGTTTCAGACTCGATGATAAAGATATAAATAGCGTTTATTTACGACAGTTGTGCATAAACGAAACAACTCAAACTTCTTGACGTTTAGCGAAACTTTTAAAAAGAAACGAATTGTATATAAGAAAAACAGAGAAAAAGCAATTTTTTCTCCTTACATAGTTTTGTGCTTAACAGCGAAGAACGATCACCAATAAAGTTATTATATATAATTAACGAATATACACATCGCTTCAACCAAACACATTCCCATGAAAAAGGATACAGCAGAAATTCATGCACACAGATATGCGTCACCTTCCTTACTTTCGGTATTTTTATATTTGGAAAGAAAGGATAATTGCACCTTACCCTTAACCATTAATTCCATAGGTTCTAAACAGGGTAACCCAACCACCATTTCAACATAGCACACTCCTATCCTTAGAGATAGCCTATCCATCGAAATTTTATGCAATCAGTTGAAATACATTTGTCATCTCTTCCTCAAGAAATACGTCAACTAGATTTTCGAAACAAATTCAATGCATCTGCAAAATTGCATTCACCGATCTCTTCGGAATTTATATCGCGTCAATTATATCAATCACTTTGAAGGTGTGAAATGAGGCACGCAAAAACCGGGATCATGAATGAAGTTTGGTTAAATATCACAGGAAAAGCAATATGAAACCAATAGCAAGCGGTATAAGACGACCACCATTTTCAGATAACGATACGACACAAAAAAAATAAAGTAAACAAAACATGACATGCAACCAATAATCAATCACTTGCAAGAAGAATTTCCCATCCGACCGACGATTGCAAAACATTACAGCATTCAGATAATACACATCAAATGGCAAGGCACCCAACCATATAACAAATCAGCTCTTCATACTTCAAATACCGAACGCCCAAATAAGAAAAAACATAGGAAACGACTGCAACAGCTCATCTCCTCCACTCCCCCCTCCCTTCTCCGTCGTCCTCCTCAAAGCCCACACAAATGACCATTGTCTAGGATGACGGCAGAGGCATACACTTTGTGGCAACGTTCGTTTAAGAAACATCTACTAGTTGTGTTGATATAAATAGCTCCTTGCTGCAACCCTCTCTACCAAACATTCATTTATATTCGTTAAACAGCACTACCACGTGCCATATCAATCAATTTCTCTTTGATAACAGCTTTTAACACTTAGAATGCCAACATTTCCTTCAAAAGTTGCAGTCAAAAACTGAAATCATATCACATTTTTCGATAAGATGTTAAAAAATTTATCAACTAAACTCAGCAATCTTACTCGAATCAACATTATCAGCTATCAGTTATAAGCCCAATCAAAGAATGCACAAAACTTAAACTTCTAAGCCGATTACAAGAAAACGTTTAAAAAATTCACAATTTAACCTCTATGAAAACTTTTTTGCCGGAAGAATACAATCGATGCAAGGGTCATCGCATTCAGCAGAAAGCGAACGATCGTCAATTGCAGAAGCTGTGGAATAATACGCTGCTACTCTCCCTATCGCACTCGTGAAAAATTTTATGAAATTTCCATTCTTTGCAGTTATACATCAAAAGTAAACAATTTCACTATTTCAACGACGATCAACTCATACGAAGTGTGTGTACAATGTGTTGAGTATATCGAACGATAACACAAAACAAAACAAACTCCTAATGTAGTTGTAAAGACCGCATCTAATTATTCAACATTCAAAGAATTGGTTATTTTTTCAGTCAACATTCACCGAAATAGTTTTAATAAAAGCAGAGATGTTCTAGGGGGAAAAAATTGTGTTAGAAAACGAACATCATGACTGCCGCTGAGAATATTGTTTTGATTTCATGTTGATTATAGTGCATCCCCTTCAGGATCAAAGCACTACATCGGCGCTTCTCCATACCACCGTTTTAGGTTGAAAAAAATTCATAAAACCCTCCCTCTCTTTCCAATTATCGCGTACAAGCCTACATAATGACGAAACCTTTTTTATGCAATGTATCTCCCTCAGTGATCAACAAACAGTGCTGATAGCATACATACTTGGGAGCGCTCTTTCAAATCCAATGTGTAGAACTCATCATACAGAAAGCATCCGATAGCCTGCTACCTTGTAGAAGCAAGGCGTGGTTATTGAACATCAACGAAAAGCTTACACGAAGAAAACATCGCTATCAGAAGAAGGTATATTTTTTCTAAGATGTTCAAACCAGAGGCACTAAAAATGGTGAATTTTATAATATAAACATCAACGGCACCACCTCAGCAGCTCACAAGCTCATTGCCAAGGAATAGGTCCTTATTGCCTATATTCAATTCGCTCCAGTCGCCCAATCATACATTACCCTATCATCCTTCTTCACCGTTGCTTTATTGCGAGGGACTCCGAGCATTATCAACAAAGCATTCCGCACGCAACCCTCATAGTATGCACTAAAAATAAACCAAATATAGAAGTTAAATACTCGCTAAATAACAAACCCAACGAAATCCCCTATCCTTCCATCCCCGAAAAAGAACTAAAATCGAGCAGCTGAAGATCATCCATACTGTAAACAGGACGTATGAAACAAGCGAAGGATGTGAACAACATGACACAATACTCGCTTTGCTTCTTGTCGTGCACATAAAGGCTCGCATTCACTTACTGAACGCTTCGAAGACGGCCCACATCACATCAGTGCATGAGTTGCCCTTCTTCTCACCCTCCACGTCGTAATCCAGTTCAAGCAACGACCGTACGCGCTTCATCGCCAATTCGTAATCCTGCATATATGCGTCTAATAGCAAATGCTGCTCACTTTTCCTACAGCCCCCCCCCCCTCCTCCCCTAGATCATGATTTCATCAAGGATCAACAACTGCGAGGAAGAAATTTTCTTGACGACTCTTTTCTCTCCAGTAAACTTCTTACAAAAAGATTAAAGTGGACATAGAGTGCTCATCAGAAGCGCCCAAAAATGCACATCCAACACTGCAACATATGAACTGTGCCATTTATTTCGATGAACAATAGTTACCCCTCGAGAAAGAAACCACTTTATTGGATATACACATAAATTGAAACAATGAGGAACAAAACTCCTTGACATATTTATTGCTTTTTCGAGTTGGTCTCAACTAAATAAATGTTTACTCTCTTTTTCTCGTTCACAATAAAAACTGCACTTAATAAAAAGGCTTCACCTGATCAGAGAGTTGAGCGAAAGCGTTTTCCAAAACATCACTTGCGTGTGCAAGTATCAACAACGACAGCACCCTCTTGTCCATACGATGCACGTCATTCGTCCAACGCGCTAGAACCGCCTCTTGTACTTGCTGAATATAAATAAAACTTACAGAAGAGCTCAAAGAGGCTCTGAAATGGCAACGATAAAAAGCGCACTAAAACAAAGGAAAAGTGCATATACTCACCTGCATGTCAACAACCAGTCTTTGTAAATCCGTCTAAACCAAAACGAAAACCGAACGCTCTCGACGATAGGGCGTTATCGTGCGAAGCTTATTTACAACCCCTGACGAGCTTAAGAATTCCAAAATTCATGATCGGCCGACACTAAAGCCAAAATGCCAACCACATCTTTAAGAAACTCATACTACAACCTTCGAAAATCGTCTTCGATTACTTACAAAATCGAGTTCAACCAAGGCTGAAGACGGTCAGGTGGCGCATCCGGGTACAGGAGGGGAGAAAGGGTGGAGAGATGAATGCCCAGTGTGCCCACGCGCACTGCAATCTGCAGATTTACTCTAGTTTTCTGCACATCTTTCGCACTTCGCCTTCAAGCTAGAACCTCCGTTAAATAAACGTTAACAACTACGAGAATAACTTCGACCATTTTTCAAGTTGCCCTCTTTTCAAGGTGGATATAAATAAAAGCGGCTTACATTGATGAGTTTGTGCTTGAGATCGCAATTGTACAAGGGATGGGTGGTCATATCGAAAAGTAGGAAGTTCTGCTTTTCAGTTGTTAGTACACCCTTCTCGACCAGATTCTTCGCCAATCGCTCCCTTACGTTGCGCAGCTGAATCAAATATCATCACTCGACTGCTGTCACACAACGCCATCAAGACAATGCAACAATGGTCTTTATTAGTAATCTCCGATGAAATTGGAATATTCGACATACATTAGCACTGCCGCTTTTTCCACTTCTCTACCGAAAAACTTTTTGGAAGATAAATAATTACACGGCACTTCTGTAATTAAATTTTTGCACACCCCTGATATTTCTTGTTCCATGTGCGATTCCGATTTTTTTAAAACTTCTTCGATAACCCTATGCAGGACCCCTTCAAAATGAGGAGGGGAACAGGAAAATGAGCAGTTAAAGGAAAGAGTTATTGTCAGATTCATGAAACTTGCTCCACTAAACTAAACTGCAAATTCAACTAGCACGTTGGATGCAAAACAGTATTATCCCCCAATCAGAAAAGTGCTCAAAGATGAAAAAGCTGAATATGCAACCTGATATCGTAACTTCAACGGGTTCCACGTCTCACCACTCAAATATTCAATCCAACTCGTGACCGACTCTGGTGGCTGTGTTTCTTTTATATGTTTTAGTGCTTCATCCAAAATTACGTCACCTGTTGGCTGATCATTCTTGAGAAGAACCTATAATACAAATTATATATTTAAAAATGAAGGCAAAGGAAGAAAGAAGAAGAAAAAAGAAGGTAGAAAGAAAAGAAGAAAAAATCGTAGGAAGCAAAAGCAAAATCAATGAAGCTATAATGAGCAAGCTACGCAACTTATGTTTATAACAATGATACAATTACAGCTGGTAAAACCAGCACGGCTAGCTATCCAGCTAGTCCGATAAGTTACATATGGGCTATTTTCCAAATTACGCGCTTCATACCACAACCTCACGTAAGCTGTACAGATCGTAAATGGACTTCTAGAGGCTAGTGCTTCACAGCAGCTCAAAATGGCCTTCGCGGATCCTATAAAGACAAGTGGAAGCCGCGCGCTACTATTCTAAGTGTAACTCAAGCTACTACCTTATGTAAGGATGGCGCAGCTTGCATCGATCTTGACAGAAATATAATTGTGGTTGGCGCCATTGCCTCAAGTAAGAATACGTAAATGAAAATGTTTACCTCGTTTTACATGCCTGACCTCGGGAAATTTACGATTCGTTTCCCTCCCCTCAAAAAATTTTTGGCTCCCTTGCAACCGAACCGCATAAGTAGGCACCATTGCAACCGAGAGAGGGCCTCGGTTAAGAAAAAGAAGCCCTGCACAACATCTTATGATACAGAGGCATGCAAGAAAGACGCAATACCTAGCAGATGTTACATGCAAACTTGAACTCTAAGCACGCGTAGTACATGACATTGCCTGCATAAAAAAATTCCCAGAAAAAAAAAAAAAAACAAAAACAAAGCAGCGATCTCACATCACCTTTGAGTTCCACTGCTTCACAGGAAAAAGAAACAAACAAACAAATGAAGCGTCACAAGCATATCGTCAACGCTAACATTTACAAGACAACTCTGAACACACCTTTCTCGAAAGAAGTCCCTTTTTACGCATTCCCGACTTCTCGAGTTCGATTCGATTCTTCAAAGCCAACTCTACCATCACACATCCACGAAGCCCGCTACTGATACAGTCGTTCCAAAAAGACGTATAGCCCTAAGAAATATTCCACTGAGAAAAATCAACAATTTCCTTCATCAATATAAGCACTGAGACCGGATAAACAAGCAGAACTGAGCGGTTGCAAATATGTATTGCTCGAGAAAGGCAATTTTTAAGAAACCCACTCACTTGCCTTTATCACACAAACGTCAATGACGAAATTTAGCGTCCAAAGGGAATGTCCAGCATGTTGAAAAATGCCACAGAGATTCATACCATATATCCTTGGTTTTTACACATATCCGAAATCGATTTCATCTTTACAAGGCTTTCCAGCTGTGTTTCAGAAATATTTCAGTTTGTCCCTACCCGTGAACGGTTTCAGTTCGTCAAAGTTCGACAAAGCATGTTTCAGTACAAGCAGCGTTCTGCATAGTTTCCAATTTCGCGCCGCACAATTCTGGAATCTGCTTCCCACCGATATAAAACCGACTCATCCAGCTTTCAAGCTGCGGTTGAATCGTTTCGATCTACATTCTACTGCTGACCTTGTGTATCAAATGCCTATGCGCCCTGATTACAGTTTTGCAAGTGTTAGGCTCGTCTTTGCTTCTCATATTCACATACTTTTATGTGTTTTCCCACCTCAGTACGTTAAATAAATAAATAAATAAATAAATAAAACTACTGGAACACTAAAGTCGGTTACCACTTTCCTATGAAACCTTCGAATCACCTAGAAAACACGACATGAGATGTGCGAGGGTGTGCAGTGATAAGCTCACATTAAAACGGAGAAGGAATGCGCACATCGATGCGGGCAAGTGATGTACATTACTTTCCAGCATAAAACCCGCTAAGTTAAATATTTGCTTAGTGCAGAGATTAAATGAAAAAGAGAAGGAACTGCCATTCAAAGAACAAAAGACGTACAAAAGTTATTCAAAGTGAAAGAGAGCTCGACTGCCCGAGACGGGAAATATTCCTACAGCAGTATTCACTTGAATCACATTAAACTGCAATAACACCATATTTTAATGTTTTGGAAGCCAAGAGGGACAGGAAATTTGAGAACAGAAAAGAGACCGAATTATGGGTAATGACGTGAGGATGAATCTTCGAAGGAGGAAAAGGAAGAGAAACTGAGAAGAAAGTGAGGGACGCTAGTAAAATAAAGGGAGGGAAGGAGAGAAAAGAGGAAAATGGGAGGATGGTGGAGGGGGGGGGGGGCGAGGGAAGCATGAGGAAAATGAAGGAGAGGGAGGGGAGAAGGGGGAAGGCATCGAGGAAGGGAGAGCCGAAGTGGCAAGGAAGGCGTGATGTGGAAAGAAGGGGGGAGGAAGGGAAGGAGAAGGGCAGAAGCCGGCAGAAGAGAAGGAAGGATAAGCTGCGATAAGCTGAAACTATCCCAAGAATAAAAGGATAGATTTTCGGAATCTATAAAATTCGCGCTAAAATTGTTTCACTTGGTTTAATTCCCTCCTCCCCCCCCCCCCACCCCCCACTCCCTACAGCAAGAATTGGCCACAAAAAAACCGCAAAGACTGATAGGAACTTGTGAGAGGGTTGAAATCTAAATACTAAAATATCCCGATTATTAGTAACAGAAATCACGGGTTTGATGCGATGATAAAAATCAATGGGATCTATTATTTCCCTAATTTTCAAAGATGAAGCACATTCAATGGAAGAAGCATATCTTCAACAAATCTTGAGAGAGGATGAAAACAGTTATTTGATGAGGTGAACAGTATACACCGTGAACAATACATACAATTCTTTATACACTATCAAAAATTTATCTATATCTATCGAAAGTCGACGGGAAGTGCAACTTGTTGCGAAAATAGTTATCGAAAATGAACTCACTGTTCACCTCATCAAATCATAATACGTACTTCGACCCTAAATGACCTCAATTATGCTGCAGGTATTTGTCGAAATGGAAAGCTAATGAATCGAAATCATAATCGACCCTTTATAAAACATCACTGGAATTAAGTATGCACACACCACATTCAATCATTCTTCCGTTACTGTTCATTGTCAAGATGAGTAAGACTAAATTTCGATGGATCGCTGTTCGATGGGGATCGACACTGCCAAGCACAAAAGTCTAATATTGCAAGAAAACAAAGTCCATGTTTCATAGCTTCCCAACAGTTTCGAATAATCACTTCGCACATCTTTGTGACAGTTATATGAGTGTCTACTAACTTTACTTCCTTCTCACCTAACAGACCAGTATGGAAAGCAGGCAATCTGAAAGCCGACACCTGCACAATCATTACCCGCCCCCTTCCCCCAAACCAATCTCTTCGACTAGAGTACCAAGCTTATTTTTTATCATTTAAAATTTTATGCAACTAATACTAACTCATCCTTTTTCCCTTATACCTTCTTAACCTCTCTTTAAAAAGCCAAAGGGAGCTCTTATAAGTTACTTAATAAAGGGTAAAAAAATAAACAAACAAACAAACGATGGCCTCCTCTGTCCTCCTCTCCCCTGTCCTCTCCTCTCTCTTAGAATAAACACTTCCCAGGCATCCAAACAAAGTTTGCTTACGATTACAAGAGAAAAATTCATTTCAACAATTTAGTCTCTCTACCATCAACGCAACTGAAGTTATGAAATTTGACAAGACTACTAAAGAAGAAACTCATATCAGCATTAACAAATTGAGTAACGCAAGTTCATCACTTCGACGATGCATTTTACAAACCTCTCTATCTTTGAGACCAAGTAGAAGAATCTGCTCCATAAGCGTCAATCGAGTTGCTTTGTCGTCATCCGGTTGCCCGCTCGAACCATCCGAATCTGCATCCTCAACTTCCTTCGCGGGTTCCTGAATCGAACTTCGACTATTCTTGAAT
The DNA here is from genome assembly GCA_037389465.1 of Baylisascaris procyonis. Lineage (NCBI taxonomy): Eukaryota > Metazoa > Nematoda > Chromadorea > Rhabditida > Ascarididae > Baylisascaris > Baylisascaris procyonis. The sequence goes on from JAZARR010000105.1 coordinate 121,830, forward strand.
AACGATACAGAACTTCGATTAGTGGAATTGTCATTGTAGAAAATAGAAAAGAGTCACAAATACTTGTGGTGAGAAAGAGGAGAAGGAAGCCGAGAGAGGGTTAAGTAGGGAACGTTGAAACGGAGTAGCCAGTAGGCTGCTTATACCCACCTTCTGCAATGTTTGAGGGGGAATGAGTTACCCTCTCCCTCTCACAGGGGTGAGGAATCTAGACTCAGAATTCATGAATACCGCAGAAATTTATTGTAAAAGATGATTTGTCACTGAAGGCTTCTTGCATTGATGCGCCTTTATTAGGGTGTGAAAAATCTTGAACTGCTTTTTCCGAACCAGTTATCTTAGAAAGCAGAATGCACTCGACTATTTCTCTGCTTCTAATTGGGAAGGGAAGAAGAGGATAACAAAGAGAGGATGATGGAGGAAAAGAGGAGAAGAACGGGAGGGGGAAACTGTTTTTATATTACTGAAGAAGGACCACCTTTAGCCATTAACTTTTTCGTTCAACCTACTACAAAAATTCTCGGACGTAATTTGTAAAAAAACGGAATCAATGAAATTTCTTCTAAAAAACAACAAAATCTGTTAATATCAAAAAGATTATCAATGTCGTCCGGTCAATTCCTCAACGAATAATAAATTTTAAAAAACAAATTCAACTCAACATTGTGTAATTTTTCAGTGACCAGTGCCGTTCATCGAAAAAAATGCACATTCTTTTGAACTGACTAATTTTGGCTGGTTTGCACCCCCCTACCCAAAAAAAAAGTTAATGACCAAAATAATTTTTAAATCACTAAGCCGAGTCCAGCGAACAAATGTGACGACGACTATAAAAATACTTTCAAAAAAAAAAAAAAAAAAACCCTGGAAACCAACTAAAATAACTAATTTTGATTCATATCAAAATAGCCAACTAAAAATATATTAATATAGCTGAAATAAATGAAGCGTTAAACATAGCCTATGAATGATGAGGAAAAGGGAAAAGGGAATTCCAGCCTTAAATGGAAGCTTTTGAAACATATTCAGCTATTATAAACATGTGGTGAACTTCCGTTTTTGAGGAAAAATGTAGACCATTACCAGATCAAAGTTTCGTTTACTTGCAAATTAAAATTTGCAAAAAAAAAAAAAAAAACAAAAAAGAAAACAAAAAAGTAAAAACAAATATGAACGAAAAATTCTTCCGTTTTGAAAAAAAAAATCGAAATGATGAAAAATGAAAATAATTCGAGAGAAATTTGTTGCAAATATCAACGCTATGTCATAAAAGTTCAACTGATATGAGAATAAATACCTAATAAAGAAAAAGTTCGCTGATAGCAAGTAATAATAACGTAAAGTGGTAATCTAAATTGTGTTTCACAAATAAGTCAACAAACAACGACAAACTCACCTCATCAGCTTTAATCAAATTCGGCTGCACTTTTCGTCGTTGCTTGAGACCGTCTGCAGACATGCCTGAGTGTGCGCCAAATAGTGTTTAACCTTCAATTTCCACCTCTTCGATTATGCACAAAACAGTTTATTGTTTCTGTCTACCGGTAATTATATCAAAGATCATTCACATTTTTGGATATATGCAAATTAGTTCACTAAAGTTTTTGAGCTGTGTCACAAATACGCCAACACACTAGCGAAACAAACACATCAACGAAACGCTATTAATACGCAAATATTCAAATGAGAGTCGGCACATGAAGCTAATCGAAGAAAAGTACACATGACGATGGAAACCATCGCGATATCCATCAAACAATCTCAACAACGTCACATCACTATGAGATACATTTAATAATTGTTACTGCTTACCGTTAGCTCACGTAAATATCCTTTCAGTTTCTCAAAATTGAATACTATCAAAAATTTCAAACGATTCGTTGAAAAAATCAATAATTTTTAGCGTTTTTCTTTCATTTTATTTCTTTTCAAATTCAATCGCTTACTTAAGTTTACCCTTTGTTTCTCTCTCTGCATGGTTCATTCTCTATCAGGAAGATCATCTTTAAAAATTCTTCACGTTAAAAAATACATTGCATCATTTAATATTTAAAATAACGCATTCGCCTAAACACTACCACTGATTTCTGCGGTGAAAATATATCTGCAAAACTTTTCAAGCATTTTCATATTCACTGAACTCTACATGAAAAAAAAAAAGCTAAATAAAGACGCAGAGCATCAAGCTTGACAGGCGGCTGACTCAGAGTGTAGAGATCTGACTGTGGAGTGCGTCACGAACAAACGATCGATGTGCAATTGCAACGCACATTATACGCCACCATCATAGCACACTGCCAAGCACACGTAAAAACAATCCACTTCCTCAGCTGGTTATTACAACAGAAAATTTTTCATTTCAATATATGGAAATTCATTCGGATTTCTTAGTGATATTGAAGAAAACACTTCATTGTTTTCAAAGTGAAATAATATAAAAGAAAATACACTAGCTGAAAGAACGTCATCATTAAAAACGGCTCCTTTCTAAACGGAAAATAATGTGTGGACGGATGCAAGGCTTAGTGAAACAATGCAACATGGTCAGATTGAATTCTATAAACGATGAAAAAAATCCATAATAAAAAATGTTTCAACGATAAAGCTAGGCCCATAAAAATATGTGTTTCCCATTTTTAGGATATTCCAGTAGCAAATATCAGCTACAACCCTCTTCATCATGCGCTAGATTATAACGGCTGAAGCCCTTTTCCCGTTGTAAATCGAGAATAACACCTTAGAATTAGTGCACAGATTCATCACTCGTGCGTAAACAGCGAAGCCCTTTGAAATACTCTTTCATATAAATCGCAAAAAACTGAAAATCCAAAAGCACGTAATTCATCATCCACTCGAAAAATGAGAAAAAAAAAACAACGAATAAATCGCATCATATCAAAACGCGCGAATTCCAAAGAACGATGAAAATCAAGGAAAAGTCATCGTTGCTAACGGCAACTATGCGAAAAAATATTTTAACGGAAGACGGCATTGAATAGCGAACTAAAAAGCACAACTGTCAAAAAAGAACGAACTGTGTGAAACGAAAAAATCATGTTCTCTAAGTATGTATATAGACATCACCCGTTTGCATACACTAACCCTCTCCAAATTCCTATGGCATTGGCGAATTTGATCTTATGGGCATCAGCCATTCAGGAGGCTGAAACCTTTCATCTCTCTGCATCGCTGAATCTCTGCCGTAAGACTGAATCATAGGGTAGGAAGACAGCTCGCACTACCGCGTAGGCAGGTAGAGATTTACCCTCCTCCTGATGTTGCCATCAACGACTGAAACCATTCTCGTCTCTGTGAGGATACAAATCTTTTTTTCTGCGTGCTCTTGCATCTTTCCAAAAAATCTTTCTCAACTTTTTCAGCACTTCCGCTTCAAGATTCGGTATATTAGTCAATAGCTTTCAGTAGTAAGCAGTATAAAATTAGCAGCACATCAGCGAATGTTGCGCTCACAATGATCAGCAAGCAGCCATCGATGCGATGTGTTTTGTATGGCATTGAAGCGATGCCCTAACGGCCTGCCCTCTCTTCATATCGATAAAATCGTACGCACGTCACGCCTATCCGCTGTGTTCAGCCAAGGGGTTGCAAGCGCCATCTGCACTTGAAGATGCAGAAAGAAAGCCATCTACTTCATTTATTAAGACCCTTATACGATACTTTCGATATACGGTGCCTGAAGGTGCCACGAGAACAAGCTGATGCTCCATAATTCTACAGACCGATTGTATGCTTTTGCGAGCATTCAGCTCACAACCGGAAGAACACAGCGTAGTTTTCACTAACGGAAATCGGAATATTCGTTATTTTCAAACACCACTGGTGTAAGGAGGACCATGCGGCTACAGATCAAGCGGAAATAGTGTGAGCTGTGCGAGGCAAGTCAAGGAAGGTCAACAGCATATAGGCAGATCAAACGACTGCCCAGTACGTGTGGTGAGACTACCCTGAGGCAGACCGGGGGAATGTAAAAGAGGTTGACGTGCTCACACATTCATTCCAACTTCTGGACTGTTCTTAAAGCCCAGTGGGCCTACGTGTGGCCGTTGGAGTTGGAGTGCATGAGGAGATCGGCGGCAGCGTGGAGTTCACCTGGTGCAACTAAGGGATCGTGCCGATGATCTAAGCTATCGTTGTGAACAAGCCCCTTCTTGTTTATCACCTTATTTATAAGTGTGATAAACTGTCCTCCCTTCACCTTTGTCATCTCGCAGTTTACTCGACCGAATCTCAACAGAGGGTGCAGCTCCCCAAAGAGACCTGGACGACTAGACGAGACAAGGAAAAGTGCCCTTATACTGAAGCAGGTGTCATGAAAGAAAACCTGTTTATTTTACAATGTGATGTCAAGTATACGACATGAAAAGAAACCAACTAAACTCGTAAGGAAGAGATACTGCTTTAGCAAATAACATCACATCGGTTTAAACAAATCAATCTAGGCTATGTTTCATCAATTGCTTTTAATGACAGTTCACAACGAAGATTGCCGTTTTCGATGACTCACTATTCATCGTAGCAAATGCTTTACTAGCTAGAGGAGAAATGAAACATTTTTAAAAAAGAAAACGACAAAATATGGAACACTTAAGTAATGGAATTTCATCAATTGAGAGTTTTAAATGTTAGGTAAAACTACTCAATTAAATTTGGTAAACCTATCGGCTTTTCTTTTTTGATAAAAGTTCACAAAACGAATTTCTAAAACTATCTCACAATGAGGATAATATCTATAGCAATATTCATTAAGAATCTTTTTAAACGTTCCAAGACAGCAATATAATCGTTGTAAGAATTATCGACGAGCGAATAATATCGAAACAATAAAGGAGGCAAAGAAATGATCAAATCGAATGTAGAGATATCGGCATGATAATAAAGGCTCGTTTTCACGAAATGAAAAATGTTTCGCCTCATCAATGAACTTCCGAACGGTGATGCATTCCTCGTGCTCCCCTTCTCATTCATTCATTCATTCATTCATTCATTCATCGATCAAGCGGCACAGCAAATGCCAATTTCTTTAACGTTTTAATGAGGGCAAACCCGATCCAAGAGATATATCGCATGTTTCAAATAGCACACACTCAAAATGGTTGAAAATAAGTTCTGATATGAACTTATTTTTAAAGATCACTTCCTCATACCTAGATCTCTGTCACTCATCCTCATCCCATCCTTTTCGCTCAACAACAAAGAAGCATATTGCAATCAACTTTCGCTATAAATCTTAATAAAAATCCTCGATGACGCATTAGCTTATCGGATATTCATTTATGAAAATAAAAAAATATGAAATCATTGCTACTTTTTAAACAATATTCAACGGTTCTGCTCTATGAAAATCAAGCTAATTAAGAAACTATCATAACTTCGCGGATTGTTCGACTTGAGAAGAAACTGATGTTTGCATTCTGAAACCGATAAGATGATTGTCGATTTAAAAAAAGCTGTCTATTTCAGAAAACTTGATGAAATGATAGCTGCACAGATACCAAAACATTGAAGTGATTGCAGAATTTCGTAAAGGTCAAAAAATATAATAAAATATTCTAAGAGGGTGAGAAATCGCTTCTCCTCCATTCCATGCTCCCGCAGAAAATTTAGGAAAAACTTGTAAATTTTTGCTTGCAAAATCTCCATTAGCATGTACGGCTTAGATCGCCTTCCCCTCGTCCCTCTCGTTCAACGGTTAAGAGCACCTCACCTTCGTTAATGCTGAAGCGACCTCCCTCACTGCCCACTTATGTCTTTCCTCCTCCCCCCAGTTCGACTCCGATCGTATCACAATACGGCAGAAACATATAAACTTATTGCTAAAACATTTTTAATAAACAATAATTCGAGCGTTTTGTTGGCTAAAATACATTTCATACGAATCAGTGCATAAAAGGAAAATTGTCATTTGGAATCAAAACTTTCATTTCACTTTAGATAAACAGCGACTTATCGTTTCTCTTATCGAAAGAAGAGGGGACACAAACATTTTCCTCCCTTTCAAAAAACTCTTCATTGCTCTCTCTCTCTCACCCCAGCCCAACTTACTTACGATGAGAACTATGAAACAATAACTTTACCTTATAAAATCATAACTTTGATAAAGAATACTTCAATCTTGCAGGTAAAACAATAGTCACCGCTTTAACCGAAGCACACTGATACGTGTTGTTTACAATATTCTCGAACTAGACTAGAACCCCATGGGTCTCAATCGTTAACTGAAATACTACTGTAGAAAAAATGGAACTTAGAGACAAAACAATGAGGATTTTTTTATAGCAACAGATAGAATGATAGCAGTTTCTTGCATGTTTTCAGTGAAAGAAGAAAAAGTTTTGTGAAAATTACACTAAGAAACTGAACATTTCACTTACTTTCCTAACTATGTAGATCAAACCGAAACTAGGTGATGAGATAGTATGAGCGGTGACAGAGAGAGCGAGAAAATTTTTTCAACCGGAAAAATAATGATTTTTTTTTTTGTTTGGTATTCTCTCTATCCACCCTCTGTTAGATAATGTAGCAATCGGGTTTGGACATAGGAATATGACAGGCTCATCAACGCTCATTCCACCTTAACATTAGAGTAGGATTGCAAGCATTCCACTAAATGGTTAAATACGGCAAAAGAAACAAATTTCAGGTTATCCGTGTGCATGATTGTTGGGGGGGGGGGGGGGGAGCCGGAAAAGGAAAAGAGAAATGTCAAGCAAACTTCAGTGGGAGAAATGCAGTATAATACAACGTGAAGAACCTTACGGAATTCCACCTGCCCTGTGCAAATACGCAAATAAAACACTAAATAACAATCACAACAAATCAATAAAGCTGAACAAGCCACAAACAGGCAAATTATCTACCCTAAGCATTTACGAATACAATCGGCAACCTGCTAATATCAAACACCAAAATTTGAAACACAGAAGAAAAGTGAAGGTTCAAATAAAGCGAAGCTCTGTCAGGTTGGGGACAGCTTGAAGGGAGGAAGGGGGGAGGAGGGGGGAAGAGAGGGATATGCATTCAATCTCATAAGAGAATTTAGAGAACTTAACAGATCTCAATAAAAATTCTGCACTTAAGTTTGGCTTTTAAGATTTGTAACCAAAGCGCATTAGCAAAGTTACCTTTGTTCACATTCAGCGTATATTTTCTTCTTACAGCTAATTGTGAAAATTTTGAAAATTTGGCAAATTTTCCCGAAAAGTGAAAACTCGTCTTTACTAGCAAAGCGTTACGTTTAATACAAAGATTTCATAGCCGAAATGAAATTCCCTTTTAACTTTAAAGTTTTTCTTTCATCTGAAATCTCTTTCGGTCATCAAGGCTAAAGCACTGCAAAATTTCCTCTGCGGAATATTTCTGTCATTTGTTTTGGACACCCATATGCATCTTGAGATACTGATTATGTGGCCACAATAGCAGCGGTGAAAGTCATTCAACATAAAAAGCCGATAAACTTTCTCATTTTTCGTTCTTAAAAAAATTTGAACAGCACCTCACAATGTCCACAACGCCTCCCTCTCCCACCCCCCTTCCACCCCACTCTTCCACTTAAAAAGAGCTTCGAGTAATGTTGACGCAAGGGGGCACCGGAGCAGAGACAGAGCTGGGGGGCGAAGCCTGACAGGCCTCACTGCAAAGAAGCCATCGCGTGCTGTCTATAATAAGTGAATCAACACCTCATAAAAATTCCAAGAAAGGAATGCTTCGCGAGTGTTACCCATGCATGCAATAGTGGCACCTATAATATGATGATCATAAATGCTTATCCCCATCTATGTCAACGCATTTCGGACTTTTTACTTAGCAAAGGATGATGCACATGAATCATTTAAGGCTAACTGCGGTGCAATAAGCTGCTCAATTAAGCATTTCAGGAGGTACCATCACCGATGTGTTCACTGCTCACGATACCTATATGAAAGGCAAACAACCACCCGCATAAGGTGGCGTCTATTTCATAAACAACGGTAAGTCAATAAACGAAAAGCCTACTGCCTATTTCATCAATAACACCCGTCGCAAGTAAACATCACCTCAGAAGACGGATCAAAATTAACGTACGATAATATGGTCAACGAGAGCACATGTAGCGTATAATAAACGCTTAAATGCACTGCAGGCTTAACTGCAAACGCATAATTCGAACACTCTCACATCCGTTATATTATGGACGTGTGACCAAACACCAACCAACTTGGTGTGCCACTATCGCTAAGCTCATCCAGACAACATCCACCAACGACATCTGCGGCGGTACACGAGCAACACACCGGAAAGCACCACTCATGATCAGAAAGCACTATATCACACAGAATTACAACATCACTAGCATGGAAAATCCTTGGAAATCTGATTACATTGCTAAAATACTGCGCTTACAATACTTAACAAGCTTTAAGCAGTAAAAATAAGCTTTAAATTCCTCGGTCACTATCTGCAATTGAATGTGATCAACACGCAAAAGCCCTCTTTTCCAGATGTTTAAAAACATGCTGTACGCTTTTCCAGCATCCAGCCCTCAAGCCCACCAATACCGAACAATGATCGTGCGCAATCTCAGTTACTGCGAACGTGCAAACACGAACGCAACGCTTTGCGCGTGGCCACCTCAAGACCCAAATACGGTGACGCGCCAAATTTAAATGTAGAGGAAAATTATTAGGTTTCATTTCAATTGAATGTTCACCTGAATCACCTAGAAAAGGTACAGAGTATCGTTGGTGTTCTTCGAAACATTCAAGGTTTCTTCATATGCTGTCGAAGATTTCATTCATTTGCAATAATTGAGATGGTTCTTGAAACGAATCAAAAATTGATGCTCAGAACTAGCTCGCTGGATGGGGCAATATTTTGCCGTTTTTCATTTATCAATCACATTTTTAGTACTTTAATATTCCAAAGTAGAAAATTTCATCTAAGTTAATCAATGCAATAAACAATAACAGGAAATAATTTTTTTCTAAACATAAGAAAATGCTCATTTTATTAATGAAAAGTAAGAAGAAAGTGAATTTAAAAGAAACTCATATAGAAATTATTCCTTATTTCCGTTATATTATTGTCATTGATAAAAGAGTTATTAGAAGTTACTAAAAGAAAAAAGATATCACTGATATAGAATTTCGACGATTGATTCGTGTAAAGGTATTACAATATTGATTCACATTCACTAAACGAGAATACGAACTTATCATAAGCATCGAATGATTCATTCAATGACAATAATTTCACTTTCGATGAAATAAACGCTTCATATATAATTTAATATCTATAAATCTATTACGATGTAAAAATAAGTATAAATTTTTGAAATTCTCATTGACCTTCATTCATCTCATCTCGAGTAGGAAATAACAATAAAAATTTCAAATTATTGCATATAGAATTCATCTTGTTCAATATTCGCATATCATCGAAATATCCAACTAAACGAATTATAGCTAGAGCTTATATAAAATAATACAAAAGATAACGGCGATAAGCAATAAAGTGGAAATTGGTAAATGAGCAACAGAGTCATTACAAGCATCACGATCGTTACATTGATATAAAAGTAAACTATCGTCGTCGGTTCCAACTCGATGTCCAGCCCAATTCTGTCCCGAATATGCACATTCACGTACTATTGATGTTAAACCTGCAATGAAATGCTCAATGAAGTGTATCCACAGATGGATTGCCGTCTGTACCTTTGCTATATTGGACCCGTTTTCGAATGCATGGGCCAAGCTGTGCGAGCTTGACGTAATATACTGATATATTCAAGCGTGGATCTGGATGAGGAACCTCGAGTGGAAATGTTTCACTGGCCAAAATTGGTATCAACAATTTATCTTAGACTGCTTAGACCGTACTTTTTGATGTTGTCGAAGATACAACAATTCCCAACGATTAGCTGAGAGTAAGGAGTAAGCAATATTTCACATAAGAAAGTATTTGAATGATGGTAGCAAATAACAGTTCGATTTGCTGAAAATCCCTTCAAAAAATTCCTGTATTTTCAAATATCAATGAAGCGCTCACAATCTTAAAACCTCAAAAAAAGGTCCTCCACAGATTCTGGCCCTCTGGCGGTTGTCTTCTCGATAGAAGGGAATGGAAAAATTGAATGCCTTAGGCTGTTCTTTTTTCAGCCTGTTGGGTTGAAATATAAGCGTCGAAATTGTCGGCAATTAATAGAACGCTGCAGAGTATCAAAAAGGCATTTAAAATGAAACAAACATGAAAAGACCTTCAGCGAATTGTTCCACTTTACGGCATGCGATCGCGTTCTTGTTGGAAAAATCCCCAAGGGTAAGGGCAGGGCAAGGTTGTCGGAATGTTGGAGCGTATTCATCTGTACAACGAGAATCCGATATTGAATCACACTGGAAACACTCCATTGATATAACACCTTCGAAAATCACTAAGCACAACGCTATGTGGAGTAACATCTTGCGAATGATATCCCTGAAATCAAATGCTTGATTCATTTACATTGTTTTAAACGTTCCTCGGTTTGCCGATTCCATCTTAATTGAAAGATACTGATTTCTGATTTCTAATTTCTTAGTAAGCATGTGGAAGACATTTGTCGTGCCAGTCCTCGACTATAGCACTATCATCTACGCTTCCAAAATTCTAAGGAATTGAGATCTATTGGGATCGATATTGGCAAAATGGTAATGATATTAATAAGGTCCAAATGACATTGACGAAGTGGGAATGATAGTGATGGCACTCTTGCAGGGAACGATGGCACCCTGACTGCGAACCGCGAACGGTGCTGAGCTCCTACCCACTAATGCGTACGCACCACTACCGTACTTTGAACGAGGGCACCGTTGATACTAGTCAACAAAAATAAATGAAACGTAGCAGTATACAGTCTTCCCAGATAAAAAGGCTAAAGTAGACCCCCACATATGCAAAAATCAACGATATGTAGATGCTTAAAGGTATAAATTCTTTTAAAATTATCTTCGCATAAGCTCACTATCCCTTAAACGAAACAAATTCGAAATGGTGCCTAATTAAACCACGAAAATTATTTTTGAATTAAATCTAGGAATTCCTTCTAGAATGCCAATAATTGTGGAATACCTAAAAAAAAGTGCAAGAAACCTCGATTCTAACAGCAAGAGCCACATATTATCTAATCAAATCATGCATCACATTCAACACATCACAACTACAATTACTGCCTACCGTTAGGACGGCACTTGACAAGGAAAGGTGGATGGTTTCGATGTGGCGGAGAACGAGAAGGCGCCAAAATGTGGAAGTTGGACGAATGGTTCGCTGATCGTACGAGACGATAAAATAGATTGCGCGACAACTGCACTCGTTGCCCTTAACTCAACGAATATCAGCATTTTGTGCCAAATTTCTCGAAGATGAGTCGTTCACCTCAACCATTTTTGTGGACGCTCATTCTTGAATGCTGCTATTAAAGGGCTCTATGATGTGCATATAAAAAGTAGATTGCAATCTGGAGAGACCAGATATATGGTTATCCATTTTACTTAAAGAATAGCCGGGGATGGAAGAGAGGAAAAGGCTGTGAACAGAGACCAGGGAAGGCATAGATTTCGAAGTTCTTGAGTGGAGACATATCATCCCCTCTTCGCTTTTGAGAAATTCAATGTCACATAAGAATGGTGAACGAAAAGAAGAAAAGTCTGACCTTTCCAACACTATCATTAATACAATAGATCACATGGGCTTCATAGGAAGGTAATCGGTAGTGCACCTGTTTTTTTTTTTTTTTTTTTTTTTTTTGGATTTGCTTATGGTCCTTAATAACACGGTGTACAACGCGTCATCGAAGCATTTCTCGAATTGAAGGTGGGCGTTTGTTCAACCCATTAAGTTGAGTTTCAAAGATCGAACAAGGTCGAATATGACTGCCAAATAGAAGTTGTCATACGAGCATCAATTCAGTTTTCATATGCGCTGAAATTGCAATCGTATTCAAAGAATTACAAAAAATAAATAAATAAATAAATAAAAATGTCTCAGCACGCTTTTCATATTAGAGTCAGCTGGTAGTGTAAACTGTCATCAAAAAAAAATTTTTTTATGAGTCGCATGCGGTTCGAAAGTTAACAGGTGGTAGAGCAATTATGGTTAATTCGCAAACTCCAAATTTATCGAACTCTAAAACTAAAATCCAAGCGAAACTTAGTTCGAGTGGTCATCATATGGCAGATAGCATGCCGAAGCCGGAACGTCATATAGTATTTCTCTACCCTTTACGTTTTATTTAGCTATTCGTTGTGGTTCGCGTATTGAAAATGCGAGTGATGACAGCGACAAATGCATGAGTATAAATTCGCAGATGTAACGCTGCTAGAAAGCATTAAAGGACGCTAAATCGAACGAAAAAAAAAACTCTGGGACTTGCAATTTAATGGCACCTTCCTTTTGCACCTCTTTTTCGCCTTCGATGTATGCAATTCGATCATACGCTGGAATCTTTAACAAATAAAAAACTCAAAGACGATCATCTGTTACACATTCAGCAGCGAAACGAGTTCGTTTACGCTTGCTTGCGAAATGATATGTGTTCGTTTATGCGTGATCCAATAAAAAACATCTAATTATCGCATTAACGAAACGTTGTAGCAAGTTCTACTTCTCTAAACAACTCATCGAGTTGAGTGAGTTATTGAATTCTCGTTAGAGCACAATCTTATAACAGTATTTATCGAACATAACACCATGTATCAAACTCAACATCATTTATCAAATTGTAGGCCAGCAAGTTATGCAGCCAGTTGAATAGCACAATTGTGTTAATCAAAAAAATTATGGTTTCCCTATTGTGAAATGTTCAGTTGTGTTCAACGCCATTGCGTAATTGCATTAAAGAAAACATCAGATTGTCTATGTTCGAAGTTCCACATTTTTACAGTCTGAGTGGTGAAAAAATACAATAATGCATCATTGGTGTATGTAGCAAAAATCTGTCTGCTATTACCGATGACCATCTTTGGTCAAATTCGAGCGATCATCAGCTTTAATTAATGAAGCGTGATTGGTGACAAAATGCCAATTCGGTGTTTTTAAAACCGAGAAAAACAATTCATAGGAATTCCCATGAAGATACTCAATTGGGGGATTGCAGGGGAAGAGGGAGGGGCTTGGAAAAAAGCAGACAAGGGCAAACAAGAAAATGGAAATTTTTCTAAGGAGAGCTATGAGCACCTTCTAATATGAGGTTTGCAGCTGATGCGCATTAGAGAACTGTTAATACAAAACTGGATTGCTGACCTCGGCATGCTGCCGTCTCTTCCATAAGGCGACGCGAAGAGTCTGTCGTGGGTGGGTGGTGCAGAAGCACCGCCCTCGGTCTCGGTTACGCGGCCGTTACCTTTTGCGACCTGCAAAGTGGCCCGCTATAAAAGAAAGGCAGCAAAGCAGATTATAGCACTTCTAAAATTCGCCTTTCAACTACCGCTTGTGACATTTCTACGGTTATCATCGATGCACAACGATGAATATGACCTTTTGTATTGAATGAATATAGTGATTCTCTTCGGAAGTGCTTGTGCACCACTATCTTTTAATTGCCTTCAAAATTATCTTTGTTGCATCAGTTTCCTTGAATTCTCTCCAGAATTCTCTGTATTAGTCTATTTGTGGATTATCTAGTCAGATATTCATATTGATCTTATCAGTAAGCAACTTTTGCACTTTTTCAATAATTTACCTCAGCGTTAAAAAAAGAATGTATTTTGCTTTCATGTTTTAGAACGTACAGAAATACTGCTTCCTTTCGTCGTATTTTTCAATGATTTCTTCTTCGACTAGCAAACAAATTTCGCTGCTAGCACATACTCAAACTTCAGAAAAAATTCAAAGTATGCCAACTGATTTGAATTTTTATTCAGAAAGTGATGCGTGATGAAAAGTTCCAGAGAACCAGCAGTGGCATTTTTGAGGCTTGAAATACAAAGGAAAAGAGTGGGGGCAGGCTATTTCAGTTGGTCGGGTGGTGGACGAAGGGAAGGGAAAGATGGGGAGGAAGAGGAGGGAGATGGAAAGGGAACAGGAAGTGCAACACCGAAGCAATCTAAAATTATAAATCACCCATAGATTGGCCCCAATGAAGAAACACTCTATTTGTAAACCCTGTCCAGCGTGATACATATTTCAAAACTGTTTTCGGTTTTATTACTGAAATTAGTGCAAAACCTCTGTAAAAATTTTTGTAACCTTTTCAAAAGATGGAACAAGAGAAGCCTCGCCCCAGGTCGATGAAGACGTCGGCGTTTGTGGCGACTGTATTGGCGACGGCAGCGATCACCACCTGTCTCATCTCATTTCCACTCATTTTCAACTATGTCCAATCGCTCGAGAGTCAGGTACAGGCCGAGCTCGACTTATGCAAGGTAACTTTAGTTTAACGTCGCTTCATAAAACTTGCTGAAATTCAATATCGGGTTTTCTCGAATTGGAAACAAACAGCTTTTTCCTCGAATGTGATAGTAAAAGATAAAATAACTATCTTTTAGAATGCTATAAATGCCACATACTTTAGTTGCATCCCCGTGCTAAACGAACACAGGTTTAGGGATTGCGAGGTAACTAACCATAGGAATGAAAATTGGTCCGATAATTTTTGAAACTAAAGGAACTAGAATTTAATTTTTATGAGATAATTTTCAGTGAACCACTGGAGCTATTTTAACGGTCCGACTTAGCGCATATTTATGCTTGCTCGAATTGCAGATGCGAGCTCGAGACATGTGGAGAGAGATGCTTGAGATGCAAGCAGGTGCAGATCGTCAGACGATATTCCGCGTTTCACGCGCTGCCGTCATTATCAGGAACACGAAAACGCTTGAGGAAAACCGCCGACGAGAGCATCGTCAAGTACTTGGCACTTGTTGCACCTGCCAGCGTGGTCCACCAGGTCCGCCTGGAGAGCCAGGCCGAGATGGTGCAGACGGCATTGACGGCCTTATGGGCGATATAGGTCCCCCAGGTCTCATGGCTGTTGCGCCACCAGAGATGCTCAAACGATATCCGGACCAGTGTCCATGCGAAGCTCCTGAAGGACCACAAGGACCGCCCGGACCACGTGGCCCACAAGGTCCACCCGGCGAAAGCGGTACACCGGGAACGAACGGTGCACCTGGAGAAGCAGGACCACAAGGACCTGTGGGACCACCAGGTAGAAACGGCAACGCCGGACAACGCGGTCCGCCCGGCACACCTGGGCGTGAGAACCAGGGAGGAGAGGGACCACCTGGCCCAGTCGGACCGCCTGGAAGACCGGGTAGCCAAGGACCGCGAGGTCCACCTGGACAGCGTAAGTCTCACTGCATTTATCGCAATTTAAGCGCCGCAGAATAGCGACTTAGCCAGCTTAAAAAATCTTGAGAATGAAAGGGGAAAGGTCCACAGTTCACTTACTTTTGGAATAACTAACCTAGAGCGTTAAAAATGAGAAAACTTCTATAGCGATAATAAGTTTTGGGACAAGTTGAGGTCCCAAGCTTTTGAGGTGTAGGATGGTGCACTCCTTTTGCCCATACTCCTTCTTCTCTCCTTCCGTCCCTCCCCCTCCCCCTCCCCCATACTTCAAAAAGCGAATGCTTTGAGGGAACCGGAAAAGTTTCATCAACAATAAAAACGCCCGTCGCTGTAGGAATGGGGTCTCGTGAAGAAGGAATAGATGTGCAGAAACATAAACATCGATACATTCAACAACCATTCTGTCAAACAGTGTTACTAAAGAAGCTCTTTCTTAAACAAAGCGAAAACCTCACCGCACAGACTGTTCTGGAAAATAGTCATTGAAAAAGTGAGTCAATGATCACGAACGAGTAATTCATACAGCTTTCTACAAAATCAACTTTCATGAACTTTCAGCTGGAAGTGATGGTGAACCCGGTCGGCCGGGTGAGGCGGGACCACCTGGTAACGCAGGTAGTCAAGGTCAGCCTGGCCCGATGGGTACTCCCGGAAATGCTGGCGAAGCCGGACAGAAAGGGCGCTGCGATCATTGCCCGCCAGCTAGACTTGCGCCTGGATATTAAACCAGTTTTTTGGATAACGATCGAGCATAATTAGCAACGACGGTTGCGAAATTGTACGGCTCTCTGCCCTAATTTTCTCATTAGCACAGGTGTTTTTTCTCGGATGTGGTCATAGTTTATATTATTATTGACGAAAATGTAAAACATTATTGAAGTACCTTGAATTTGGATACCACGGCTATAGTGATAACCTGAAAATTTTACGCCTAGTTATTTCCTGCGCGTTTTCGAAATTGATTCTTCACTGGCATGAAACGGAAATCACTGAAATATTCCATCAAAATTGTTCGTGTCCGCCTTATCTATTAGCGATATTCTTGTCCACAATCGAGAGACTAGCGAACTCTCTATGCACCTAATAAGATCGTAGAACATTATTTCTGTTTCTCTTCATAGTTGTTCTATCTGCCACATGAGTTACTTCAATCCATAAGCATATGCTAATATAGGTGAAAGCATCATAAAGTTACAATGCTACAATCTAGTATATGCACTCTTTCAATCATGAACTTCGAGATTATCTTATTAAACACTCTTTTCTCGCAACTCGTTCTAACACGGTTGCTGCTCATAGCCTTAAGCCTTTCCTTTCGAAACTCTTTCGGCTAATTCTATGGAACTTATTTCCTTTAAAAGCTCTTACGTATCATTTTTCATAATAAAGTGTTCTAGCGACAGCATCTTCATGTCTATAGAAAAAAGATCAACGAGACAAATAAGCGAAGCTCAACCCCAGATTTATACTAAGCCTTGTCAGTCAATATCTCATAAAATGCCTCCTATCGCAAATTTTCACTTTGGATTTAATTAGATACTCGTGCAAATATTAGAGTAAGACACATTAAAGCAACCGAGAAGCGACAAACAACCATGAAAAAAAAAAACGATTTGTGCACCGCAATTAGGTGCACGAACATCACTAAGCAACTTCCACTCCTTCCCTCTCCCCCCTCCCCTCCAATGGCGTCAAATTTGCTGTTGTCTTCCACCTAGCTTTCCAACAACGGTAACGATGCGATACGAAACGGAAGCCGAATATCATCAACGCAGCATGCTCACCCGCATTGTGGGAATAAGTACCGCATGCCAACGTTTATCGGTAGACGTTTCATATGTATCTCACGAATGAAACCCTAAGTTATCATTCCCTTGCTCACTTTTACTGAAGTACAATTAAAACTTGTAAGTGGGAAACAGCATTCAACTTTAACTGCTAAATGCATACGGTATTCGACGCATCATTGCAATCAGCACAAATAATTTTTTGAAGTCTGAATTTGAACAGTGTTTTTTTCTTTCATGAAAAAACGAACAATAAACTTTTATTCGCAACGATATACCGACGAGTGGGAAAAAAGAAATTAGCATAAGCTGAGAATGATGGAGTGCATTTTCATTTCATCGAAGTCCACGAGACGTCTTCTTTCCCTTTCTGTTAGTGTGTAAGTTATGGCTTCACCAGAAGGAGCTTTAATCTCACAAGAAAGCCCTCAAACAAGCCCAACCAAAACATACATTAAAGCTAAGAAACCGGAGCAGCAATAAACCATTCGAATTTCGGTACATCGCTATTATAGAGATTCCTTTTTGAAACAGCTACATATGATAAATGTTGCATTTATTGCATAAAGTAGCACTTCAGATTCTCTTTTCACACTCTGGAATCGTCAGCTAAGTGCATCTGAGTGTTTTAAAGTTGCACATTCGATAGAGTTGCTCAATTTCCCTCATATATATGAAAAAAAATTTTTTCTAATAATCAACAGTTATTTACGAAGCAACAATAAGGTTCGCATAAATTCGCTGGCAAAAAAAGACGAAGTATTAAGAACAAGCATAAAAGTAGGGCAACAATTAAAACAACATGTCACAATACCAATATGGCTCAAATAAAGTGCTATACAAAATCGAACCTGATGTAAACACAGGTAAGGCAATAATTGTTAAAACAAATGAGCAATTCAATATAAATTATAAAATTCATATGAATAGACAACAAGAATTCTTTACTTTCCTCCTAAAGAACTAAGCAAACGCAATTATCGTTAATCATGAATATCATTGGCTTCACATCCAGGTAGCAAAAAAAAAAACCAAAAAACCTTGTTGAAACGAGTAAGAAGAGGACGATAATTAATGCAGAGGAGTGGGGCGGTATAAATATATAAATATAAATATAAATATAAACATATATATATATATACATAGATATATAGATATATATATATATATATATATATATATATATATATATATATATATATATATATATATATATATATATATATATATATATATAGACATATTATATGCGAACATGCACGAACAATCAGAAATAATCGCATACGATGAATGAATGATGTGGTAAATGGATGAACGAGTAGGTCAGTAGGGATTAGAAAAAATTGTCGACACAGAAAAACTGCAAAAATGAAATGTCCCTTAGACACATACTCATAAACTGAATAAAACCTGTTTTCAGAGCACAGAAATTGCATTAAGAATAAATCAACTACAATCATTAAGTGAGCAATAACTGAGTGCAAATTACGGCGAAAACGATTCGATAAATGGCAGTCAGCTGTCCTTTATTGTGAAATAGGAAATCAGTAGAGTTGCAGGTGCTTCTAAACGAGGTAACCTCGCTACCGATTACAAACGAGAGAAATATTCAAGGCTTAACAACTGTCCTCATACAAGGATTAAGACCAAATTCTTTGGTCGGGAATGATTCCACGAAGCATATAATTAATAAAGAGTAATACAGAAGTAAAAGAATTGATGAATTCTTCCTGATCAGTAAAAAGCAGAT
Source organism: Baylisascaris procyonis (assembly GCA_037389465.1). Lineage (NCBI taxonomy): Eukaryota > Metazoa > Nematoda > Chromadorea > Rhabditida > Ascarididae > Baylisascaris > Baylisascaris procyonis. The sequence goes on from JAZARR010000105.1 coordinate 140,691, forward strand.
GAATTTTCCGCCAAAGTAGGGATCATCAACCAAATTCTTTTCTTGCTAATTCATTATAACTTCTTCTTCCCCCTCCCTCCTCCCAGGTGACGTGACCTGGCAGAAAAAACTCTCAGCATGTGAAGAGCAGACGGCATCGCTTTATTGGCAGCCGTAATGATCAGTCGTCGAGAGTAACATCACGGAAAAGCTGACCCATACTCTCTCCATGGTATATACGTCTGATAGCTTCAGAGATCATCAGTGAAACATCAACCGTACAGATCTTATGACATCGCAACTTCTGCATTTCATGTGGTACCGAATTCGTCACCACCACCTATAAAAGTGTTGTCTTTGATTGACATAGAGAAAAATAAGCCTACATGAAATGTTTCCCAAAACGATTAGTAGATGCCATCAAACGGAGTTCCCCAGTTCGCTTCGATTGCTCTAAATTAAAACTTCTCAGCTCTTTCGTTCATTAAAAAAATGACAAAAGTGGAAAATGGGAGCTTACTACCTCCCTCAACATTCTTCTTATGCCTGAAATATCGCGTGACCTTTGACTGGACGAAGATACACACGAACAATTCATGTTCATATTTCGAAAACTTGCAAGCATGAGAAAGATTGGGAGCTCATTCATTAATGGTCGGATGCCTTAATGAATGTTTAAAACCCTTAGAACTTTTTCGTCCACTTGAAAGTTTTCGAATTGAGCACTCTTAGCAGGTTGCAAACTTTTTGCCTGCTTAGTCGATCAGCAAAGAAAATTTCTGCTTGCCTATGAGCTGGTCAATATTTCAGCAAGCCATCTCTAGACTGATATCTTTCTACGCAAAGTTATATTTGACAATGTTCGAGATTGGAAAGGTTACAACATTCACACGAAAAATCATAAAATTTTCCTTTCAAATAAAAATATACATGGGTGGTACTTCTTATTATAGGGTTTCCTATGGGCGATCGTTAAGGTCAGAAGTTATTGACGGTTAGTTTGCATAATTTTGCCTTACCATTCTTCGCTCTCCGCTATGTCTTCCCATTTCATTACATAAAATGATGATGACTTCAGACATATTCGTTATCATTGTTACGCATAAAATAACTCATATATATATATATATATATATATATATATATATATATATATACAGGCCATTCGATGGAACATCTACTTCAAAAAATGTGAATTGCTGCAAAAGAAATTCACTTAAAAGTAAAACTTATAATCCCTTATTTTTTAAATAAATATCATAAAAAAGATGAGCTGCGTTATTAAAAAATTCACCAAAAAATAGAAAAGGAATAACAAATATCAAGCCTCAAGCAATAAACCACCTGGTCAACGGCGCTCTCTTCGAGTAGTGCAGGTGCATCCGCTGATAGTAGGCCATGTGTTGCAATCACGTAGATTTTGTATGCACCTCGCGCTTTTAACACCTCCAAATAGCAAGATCTATTGAATTATAGCAGGGCGACGATTAACATATAACATTTACCAAGTTGAAAATACCAAAATTATCTTCTCACTAATGGTTTGAGATCATAAGTGAGAAGAGGCTATTTTTTGCTCCATCTATTCTTATCTTTTTTTTTTCCATCCAATTCATCGGTCGGCATAGTGTTATTACCATCTTTACCTAATCGCTTTTCCTATACAATTTTATTGGCAAATTGAAATATTGTTACCATTTTTTGAGATAAAATATGGTAAATGAGATTATTTTAACAAATGGTTTCGTGATGCGACAGCCATATGTCACAATATCGCTATTAAACAACTCGACACTAATACCGTATAGGATACTTTATATTATTTCTGCTGAAACGAGGAAAACACGCAATTTGCGTAGTTAGCATTTTTATAAGGGCTTCATCGGGGGCCATAAATAATCAAGAATGACACCATTGGCGGGGAGTTATGGCTGATGACAACAACATAAATTTGAAGTGAAATTAGGGTTATGAGGAACGAACATAGCCTGCAGCGTCGGAAAACGTATACGCCGATTAGTATAACGGACGTAAAAGGTATCGATGGAGAAAGAACGACAGAACAATAAGGTTGTTTGCTTCAGCGCGATTTGTTTTGGAGATTCTCTGGCTGACGGGTATTGGGACGTCAAAAACCTGAGTCTGACCTTCTGATGAGATGCAGGGTGATCCACAAAAATGATCATGTGCTAAGCTCGCGAAAAATAATGCAGCAATAGCTGCAAAGTGACAATAAGGCGGATCTAAGCTCCATTTAAGCTGGCTCTAAAGAAAAAAAGGCGACACCTTGCAAAGATAAATAACGGCCACCCAGAGGAAACTGCCCTAGTGAGTGGGCGATCGCTATTCAACTTTTGACTTTTCCTCGTACTTTTCCTGAAGTAGCATTAACGATTGAACGTAGAGGGACTGACGACAGAAGGTACACAAGAGCCAAATAAGAAGCAAGCAAGAGGCATCTAGATCGAAAATTCAGCAAAAAAGGTCACAACAAAAGAAGGACACACAGAGATCTCTTATAAACTGCGAACTCCTCATATTTCTTTTCACATAAGATTTCGTACGAAATTATTGTTCAACGATCTGTGCGAAAAACCTTCGACGCAGAACGACAATTTTGCATTTGGTGCGAAATTGCCGTTCTCAGTGGGAGATTTGTTGAATCCTTTTCGCGTTGTGATGAAACACAGACAACTAATTAATAAGCAACTGCTAAAGTGGACAACAGAAGTACGAGCAAAGTTAAAAACGCAGCTCTTTTTGTAGGTCGAGCATGCAGAACTAGCTGAATCACCAAAATATGGCTTCGTTATCGCCGCGAGTCAATTGCTTCGATAAAACTGATGACTGTTTCGAAGATGGCTCTTCGAATGGATGGGTTAAATCAACTGAAAAGGCTAGTTCGTGCCCAAGACGATGCAAACTATAGCAGAATGAACTTGACTGTTTAAGAATTTTCACTACAGACTACAATTATCCTTCCATATTACTCTAATAGTTATATGATGTAACAAGAGAGCTCATCTTACTTAATTATGAGTGCTCATGGAGTAGTATAGTTGAACGCTAACGGCAGCAAAAAGTGGTTTCAGTTAATGCATAACACATCAGGAAGAAATTTTTGACCGACTGACCTCAGCTGCTGCAACAAAAGACTGAGCCTCGTCGATGATATCATCGACAATAATTGCTATACGACCACCCACATCGCCAACCACAGTTAACGGAGGCTTCTCCTTGGCAGCCTGCTGTGGGAACAGCTCGTATGGTGCCATTGCTGCTGCTCCCAGAGACCCTCGTCGATCTCCTTCTTAAAAAAAAAGCTAGGCTCCTTTTGATGACATGATTTTATGGCTCAGTTCTTCCACGTTAGGCCATCCCTCTCAGTCTTAAAATTCAGTCCTCCTGGCGGGCATTCCAATCGTTTCAAACAATCTTTTTCGTCTGCTAAAATCAAATCCTAAACGCACATTAGTTATGGACAGCGAAAAACCATAGAGGGGATTTTTATAGCCGAAAGAGAAACACGGTTTTCAACAATTTACATTCATGTGTTTTTGGTGATAGAGGGTTTACGTCGTCAGTTGTTTCTAAAACAACGCTGAAGGAAAAGCCACATCATAGCTTTTTAAGGACATTTCCCTTGGAGAACTGCTTTCCTTCCGCGTTAGAAGAAATGGAGGGAAGAAAGCGAAAGAGGGACATGAAGAGAACAAGCATGATCTTGTGCTCATACCACATTTTGTCTCTATCTTTACTAACGCGTTCATAAGAACCGCTCTTCAGGCGCAATATGGTCACAGCTAGTTTGCATTCTCGAAAACACATTCAAAAACGTCTGCAAACGACCGCTGGCTAAATAAGGCCACTCAATATTGTCAATGAAATAAAGCCGAACGTCAGCACCGTCCAAAGTCGCCATTTTTTGCCAGCTTTAATCTGTTTAAAACCTATTCAAAACTAAAGAAACCATGAACAAATTATGCCAACCGGGTAGCTGAGTGCTCAATGGAGGCGACTGACGGCCATCTTCAATCATTGATTCGCCCTCTTTTGGTTCACCGTGAATCACCGCTACACCAAGTCTGAGACCACCTTCTTTTTATTACTTCTTGTTATTATGTCAGAGTATTTAGACAACACTCTCAACAGCATACTTTCGTTAGTTCTGTTTCAGGAAGCTTCTTGAAGTGCAAGAAAAAGAGTCTAAAAAGCTAGGTGGAATTCGGCAGCCAATTTATAGTTTCTATACATCTAGTAACGAATGTTTTCATCAGCACTCAGCAGTTTACTACAACATCTCAGACACATACAGAGAACTCCAAAACTTCCTTCCTGCAGAATTTTTTTAGAAATTATTTGAAGCAAAATATAAATATTTCCTTCAATTAATTTCGTACAACTTTTTCTGTTACTGCCTTATAATCACCATTTTTGGCATTCTAAAATAAAAAGATAAATGTCTTTATGTTTAACTCTGAATTTTATTTACTATTTGGCACCAACCAAATTTTCCTCTGAAAAAAACACAAAATTCATTCCCTATAATTAATAAATATGGAAATGCTGGCCAAAAATTCGGCTGCTTATATGCGCCCAAACAGCCACAAGTAGAACCTGCGAGAGCAAATTCCATAACACGTTCAATAGGAAAGCCAGGAAAATCACTCCCCACATCTAAACACATTTTGCATTTAATTTTTGTTTATTTATTGACTCATAGAGTGCTGCTGCGCGCTCTGAAAATGCAGATGTGCTCATCCAAAATTGAAGAATCAGCAAAAAAATAAATAAATAAATAAATAAATAAATAGGCGATAAGCTGATTAGCAAGTTGAAAATATTGATCAAAAAACAGATACAAACACACGAACAACAATGCTCCAATAATTCGTTTCTGCAAAAGTAGACAAAAAATTGCATCAGCCCCACCTGAGTCTGTCCGCATAGCTGGTCGCTTTATTCATCACACCCGGGCTTTTAGCTACTACCACAGCGTTCTTGTAGTCGGGAATATTCTCGCGAACATAGGCGAGCAGAAACGGAGAAGCACGTAAATTGTCTACGGGGATTGAGAAGAAACCTTGGATTTCTTTTCTGAAACACTTCACTATTGGCCAACGTTCTGGCTGGGACTTTCATCTCCATTCATTGACTAATGATGAACCCAAAAGTAGCATGCTTCATACTCAGTGGCGTACTCAAAACTTCCAAGGAAAAAGGAGGCATACTCTATTTAAGGGAGGACCATTACCTAAAGAAAATAATGAAAAAAAACTTGTAAATCTGAGCAAAAATTATTGGCTGGGTGAAGCGAAGACATCTTTCACATTTTCCCACTCAAAAAAAAAAAAAAAACAAACAAAGAAACAAAATATCTAAAAAGCAAAACATTGAAGAGACAGAAATTCTGATCTTATTTGCTTCATCATTTCATTTTTCAACATATTAAACCACTGATAGCAACTATCGACACAGTTTGCTAATGGATAATTTAAGTGACCACTGTACGGTCTTGCTAGAGAAATATACGATTTCAAGCCGCACATAATAGGAGAATATGCCCAAGTGCTTAGGAATTTTGATTTTAAAAGAGGACTGAAAACTCATCCATTAAAATTAAACAATGAAAATTAGTCGATTAATTACAGCAAGTAATGCTACTATAATTAATTTGACGGGTATATTTCGATGTTTTATGAGAAAACATTAATAAGATCATATGGACCTGTAAAGATCAAGTGAGACCAATCTTGTTGCACCAGCTTTGCAAATCATATCCGCGATCAGCTTCATTGGAATAGCCGACCTGCAAAAAACAAAAGTTATTGCAAATTCTTAGCAGTAATTTATTTTTCGTTGAAGCAACAAGATGGCCGTGAGCGTCAACTATCGACGCTATACCAACAACTCCTGCAACAATTTCAATCGTTCTATTGCAAGAATTAAAAAACTCGCAAATTTCTTGACCTGTAACAAGCATTTCTTGCATGATTCAAACAGGAAGAGCTTCAAACAATTAAAAAAAAAAAGACAAGAAAGAAAGAAATAATCCAAAAGTGAATTTACTAAGAAGCAAACTCAGCGAGCAGGTTGCATACAAAACAAACCTGCGCAACATTCTGCACTGTTTCGAATATGGAAGATATGGTAGGATTACAGTAATCGTTTTTGCAGATGAAGTTTTACACGTATGCATAAGAATTAGCAACTCCATTATGTTGTTATTGACATCTGCAACATGAAAATAATACCTCATGAAAAAAGTTATGCATGAGCAGCTAGAAATTGTTGCTCTTCAAGCCTATTTTACACTCAACAGTACCTGGTTGTTGATGTCCTAAATCACAGTTCCCCAACTCGTCACAAGTTTTGCGCGAAAACTTTGTGATTATTGCTAACAAGATGTAATGAAATATGCCAAATGCAGTCGATAACCTATTCGTTGAGAAAAGTTACTTTATGTAATTGATGCAATGAAAAAGATAATTAACTGATGCATTGACTTAGAATGTAATCAATCGCTCCGAATGATAATATTTCATAGAAAATAAAAATTTCTTAAAGAATCGAAACCCAAAGAGCTTAACGATAAGGATGGGCTGCATTAAACAACTGATGGCTACCCAAGTGCACTTACTTAGACGATGGTGCATTGTGTTTTGTCCCCAAATTGCACTAAACATCTTTTATTTCCTCCCTCTTATTCTAGATATCATAAGCGATCTTCCTCTGCGTAATATTCCAAATTCGTTGCTAATTTGGCACCTACATTCTGCCCACTCTTTTGCAAAGTGAATTTCCACCTATAGCAGCCGCACTACACACTATTACAATGCCATCTGATTTCGAAGCGAATTTTTTTGGCATTTTCAAGCATATTAAAGCGCTAGGAAACTACGAAATTTTCTTATTTTAGTGGTGTTAATCATAGCTAATGAATCACAAAAGTAACTATAAGAATCAGAGCGAAAAATTGAAGAAAATATTGAGAATGAACACCAAAAAACCTTTTGAAGCCGACTGTAAAATAAACACATGTTTCCCTCGAACACTCTGCTTTATGTCGACTGAAGTCTCCCTATAAAGACTTCACTTCACATTTTGACAAGTTTTTTATAGCAGCTAAATACCTCTTCAACATCTCTACTGCTCACAGCAACTGCCATTCAATGAGAGATCTATACCTGTATTCTTTATCGCAGGTTGTTGACAGCGCACCTTAAAACGGAGTTAACTAACGTAATCGAACAACAACGCATCCTGTCCCATCACCTTTAATTATGCCCGTTTAAAGTTGAAATTAATCGCTGCCCAGTGTGCCGAAAGTACCTCAAACATCGCACTGATTATGAAAACCATATTACAAACAATGATTAACAAATCAGCAATGGTAACATCCGCTGTATGAACAAGATTTTAGAGTGATATGCTCCTCCAGATCTGTCGAAGTATGCCTATATTCCCATCCATCGATTGTTTGATAAATAACTATGAGCAGAAATTATCGCCATTATTGCTAATTTAATGAGTCGTAACGCTAGAAAAAGAATGACCTGTTTGGTTTATTGTAAACGATAGCGTCTCCAAGCCGAATGCCAAGTCTTTCGGAAACCAACTGTGCTAGCTTGGGATGTGAATTGCCGGCCAAAAGCACCATACCGCTGCTCTCATCCGACATGATGTTGCTTGTCATACTGTAACTCTCAAGAGCGAGAGGTACATTACGTGCCACAAGCGAAAAAAAAACTGCGATTCAGTGTTAAATTGGGAAAATTTTTGGGATTTGAGACTTCCATTCCTATTCTCGACTCCGCCCTCCCCATCTACGTCATATTTGAAATTCATATATCACCAATGACTCCCTCCCTATAAAAATTTTCTCCGCGAGAATTCTTTATCTCCGGAAAAACCTCACACTCACATATCGGTAGTTCATCGAAAGTCACCGGAGAAAAGAACGAAACGTGCATTAATGCATCAAACAGCACCGAAGCATTTCAGCAGACAACGCGCTAATGTCGACAACTCAAAATCCAAGTCATTATTACTGCCATCTGATGCATAAAGTTTTTAAATGTGCAATCAAATATGCAAAGAACTTAAAGACATTGGGATTATGAACATTATGCAAGTCGTTACACTCTTGAACAAATTATTTGACGAATAATGAAAACACTGCGGTTTTAGTTCCACTTAATGAAACCACAAATTACATATTTTAAAAAATGATATATTTTTTGCACAGAAAGTTTTCGTTTATGCCAATAAAAAATCATATATTCGGAGGAGTTTCTTATACCGTTGATAGTTTTTTTTTTTTTGCACGTAATCATACAAACTTTCACAGTAATGCAATTCACACCATGACGATGTTCACGTCATGGTACCTTACATGTTATTTCACTACATCTTTCTTCTTTCACCTTGTCATTCTCGATCTAACGTGATGGCCTCATCGCCGAAAAGTGAACGTGTTGATGCAAAGGCTCTTCTACAAGGCGTCTTATTTTCTTCTTCATTTCATGCGTTTTCTTCAGATGTTTGTTTAAGAACAATGTCTTGATATGCAGAATGTGTGTTTCCCTCAAAGGGATATTGGACAATGTTGACTGGCGATTCGCAGAGGTCTTTGCGATCCCAATCCTACCCGAGAAATAGTAGAAAGGGTCAACGAAATCGTTGAGGTTCTCTGAATTACGAAATTGCAGATTTGTGGTTGGGTCGAGGATCGCGCTCTTGGAGAATGCTGTTGTTATCGTGGCTCGTGCAGGATACTGTTTCACAACCCCAACCTAGGCAAATTCTTGTCCGCTATACAACTGCCAGTTGACAGTGCAATTGCTTGCGTCTCCTATACGCTTAGGAAGAGTTCTTGCGAAAAAAAAAGCGCTATAAACATATAGTTTACTTTTACATCATTATACGAGTTGAAACCTATTGAAGTGATTGCTGACCGCTTGGCTGATTTGTGGCTTCGGTTATTATATAAAATTGACGAAATTTTACCAATATAATAAAGAATACCTACCTATGAAAGAAAGCGGCTGTCGATTTAAAAAAAAATGTCATGACATCAAGGTCTTTCTATCTTGAGATGAAAATACTGCCAGATAGAAATAAAAATACACGCACAGACACGAGCATTCAATAAAATACTTTTGCAAAAATAAGAGCGATATTACAAATGAATAAGCGAGTACGTCTATTAGACGTTAAGTACGAAAACTTAAAGCAACCAAACCGTACGATGAATGAACGTAAAACTAAAGCCATTGCGTCCATCTCGCCTAGCGCAAACACTATGCACAGCTGTCGACCGACCCGTCATGGATCACATGACCTATGTTGCTGAGGGGGGCATAACGTGACATCATGGTATGTCTTACATATTGACCACAGTGCAGCACACAACCTACAACCACATATCACCTCAAAACAACGTATCACAATGAATGTGTGTTAATGATTTAAGCGCCACGCTGTGTTCAGTCTGATACTAAGTTGAAGATCAAAAATTCTTTGCTATCGGCGTTATCATCTATAAAAACCATCGGAGGGAGAGAAAATCTAAAATGTGCTAATTTAGCGCATCAATCGCACTAGTGCCTAAAAAGCGATGAATTATGCCCTCATATGTTTTTTCTGATGCAATCGATCAAAGGCACAACTACTCTAATAAACATACGTTTTCTCTTTTGGATCGCAACCCAATCGGTTGTAGCATGGAAGTGACTCGTCTAAAATTAGTCGGACTTTTAAGATGTCAATAAGTTATGCGGACGATAGAAAAGAAATGAAGGATGGCAACTCATTTTAACATGTAATTTATAAAATAAGCGGGATATGAGTGCTCATAATGCACCTATGCAAAAGTTGACAAAAATCGCATCAAAGAAATTACATTCAAATACGTATTTGTCCAGATGGCCGATCTGCTGTGCTAATCTCCAGCAAAAAAAAAGAAGATTTGAAAAAATAGCTTTTTTTTTCAGCGCATATCCAATTGATTGCTAAATATTTTTGCATATGTAAATTATTGCATTTTTAGGCGTCCATAACTTGCAAGAAAAAGACGGCCAGAGAGAAAAAACTGAAGATGACAGATCAACCTATTTGATAAATTATTGCCATCAAATTTCAGTGCCTCAGCATTTGTGGTTCGTGGTTTAAATTCATCAAATATACGAATAGAAATACATACACAATAAGTATATATATAATATCAACCACAATGCTGTTTGCAAAAATTTGCATAACGTGCAAAAATACGAAAAAAAGAACAAAAAAAAAACGATCTAATGGAGCGTAAAGCTGATTATTGCCGATAAATTCCTTGCAAAGAAAAACACACCCACACACACTTACAAAGGAAAAGACGGCTGTCATCTGGAAAATTTCAACGAAGAGATAGCTGCAGCAATAAGCAACAATCAACACAGCATGGCCGTTTTGCTTTCATAGGCACAAATTTCGTGAGGCATATCTCTAAGCAAAGTGCCGAAGACGCACAACGCATACACATCACCGCACTCGGAACCATTTGCCACAACTCACTTAGCAGACTTTGCTAGGCTCTCTCTCTTCCTCAACGATGCCAACTTCTTCTACTGCACTTCGCTATCGACGCCAAAAAAAACTTCGCAAACAAACATTGTTCGAGTTTCAACCTGACAGGTGCAGGAGTAGCTTAACTGGCTGAGATTTGAGGTCGCGTCTAATGCTTGTAACTTCTTTAGAAGTTAATTAATCATCTTGGCTCTGCACAGATGGGCATCCTATGGTTTTCACAGTCCCAGCAATAGCGATTCCCGAGAAGGAAAAAAGGGAAACACCCCGGGTAACATTCACCGCCTAAACTTCCCCGACGCTCTAACAGTTCCAACGCTGTACACCTTAGTTGAACGCTCCGCGATCTTTGGCCGAAAAAAAAAAACAGTCTCGGGGCCGAAAATTATGCGATCGCTTAAAACTCGAAAACTCACACATTTAGGATGTCAAAACATTTTTTGTAGGTTCTTAATTATCGATTAATGCCAGCAAATTCTGGTGGAGGAATTAATGGAAGAAGTAAAAGTAATACTAGAGATAGGAAAGTAACGATTATGGTAAATAATAGTAACGATGGTGCTATAATGTTAACGGTACTGTACTCTCGAAAGTTGAGATCCTATCAAGGATCCCCAGAGCAATAACACTAGACATGCATAAACATGATGCTACCAGAATCGTTTTTTGCTACGACTTATTAAGCGCGTAACGAAATTCATAAAGATTTCATCAAGTGGCTTCTTCGGATGGCTTATTGAAATGATTTCATTTCCACTGATAATTCCTTTGACGGATTTTAAACAAGTAAAAATGTGATGAGATTTGATTTGCAGATTCTTCAAACAGCTAGCCAAAAACATATTGCTACACATTAAGAGTGAAGCGGAATTTCCGGTTTTTCCAATTTTGCTTTTTTTGATGCAATTAGGCGTTCCAATTTCCACTCCATACTGTCCGCAGAAATGTCTCATCCCAGTTTATCTTTGGTAAGCTACTATTTAATTGTTTTTCGAATTCCGATGCAAGCTGTTTAGTTTGTTGGGACGGTTTATGTCGATTCGAACGAAATTTATGGAGAACCACTTAAGATTAGTCTGAGCACGGCTTCCAAAATCTTTCCTGCTCCCATACGCTTTCATGGCTCCTAAATTTTGCTGACAGGTTCGAGATAGAGAACATCTATCGCAAAATGTATTTGCTTCACTAAGATTTGTAGGGCTCGAATTTTTTTCCTGTGGGCTTCGCCTTTCGTGAGAGAAGTTGTAGATGATCATTCTAATCGAAACAGGATGGATTGAAAGACGAAATACCAACGGGTGTCGGAAACAGAAAAATCGAAAAAACCGTAAATTCCGACTTACCTACGTCCAATACATACTAATGGGTTTACTCATAACTTCTATAATTCTCCGTCCATAAACTATAATGGTACCAAATACATCCCATTATTTTGAAAACACTTGGTAAAAAAAAAAATTCAAAACCGTGCAACTTTTGCACTCTCAGAGTTTCAAAGCTTGAGGCTAAACGCTTTGAGATAAAGTCATGACTATGAAACTTGGACTGATGAGTTAAGTTAATACGCCATAACGGAAATAACATTTCATTTAAGGAGATCTCACTGAGCGTGCAAACAGCATGCTATCATAGACGTGTGTTCAAATAAAACCTAGAAAAGAGAGGAAAAGGAAATCGAGAATAAAGCATGTTGACGAAAAACAAAACACATCAGCAAATATGAGATGCTATCGCCGACAAACGAAAAATCTCATCAAACCGTCAAGATGAGCACAGCGTGAAAATAATAGCGCGCGCCCCTTCAAATCATTATCTAAGCTTGATGCAATGACAGTGCGCGGGAAAGCCATTACAAGTACTGATTATTCAAGTGATGAAAAAATGTTTACCTATTTCGCAGATATTCTGATCTGGTGGTATGTTTAGCCGATTAATTCTGGTTAAGAAATGGTTGGAAGCGAATGCGATGAGGGGCATTTCGTTGATGAAGAAACCGCCTCAAATACTGAGCGTTTCCCACAACCATTCCTTAAAGTTTAAATCGGTACAAGCACTCATTTATATTTTTGTGTCTGATTCCCTGCGATATTCAATGCCTCATAGTTTTCCAGCGTTTCGTTAGCTCTCTTTCATATCTTGGAAAGTAGCTTGGCGGCAGCCTTAAGCTATCAAAAGAGACTGTCAGCATTGCTTGGCAACCATCAGCTACCACGGTGAACTTCAACTATTGAAAATTTGACGGCCAACGAGGCCAAGTCGATACCATTCAGTCGGCAGATGGCGCCAGGGACTCCTGGGAGGAATATTTAAGCGGTGAAAACAGAATTCTGAGAAGCACTGATTAGCCGAAATGCGTAAATTGAATGTCTGGCTCATTTCCCTGTCCACTCTTTACAGAGCGAGCTCTAAGAATCGTATTTTACGGGAGCCGAAAAGTTCAAAAATTCAATTGAATATGACCGCAGTATTTTTTGAAAAAAGTGTAGCAGCTCTTAATAATGGAATTTTTAAGAGCATCCGCAATGCTCTAGAAAATATCTGATCTGTGCCGTCCGTTCTATCTAGTTGAGAGCATCGTGAATTGTGCTGCCATTGGGCGGCTCGAAAATTGATGGCATGGATGGTCCTCGAAATTAAAAGTCGAATAAAAGAACGGGCTTGCGAAATTCGGGTTCCGCAAGGTTTCTTTTCTGGGGAGCAAAGTTCTATGCTGTGGCGGATGTTAGCTGAAATTTTAAGTTTTTAAGTCTTCTGAAATGTAGTTTCTTTTCTGAATTTTTTAGCACTCGTAATTGAGCGCCAAAAATTAGCAATCAGTTGCTTAGGTTATTGCGTTTCGCAAGCGCAAATTTATAAAAGTGTAGAAAAATGCCAAGAAGTAGGCCAGGTAATTAAGTACGAAATGCGCGGTCTCAACGAACTTGTTTGCTCATGATGATCGCAATGCTGCTATATTTTCTTCAGCAACAACAAAAAAAGGAACAAATGTTTGATTAGCATTTTAATTTTCACAATATTTGATTCGATAAGGTGAACTCATGAATGAATGAGTGCATTTCCGAGCATTCCGACTCCCTAGAAGGCTAATTAGAGTGGTTGAAACGAAGAAATGAATAACGCATTGTTGTTGAGAAGATAATCATTTTCCGCTTCTTTCATTATTACGCTACAACAACAATCAGCATAAACAAACGCATTGTTTCAAACGAATATCTCAGATATCAGTGCGAATAATAGCAGAACAAATATTGCGGCGCTAAATCATCCCACCCCCTACTATGCATCTACAGTGGTAACATTCAGAAAACAATTCGCGCAATCAGGTTAGCCATTAATACTGCAAAACATCGGAATGTCGATTTTAAATATTATTAGCAGCAATACGAAGCTACTATCCTGCGATCGGATTATGTCATAATATAAGCTTTCTTTTTTGGTGACTAAAAAATTCTTGTTTGAATTTAAATTTTTTCGTGGAAATATTTTTGGGCAAAAACTATTATAGAAAAAAAAAGAGAAAATTTGAATATTGAGCAAGCGATTCAACATTAACAAGAGAGTTTTGCTTTATGTAACATAAAAAATCAATACAAATGTCAAATTGAATTAGAAAAATTTCAAAAACAATTTCGTATATTATAAAATGGTATATCTGTGCTCATATGAGATTATATTTATGATGCCAAATCCCTTATAACTAAGGTAATTTTTTAAAGAATAGAGCTTCAATTGAGTGAATCACGCAACATTATACCTACGCAATATGATGATAGTGTTGGTAATGCTGATAGAGTGATTCGTTCTTATCACTTGTTTTTGCGCTACAACGAAAACATTAAATAATACCGATGATTAGTTAGCTTGCGTATTTCTGTCCGTTGCATTTTTCTAAGATGATTCCCAGGAAATCTGGATCATTGGAATCAGATCCTCGGCTCTAAAGAGATTTCTATTGATGGATTTTTCCTTTGCAGGCAGTTTTATATAACACTTTGTTAAGAAGAGACTTCAGCATTTGGAACTGTTGAAATTTACTCCGGTAGCCTCAATAGAAATTTCGAATCGATATTACTAACAGCAGTATTTTGAAAGCATTCCATATTAATAGTCCTTTTGCAAAAGCTTTTAACTGTTGGCATGTGTCGATTGCCTCGAAATGAAATCCTAAATATGTTTCTTATTCGAAAGTCTGATCCACTGAAGATAGCACTATACAAGCCAGTATATATCCTTTGCTAATCATGAATTTTTATTGGTTAATTTGCAGCAATTTTAAATGCAAAGGCTGACAATATCAGCACTTCTTATGCTTTTACCCCGATAATACTGAAACACCGTAACAACTCATCATCTTTACGAATGACGTCATGAGATGCATTTTGCTTTTAGAAAATTTGAATACTCATTTCGTGACTTAGTGCTTGAAGAGAGTAAGCATGTCCCACATATCTAATAACTTGGGTACAGAATCATCTTCGTTCACTGTGGTGTATGCCTTTTTGCACTAAGACTGCATTAGATTTAGGTAACCGATAACGATTCAATTCAATTTGGCATTTGTCATTATTCACTTAAATGTTGTATTGTTTTTAAGGTGTTTATTATGGACATTTATCGACAGTGGTTTCGAATAGTCAACGGCTTTTTAAGTAAATTAATACCTAAAAAATTAGAAAGAGATGATTCTACTAGAGGTTTTGTATCAAGCATTTTTGGGCATGCTGTAGTGAAAACTTCAGATATTCGGTAGTGGAACGTGAGATATTACGAGAACAAAAAGATAACTATATTCCAGCAACAAAGGCATAGAAATATTTTCAAACAAGAATTTAAGATAGTTCTTAGAGATTGATCATATTGTAATGGCACTCAACAACAAATAAACAAAACTGTAAGAAATAATCAAACACAAGTCAGAGAGCATTGCACTTATGTAAACACCCACCGAAACCAATACAAACCATCGAATTATTGAATGGATGTTATTTTTGAAAAATGTAAAAAAAGTTAGAAAATATGAGCCGAAAGACGTGATTGGTGAACATAGAAAGCCACCAACAAAGAAGAACCAGCCTATACGATAGCGAATAAACGCTAACACTAAAGCGCATATCGAAAATGTCAACGTGTTACGATCAACGTTCCCAATTTTGATAGCCTTCTTAATACATTCATTGTGGTTGTTGTGATATCTGTTTAATAAAGCGTACGATCAGAAAACGCTTCGTATGACAAATGTGGTGCAGTATAGTCGTAAATAGATCTGTTTTTTTTTTCATGAATATCTCTCTCTCTCTCTCTCTGTCTCTCTCTCTCTGTCTCTCTCTCTCTCTCTCTCTCTCTCTGAAAAATGACGAGCAATTCTATAGCCTAATGGTGTCAGATGAAAGTGTTTCTATTTCTTTAGCATAAAGATCCTAAAATAAGCCCGATATTAATAATAGTTCAACTTTTAAATGCATAAGAAAAGTGCATGAAAAAACGACACATCAATAATAATGCACAGATGGCAGTAAGTAAACACCTTTACGATTGATTGTAAGTTGTGTATACCTCTCTAACATTGATTTTGCACGATTAGCATATGCTAGCAATCATCTTTTGTTTACAACTTATCTTCAAAGAAGCGTAGTGAATGAGTTAATAAGTTGATTGCCTCTGAACGCAGCAAAGCGTCATCGTTCGCATCCGTTGCTCGGACTTCATTTCGGATGCGAGAGCGAGCCTCTAATCGAAGCATCAGCGACCGCTCTCGCCTCATATCAACCAAGACGAGTGTGTATATTCGATGAGCAATTTCCACATAACGTTTTTTGTCCTCTCAAGTTCTCCTAATTCTCGGTTGAGCGTTATATAAGTGTTGGATTTTTGTTAGTTTGCTGCTTTTTATCCACTTAAATGCTCTTTATTCGTCGAAAGAATTTCACTCTTCCTATAATATGCTAAATAATTACCACTAATTTTCATCTTCTCATCCTCTTTTTTCCTCTTTCTTTTTTTAGATGTTTCTTTGAAAAACCATAGATCACCTCGTCTGCAATATTTGGCATGCTGTTACTTATTCATTCCAAGAGTTGTCCAAGAGTTCTTATTGATACAGCAACAATGAGGTTTGTCTCTTTCACCGCACTTTTCCCCTCCTTGCCCGGAAACTTTGGGTCCATTGATATAAGCCATGAACTGTTTCAGCACTCCTAGATACCTTAGCACAGAGTATATGAGAGTTATTTAATGCAGAATTAAGCAGCTAAGCAAAAAATGCGTGCCGCCTTTTTCTGCAGGATATAAAAGAGAGCTTAAAAGATTAAGCTAAGTCAACTCAAACAATATTGCGTCAGTGAAATTTCGGAACTTTGTGTTTGTTAAACAGTCGGAATTGTGCAACATAGGAAATCGTTTCTTTGGAGAATTGGTGAGTTTTTCGACATTATTTAGCATTTTACAATGAGGAAATTATATGACAATATCAGCAGATACCAATGAAAGTAGCGCACAACTGGAGTCGATACTCTCACTGTGCTTTGCTGTATGGGCGATCGGCATTGAGGATGTGATTTGAAAGATGTTTTCTCTTTGTGGAAAGATGTTTTCTCGATTTGAAAGATGTTTTCTCCTCAAAAAAGATCAACGTTTATATGAGCAAACATTGCATAACTTTGCCTAGCTATATTTGAGCATGTTGCACGTTGTGTGCGGCACTCGTTAACCATATTTACGTAGCTGTCTATCCTCTCTAATAGAGCGACGTCTCTTCGAAGCGTCCATCAAGTGCTGAGTACTTGTGAAAGTGTTGAAAGCTCATTGAGTGCCTAGCAAATAATAGCCTAAGCTAAGCCCACATGATGTCCACTTCAACTATTAACCTAGACGACATTCGCATTGATTGATCGAACGTTGTTATCCACTCGCAGCTAATTCTACGAGTAAGAAGCACATTCATCGTTAATCGATTATTGTTCATCAATTCTTTATCCTCCAAACTGTAGCTATGCGCTCTCGAAGTGGAGAGACGTTTCTCATGCGAACGCATTAAATCTTCCGCCTGGATTATATCTTTACTAAGCCAGCTGCTTTGTTGATAGTCATATTAAAGAGTACGCCAGATTACAGTGATGAAAAAACTCACTTGATACCTCCATCTGCCTTCCTTCCTCGCTTCCCTTCTTCGCGCCGACGAGAAGGAAGGCAGCTGCGTGTCCGCGCCAAAAAAAGCATCACCGCTTTTCGCCAACGTTGCACTTCTCCAATTTTCGTGCACTCGCCGTCAAAACTTCGTCCCTGGTTCTTTCGACATTTTCTGACTAGCCAATATTTATTTTAAATTAGCTAAGGCTCAACTTTAATTCATAAATGGAATAGAATTTTCTCTGAGCGAATATTTCATTTTCAAAAGGAAGTATTGGGAATTTTTAGATCTGCAGTCAAAAAGAATCTACTAATTTCTTCAGATTCGTAGCATATAATGCTCTACGCTTGGATTCTCGAGGAAAGGTTCCTGCTTATCGCATTTAGCAGAGAGGATTACAACTAAGAATGGCTTGAATGAATAAGCGACATCATTATTACTTTCACGTTTTCTCGATTGGCGTGGCTATATTAATTACCTAAAGCGTCGAATTTAATTTTGCGGCTATCCAAAGAAGCAGTATTATGATGTCACCGGCTGGAGCTAGCTGACCATAACAATGTTTTCTATGACCTCCTTATGATTGCATCAATCATACACGGCCGACGAGCAGTCCAGCTCAAAACTAACCAATTGGCAGCACACGACGTTATTGTGGGTATGTGGAATGCGCGAAAAAGCGGGCCCAATTGTGCATTCGAGGATAAAAGGCAGCCGTAACGGTGTTCGCGTCGGGCGGGCGGGCGGACGCGCTGCTCGACAGCTCTGTTAGAAGGCCACAGCCACAACCATATAGCCATCGGTCGGTCACGCAGTCAGCCTCTCACCTCGTGCCCCCTTCCACATCCGCCTGCTTGCATTTGTATATCCCTTGCGGTCGGCAGCTGCACCCGATCTTCCGGTGTCCCCAGCAACTTAAACGTAGTTTCTGGCGCCAAGCGCAACTACGAAATGATGGATATGAATTTGATAAGTGGCTAATTTCTGCTATTTTTGAGGGGTGATCTGCCTTTCTCCACTGTTAATCTGTAACCTTCCAGATTACATCGGCTATTTGCTGCACCGATCACTTGCAGTGCATATTTTGAAAGCGTTGCCTATAACAATTTTCACAGTGGATTGCATCAACTCTAGTTATTGCAACAATCTGGCAACATAAATGTTTGCGCATGCATAAATGATTTCTATTGCCAGCATTCAACTTCATATTTGGCCAAGGGCCACTAATTCGCTTACTTATCATAATCGATTGCGCCTTGAAAAAAGCAAAATCCTCTACGAATTTTTTCTTCTAAGTTGGAGGGTTATAGATCGAAATTGCGCTGCCTTCTGCAGCGCTTTAATTGCTTAATCGACCGCTGAAAGAAAAAAGCTCGGTGGATTTTCTGAAAGCGATACTTCGCGCTTATTTCTTACCAGTTTATTTCGTATTACAATATGATACTGCGCTGCTTTATATGAGTACGAAACTCTAAAAGCGAAAATCAGTATGTATCCATCTCAGAGCACTGTAAACTGGATACGGTACGCAACTATTGTCGATTACAATATACATAGAAGAGTGGTTGTGTACGCTTAATAATTGCTTGTGAAATTGAGTGCAGCCGTACGCGGCAGTATTTGCGTATGCTGTTCGTTCCTCTGTGGTTTTGCACACTGCCAGCCGTACTGTCATTACGGTGTCGATTTTTCTCGCAAAATAATCGCCCTATATACGAGTGCGTTAACGTTTCCGCATTCGGTACCGAAGTGACGATAAGCGATACTGCTGCGGCAGATCGGCGTGGCATTATACTTCCGATCGTTCCGCCAGGTACGATGACATTCAAGATAGCACATACACGAATCGAAACGCTTGCACGTGTTGGGAATCCTGAAATTGTAACATTAGCTGTGAATTTTTGCGAATTACGCTCCGTCGCGGCAGACGCATTTGCCCGCTCAACGAATCTTAAACAGATTGATTTATCGCATAATTTGCTCACTCACTTATTCTTCAATACAATCGCCTCATCGCATCTCTCAGGACCACCCACACACGCTGTTCTACGTGTTGAACGCCTTATATTAGCATATAATCGCTTCGAAACTATTCCTGATTTGAGCTTATTAGATACACTTCGTGATCTGGATTTGTCGCACAATCAAATCATGCGTGTTCCTGATAGGAGCCTTCTTTTGCCACGACTTGAATGGATTGACCTCTCATATAATTCGCTGACCCAAATTAGGAGATCACATTTTGGTCGTGCAACACGTATCGTTGAACTGGATGCGAATCCATGGAATTGCGATTGTAAATTGCGTGATTTTGTCGCCTTTCAACGTGAAACGCTAATAAGCCGTTCACTACGCTGTAAAGAGCCTCCACCACTACGTGGAATCAAATGGGATGATCTTGCATTGTCGGTTAGTTCCCTTCCCTCTTAATGAGGCTTATTTTCACAAATAAAATGGCACACGTCAGGACACATCTTTCTCGAAACACCTATTTACTTACTAAATATATAAGTGAATAAATAAGTGATGTTAGTATGATGCATATTTGCTTCGCTTATCGGTGATTTTAAATTTGGCAATCTTTGATGGCTTTTAATAAGAAATATCTTTTTTCGATATAACCGAAAAGATACTTTCTTCGGGGCATTTTTTTCTATAAGTGATAAGCTGACTTTTATTGACTAAAATGTTATAAGTATTTAATAACTAAACAATTCCCAGTTTTAATTGCTTTAATTAAATCTAAAATGTCGGAAATTGTCGACTTCTTATTTTGTTAATGAATTCTTTGCTTTCACTTCCATACTAGCGAACTTTTTTGAGTGACTTTCAATTTTCAATTCCATTCTTATGTTCATGTTTGCGAAATGCGATATAGTGACACCATGTCTGTGCATATGCGTATGCCTTTGTTTGTCTGTCTGTCTGTGTAGTTTCAATTCTGGAATCATTGGAAATAATGAAACCGAGTGGATACGACATATAGCATCACTTTTCAACTGTGTTGAATGGTGTTACGGACATTAAAAGCTGCTAAAAAATTTAAATATGTAAATCTATCTCGGAAAAATGAAACTTCAGTAGAATGCTTGTACGATCAATCGGACCACTCAAAATATGAAGATGTTTATTTTGCAATCTTTTTTTTTATTAATAATTTATGAAAGCGGTTGGTCGAATATGCAAAATACGAGATCGCCTATCGTATCTGCTCTCTTGGCGCTCTTCTCCTTTGTTTTTGTCAAGCATTAGCAAATGTATCTACTTATTAACGAGATTGCATTTGTGGTAATCTGACGCTTCAAGGAGTGGCACCATCGCAATTCGCTTAAACGAATAAAGCCAAATAACGATTACTATTATTGTCTATCTATTTGGCACATGATAAAAGAAAACATTTTTCAACTCTCTCAAAAATAAACATTTAACGATAAGTTCAAAGGATTTCTGGATAAATTTTTATAAAAATGCCTAAAATTAGTTTGTTAGAAATTTGAGTATCTTTTAGTCAACGACATCATCCTTTAGAAAAGGTCAGCTTCTTGTTAGTATTTATCTGTTGATTTTTGTAAGGAGTCTTCTTTTTTTTTTCTAAACTGCATATTTTTTTCATCGCACATTTCAGTCACGTTCAATTGATTGATGTTATATCATAAAGTGTTAAAAATTTTTTAACAAAGAAACGCACATCGAGATATATTCGAATGAATTATCGTATTTTGATCGAAAAAAAAACTTGAAAAAGTGAATCCAATTTACGATAGTAAAAGGCGAGCAAGGATTTAATCCACTATCCTCATTAAGACATATAAAAAAAAAAAAAATCGACTCGTACAGCTAGCATTGAAGATGAATGCTCCCATTGAAGAATTACTGCCTATTAATCATACGTTTTGTTGCATCAGTGATTTATTATTGTATCATTTGCAGCAATCATTTCCAAGAACTTTCCCGATGAATATATACCTTCCCAGAAAATTTTCTATAGGCAGTGTCACGTTTCGCTATCAACCGAATACTTTTTCTTTTTACTAGTATAATGTTCATTTCATACTTCATCTCTAAGCCTCTATCGTATTTTCATTGCTTCTCAATCATCGAATTTCTGAATTCTTCTTTAATAATAAGAATTTGGGAAAATTTTTCTGACTATATGGCACAAAATTTTGAACTTCTTTTGGGTGGAATCCACCTAAATCGTCCAAATTTGCCTTTTATCCATCTGTCAACTATTGCACAAAATTGTTTTCTCATTCGAAAGCTTATGAGAGATTATGAACTATACTTCCTCTCTCACATTATGAACTATTGATAGCTCATTCAGTAGCGAAATGTTTTGAGTATTTTAAGTAAGCGATATTCTGTATAAGTTTTTTCTCGTTTAATACTCATAATCTGTTTATATTTTTCTACTACAATTCAAAATGATTCATAATTCAAATCTGCCTGTTCATGTGTGTCGTCTGTCTGTCTGTCTGCAGCATTTAACAGACAATAAATATAAAGTAAATAAAATCGTAAAATAATTAAGTAATTTTAGACTAGTGAACATAAATTGATGATCGAATAGAATAAATTAATTCGGGATAATCGAATAGAATCGATTAATTAAATATTGAAATTGATAATGGGAGTAAATGAATGAGGAAATTTATAAGATGGACTCTTATGTGAATCAATGAGTGAACAAGTTAAAAATTAATAGGATTTTGCGTGTGGACCAAGGATCAAGCAACCACTACACGAAGCGGTAAGCGCGTTAAATGGAGAGCGCATTACGCTGACGTGTGAGGTGAGTGGCGATCCGACGCCGAGTGTCTCTTGGAAGCGTAACGATTCGACAATATCGCTGAAGTCCGCTAAACGGATGACAATCACATCCAAACAACCACAACATACATTCCTCATCGACGGTCAACCAGCGACAGTTCATGCACTCACTGTACTATACTTTATTCCACTACACAAATCACCTTTGTACAGCATCTGTGGAATCAATCATATCTGCTCTGCCTAACTTCAAGTTATAAAAAAAATCGACATTTAGAAACAAACTGGGTTCGTGAAAAGAAAAAAAATTTCAAGGTTAATGTCAGTCTTTGTGAAGTTAATTATACGGAGTGATCTCTTCGTAGTATATGTAAACGAGATTAAAAATTTTCAAAATTTTCCCCATAAATAAAAGAATCGTAAAAATTGTTCGAATTTCTTCGAAGGGTTACTTAAAGTGAAGAGTACTCTGCTCGTTAATTTATCTATTTAAGATTGTTGCGCGGCATTCCTCCAACTATGCAGCATAGGAAGTTTTAAAATGTTTATTTAAAAAAGGAGTCTCAAAATTGCTAAACATTTCGATGAAATATAGACCATAGAGGTTAAAACTATCGGAAGCAGTGTAAATCGTTTATGAGAGTTGTTGCAGAGAATTCAAAATTGATATGCTTACATTACCGATCCTCAAATATGCAAAACTTAAGTACCAAACCTCAATACCTTCCATCATCAATGAGAATAATTTTGTTTTTAGATCGATGCGATCAATGTGGATGATGAGAACACATATTGGTGTATTGCAAGGGCTGGCTACAATATAGTACGGAAACGCTTCAACATAACACTAATCAGTCCACCGTTGGAAATTTCTAAAAATACTGACTTTCATGAGATTTTCCATGGTGGAGGTGAGTTACGTTCATCAGAGGATGATCGTTTCTTAAAAGACGATCGTGAATACAGCATACACGACGGGAAAGACAGTGAAGCGGAAACAGTGTTGGCGGAACGACATCCTATTTGGACGCTTCTTCTCATAAGTGTTGTTGTGTTAGCCTGTGTACTACTTATAGCATTCTGCGTTTTTGTTTTTCGTATTCAGAAAGCAAGCTGCGAGAATCGTAACGGTAATCGGAAACGTTTTATTGCGAGTGATGAAGAAGTGCCTCAAAATGGGCAGAAGACTACTAAAGGTACTGCGCCAATCTTACAAATTCAAAGTGCAGACAGTGGTATTCGCACAGATTTGCTCAGTAGTGAGGTGACTGAAAGGATACAGAAAGAAGAGGAAAATGCACACTTGATGAAAAGTGAAAGCGGAGAGCTACATCGTTGCTTTTTGGATGAATGGACACCGAAAGCACCACTCGCACAATACGATACTGATACCTCCGTTCTACCACTTGTGCAAACATCACTATAGTTAGAAGCAACATCGATGCTACTGCAGTCAGATTCTCTCACGGGTATTCTCAAGCCTTCAGTGCGTACCTGCTGTCTCAGCTTCAGCAAGCTAACAGAGAAGCGAGTGGCGAACAGCGTAGTGCGAGAAGTGAAGAAGGAAGCAACAATTCAATGCCCCGCGTTCCAGTCAGCCTCATGGATGGTTCACGCACCTGTAGGTGGAAAGGAATCTCAGCTAGCCAGTCCTCGTCGCGATGATGAAGCGGCGGACGTATGCAGAAGGTATGGATGCCGTCTAGAGGAAGAATTAGCGGCCATGTTCGGCGTTTCCCAATCATCGTCACTGTTCATTAGCCGCTTTATGTAAAATAAATAATAAATAGTGCTCTATTCATCCACACCAAATCAGCATCTCACCTTGCCATATTCCGCAATTTTCATGAACTCATAAGCCTTTTAATTCAATGTATGATATTCTTAAATGTGATTCGTTATTCCGCCTAAATATTTGAAATCCGTGCTAAGAAGGTCAAGAGGTCGTGAGCTTTTGCATTTGAGGCAACCTACTTAACTGGTTACTCGACATATTAGAAGGAAACGACAAAAAAATGTTTGGCAGCACATTTTCACAACGAAATGACTAGCCGCACAAATCCTAAGCTTAAAAAAATCTGCCTTTCACCACTAGTGACCGATCATTAAATAAAGTGAACATGTTTTAAGGGTATCTTAAACAGTAACCATTCATGCGAAAGATGTCAAAATATAGAAAAACTTTGTGTGGAAAAACATCATCCTAAAAACAAAAAATATCAAAGCATGGAAAATTTATATTACACGTCTCTTCCAAATTCGTCGTCGAATGTTTAATGGTTTACGAGTGGCGAACTTTTCGATGCGAATACAGTGACACTACAAAAATGCACATATGCAAAAACAAATAAAAAGTGGCCATACTGCTCGTTTTTATTGGCGTTTAAAAATTTTGTATCATGGATATATCATGGAAATTCTATATTATATCATGGAAATTTCACTAATGTTGTTCATATCCACGAAATTTGTAGAAAGTAAATTCAAAATGCGATTCAATATCGCAGCAATACGGTAGCCTACTTCAGGAGTCTGAACCATTGAACATTGGTAAATCAAACCGTTTTTGTTTTTCAACAATACTTGATTGGATGATATGCTTATAAAAGCATCGTTTAGTTTTCGCTAACAACGTAGTCCCATCTTAGCAGTTCAATTAGAGTATACCAGGTTCGACACTTTAGCGAAAATATTTGTTTACTTTTTAGTGTTCGTACTCGAATGTGCAGTTAAGTTACTGCCGTTAGCTATTGATGAGGTTATAATGCGTTTTATCGTTTTTACTTATGGCTTGATAGAAAATGTCACAGATGTGTTGAGAAATAGTGCAAGAAGATTGTTTTGATTAATTGCATCGCGTAAAGCAAATTATATTCTCAAGCATCAAAAAAAATTGCACTCATGAATGCTTAATGTTTCGATGTACTGTGTAACTGTTTCAGGTTGCATAGCTGCTATAATACGCTGATTCGATTATATAGGTGGATTCTTGTAGAGATTAGGATTATGTGATAAGCAGGAACATCTGAGAACATCATGCTGGAATTGATCGAAATTATTTGTTTCCGATACTTAAGGATGGAGAAGAGACTAATAGTAGAATGGTTGGTAACCTTGTTTCACCGCTGTCGGCAACAACTGATAACACGAGATAACGCTTACTGTTATGCAGATTAGTTCTAGACGTAAGAAGTAGTTAGAACTGTAACAGCGATGGGTGGCATAGACTGTATTAAACAATATGGTGGCAACACCAAACATAACAGCAATCACGTATGCGTAAGTACTATGCTAAATCGAATAGTTTAAAATAGCACTTAATGCAGTGGCACTTCGAGGTACTACAGCAAATAAGTGGTGGTGCTACGTAGTTCTAGAATTAGTAATGAGCAGCACTAGTAGTAGCAACTTTTAATCCATCCTGCATTTACTTGTGTTACTGCAAACACTATACCAAATCGATCCTGCTCAGTTTTGCGATTATTCTGCTCATAATTAGCAGTTATCCGTGAAGATTCAGTGAAGAGAACAATACAAGAGAGATCTTTGAAATCTTTCACGAGATTCTTGACGTCAACTTCCCCGTTTTCAAATATTACCATTGACGTCCCCTCATTACAACTCAAAAAGCTGCTTCCTGCACGATCCTAGCTCGAGCACTATCGTGGTATTTGCACACATGTCAATCGATATAGATTCATTCATCACGAAGAAACGAGTTAGGCTTGAGTTTTCTTTAACATTAAAAACAAACTGGCATATGTAATTAAATTTATTATTATATACAAAATAAAAATAGCGCCACAATAACAAATAAGCAAAAGCGATTGCAATACGGCCCAAAATGGTGTCACTCAACTAAGGAGAGAGCCACCCTCTCTCCCTATAAGTGTACATATCGTCTCATAAAATAACCGATAGCACATATGAATCATTTATAATCTTGCAAGGCCTATATTTTTAGAATAGATCTCTTAGCATAATTAATTTCGACGAAAAAAACCCATTTGAAACAACTTTGGAACAACTTTCTACTCTTTGAAAAACAACGAGCAGAAAACAGCTATTCTGAAAAACGTTTGCAAATAGGGAAATGTTACATTGAATGAGGGAAAACATATTCGCATTTATGCAATCATTTCATTGTAATATCATCGCAAATAATACAAGGGAACGAATCACTGAAACAACCTTTAAAGCTTCTTTAAATAGACACAAAAAAAAAATCAACAACAACTGCCAAGACGATTTATCAATAAATATCCGGAAGCACTTCAACAGTTTCTCAAACCTCGTTCACTTATGTGAAAATATCGGAAAGGATATGACACATTGGAATGTTTTTTTCGGCCTATCAATAGACAACAGGCAGCAAATATATATATCGAATATTTTCATGCTGGCACAGCTCTTTTAAATAATACCACACAACAAAACATTTAAATAATATACTGGTAATACGTACATCAAAGATTCCAATTCAACAAATATATTTAAGGCTGTAAGATATATTCTGAAATCATCACTACAAACGGTAACTATTGGCACACTACGATTCTACATATGAATAAATAATTAAAGTTAAAATATGAATAAATGTATCAACAGGTAAATTTTTGCGATGCATTAGAACACTACTATTGTGACCCACTATTATCAAATGGTAAAGCAAACTTTATATTAACAAAAAGGTAACGTTTCTCGACTTATAAGAAAGCATATGCAGTGTTTCACAAGTTTTCTTTAAAACTTGAATGTGCCAAATACCAATGCTAAAAGAATTGTGCACTGGCAAAATAAAGGTAATCGTTTTACCTCTTCAACTAATAATGATAACTGTTTTCGCTTATATTTCAACAAAAAAAAAAACGAAGAGACTGCGCTGTCTCGCAACTCTTCGTCTGACTCTGCGCACATATGGGAACTTTCAATTCTACCGTACAAAGCCGCTAAAAGCCCAAGCAAAAAATAAACACAAGGAAAAATAAAAACAAACATTCCACCCCTCAAAACTGAAATCTAATAATAACAATTGTAGCTCGTCAAACCCCACACATCTATCGCCATACTTCAGTGACTACCAATAGATACAACCTTCATTTTTTGACTGCCTCAATTCTGGTGGTGGAAAGTTATGGAGCGGCCAAAGATCACAATTCCTTGAACTTTATTCCAGGATTTTAGGTCTTGGGCATTAACCTAAAGCTCTTGACATCGCCATCTACCACCGCCAAACAGTGCTAAGGTAGGTAACTAAGCGCATGCAGCGCATGCCTGTAGCCAAGATTCTGGTCCGAGGGTAGGAGTATGGAATCGTTAAATTTTTTGAAGGGCGGGCGTATCATATAGTGAAAAAGCACCCACTTTTGAGCTCCCTGGCGCAACCCTATCGACTGGGTTTACACTGATTTGAAAATTTCGGAAAGGTAAATTGCAAACAACAGCAGGGGGAACTTTGGATCTGAACAAGCCAAGGCATGCCGAACAGGCAAGGTGTTTTTCGAACAAGCCGAGGTGTCTAAAAAAACTTACCCGCCCTTCTCCCAGTGAAATACAGGAATCAACCATAATGTTTTCCAGAGGAGGCTTCTATAGCCACAAAGAATTCGCAATTTCGGTTAGAATGCCTCTATCACGCGAAGGTTATGCTCCAAATCTAACGACTGAACAATTCGAATTTGTCCAATGAACGGAAATGTCCTACAGTCACGTAATATTCGGTCGCTACAAGTGAGCGATGAGCAATTCAATGATAAAAGTTGCTCTCAACAAAATCAACCTGAGTTCGAGACAAAACAAATTTGCGTTTGTTAATGAACTGCTCGAGAGATTAATACCGCAACTGCACGTGCTTTCTTTTATCGGTAAGGACCATGCGCTATTCGCAAACAAAGCGATTAAAGCCCAACAGAATTGTGACGCTATTCCTGGATTCCCGGAAAAGTGCCACTCCCTGGATTTTTCATGATAAAATTAAATTGTAAATGACATGCTCCATCTTCTTATACGTTAAACTAATGTGCGCCGAAACGATCAGAATGCCTTCTCGACAGACGTACTCTCCTGTTCATTCGAAACCGTTCTTAACCCACCGGTAATCAGCTGCACGGTGCTCTCTTTTATCGGTACGGACTCCGCCCGCAGCGCATCCAGGAGTTGCCTTGCTGTATCGCGCCTCGAATTCGCCCACAGCAGCGTCAAGGCTCGATCCCACTCACCGAGGCTTGCAGCCAAAAGACAGCTCAAGTTCTGCAACAACAACAAAAAAAAAAGAACTACCCAGAATAAGTTCGATTAATAGCGTTTCCATAAGCATATACCTCAACTGAACATATGCATTAGTCTGCAAAATGACATTGGTTTGGTATTTGCAAGCAACTCATAGGTCATCTTCTAATCTCAACTATTTCAAAGTCCTAATAAAACACTTCCACCTTTTCAATGTAGCAGAAATAAAAGGCGCACAGAGCAGCAGGTATTCAGATTTCGATCTCCTCATGTTAGGGTGAAAGCACTTATGGTTTACGGCACCAGCCCCCCAAACCTTCTCATACTAGCATGCCTTTGTCGTTAACGCCCTCGTAGAAACACCAACCTTGAACACCCGCGTAGATAACGAGTAAAGATTAATTCAAAACAAGAGTATAATGTGGCTATTAGCCATAAATGTTTAGAGAGGCATAGTTCGTCTTAATTTTATGATACCATTACTACAAGGACAGACAGAATCGAGAAGCGCAGGTAGCACTTGGAATTTTAACTTTTGATCTTCCACTACGCTGATGATAACATCTATCCGTTATGCTACTTCTACAGGGTTTCGATCTTCTTCGATAATAAAATAAGCAAAATTTTTCCCTAACATCCTGAACCGTCGACAGCATAACCGTTTGAAGGAAAATTCCCATCAACTACTACATAACACTCGCTTCTCTGTTCAGCGCAAAATTTTAAAACCTATTAAAAGCACTCTTCTCGTTTTAAAAACGTTATTTTTCATAAACGCTTGAAAAGAACCTTGTGTGAATTGGAAGCAATCAGATATTCCAGCCATTTGATGCCCACTTCTGTGCATTCGTCAAGACCGATCTGAAAAAAAACAACAATAAAGCAAAGTGAAGAAAAGTAAAAGTAATTCGAATTCCTTAACACGCATTAACAGAACATCTACATCAGATGATAGAAATCTGATTTCGCAGTCTTATCCTTCCATGACGAACATTTGAGACTTCAGCAGTCAACAAACCACGATAACCAGGACCACAAACATAACCCGGTCTCATGCACTGAGGACTGTTGAATTACCTTCACCCAACGATGGCACCAAATTATAGCGAAACAACATGAAGTTTGCTAAAATTAAATACCGACTAGCCCTTGGAGGAAAACAAATATCATGCAGCCAATGAGTTCTTGACAGAAATTCAAACAGTACAGCCAATAGGAGTTTTGTTGGCCTTACTGACCTGCAGTTTCTAAAACAGCAGTAGCGCCAATCTGTGCACCTTTATGAGGACAGGTCTCTATAATAACATCTACTTTGAATCAAACTGAATTTACTAATTTTGAAAATGTGCTATTTTATTTTCCGCTCGTACTTTTTTGCTGTCACTTCATTGCAAGAATGACTTAAATGTAGTCGCATTTATCTCAGATCCCCTTCTTTGTAATTCGGCCTTAAACACCTCAACGGCAACCACTCACAGACAGCATATCAACAATAACTCGTAGGACAAAGGAAAATACCTTTGCAAATGCGAGACTGGCTTCCCATGAACCATGTGCTTGCAAATATCGACACGCATCTTCACCATGGCGAATGAGAAACAACATTTGGATACCATCTAAGATGCAAACTCATTGATTGCAAAGCGATTGAAAAGCAACGAAAATCGAATGCATAACAATGTAACTGGCAAGCAGGTTCCTCTTGGCCAACGTCTTTGGACGCATCCATCAGTTGCATAATCAAAAAGAAACTCTCACTCCTCCTAACTTGCAGTAATGTGATGAAGACCTCATGATCGTGACTGCAATATCACAAAAATGAAAATAGAACGTTGCAACCAACCTTCAACAATAAATGCTGAATGCAAGCTATGTGCAAAAACATTCAACTATGGAATATTCAACCCGACCATTACCTAATGATAAGTTCTGAAGCATAGAAGTACCTGCTATGCAATTGTTGGCAATGAGATTTGTTGCGACGAGCTTGATAATACTCTGAGCACCCTCAGAGGAAACCTCCGCAGCAAGGAGGCAAGCGCGCAATGCACTCGATCTACACTCCTCTCGTGCACCTAGCAACATCTGTATTGCCCATTCACGCTGAAATTTATCACTGATAGTGCAGAAATAAACAATTTGATTGTCTGAGGTCGATTCATTCCCTACTTCTATAACGTTATAATCAACAAGTGGGCTAATAAAATGAAGTAAACGCAAATGAGGGCACCTTGAGGAGAAAACTGGAAACGGAATTTATGAAATTCGTTTTAATAAATAAAAAGCTTCACAATCTATTGCACCTTCGAAGCACAATGACAGACAAACATACAAAGCACGACATACCAAAAGTGAAGAAAAAAATGATCGTGTGAAGTGCACTAAAGCACCATTAAAAACAACCGAAGTACTCTCACTTTTAAATTGCTTTCCCGAATGATCGAGATAACTAGCGCACTTAAGCGAGAGATCAACGTTGATTAGCGAATAAATGATTATTTGAGACTGAGAGAAATATAGCAAAAACAGTGAAAGAGAGACAACAGATCGAGCATAATATTGCTAAAATGAGAGAAGCATGCCCATTATACGATCATAAAATTGATATTCGAATTGCGTGCATCTGCTACATCATACACCGTAATCAAGCGAAAATTGAATTCATCTCAGGAATGAAATGTATAAAAATGAGTGTCCATCAATGCACAACTTCCCTAAATTATTTGATGGATGCAACAATGAAAAACAACACAGAAGAAGCAATGATAATAATATTCACATTATAAATAACAACTATAGCAGTTACAATAATAATTATTATTATTTAAAATAATAACTGAGAACAACAATTAATAAAATAGTTATAAGTAGTAATTAGCAGTAATAATTAAAGTTAATAATAATAGTGATAATAGTAATGACGGTAATAATAATAATAATAACAGTAATAATAATAAAAATGGTCCCTATTAGGGAAGCGATAAACAACCTAACCTTTCGAAGAATTACAGCGCGTTGCACAAGTACATCGATCTGCGCAGGCGTCAATTCAGGAACATTCATTAAGCATGAAAGTAGAAGCTCTACACGACGCTGAAAATTTCCAATATCACAGATTAAAATATAAAACATCTGAAGAGCAAAAAATTGCATTCTCACAGCTAAAATCGTTTATTTTTAGCGAAAAAAATTTAAGTAATTGCCATTAATTATCATCTATTCGTTCTAAAATGTTGTATTCAGGATGTATACAACAAAACGCTCAAGTAGAGCGCTCAATCAACATTAATTCAGTCAAATGCTGTGAAGTTACGAGGCAAAAACTCTCCAGTACAAAAAAAAAATCATTGCACTATGACACTCTTCAGCCGTATCACTTTCCACGAAGCAACTCAGTTTTGCAACGCGTACAGTATCGATACGCAAATATTGACAAGAATTGTTAAAAACATTTGCAAAGATACTTTCAGATTTGTATGACTACTCTAAAGGTTATCACATCTTCGTTGTTGATGAAGAAAAGAAAAAGGAAGTGAAAACAAACAAAAATTAAATCGAATAGAGAAGTGAAAAATTAACAGAAAAAGGCGATTAAAAAATAACCTTTGCCATTTCAGCAGGCCAGAAGGTACACAGAGATGGCGGCAATTGAATATCACTAAGAACCGATTGGCTTACTGTCCAAAAATCATACAGCCATCTATTACCAAGCACCCTATGTGCCACTCGATAACGATTAAAGCTGTCGCACTTCGCTTTCCTTGACACACGCTGCCTTATTTCATTCGACTCGACGATGGAATCAGCCGAACAGTCCGCTTTCCTTCCATGATCTTGACCAATCCCGTTTACTACCTCAAGGCCACTCATGTCTACTAATCCACTGTTGTCGTCAGACTTGCTCGGCGACACGTCTAGGTGGTCGGACAATCTTGTCACATCGCCTTCTTGCTTCTTTCCAGAGCTATTCATAGATTCTCCCTCGGTGCCCCATCGCGCCGGATCTCCTATTTCATTAAGCGAATCTTCTGCCGACGGGTCGGAAGTAGAACAGAAATTTAACGATTCATTGAAAAGTTCAATGAGCGACATCACTGCTGGGTCCGGTTCATTGTTCTCGACTAGCAAGTTCAATGCATCAGCACGCAATATCTCCGGCATATCTGAAAATTACGATTCGAATCATTGCACATTGAAGATCACAATAAAGAAATTAGAGTTAAAATTTCTGCAGTCCTCTCATCAGTTCCAAAAGAAGAGCAGGGCTCTGTTAAAGTTCATCAATAAAATCAGCGCAAATTGAAACCCCTCCTTACAACAGAAAATCAAATTTGAATAAAACACCACAAAAGAGTTCATGCCTCGAATATCGGGACCTATAATGGTCATCGCAGAAGAAGAACGTCACGATCGTTTTACTAAGCAGAATTTTCAAAGACGCCATTGAAAAAATAATTAAGCGAGACAAGAAGTTAATAAGTAGATTGAGAAGTATAGAGATGAGAAATGCACAAAAATAGCTTCCTTACTCCAATACAAGGACGGGAGTCTTTCGATTCACTGAGCTTGAGAACAGGTTTGTATTTTATGACAGCTCGCATTCAATGTTGAGCTTAAATTTTTTAACAAAACTGTTATTTCCATTTCACTGCTTATTGAAACAAACTACTTGTGTGCATAATACAGAGTAAGGCCGATAGCGACTTCTGTTTCAGTGAGCTTGTATTCAAGGGAGTATGCTACATGAAACCGACAGCCAAGAGAAATGTAAATTAAGATATACCACGTTGATGCAAAGGCATATTGAACGACAAGGACGGCACATAACGAAATGAGTTGTCTGAGCATAGAAGAATGGGGCACACTCCACACAAGTCCAGATCCACCAACGTCAACGAACTATCAAAGTTGAGTTGCTGAAATAAGTACTCTCCGCATCTCGTGTGTACCACTTCTAGAATCCAAAAAAAACGTATATTCACAGCAAGAATACCTTCGTTGCTCTCTCCAACAATCATTTTCTGGTGCTCCAGTTTACTGACCGATTTTCAAATAAACAATTAAAGCATATCTGAGTAAAGTAAGTAACCTGCAAAACAGTGAGCTGATCAGCATCCCATAAAAAGACCGCATTAGAGTGCAATACAGCCAACGTATGATCACCATTAAGTCTCGAGAAGGTCATCTTGATGATTGGCCCTCGTGGAGAGCCGCTAGTCTGTTTGCACTGGCGCCTGCCCAGATCCCACACACCCAAACGACCAGACGAATCGCCCATTGCCAGTAGATCATCTTTCCAAACCAACGACTTCATTGATGCAACGCCACTTTTCCACTATAGAGGAAAATATTTACGAAACATACTTTAGAAATTTTAAGGCTTTATTCAAGAAAACAAATTTTTATGTCAGCAGTTGCACTGATTGGCAAATTAAAAACGTTTCTTTTATTCCCACCGAAAATATGAAAAAATGTTGCAAATTCATAACAACTCATGAAGTCTTTTTTAATAATAACAGAATTAAATCAAACCAAAAATGTAATTTTATTATATTATAGAAACTATCATGAAAAGCTCGGCTGTAGTGACAATCTCCTCCGATATTAAAGATGAAGGCAATTCCTATACAACAAAATTTAAACGGCTGTCCACAGCGATACTTATTTACAGATAAAACTATTTGAAGCGGCTGGTTATAAAATAAGAGATATCGCCAAAAAACGCCGCACTTCTTCCCTCATCTATGCTCCTGTATTCCTCTTCCCCCAGAAGAAACTTCGTTGAAGACGTTAAATAAACAGCTTTTGAGCTGAACTAGGGGACAATGAAGGAGATAAACCGAACCTGTGAATTAACTTCTTTTCCATCGCGAACGTGGAGGCCCTTCACAACGACATGATAAAGGTGACAGTCCTGGTCAAGCACGACAAGGTTTTCTCTGAATACCGGCTCCACACCACCGATTACCTTCCTCATGGCATGGTGCTTACCTGACCAAGCCTTAAACAAAAGACAACCTTAGAGACAATGATACAAAATGAATATTGCGATGCCTATTTTTCAGTGACAACAACAATACAGCAATAATGACCTCTGCTCAACAATATTTAGTTTTGGCGTTCAAGTTAATAGTGTACTTTCATGATAATCGGTGATACTGTACCAACCGATAGTGTTCAAAGCGAAGCATTCGCATTCGTTACTTAACACTGCGCTTATTTAACACTATGCCAGTGCCCAACTTTGCTAAAACATAAACTGGCGCTTCAATGATCACAAACAGGATGAATCCTATCCAACTTTGCAGCAATGGATGGCATTTATATGTTCTGATAAGCAATCCTTCTATCACTACTATCATTATTATTCTTGAGTATATTGGTGCAACACTTCCTAGCCAGCGATATTATTACTTTTCAATGGACAAACATAAGCTTCCGTCCAATGGCACAATCAAGCGTGATAGAATTGATAACTCTTTCTTAGAACGACTCATACATTACAGACCCCCTTGAATGATAACCGCATTCTTTATCGCCTACTTTTTGACGACCTCAGATATATGCTGCAGGAGCAACTCTAAACACTGAACCTGCTCCGATATCCTAAAATGCCCTTTGCAGTCATTTGCTTTTGACGTTTCTAGCAGTAGTTTTGTTGTACAAAACGCACTTGACAAGCCCCATATAAGCCATTGCTTCTAAACGTTACCCTTCATCCCTCTTTTTCGTGCTTTCCGGAAAGCAACGTTCTCGTTCATTAAAATCCAATAAGGAGAGAAAACCTACGTATATACATATTACATATATTTATTTATATTCATATTTATACATAATTCTAAACCAGCGAAAAGCTTCAAACAGCGGTGGATGCAGACCGCAAACGATTCCACAAATAATGCATCAAGAAAATCAGTTACGAGAACAAAGTAATAAAGCAAATGTTCACCATATCGACAATAACAGGACAGGCACGTGACATTCGCCTCAGGAGACGCATCGATTTCAAATGCCATATTTCGAGTGGTTCACTACGGAAACCGATCGCAACATAACAACTAGAACAAGCCAACAATGACCAAAGCTTAAACACACCTGTACATGCCCAGGCTAAAATGACTCAAATAAACAAGCTTAAGTTCATGGCCACAGCATGTGACAACAAATGGCCCATACGCAATATGAAAATAATCTCACCAGCACGACACTAAAAGACAACTCAGTCCATGTAATAAACATTGATGATGGGCAAAAATTTGATTCCCATAATTGCTACACTAGTAAACCGCTTTGTCCCGATTCAACATATGAATAAAGTTTTCCGCTTCAATGTTTACTTTTTCAGCTTATACACATTTTTTCCACTATGAAAAACAAGTGTTCGTCGTCACCAGTTTGACTCTTCTCTTTGATAGGAAAGGGAAATGGAATTTTTCCTAATTCTTCTGGCCATGAATAATCCCACAACATTCTGTAATTTACATAAAGCGGAAGATAGAGAAAAAATAACGATCAAAAACAAACTGATAAAATGATACGCGAAGCATTTCAACTGGCGTCTCCTCGATTTCTGGTCGGAGCCTTTTGCTTTCACCTTTAAAACATTCACTTAAGTTGAAAACCAATAGCAGCATGAATTCATTTCTGTTCATAGTTTAGTAGATTGAAAAATGTGAAATCATTTATTCGGCTCGAAATCAAATTTTTATGAAAGAAAAGCAATACTCATTCTTTTGTAAAATAAATTGCATCGACCACCTCAAAGAATGCGACGGTTTAGCACTACGATGCAAAAATCCTTCCCTCCACTCTCTCATCGATTAACCCTAGAAGAAGCGCAGATTCATCGTCAAATGATCACTTTACAAACACCTACAAATTAACGTGCAGTGAAATTTATATCTTTAGTTTGGACATATTTCATCACTTTCACTTTGTACTTCGAGAACGCTGCTTAGTGAACCTACTACACAAAACAAGCTACTATATTATTTCTAACTGGTTCTATAGAACGCTTTGAACCAACTCTCGCCGTTCTCATACATCATCGCCAACTTATTCCAGACACGGTTCCGTGTCTACAAGTGACTACTCTCTGCTCCACAGCTTCGAGCGTAAAAAAAATCACACTACCTATGGCCATCCTATAAATTATCAGCCATCCCGACTTATCAATCACAATATAAGGTGATAAGTTAAAGCGAATAAAATAGAATTATAAATAAGTAGAAACCTGTCCGAATATCGGTAATAAAAATGTCGTTCTTTACGAGAGGCGATGTACTCAGTGAATGCGCATAAGCAGCCGATATTAATGTATGCGGACCACCCCAGTCGAGACATCTGAATATCAACGCTCATATAAGCGCAATCCGATTCACTTATCAAAAACACCACTACTGAAGGATATTGCAAAGTGTGTCATATCGTTAAATGCTGCCTTTGTATGCTGATATTTGTATCCATTTGCATACTAGTAATGCATGCATGTGTGCAAAAGTACATTGAGAAACTACAATTGCACTTACAAATAACTCCATAACAAAGTGGCGCTGAAAACTCACTTAATAGGACAAGTGTGGACGTGAAGCTCTTTGTGAATGGTGGCAGTGAACACATTGACCATATGGATCATGCCTTGGTTACTACCGATCGCTGCTAAGTGCAGCGCATGTTCACCTTCTAAAGTGTCCATTGGTCGCATACGAACCGACGATGCACTCTGACCCAATGAGAACATTTCACCCACATTAGATAACCTAAAAGGAAATCCATTCACAACGAAACAAAATACGGAATAGCTGAACGGAAACGGTCAACAAAGAATGATATATCATCGCCGAACGTAAATGCTTTTCCTAAGGAATATGCCTACGCAATAAACCAATAAATCACCAATCTCAAAACGAGATATTAGACTAATACAACACAATGAACGGATTCATAGCAAATAAGGGGGAAAAGCTGAAACGTTAGCTAAACGACAATGTGACGGATTCGTCAAGCAAGATGAACACGAGCACATAAATAGAAAAAAAAGGTCAGATGATGCAATTAGAGGGGCTCTAAGAAATAATCAGTAATATTAAAAAGAGTTACTTTAATATTCCGAAAGGTGAACACCGCAGAGAGCTATCCACTCCAAGCATATCCGTTATAAACCTGGCCCTATATGCACGCAAACCATGCGCCTCATTCGCACTCTAAAAACACTGTCCACCGATAAGTGCTGAACAATGAAGATCGAGAAAAAACGACAAATGACTATGTTAAAAAAAACAGTAGTAAATATCTAGGATAGGGATTTGTTCCACCTAAATGTGATTGGCAGTAAGTAAGGAAAATGATCCTGCTGTCCTCATACCATTGCTCGTTTAAACTAGTGCCTAAATATGAAACAAAACAAGCGTGAGCAAAAAAAAAAAAAAAAAATTACATTAGGTGTGTTGATATCGATGTTCTTGAGCGACGGTTAAACATTTTCAAACGCGCAACTGGGAGGGTTTTCAATGAAAAACCTCGTCGGAATGGATGGGCGAAAGGAAAGCGGAGTAGATGTACTCAAGGGGGAGAACACATCACTTCTTTGTGATCCCTCAGCAAGGTTCTATTCAATGTGCCTACAATTAGTGAGCATGGTAGGTGGCAAATTAAGAAATAACAACGTTTTCCCTGCCCTTCTTATTCGTCAAAAAGTATTTTCCACAGTTTTTCGTCAGCTTATTGCCCTTTCTCATGTTCGAACAAACAAATAACACATCTTAATTTCGATTAAGAACGACCTCACCAGCTGGTAAAAAGCAACTCGGCCTGAATTATAGAGGAAGGCGAATGTCGACTGAGTTATGGGACAGATTGCAGTACCAGATATGCGATGATGTGCTGACTGCCGTTGAGTTTCAAAGCATTGCACACGTTCGTAAGATAGCCGCGCATTTCCTAAGCGATAAACATTTTACACGTTTTTAAAAGAGGATTAAGCTTCCAAAGAGAATTCTATACTACTTGCGGGAAAGAGCCTTACTACCCACTGCAACGGGGACAATACACGCGACGATTGCTCTTTTTCTCAAATACATAAACCATCGTCTAATAATAGCTAGGAAGTCATTTCATATGACCCAACAGAACAAAATAATGAACATCCTGTTAGCGCCAAAGGCGCAAGCACGGGTGGAAAGGTAAGGAAGCAAACAGCTAGAAAAAAGTCACTAGAAATTTCGCGAGTTAGCAGCCTTAAAACCTTCCTCTCCTAACTCAACAGTAGCGACACTCAAATCATCAGCAGAATAGCAACCTTTTAACTTATCATCACCTTCCACTTCAGACTTGTTTATTTTTTGCTGAGACATAAATTTCCTTTAGCCAACACTTCTGCATATTTCTCTCGACGAATGTTTCACTTTGACAAACCTTTTGCATCCTCCGTAACACGAGATATCCTAAGCACAACGGATCCACTCGCATGCACCGTAAATACGGCATCACGATCACTACATGACAACAACCGCAGAAGAGTGGATTCACATATGTGATGCCAAATAACGCATCGGCATTCCGTCTCCACACAAACTATCTCAAATACACAATCAATTTGCACAGAGATCTGTTCCATTTCTTTTTCCAAAATCAGCACAGATAATTACTGCGCTTTCTACCGGAAGATTAGAAGTTTAGGCAATTCCTGAGGATCAGATCTTATTCCTCTTCCTTCCGAATAACCGGGAGGGAAAATTGTAAGTTCATTTGAGTTTTCAAATTACTTTTTAATATGAAAATATAGTAGTTAATCGCATTTTGCTTTTATTAATAAAACTTTTATTTAATTTATAGTTAGAGCTAAATATAATGAGTCTCAACGTTTCGTTTCTAGTTGCTAAACATTCTTCAAAAGTTATTAAGATGAAAGAGAATATAACAATAAACAATACTAAAAATCATTGAACCTCGGTGGATGAAGCGGCGAAAAGGATATTCGAATAAGCATTATGATATTGTACTTGCACAATCGAGGCACGATTCCTGAGAACATTCAACGAACACCCTTGTCCAGTGGGCGCTTTATGCAGGATCACATCATCGACCAAAAATAACGAACCGTCGCTTAATCCAACTGCAATCCAATTTTATCCATGCTTGGCTACGTATTTCAACTGTGGTGACTGCACGATGAGGCAACACATTTTCAGTGTTGCAAGTACACTTTCAACAACTTTATAACACTTCTCGAGGTGATGCAAATTGAGTATTCATTGAGGCTATTGCTCCCAATCAAAATCACAATCAAGCTGAAATAGCCGCTCGAGTGGCGATCTAATGTCCCCATGTTCATTTAGTTCAATGAGCATTTCTTCCGCATTTATTACCAACTTACGTGACCACTGGCTAGGTTATTAATTTCGTAGTTCCGATCCGTTATTAATTCATTTACACCATATTTTCCTGTTGTTTTTTGCTTTCCTCATGCGGCGACAAGAAAGAATACTTTCTGGCACAAGAATAAACTTCGTTCGGTCACAAAAGTGGTTTTCTCTGTAATGCGACGATCGAACAGACGCAGATATTTATTCACCACCGATAAACAAGTGTTCCTTAGTTACATACCGATGCGATCAACTATGTAGATGATGCAGCATTTTCTACTACTTCAAAACTTCTTTCACTTAAAAACAGTACTATATCAACAGTGATTCTTTTTCGAGAAGCGGTATAGTCAGAGAACAGTAAAGTACAACGATTCAAGAAACACCGTAATTCAAAAGATGCCGATCTCAAGCTGACGATAACGCTGAACTTTTTTTCAAAATAGGTGGGGATGAGAGTGGCGCAGCAGCAAACAAAACCCTCTCTACTTCATCTAGCCCTACGCCCCCTCCCCCCTCAAGCAGCCCTGATAAAAGACAACAGTCCAACATCCCTAATTCAATGACCAAGCGTCATTCACTTAACACATCACTACAAGAATCACACCTGGATAACTCACAGGCTAAATGTGCCGAATCGAAAGGATCGAGTGTAAATAGGCAAACTTGTGATGCATATAAAACGTTCCAAATTCGATCGCCAGTTGCCGTATTCCATAGCGCGAGTGTATTCGGACTGTGCAATGCCAAAAGAAAATCAGAGCCCACATCCTCCCATGGATACCACGCAATACCTGCATCAGTTATCACTACTACATCATGCAATCAAAAACTAACAATCGCAAATGCTGCTCTTCAAGCACACCTTTACAATGAACTCATTCCAAGTAATATTCCATATAGGCGGAACAAATAACTTCAACTTGTGTCCCAACATAAGCGGTGGAAGTTTGCTTCATCTAAATTTTTTCCGTTAAATACTTGCTTCACTTCATGTTGCACCACGAAGTAAAATCAACAGAAATAGTTGTCAAGCATAGCACTATCAAAAATCCATTCAATGATCGCCGTTGCAGTTTCCTGGGTTTTAAACGCGTCTAAGAAAGACACAAAGGGAGTCCAAGGATGAATAAAATGAACGTGAGATCAATATATAGAAAACTCAGAGTGTACAGATATATCAAACGAAATAAGCAGACGTACTTAGTGGGGTGCTATTAAGATGTCGAAAAGACGATAGTGGTGCACCTTCAAGCACATTCCACACCACAATGAAACCACTTATATCGGCAGATGCACAACGTAACTGCCTTTCCGATACTGGCACTGCATCGACTTCTGGTGCCCAGCTGACCTTAAAACCGTCTGATTAAACAAGTGAACGGATATCAATACTGATAGCAATGAGTAGGAAGTCAAGCATTATAAGGTAAAGTTCTCGCCGCAGATTGGATGGAGAAGCAAGTGAGGCGTGAGTTCAATAACAAAACCGTAGTAAGTTAATACTTTTTGTTGTTTTCCCTCTACTCGAGGCGTCCTTGCGTTCCGCGAAGAACTCAGGACATGGATTTTCTTTTCAACTAAATCCTAATATTTATGGTTCTATTTTGTAATGAATAAGCATTTTGAGTCTTGTAACTGCTTGAAAATATACTTCAAAACAATTGAATAAAATGTATCGCTGTAGTTCACCTTTGTACAATGAGACCGAATCTTTTCACTTTCGAGGCAACATGATAGGATGCTGATTTAAGGTGAAGCAAAGGTAAAAAGGTACTGCTGTCAGGTGAAACTAACATGGCTGATTGCGGCGCTATGCTTCTCGAGTGTTTGAATAATCTTTTTTCGTAGACAATCCACAATAATTAGCGTACAGTGACTCCCATACGCCAGTAATCCCTTATCATTCCTAGAAAACAATATAAATATTACAATTCGCTTATCGAAAAACCCCTCCCCTTTTCAATAATCCCCGCCTCCCTCCTCAAATTTTTTTATTCGATCCGATCTCTTAAAATACTGGGACTGCTTCTATCTACTTGCTCTTTCTCTATTTTTATCTCTACATTGCTGCACCGAATTTTCGAGTCCTCCTCCCTTACCGTGCTAAGAAAGGAATGCCAACTATCAGCAGAATTTAAAAATATTACTTCAATGAACAAATAAACCTACCATGCAATTGCATCCTTGTTGCTTGGATGCAATGAACCAGGCAAAATTAGCGGCATTCGATCAAATCACGCTGAAAAAGCGAATTTTAATGGATTTAACGCATCAATGACTCCCTTCTTTACGCGCAGTCACTTTGCTTACATCGAATCGCCGACGCACTTTTCCAAAAAATCAATTCGACGTTCTCTGAACTACGGGAAAATACATACGCCAAAAAGGGACCCCCCCCCCCGCCGTGTCACCAACTTAAGTGATAAACTATGCATACTTAACTTCAGAGTGGTACCTGAGAAAGGGACATCGTCCACGGCATCAGACAACCTTGATGACGCTTGGCAGAGTAGCTAGAGGGAACTTCTTATGCAAGACTGCCGCTTGTGCGAGGATGGGATCACTTGTGTATGTACTCGCAAGGAGATCCTCCCCGTCCAGGAAAAGCGTGATCCAGCATAAATTTCAACCAACAGAAACTCCAGAAAGCAAAAACAACAAGCTAGACAGCTATCAAATGCTGAGATAAGTTGGTGTCTATGAGGCGAGAAATTAGTGGCAGAACTAAACGTAGTCCCGCTGCCGAGCCATGGAATGGGGAATCCACGGTTCGACGACGGCATAGTCCCTTCGGTACACGACTGTGGAATCCAAGGAATTTTGGCCATGAGACTGAGCAAAACCGTAGGCTTGATACGCAAGGATGGAATCAGTGGTCCCGACCACAAGCAGTGGAATCGCTTGAAGTTCTAGTGCAGCACTGGCGGTAATCATACATCTCAACGTGCTGACAAAAGCACATCGCTTCTTTCGATGTCAAATTGTTACTTGTCATGCGTACATTTGAGCCTCAGATGTTTTACTATTTTGTAAACAATAACTTCACATTATTCGCTAATGCACGGTAGGGATCAAAGATTTCCCAGTGGCCAAATCGTCATTGATTCCCCACTCTCTTGGCTATAAGACCATCGATTCCCACCCTTCTCTCTCATGACCGAGCCATGGATTCGTATTTTTTCCCCAAAAGACGAAGTAAACT
This sequence comes from Baylisascaris procyonis, assembly GCA_037389465.1. Taxonomy (NCBI): domain Eukaryota; kingdom Metazoa; phylum Nematoda; class Chromadorea; order Rhabditida; family Ascarididae; genus Baylisascaris; species Baylisascaris procyonis. Next base: position 183,931 of record JAZARR010000105.1, read on the forward strand.
GAATCGATGCAGAAGTGAAGAGGAAGTAAAATCCCCCCTCCCCTTATCTCCATCAAAGTGTTCGAACCTTTCTTGTCACAAAACAATGACTTTAAAACCCCAGATATGATTTTCTGATTTTTTTAGAAAGAGGGTGCATAACTACATCAATCATTTTCATCGAAATGGTGAACGTTGAGTTCAATTCCAGTAGTTACGGTCTTCGGACTGGAAAAGTCGGGATGGGAAGAGGACGAGGGGAGGGGGAAGGTATCTGGTGCCGAAAACCATCCTACTGAAAAATGCCCAATGTAACTTATCAAAATAAAAGTAATAAGAATTGTAAAACGCCACTCAATGTCATGCCTCAACTCGTTGAAGTTTTTTAATATTCACCTTATATGAGTGAGTTTTCGCATTAAAATTTATAGAGAATTAATTGCTATGAATGAAATCGATAAAACATGGAGATGAGTGAAAATTTCACGTTGAAAAATTTTATACTGAATTTTTAAAAAATTTTACAATGAAAGAAGTGCATTTGAGACAAGAATAATTTTAATGTTTTATTTAAAGGATAACATGGAGATAAGGTATTGCATGACAATAAAGCGGTATTTATATATTTCAATGAAAGGGAATTTATTTTCGAAATTATAAAGTTCAATTTTCATTGACAGCAATAATAATTTGCATATATATTTTCGTTTTTTTTTTTTTTGTTCACTATATTTTTTAATGCATCAATTGAGGATAAAAAAAAATCACAGTTCCTATATTTACTTCAAAATTGACGTCATAAAGTGGTTCGCCAATGGTTGATTACTGTAGCATGTGAGACGAATTTCGTCATTCGAATTCAACTTTGTTGGGCTAAAGGAAAAACCGGAAATTTGGGCATACTCAAAGGATGTTCTCACTTCTTTATTTCTTTACATATTTTATGTATTTTATTTCCTTAATTAAATCTTATTTAGAAATTCTATTACAACGAAAACAATAATGATGCAATAAAAACCCATCTCGGCAAGTTCGTTTCGGTGTCTTCGTGTGGCAACATAGTGCTTGGCCAATTTTATTTATCAATTACTGTTGGGTTGCTATCCCAGCCGAGCATAGCACCATTGTGGTTGATCTACGGGTCGATGCTCCCGTTTAGGACTCCTAGAACCGATGAACATGTTGAATGCGGGCAAGTTACATCACCTTCTTTCGATTGGATTTGACCCTCCCAATTACGGTTTCGCAAGAGTTGCTGCGTTTAGTCAGCTTCTAAGTATTCGATAGTTAACAAAAAATATATAAGTCATTGTTGGAAAATGCCCTTTTAGAACTTAACTCAAGCCTGAGCATAAATCTAGGCGTTATATGGCATTGTGCATCATGTCACCCCTTCTAACTGTGCAAAAGTCCTTCTGAAGATTTGTGAAAACGCAACGGAGCCGAGTTTAATCTGGGACAAGGGCCGTATTCGACCCATTTTGATTGGGCTTATTAGCCCGTCTCAGTATTATACTGCTAGGGTCTCCAGTTAACTCCAGAGCCTTATTTTAACCTGCAGCTCAAGCACTTCCGCCGTGCATTGCAGTGTCATGCATGACATTTGCTCAGGTGTTCACCTGTTGCAATGTTACGTTGCTGTACTATTATTGTTTAAATAAAAAATCGGAAATTAAATGAGCACCGTTTCCGAGTTGTGCTGATAAAGGATAATGTTTAGTGGTGATTCGAGAACGACAATGATAACTTTCGTTGTCATGTTCTCATTAAACGAAAAGGTATTTAGGCATCTTTGGACGAGTTTGAAAGGGAGCCAACGGGTTATTTCACGCAAAAGGATCGCTTGCTTGCGGTGACTTTATGACGATGACTGAAGCAAAAGGTGGCACATATTCATTTTCGTCTTTTTTTTTTTCAAAGGATTTCGTTGATTATTTGTGGATGCTCCATTCCATTCTCCTATGTGCAAACAATTCGATGACACATGGCATCAGGCGTTTCGTGCTTGAAAATCTGGAATTTTTTGCAGATACAACCTCAACGTCAGAAAGGTGGAGAGGGGTATCCAAGTATGATTTCTTTGCGGAACCTGTTTTTTGGTTGCAAGGATGAGGTGAAAATCGTTACTGGCACTCACCATCTGCTTTGTGCTAACAGAATTACTGAAATTTAGAAATTATCTTCATCCTCCCTCCCCCCCCCCCCCCCCACTTAACTATGATAAAGTTTATAACGTCTCGGTGAAGGATTTTAGTTTAGCACTTCTAAAAATAAAAATAAAATTGTTTTCCAGAAGAGGAAAAGAAAGAGGAGATGCCACAAAGTTGGCTGGCCACCCAAGATCTCAGCAAACTTGATCCGACGAAGCTCTCACCCCTTACTGAGGAGGTTTGCCTATTCTTTTCTTTTAAGTATGTATGGAATCTATCAAAGAAGTTTGAAGGAGATGTTCTCTGCATTTAAACAAACAAGTAGATTGTGCTGTGAGCAAATTGCGGAAATGACGTCAAAATTTAAAACGATCCAATTTTTAAGGTTTGATCTCTAAGCTAGACTTTACTGTTGGAGTCTGATGCTTTTTCACAGTTGAGCGCCCCTCCCTCACACTGCTTTCCGTCACGTTTGTGGTTGCAGGTGATCAGCCGTCAGGCTACTATAAACATCGGAACGATTGGACATGTAGCGCATGGCAAATCGACTCTAGTGAAAGCCATCTCCGGTGTACATACCGTCAAGTTCAAGAACGAGCTGGAGAGGAACATTACAATAAAGCTCGGGTATGCGAATGCGAAGATCTACAGATGTTCAAATCAGGAGTGTCCAAGACCTGGTTGCTATAGGTTAGTTAGTGTTGTTTTATGTTTTTTCTAAAATTCTTTTTCGAAGGGCTTTTATCAAATTTTGCAGTTATTTTTATGACACGTTTATCTTCATAAACTATTGTCGTTTGTGGATTTTTGCTGGCTGAAATCTGTTTATTTTATTGTATGTGTGAGTCCTCAGCGTTATCACCACATCAGTCAATCCCTTGATCTCTTTACATATCCTGTGTGTGGCGAGTGCGGTTGTATCTGTTAGAGCAAACTTAGTTTTGTCATCGTCACACCTTATCTTTTACTCCGGTTCTTAACAATTACTATGTTGCACTAAGATGAGCTAACGGCAGGGAAAAACTGGTGGGAGGAGAATCAACTTCATGTCACTTCACCCACTTTCTTCATCCACTCTCCCCTCCCTCCTCTTTTGCCGTTCTTAAAAATATTTATAACCTTAAATTGCAGTCTCTTTCTCTGAGGATGAAAATTGAAACTGCTTGGTGAAGTTTGCAAAGCACCACTTATAGAGCATTTTTTAGCTCTCTCATCCACTAACTTCGTTTCTTAATATGAGAACGTTGTGATACGTATCTGACAGTTGTGCATTTCTTCCATCTTTTTATTGAAATTGGTTGTCAGAACTCAGTTGATCGATCGGAGAAAGGCTGCAGACTATGTTTTTTAGTTGTATTTTTGTTTTTTAGAGAGGGGAGGGGGAAATGTAAAGGTTTCAATGCAGCCGTTTTCAGAGAGATGGTAATTCATTCCACTTATTATTTATTGGGAAGAAATTTTTGCTCATAGTTTGGCAGTCATTCGAGTCAGAGAAACGTCTTTCATCCAAATGAATCTTTTAGCTCCAATTTGCTTATGATTGCAAGGTTTGGAATTCGATTCGGAGTCGGCATTTCCGCCATGTTGGTGAGAGGATATTACTTCCCAAGCGGTGAATTTGAATTGTTGAAGTGCAGCGATGATTTTCAGGTCGGCGGGGTCAAGTACGCCCGATCGCTTCCCATGTGAGCGGCCTGGATGTGGGGGCGAGTTCACATGTGTACGTCACATATCGTTTGTGGATTGTCCAGGCCACGATATTCTCATGGCAACGATGTTGAACGGCGCAGCAGTGATGGACGCAGCGATGCTGTTGATTGCGGGCAACGAGTCATGCCCTCAGCCGCAAACATCTGAGCATCTGGCTGCTGTCGAGATCATGCAGCTCAAGCATCTGCTCATTCTTCAGAATAAGATCGACCTGATCAAGGTATGCCACTAATGTTAGCCGAAAGATCAATTCATGGAGAGAGGGGAGGGTTGGGCTATCACTTTTCGTATAAAAGCAGTGGAGCCCCTCTTTTTTTAATAGTTAAAAGACGAAAGAAAAGCGGTTGTGAATAATATTACCAAACAAAGGCTCAAAAATTCCATGAAAAGTGCGTTCCCGAATAGTGGATCCGTCGTGCTGTTAAACTCCATTTTACGCAAGCAAGTTATCAAGAATTTCTTCTATTGCTGACGGAATGTCTGATGGATTGCCACTTACAGGAGAGTCAGGCACGTGAGCAGTTCGAGCAGATTCGTAGCTTTGTGCAAGGTACTGTCGCCGATGGAGCACCCATAATTCCAATCTCGGCTCAACTCAAATACAACGTCGATGTGAGTCTTTACGTTCATTGTTTTACTCTTCTTTAAAATCCTCAATGCATCACTGCTCTTATTTTTATTCACTGAATGCATATCTTCCTCATTTAATTACGTGGCATATTCTAATATGACAGAATGAGATGAACCAACCCAACGAATGCTGTGGAGGGGGGTGCGGGGCCGTCGATCTGCTTTCTTTAAGGTGTCATTTCTTTTTTAGGCTGTTGAATACTAGCCGAGTCGAAAATGTTGTTTGATGCCTTGTTATGACTTACTCAATTATATCATGACGATAAAAACGCTTTGCTTCACAATTTAAAGTGGAGTGGCGCACTTTGTCTGCTGTAAATTGAGGTGATCTTTGATTGTTGCAGAACTTATCCAGAAAATTTCATGTAATGATTTTCGTCGGGTCTCATCTATGATGGATTACAGGTTGTATGCGAATATCTTTGCAAGAAGGTGCCTGTACCGCCACGAGATTTTTCGTCTGATGCTCGCCTTATTGTTATTAGATCATTTGACGTTAATAAGCCAGGCTCGGAAGTAGAGAACTTGAAAGGTGGCGTAGCTGGTGGATCCATTCTCAGAGGTACAAATTTAGATTTTATGGGGATAGGACAGATTGTTACTTAAAATACAGATTGAAATCAGAATGTGAAAAGCTTTAATTCTTATCGAGTTCGTATTACAACTTTTGAATAAAACGATTTCCATTATGAAAGTTGAAATTTACATTGATCTCTATGAGTGCAGCGGTTGTGTTTTGTAATTTGAAATAGTGTGATGAATGAGAAAAGAGAGTTAATTAGAGGGGGGGGGAGGACTGTTATTGTAGTCATTTGAAGACATTTTAGAGGATACTAGGTTTCCAGGAATATTGCGGGTCGGCCAAGAAATCGAGGTGCGTCCTGGTATCGTTTCGAAGTCGGCCGACGGTCGTGTACAATGTCGTCCTATTTATTCGAAAATTGTCTCTCTATTCGCTGAACAAAATCAGTTGCAGTATGCGGTCCCTGGAGGTGAATTGATCTGCGCCTTCGCTTTTTTCTCTTTTTTCCCTTTCCTTTGTTTTCTGTTTATCAGCTGTTGTCGTTCTTCATTTTTATTCGCAAAAAGTCACGAGTTTTTTTTTTTTAGTGGTGTGCCATTGGAACCTTTGAGTTTCAATGTAAACATTATAGAAATAAGCTCGAATTTATCGTATCTTTGGTCTTCGTTATTATTTTTGGAACTCTGTTCGTTCTATAAAATAGCTTTCATTTCATTTTCCTCTGTAGTGTAGAGTTGAATTGTTATCGGAAGAATTTCAACGAATAGAGGGCGGATATGATCGTGAAGATCAATTGCAATTCACAAGATTTGCACTTTGGTGCTTGGGTATCATCGTTGCCTTAGATATCGGTTGCTATGTACGCGTTTAAATAAAATATCTTACGATTCTTTCGCAGTTTTAGTAAAAATTTGTTTTTAAATGAGTTTTCGTTCTTCATATTCCCTTTTCTTGACTGAGGTTTACACATGTAAATTTAAGGTTTAATTGGAGTGGGCACGAAAATTGATCCGACGTTGTGCCGTGGTGACCGCTTAGTGGGGCATATTTTGGGTGCGGTTGGAACCCTACCTGACATCTTCACCGAAATCGAGATAGCGTATTTCCTATTGCGACGATTGTTGGGAGTACGTACAGAAGGAGGCAAGAAAGCGGCAAAGGTGCAAAAGCTTGGCAAAGGAGAGGTGTTGATGGTAAATATAGGATCGTTGTCAACTGGAGGTCGCGTCATTGCCGTTAAAGGTTAGATTATGCTTTTGGTTTATTCGGTTGCTGGCACTTTTGCATGTTTACGCCTTGCGGAACGTGCTTAGTTGAAATAAGGTCACGATTCACCGTTGCCACATTTTACTTAGTCACATTGAATTCCGGGATCGTTGCGTAACGGCAAGTGAAGTAGACCTGTTTCCTACTTTGCAAATCTTTTCCTCTCCACCATCTTTTTTATGACTAGATTTATTCGCATCATGCTGTAACCGTTCTAGCAGCCTAATTTTGAATGGTACTAAGTTTGTCGATGTGATTATAATGGAAGGATGGTTCAGGTGATGCGGCGAAGATCGCACTAACCGATCCGATCTGTACTGAAGTGAACGAGAAGATCGCGCTTTCGCGTCGTATCGAGAAGCATTGGCGTTTGATCGGATGGGGTACTATACGACGTGGAACGACTATTAAACCAATTACTAATTGAATTTATGGCTCATTTTGAAGCAAATGGAAGTTGAGTGCATCTTAGTTGTTGGGTGAATTTGATTTCCCACTCCGTCACGCTCTTCTCGTTTTCCACTCCCTCGATAAAAGTATAATATCTATCTTCTTTTGACCATTGTTTGCCTTTGAGACCCAGTTATCGATGGGAATTTCCGGAAGCTCAACGGCTGTCGCATTTTCCATCTTTTACCATCAGATGCGACGTCCCCAGGCAACAGTTGATTGATATTGCAGGTCGATAGAGGAACCGTCTATCGTTTTTTCAATATTTAGCGGATTAAAGTTTTTGTTGTTACCGTTTATTGATATAAATAAAACCACGTTGTGCGTGGCTTGTTTAATGTTTATTTCAAAAAGTATAGATATTTTCAGTACGAATTTCTAATGTGTTCATTAAGTAAGAAAGAGCATGCTCTCCTATATTCGTAATTTCATCATTGACATCGTAAGAGAGATGAAAGAGGAAACTAAATGGAATAAATCAACTTTCATAAAGCAATGGTTTTAGAAGGTAGGCGAGAGAATATTTTCCTTGTTGAAGCTCGATTATGACTTGTCGATATTTCTTTATTTTTTTGCTCCTATAAAAGGGAAGAAGTATTATGCTTATTGGGTAATTATTATCGTAAAAAAATAGTGAGATATTGTATGGGATTTATTCGTTATTGTTTTATCATTTGATCGGTTAATCGTTCTTTGAAAAATGAATGTTGATTGGCTGTTGAACTATCGTTTCGTATTGTTAAATGCTTTTCCATCTTTGATTCGTTTTTCATCGCTACAAATAATATTTTATATCATCGACTTGAGCAGCAAAATTTCATAGTTGCAATCGTGTACCTGCCTTGAGGACATCACTTAACTTGAATTTAACTGCTACTGCGTTTATTAGCACTAATTGCAGAGAAGAGAGCATTATTGTCGGTTGAACGCGTGATACGACGTTGAATAAATGGCTATAAACATTGTCCTCGGTTACTTCGAATGCCTGATAGTGGTAGGTGTTATAACAAGTGAAGAGCAGCTTATCTGGACACTTACCAAATAAAGCGATCTAGATAGTAGGTTGCTTTTGGTCAAATAGCCTGAAATTATTTGTGGAAGGCAAGCAAGGCAAAGGGAAGTAAGATATGATTAAAAAGTTATTCCTTCCCAGCTATATGCTTTATTTCGAGAATTCATTTCCCCAAGAAAGCGGTCAACGCGAAGTAGGTCCACGTACCTTGAGCATACTAAAAGTCGCTTGAGTGGACAAGGGCCGTTCCATTTTTTTTTTTTTTTTTGTTTCGCATTCAGATGTCGTTTTTTTCAGTTTTACAAAGCGGAACGCCCATCTTCAACCGGAAATGCTGTATTTCCGTTGCGTTGTAAACTCTGCAGTGAAATATGCTGATACATTATAGCGGTGAAAGTTTTATAGTATTATTACGGAGGACTATTAAGTCCAATATTTAGGTGATCTAATAAACCTAAGAACTCGAGGTCATCGTGTAAGGTTGCAATAGTCCGTTGAAGTGAAAGCTATCCTCGCTAAAATCTGCAGCCATTGAAATTGTTCTTCATCTTTGAATACGATATCAGAGAGGCGTTCAGATTTCGTTGTGGCTGTGATATCTATTTGCGTATCTGCATCATCAACGTATCCATCCAACAACATCAAATGCCTTGCATCTGTTGGTCTGAGTACGTCTGCTGACTAATCGTTCGCATTTCAAAATCGTTATGCCAACAGGTCAGGCGGTGTGCTTCGTCATCACGCTATAGGATGTGGATTAAGTTGATGCTCATTCAGCTCGAGGGTGCCCTTCGATGAATTCCTGCTGATTTAGGTGGACTAGATGTTTTGTTTCGTCATTTCCGTTTATTATCGTTGTTTTTGTTTCCTTCAAGGATGGAAACCGTAGCAATGATCTCAAAGAATTGAGATGTTTGCTGCACGGTTAATTCGGATGCATAGGCGGCGACCGCCTTCAACGTCAGTTAAGGGTGAGTAAACACTTTAGTACATTTCAACAATTTTTTTCCGGGAACATGAAGATGCAAGTGAGGATTCGGGTTAATTTAATTGCAAACGGATCGGGGGGGGGGGGTGGAGGGGGGAAGGGGGTGGGAGGGAGTGGGTAGCAGACGGAATATATAGGCGTAACATCGTGCATACAAATCATCTACTTGTCGAGCTCCACTATTGGGTACATTCTGAGGTGGAACTTTGAATGCCGCAGATTGCCTCACCACCTCCTTCCTTCCCGTACCCGTTGGCAGTTTTCGAATGTCATTTGTGGTTTCCATAAACAATTTTGACGTTGTACATCCATATGCTCTTCAATTATTTGTTTTTCTCTCTGTGTTATACTTCTTCCGTTATAGACCACCCTCATTGTAATGCAGCTGCTATTTGCACACGAACATATGTTTCCGTTTCCATTTTTCTTTCTCTTTCTCTTTCCCTCTCTCTCTTTCTTTCCCTCTCTCTCTCTACGATAGTCTAACGCCCAAAACCCATTGGTGCTTGTTGACGTAGGTTTAATCGCTTAGAGATATTGGTTTCGTTTAAAATTAAAAGTAGTATTAATTTCAATCGATTATTCGAAAAGTGGATTAGTTGATTCAAAAGGTCGTATGTTTTTATAGGTGACTGCAAAGGTGTGAAACTGTTTCCCAAGTGCACTAAACCTGTCTTTCATGCTATTTTGTTATTCGGTGCAGTAGTATGCATGGAAGAGTGACTTTTTTTGAAATGTCGTGTGCACCGTTGGAGGGAGAAGAAGGGGAGGGGAGAGGAGGGGTAGGAGGGAGCGGCAAACGATAAATGAAAGATTTAGGACAACCTATCCTCAGTGCGTTCCCGATCGAGATTCAAGTTAGAGTTTAAACGAGACCTGCAGATCTTTGTCTTTTTTAGTTAATCAGCGGGTCGCCTTCAATTCTACAATATTATGAATCTCAGCACGCTTCAGTCTATTTCCTTGTGTTACGTTCTGTTTTATTGTGCTCACTAAAACTGCAATGATGGAATTTGCATGTGATACGAACAGCGATATCTCGCGAGTGAAACAGTATAATTGCGACCTTCCGGGGGGGGGGGGAGGGGGCAATCTATGTTTAATCCACTTCTGGACCTGACCGGAACTAATACTTGCTTTTGCACGCAACCATATGAAAGTGGATTAAACTTAGCTTTGGTCAAGCAGTCGGCTTTATCCCAGCCAGGATCGCAATCTCCATGTATTTGTGAGTTGTGGTCGTCGTTGGAAAGGCTGCAGATTGTCGTATTGCCTAATAATAATGTTGAGAGGTTTTAGGGTGTTGTACAGTGGTTTCGCGTCGAATCTCTGGTGGGATTGGCTACTATCGTCGTGTTAACAGAGGGAATAATGGCTCCCCAACCACATAAACCAGGTTTGCGTTAATTTCTTTAATAGCTTTTATTCCTCCAGAATTAGTCACTACGAAAAACGTGAGCTAAATCCCGTTCCACTCTTATTCCGATCGTGATTGCGAAGGGATTTAGCACGAGAAGCTTGATAATGAAGTGCTTGTATCTTATATTTGAAGTGTTGCTTTGCGCTCATTTGAACAAATGTAGTGAATCGTCTAAAATTCTAGAAACACCGAAGCGGACAGTTTTATTTTAAACATCTTCACAGCATGTCTGCAGTGAAATTGGAATTGAAAGTCTTGTAGTTGGTGCAGAGTTAGTTTTTCGATCCTGAAAGATGGCTGGACCCGCCATATTTTGTCGGATGTTTTGAAATAGAGTACTTCCTTATCTCAGCAGTTGTTTTTAATAGGTCTGTAATTTGACCACTAAGAACACTGACTCAGCTTTGCTCATTGAAAATACAATATGCTCGCTATCATCACACCTTAAGCCTAGCAGTTTATCGCGAAGCTTCGTATGAGCATGCATAGAGCTCACTTTTCACGTCTAGAGGGGGTAGCTGAATTTTTGAGCTGGAAAGACGACGATGTTTTACACCTCTGAGTCGGCATCTGTAGGAAATGAAAGGTTCATTTTTTTTTTTCAACTGCCAGTTTTTCAAGTGACGAAGCATCAGAATTCTTTCTACGAAATTTTCGCCGTCCCTTAATACCTCTGTGGAGTGATTACGCTTTTTTAATGCTTCTCTTATCTTTGAGATGTTTTTCGTTTTGTTATCTAATATTATCTCTGTTATCTCTACCTTTTCACGTTTTTTTCTTTGTTTGATGTTATTTAATGATTAAATATTAAACCTTCGTATTATCTATCATAAAGTTCTCTGATATTTGATATTTATCTAATACATAATGATGAGATGATGTTATCAAATACATTTGTGATGCTTTTTTTTTCTCCCTGGAAGTGTTATCGGTAGTGCTTTTTGGGAAAATTTCTCCAAGTACAGTTTTGCGATGACCAAATCCATTGTGCTGATTTCTAACGAAATGGTTTCATCAGTGGTCATTTGAAGAAGACTGTTGCTAGCACTTTTAATGTAAACCCCATGGTTAATGAGGCACAAATCTAGATTAAAATTTCAGTTAAAATGTTTTCCAAAAATGGGGAGAGGGATGAGTGGATGGGTGGTTGAGATCGTGAAAGTTATGTTGATTTTCTTATTTTCATATCGTTATTCGTTAGCAGTCCCATATGTTTGGCAGAAATTGAAAACGAACTTAAAGGGAAACTAGGCGGTTCAGATGTTCGCGGTGAACTCGAAAGTATTGGCCGATGTCTAAAAGGAGAGGAGTTGGTAAAGGCATTAATGGAGAGAGTAGTTGCCGCAGAGGAGGAGAAAGCCACACTTGCTGGCAAAGTGGAGGAGCTATCACGTGTCCAGAAAGAGGCTGGCACATTGCGCAAACAAAACGAAATTGTAAGCAAATTTTTTTATTAGCTAATGAGAGCCAAAATATCACCTTAATATCTCAGCCGATATTCACCCCTAAATGGATCTAATTAAGTTTTCGTTCTTTTTTCGAATGATTTAGCGATATGGTTCTTCTCTCTTGTAGTTGCAGTTGTTCACTGTGCATCTCACCTATAAACTTCTTTTTCCATTTCGTTGCTGCTTCATTTTGGCTTTAGCTAATTGCTTTTCTGGTCGTTTTAATCCTAGCTCGCTTTCTGTCACCGTCGAATCTCTCCTAACGGCCTGGTGGGGGGCCGATTTATCCGGGATCAGCTTCATCTGTATCATCCCAACAAAAATTCGCAGTACAAGACAGTTGTTTTTTTTTTAATTTATTTGACCATAAGGTAAGCCGATGAAGTAATAAAAATATGCTGATTAAAACAACGTCGAATTATCTATGAGATCTTTCTCAAAGTGTTAACTAAATAATATTGCAGTTAACAAAAAAGATGGAAACATTGGAGTCGGTATTAATGAAAACGGAATTAGCAAAAGGTAAATTAGAGAGTCTTTGCCGCGAAATGCAAAAAGCTCAAAAGAAGGCACACGACGAGCACGTCGAAAAGCTCAAGGCTTTAGAGAAAAGCCGTAAAGAGATGATCGATCAGTTCAAAGAATCTGTTGCCACCATTCAGGTTCCAATTTTCTTCTCTAAAAATTTTTTATAGAAGGGATGAGAGCAAAATTGTTTCTTCTCTTTGTTTCCTACTACTAGGCACTCAAGATCGAAAATAAATCTATTCAATCAAAGCACAATAAGGTGTTTACCTTTCACAGAAACCAACAATTTTCACTTAAATTACTGATGAGTTCCTCCCACTACCCGAATTTCTTTGCTACCTCAGGCGGAAATCGTTAGATGGAAGAAAATTATTTGTAATCGTTATTTTCACTTCCCTTCTTTCTTCTCATTTCTTCTTTTTTTGTATCACGTTTTCTAATAGCTACGACTATAGTCTGAAATTGAGCTCTGTTGGGGTGATAATGAGAGGGATCAGCTATAATGAGGTTGATTTAGATTAAGGTATTTGCATAGTAGCCATGAAGCACTGATGTTTAGAAAATTTTCTAATGCATTGATATGATTTCTTTTAGGTTTATGAAAGTATTGTTGCCTATACCTTTTTTGTAGATGGTCATTGTTTTAAAAAATATGTAAAAATCGATTCCCCAAGGTGGTTTATTCGTAGTGAAAGATGTTCGCATGAGGTTGTTAAGTTCACCATTTGATCATTTTAAATTTTCATCCCTTTGCGGGAAATTACTGATTTGCCTTGAGTGATAGATAAACGATTTTAGAAATCGATGGAAACAGGACGCGAAACATCCGAGAGGTTGACAACCGACAACGCAAATCTCTCAGAGAAGCTAAAAAGTCTAGCGAATGAATATGAATCGAGAGTATCGCTTCTATCAAAGCAATTCGACGAGGTTATTTTGTTTTTCCTTTTCTACTTCATATCGCTGTCTGTCACTACTTGTCATAGTGCTGAGATGAAATTTCATCGTTTATCCCTTCTGCTTTCCCATCTCGCTTTCAATTCCTTCCTCCTTTCCTCTAGCACTTCCTCGCTATCTTTCTTCCATTCCTCTCCGATCGTAGCAAAAGTTTGCAGAGGAGCTGAATAATTATCCAGGCAGGAGGGATGTAAGAATTTATGAAAGGATGGTGGTGTTTTTCTTGTTTATATTGTTTTGTTTTTGAATTTACATCATTTCTATCATTTAAACTAACTCTATATTAATATACCTTTCTGTATGTAAAATTGCGCTTACCCCATAACGTTTATTAATTTTTGGTATTAGGAGAGCTTTCATTCACACATAAGAAGACCTCGGATTGTTGGGGATATTGTTTTATTAGACGTGTTGATGAGATCACCACATCCACCCTCCGTTTTTTTTTGTTTTGTTGGTTTGTTTCTGGTTGCCTTTAGCTTGCTTTTGCTTTATTCATTTCGAGGGGTTGCAGAATGAAGTGAATTATTCAAACGGGTCATGTATCGCTAAAAGAGTTCTCTACCAAACTGAGCGTTACATTAGAAAAAACCGTTTTATACCTGAGTGGATCCTTCCAGAAGATAAGCGTACCTCCTTTGGTTCAGAGAGGAAGCAGTGTGCAGTAGTTCTGGTTACGGATCCGTAACACGAGGCATCTTCCTTTTTGCTTTTCAACATATGTGAGCAGATCTGTATTGATTGATTTTTAACTCACAGTAATTCCTCCCTCTTTTTTAACTCCTCCCTCTCTGGCTCTCTTTTCCACCGTTTTTTTTTCTGCTTTCTGAATGAAGTCCAGCTACCCGTTAACTTTACCAGTTGGTAGCAGCGGACGAGAGGAAAGCCCAGAGATGTAAGCTGTCGTGTAATTAGTTGATCCACAATGTTCACATGCGCCGTATTGAAATGAGTTTTCGTTTCAGAAGACCGAATATTGTGAGAAGTTGACGGCAGCTCGCGATATGGAAGTTGAACTTTATAAGACGAAGTTGAGTGCCGCCCATCTCGAAGTTCAGAAATGCTCACAAGAAAAAATACAACTTAAAAACGAAGTTCATTTTATCCATTTTTTTACTGTTTTTTTTTTTTTTTTTTGCTAAATTTTTCCTTTCGGATTCTCTCTTGCCTACCTTATAAATTTTAATGAGAATTGCTGAGTAGTGATGAAAACGTATTGGGGGGTGGGGGAGGGGGGGGGGGTAATCCTTTTCTCAGTGATGTATATTTTCACTTATCTTCACTGTCTTTTTTATGTCTGCTTTCTGAAATCACCAACTGTTCCATCTAGAGCGAAGCATTGATCTCATTAATCTCAGTGTAGAACTCGATCCCCCCCTCCTCCTTTTATTCATATTTCAGCCTTTTGTTCTTTTATATTAACGGTCGTTAGGGACTTGTCACCGAAAGCTGAGAGTTCCTCTCACCTTTTCCTCCTTCTAATTGCCCCAAAGTTCATCATAGTATTCCATCACATTTTCTTACGAACTTCCAACTTCCTTTCCATTCGTTGTGGACGAATCGTCGTTCTTTTTGAGTTTAAATAGTGGAAGAAATGACTACATATACTTTTAGTTGTTGGCTCGAGAGCTGAGGATGAAAGAGGCTCTAGAAGGCGAAAAGGCTATGCGCGAACAAATCGATAAGTACACGAAGAAGTATAACGAACTCCATCACAGTCTCAACAATTCAAATGAGACCTTTGAAAGATTCAAACGCGAAATGGAACGGGTGCGTTTTCTTTCTTTGGTTTCTTTTTCCCATCTATAAAACCTCTTCCAGTGGCATCTTAGGGAATTTTTATATCGGCCTGGGGCAGTTTAAGTTTTTTTTGTTGCTATTATACTCTTTTATGATTTGTTTGTTGCGTTTTCCGTGGGAGAAGGGGCAGCTATGGCCCTATCATATAACGGTTCTATCTATTTGCTTTTACCGTTATGTATTTACTCTGGTGAATTCTAAAAATGATAAGGGAAAGTTTGTAGCCAGATAGAGGTATTTGAAGATGAGGAGGTCTCTTCGTCGTTAACTTCTTTAGCTGGACGGATATAATTTTGTTTATTCAATGGCTGGTTGTTCCCATTTCATTTGTTCATCTAAGACACGTTAAAGTGCATTTGCTTGTGGATGTGCAACGTATACGTGGTATAGATGGGGGGTTGCAAGTTGTTTAGGTGCTATGAATGGTTGGGATGCTATTAAAGGTGGTCTTTGTATACGTTGAGGGCAAATAAGGGAAGGAAGGCCAATACGCATTTGCCCATGCATACAGTGTAGGTTATTCTTGAACCTAAATAAAGTTTCGAAACGTTGAACGAAGCATTTTTTTTAAACCGTTTAATTACTGTAATTAATCGTCTATAACAATAAATCTACCATACCGGGGATCAGCCGCTTACAATGCCTCTCACAAAGGAAATATTCTTACTGATGGTTGCGAAATTTGAGTGGTGTTTATCGTATTTAAACCAGTCGATAGGTGTCTCTGTTTTAGATGAATGGTAATTTGATCAAGGTGGAAAAGGAATGTAGGAAATGGAAAACTAAATACGACGAAGCCGCTCAGTAAGTACTCTCTTTTCTTTTCATTAATTTTTATTATCCAGGAAATTTTTGATTTAGTGGTTCTTAATTTATATTATAGGTGGGGTGAGTGTATTACAGGTATCACGCTTAATTTTTTTGAATACACATGCATTTTATATGCGTTTATCGCTTTTTGAGTTATAAAATTGCCGAGCACTTTTGTGGTTTCCTCTTTGATTTTGATGTGTTTGTATCACTTAGACGAAATCATAGTACTCAAATATTCTAGCTTTAATAATGCTCGAAATAGATATTTTATGAAATAGTAGGACCAATTTTGACTCCCGAATTGTGTATAAGGCAGAGGAATGTTGAAAGTAGCAGTGAGTTATTTCAAAATTGTTGAGTGTATGCGAATTATGATTGGTATCCGTTGTGACTGTCTTACCATTATTATACATTTTTTCGGTTTTTGCAGTTTTTTTTTAATTTTTAATTTTTTTTTTTTGAGGATGGTGTACATCTAACTAATTGGTATTGCATTAGACGTATCTCTTTGCATAAAAATGAAATTTAAGGGCATTGGCGGCAGCAACTGTACAAAAGAAAGAGAGTGAAGATGCATGTGCGTTGAAGGAGCGGCAGCTGCAGCAATTGCAAGGCCTATGTCGAACTTTAAAAGCTCAAATATCAAACCAGTGATGCCAACATTTCTTTTCTTGTTTTGCACTATTTCACTGAAAAAAATAAACGTTCGCCTGAGGTCGTGCTTTCTTGAATACATTGCAAAGGACGAGAACGAAAACTGAGAACATCAGTTGTTTCTATTTGTAATAGTGTTGCCAAGGTTCAAGTATTGTGCTTGTGAACGAGTACTTACGTCGTTCATGTTGACTGTCTCCTTGTGCTTAAACATAGTTGGCATTGGGGTGATAGATTGCTCAATTATCTAGGTAAAGGAGACGTCAAATTCCATCGAAAGGTAGGATGTCTGCAAACAGCGGTTCCGTTCTCCAAGTGCGCGTCGTAACTTTATGGCTTCGTCGACGCAGTTGAATTTTTTCGCTATTGCAGCAGCTTTCATGAATTCCTTATATTATGAACGAATGAGGCCATGGGAGCGGAGAAATGAACCTATAGGACCGCAGATCCTATAGGAGTACATGAGCGGATCCAGCTAGGTCTGTGCCGAGTAGTTTCCATGTTGTTTTAAAATGTCGCATTTGCAAAGCGCATTATCGTGATGCTACGTCTATGCAAATGTATGTCTGTATCTGTTCGTCTGTTGATCCGTCTTGTAGTTTAAACCAGGAAAGCACCGCAGTTGGAACTGCAAAATTTAGTCGATGTGATACCCTTGCATCACATAACAGCACTCAAGTTGATCGGTCAATTTTCGACGAATTTATAGTCGCCACAAATATTAGGAAACTTCCATAGGTTTCATAACCGCTTGGGATTATATTTGTACACCGATCGAGCCGCAAAAGACGAATCTTTTGTTGGTGATCATAGAAACGTTTCAATCAGTTAAATGTGATTCGATTTTTTGTTCATGGAAGCGAATTCGTGAATGAAACCACAAAAGGCGCACATCGTACCAATTCCTTTTTTTTTTCATTGAAATAAATGCAACGACAGCATGTTTAAGGTAAATACTTTTTTCATTGACTAATTAATGTATTGTGTAAAGCTGTCACTTTTCTAAAGTCGGTGATTGTGGTGGTGAACCTTACCATCCACGTGATGGCGTATTCATGAAAAGTAACCACTGCTGTACTAAGTTTATTTGCACATCTATAGCCTTACGTCTTATTCGCTTATCGTGTTTAAATACATGAATGAAAAGATTTGTATGCGAACATTTATTGAACTTATGGAGCTAGGTGAAATGATGGGTTCCTTATGCGTTACTTAATTTATTTTGTTGGATTTCTTTAAAATTTCGTGTACTTTCTCAAACGGCTGCTCTCCACTCGAACCAGGTGAGCCGACGTATCTATTTTCTTTTAGCGGCATACGCTTCCAACATGTGCACAAAGAATGCCGAAATTCTACGTATATCGTATTTGCTTCAATAGAAGCTGTGAGTCTTTTATTTTCTGTAGTGCTTAAATCAAGAGATGGGGTGAAGGAGGGAGATGGTATAGTGCATGCTTTCAACGTTTACTCATTGTATTTCTTATTTATACGTGTATTTAAATATCATTTACATGTAAATATGTGTTAAACGAAGTGAAATGTCAAATGGCACAATTTCGGCATTCCGAGCAGTTATTAAGAGTTTCTTGACTATAAGTCTGTCGGTCTCCACGACTCTAAACGTCTTCAGGTCTATGATTATATGCCTCTTTGGTGAAGAGGCTTATATGCTAACACACAAGATCGTACAATTAGTCTTTTATTCAGTTAGCACAATCATTCCTCCTAATCAATTTACCTATTATACGTTCAATTCATGCCCCCAACAGAGTTCCCATCAAGCTGTAAGTAATTTTGAATCAGCAACAATGCTGCCGAATGATGCATTTGTCGACCAGCTGCTATTTCACAAGCAAGTTGCACTAGGCTTCTTTTTTCTTCCACACAAGCATTTCACAAAGAAATGCCGCTTCAGATTCAATCAAATCAATACGGCAAGGTTTAAGTCCGCTTGGCTGTTCTAGTCGCAAGTCTCCGTCGGGATCGGCAACTCCTATCCAGGCACGATCGAATATCCGGCTAGCAGACACAGGTCTCAAGGCGATAGTTTATCACACTTATACAATGCAATGTGCGAACACGAGAAGCTTGTTCATGGCTTCTATTGTCCGCTCGATCCTGACGTGGTCGCACTCTGCGATCTCCGCGTTACCATCCGACCTCTTCACGCTTCCGACGACCTCACGTCGGTCCGCTCGGCCCTGTGAAACCTCTAGAATCTATAGCCTGGAAACCGAGCACGTTAGCCTCTTTTATAGCCTCCTCGGTCCTGCTTGAGGTTAACCATGCTGGGAAGTCTTTGTCCTGCCTGCGAATTTTCGTCTTCCTTAGACTCACCTTGCAAGGTGCCTAATTTATTTTGATCTGGAATCGACTGGTCTACCTTAGACAACATATATTTGTAAGCGCTGAATATTATTGGGTAAAACAAGGGCTGAGCTCAGTGGCCTTCAACTCAACGAAAACTGCCAATAAACAATTTTCCAAAATCTCTCAAAGCAATATTAGTTATAGAAAATTCTGAATAATCACTAATTTGCATATTTATTCACAATCCATTCGGTTTGCACTCATTAATAGCCAACCAAATCATAGTTTCTAACTAGCCGAATCTTTTGTGTTGTTTGCTTTTCTCTTTAAATGCTCCGTTTTTGAGATGACCGTTCAGTAGCCTTATCATTTGTAATGATTTGTTCGTCAACTTTTCACCATTCGCACATTTCTGTAGTTTTTAAATTTGCATATTGAATAATGCAATATAACTGTAGAGAACGCTTATACATGCTTTTATATTTATATATGCATATCTTTTAATTCAGTTCTTGCAACTCACTGAAGATAAATTTAGCAAATTTCTCGAGATGTTTATTACTGATGTTTATTAGTCGAGATGTTTACTAATATATATATATATGTATATGTATATGCGTAGTGCGTTATTTTTTATTTAATATTCATTTGCGGTACTAGTTGGCGAAATTAGTGAAATTTGCCGATTTATTTGTTTCTAGTCTTCAAGGGAATGTCGGATTATTTTTGAGTTCCATATGGTTAGTGCCCGTTTGAATCTAGGTTGCAATAGGCTCTCCGAACTCGGGTCCATTATCATTTGAAGAAGAATATAATCGAAATTTTTGATGCATTTTGTGGTTCTCCTTTTTATTTTTAAAGCGGACAAAAACTTGCCGTCAAATCACGACATTCTCTCAGATGTGCTGTTTTCTGCTTCAACGATCATTGAAAGATCACGCAGCAAAAGTCATAACCTGATGCGCTAAGAACGATGCTAACGCTAGATTTGAAGGTCAAGGGTCACGGAGTATCAATCGTTTTAAAATCCACACAAATCATATTTGTTATTCCTTTCTCCTTAGTTTTGAAATCTTCACACCCCATAGAGTGCAGCGTTTGGGTGGTCGTGGAGCCACAGCTTATAAACGACTACTCATTCCCTGTTTTACTGCTATTTTTGCGGTAATTCTAGATGATCCCAAACATCACTTCCTCGTCGATTATAACGACAAATCCGATTAATACAAAATTACACCTTTTTAACTGCAGCTTGCATACCTTAAAAAAAAAACACGAATTGTTATATCATTTGTTTCAGCGTTTACGTTGCGCACCTTTCTATCTGTAGAGGTAAACAGTTTTGCGGTAATTCGTAAAAAATTGTTCAATTGAAAATCGTCTAGTAAAGTGCTTATATAATCATATCACTTAATTGAAGAAGATCCTCTATTAGCATATAGCATCATTTCGGGATTCGTATATTTGTTGTCGAGCGTTGCTTACTTTGGAAATCTTATTTGCTCGGAGAAGCATCCTCTGCATTTTCCTACTGCACAATCCTTCTCTCTTGTTGTCGATTATGAATGAATTTTTACCCTCGAACAATTCATATTGAAAATAGTATTTTTTTATTTAAACAAATTTTCGTTTCTCATATTTTCTCCACTCATATTAGTACATAGATAATTCGATGTCAATTTTAGGTTTATTTTTGTGAAGGAGAAAGGTTATTTGAATGAAGTTTTCCGCTAAAGTAGTGAAATGGCTAATTATCGACCTTTAATAGTAATAACCTCCGTTGTGATTTTATTTTAGTAGTATTCACGTAATACGGAAGCTCATCTTCCGTCTATCGATCTGTCTGACACTCAGTTGGTTCTTTCTTCCCGCATATTTCATTTCATGATCCAATATAAGGATTTAAACAAAATTCATAGGCGCGCGGCATCCACGCTTATTTCAGATTTGACTTCCGGAAATCCCAGCTTTTTCTCTCCTAGCAGTTTTCGAATCCCGCTAGAGACGGAAGTTTTTTTTTTTTAAATTTGCAAAATCCCTTTATCATCGATAAATCAAGCTGAGTTGCAGAAAAAGAATCCGCCTTTTCTGTTGCTTATTGCCTCTCATAAATGGAGGCAAAAAGCATCGGAAATCTTTTTTACGTGATAATAGTATTAAGGGCATTCACATTTTGTAGAAATTCTCTTAGCGGTTGGTCAGAACGTTTTTTTTTTATACTCACGTATTTTGTTGAAAAAAAAAGCACTTGTGATTCGCAATTCTCGATTTTGTTAAATTTTCATTAGCTTTTTCTCTATACTTATTTTCGTTTATATCGCAAACGAATCATGCAAATCGTTATTAATAATCGACATTTTATTTAATCATAGATGCACTTTATTTTATTTTTTATTTTTTAAATCACTTTATTGTTGATTGATCGCTTCACTAATTTTATTTATTTATTACATTTTAATCATAAATCATTGTTTATCATCTAATCACAAATCACTGCTTATCATTTTCGTGGAATAATGCGCTCAAACTTTGTGATGAAATGTCGATCAAACGGAAACATTAAAGCGGCAGTACATAAAGCATCGTTAATCCGAGTGGAATCGTGTTGATACGATGTACGATTTAATAATTCGATTAGGATGGGGGATATACTGTTATATGCTTATCTCGTAAAATTGCAATAGGTCATTCGTGATCGATTGTAGAGCAATATCGCCTTGATAATAAATCAATGATGATGTCCTGAATGAATATACCGTATGAGATTAAACACTAGGCATTATCATCAAGAACAACAATAAATGTCTTTTGTCGATTCACGTTAATGAGTTATCGATGTGCTTTCAATGCACCACCATCATCTCATCGTTCAGTAAATACATTCCTGAAAAAAACCCAATTTCACTTAGAACTAATAAAAAGTGAGGATAATCGCAGTATTACAATAATCATTTTCAGGTGATCTTTTTACAACTCAAAGGAAACGGAAATGGGGCATGATGCGACGTAAAGCTAAGCCGAAGCGAACGAGGGCACTTTGAACATTCGAAGTAAGAGTTTATAGCGTTGCTTGTAGCATCGAAATTTGTAAAATATGTCTCTAATAAAGTTTAGTAATTATAATCGACGAGAATAATTGTTGTAGTTTCACCGTCAAACACCGAAGACACGTATCTGTGCATGGGTTTAGAAGCAAAACAACATACAATACGGTTCACTGGGGACTATGGAAAGCAACTTCATTGGCATGCAGTTCGGCGTTAGTGACGTTCTCCGATTTGTTTTTGTCTGAAAAGAATTGGGACATGCAAGAGCAGAAGTTCACGAGATCCAATAGTGGTTTAGTGGATTGATGTGACCGACGATGCGCATGGGACCCGTTTTTGTATCACCAAAACGATTTTGATATTTTTACTGAGATAATAAAAAATAGATTGATTCTTTTTATAGGAAGCATCCTACACACATTGCTGTCTGTGCACGTTGAATGGCATCGCGTTTTCAAAGGATTCGACACGAATTGCACGTGTTTGTTTGTTATGGGAAGAGAGTAGATCGAAAGTGAATCCTATCTCCTCGAAAGGCAGAATGTCAGCTGAAATGCGACTTGTTCGTTAGGCGGAATGCAGTCGGTGCAGAGGGTGGCGAGTTCTTTGGCACGCCTGGCTCGCCGAGAACTTGCAGCGACTGCCGTGTGGCAGCAGCCGCTCGGTCAAGCAGCCCATCGATTCAGCTTTCTTCCGATGGCTTTCTCCTAGTGCTACCGCCACCACTTCTACTGCCCACTTTCATTCCGCTCCGCACCGACGTGTGTGTGTGTGCAAGAGCGTATGTGGTGCCGCTGCCGTATCGGCGATCGTTTCCTCGGATCCTCAGACAACGACTCCTGTGCAATCTCTATCCAATCTTACACTTTCCCAGATGACCCGTTTCCTCTTGCTCTGCAGTATCACTGTTTACACGACATTCTTTTGTGAGCTGTATGTTCACTACTGCCGAAGTTGTATGTCGCATCTGAAGCAGCAACTGTCACAGTTCTATGCGTCATTTCTTCCTGGCAAATCTACGCTCAAATCATCGAATCATGCCCACCTTTTTAAGTCATCTATCTATTTGCTCTATCTCCAATTTTCGTTTTAATATCTTCGCGATTTTTGTGCTACTTTCATGTCTCATTCGACACCTTGCTCTTCATTGTCGAGCAAATCGTTCACTTATGCGTTATTCCTCTCGAAATTGTGTGCTCTCTTCAAAATCACCACAAACCGGTTGCCTCTCGCCTCGCAGCGGCATCGGCTTTCGCTCAGCTTCCTCGCACGCTCTCGACGGCCGATGTTTTTCGCCCTGAGGGTTTGCTCCTTACAGCGATCTCGATCCTCCCCTCGCTTGCCTCTTTTCCTCCCAAGAGCCCAAGAAGCAGCAGCCGGCCGGCTAGTAACTGAGCGCATTATATTGATTTCGAGCCTCCTATTGATTCATACACGGGCACGCACGGTTCCGGTTCCAAACACTCGGTCGCATCACTGCCTTCCCCCACGGACTTGCCCCCCTCCCCCTCCTTGCCCCTCATAACCCCTCAACAGACATTCACTTAGCCGCGTTCATTAATACTTCCGGCATCCCCCATCTTTATTATCGGTTCATGAGATGCACTAATCTGCATTTCATCCGCTACCCATGCTTGGTTCAATTCGCAGCGTTTGGTTTTTTAATGTCTGTCTGCTATTTTTCTTTGCTTCATATTTGTGCAATACTTTCTTGTTAAGTAGTAATATCGATCATAGAGAAGTTTGTTGTATTTTTTAAAATTTGATTTTCTTCGAGTTAACCTTCGTTGTGTTTCCTTAAAGGACGTTTGCAACAGTGCTGCTTTCTATGCCAAACTAGAATTTAGGATAAAACCACTCATAATAATTCTCTATGTATCGATATCGTTTCATTTCATTGTTAAGAAAACTTCAGGGAGCATTTATAACAATTCTTTAAATTAGACTTACTTAGTGAAGTAATATAAATGATTGAAGAGAGATTTGCTTTGCAAATGAAAACATAAGCTAACACTATAAACGCAGTAATAGGTTGTAGTAAAGTTGAAACGGAACTCTTTAAAGAGACATAAAAAGTAAGTTGTGTTGTTCATTGGATCATCAATAAGATGCGCCACTTTTTTAAGGCATCATGACAATGCTAGATAGAGCGTTATTTAATGCAAACAATTTTAAGTGTATCCCCTATTGTGGTTAACTCATTCGTGAAGCGCTGTAATGTTGTTTGTTACACAAACTAGCTGCTTGCCACTTGTCCTACTTCCCATCCGTGTTCTTCTTCTCCTCTTTTTTTTTTTTTCCATTCACTTAATTCTAAGTGTTATATAGTGGAAGGAAAGAAACCAACTGCGAAATACGTTATGAACGATGAGAGATTCTAGCGCAACGAACTGCCGTCGCAGATTCGAAATGATTGAAGTGCGTTGATAGATACATTTTGGATGCGATTGTGGTCTTCACTCATAAAATCGATTTTAATTTGCGTTATCACTTTACGATATTTACGCTTCGGATATTTTTACTCTTAAAGAAAAGAGAGGGGAGGAGATTTTGTTGAAGTTGAAATGATTCAGTATACTTGAAAGGGATATTTGAAAAAAAAATTGAAATGCTTCAGCTCATGCCGAAGATGCAAACATCACAGCACCCAATCCGCAATGATTGCAGATCCGAGACACCTTCAATATCACCTTATGCTATTGAAGAGACACCTGTCGCCATTACTGAACCCATTGAATGTTGTTGAGATTTTCTTTTCTCCTCTGGGTTTACGGAGCGTCTCATCCCTTCCATGGTAGCGGTTAATATTTAAGTATCTTAACGTAGTAAAGGTGTGGCATAGAGCTGTGAATAGGGGTGTCCTTGGTACTAAAGAAGGAGTGGTAAAAGTGCTCGAAACCGGAACAAACGGAGAGTTTTTTTAGATGCAGTTTTGAAAGAGACACCATCAAAAACTGAGAAGGTGTAGGCAGCTCGAAAAATGGGCACAGACCTAAAGCAGGTGAGACTTCTTTGAAGTCCTCGTTGTCTGTAAAGTCGTCTGACCGACTTGTCACCTGGCATTCCTCAAACGTTTTTATTAATGATATTGTCTGGATAATGTTGCGTTGACCGTTGTCGATTCTTGCTGTGATGGCTCAAAAAATCCGTTGATAAAACAATATACTTTGCATACGTAAACGTCATTAAGGAATTGCACCGACCTTCTATGTAGAGATTAGCGACGAGCTGAAGTTAGACTGAAAGTTTTCTTCGAGTGTCGACCAAGTTGCAATTTGGTCCGCTCTCGGAATGACTTGTTTTCAAGTGCTTTAAGGCTGAAAAAGTGCACTTAATGCTGCTTTTATTTATGGATTCAAAATTAGCAAAAACAAAAAGCATACTTTGAAGGTTGAAATATGTTTCAGATAGCCATATTTAAGAAAACTTTATTTTCTAAGCACCATCGTGATTGCACATTCAGTTGTTTGTTGATCGTGTTTATTTCTTGCTGAATATTTGTTTCCAATTTTTTTTTTTTCATTCTTGAAAAGGTGTAGCGCATTTTCTTGAGGAATTTTTTTCTGCAAAAATTTTACTGAGATTTTCGATAGATTTGTGATTTTGGTTTATCAACAGACTTTATTTAATTTAAGTAAATATTCAATGAATGAATATCAATAGTTTCAATTAATAATAGTGGAATTCACTTCTGATATCTTTAAACGAGTTCATTCCATTAAGAAACATCAATAAATTTTGACCTCTATGAAAGAAATTATTTCGAATACTTTTTAATTATGGGAAAATTTTAAAGCATCTATTTCAAAAATCACACTATAGTTTTCCTTCCGCTTTTTTCTTTTAATCATTTCATTATAAAATAAAGATGTTTTTTTTTTTTCTGTTAGGATGATCAATCTTTGGTCAAATATTTTTTCCCGTAAAAATGATTCATTTTTTACCCAAATCTTTATCTTCCTCTTTATTTATATGGAGATGCTTTTTTTTTCAATATACGAGTGAAATTATCGCTTTCCGGATGAGTGAAATACAATATCAGCAGTTTTTTTCTTTGCAAATGAGATTTGTCGACTGCAGATTCTCTAATTTTTTGCACTCTGACACTTCGCTAAACGATCTCGGCAAGTTGCAAGTTTTCTCTCTCGAAATTACTTTCAGTTAACATTGCTCCCAATTGCATTATTCACCTTTATAGTTCTACCATACTTGGCGTGAAGAAAGTATAGCTTAACCTAATGTTTGTCCTTATAAGTTTAATATGTTTTAACTCCTAACAGATTTCATCTGATTTCAATTCCATTCCTAGTAGAATTTCATTAAGTTATTCAATTTCATTCCTAGCAGAATTTGTTACGAATATTCCAAGTTTGAGGCGCATATGTCGTGGTCAATTTTCTCATTGAGAAAATTTAGCAAAAATTTCTCAAGAATTTTTATGTAGATCATTGTGAATGTTTACTCTTTTTTTTTGAGTCACGTAAGCTCTCAAATTGTATGAAAAAATATCTTTAAACGCACTGATGTGCCAAAATTTTGCAACGCAATTGCAAATTTAGATCTTGAAGAGAAAATTGGCATCATTAATTGACCGATAAATTGCGCACTTTTATGAGCATGAAACATATGAAAGGCGACATCAAATAATCCCAAATTATGTTTAGAAGACTTGCATTCAAATGATTTAATATTTGTGAAAAGAACTGAGAACGCTGATCGTGATCATTCACAACGATGCCAAATATAATGACAGATTACTTTCGATGAAAGAATCCTTTTTTAACAATTCTGAGTCGTAAAAGCGTTTTCATTTGATGCGAATATCGTGATGTATTGAGGAAGCATTCGTTCAAGGAGATGAAATTGTGTCCGAAAAGCTGACTAGCTAATAAGTTGATAGACTGAAATTACACCTAGTGGTTTTGTATAGCGAACTCTCATCGAGTAAGCCCAGGAAGTAGTTTCAAAAAGTGTGACCACTATTTCCTCGTTCACAGCGGCATAGAAGCTGGCTCGTTTTTTCTTTTTTTTTTTGGGGGGGAGGTGGGGGGAGGAAAACTCATCGTAATAACCCTTATTTTTAAAAATCTCCTCCTCGAATATCTGAGTTGAAAATTGGGATGGTTTACATCCAAGAATGGACTCGATCCACAGAGGTCATTGTTTGCACAATTCTTAGTCACTGCCTTTTTAGCACCAAGAAGGTATAAAATATGCATTTTCGAAATGAAAATAAATATGCAACAAGGGTGTAAATGTTGAAAATTTTTCATTAGACATTATAAATGCCTCGGTTAGAAGTCCTTATTAAAGAGTGATTAATATCACAGTATTTATCGATTTAAGTTCACTGAGGTGGAGCAATATTTTGCATCGTAGCCTGACGTCGTTCTCAACGGTTGAATGCATCGTGCATTGATTGGCTAACGCCGCACACACCAATGCAAACGCTCTCCCCAGTTGCGATCCTTGATTAGCTCGCCTCTCACTCTGCTTTCACTGACACACTTAACGATTTAAACTCACTCTTCTTCTTCACTTGACGTTGATATTTAAAGATTTCTAAACTATCTATGACGAATATTAGATTCATTAATTCTATACTTGAGCTGTATCACGAATACTGTCTTAATCACAATTTTCTCATTAAAATTATCCACCCTAATTCTTATTTTGCAACACTTAAGTATTATTGCAACTGCAACATCTACCACTACTATAACATTCTCATCACTGAGCATTTAATATGTCTCAAATTTTATTTTATTTACCCTCCAAAGAAATTCCTAAAAGGTGATATTTGTTCACTTGTTTGTCGATTCGCATATTTCAGCATCCATCTTAGCAAATCGGAACAAAATTTAGGAAGCGAGTATTTGATGCTCATTTTTTGAATTCTCTCTAAAAAAATCACTCTCTTTTCTATTGTTTGCCGTTGTATAAATTTTCAAATTTTTTTTTCTAATCGAGCGTCATCTGAGACTTCAAATATCTCGGAGTCGACATTTGTGAAGCTTTTATTTTGTGAGGTAAAATATTTTAGCTGTGCAGATCTTCTAGTAACGTTCGCCACAAGCTTCAACTCTGCAGCAGCTAATCAATTATACCGTTTTAAGATACCTTCGTCATAAAATCACATAAGTGAAGATCGTTAGGGTGCTTCTGGCGAGTGGCAAATGATTCCCACTGCTATTCACTAAACGAACCTAATGCAATAATATCTTGACTAAGACGAGTTGCAAAAGTCACCCAATGATCGCTTATTCGTTGGTATTAGTATTCCCGGATATCAAGTATTAGAGAGAATCGAAATGTTCAGGTCGCCGATGTCTTTGAGTATAAAGACACTTTTCGAAAAATGCACAATTTTAATTTTAAGAGTGGGATCGATATACGCAACTCTATTATGAAAAGTAGAAGCATTTCCTATTTATTTTCCATTTCTTTTAGTGGCATAAATATAAATTTCCGTTATTTCTTCCAATGCTAACTTTCTACTCGTAGAAAATGTCTAGACCCCCCTCCCCCCTTCCCCCCGCTCGCTTCATCGCCCTCTTGTTTTTTCAAAGTGAAATTCTTTGAGAGCCAGGTATTTACTAATCAATGCCTCATGTTGCTAAATAAAACGATCCCAGTCATCTATAGATAGGTTGTATTCGTGGTGTGCGGTCCGAGGTGGTTAATTTAACATCAGAGATTAAAGAACGAATTGTTGTTCGTTGGTTATGCAGACATCTGTGGGATTTTGGTTGATCGTTATACTCATTGATAAAGGGCATCCCAACACATGATTTCTTTATTGTTTGACATAAAAGTGCGCATATAAACGTTTGTTTTTATTCCGTTTTCCGTTCATTTTATTCCACCACCGAAATAAGCCAATATGTAAATTAATTAGTGCCCTTATTTTTATGCTTAGTACATTATTTTTTTCCACCACCCTATTACTTCCGCTCGAACAACCAAGGAAAAAACGTCGAATATAAATTGTAAAGAACTATCTGTGTAAGTAACGAATTCATTAGCGCCTTTTGCGTTAGGCCGTTCTTCAATTACAGCCCTCTATCCTACGGAATTCGTTTGAAGACCACTTGCAGTTTGTTGTTTATCTACCCATTTTGAGATCAAAAAAGGAATAAGATCATAATCTCTGTTATACGCATTCATTGCTATAAGCATACGTGTTCTGCGTCTCTGTTACATGACCATCTATGTTATATGCGTTCGTTGTCTAACCATTTGTTATATAGTTTCGTTTGATGAGGTGCGTTAGATGCCTCCCTATAGCGATTGTTTTATTGTGGAGTCAAATGACCTCAAATTAGCGGTCTTTTTTTCTAGATTGTTGGAAGAGCTGTCAGTCGAAATAGTAGACTAATATAGAATTGATAGATTTTGATGCATCTGTCGTCCGCTCTATGTATTCATGAATATTATTTTCAATTTAATATATCTTTGCAATTCAAATAAATTTCAAAATTTAGATTTATATTATTTACGTTTAAAAAAAAAAACACAGAACTTATGATGTGATTTGATCAAGTTGCATTAATTTTAATGAAGAAGGGAAATATGCATTTCTGTACATTGTGCAGACAATGACATACTCTGTTGATGTGTCCACAAAGAGCATATGGAGGATGCTAAAGGATGGGATAGTTTGGCTTCATAGCGTTCATTCGGGTAGCACTCACTATTCCTATTCACCATCTCCAACAGCTTGTTCGGCAAATAATCTCATCGTAATATTCGGGGCTTTTAATTAGACCTTACTCATTATCTATGAACATCAATATTTATTATAAATTGTGTGTTAAATAATCGCATCAATAGGGCATTAACTTTGAATGTTTGCATTTTTTAGAACCATTTTATTTATTTTTCATCGATTGCTTAGAAAGTTTTACAATTTTTTAATATATTCTTTAGCTTTTACTTCTCTATTTCTATTTCTGTAATATGATAATTGTCGAGCTTGCGATCTGTGTTATGCGGATTGGAACGATGAAGGTGACAATGCGGTAGGGTCGATGTTCTTTAGAAAAAAATACCTGAATTTTTTCCAGATATCAGTCGTGGAATGTTCAGAGTAACCTCACAGTGGTGACTTCCCATAAAAATATGGCAAGCCCCCTACCCCTCAAATGACCACTCATTCTTCAGCCACCCACCTACTTATCTCCCCCTCTCGAGAAAAGCAAACAATATGTTGAATACAATTTGGTTTCGATTGTGAAGGCTTTATCCCCATTTATTGCGTTCCTAATACGTAAAAACGGTTGCTGCGAATCGCCGCCTTTTCTATGTGGCTGCCTCGTATGTCTGCCAATGAAATATCGATTTCAAGGGTCTATAAACGAAAATTTTCTAGATGAGTGACACTTTCAAGGACCGTGCAACTGACTGGATGCTGGCATCAACGGGGAAGAGTGGCAGATGGTGAAGAGAGGAAGAGGGAGAGAGGGAAAAAGAGACAAAGGAACGTCGAGAACTGACAAATCTTTGTAGGTGCAGGGCAATGATGACTCAAACGGTTTAGCTTAACTTTAAACGAGTGCAACCGAGAGGGTTAGTTAGGGTTAGTTAAACACCAGGTGAAACACAAACTGTCATCATAGCTTCAATAAGGGATCTAACATAGACTGTAAGTTTTCTTTCTAGGTTTTGAGCCGAATGAAGGCGATCGTTTCGCTGGCTCGTGAGACGTTTAGACGCAGTTGCTGCATATCGACTAATTTTTTGCCGTATATGGAGTTGCGAGATGATGAAAAACTACGATTACATCAAGGTGTACTTAGATCACCATTAAAACTCAATTAAACAAAAAAAAAAAACCTAAACAATTTTATTTTTCCGTGAATAATGAACAATATGAATAGGCTGCAATAGAAGTGTTCTTTCTTATGAGTAAGAAGCAATGGATGTTTATTGGAGTTAGTGGATGTGCGTGTTGAAGTAGATACACGTTTGAGGAGAGTGCAAGCGTTAGCAACGACGACGAGCGGCTTGAGTTGGTACGCAAAAAGAGAGATCGAACTGCAGCCCGAACTGAAGCAAGCTCAGCATTTCGATGCAAAGTTGTGTAAACGGCTGCGTGCAGTGTGCGTGCTACATTTTCAACAAGTTCGACATCACGCCGAACACAACGCTCCCCAATCACACACAGACATATCCATCCCATACTCCACTAACCAACATATTGACTAGCTGCTAATACTTTCTTCATGCCATCACAAAATGAGCGCACTAACATCAAGAAATTATTTAGGATTGCGTAGAAATATATGAATTTTTATCCTTATATTTCGATCATATTATATTAGTCTTATTCCAGAAATTCTTCCTAATTGCAATTACAGATATTTAGCACTTAATATGATTGAATTAGTAGAAGTAATAGCAAGAAAATGAGTAGGACTACATCAGTTTGCAACTTTTTCAATTAATGCAGCTCATAAGGCTTTAATCTGCTCAAAATTTGAATGAATACTCATGTGATTGATATACCTACCTGTAGCTCACATAAAACGTAAGCTTGTTCGACTTCCACGAGTTATTTTTTTAACGAGACAAAGTGTTGCGAGGGTCAAACGTCATCGTTGAATGTTGACCGTTCAAAATTTTCTTTAAACGAATTACTGAAGTCATTCGATAGGATATTTGTTAGTGTTATTGAAAAGATTAGAACTGTATGAGACTCCATCTCTCATTCATTAGCAAATAAACGATTATTTCTAGTGCTTTTATTGTGTATGAAATCTGATGATTCCTTTCATTTTCTGTGTTTTCTTTGTTTCATGTAAATACTTCCGGAGACGTTTAGTTAATATTTGCTGTGCGAGGTTTCCATACTGTTATTATGGTTTACTTATATGCGAAGCTTGTTTATCAACTTTATGTTTAACATTTTTGCTTGGTGCATTTTCAAATGCTACGTATTTTCAGTGATTTAACGATTTTTTATCGGTTATTAGTTGTAGAGGAGCCTTTCTATTTTCTTCTTTTACCTAGTTTTGATTCATTTCATTGCTAGTGTTTATGTTTTTCTTTTTATGCAATGCTATTATGTGTCTTGTTGATAACAAATACAGATTCTTGAAAATGCTTGGGTAGGTTGGATTCGTTATGGTTGATCGTTTTTTTTTTTTTTTGCGAAAAATAAATTTCCTCCCCACTTTTTTTGAAAAATCCGCTGTTTCCTCCAAGTTTCTTTTAAATTTCTCCTCATAATTCACTGAACTCATTTGCGGAATTCATCATTCCAAAGAACACAACGCTCAAATTCAAAACAAAGTATTCGCTTATACGGTTGTTGTGTGCGTTCAATTTATAAATAACTGCCCAATTATTCATAGAGTACATCAAAAAAGGTTTGATTTTTCCTATATAAGAAATGTTTTCTCCTTCGCTAAGCAGTGATGACCCTCCATAGCGAGTCGAGCGTTTCTTTTGAGGTCATATTTGGCGCACTATGAAATATTATTATCACTGATAGACTATGATAGAGTCGAAGTTAGACTCTCAATTCACATTGATGGTTTACATTGCTTTTCTTTTCTTTTTCTTTTCATTTTTGATAGAGTATCACTATTGCATGTCATTTAGCAAGCAAAGAGACGCGAAAGTGTCAACGTTGTCAGCAAATAACAATTGAATCGAAAGATGTCTACAGCTGAAGTTTTCATCGTTAGCCGTGTCGCGTTGTCAACTCACTACTCTAAGCAAATATGCGTTTTATATTACGCTTCCTATAGGCAACACTTTTATACATCTCTTATAGCTGATGTAGTTTGTTATGCAACAACCGAAGTCATATTCCACATTGTGCAACAACTCCACCTCAGGTCCCACTTATCTCCTCAGCTAAAAGATAATGAGTTGAAATGCATCACTTCACAACGAGGCCCAATCAAAGAGATCTGAAAAGAAAATGATCGATAAATGCCGCAATGTGGGACAGTTGGCTTACAACGAATAGAAGAACGATTCAGGAATTTTAATTTTGTTCATGAGATGACTCTCTCTCTCTCTCTCTCCTGCCCCCTCAATCGTTGACTAGTTGTTCCACCACACATACTCTAAACTAGAGTTTTAACCGGAGTTTCCTAGACTGTCATTGTAGTACATGTAGTAGTACAAAGCCCTTTGGACTACTGTCATAGTACATGCTTGATAGAAGACCTAGCGAATAGCAGGAAAGTAAGCAAAATAATCTTGGTTTCTCTTCCTCTATGCAAACGTTCATTTCTCTCCTCAATAGGTATGTTGATGCTTGTGGCTTATATGACATCTGACCCTATATGGTATTCAGAAGATGTGCTCAAATTATCACGTTCGCTGTGTAATGCACAACTTTTATGATGTCCTTTCTCATTCCAGTTCAGGTGAGAGCTCGATGGATAATCATAGATGCAGTGCGTGGCCCTAGAGAGTCCGTAACTTTGCTTTAGTACACGCTTCATCTAATGATAATTGCATTAGGCAGATGAACTTTAACAATCCAAATTTTCCGCTGATCGAAGTTCAACAAATTCAAGTGCTCGACCACTCCTTAATATTCCACAACTGATGGTCATTGATCGGACAATAAAGGTTGCCAATCGATGAAAAAAGCATCCCAACTAGCATCACATTGGCGTCAGGGAGCAGCAAAAGGTGGTCAGCTGGAAATAAAGATATAACCGAAGAATGTTTGTGTGGATCAACTCGCTCAGAATTGATCAGTCGGTTCAATGCCCTTCGAATAGCCGTTTTTTAGAGCGGAGATAATTAAGTTATTGTTGCGAGCAGTTTCTGACAAAGGCCACACTCGTGCCTTCGTTTGAATTACCATTGGGCTAGACAGGATGTTATTTTTCAGGTTGCTCTTAGAATGCTGAGAGGGATAAAAACCTAAAACACAGCTTTTTTTCAAACAGTTTTTTTTTCTTTTTTTTTTTGAAGGAAAGAAACAAAGCGATGCAAAAAAAACTTCATGCATATAAGTCATCAAAGACTTCATGCGTATCAGCTTTTTATAAAATATGGCTAGTCCAGCAGTGAAAATTCCCTTTGTGAGGTGAGCGACGCTCACTCAAGAACTTTTAGTGGTGAGTGAAGAAAGGAGGAAAATTTAGAAGCGGATCGTTCCTTTCTGATGCTGCTATTGGATGCAGGAAGAGGCCAAACCATGAATTCCAATCTTCCACGGCGTCTTGGCATGAGGTCGTCTAAAATTATATGAAGGTGGTTGGCTAACATGAACGGTACGTACTATCGTTCTAGGGGAGCACTTCCAGGTGTCACAAGGCTCTCCGGAAAGCGTTGTCTCTCGAGATCTCTGAAAAAATCTCTCTCTCTCTCTCTGCAACTCTATAAGTTAATCCGATGCTGAGCTTTACCCCTAGAACTTACCCCATTGTTGAGATTTATCTACAGAGTTTAATTTGACGTTGAGCTGCACCTTCATAGTCTATTCCTGGCCTTATTTCTAGAAATTGTTGTATTCCTGACCTAAATCTTCAGACTTCATCCTTTTTTCGGCTTTATCCCTGGTATTTAGTGCGATACTTAGCTTTATCTCAAGAATTTGCTTTTGACGAAGCATTTGCTACTCATGAGCCGCTTGCTCTTGATTAATGCCACCATGCGGCCGTAAATCCTCCGTCCTAAAACATAAAACATTAGTTTCCTTACCTCGCTGTACAAGGAGTTTGATCCGATATAATGCCACTCAGGTGACAGAGATTAAAAAGTCATACGCTTTCATGCGGAAGTACGCAAAATATAGGGCAATTATCGTGTCTTGAGAGATAAACAGATGATTAGTGAATTTTGACTGTGCTGTATAGTATGGAATCGGGCGTAGTTCTATAGGCTATTTATGTCTCGTGGAAGCTATGCTATTTTCTATCCTACTTTCTGCTCCATCCGATGCAAGTGCATGCCACTTTATTCTCTGGTATTTGATAAGGATTATGGTTGTCACAATTCTGCAGAATCGGTTCTCATTAAAGTGGTTTAATGGTGACCTCTCACTCTTGAAGTGAACTCTCAGTCTTGAAGTGTTTTCCTATCGCAAAAATATAGTACTCGTAAGAATCTTTGTTGGACGACCCGTGAACTAGTGAAAGTGAGCGATTAGTGAACAGTAATATACCGCAAAAGTATGTCTCATTTGCTTGAATGAAAGATCCCTCAGTTAGAAGACCCGCGGAAAGCAAAAGGTGCCTGCTTCGAGTATGTGAGGAAGAAGACGTGAGAGGAAGTACCCCAGAAAATGTGGAGCACAATGCGTGCTTTTTGCAAACAGTTCGAAGCAAATTATTCAAATTGAGGACGGAGAACCAATTACCAATTTCGCTGCCGTGCACTCATCTATATTACCACTCTTTTGAGATCAAGCTTCATGACCACTGTGGCACTAAAAAGGAAGTCATGAGATCGTAAAATTTCTGGTAAATTTTCAAGGACGAACGACGTCTGACCTCGTAAACGGGAGCGCACCCTAATTCCTGAGTTCAGATTTTGAGAGCACTACTTCCTACAACGAAAGCTAGGAGACCTTAAAATTTCTAGTGACGTTCCAGAAATGGGGGGGGGGGGGGTATACGAGAAGAGGCTGGTTCATGAGATGAAGCCAAAAAGAGAAAGCCCGATCTTCCGATCGCGAAAATTCAGATGATTTACAGAAAAAATGTTTTTTCGCAAAAAGTTTCTTTGCTGGCGTGATTCGAACTCGACGACTTCAACGAGGTGAAAAATTCAAGCGGGTCACATAACTACAGTGTAGAGGGAATAAGACTGACTGGTTTTCCAAACGTGAGCCCAGAATGTGCTTGGGAGTGCGCTGTCTAAGTTTCCTTCTAATCGGCACGGTATCTCAATGTTGAAAACTAGGAGTGAACGTACATAGGGGAAGGAAGAATCCTCACTGTTACTTAGAAACAAAGGTATAAAAACCTTCGTGAATATAAGAACCCTCTTCAATAACTCAACTAAAAAACGGTTGAGAGATAGTACCGTTGAGTAGATCTCACTTGAATCGAAGATTCTGAACGTACGATCTCTTGTCCAAGACTTGCGACAAGCTGGAACCAAATTTTTTCTTAAACTTTAAGAAAAAGTGAATAAGATAAAAGATGGCTTAGCTCCCTGTTCACCTAAACAAAACAAATAAAGTGAATAAAGTACGCGACAATATGTAAGACGAAGCATTGTATGCTCTAGCCGGTCATCATTTAATTTAAACACAAAGGAAACGATACAGTTTGTGGATTTAGCTTTTTTCACCTCTATTCGAACTGATTTTGTCTGCTGATGTTCGAAAAGTAAATAAGTAAGTAGGTGTGTTGGTTGCAATTTCCTTTATTTTAAGCGTCCCTCTGCCTTCATTCATTGCCTACAGTTCTTTTCCATAGCATGCTGTACGATAACAGTATCGCTGAAACAGTTTTGTCATATTTACCAATGCAGGTGCCGTTCTGTTTCCTTTCATTCTTATGTTTCTAC
Organism: Baylisascaris procyonis; assembly: GCA_037389465.1. Classification (NCBI taxonomy): domain Eukaryota; kingdom Metazoa; phylum Nematoda; class Chromadorea; order Rhabditida; family Ascarididae; genus Baylisascaris; species Baylisascaris procyonis. The sequence continues at coordinate 220,106 of JAZARR010000105.1, forward strand.
TCATCGTTGTAAAAAAATAGAAGACTCATCATTTTCCCCCCTGTAACAATTTTAGTTTGCTTTGTAAGACCATCTGTTGAACGCAATGTTTTTAGCTCGTTTTGTTTTCATAAGGATGTTGTGTTTTCTTTTTTCATTAGCGAAATCCACCATCGACCTACCAACAAGCAGATCTATTGCGATGAATAAAGAAGCGCCGCATCGTATTGCGAAATGCTTTCTGGTGCATTTTGTTTACCTAGCTATACAGCGGAAGCATCTTTTCGTTTATCCTTTTTCTGTTTAGCGTCTTCTACCTCAGTAAATTGTCACCTTAAAGGAATCTCTTCCACTAAACTCTTAGGTGAAGAACTACCTCTCTTACTCTGAGTTTACTCGCTTCCATTATATCAATATTTCACGAATCTGTAGCATAATTTGCTATTGTAGTCACCTTAGAAAGATTTCAAGAAGGAAATATCTAACTTTCGCAAGACCCTTCCTCTTAGCATTCACTTCTTAAAGACCCTTGCACACTTTATTAGCCCAGAAGGTAAATTTGAAGTGAAATAGGAAAGAGTGAAGCGGTCCTACCACCTGCTCTAGAATGAGCCGTTCATGAAAGCGGAAACAATTTAAGCCTTCGTGCTTGTAATTTCAAAAGGTTTGTTATTATCGTTTCCTCGGCAAAAAGATCTCTTCCTCGCTTCCCACATGAAGTTTAGCTAGTGGGCCACTAGTTTCTTATGATGGACAGCTTTCTTTTTCTTGTGTGCCCCTTGAAATTTTCGTACTCTTCGTTAGTGATATATAGAAGACCGATGCATTGGCTTCGCAGTTAGTGTTTATGAGTCCCTCGTTCAACTTCTACTCGTACTGTATGTGTTCATCTTGTTGTGAATCGAATATTCTCGATGATTTTTTGAATTTTGCGCCAATTGTATGCTTTATAGCAGGCCAAGGGCGAGTTATGCAATACTGTAGAGATGAATGGTGGAAGATTTGACTTCGACGATGGAGGTACATATTGTGGAGGATGGGAAGAGGGCAAAGCACACGGTCATGGCGTTTGTACTGGTCCACAAGGCAAAGGCGAATACGCTGGTGCATGGCACTACGGATTTGAGGTGGGTTATGGTTTTCCTGCTAATATTTCTTCTTCGTCGTTCATAGTTCGAGGTTTAGAAAAATTCCTTTTCATTGGTTTCACTTTATTAACGGTTTATCAGATTCTGATGCAAAAATTATATTATTGTTTAGAAATGAACATATTCTTAAAAATTGAATTTGAAACCAATCATTATATTTGGAAGTAAGGTATGCTTGGTTTCCGCTAAATGAGCAGCGATATATTCTCATTGAAACTTCAGTTTTGATCCTTCGATGTTTGTAGAAATGTGATTGTTACAAAATAGTTGCCATAACCGATGGTTGTTTCTTTTAAATTTCACTTCCTTCTTACACAAATAAAAAACAGTTGAACATTTCACTTGAAGCACTCTAGTTGAGAGCATTATGTACACATTAAAATTGAGAATAAAATACTTTACTGTTGCATTCCGACTTGATGATTCATCAGGTCGGATATCCTCATTTACTATTTGAACTCGATCCTTAGCAATATACCACTCTCAACTTTAAAGAGAAACTGTTAGATTTCAATTAGCGGATGTAATCTCCTCTGAGATGATAAACCGCGCATACCCTATTGATTCTGAGCGAACAATTCTACAGTTTGGACGAAATAACCTCGCAAATATCCAAAAAATAGTCCACAATAGCTATGCATACTCTTATTGGCCATCTCTCGAACAAAAATCTCACTTATAGAAAATTTCGCAGTAAATATGTGCATTGTGCCGTGCGTACGCGAAACACAAAATTCTCTACCGTAAGATATATGGGCGGGGCAAAATAAATGTTCTGGAAGTGCTTACATCAAACTTTAGGTATCGGGAGTATATACTTGGCCGTCAGGCAACACCTACCAGGGTCAGTGGCAGAACGGCAAGAGACATGGCCTGGGCGTCGAGCAGCGCGGTCGATGGGTGTACAAAGGGGAATGGACACAGGGCTACAAGGGTAGGTACGGACATCGGCAATCTATGACCTCACAGGCCAGGTATCAGGGCACATGGTCAGCAGGTTTTCACGATGGCTATGGCACCGAAACATATGTCGATGGAGGTAAGGCTATTTTTTAAATTGTGAACTCCGCTTTGGCTGTCTTTATGAACCAGTAAAGAAATGTTGTCCTTTTTAATGAATATTTTCCCATATTTCTTCATTCATCTGTCCATAGCATTCACTTTACCTTACCGTGAATATATTTATAGTTATGAAATATGACTTCGTCTTACCGTAAAGTAGCACACTTCAAGTCCTAAAAAGAGCACTTCCGAGGTATTATTCGAAATGGTTCACCTGTATCTGTTAGTGAATAGGGCAGAAGCAGGAAGAAAATCCACTGATGATAACGGCAATGGAAAGTGAAAGCAGATTAACTGTGAGCACAGACTGTGATGAGAACATATATTAGCAAAGAAATAGCCTAGAAATTCGCTGCAACGAAACTACTGCATTTGAAGTAAGCAGCATTGTTTAAGATATAAATACGCAGTTCGGGTGGCGTAGATAAAATTCCGATTTAGAAAAATGCAGTTCCGGTTTCATCGATGGCATATGATAACACCGGCGTGAACCAGATTTTTTGAATTAACCTCTTGTTCAAATTTGCCCATATTTCCATGTGAATTTATCATTTCTTTGCTCTGAGAGAGTTTCCATGCAAACCCTTGAGAAAGCTCTCCAAGTTTTATAGTCCATAATCACTACAGCAAATTGCTCATCGAAATTAGCATGAATGCTTAGAACTTCCGCTGTTATGTACTAAAACCAAGGTGACATAATCAGAAAACCCGCTGCGCTGTATTCCGGATGACCCCTTATACTTCGTGGGTGGTCGTAAAATTCTCTAATTATCTCATTTTAGGAAAGAGGATGTAAAAATAAAACAATACCTTAATTTACTTATGTCCGCTTTTTCTTCTCACTTGTTCGTGTTGAAAGGTTTGATGTAACAAACTTTCTTAAAAAATATTTACAAGGAAGTTCGCCGTATAAGCAGATCGGATAATGCTGCTCCTTAAGAAAAATTGGAAAGATGAAAGCAAATAGTCGTCAGACAAACAGGAAGCTGTCGATAGTTTGTAAATAGATACGGCTCTGAATCGGATAACAAAACTCTTCGCACAGAGGCACATAAAAATGGTTAGAGCAGCTCAATGAGCGTTCGTTTCCCATCATGTGGAAAATATTGAGGTGATACATCAATGAGGTTCCGCATCCTTTTGTAGCAGTTTATTTTATTTAGGTAGTACTGGGCCGTAGAAGTTTTAAAGATAAGCCTGAGTTACTTGGACAGGAAAGTATCAAATCTTGGAATCACTTAACTTGTAACTTGTTTCATTGTAGTTCGTTTTGAAATCTGCAATTGTCGATGCTTGAACTTGGACTTGAAAGCACTTGAAATAGCGGTTTTAGAATTTTTCTGGAAAATAATTACCCACCTAAGGCACCCTTACCGATCCTTACGGCTAACTATCATCAAAAAGTGGAGGCATAACGTTCATTGTTCCATCTAAGATGATTCTACAATAATTCCTTGCAGGTACGTATCAGGGTCAGTGGTTACGCGGTATGCGACACGGCTATGGTATTCGAAAAAGTGCTCCATATGGAGTAGCAGCTAAATTTCGATCTCGCTCACACACCAACGCTTCTTTAACTTCTTTGAGGTCTGAAAACTGCGATGAGGCGGACGAAAGATTAGAGGAAGAGAGGAAAAATTACGGTATGTATTTATCTTCGGTTAGGTAAAACCTAAAAAATCAAATTAAAAGAACTATATATGATGATGATTATGCATATATCAATAACTTTCATTACTTATGAAGGATGAAACATCGAGTTTTGATAAAGGCACATTAAAGTACTGCTGAATTCCACGTAAGATTATTTCAATAATATTTCACAGCATCATTGAGTGAAATTTATCAACGATGTTTTCCTAATAAACGTCCGAATTTTTGACGGCAAAAGTAAGAGTATGTATTTATTTTGTTGGTAGCGATGAGCAGTTAGAGGGATTAGGTGTTATCTTTGCTGTTAAATTGCCGTGCTACATTCAGTGGGGGCCAGGACCCACCTTCCTCTGTTAAGCACCCTTCGAACGTCTTTCTCTTTTTTACTTCTAAGGGAGAAATGTAACCCCCCCCCCCCCCTCATCTTTCAATTAACCGCCTTATTTAATAACTCTCTTCCGTCACAAAAAGCTCAATATATTTACTCCTTTTATTAAGTTTAGAACTTTGCGAACTCCTTTCAGATGATTCCCTCCCTAAAATCTCGGGGAATTCACAATCCTAAGAGAATCAATCGATGTAAACAGCTATGTGAAGCATTACATAGAATATGCGTCTGTGCTCGTACTTTTGCGTTTATGCGAATGAAATGCTCAAAGAATTCTTCCTCCTTTATATCTTTCAAAGAAAAAAAAGAACGCTTAATAACAAATTTTTTCAGAGGAGAGAAACGAAGGACGCGGCGGTTTCGTGTTGAAAGCGCGGAGTGAGGCGCCATCACGGAGGCGGCGTTCTCTTTCGGAGCGCTCTCTCGCCGTTAAACGCACAATTCTCTCCGGTCTTCGTATAAAGAAGCAACACTCCACCGGTGATATCCACCAACGAGTCACAAGTATTACGGGTTCGTTCACATACCCCCCTCCCCCAGCAAAAAGGACGCTGAGTATATCATGCACATCTTGAGCCATCTTTTACCTCCCCCCCCCCCCCAACCCACACTTCACTTTTTTACGAAGATATTATGGCTTCTATTAGCATTTTATTAAGTAATATTCTTGATAAAAGAGTTCTGTGATAGAGTTATTTATGACTAGTGAATATTCAATTTTTTCTTATGTCCATAATGTTAAAAATTTTTTCGTGACCTTTGGGATTGTCATCTTTTCACTTGCAATAACGAAGTAATGAATGCTGCTTCTTCTAGCGTGAGGTTTAGTGATTTACGATGGAAAATTAATATTAAATGATATTTAACAGCGTATGAAGGATGTGCCTTCGAGATTGCTTAATAAAACATTGATTATCCCATAAGGAGGAAAAGTTCACCAAAAAGTTGAAAAAAATACTAAGGGGAAATAATTTTTCGATTTTTTTTCCACGCTAGATGGTTCACATGGACTTCTTTCATTCGGAAAAGATCTAATATGCATATCCACATATATTTTTCCCTCAAAACGTTTCGGGCGTGAGCTTTAAGTACTTGAAATGCATATCCTGCCATGTTCTCCCTAATGTAGTACTCTTTCGAAATAGAAATATCACCAGCCATGTATCTCGAAGTAGATAACGGTTAATTGCCATATTTTTGCAGTCGTTTTCCCAACCCCCTTATCCTTCCGTCCCTTCCCACTTGATCTTCTTTGTTCCTCCGAATGCTCAGCGTCTTTTTTTATTTTATTTTATAGTCACTAGTATCACCAATCAGCAGTGTAGTGCATTTTTCAACAGTCTATCGGCTGACACGTTAATTGGCACCAGTTTTAGCTATACTCACCTTAATTTCTTTTTGGTTTAGAGAAAGTTAGCATCACTGCTAGCAACTCGGATTGTCCGGGGTCGCGCTTTTTTCATATTTCCTATCCTGCAAGTGCTTTAAAAAATTATAAAAGAGGCAGCATCATCAATTTCTAGAGGTCTCCCATGGAATGAAGAAAGTAGAAGCTGGAATATAAAAAGTTGTTGAAAATTTATACTGGTCAGTAACTGCCAGATCTGCGTAATTGTTCCCCTCTAGGCGAAATCAAGAAAAGAACCGTATGAAAACAAGTTGGGGGATGAGGACGTATTGTTCTCAGTATTCGCCTTCTCTTCCCTTCTTTAAATTCATTTACTAAGCAAATGGCCGAAATTCGCACCTTTCGTTCATTTACCGTCCCATCCTGGATTTTTCCCTTTATAAGCGATCGACGAATCGATTTTATTATGCAGATCAGCACTTTTGTTTTTTTATTGTCAGCGATACCTTAGCTGAGATGTTTTCATGCTTATGCGTTAATTATTTTATTGAAATATATTTCAAGAAAAAGTTAAAATACCGATTGCAATTTGGGGAATAAGCCTGGACTACAGATATAAAGGAGATGATATACATTTGGTAAATTTTTACGCTTTTCAGCAAACAACTAGGGGATTTCCATTCTAGACAAGCTGATATGGAAAACAATCGATCAATAGATGAAATATAAATCTTGTTGATCCCAAACTATCTGATTAGCGCATCATGAAAACTAGGGCGGTAGGCACTCTCGCATTTCGTGAATGTTGGGGCATTGCCATCGAAAATGAGGAACGGTCGAGACATGTGAGGTGATCAGATACAATACTTTTCAAATCGATTAAATCTCGGGCTCAAGAGATCTGTTTGGTTGCCGATAGTGATGATCGGTAATTAGTCACACAACCAGGCTTATTTTATGCCTTTGCTTTTCTAGACAACTTTTTATTAAATTAGCCCATGCTCATGAGGACTGCTCCGGGCGAATTTGCTAAGTCATGTGGAATGGTCTTAACTAAATCAACATAAATCAACATAATCTCTCACTTGCTTCCAAAATTGATTAGCAGTTTTGAGTAAACATAACGTAATTCTGTTACCTGACTGACTCGCCAATTGCATATGCGCTATTTCTTTGGAGCGCTGTAACGTTTCTTTGGCCCGACAATCCGACAAATCTGACGACATAACTAGTTATCATGATTCACAATTATGCATTTCCTTGTGATCAAAATTCAATATGATAGCGCACTCATGAGCTTGCAGGCACGCACACACTCACACAGACATTTGCGCTTACGCGCGCGCACATGTACAAATCGACACGCGGAGACCTTCTGAAAATACAGCCACTACGGCTTTATATGATATAATACGGTGGCGGTTTTCGATTGTTGAAGCATCCCACTGCTTCAAAATGATCTTTACTAGTCGTTTGCACTTGTATCCATTTTCAGAATAATTGTATCGTTCTCAATTTTCAGGCAACATTTTCCTCAATTGCTGTCATAGGATGTTTGCATTCTCAGTCATCGACCTGAAACGCTTATATTTAAGTGCGAGCAGTGACGCTGTTTTTTAAGTTTTTGAAGTAAAACATAATATCATTTCTCAGCTATTGTCGATTGCACGCTATTGTACGCCTTTCAAAAATACTTTTGAAAGTTTAAACAGAAGTAATCCACGACTATTACGCGAGTAAAATTGCTTCAGCATAAAGCTTCAACAATGGCCACTTTTGCGCATCGATAGACTAACCCCTCCTAAGTTTACTAATTGCTACAATATTGTTACAAGTTAGTTGACGCTTGTCTTGTAGGGAGTCTGAGGTCGAGCGGCAGTACGATGAGCTGTACGTCAGACGAGTCGGAGCATCGCGCCGCACGCGAACATTTCATCGTACCTCAGGTATTTTACACTCTTTTTCGCGGTCATTTTTAATAGCTGCAGAAGGCACCTTATAGCTTATCAACGGACTTTGGAAAGACTTTTTCTTAGAAAGTTTTCACTTGGGCATTCGTTGACCATTAAATGAAGCCAGAGAGGCGTTCAAACAGGAAGTGAGGTTTTATCTGACGCATTTGTGCGGTGGCAGCATAACTAACAACTCTGTCATAAGATCCTGAGAATTCAATTTGCTCATCACTTTATATAATTCTATAGCTTCCTCAGATTAAAGAAACTTGTTCATTTGGGACCGATTTACAAGGTTGGCTATAAATACGAGACATACCAGACAGCATAATTTCAAAGCCTTATACCACCCCTCTCTGAATGCTGTCAGTTTACCTAGATATTCGAAAAAGGACCATTGATCCTCGCGTATAAAAAGGTGTGCGTAAAATGTCAATGGTTTATCGGCATAGTATTGATTGATTTAGGAAGCGCATATCGATGCAAACACTATCGAAACCTATAAAGGTGAATGGAAGAACGATAAGCGATGTGGTTTCGGGGTTTGTGAACGAAGCGACGGCCTCAAATACGAAGGCGAATGGTTCAACAATAGGAAATGCGGTTATGGAATTACGTCTTTTAAGGACGGAACGTATGTCTTTTTGCATTCGATGTGATTTCTCTGTTCACTGCTCACTACTATCCTATAGTAATAATGGCTTATTTGAGGGTTTTTTTTTTTTTTTTGCTAGCGAGAATATGATTTGGTTGATTTCTTGAACACAAACGTCAGCAACTCAGAAATGATCGTTTCACTCGATATGTTGAAATATTTAATGTCATTGCTGGGAACGTATTCAGAGCGCAGTAGAAAGAAATATCGAATAAAACGATTGTTTATAAACTGTTGGTGTTTATCATTGATGGATTTTAAAGAAGTAAGGGTGATGTGACCGCCGAATTCTTTTCCCGTTTTGTTGGGACAAAGGGAGAGGCATGAGGTTGTGAGGCCGGATTAGGCTAGAAATGCAGTGCTGAGGGTCACCGGTGGCTACTGGTCACCTTGAAGTGCGCCTATGATGAGGATGACTAATGTGGGGAGTTGAGAAAGCGTCCAGGTAACACCTTACCCATGGACTTTTTTGAGCGCTTTGATCTCGAATATACCGTTCTTGAAAAAGAAAGAAAGCTGACTACATCTGCTCCTCAACAAAAAAGGATGCTGCCGATGGTTTTTTGTTTTTTGTTGAAAACAGTTGAAAACTGCATAAAGAAGCCGCTTTGTTTTGTTCTCAGATGTCGAAGATTTCGAGTTTTACCAAACCCTTTCTGTGAGACAAATACAAATATCGAAGATTCGATTACCAAATACCCTCCTTGTGATAAAAAGTGGAATCAAAGTTTTTCCGAAGTAATGTTTTTCAGCATCTTCATGCTCAAAAACATCCTTGTTGAAATTTAAACTGAGCAGCACACTTTGCGAACCATTGAATTTTTGTCCTTTTGATCCGCTAGGCATAACAAACGCAAAACTATCCAACCATTTTTTTCCTTATCGTCTCGCAACATCAACAAATGAATTCACTAAGTTCAAAATAACCACCATTCCGACAACAACTTTTGAAGGATTTTGTTTCATACTCTTTCTACGTGACATTTTGCATGTTTAAGCTCAAATTAGATAGGCTTTCTGAAGACAGTAATGAACAGAAGGTAAGTGGAGGTAAAATAGGACGAGATGCTGATAGGAAAGATCTTCCGAGTAACGTTGCATAGAAAATTAGATGACTTCCTTAATTTTTATGATCATTGCGGAACCTTATCGACAGTCAACAAACAACAGTAGCAAAGCTTTGTGCTGATCACCTTAAGAAGTTTAAAAATCCATAAGCTTGGGTCAGGCCACCCACGACGTGGCTTTTTTACAAATTAGCATGCACAGAACTCAGCGGTTTAAAGTTAGGATCTGACCGTTGCTAGTAAGCTTAAGGATAGTAAAATTTTACCGCAATAGTAAAATTGATGAATGCAAAACTGCTTAAGTTTTAAAAATGCGACTAAAAACTTGGAATTTGAAACAGCGGCTTCGAGTGAAAAGGTATATTGTTCAGCATTGTTTGTGCTTTTCATGGCTTTACAAAAATGATTTTTTTAATGGCATTATTAAGTGGTTTGTTGATGAAGTGAAAAAATACGAAAAACTGATTTGAATTTTCAAGGTTGAAATAATTGACTGTGAGCATCGAAAAGATAAAAAGTATTTTTAGCAACAAAAAATTTGGACAATTAAATCACATATTAGCGTTGTTAAGTTAGCACATCGTCTTTAGAAATAAATCGACAGGCAATGCGAAGTAAAGTTTAAGCAAAAATTTTTTGTAGGAGAGAAGAGGGTAAATATAAGAACAACATATTGATATGCTCAAACAGAAAGAAAGGATTGCTCTTCGTACGCTCATCGAAAATTAAAGAACGTGTCGAGAACGCTGTCGATGCGGCGAACCGTGCTGCGACGATCGCACAACAAAAGGTTTTCAGCTTTTTAAAAGAGTTGCTCTTTTTAACTAAAATACGCATGCAGAGATGCAGAAATGCGCAGAAACTCTAAAATTGATTTCTTTTGACAGAATACGCTCGTAAGTGATCGGTGAACTCAAAAAAGCTTGTTGAACGGTTTGTGGTTTCATGCAAATATAGAGAGACTAACGTCTTCACTTCCGCAGACATGAAACTGGCCGATCCAACAGCTTTATATGCTCCACTCAATTCTTTAGATAATTTTTTGCTCGAATCTTAGCGGGTGTTTTTATCTGCCAGAGGTTTATGGGAAATTCGGATACGTTTTTCAACAACCGATTTTTCCCTTCCATCACTCTATGTTCGCGTAAATACGAAGACTTTCAGGCGGACATTGCAATATCACGTACTGCAACGGCGCGAGAGCGGTCCGAACAAGCCGAGTTTGTGGCAACGCAGGCACGTGAGGATTCGGACACGGCACGCATATGTGCAAAGCAGTTTGCGCCCGAGTTTAAACAACCTGGCACAGAAGTGATCCGAATGAACCGTCTACAAAACCACGCAAATCATGTCTCATTCGAGTCAACAGTGTCCTCACCCCCAACTAAACTGTTGTCCCAATCCCAGCAAGTTCACGACCAACAACATCACGACATGGTGACAAATGCCGACGATATCGTTGTTCTTAATCCACCTCCAACCCCTCTTTCGCCGTCATTACCCTCCTCCAATGTTGCCACATACCACCAACAATCCCCGCAGCAACAACAACAGTCGATGATGAACCTTTCGAACGCAGTAACACCGATGAACGTTGTGCAACAACCACAACAATTTTACCAACAACAAGCACATTATCAACAAGTGCAACAACAGCAGCACAACGTGTTGACGCATCATCTCGCACATGGCTCTGAATTCGTCGAAACCATCCAGCCGAACGATCTGCAACAACAGCAACGACAACAGCAACAACAACAACAACAACAACAACAACAGCAGCAACAACAACAACAACAGCCGCACCAACAACAGGCAATCATCGAGAATATTGCCATGCATTCATCGTTCGACCCGCCAACGCCGCCTTCACCTCAGCTTCCCGCAAAGAATACCTCTCCGGTGAGTTCGTTTTAGTTCCTCGTGCGCTCATTTCTGGCCTCTAATGCAAAAAAAAAGATCAAGTTAGTGGTAAGATAAGGGATAATAGATCCGTAACTAAGGTGGGCTAATTGGATGCATGCATTATTGCGCAGGCAATTTTTGCATGGAAATATTGAGAATAGTTGCTGTGAAAGCGAATCACGAAGGAATCTGGGTCATGCATTCTTATGAGCAATCGCATCGTGAAGTGATCAAAAGCGAACTCGTGATGAAAATTTCGAGTGAAGGTATTCACGATTGGCATTTTAGGCACTCATAATTTTGAACGAATCATTGCTTCAGTTGCAGTTCTGCTTGGCAGTGATCGTGCAATAGTGGCATTGATGAATGCAAGCCTATTGCCGTTAAATTTCGACCAGTTTTCGAATATTAAACGTACAAAAAAGCGTCTTGAAAAATCATTCGTTTTTAATTTTTACGTTTTGAGGCTAAGATCGCCGTAGATTTTGCAGAAAATGGCCATCCGAAAAATCGATGTTTGCCCTCCCCTCCCCTCCCCCGCAACTCTGAATCTTTTGCGTGTCGATTGATTTTAAGATTTGCTAGCTGTAAGGGTTTGAGATCTTGTTAGATCAGAAGTGTAGAAATGCGAAAAACCAATCGACTACCCCGTCCCTTTCGCGCACACTGTTCAATGTTTCCAACATACCCTAACATCGTGCTGAATAGCAATGATTGATTTTTCAAATTTCCTTGCATGCTTTCACTTCGCGTCTCAATATGACTTGTATAAAAGGTATCATACCTAGTCTCTTCGTCCGTGCAGCCCATCGTTCAGATGCAGCCGAAGTTTTTCTAGTTATTAGCTGCGTTTCCAATTCTAGTTCTCAGTTTTTCCAGTTTTCTAGAAATAATAGCCCGGTCGGGTTATCTTTCCATCTAATTTTTGAATGAGTCTCAACCACTTCCATGGATATCGTCATGATTGAAGTGCAATTTAGTTATTCCTTTCAATGCTGAGCCTATTTCTTTTTCTGATGATATGTCTTTAAACGAAAACTGGTTGATTCATTGTTTCTTGCGGCCTTTCTAAACTTATTCACTGCTTCAGCATAAGTTATTATTGACAGAACGTCGTAGGCAACCTAGCGCTTCATGATCTCTATGTGCCTATTAATTCGCTGCCTTTTCCAATTGTAACTTAACCTCGTTTAAGAATAAAATCAGATTTTCTCATCATCTCATCGTTGGATTTAGACACTGTCTTCATGCTTTGTCGTTTTAGTATTCTTTATCAACAAACCTAAAAGCAGTAATGTTGTTCATTGAAATTTTGGTTCTTTGTGAAATTGAGTGTATATTGTTGTTGCAACTCACCTGATTTGCAATTCTGAAATAAAACGGCCATAAATACATGTTGGCGGCCTTGGATTGTTCTTTGTAAATGGCATTCCAGTGCTAATAATGCACCTATATCTCGCTTTATGAGCGAAACAGTATATTTCTACAAGGGAATCGATGAAATTATTGAATCCAATGTGATCTTTTTTGAAACACATTTCATCGAATTTAATGCGGGCAGTCTTTCTGAAATTAATCACCTTCACAGAGCAGCTGCCTAATTCTTATTGCTGTAATATTACTGAAACGAAAATGTTCACAGATCGACGTCACTCACTATTGAATTTGTGCACAAATTTAAGCGCATCATTGCTGCCTTTCGATTCTGTATTAGCCACAACTTTCCGCACCTCTTAATGAGATGTTCATTTTAGTCATACCAATAAGCGCATATACTTTTTCTTTGTATGACTATGTCCTGAAAGGGGTGGCAAATCTCAACGTTTCGTTTCATTTTATACGCGTTATGTTCTCTGTCATTATTTGTGTTAATTGTTGAGAGCGATTGTTTTTAATCATCAAAACTAGTATGCTACAGCGTCACGAAACAAACGTTTGAATGCAATAGATGTGATGGAGTAACGCAAACAAGCAGCGATATTGTTTTGTTTTAGTTCCAGATTCTAAATCCGACACAGAGTAGCTCGAGGATGTCGCTCAGTGATGACCATTATGATCAATATATGATGGCCGCAAATCCGAGCCATTCGAAACTATTGCGTAGGAATCGACCTTCTCTGACGAGGCAGCCAGATGCTGTACATGATATATGTCAGGTTATTTCAGCGATCCCTTATTTCCATCAATGGATGCATCCAACTTCATTTGAGTCTATTAGTTACCCGAATGGTTGCATTAACGAATCATATTCATCGTTGCACATGAACGATGATGTGTTTTATTTTGCTAATGGGATATTAATAATCGAAAATATCCCTAACAAGTTGAAATATTATTCAGTTAATGAGAGAAAGCAGATTAGAAAAGTGTAAAAATTGTTTTTTATATAGAGGAACTGAACAATTTCTTTTGCTGGAATGCAATTCACTGTTTAGCCTCATACATTTAAAGTAAAATTTTCATCTAAAGTAATGAATTATATTTTACTATTGGATAATATTTTATTAGTTTACAAATAACAAGTAAATATTGAGAAAGAAATTCGGCACACAACGTCACTTCTTTCTCAAAAATAATCTTGCAGATGAGATATGAAGGAAACGACTATTAGTCCCAAAGATTGTTGATGAATACATCTAGTTGGGTATATCGCTTGACGATTCCTAAAGTACTAGTACGTTCATCAAAGTCCCATAGAAAATAGAAAGCATACGATTGTGGGTGTAGGTTGTAGCGATTATAAGTTCATCTGACTAGAGTTGTCATTCGAGGGGAGTAGGTTGCTCGATTTGCGATACACGAATCGTCGAAGTTCACTGGTAATGAAGGCGATCTGTGAACTGAACAAATACCTAAAGAATGATTGTGACTGTATGCAATCGAAATGAAACAACTATGATAGATAATGAGTTCAAGATATTGGAGTGATTTGTTGGCAATGAAATGGTTGTAGGCCTTCTTACAGGGTCTAAATAGGCGGTCAACACTGGCATCAGCTAGAGATCGTCGACTCGACGAGGTGGTGGCACGTGAGAGTGGGGATGGTGAGAATCGTGGCTCGCTACCGAATCTGACAGAACTAGAAACTACGGGCGTTTACTTGAGGAGAGAGGAGGCGGCACGACTAGCCTCTCAACAACGACAAGAAATGCAACGTCTTCTTGAAGAGGAGCAATTACTAAGGAGCAATCCGCTCCGATATTTATTTCATCCCGCATTTAGGGTCAGCTCCTCACTTCTTTCAGAACGTCGTATTACGCAGAAGTTGGTATCAACACTATTTCACTAGAGCCAAAAAAATTCAATTCACTTCCTTATAGCATCTAAGGTGCAAACTGAGACCGTTCTAGTGCAATAGCACTGTACATTTAACCGTATTTTGTTGATCGATTGCGTGCACAGCTGGTTGCGCTTTATGGCCGTTGTTTCTACTTGTGTTTTGTTTAATTTTGTGCACAATTTTCTTGAAATTGGAGGATTCTGTAGATTCAGAAACAGTTAACCAGACTGGTCGCTTTTCACAGCTAGAAGTTATTTTAATTTAGCGTTGTTGACTGAAGCATTGCTATACTTTTGCAGTGCGCAATTTCTCGTAACAGTCATTTTGTTGTTTTCTGGGCAAATGAACTTCGAACTTTTGGTTGTCCACTTCGGTGAACGTTTAAAGCAACGTTGAATGGTCATCTATCCACTAATGTTGTTCTTTCAGACACTCGCATTTTGATTCAAAAATTTAAAAGTGTATCCCATTTGCATTCCTGCAAGGAAAATACGATAATATCGTGAGGAAATTCATTACGGTAATAAGCATATAATTTGATTTATGTTAAGATCACCAATTCTGATCGTAGAAAAATGATATAATTACTGAAGTTTTCGTGGTATGTAGGTGCATCATAATAGTCAAATTTTCACTTGAAAGCTTGTGCTATGATTGAAATTAAACTGAAGTTAGGTTGAAATTAAAAGCTTGCTGTGATTTCACAAATTGCGGTTAAACGCCCCGTTTAGCATCTAACAACGTAAACTCATGCATACCTTATCGTCTTTCGTGACGACAAAAAATTTTTCCTGCAGTATTAATGACTTCTTATTCATCGCAAATTGACCTTCTGCAGCTTTACCCACCTAACAAACAAGGAAGTCAGCTTTGCAATCTTGAAAAAGACTTCACGTTGCAGAACTCTTGCGTATTTATTTGCTGGATAAAAATAAGGAGCCGTAAATATTGAAGGAGACGAGGAATGGGAAGGATTGGAGGCGCTCATTATATCTGGGGAGATCCGAATAGTATAAGGATGAATCGCCGATTCGAAGGCTATTTTTTGGAGTTACTTGTCGAACAACGATTGTCATAGATTTACAAACGGTAATACAGGGTGTTATATATGAGAAAAATTGCAGGCGTGGCTGATTCGATGGAGGTTACCATTAATGTTGGCATTGGCGAACGTTTTCCTATTGTTGCTCTTCTACAAACTGCTCACTTACGACAAGCGAACGCGTTGAACGTCGACTTATCTGTTATATTTTGGTGCTAAAAAGAAAAGCAAATGTCGCAATGTTTTTCTTCTTCTTCTCTCTCTTCTTTCTTTTTCTTTCACTCTCTTTTTTTTACTGCAAAGAAACGACTTTAAACGTGTGCGACGCGTTCTTTTTTTTTTTCAAAAAATCTTACATAAAATTCTTTTCAGTTCAACAATATTTTCTTTGTTGTGTCGCACCAACGTTTCTAATTGCGTCTTAACACTGCCCGCAGTAATCTCTTCCACTCTGTTTGCTCGCATTTCACACCTATACACTCTAAATATCAAATAGCTGGCTAATTTAGTCTGTATTTTCGCTAATTTTCAGAAGAAAAAAAAAAACATTTTCATCACCGATAAAAGGGAACTACATGAGTGCATGATTATTGTGCACAAACTCTCTGCATAGTGTCAGGCCAAGTTTCGGCACTCACCTTTGGCATAACTCTTCGAGGAAGTTGTTGTTTTAAAATGGAATCTACATGCGAACATAGTTTAGAATAGTGGTTAATTAAGAATATAATTGATTGAAGTTGATCGCCTCGGTCTTAAAAACTATTGCTTGAAATGCGGAACGATTTTACCAAAATTAAAAAGTATCAGAAAAAAATTGCTTCGTTAATTGTGCGTTGTCGCATATCTGATTGTATAAGTTTCGACTGTCGAAAATCGCATATCTAAATGCTGAATATTTCCGACGTGAGGAATATCTGTAATGTAGGCGAAGATACGGAACGGATAAGCCATCTGAAGCTGATTAGGATGGCCGACAAGCTGTTTTCTTGTCGATTTTTTTGTTGTTTACAGAGGGGGAATAAGTGTATATTAGTAATTCGATAAGAGCAAATTGAGATTGCTTTCCACTGTGCCAATAATGCAACATCGTGATTTATTGTTTTATTGTTTTTGAAGTTATGTAACAATGCATAACTAATCAAAACAACACTGGTAACAGTATTGATTATTACTGATAGTAATGAGGAAAAAGAGGTTGTCGCGAGCGGCTTTGCGTCAACTAGAATTGTCTTTTACTAGTTTCTCGTTCATTGTTTTTTTTTCTTTGATTTTTCTCCATTATTTCAGATGTTCTGAGGCCTTATCACAAATACGTTTATTTTTTTCGTCTAATGAGCCACAAACGCATAAAAAGAAATATAGTGAGTGTTTGTATGTAATTCACACAGACAAGCATAATATGATCTTTGATTCCATAAATGGCATTAATCAGTTGATACGGTCATGTTGAGCGTTAAATTGTGATGGTGATATCACTGCAGCGAGTATGAAACCGACCGGGCAAGATAATTCGACCAATGAGGAATCTCGATGAAATTGTTGAATGGAGTTATTGAGCAGAAACTCTAAATTGTTACGAACCCACTCTTGATATCAAGCAGAAAAATGGCAGCCTACCTCGTAGCTTTGAAACGTTGCCCAAGGCAACTTTTATGTAAATTTGCCAAGCATACCCTGACAGTCGAGAAAATAAGACCGACAAGGTGTACGCAAAGCAGGTTGCCCTTCGAAGCGTTTCATAAGGTCATGTTTGGTCTTGGAAACCCAAAAACATATGCTTAGTAGGGCGAACCGCCGCTTCTGCAACCACCCATCTCAGACTGCATGGACCTTGCTTTTAGCGGGTAATGGGTGTCAGCCTGCATAGGTGAGGATTAGCACAACCTCATTTACCAACAGCCTAAGCCTATCAGTACGTCAGATCATCATGCAAAGACAAAAAAGTCGATAAAGCTGAATGGGCCATTTCTTTGAGCTAAAAAAATGCGTTTTGTCAACATTTTCTTCTCGATTAATCCTCCATTTTCCAAACTATGTAACTGCTTTACGTACCTACTTTTTTTTCAAAATTTGCAGTCCCCTACATTATCACGTCTACTGCCTCTCGAATATTTCGTCTCTCAGCTTTTCACCTGTTTAATGAGACCAAAAACCTGGCACGCCAAACTTTCAATTAACTTACGACCCTCGCAAATTGGAAAGCATATTCATAGAGCGGCGCACACCCATCCAAAGTGGAGACAGCCGCTTAGTGGGTACGGAGCCCCATATCCTCCGAGGATATCTCGTTTGCTGGATGCGTGGGACTAAGAAGGGGAAGTTTGGGGTATCGCAGTAACACAATTTATGGCGTTCATAATTCTCAGACGAAAGAAGATATTCTTAACACGACAACTCCTCTAAAAAATGTGCATGTGCATCTTTTCCAGAAAAATGCCCAAAACACTCAAGAGAAAAACTCCGCATTAGATAAAATACTTTTTAGAATCTTTCTAGCCAAAACGCCAATTCTCTCCATCGAACTTTCTTCCTGCTCCAACGAAGTCAACAATTTGCTTTGATAAAAAATGATCGGCTTCGCAATTTTAACCATCAGCTGCATCCACACTAAATTTCCTTTACTTCATCATGCTTTAGTGATAATTACATCCAACCACCACATGAATATCAATTTTTTCACCGCACATACCCACCGAAAAGTCTGCGTTCGAAACGAATTGGAAAATAATCCACGACCATATAATGCGTTGGGTGTGATACTTGGTAGCACATACTGCTAAAAAACTCGCATTTGCTTTGCAAACCATTGAGCAGCACCTGTTCAGTGTTGAATCAACAAACTCCACTCAAATAGAAGACGCCTCTTTGCTTTAAAAAATTATAAATATTAAGAGTAAGAACCTACATCAAATTAACAATATCTCACATCACACACTGAATAGCAACGACAACAGAGCAGTTAGATGGAAATATAAATTTGAAAAAAAAAACGAAGAAAATGAAAGGAACAATCGGGTGTCTGAGGAGAGCAGAAACGAAAATACAAATAGGTAATATCGCAAAATCGTGCTCAGTCTACAAACGACGAATTTTGGCGCCTAATTTCGCCGGCGAACGCGCCAAAAAACGGATTTTGGCGCCTAATTTCGCCGGCGCCCGCGCCAAAAAACCAATTTTGGCGCATAATTTCGCCGGCGCCCACGAAAAAAAACCAATTTTGGCGCCTAATTTCGCCGGCGCCCGCGCTAAAAAACCAATTTTGGCGCCTAATTTCGCCGGCGCCCGCGCCAAAAAACGCATTTTGGCGCCTAATTTCGCCGGCGCCCGCGCCAAAAAACGCATTTTGGCACCTAATTTCGTCGGCGCCCGCGCCAAAAAACGAATTTTGGCGCCTAATTTCGCCTGCGCCCGCGCCAAAAAACCAATTTTGGCGCCCAATTTCTCCGGCGCCCGCGCCAAAAACGGATTTTGGCACCTAATTTCGCCGGCGCCCGCGCCAAAAAACCAATTTTGGCGCATAATTTCGCCGGCGCCCACGAAAAAAAACCAATTTTGGCGCCTAATTTCGCCGGCGCCCGCGCTAAAAAACCAATTTTGGCGCCTAATTTCGCCGGCGCCCGCGCTAAAAAACCAATTTTGGCGCCTAATTTCGCCTGCGCCCGCGCCAAAAAACCAATTTTGGCACCCAATTTCTCCGGCGCCCGCGCCAAAATCGGATTTTGGCACCTAATTTCGCCGGCGCCCGCGCCAAAAAACGCATTTTGGCGCCTAATTTCGTCGGCGCCCGCGCCAAAAAACACAATTTTGGCGCCTAATTTCGCCGGCGTCCGCGCCAAAAAACGAATTTTGGCGCCTAATTTCGCTTGCGCCCGCGCCAAAAAACACAATTTTGGCGCCTAATTTCGCCGGCGCCCGCGCCAAAAAACGCATTTTGGCGCCTAATTTCGTCGGCGCCCGCGCCAAAAAACGAATTTTGGCGCCTAATTTCGCTTGCGCCCGCGCCAAAAAACACAATTTTGGCGCCTAATTTCGCCGGCGCCCGCGCCAAAAAACGCATTTTGGCGCCTAATTTCGTCGGCGCCCGCGCCAAAAAACGAATTTTGGCGCCTAATTTCGTCGGCGCCCGCGCCAAAAAACGAATTTTGGCGCCTAATTTCGTCGGCGCCGGCGCCAAAAAACGAATTTTGGCGCCTAATTTCGCCGGCGTCCGCGCTAAAAAACCAATTTCGGCGCCTAATTTCGCCGGCGCCCGCGCCAAAAAACGAATTTTGGGGCCTAATTTCGCTTGCGCCCGCGCCAAAAAACGCATTTTGGCGCCTAATTTCGTCGGCGCCCGCGCCAAAAAACGAATTTTGGCGCCTAATTTCGCTTGCGCCCGCGCCAAAAAACCAATTTTGGCGCCTAATTTCGCCGGCGCCCGCGCCAAAAAACGCATTTTGGCGCCTAATTTCGCCGGCGTCCGCGCTAAAAAACCAATTTTGGTGCCTAATTTGGCCGGCGCCCGCGCCAAAAACGGATTTTGGCACCTAATTTCGCCGGCGCCCGCGCCAAAAAACGAATTTTGGCGCCTAATTTCGCCGGCGCCCGCGCCAAAAAACCAATTTTGTCGCCTAATTTCGCCGGCGCCCGCGCCAAAAAACCAATTTTGGCGCCTAATTTCGCCGGCGCCCGCGCCAAAAAACCAATTTTGTCGCCTAATTTCGCTTGCGCCCGCGCCAAAAAACCAATTTTGGCGCCTAATTTCGCCGGCGCCCGCGCCAAAAAACGAATTTTGGCGCCTAATTTCGCTTGCGCCCGCGCCAAAAAACCAATTTTGGCGCCCAATTTCTCCGGCGCCCGCGCCAAAAACGGATTTTGGCACCTAATTTCGCCGGCGCCCGCGGCAAAAAACCAATTTTGGCGCATAATTTCGCCGGCGCCCACGAAAAAAAACCAATTTTGGCGCCTAATTTCGCCGGCGCCCGCGCTAAAAAACCAATTTTGGCGCCTAATTTCGCCGGCGCCCGCGCCAAAAAACCAATTTTGGCGCCCAATTTCTCCGGCGCCCGCGCCAAAATCGGATTTTGGCACCTAATTTCGCCGGCGCCCGCGCCAAAAAACGCATTTTGGCGCCTAATTTCGTCGGCGCCCGCGCCAAAAAACACAATTTTGGCGCCTAATTTCGCCGGCGTCCGCGCCAAAAAACGAATTTTGGCGCCTAATTTCGCTTGCGCCCGCGCCAAAAAACACAATTTTGGCGCCTAATTTCGCCGGCGCCCGCGCCAAAAAACGCATTTTGGCGCCTAATTTCGTCGGCGCCCGCGCCAAAAAACGAATTTTGGCGCCTAATTTCGTCGGCGCCCGCGCCAAAAAACGAATTTTGGCGCCTAATTTCGTCGGCGCCCGCGCCAAAAAACGAATTTTGGCGCCTAATTTCGCCGGCGTCCGCGCTAAAAAACCAATTTTGGCGCCTAATTTCGCCGGCGCCCGCGCCAAAAAACGAATTTTGGGGCCTAATTTCGCTTGCGCCCGCGCCAAAAAACGCATTTTGGCGCCTAATTTCGTCGGCGCCCGCGCCAAAAAACGAATTTTGGCGCCTAATTTCGCTTGCGCCCGCGCCAAAAAACCAATTTTGGCGCCTAATTTCGCCGGCGCCCGCGCCAAAAAACGCATTTTGGCGCCTAATTTCGCCGGCGCCCGCGCTAAAAAACCAATTTTGGCGCCTAATTTCGCCGGCGCCCGCGCCAAAAAACGAATTTTGGGGCCTAATTTCGCCGGCGCCCGCGCCAAAAAACGCATTTTGGCGCCTAATTTCGTCGGCGCCCGCGCCAAAAAACGAATTTTGGCTCCTAATTTCGCTTGCGCCCGCGCCAAAAAACCAATTTTGGCGCCTAATTTCGCCGGCGCCCGCGCCAAAAAACGCATTTTGGCGCCTAATTTCGCCGGCGTCCGCGCTAAAAAACCAATTTTGGTGCCCAATTTGGCCGGCGCCCGCGCCAAAAACGGATTTTGGCACCTAATTTCGCCGGCGCCCGCGCCAAAAAACGCATTTTGGCGCCTAATTTCGTCGGCGCCCGCGCCAAAAAACGAATTTTGGCGCCTAATTTCGCTTGCGCCCGCGCCAAAAAACCAATTTTGCGCCTAATTTCGCCGGCGCCCGCGCCAAAAAACGCATTTTGGCGCCTAATTTCCCCTGCGCCCGCGCCAAAAAACCAATTTTGCCGCCCAATTTCGCCGGCGCCCGCGCTAAAAAACGCATTCTGTCGCCTAATTTCGCCGGCGCCCGCGCCAAAAAACGAATTTTGGCGCCTACTTTCGTCGGCGCCCGCGCCAAAAAACGAATTTTGGCGCCTAATTTCGCTTGCGCCCGCGCCAAAAAACCAATTTTGGCGCCTAATTTCGCCGGCGCCCGCGCCAAAAAAGCAATTTTTGGCGGCTAATTTCGCTTGCGCCCGCGCCAAAAAACCAATTTTGGCGCCTAATTTCGTCGGCGCCCGCGCCAAAAAACGAATTTTGGCGCCCAATTTCGCCGGCGCCCGCGCCAAAAAACCAATTTTGGCGCCTAATTTCGCCGGCGCCCGCGCTAAAAAACCATTTTTGGCGCCTAATTTCGCCGGCGCCCGCGCTAAAAAACCAATTTTGGCGCCTAATTTCGCCGGCGCCCGCGCCAAAAAACGCATTTTGTCGCCTAAATTCGCCGGCGCCCGCGCCAAAAAACCAATTTTGGCGCCTAATTTCGCCGGCGCCCGCGCCAAAAAACGAATTTTGGCGCCTAATTTCGCTTGCGCCCGCGCCAAAAAACCAATTTTGGCGCCTAATTTCGTCGGCGCCCGCGCCAAAAAACGAATTTTGGCGCCTAATTTCGCCGGCGCCCGCGCCAAAAAACCCATTTTGGCGCCTAATTTCGCCGGCGCCCGCGCCAAAAAACCCATTTTGGCGCCTAATCTCGTCGGCGCCCGCGCCAAAAAACGAATTTTGGCGCCTAATTTCGCTGCGCCCGCGCCAAAAAACCAATTTTGGCGCCTAATTTCGTCGGCGCCCGCGCCAAAAAACCAATTTTGGCGCCTAATTTCGCTTGCGGCCGCGCCAAAAAACCAATTTTGGCGCCTAATTTCGCCGGCGCCCGCGCCAAAAAACGAATTTTGGTGCCTAATTTGGCCGGCGCCCGCGCCAAAAAACGAATTTTGGCGCCTGATTTCGCTTGTACCCGCGCCAAAAAACGCACTTTGGCGCCTAATTTCGTCGGCGCCCGCGCCAAAAAACGAATTTTGGCGCACAATTTCGCCGGCGCCCGCGCCAAAAAACCCATTTTGGCGCCTAATTTCGTCGGCGCCCGCGCCAAAAAACGAATTTTGGCGCCTAATTTCGCTTGCGCCCGCGCCAAAAAACCAATTTTGGCGCCTAATTTCGCAGGCGCCCGCGCCAAAAAACGCATTTTGGCGCCTAATTTCCCCTGCGCCCGCGCCAAAAAACCAATTTTGGCGCCCAATTTCGCCGGCGCCCGCGCCAAAAAACCAATTTTGGCGCCTAATTTCGCTTGCGCCCGCGCCAAAAAACCAATTTTGGCGCCTAATTTCGCAGGCGCCCGCGCCAAAAAACGCATTTTGGCGCCTAATTTCCCCTGCGCCCGCGCCAAAAAACCAATTTTGGCGCCCAATTTCGCCGGCGCCCGCGCCAAAAAACCAATTTTGGCGCCTAATTTCGCAGGCGCCCGCGCCAAAAAACGCATTTTGGCGCCTAATTTCGCTTGCGCCTGCGCCAAAAAACCAATTTTGGCGCCTAATTTCGCCGGCGCCCGCGCCAAAAAACGAATTTTGGGGCCTAATTTCGCCGGCGCCCGCGCCAAAAAACCAATTTTGGCGCCCAATTTCGCCGGCGCCCGCGCCAAAAAACCAATTTTGGCGCCTAATTTCGCAGGCGCCCGCGCCAAAAAACGAATTTTGGCGCCTAATTTCGCTTGCGCCTGCGCCAAAAAACCAATTTTGGCGCCTAATTTCGCCGGCGCCCGCGCCAAAAAACGAATTTTGGGGCCTAATTTCGCCGGCGCCCGCGCCAAAAAACCAATTTTGGCGCCCAATTTCGCCGGCGCCCGCGCCAAAAAACCCATTTTGGCGCCTAATTTCGCTTGCGCCCGCGCCAAAAAACGCATTTTGGCGCCTAATTTCGCTTGCGCCCGCGCCAAAAAACCAATTTTGGCGCCTAATTTCGCCGGCGCCCGCGCCAAAAAACCAATTTTGGCGCCTAATTTCGCTTGCGCCCGCGCCAAAAAACCAATTTTGGCGCCTAATTTCGCTTGCGCCCGCGCCAAAAAACGAATTTTGGCGCCTAATTTCGCTTGCGCCTGCGCCAAAAAACCAATTTTGGCGCCTAATTTCGCCGGCGCCCGCGCCAAAAAAGCAATTTTGGCGCCTAATTTCGCTTGCGCCCGCGCCAAAAAACCAATTTTGGCGCCTAATTTCGCCGGCGCCCGCGCCAAAAAACGCATTTTGGCGCCTAATTTCCCCTGCGCTCGCGCCAAAAAACCAATTTTGGCGCCCAATTTCGCCGGCGCCCGCGCCAAAAAAGCAATTTTGGCGCCTAATTTCGCCGGCGCCCGCGCCAAAAAACGCATTTTGGCGCCTAATTTCCCCTGCGCCCGCGCCAAAAAACCAATTTTGGCGCCCAATTTCGCCGGCGCCCGCGCCAAAAAACCCATTTTGGCGCCTAATTTCGTCGGCGCCCGCGCCAAAAAACGAATTTTGGCGCCTAATTTCGCTTGCGCCCGCGCCAAAAAACCAATTTTGGCGCCTAATTTCGCAGGCGCCCGCGCCAAAAAACGCATTTTGGCGCCTAATTTCCCCTGCGCCCGCGCCAAAAAACCAATTTTGGCGCCCAATTTCGCCGGCGCCCGCGCCAAAAAACCAATTTTGGCGCCTAATTTCTCCGGCGCCCGCGCCAAAAAACGCATTTTGGCGCCTAATTTCCCCTGCGCCCGCGCCAAAAAACGCATTTTGGCGCCTAATTTCCCCTGCGCCCGCGCCAAAAAACCAATTTTGGCGCCCAATTTCGCCGGCGCCCGCGCCAAAAAACCCATTTTGGCGCCTGATTTCGTCGGCGCCCGCGCCAAAAATTGAATTTTGGCGCCTAATTTCGCTTGCGCCCGCGCCAAAAAACCAATTTTGGCGCCTAATTTCGCCGGCGCCCGCACCAAAAAAGCAATTTTGGCGCCTAATTTCGCTTGCGCCCGCGCCAAAAAACCAATTTTGGCGCCTAATTTCGCCGGCGCCCGCGTCAAAAAACGCATTTTGTCGCCTAATTTCGCCGGCGCCCGCGCCAAAAAACCAATTTTGGCGCCTAATTTCGCCGGCGCCCGCGCTAAAAAACCAATTTTTGGCGGCTAATTTCGCTTGCGCCCGCGCCAAAAAACCAATTTTGGCGCCTAATTTCGTCGGCGCCCGCGCCAAAAAACGAATTTTGGCGCCTAATTTCGCCGGCGCCCGCGCCAAAAAACCAATTTTGGCGCCTAATTTCGCCGGCGCCCGCGCTAAAAAACCATTTTTGGCGCCTAATTTCGCCGGCGCACGCGCTAAAAAACCAATTTTGGCGCCTAATTTCGCCGGCGCCCGCGCCAAAAAACGCATTTTGTCGCCTAAATTCGCCGGCGCCCGCGCCAAAAAACCAATTTTGGCGCCTAATTTCGCCGGCGCCCGCGCCAAAAAACGAATTTTGGCGCCTATTTTCGCTTGCGCCCGCGCCAAAAAACCAATTTTGGCGCCTAATTTCGCCGGCGCCCGCGCCAAAAAAGCAATTTTTGGCGGCTAATTTCGCTTGCGCCCGCACCAAAAAACCAATTTTGGCGCCTAATTTCGTCGGCGCCCGCGCCAAAAAACGAATTTTGGCGGCTAATTTCGCCGGCGCCCGCGCCAAAAAACCAATTTTGGCGCCTAATTTCGCCGGCGCCCGCGCCAAAAAACCAATTTTGGCGCCTAATTTCGCCGGCGCCCGCGCCAAAAAACGAATTTTGGCGCCTATTTTCGCTTGCGCCCGCGCCAAAAAACCAATTTTGGCGCCTAATTTCGTCGGCGCCCGCGCCAAAAAACGAATTTTGGCGCCTAATTTCGCCGGCGCCCGCGCCAAAAAACCCATTTTGGCGCCTAATTTCGCCGGCGCCCGCGCCAAAAAACCCATTTTGGCGCCTAATCTCGTCGGCGCCCGCGCCAAAAAACGAATTTCGGCGCCTAATTTCGCTTGCGCCCGCGCCAAAAAACCAATTTTGGCGCCTAATTTCGTCGGCGCCCGCGCCAAAAAACCAATTTTGGCGCCTAATTTCCCTTGCGCCCGCGCCAAAAGCCAATTTTGGCGCCTAATTTCGCCGGCGCCCGCGCCAAAAAACGCATTTTGGCGCCTAATTTCGCCGGCGCCCGCGCCAAAAAACGCATTTTGGCGCCTAATTTCGCCGGCGCCCGCGCCAAAAAACCAATTTTGGCGCCTAATTTCGCCGGCGCCCGCGCTAAAAAACCATTTTTGGCGCCTAATTTCGCCGGCGCCCGCGCTAAAAAACCAATTTTGGCGCCTAGTTTCGCCGGCGCCCGCGCCAAAAAACGCATTTTGTCGCCTAAATTCGCCGGCGCCCGCGCCAAAAAACCAATTTTGGCGCCTAATTTCGCCGGCGCCCGCGCCAAAAAACGAATTTTGGCGCCTACTTTCGCTTGCGCCCGCGCCAAAAAACCAATTTTGGCGCCTAATTTCGCCGGCGCCCGCGCCAAAAAAGCAATTTTTGGCGGCTAATTTCGCTTGCGCCCGCGCCAAAAAACCAATTTTGGCGCCTAATTTCGTCGGCGCCCGCGCCAAAAAACGAATTTTGGCGGCTAATTTCGCCGGCGCCCGCGCCAAAAAACCAATTTTGGCGCCTAATTTCGCCGGCGCCCGCGCTAAAAAACCATTTTTGGCGCCTAATTTCGCCGGCGCCCGCGCTAAAAAACCAATTTTGGCGCCTAATTTCGCCGGCGCCCGCGCCAAAAAACGCATTTTGTCGCCTAAATTCGCCGGCGCCCGCGCCAAAAAACCAATTTTGGCGCCTAATTTCGCCGGCGCCCGCGCCAAAAAACGAATTTTGGCGCCTATTTTCGCTTGCGCCCGCGCCAAAAAACCAATTTTGGCGCCTAATTTCGTCGGCGCCCGCGCCAAAAAACGAATTTTGGCGCCTAATTTCGCCGGCGCCCGCGCCAAAAAACCCATTTTGGCGCCTAATTTCGTCGGCGCCCGCGCCAAAAAACCAATTTTGGCGCCTAATTTCGCTTGCGGCCGCGCCAAAAAACCAATTTTGGCGCCTAATTTCGCCGGCGCCCGCGCCAAAAAACGAATTTTGGTGCCTAATTTGGCCGGCGCCCGCGCCAAAAAACGAATTTTGGCGCCTAATTTCGCTTGCACCCGCGCCAAAAAACGCATTTTGGCGCCTAATTTCGTCGGCGCCCGCGCCAAAAAACGAATTTTGGCGCCTAATTTCGCTTGCGCCCGCGCCAAAAAACCAATTTTGGCGCCTAATTTCGCCGGCGCCCGCGCCAAAAAAGCAATTTTTGGCGCCTAATTTCGCTTGCGCCCGCGCCAAAAAACCAATTTTGGCGCCTAATTTCGCCGGCGCCCGCGCCAAAAAACGCATTTTGTCGCCTAATTTCGCCGGCGCCCGCGCCAAAAAACCAATTTTGGCGCCTAATTTCGCCGGCGCCCGCGCTAAAAAACCAATTTTGGCGCCTAATTTCGCCGGCGCCCGCGCCAAATACGAATTTTGGCGCCTAATTTCGCTTGCGCCCGCGCCAAAAAACCAATTTTGGCGCCCAATTTCGCCGGCGCCCGCGCCAAAAAACCCATTTTGGCGCCTAATTTCTTCGGCGCCCGCGCCAAAAAACCAATTTTGGCGCCTAATTTCGCCGGCGCCCGCGCCAAAAAACGCATTTTGGCGCCTAATTTCGTCGGCGCCCGCGCCAAAAAACGAATTTTGGCGCCTAATTTCGCCGGCGCCCGCGCCAAAAAACCAATTTTGGCGCCTAATTTCGCCGGCGCCCGCGCTAAAAAACCAATTTTGTCGCCTAAATTCGCCGGCGCCCGCGCCAAAAAACCAATTTTGGCGCCTAATTTCGCCGGCGCCCGCGCCAAAAAACGAATTTTGGCGCCTAATTTCGCCGGCGCCCGCGCTAAAAATCCAATTTTGGCGCCTAATTTCGCCGGCGCCCGCGCCAAAAAACGCATTTTGTCGAATAAATTCGCCGGCGCCCGCGCCAAAAAACCAATTTTGGCGCCTAATTTCGCCGGCGCCCGCGCTAAAAAACCAATTTTGGCGCCTAATTTCGCCGGCGCCCGCGCCAAAAAACCAATTTTGGCGCCTAATTTGGCCGGCGCCCGCGCCAAAAAACGAATTTCGGCGCCTAATTTCGCTTGCGCCCGCGCGAAAAAACCAATTTTGGCGCCTAATTTCGCCTGCGCCCGCGCCAAAAAACCAATTTTGGCGCACAATTTCGCCTGCGCCCGCGCCAAAAAACCAATTTTGGCGCCTAATTTCGCCGGCGCCCGCGCCAAAAAACGCATTTTGTCGCCTAAATTCGCCGGCGCCCGCGCCAAAAAACCAATTTTGGCGCCTAATTTCGCCGGCGCCCGCGCTAAAAAACCAATTTTGGCGCCTAATTTCGCCGGCGCCCGCGCCAAAAAACGCATTTTGTCGCCTAAATTCGCCGGCGCCCGCGCCAAAAAACCAATTTTGGCGCCTAATTTCGCCGGCGCCCGCGCCAAAAAACGCATTTTGGCGCCTAATTTCGCCGGCGCCCGCGTCAAAAAACCAATTTTGGCGCCTAAATTCGCCGGCGCCCGCGCCAAAAAACCAATTTTGGCGCCTAATTTCGCCGGCGCCCGCGCTAAAAAACCAATTTTGGCGCCTAATTTCTTCGGCGCCCGCGCCAAAAAACCAATTTTGGCGCCTAATTTCGCCGGCGCCCGCGCCAAAAAACGCATTTTGGCGCCTAATTTCGCCGGCGCCCGCGTCAAAAAACGCATTTTGGCGCCTAATTTCGTCGGCGCCCGCGCCAAAAAACGAATTTTGGCGCCTAATTTCGCCGGCGCCCGCGCCAAAAAACCAATTTTGGCGCCTAATTTCGCCGGCGCCCGCGCTAAAAAACCAATTTTGGCGCCTATTTTCGCCGGCGCCCGCGCTAAAAAACCAATTTTGGCGCCTAATTTCGCCGGCGCCCGCGCCAAAATACCAATTTTGGCGCCCAATTTCGCCGGCGCCCGCGCCAAGAACGGATTTTGGCACCTAATTTCGTCGGCGCCCGCGCAAAAAAACGAATTTTGGTGCCTAATTTCGCCTGCGCCCGCGCCAAATAACCAATTTTGGCGCCCAATTTCGCCGGCGCCCGCGCCAAAAATGGATTTTGGCACCTAATTTCGCCGGCGCCCGGGCCAAAAAACGAATTTTGGTGCCTAATTTGGCCGGCGCCCGCGCCAAAAAACCAATTTTGGCGCCTAATTTCGCCGGCGCCCGCGCCAAAAAACCAATTTTGGCGCCTAATTTCGCCGGCGCCCGCGCTAAAAAACCAATTTTGGCGCCTAATTTCGCTTGCGCCCGCGCGAAAAAACCAATTTTGGCGCCTAATTTCGCCTGCGCCCGCGCCAAAAAACCAATTTTGGCGCACAATTTCGCCTGCGCCCGCGCCAAAAAACCAATTTTGGCGCCTATTTTCGCCGGCGCCCGCGCTAAAAAACCAATTTTGGCGCCTAATTTCGTCGGCGCCCGCGCCAAAAAACGCATTTTGTCGCCTAAATTCGCCGGCGCCCGCGCCAAAAAACCAATTTTGGCGCCTAATTTCGCCGGCGCCCGCGCCAAAAAACGAATTTTGGCGCCTAATTTCGCCGGCGCCCGCGCTAAAAAACCAATTTTGGCGCCTAATTTCGCCGGCGCCCGCGCCAAAAAACGCATTTTGTCGCCTAAATTCGCCGGCGCCCGCGCCAAAAAACCAATTTTGGCGCCTAATTTCGCCGGCGCCCGCGCTAAAAAACCAATTTTGGCGCCTAATTTCGCCGGCGCCCGCGCCAAAAAACCAATTTTGGCGCCTAATTTCGCCGGCGCCCGCGCCAAAATACCAATTTTGGCGCCCAATTTCGCCGGCGCCCGCGCAAAGAACGGATTTTGGCACCTAATTTCGTCGGCGCCCGCGCCAAAAAACCAATTTTGGCGCCTAATTTCGCCGGCGCCCGCGCCAAAAAACGCATTTTGGCGCCTAATTTCGCCGGCGCCCGCGCCAAAAAACCAATTTTGGCGCCTAATTTCGCTTGCGCCCGCGCCAAAAGCCAATTTTGGCGCCTAATTTCGCCGGCGCCCGCGCCAAAAAACGCATTTTGGCGCCTAATTTCGCCGGCGCCCGCGCCAAAAAACGCATTTTGGCGCCTAATTTCGTCGGCGCCCGCGCCAAAAAACCAATTTTGGCGCCTAATTTCGCCGGCGCCCGCGCCAAAAAACGCATTTTGGCGCCTAATTTCGCCGGCGCCCGCGTCAAAAAACCAATTTTGGCGCCTAAATTCGCCGGCGCCCGCGCCAAAAAACCAATTTTGGCGCCTAATTTCGCCGGCGCCCGCGCTAAAAAACCAATTTTGGCGCCTAATTTCTTCGGCGCCCGCGCCAAAAAACCAATTTTGGCGCCTAATTTCGCCGGCGCCCGCGCCAAAAAACGCATTTTGGCGCCTAATTTCGCCGGCGCCCGCGTCAAAAAACGCATTTTGGCGCCTAATTTCGTCGGCGCCCGCGCCAAAAAACGAATTTTGGCGCCTAATTTCGCCGGCGCCCGCGCCAAAAAACCAATTTTGGCGCCTAATTTCGCCGGCGCCCGCGCTAAAAAACCAATTTTGGCGCCTATTTTCGCCGGCGCCCGCGCTAAAAAACCAATTTTGGCGCCTAATTTCGCCGGCGCCCGCGCCAAAAAACGCATTTTGTCGCCTAAATTCGCCGGCGCCCGCGCCAAAAAACCAATTTTGGCGCCTAATTTCGCCGGCGCCCGCGCCAAAAAACGAATTTTGGCGCCTAATTTCGCCGGCGCCCGCGCTAAAAAACCAATTTTGGCGCCTAATTTCGCCGGCGCCCGCGCCAAAAAACGCATTTTGTCGCCTAAATTCGCCGGCGCCCGCGCCAAAAAACCAATTTTGGCGCCTAATTTCGCCGGCGCCCGCGCTAAAAAACCAATTTTGGCGCCTAATTTCGGCGGCGCCCGCGCCAAAAAACCAATTTTGGCGCCTAATTTCGCCGGCGCCCGCGCCAAAATACCAGTTTTTGCGCCCAATTTCGCCGGCGCCCGCGCCAAGAACGGATTTTGGCACCTAATTTCGTCGGCGCCCGCGCCAAAAAACGAATTTTGGTGCCTAATTTCGCCTGCGCCCGGGCCAAAAAACGAATTTTGGTGCCTAATTTGGCCGGCGCCCGCGCCAAAAAACGAATTTTGGCGCCTAATTTCGCTTGCGCCCGCGCGAAAAAACCAATTTTGGCGCCTAATTTCGCCTGCGCCCGCGCCAAAAAACCAATTTTGGCGCACAATTTCGCCTGCGCCCGCGCCAAAAAACAAATTTTGGCGCCTAATTTCGCCGGCGCCCGCGCCAAAAAACGAATTTTGGTGCCTAATTTGGCCGGCGCCCGCGCCAAAAAACCAATTTTGGCGCCTAATTTCGCTTGCACCCGCGCCAAAAAACGCATTTTGGCGCCTAATTTCGCTTGCGCCCGCGCCAAAAAACCAATTTTGGCGCCTAATTTCGCCGGCGCCCGCGCCAAAAAAGCAATTTTTGGCGCGTAATTTCCCCTGCGCCCGCGCCAAAAAACCAATTTTGGCGCCTAATTTCGCCGGCGCCCGCGCCAAAAAACGCATTTTATCGCCTAAATTCGCCGGCGCCCGCGCCAAAAAACCAATTTTGGCGCCTAATTTCGCCGGCGCCCGCGCTAAAAAACCAATTTTGGCGCCTAATTTCGCTTGCGCCCGCGCCAAAAAACCAATTTTGGCTCCCAATTTCGCTTGCGCCCGCGCCAAAAGCCAATTTTGGCGCCTAATTTCGCCGGCGCCCGCGCCAAAAAACGCCTTTTGGCGCCTAATTTCGCCGGCGCCCGCGCCAAAAAACGCATTTTGGCGCCTAATTTCGTCGGCGCCCGCGCCAAAAAACCAATTTTGGCGCCTAATTTCGCCGGCGCCCGGACCAAAAAACCAATTTTGGCGCCTAATTTCGCTTGCGCCCGCGCCAAAGAACCAATTTTGGCGCCTAATTTGGCCGGCGCCCGTGCCAAAAAACCAATTTTGGCGCCGAATTTCGCCTGCGCCCGCGCCAAAAAACCAATTTTGGCGCCTAATTTCGCATGCGCCCGCGCTAAAAAACCAATTTTGGCGCCTAATTTCGCCGGCGCCCGCGCCAAAAAACGCATTTTGTCGCCTAAATTCGCCGGCGCCCGCGCCAAAAAACCAATTTTGGCGCCTAATTTCGCCGGCGCCCGCGCTAAAAAACCAATTTTGGCGCCTAATTTCGCCGGCGCCCGCGCCAAAAAACCAATTTTGGCGCCTAATTTCGCCGGCGCCCGCGCCAAAATACCAATTTTGGCGCCCAATTTCGCCGGCGCCCGCGCAAAGAACGGATTTTGGCACCTAATTTCGTCGGCGCCCGCGCCAAAAAACCAATTTTGGCGCCTAATTTCGCCGGCGCCCGCGCCAAAAAACGCATTTTGGCGCCTAATTTCGCCGGCGCCCGCGCCAAAAAACCAATTTTGGCGCCTAATTTCGCTTGCGCCCGCGCCAAAAGCCAATTTTGGCGCCTAATTTCGCCGGCGCCCGCGCCAAAAAACGCATTTTGGCGCCTAATTTCGCCGGCGCCCGCGCCAAAAAACGCATTTTGGCGCCTAATTTCGTCGGCGCCCGCGCCAAAAAACCCATTTTGGCGCCTAATTTCTTCGGCGCCCGCGCCAAAAAACCAATTTTGGCGCCTAATTTCGCCGGCGCCCGCGCCAAAAAACGCATTTTGGCGCCTAATTTCGCCGGCGCCCGCGTCAAAAAACGCATTTTGGCGCCTAATTTCGTCGGCGCCCGCGCCAAAAAACGAATTTTGGCCCCTAATTTCGCCGGCGCCCGCGCCAAAAAACCAATTTTGGGGCCTAATTTCGCCGGCGCCCGCGCTAAAAAACCAATTTTGGCGCCTATTTTCGCCGGCGCCCGCGCTAAAAAACCAATTTTGGCGCCTAATTTCGCCGGCGCCCGCGCCAAAAAACGAATTTTGGCGCCTAATTTCGCCGGCGCCCGCGCTAAGAAACCAATTTTGGCGCCTAATTTCGCCGGCGCCCGCGCCAAAAAACGCATTTTGTCGCCTAAATTCGCCGGCGCCCGCGCCAAAAAACCAATTTTGGCGCCTAATTTCGCCGGCGCCCGCGCTAAAAAACCAATTTTGGCGCCTAATTTCTTCGGCGCCCGCGCCAAAAAACCAATTTTGGCGCCTAATTTCGCCGGCGCCCGCGCCAAAAAACGCATTTTGGCGCCTAATTTCGCCGGCGCCCGCGTCAAAAAACGCATTTTGGCGCCTAATTTCGTCGGCGCCCGCGCCAAAAAACCAATTTTGGCGCCTAATTTCGCCGGCGCCCGCGCTAAAAAACCAATTTTGGCGCCTAATTTCTTCGGCGCCCGCGCCAAAAAACCAATTTTGGCGCCTAATTTCGCCGGCGCCCGCGCCAAAAAACGCATTTTGGCGCCTAATTTCGCCGGCGCCCGCGCCAAAAAACGCATTTTGTCGCCTAAATTCGCCGGCGCCCGCGCCAAAAAACCAATTTTGGCGCCTAATTTCGCCGGCGCCCGCGCCAAAAAACGAATTTTGGCGCCTAATTTCGCCGGCGCCCGCGCTAAAAAACCAATTTTGGCGCCTAATTTCGCCGGCGCCCGCGCCAAAAAACGCATTTTGTCGCCTAAATTCGCCGGCGCCCGCGCCAAAAAACCAATTTTGGCGCCTAATTTCGCCGGCGCCCGCGCTAAAAAACCAATTTTGGCGCCTAATTTCGCCGGCGCCCGCGCCAAAAAACCAATTTTGGCGCCTAATTTCGCCGGCGCCCGCGCCAAAATACCAATTTTGGCGCCCAATTTCGCCGGCGCCCGCGCCAAGAACGGATTTTGGCACCTAATTTCGTCGGCGCCCGCGCCAAAAAACGAATTTTGGTGCCTAATTTCGCCTGCGCCCGCGCCAAAAAGCCAATTTTGGCGCCCAATTTCGCCGGCGCCCGCGCCAAAAATGGATTTTGGCACCTAATTTCGCCGGCGCCCGGGCCAAAAAACGAATTTTGGTGCCTAATTTGGCCGGCGCCCGCGCCAAAAAACGAATTTTGGCGCCTAATTTCGCTTGCGCCCGCGCGAAAAAACCAATTTTGGCGCCTAATTTCGCCTGCGCCCGCGCCAAAAAACCAATTTTGGCGCACAATTTCGCCTGCGCCCGCGCCAAAAAACAAATTTTGGCGCCTAATTTCGCCGGCGCCCGCGCCAAAAACCGAATTTTGGTGCCTAATTTGGCCGGCGCCCGCGCCAAAAAACCAATTTTGGCGCCTAATTTCGCTTGCACCCGCGCCAAAAAACGCATTTTGGCGCCTAATTTCGCTTGCGCCCGCGCCAAAAAACCAATTTTGGCGCCTAATTTCGCCGGCGCCCGCGCCAAAAAAGCAATTTTTGGCGCCTAATTTCCCCTGCGCCCGCGCCAAAAAACCAATTTTGGCGCCTAATTTCGCCGGCGCCCGCGCCAAAAAACGCATTTTATCGCCTAAATTCGCCGGCGCCCGCGCCAAAAAACCAATTTTGGCGCCTAATTTCGCCGGCGCCCGCGCTAAAAAACCAATTTTGGCGCCTAATTTCGCTTGCGCCCGCGCCAAAAAACCAATTTTGGCTCCCAATTTCGCTTGCGCCCGCGCCAAAAGCCAATTTTGGCGCCTAATTTCGCCGGCGCCCGCGCCAAAAAACGCCTTTTGGCGCCTAATTTCGCCGGCGCCCGCGCCAAAAAACGCATTTTGGCGCCTAATTTCGTCGGCGCCCGCGCCAAAAAACCAATTTTGGCGCCTAATTTCGCTTGCGCCCGCGCCAAAAAACCAATTTTGGCGCCTAATTTCGCCGGCGCCCGCGCCAAAAAACGAATTTTGGTGCCTAATTTGGCCGGCGCCCGCGCCAAAAAACCAATTTTGGCGCCTAATTTCGCCTGCGCTCGCGCCAAAAAACGAATTTTGGTGCCTAATTTCGCCTGCGCCCGCGCCAAAAAACCAATTTTGGCGCCCAATTTCGCCGGCGCCCGCGCCAAAAATGGATTTTGGCGCCTAATTTCGCTTGCGCCCGCGCCAAAGAACCAATTTTGGCGCCTAATTTGGCCGGCGCCCGTGCCAAAAAACCAATTTTGGCGCCGAATTTCGCCTGCGCCCGCGCCAAAAAACCAATTTTGGCGCCCAATTTCGCATGCGCCCGCGCTAAAAAACCAATTTTGGCGCCTAATTTCGCCGGCGCCCGCGCCAAGAAACCAATTTTGGCGCCTAATTTGGCCGGCGCCCGCGCCAAAAAACGAATTTTGGCGCCTAATTTCGCTTGCGCCCGCGCCAAAAAACGAATTTTGGCGCTTATTCTCGCCGGCGCCCGCGCCAAAAAACGCATTTTGGCGCCTAATTTCGTCGGCGCCCGCGCCAAAAAACCAATTTTGGCGCCTAATTTCGCTTGCGCCCGCGCCAAAAAACCAATTTTGGCGCCTAATTTCGCCGGCGCCCGCGCCAAAAAACGAATTTTGGTGCCTAATTTGGCCGGCGCCCGCGCCAAAAAACCAATTTTGGCGCCTAATTTCGCCTGCGCCCGCGCCAAAAAACGAATTTTGGTGCCTAATTTCGCCTGCGCCCGCGCCAAAAAACCAATTTTGGCGCCCAATTTCGCCGGCGCCCGCGCCAAAAATGGATTTTGGCGGCTAATTTCGCCGGCGCCCGGACCAAAAAACCAATTTTGGCGCCTAATTTCGCATGCGCCCGCGCTAAAAAACCAATTTTGGCGCCTAATTTCGCCGGCGCCCGCGCCAAGAAACCAATTTTGGCGCATAATTTGGCCGGCGCCCGCGCCAAAAAACGAATTTTGGCGCCTAATTTCGCTTGCGCCCGCGCCAAAAAACGAATTTTGGCGCTTATTCTCGCCGGCGCCCGTGCCAAAAACGGCATTTTCGCGCCTGATTTCGCCGGCGCCGACGGCGCCCGCGCCCAAAATAACGTTTTCGCCCCTAATTTCCTCGGCGCTCGGGCCGAAAAGCGCACCCCTCCTGAGCAGTGAGAATTATTGGGTTGTAATGAGCCACTAGACCGAATACGGGTGAGCCATGTGGCTACCGCGTCCCGTGCCGTCACGAAAACCACATGGGTGGGAAGCATACTGTACTGCTTTGCTTGATGAGCTAAATAACCTTGCTGACGTGGATGAAAAACAGCTATTTAGTCGAATCGCAAAGCAACCGTTCAATCGTCGCATTCGCTCACGTAGCACATAGCTTCCATTTTTATATTCACTCATGTGGCATAGCAATAGGTGGTAAAACATTCGAATATTCAGACTTTACGAGGGGGGGGGGGTGTAGGAGATTGCAATCTGCAAACTGCCCCAGAAGTCCCTCAGACCACAACAAAAAAGCGACATACTCTGGCATAACGCATGTCAATGCTTACCAAAGGTCGCTAAAGAATTGGGCCAGAAACCGACTCATAAAAAAGTACCCAGCCAATGACTTTGAAATGAACTGTGTTGAAACATATGGCCAGAAACATCGATTGCGTTTCTTTCTCTTTCATGTAGTAATGGTAATAAAAACAGCCGCTTTCGACATCAAACCACTTGTTTAACAAAGAGACAATGATGCAACTGATTCGGGAGGCGAATTCGCGGGCAGCTAGCGCTCTACGGAACTGATTCATTGTTTACTACTGCCTCCTTCTAAATTACACATCTGCAGCATCACCGCTGAAAGCAGGTAACTGATAAATTCCATATTACTTTTCTGTTAATGTTTCCCTTCATTCAATTGCTACTTATACTCAGTTCCGGAGTGCGCGTTTGGAAAGGGTATGACAGAATTCGAATTCGATAAAAACCAAAACACCAGAAAACTAGGATAACAAAGCCGCTTTCGAAACACTCGGATCGTTGCTTTCAGTTGTTGGGAGAAACAGAAAGACAGAGAGAGAATGGGGAAGAGAAAGATAGATAAAACAAACGCATGAAAAGTGAAGCGGCTGACTGGACAAGACACTACAGCGCTGAAGGAAACTATCGTACAATTTCGCGTGTCATTTGGCGTGCCCAAAATCACAATTCCACAGCGCACACTTATTGGTTTATTAGAGAGCACCTCCGACGTCAAAAAACGACACCGTATGTGTGCAGCGTAGACCCACTATACCACTGCTTACTGTTGTATCCATCGGCCAACAACGATGAAACTTCAAGATCTACCGTCCTGTTTTGAAAAACGACCAGTTCATTCGCGTTTTTGGTGGTGAGGAAAATGTGGACGGGTGGTAACAGATAGAATCTATAAAGATGTGCAGTAAGTCCGTCAAAAATAGGTAATGGGAACGACTAGGGCTAAAAGTGCGCGCAACATGTGCTCTATGATGGTCCATGTGGGCTTAAATCTGACTATTGTGAGTTACTTGCGAGCACTATCAATGACACATCCATTATAATGGACATCGGATGGTGAAAACGAAGCGCATCATACTGATGGAAACGCTGTGTTCCTTCCCATCTTTTTTCGCTTGCTTAGGTTCGACTAACTGCTAAGCTGTTTCACAACTGGTGTCATTTGTCGTGTCGAGCATCATCGACCAATCAGTACAGATTAATAAGCAATTAATACACTTGCACACATAAACGTACTAAATATATTATCAGGCGAAGGTACTTGCACGGGAAAAAACAGCATAACATACGAGCTGATAAAATTCATCTACGGAAATGAATCGTAATGGGAAGCAAAGGGCAAAAGAAAACTGAGACAGACTACATAAACAAAAGGAAAGTATGAAACGGGTAGCACAGCACGACGCCCTACATCGGAGATACTTAACCAAGGATGATGCATTAATAGTTGCCACATCATTTGACCAATGAGCAAGGCCGCATGAAACGCACCTCTTGCCGCAGCATTGCGTTTCACGTCGTTTTTCGATAATATAACGAGGTGAGCACGCTAGTACCGAAATTACATTCATGCTCCAGTTAGGCGTCGAGTGGCAACCAGATTCCGTACAAATTAAGCAGGATGTTTACTACAGTGTGGCCACAGACAAAATACTGGGCAGTACGAACACGTTGTTTAATGCTGCTGTGCTCCGTCAGCAAAAACTTTTTTTTTTTTCAAAAACGAACACAGTCTTTTAGAGCGATGAAAGTGCCCCATGCAGTTTGTCCTTCAAACAGAAGCGGAAAGCATATCCTCTCTTTCCGACTTCAACTACTCCGCGAGACCGATGTTTGATTTTGATATATCTTTCAAATTCAGCGACTGCGCCGAAAATATATGCTTAAAAGTTGATCGCGTTTTCAAGCGTATTCCGAAAGACCTTTCGAAGAACTTCTAAGCAAGATGAAAGAAATAGGCGCAAAATAAAGATGAAAAAAAATTTCGGCGAGTACCTCTACTAAAGGAACGCAAAAACGAAGAGACAACACAATAAAATCTACTAGTTCGAGACTCAGTGCCAATGCAATCGTTTCTTTGCACTGCGGCTGACGTGGTTGCGTAGAGGACGAAAGAGCACGAGGCCGACATCCAATAGACGAGACGTCGTTACGAGTTAGCTGCCATGAGCCTAGCTTTTGCACATTCAGGACATAGAATATCAGCACCATCTGTGATGAAACCTTTCCCGACTAGCGATGTGGAGCATTGCGCACAGATGAAGCAGTCATTATGCCAATGGCGATCTTCGAATGAAATGAATTTAGCACCACCAATTCCTGAAAATATTGAAACAATAAAGCCCTAGTCTACAATCTTGATGTTTCGAAAGGTCTAAAAGGAAATTAGGAAAATGCTGGGCTCCGACGCAATTAGGAAATATATCAGCTGGATCGATAGATGTAGGTGGGTGTAGAAACGCCGAAGTGAGAAGGATGTACATGAAGCCAGTGTAGACAAGTTACATTTGGGGAATTCGGTTAATCAGAAATGCAAACAGTGGAACAGGGATAAGAAATACGGAGGAAAAGTAAGAGTAGATGGGGGTCATAACAAAAATTGGACAGACATGGAAACCCAACTGAACAGGATAGCAGGACTACATGGAGGAATGGAAAAGATGAAACGACGATGGAAAAACCCTGGAGAAGCTTTTACACTTTTTCCCAACGTTTCTCAACTCTGCTTATTTCTCTCCATGTCAGTCTCCCCTTCCCGAAGTTCCTCTCAAAACCTCCACTTCTTTCCAACTTTTCCATTTCTTCAGCATTTTCAAAACTTTTCCAGTTTTGTTTCTACTCTTTTTCCAATGGTTCCTCCACTTGCTCCATGGTTTTTCAATTCCTTCAATTCTTTCCTCAATAACTTCCATATCAGTTCTATTTTTCCAAGTCGTCCCTCTACTTTCCACATCCCTCAATGCTATCCCCTCCACCCCAAACCTTCCTTCTCTTCGACATTTAAACCTTCCAAACTTTTTTATCTACATTCTCCAATCTTGCGCTTTATCCTACCTTTCAATCGTTTCCCCAACGACTTCCAAACTTGCTGCACCTTTTTCCTAAAGCCTCACGTTGCTTTTTAATCATTTCTCAACTTTAGTTTCTTTTCTCAAGGTTCCCACCTTCGTCTCATTTTTCCTACCTTCCATCCTTTAACCAAGGTTTCCCAATACAATCCCACTCTTTGCCAACTTAAAAACTTTTCTTAACTTTGTGAACCTTCTTTCCATCAGTCTATATCTTCTAATTCCTTTCCCGATCTTTTTACACCCCACTTCTCACATTTTCCTGCGCTTTTCCCGGACTTCCACCCATGTTCCCCTTTCTTCCATCTTTCAACTCTTTTCCCCTCTTCTTCATCCTTTTTCTTAAACTTCCTCAACTTTTTCCATTACTGCTCCATCCTTGTCGACTTTCAATCGCCTGTTCCCGAACGTTTTCGTAATTTTGCGCCGTTTCACAATCTACAATTCTTTTCTGTTTCTTTCCAACTTCACCTTTTTCAAAGATTTCAATCTTTGTTGCGCTTTATTCCAACTAGATTCTCCTACTTTCACCTATAATCTTCTCATTTCTTTTTTGCATCATATTGTCTTGTAACCATCCAGTTAATTTTCCAAATGTTCCTCACCTCCTCCCCTTTTCGGCGGCCTATTTCTCATTCTTGATTCGTTGTTCTTCAATTTTCCACACTGCTTCCCGAGCTGATGATTTAGTCTACCTGTTTTTTGCTTTGATCGTCATGATTCGACACTTCTACGGCTTTGATTAAACGTAAAGTGCTCTAAAGTGCATTTAATCGATACAAGCGAATCGATCGCAGTTCACCTAAGAATATACATATTACATGTGGGCGCGCCATTTCCTTCCTTTTCAATTTCTTTGAAATTTTACACACCGGTGTTGTTGGTCAAAATTCGTTGCTCAACAAACAGCAAGCTGCCAAAGATTATTTTTTTTACGCAGCCAAATTTGAACCACAGTGGTGTATACTTGCTGGGAGTGGTATCATTTCAGCATGAATGACGGACTTTGGTTCCAGTGAAAAAAAGCCGGTGGAGCGAAAAGATTTTGCGTTGTTAGGTTTTCTGAAATTCTTCTAATTTCGTATTCTTTCCTGTGTTTGTTTACAGCATAACTGTGGTCCACTTCCCGGAAACCTCGAAATTTGCAGTTATCCTCCGTCCCTCTAATATAGTGCGGTTGAAGAGGGAAGAGAGGGAGGATGGCCAAATGTGGGCATTTGGCTACTCTGCACGCTCCTACGATGAGTTTTAGTTACCCTGATTTAAAGAATGTGAAATATGAGTCTAGAGGCACGCTACATGCACTTGTCAGTATGCTGCAGCGGAATATTATTTCATTAAAGAAGTTTTAAAGTAAAGATTTACCAGTAATGGGTTTAACACATGCGTTACAACGCTTCGCGAATAGTTCGCCATAACAATTGGCGCAGTAGGGTTTCTCGTCTTTCGATGTGAATCTCTGCCCGGCTAAGGACGTGTTGCAATTTGTACAACAGAAGCACTCGCGATGCCAGGGCTCATTCTTGTAGGTAACACCACCCGTGCTAATCACCTGCAATCTCAGCATGTGAGAAACAAAACAATACATCCAATTCAGCGATTTATTTCAGCAGTCTTGGTGCTTAGATCGTCATCAAGAGGGAGGTTTTGCTCTCAAATTGTTTGTCGGCAAAGCGAAGCGATCTTGCTAAAGTGAAACAAAGGAAGTAGCTAACCATGTAAACTAGCACGACATTCGTTTCCTTTAACTGAAATCGCCAAGTGCACATTCTTAATCAGTCATTTGGTTTTGGAAGTCCTCAGATAGAGAATTTGCTTCCCCATCACCTGGCAGAATGTGTAGCAAAATTAAGGTTAGAAACTGGATGGGGCTTTTAAATGAGGCTAGGCTTAGAACTGTCTTTGAAATGGATTGGGGTTGGCATGACACGAGAAAGAAAGAAAAAAACGAATCGACCAGAAAATGATAGCCTCCTTATAAGCTTTGCACCTTAACATAGGCTAATCATGATTTTGCATAGCAGCTAGCAAATTCTTGTACATATTATTTGCGCATGCTAAGAAGCGAACTCTACGAGGTAAAGGTATGCCTCACTGATATGTTTTTCAATCAGACATTTCTGTTTTCAGTCGTATGTTGAAGTGATAATGGGATTATACCGAGGACGGTCGTTTTAACGATAACAGGGATGACCAAATTCAGGCAAGTGAGGACGGGGGGAACAGTCTCTCGAAACATTAAAGTCGAAAAGACTGACAGCCAGGCATATATGCAAATACAATACATTCCTTAAAAGCAAAGGCAACTATTTAACAAAGTACTATCAAAGCTGTTCTCAAGGAGGCCAAATGGACTGACCAAATATCACTTAATCTACACTATGCTGGGATTCGCATACACTATGCACATTTCGGCTCTTAACACTGCCGCTCCGAATCTACGAGGTTTCCGTTGGTCACCCACCGTCACCTTTCGATAACTGCCTAATTTCTCTGCTAACTTGGCATTATGCGGGCACCGGAAGTTGTGACAACGCAATTCCATGAAACATAGTGAAATTCAAGTGTGAATGAGAGAAGTACATTCGATGGAAATTAATGAAGAGACGTAAATCGATAAAGATTTCGTTTCCTCTCGGTCAATTTTTTTTTTTCAGTTCCAATTGGCCGGTAATTTTTCGAACTCGGTATCAGAAAACGTCTCAGGCCTACAACAGCCCATGTTTCCTTATAACGCATAGTGTTTACCTAAAGTTCTAACATCTCTAAAATAACACACATCTATAAGAACACTTCTTATAGAGTAAATTACAAAGTTGTCAACCCAGAAGGAAGTGAACGATTTTCGTTGGAAATGATGGAGATCTCATTTATAGATGTAATCACTATTTTGGCATAAAGAAGGTGGAGGGGATGAAAAAGGGAACGTAATTCTCTGCGTATTAGAATAAGATCACTCTCATCGGATGACACCAACCAAACAAAAACGGCCCCTAGAAGAGTCAAAAACGGGAAACTTTTGATGGTGCTGCCATATTTTCTCCAAATTTTGAGGAGAGATCCACCAAACAAAAATTAAAACTCTCCTATGACTTCGATTCGTTGAATTCGTTCTAATGTAGAACATATGCAATCACCTGGAGAACTCAAATTACGACTCTTAATGTGTTTATCAGCGAGCGGCTTGCGTTCACAGCAGGGGACTGCATTCGAAAGTGGGCCTACAGCGTCCACGACTTCCCAAACAAGACGTTTGGGACGGGCTTAAAATGGCAAAATACGGTATCTGTTTTCCATTTATTCTTATTATAATTCGTTGCATACGTATATGTCAAAAGAACCTTTCTGCATTTTGAGCATCTGGTGGCGAACTTTTCCTCATAGCACGATGCACAGTACACTTCTTCATTCTTTGGAATAAAACTTTTCGTTCCAATTGGTGCTTTACAGAGTGCACAGCAGAAGCATTTATCGTGCCACTGCTTCCCTTTATACTCCATTTTCTTCATACCTGCAAATACGCGGAATTACACCTATCATCTGAAATGTTTCACTTTCCAATGGACATGTAGGAACATCGGTGAATATCTCACCGTTTCTGCCTCATTCTGAACAGATGCAATCAAACGGACGGAAATCAGAAGCAACTGCTCACCTAAGCATAATGATTAGCATGTCGCCATAAATTACCTAACAAGAGCATATACCTGTTGACAGGAATCCATTCGGTAGAGGTTTCCCTCTTGCTGCCTCCAAATACAAACACTTGCCCTTCTGGATGGTTAAAAAACCCGAGCTTCTTGCTAGGTGAATTGTGAGACCTCTTTAAAGAGGGAGGGAATTTGCGACCGCCGCCATGCAAAATGTGAATTTCTGGCCTGGTCATAGGGCCACGAGCCACGGTCGTCATGGTTTGTTAGCACTATCTTATAGTCTCTTTTTTAACATCATTTTAATAAAAGCGAATTTGCGAGTCGTATTAAAAATGCTAGGGACAATCTTATCGAATGCGCAATTAAAAAGCAATACAAGCGAATTGCATAGCAAGTACTTACCAGCTCTGAATATTTCATTGCATCCATCACATCGCGTCGCAAACGCTTGATCATAACAATTCGAGCAAAATATGCGATCGTTCTTACTACCGAATGGCTTATCAACGAGTGATATTTTGCAC
The DNA here is from genome assembly GCA_037389465.1 of Baylisascaris procyonis. Taxonomy (NCBI): domain Eukaryota; kingdom Metazoa; phylum Nematoda; class Chromadorea; order Rhabditida; family Ascarididae; genus Baylisascaris; species Baylisascaris procyonis. The sequence continues at coordinate 263,475 of JAZARR010000105.1, forward strand.
ATATTACAAAGGAAACAATCCTCATGCCAGTGTTTATCTTTGTAGGACAGATCCTGAAATAACGTACAACTATCAATTAAAACTCGTCTATACATAAGGATATTGAAAGTAAAACAAATATAATTGATGCATGGAGACACACAAAAAAAACGATTTAGTAAGCTGCTGCGCATGCAGGAAGTAATGTAAAAGATTGAATTATTACAGCAAAGAAAAAGAAAAAGCGTATTTTTTTAGAATCTGCTTTTACCTCAGAGTTGTTTCCTTCAGAACGCTCATTTTGAATAATCCAACACCCACTCTGTATTGTTTAGCGAATAAAACATCATAATTTTAAAAGTTACCCACCACCTCAGCCAATTCAAAAAATCCTCTTTTTTCACCCACATTGCTTTTTGAACTCAAACCGAAGCAAAAAGTTTTACAGCAAAGTACAGAATTTGGGTGAGTCTGGTCAGATTTTTTATTGCAGCCAACAGTCAGCCCCGTGACGAGCAACAATCACACTCGTATTTCTGTGCTGAACGGCGTTTACTGTTGAACTGGCAGAAAACCTCAAAACTTCCAACCTCTACCTTAACTCAAAAATCTCAAGCCATTTTTTTCAAGACGACAAATTCAGAAGCATTAAGTGAATCAAAAATTCTCTTGCACCAAAGATGCGAACGCAAAATTTCGATTAAATTATTCTAAGCTTGCACACTGCTGGTTTTATAGAAGCTGTTCCGTATCTCGTATTTCGAAGCTTTTAACTACACTTCCCGGAAACTGTTAGGACCTTGCAGAGATTTTGGATTTAAAGGTCTCTGGATTAGCCGTTTTCGACAGCCCAAAATTTTCATCGTAGTAACAAGTCATCAGATCTCTGAAAATGAAGCATTCATCGTTATAAAATGATCAAAATCAGAAAAGAGGCAACAGTAGCAGCCTCTCCAAGTCCGAAGTACCTTTCCCGTCGTCATGTGGAGTTTGAGAAGCTTACGCAAAATTACTGCTCTATCTATGGTCACATTTCTAAAATGCTGGTCGCTGCATTACAAATCTTTGCAAGATCGGTACACAGGATGCCAACTGCATCTTGCGAAAGTGTTTCAGATAAATATATTTTACAATTGCAGTTTTAAGGAAACTGCAAAATTTAATCTGCACTACCCCACTTTCTTCTACAACGGCCGCCTGGAATCATATTCTTATCGCAAAGGGCGAAAAAGGAAGAAGCTGTGAAAACATTTTTTCCGAGCGCATCCGCTTTAAAAATTTCATAACAACAGTTGGAGTGAGCAAAAAAAGCGCCAAACTGGGAAACGTCTCAGGTATATCGGAAAGGAAATCTCAACCTTATGTGCACAAGTAGTATAGCGGTCTGCAGTTGGGTTCCGGTACGGCGGGGCGAAGGTAGGCAATTCTTTGCACTATGCGAATGGTTACAATGCTTTGCATTTAGAAAATTTTTCAATCCCAGAACGAAGATGATTAAACACTTACTGCAGCAGTTTTCAGTTTCTTTTCTACAGCCCTAAGATGAGCACCATCTGCATCGCACTATACCAAAACTTTTTTCTTTTCTTCATACGATGACAAATATTGAGGAAAAAACTAGCCCACGTTGCTGAACACGTCACTGACAACAACTCCCAGATCTATCCTACTTTGAAAAAAAATGAGGAAAACAAAAATATCTGAAGAGCTCTCGAAGTGGCTGAGAGCATAGAAAATGAGTTCTGTCAATAATAGTAGTTCTTGTAACTGAATGCCAAATTATTCATAGTCCTTATGGTATCCATTACATGAGGAACCAAACGGTGATAGGAGAGAGATGTCTTCAGTCGACTGTTTCATTTTGCTGCTACAGAGAAACTTTCCCCAAAGTTTTAAGATCGTCAAGAAAATTTGCATCTTTCCATCAGCACATGCCCAAAACAATCGCTACATGGATGCACTGGGCTGTTTCATCCTCAAATTCTCTTACGCTAGACTACAGAGAGATATATTTTTTCATCAATGCAAATAAAAACAAAGTGAACTAAACTCGAAAATTTACTGGTTTTAACATATTTTCATGGAGGTTTAGTTTTTACTTGAGTGTATATTTACAGTTTTGCGATGATAATTGATGCCGAAGGAGTAAGCACTGTAATATAAGTAAAACCGGTGACCAGCAAGCAATCTTAAGCCGGTCGTTTCATAGTGCTTCAACGATACTGTATAGACATGTTAACTGGCTGACCTTCGAATCAATTCCGATCGGTTTAGCGCACTCATCACACGTATTCGCGAAGACATCTTCGTAGCACTTGATGCAATAGGGATGCTCATCCCTCAGGATATAGCGTTGTCCCGTTAGCGTGCCGTCACATTGCCAGCAGCAAAAATGGTCGCTGTGCCAATCCTTATTCATCGCCTTTGTGTATTCACCGGCGAAGATGAGCTGTAACAAACTCTCGTTCCTTTCAAATGTTCTTATGGTATTTCATCGGACGCATATTAAATAAGCCATCCCCATCAACTGCTCTAGGCCTTTAGTGGTCCACTGCCAGGAATGTAGTCTAGTATGACCCGAGTATATTTTTTACTTGTATAAGAAAACACTCCTTCATTATTCCGTCTCAGGTTGGGAAAAGTCTTTAAAAACTACGAAGCAATTGTTGCACCTATCTCACAGAGCAAAAAATATAACTTAATTTTCTTTTTTTTTTTGATACTGTCTCAAGGTGGATTCAGGTTACTTTTGTGTCGTTCAATTGTAACATTCAAAGGCATACGAAGAAATTTTGCAAACGGTAGGTCTAATCGGGTTGGAAAAATTCATAAGCACGCTATTGAGATTTAAGAAAGTTGCTGGATGCCTAAAGCTTCTAATGTCGAAATCGGCAAGTTGCCATAGAAGGGTTCGTCACTATGTCACTGCTGAATTTCTGAAACCGGAACCGAAAGCCCAAAAAAGTATCGGAACTTCCGGCCTTTGAGGTGGCCTTTTTATAAGCACTAATATATCGTACCCCCTATTTTATATGGCCGAAAGTACTAGCAATTTTCCATTGCATTTAGCGTTTGTTGTTTTTCTCAAAGAATGGGGTTACAACCGAAAAGCTCATCGACCACCGATTCTGTATTAGTTGTTTCGCAGTTCCTTCATCACCCAATCCCTAAACGCGCAAAAATCACTCGGAGAATACAAAACTACTGAACTATGTTGTACGCTGTACAAGATCAATTATATAAATGCACCGTACCCCACTATGATTTGATTTAACGCCTTCAGAGAGCTTTTTTTGACAGGTGTTGAGCTGCAAAGGAGTAACAGCAGTTGTTTCTCATAACAATTTATACCCGTTCGGATAAATAACAATAGAATCAAATGGAACTCTTGGGCTAGGCAATAACAGAAACTTATGAGAAAAATATTCCGTTACATGCAATATTTGAAAGACATGTGACTGAGAGAAATAACACAGGTAATTCTATATCTAAGATAACCTAGCGAAACACAACAGTTACATTCCAGCGCGTCTAAAAGTAGTGCCATCTTTGAATTTGAGCATACATTCGATGAATAGCTGCTACTGACCTTCACAAATAATGCTTTATGAGCTGGCATGCGCTTCAATTAACCCCTCAACCTAGCCACTATTTCTTAGTGCAGTTATCATTAATGAGCTTGTTACGTCGAATAATTACCCGTGAACGCTTAAACTATGTTTCATGCAAACAGTAATAATAATAATAATAATAAAAATAAGTATGTGAAATGCATGCAAAATCCCTTGAGAGAAGAATATTATTAGCACATTATTAGCACATCGTTCACTATGCAGAAGAGCAGCTGTCTCGTCAACTCGACTATTTAATGCTAGTTCATGTGAATATGGGTCAACAGAGAGATATTCTTGTACAGACGCAAACATTCTAACTGCTCAGCACCACCAACTAGGGTAGGTGAACTGAAAATGCAGTACATTTTCAAAAAAAGCAGAACGTGAGAAAAAAATTGAGAAGAGGGAGCAGGAAGAGGAAAAATACGCATTTTGTTCAAAACTAACCCTCCAAACATCAACTCCCTAAAAAACGCTACTTAGTAGCCTTCTTAATTTAAAAGAAAATATTGACGGACTTCCGTTTTGCAACAGATACATACAGCGACTCTTTCCTTTGAATACGAACATGCGGCAATCTTCGCTGCTTCACAAAGAATACGTAACGCCTAATGGGTGCTAAAAGGAAAATGTAGCCCTCCTGTGTGGTCCATCTGAAGTAATAAAATAAAGCAAAAGGTACAGCTTGGAATTTTAACATAGAAATAGGGTTATTCGATCGTGAGAAACCTAAAACAGGATTTGCTTCTGTAGTATGACTTCGAAGTGGCGAGTTATGGCCATTTGAAAATTTGGTCACAGCGAAGAGTATTCACATCTATAATGATTCTCTCATCATATGTATAATATTATCGAAATGAGTGGCGCAAATTGACAACGCCACAATCAACATAAACTTGATAAGACAGAAAGAAATGAGGTGCTCACAAAATAGAGCGAAACAAATAAAAGAAAATAATTGCTGTTCAAATGGAAGTGACAAGTTTTTAATGAAGCAAATGCTTCATGATATCTTTAAACTAAGCAAATCATTGTCGCTCTAATGTTTGTATTTTTTCTAAAAAATTTTCCATTCGATAAACACGCATGAGAAAGTCGACAGAAATGCTCTACATATGACTTGCCGATTCATCAGTTTATTAGTCGATTGTCTCAAGGGGTCTCGATTCTTGCAACTACCTTGTAGACCATCATGTAGAGAGAGAAAAAACTTTCCTAGGAAAAATGCAGCTAGAAAGGTGCAGTAACCTTTCCAATGCCAGCTATTGACAAAATGTACTTATAAATGAGATATAAACTGCTCTGCCCGGCAGATTTTTCACTATCCGAAATGGGTCTTGTCGCCTCATGCAAATCCTTCGCTTCGAAAGATGACAACACTTTGTGCATCTAGAGGGTAACAATCTCGAATTTCCTAGAACTCCCAGTGAAATGAGCTCTTTCTATGTCTCAAAACTCGAGCGATCTACTTTCAGGAATGTGCACTAAGACCGGATTTCACCTGCGATAGAAGTGCACCTAACTTAAGTGGTTCATAACAAGACTTCACTTATCTGAAAGCTCGTAATTTTTGCTCAGTTTTAAAAAGTGCGTCAACACGTGTCCTAGCTCACATATTTCTATACTATTCAAACTAAAAGAAAATTTCCCTCAACACTGGCCCCAAAAGTTCACACAAGAAATAGAGAAAAACAAGGAACATATGCTAAGCGATTGCCTTTGCCTTATATGCAAGTGGTAAAGTGTGCCTTCAAGAGAAGGTGGATGAAGAGGAAGGAACGGAAATTAGGAAAGATAGAGACAAGCACCGTGAAATACAGCATTTTGCAGTTAAAATTTTTTTTTTCTAATTTTAATACAACACAGTGTGAAGTAGTAAACACATTAGTATGTACAATATTAATTTTCATCTTACTGAACGGTTCTCTTTAATTTAGTCGCTAAGGATGGCAAACAACATCGAAATACTAAACAATTTGTAGAATTCATTTGGTCACAGAATGGATTGCGCATTAAAGCAAAACCAACATAACGCTGCCTAACAAGGCTTAAGGAGATGATGACGATTCGTGACATCGAGTAATTCCAGAGAAGTCGACGAATAAACAACATGCACATCTCTATGTTTAGCTGCAACATAAAGCCAAGACGACTATCGCAATTGAGCATTCGATACGATGCGAAAATAAATAGAATAAATTCACATCGCCACATCTACAAAATCCCTCAAGTTTTCTCAACGGATAGCGCAATAATCATTAAAAACTTTTTGTAAGTGAGTGAGTATCTAAATTAGAGTTTTATAGAAAGAAATAAGAAACTACTGTGCTTTACAGAGGGAAAAAAATCTAACGATTACGGTTTTCAAGGAAATATTTTATATTATAAGCAAGTTCCTTTACTTCGCAGCTCTTCATCAGAAAGTACAAAGAATTTGCAAATGGCCATATCGCTTCCTTAAATGCATCGAATTTCATGAGATATTGTAATTGTAAAGTCCGAAAACCTTTGCTTTTTCCAACACATCACCCATTCTGGCTCTATTATTTAAGCATTTTAAAAATAAACGAAAAAAGCGAAAACTATGAGGTCGTGATGATAATTTGGTCATTAACGTAGGGAAAAGAGCGTAAGGTAAGAATAGCGGTCACAATATTTTCCACTGCGCCTAAATGGCGAGAAAAAACTAACCATTTCTTGCGGTTGAAAAGTTACAACCATCCATAAAAATTTTATAAAAATTCAATTTCATTCCAATCAGTTAAATGGTTTCTTTTTTCCACAGCCTCTCACTGAGCACGGTAATGAGCTGGACTGGAGCTTTTTGCTCCCTCTTTGATTTTTTGTGAAAACAAATTTGCAGTGTTTTATATGCAAATAAAAGAATTATAGCACTAACTATCACAGAATGAAACCTTTTAATAGCAGAATGATAGCAAAAGCATCGAAGTAATTAGGGTGAAAATGCATGTTGACGGCCCTTCTAGGTTTAAGGGATGAATTGTTTATATGATAGAAGCATACGCATTGTGGGGATCAAATAACGAAAACATTCCTCCCATATTATTACGCCATCACAACACCATAATCGCCACAACACTTGCAATCACCCTTTGAGATGACTGTCGGATTTTGAATTTTGAAAATGTTTTTTAAAAATGTAATTCTGGAAATGCGTTCACTCTTCTCACCACCTTGTTCTTTTAAGCTAATCAAAAAGCGGAAATCACCTAACAAAACTCTCTATTGGTGAACAAAAAGCTACTCGAGATGTATTAGTGAAAAATAAAACTACTCCAGATGATCTACTTAGATTAATTTGCAATATATTTAAACTAATCTCCTTCAATGCAAGATAAAGTTTCACGGTATCATGAAGAAAAAGTCAAGAAATCAGGTGTGCGAGTCAACTTTTTATAAAATCTTTGACACCTGAAATCTCTGTTCATCTTCTGCAGCAACTCTTGGATTACAAATTGTAGCAATAATTATATTCCAAGTAAAAAAAAATTTTTTTTTTCACCACAACACCATGAGAATCTTATCATGGACTTCTTTTCGAGGCAATAAGATCAGCTCGAAGAAATGAGGTCGTCTCTTTACGTAAGCAAGGCAGGAAAACAAGCATTTAAATCTATAACTTAGATCGCTCTTGGTTTACGCACATTTCATGCTGCGCATGATACGCTCCTACTTGAACGCGCACCGTTGAAATTAGCCTAGAAAAGGCTCTCCAAATAACGTATGCCTAAAATTGCCGCTGGGCTCAATGTTTGGCTCATCACGGCTCCCGTCCCAATATTTCTCCGCTTCATTTACCACTTTACAAAGCAATAAATAGTGAAACGTTTGTGGCCTACGAAAACAACCATTTTCAGCAACGCTAAAGCCCAACTGCGCATTCCAACGCATTGGAATTCCATTGCGGAAGCGCTGCGCCTTCATCTCTTGGATGATCATATGCTCTGAGACGTATTTATTCTTCCGTCATTGAAGATGATACTGTGCCATAATTCCTATTTTGCAATAAATTACTTGTGAAATCAAAGACGCGTTTGGTAAAGAAGACAAAATACAGATCATGAATGATGCAGGAAAGAAATACGATCGATTTCATGCAATTGTGTAAAGAAGCATGGAAGTGGACAGTAAACGCATGAGACCTTCTGTGATAGCGAGTTACAAAATTATAGCACGCCGCGACGCTACTTAAAAAGTCCCTCACTGTTATGCTTCACTCAAAATAGCTGCCCTATCATAAACAGATTAAGTGGGTTTACTAAGTTGATTCTGGCTACTCGCTCTTCGGTTTACTAATCAAGTCGTACCGCTTTCGACAGAGTGATTTAATCAACGCCCTTTGATATGCGTAACATCCCAAATATTACGTGACCTGAAAACACTTCCACAAAGCATTGGGTGCAACGCGCTGCTATATCGCCCAAGCTGTAGTCATGAGCTTAGAAAACGTGTCAAAAGACAGCACTATAGCCACCACAGTTCAATGGATAGCCAAAGATCGTTAGACTCGTCCTCGATTAGTACAGCCCCTGTGACGATTCAGGAGGAAGGAAAGGGACAGGAGATCACGGCCAAATAGAGGCATGCACGGGAATTCATTTAGATGGAGGTTAAGAAAGCTTGAGGACTGCGGCCAGCATTTTAAGATGCCGGATTAGATGAAACAGAAAGCGCATTTGGCGGATTTTACAATAATTTCATTTGAAAATAAACAATGTCGAAAAATTTTCAGCAAAAATTCACCGATGGACTTTTGCAAAATTGATCGGAGAGAAACGTAAAGATGAGGTGATCGGATTCTCCGGGAACTGGCGAAGTACTTTATTACTGGTAACACATACAATGCAGTAATAAACTAGACAAAGATATCAAGAGAAATAAGAAAATGTAGAAATGAGGAAATGAAGTGATGATTTTTGAAATATTGCTGCCGTTTAAAAGCTCTCTTTTATTCGGCATAATGCAGCTGAAATGCAGCATTAAAAACCTTGCAAATGAAAAGCTGGTTGAGCGTCAACTTTATAAAGTATCAACGTTTACTTTCTTCATCTCCAATTATAAAAACAATCTATTTTAAAATACTCGCGAAATGAATCCAAAGTCAAGCCTAATTGTATGATTTATGATGAACATGGTAGAAAATAGCTAACAATGCGATATTCCTAATCGGAGATGACGCTCCCAGTCGTCGTCAACTCTCGATAGATCACTCCATTATCTCTATAATCTTAATCATATCGCTTCCGCCTTCAATTTATCACATTAGCATGTGACTGAAAACAGCTATACATGACAAGAAGTTGTCATTAAAACATCATGTTCAGCACTCCTATAGTTGCCTCAGATATTCAAAACATCCCACATAATTCGATTTTTAGCGCATACGAAGCTATTAGTAAAAACTGAAGTTTCCATTCTGCCTTCGTGAGAGGAACTGTGAGGGGAGGATGGACAGAGAAAAAGGAAAGTGGGGGAGGGGGGGGAGAGAGAGGATGAATAGAGGAAGGCTAACCTATCGACGGTGCTCTCAACAGAAGTGAACGAAACTTCTCTGCCCATAAGAACTGCTCTTATGGTCCAACCCACTATTCTCGATGATACACCAGTAACGGTGGTGAAAAAGATCATCGTCATAATATTACAACCCATTACTATGTCGCACGAACCGACTACTTGAGACGGCCATGTGAAAAAGTTAAAACCCATCTTGCTTCTTATAACAGATTTCTCAGGAAATAGCAACCACCCGATGAAGGGATGTCAACACCATAAAAAGAGACATTTTGCTTTAAAAATTCTAAGAAACGGTAAACATCGCAAAAGAAACTTTCGCATAAACGAAGGTATTAAAATGTGCCAAATATTTCGTTTAATAAGCAGCAGTGTGAAAAGACACGCCTCACTCAATGTGGCCATGTTGTGGGAAGCAAACGTTGCAAGGAATCCTGTCCTTCACAGCAATCTCTAACAATGCTTTCATCCATCGAATTATGGAAGATGCCACTAGAGAGATAATCAAGGTTTGTACAATAAGATAATTACATTTCACACACGAGAACTCTAATCCGTAGCGATGACAGAAGTAACATCGGCTCTGTTATATGGGAGGTGGTTCGAAGCACAAAACTTTCAATTCTTGGGAATTTCGTGGGCCATTATATCCTCAATTAAATCAACGATCGTTTATTTTTGACCTAATTTCCGGTTCACTATTTCGATCTAAACTTGTTGCAGGCTACTGTGACCAGAAACTAAAGCTCACTAACTGACGAACAACTAGAGATCACCATTCATATAGTAAAACTGATAATCCAGCGATGAAAGTGCTAAAGAAAAGCTTTATTTAAATGATCCATAAATGGTCTCGATGTGGTCAAAAAAGCTAAGAAAATTCTGCATTTCTCGGAGCTTTTTCACTAAAATTTTTGAAAATTTCAATCCTCGCTATCTATTTGGCAATCTGATTATTGTTCACATCTAAAAATACTCTACTCAACGGCTAGCTCCTCCCTAACTAAGTGCTCTTAAATGTCGAGTGCGTGATTTAAATATTAAACTATACGCTGCTAGAGATTACCATTAACGCAATGAAACTGAAAACAGGGAATGAATTTGTTAACAATGGTCTCAACGAACAAAATGAATAGTCGTGCAGACGTACATATCAGTTCGAAAAATGGATCTCATTTGAAAGGATTCAACAAATTCTATAGTGAACATTGTGGATTCACTAAATTCACTATAACCATAAGATACTCTTTTTAGAAAGGAGCGTTACTTCATTTAGCACATGATGCACGTCACTCCACCAGTCGCAAGCCTCGTCAAGCGTCGTGGAACAACTGCCCATTAAGCGGCTTTAAATATGACTGACATCACTTGCGCAGTTGATGGGAGGATAAATGGAGATAAAACTTTGTTGCTACGAAACTTCACATCGTAAATTTTAGTTAGAGGTATAGAATTTTCTGCGCCATTGCCCGAAACTTCCTCTCCTTCTCTTAAGATGAAGCAGCCAAAATTTCTCTTAAAACAAGGAAATAGTGCAGCACCCCGATCTCTGCAAAAAATTTTTGGGCTTGGCTAGGCGGTGTTTAACGGCCAATTGTCAATCGATTTTTAGAAGCACAGCAAAACTTGGTTGCTGTCGCCGGTGCAAAGACGCATTCACCAAATGAAAAAAAAAAGAAAAGAAAGAAAATTCTTCAGCCAAAGAGCGAGAGAAACTCGTCTTGGAAGGCAGACGACGGCAACACACCACAAAATATCACCAATGAACTGGCTAATGAACACAAAAATAACCACTGCATAGGGAAGGAGCGCCGTCGCGCGATACGTAACCACGAACTTCCCTCTCATCAGACACACGCAACCAGCACCTCATTTGTGCGGATCGCATTGCACCTGTGGAAGCATTAAGAAACAATAGGATACTGCTGCAGTAGCCACAAAGAACAGCTTACCCACTGCTAAGATTCAACTTGTCCACTCCCAGTGCTGCACTTTGCAAATTTTGCAATTGCAATTTTTTCATTTTTAAATGCATTGCTCAAAACTCCTGAAATAGCTGATCATCTGAAGGAATGGAAGCTAAACAGCCTTAACAAGTCGTTTTATGTCAGCAGTATCACTGGCCAAACGCTGTAGAATTCTTGTGTCTGTAACAAGAATCACAATCGAACTCGGCTACCATCTAACAAGGAAGTTTTCAATAAGCTATTGCGTACGGCTAATTCTATGATAGCTAAACTTATCATGAACTCAAAGCGGATGATAAAAGTAGAAATATAGAAATCATATAAAAAGGAAAGATAAAATTAACACTTTTGATAGTAATTCCTTACTCAACGAAACAACGCCTCACTCAACTCTGAATTTGTGATTGTTATGCTTTATAAAACGGGCAAATCCAAAGAAAAAAGACAATTTCTTGGCAGATTCTACAACTAATAATAGTGGGAACAAAAGAAGCAACAAAATCGGGTAGCGAAAACAAGCAGCAGTTTGAGATCCCATCGACAGCACATCCAATTAGCAGTCCGCTGAAAAGTATGCAGTGGCACTGCCTCATCGCATCGCTTTCAATCCACCTTAATGCATCAACGCTACCCTTAACTAGATGTTTAATTACGGCAACAGAGGATGTTATTCGGCAGTGGAAGGTGATTGAAGAACGAAAGGAAAACAGTTACTTGAAAATTGCCAAAACTGACTACCATAAAACCTCAAATGCAATATCTGGAAATAAATTATAAATTTGAAAGCAAAGACTGTCAATAAATCCTCTCGCCTCTCGCAACACCCCAACTTGAGGAAAGAACTTTTAAAACTTTTCTTAATCTCAGTCCTTCATTTAATATAAAACTAGGAAAAAATTTTATATTCATTTGTCTCATATAATGTCCACATATTGCGTTAAAATTTCATGGAAAAATCACGCATGTTTCAACATGGATTCCGTTGAAGAATAGAAAGTCCAATATATGGGAGATTCTATTAGACATATAAGATAAAATATAAATGCGGAATTCCCAAATCAATTTACACAGAAATATGTTTTTTGTTCGACACTAAATATACTAAAACTAGGGGCGAAAAAATGAGAAAAAAAGTGAAACTTTTTGATCGCCAAATCACGAACAAATCAAGTAAGCGCATTGTTTCGTAATCGTTGTAATCGGCGATTTGCAGAGCGTGAAGAATGAATGCAGAACGTCGTCTTTCTAGGAGGAGTTCATTGTTGCGCGCATCGAACAACCCCACACGTTTTTTTCTTGTTTGCACAAAAAGCTGTAAATATGCTGCACATTTTTTCTTTTTCTTATTGTGATGGAAATTGGGAAAACTTTTTAGTTTAGCATATTGTAATGCATATTTTGCAATTAGTCGTGCATATTTCCGAGCGAAATTCTCCAACTTGAAGCGAAACGTCTGAAGTTTGGCTTCATATCTCCCCCACTGATGAAAGTAGTCGTGAGATGGGAAGTATGAGGAGGACTTACTATATAACTCCAGAGCAAACTCATGAAAAGTAAAAATTCGATGAAGTTTTTAAAGTTATCTTATCGAGCAACTGGTGCGCTAGAAAGGGAAGAGGATGGGGAGAGCTCCATTTTTTTTTTCGAAATACTAATGCTGATTTCTCGAGTTTTATAGCGAAAAGGGAAATATTCACTGGGGATGGGAAATGGTTGTTTTTATGAGAAATTGAAAGCATTTGTAATATTAACTGAGTGAGAGGGGGAGAGGAGAGAGGGGGTAGGCGGTATATAAGGTTATACGATAGTTTGAATATGTGCATAGGCGAACTTTGCTAATTCGATTGCAATGAATGCAATGATTTTCGCACATGAGGCTCTCAAGTGGTTTTCTTCATCAGTAAATCCACTCATCAGAACAAAAGAATAAGCTGGGCTGCCCTTTAAACTAGGGAACTATTGAAAAGAATTGAACAATGCACATATCCGACTGGAAGCATGCCAATAAAAGAGTGTTTCGTTGTCGAATCTTGTGTGCGTTAGTAAAACTGAAGAGCGAATCAATAAGCGTGCCATGCAGAAAAATGTCGATTCCCAATATTAGCGCCTCGCTTTAGAAGTTAGCCAGCAATATGAACATCATATTTTTTTTTGTTCTTTTTCTTAGGAGTGGAGGATAAGAGAATCCAAAACAGCGATACACAAAATGGCATTCATTCGTCATTCTCATTCAGTCACATAATGCCTTCTTTCATAAAATCTATGTTTAATATAAGACCTGCTGCATTCTATTGAGTAAAAAAGCAATGTCTACTGAATTCAACACCTAGTAATCGCATACGCCTAATAGGTATAAAGAGGTAGGAAAATTTTAGCACCTACGTACAAATCATCTATTTTTGTTAAATCCTCTATGTTTGAAACATTCCCACTAAATATATTGCCAAAGAATAGAATTTTTCACCTTCTACGTCATGACTCTAAAGACTTAATTTGCACACTACTCGAACGACGGTTCACTTAGTTCCGTATGCGGTTGCTATTATACTGTCCTCAGCAAACCTTCTTTTATTTACAACTAGCACCTCGGTTTTCTCTACTTTAAAAATTTTCTCATTAGTGTTATTACAAGATTTTATTGCTGCAGATTCCACATTAACCATTTCACTTATTCCAGCATCAGAGTTTTTCCATTTTCATTGTTGCTCAACGAATATTTATTTGTCCAAAAGAACCATGAACCATTAGTAAATTTGGAATTCTTCACTTCTGAAGTGAACGAAGAAAGACGGTCGAGATATAATCTTACTTGTAATCTTTGATCACTTGGTTGACTCTATGCTATGCTAACCATCTGAATTATTTTTCGGTTCAAAGCATTCAGTCTATTTGCCATTTAGTAGCTTAGCTATGTCATATTAGCACAATTTAAACTGGATTATGGGAAGCTTAATTAATGCATTGAAGAATAGTGAAATTTCGCCTAAAGCCATATAATGCGCAGAAATGCAAAACGGCGTGCAAAATCGGCCCCACGCAAGTCGATTCTCCGGAAAAGCATAGTCGTTCTAGCAAGCGAGTCGAGGAAACAAATTGCATCGAGTCAAAGTGGAGATGCACACATAACGTGACAAAACGCAGCTCAGCGACTGCGTTTCCCGAACGTGAAGCCAACTCTTTTTGGATGTATTTTTCTTAACTAACATTTCGACTTCATACATCATCTTTGCGAATCAAATAACTCCAATGTGACAAGCACATACGCCCACCCTCTCTCTTCCCTCGTTACCTCTTCTGCGCTAATCGGTAGCGTAGCTTTTGCAATACTTTACGGTGTTTAATGTACCTCGACAACTCTCATTTTTGTTGGTACTACGTCGTTCACTTAGTTTCAACAAATGTTCAGGGATCTGTTCTCATAAGTTGAACAATAGCAATACTTATTCAAATTATGCCTCACATTCAGTAAGCATAGCTCTTCTTTCTCGCACCTGAATCTAACGAACGAGTACATAGACAAACTGCGCGACGACGTGTTCATATAAATGTCTAGCGCCACTTGCCATAACATGCCTTTATTATTGTTTCGCTTCAAACAGCGTTAAAATGGGTCACTTCATCGGCTCAGTAAGGCGTCTGTAGGACAATAACTTACGGGAAGGACAACAACTCAAAACATCTGAAAACCGTAACGAGCCCACCATCTGTTTTACCGTACAAAGCTGCGCTTCTTGTTGCCTTAATCAATCGACTTTTCAAATGGAAATTCCCCAGAAACTCCGGCAGGGAAGAAGCGAGAGACTTTTTGAACCCTCAGAATGAGACGAATCAAAGGTGTACTTCAAGATAAAAGTACCCGCAAGTTTGCTTTAAATTCTTTAAAGGCTCCAAGAATTCTGAAGTCTTAGCCGGTTCACTCCCCACTTCCATATTATCCACTGGTTACGCTCAAGAAGTGCACTGTGGAAATTATATGTACCTGCCAATCGCTGTCTTAAAGCATGAAGTGATAGAATAGCGACCTTTTGCATATAACTAACAATGAAGTGAAGGCAACAAGAAAACACGCCAAATGAGTGAAGCGGTTATGGAAAAAAAACTTCTAAAAAATGATTACTGGTATCCGAAGCGGTTGCGAGCAAAAGTCTACAGATGAGCCTCATCTCCAAAACGAAGAATAGTCCCATGAAGGTACTCTATGGCGCGCAACAGACCGCACTTCTATCAAGCAATTGGGCACTTACAAATACAGATAATGTGTGCGAAGTGCAGCTGTTTGTTGGACATGTTCATTTGAGTGATTCCGAGCCCTAGCATGTCCCGCTTATCGACCATCCAGCCGGCTCCCCGGGGGGTAGCACGCAATCCAACGCCGTCGAATAATATAGCTGACATGACTCTTCTTCGAGACGCATTAGCGCCATTTTCGCAAGGAAGACATTTCACAGTCGACTCTTGATGACTGCGCTTCTTCTGAGCCACTCTTAGCTAATTTGTGCCTTGCCTTTTCGGCTGATCACTGGAGCATAAGGTCAGCTGATACTGCAACCGCACTCTGACGAGCCATTCCCTTTTGTCACTAACGCCGACATCAAATACGGCAGCAATCGTTAACCCCCTCCCTCCGCCACCCACAGCGTTTCCATCAGCACTGTCTTCATTTACCGCATATATCGAAAGCAAACCGTATGACGTAGGCCGCTCATTTAACTCGAAGTTCTGGTTAACATTTGAAAATGCGTTTCCATAGGGAAAAGCCCTACCGCACGAATGAGATTCTCTGGATTCAAATCGATGCGCTTGAAAACTCCACTACTAGATGTTAATGGGATCCTATCGCTTAAGTTCACTTGCTAAAACTTGAAAAATGCAAAGAAAGCAGTGAATCACCAAAAAGAAAATAAACTGACCACTGTATTATATGCAAACACAAATCACAGGCTTTCAAGCTACAGATGCAAAAGCAGAAGCGTTGTATCTCAAGAAGTTGATGGAAGGCCTTTATGTATTGAAGCATGATCAAGTAATGCAACCTATCGCTATACGCTAGAAAAGAGCAGTCAAACAACGGATATGAAGTCGCCTCATCTAACCCTCAGAAAACCGACAATCATTCTTTAATCACTCCTCACAGGTGAGACCTTCTTTCTTATACCTTGATTATCCGGATTTCATGCCATCATTAAAGCTTGCAAACAAGAAATCTTGCAAACATCATTAATAAGAACGATGTGGGGGTATTTAAGAGTAGGCCTGCAAAAACATGAAACAGATGCACTAATCCAGTGATAAATATAATAGGCTGGAAAGCATCACGGTCACGCCTCTGTCGCAATGTAATCAGCTTAGCTAAGACTCCGCCACAAAAAATGCTTCTTGGAAGAAATCGAAGCGTTTGCTTGGATAAATAAGTTGCGCGAAATCGCTACTGGCTTGCTTGCGTACATCTGCTTCGGCCCCCGGGAACTATCCAAAACGTTGCACTGCTGATGGCAGAAGATCTGACGTTCGCATGTTTTTCTTCTTGACGACCTTTTAGCTACTTTTTTTCTGTCGCTCTTGCAACGCCCCAATTTGCAAATCGATGCTTGTGGCTAAAGTGGGGCCATCAAACGCAACGACTCACAAATGAACAACATTCGCCTGTTCAACACCTCATTAGGGAAGTGCTTCTTTCACGATGACTTTTATCTATGCGCGCACATTGCTCGCTCTTTTTCAATAAAGCACGGATCATTCATTCCACTTATACAGCGGCACATTATCCCAAAGGCGCTGAAACGCCAATACCCAAAATGAATGAATGACCGACCAAGCACAGTTGCTGATTCGAAACGAACTGCAATGCTCCACTGCAGTGTCGATCATAAAATAAGACTGTCGTTCCATTCCCGCAAAACAACAACTACAATTTGAGAAACCGCTCTCGCTTTCAAAGAATGGTACAACGCTGTCCTCAATCTTTGCTGCTTTCCAAATTTGAGTCGTGAAAAGATGTCATAATAGTGAAATTCGAAAATATCTTCAAAGTTAAGGCATCTAAAACTTGATGGATAGTTGATGGCACAACCTGAGCTTAAATTTATAATACTACCTCGATTTTCGGAGATATGTGTACTAAATTCCACGTTCTCAAGCTATTTATAAAAGTCGTATTGTTACGGCACAACAACAGACCACAATCGTTGTGCGTTTTAATTACAATGCAAAAATGCTGAGAAAAAAATTTCACAAAATTTAATGCTTAAGAAACAACTCTTTCGCGCCTGTCAAATGATAAGAGTTTTAGTATTTAGATAGTGTGACCCCAGTCAACGGAGCTTGAACAATAATAAACGGTTTCACTAAAAAAAATCTAAAACCACAAAAAGCTGCACTATATCGACGTTTCTGCCACAGTATTACATATCGTTACACTAATGACGTCATCTTCAAAAGAAATAACGCCAAATCAACAGAGATTCAAACAGAGATGTATATATGAGCCGTGAAATCAGATACAATCAACACAGCTCAAGCATCAAAACTTATATAGGCAGCCAAGTGATGAATAATGATCGCATCTAAATTTAGCGAAAGAGAGCACATTTGTTCTGAGAGTCACTATGTATCTTTTGAATTCACTTGCAATAGTCTGCCCTCAATATCTTAGCAAACTGGTTATTACTTGCAAAAAAAGGCAGGGAAAAATATAACTTCCATTCTTTATTGAGCCAAAGCCTTTTAAGCTAATGTTTTACAGTACTTATAGTAATCTGTAATTAATCGATGCAATACTGTGATCAAGAATTACCGTGACCAATTACTGTAGGATTTTAAGAATCTTGAC
This sequence comes from Baylisascaris procyonis, assembly GCA_037389465.1. Classification (NCBI taxonomy): domain Eukaryota; kingdom Metazoa; phylum Nematoda; class Chromadorea; order Rhabditida; family Ascarididae; genus Baylisascaris; species Baylisascaris procyonis. Next base: position 281,396 of record JAZARR010000105.1, read on the forward strand.
GAGAACAATCGATGCATTACTGTGGATAGAATTAGTCACTGATGGTTGGGAAAAAAATTAATCACATTACCTCCGCTTACTGATATTCAAAGCGGGAAATTTCAATGATATGAACATAGCTCAATAATATGTTACAGAAATAAGTGCACTAACGAAACTACCAATCATGTGTTCTAGTGAAAGATTCATAAATATGCATTAATGTAAATAGGATCAGAGTTTTATTTATTGAGTACTCAATATCTCAAGTTAGCTGATTCAACGTGATTCAGTCTACAGCGAAAGCACTTAATGGAACTTTTTGCCAAAAGTATTCGATGCTGTGAAAAAAAATAAAGGAAGAAAGAAATGACTCATAAACAACCTCTTGGGAGGAATTATATTCAGAAGTGGTGTGTCTATGGTGAATTATGATTGTACTTGAAAAATGGTTCGAGAGCAACGTTGGAACCCGTCTGCTCATTTATGGGTTGCCTCTGCCAAGTCAAAATTGCAAAGTAAAACATCATGAAAAGAACTGAGACGAAAGAGAAAATCCTTTCAACACAAGTCCACTTTTAATTACATTAGACGTCAACTCTCATAAAGCATACCTAATAGTAAAAATTTCTGACGCGTTCAAAATTTGTATTTGCAAGAGCTTTTTGAATTGTGCCTCCCATTGTTTCAAAGAAACAAGGCCGACAAGAAGACGTTTCCTTCCATATCGGATGCATACATCAAAGAAAAAGCGATAGGCGAGATTTCTTTTCGAATATTGCAGCATTAAATCTATCGAAGAAAATTAAAAGCACAAAATAGCTCATCAAAGCAAATTTATTTAATTAACTCAGGGAACATAATATCCGCTTAATTCCTGCATTCTGTAACTGGAATCCCCTGAATCAGTTCTATCTCAAAGTTTACATAAAACTAACAGCATTTGTACTTGGAAAATTGGAATCAGTGATATTCCACAGTCTGCCAATCAAGTTTACTCTTATTTGAAAAATTTGCTGAAGAATACCTTAGAAGAAAATCATTTATTCTGGCTTAGAAGCGAAGTTCTGCATAAAAGTCGACGTCCTTACTACCTAAACCGATTAGTTAACTATAATAAACGCTGCTCGCTTCGAAAAAAACATTTCTTTTACTAATGGGTCGTGTCACATTTCATTCAGCATGGCACTGGTACTGCTGTCTTGATTCTGTTTAACTGCCTCATCACAGTTCAGCTAACCTTTGTGAACGCGTTTTCTTTCACCTTGTGACCTTATCCGCGTTTATCTTCTCTGTTTTTAAATTCCCAAAAATGAGTGGAAAGGTAAGTGGAAAAGATTACTAACCTTCAAAATGCGGATTAATGGTGCGTCGTGGGTGGTCCCTAAGGTCGTGCAGGGGAGGGGTAAAAAAAGCAACAACGCCGGCTCAAAGCCACCATGAGCTCATTTTTTCGTTTGCAACTATCAAAGAAAAAAACCGAGCTGCCTAACAAGACAGAATATGAAGAATGAAGACTTTCATAGAGCCCTCTTTCCCAGTGCTCACGGTTCGAATGAACATTGCAAACACAAGTCACAAGACACAAACAAAGTCGAGAAAAATTTTACGAGTCATCTTGCCTATAATTCTCTATATTCTTCACAGTAGTCGTATAAATGAGACAACCAGTGAATGGAATCGTGAGAAGCAACGCGCGCAGAAGCGCAATAGTGAAGATTTCTTTACCTTCGGCAATCGTGACGGTAATGTTGCCAGGGTTCTTAAATTCGTTATGTATACGCAGCATAAGCCTAAATATAATCTCACGAGCAACAGGTAGCAGAAAATCCATTGTGAGACTTCAAATTTCTTTTCGACACTTTTTGCCTTAAAGCAACGCGAAAATTGTCCACTGACCCCATTAACAAGTCCCTTTCAGCTACATCTCCCTCCTGGAACCCTTTTTTCCGCAGTCGCAAGCCCGAGGACTTATGATCAGTTTTATGGTATCTGAACGCAATGTTCGAAGGTCTATGTTCAGAGGTCCGTTGGCTATGTTATTCTAATTATGTCACTGCTGGCTATGAAATGCAACCAAATACCCTATATACGGCATTCGAAAGCGTTGCGACTCCACTAAGCAAACCCTCCTGCACTGATGCAATCTTTTCTTTTCTTTGGAAACACTGTTGAAACGTCACAGCCGTGACAACTGAAAACTTGCACTTCTGACGTAGCAACCTCAAGTAATGTAGTTAAAGAACTGACTTCAAAGAACTCCTAAAAATTTCGCTATCAAAAACTGTTTAGGAAGTTTTTCCGTCAAAGTGAATTCAAAACCTTGGACCCTCTTTGGACGGATTCTCCTCCACTAGTTGTTGATAGTAAAACCATTCCTTTGTGAATGAAAAGTACTAACGAGGAGATAGGCAGATATGCGTACTATACATTGAAAGATGACATAAACAAGCCAGAAAACGCTATTATAACAATCGTATCAGACTTTGATGGAAGAAAGAGATATCTAGAGCCGGAAACAAATTATCGGCGAAAATCGAAAACGATGAGAGATAGCATTGCTTTTTCCTACGAAAATCAACTTTGCAGCGAAAATATTTCAAAAAGAAGCGGCAATAGGTGCAGGAAGGAACATTTAACTATCTCCTTTTGCAATGACTCCGCTAAATACTTTGACACTTCATTTCACAATTTTGATTCTACCCAATAAGCAGATAGGGCGAAAGTCGATTATTGAGAACAATGTAGCCATTGCTAAATTATTAAAGCGCACATAACTTAACAAATCCAACGTCTAAAGTAGTTATTTTATGAATTAAGTAAATCAACCGCATGCTCAATCTTCAAAGTGTTGCAATATTGCATATTTATTTGAGACATTGGGAATGTAACATTGCCTATTTGTGACATTAAAACATAATAAGAAAAAAACTACAACCAGTACACCTCTCACGCAACAGAGGGAAAATCTGCTCCATATCTTTTTAGGCTCAACATTCTATGATTCCATTTCTGCCCGAATTCAATGATACCTTCAGGCTTCACTTCCTCACAACTGCACATACTCAATTCGTTTCTTTTTGCCAGTCTCCTGCTCCTGTGTAACGTAATCAATAGACAACTGTTCATTGTTCGTTCTATTATATCGTTCGTTTTCCATCAGAAAGAAATCCCTTTCAACGCTGCTTGATGGTAAGTTTTAGTCTTAGAGTAGATAGTCAATAAAGCTCACACATAGCATTAATATAAGCAAAACGTATAAAAGACGTTTTCGAGAATGAACAAAAAGTTTCGTCGTTATTTCATATGTATTCATATTTTTCAATGGACTGGCGCAGAAAAAAAAAAAAATCACTGAAAGAAGTTGAGAAGCGATGTGAGTTGTATGCTTGTTCTAATGCCGATAGAAAACATCATGTGTTTTTCCAGCAAAACAGTGTCAAATAAACAAATAGCCAATCCAAAAATAAAGAAGTTGATAACAAAAAAGTCATTCGCAATGGAGATAATTTGTGCTCATCAACGAGTCACTGCTCAATTATAAAAAGTAACAATGAATGGCATCTGAATTACTGTGTTCCTAGAGCAAACTTAAATTACACTGAAAACTTTAAAAGGCACTCCGGTTGTTGCCGAATTTCATGCAAATTTCCAAATGTGCACAACGCAAAAAGTAGGAAATTTCGTGCTCCTAGTTCGGAATGTCTGAAATTTACTATTCCTCATCTTTTGCTCTCACATTAGCATTAAACGCATTTACCTATAAAGGTCTTAGGTCGCAAGTGAACTTCGTAAGGGTTATTTCGAGGGTTTTTGATTACATAAAACCCATTTTTGAAGAAAGGAAAATTTTAGACTCAACTTCACCCACATAATAAAGAAAGAAGATTGAAATAATGTGGAATTGCATTTAAAAAAGTGGCCACAAATTTACTCCGAAAAGTCCCAAAGCGTAATCTGAAAAAGTTCTTCATTTACTTCAAATACTCTAGAATACTGTCTCCAACATCTTATTTCCAATAAGAAAGTGAATCTTCGATTTCGCAAAAAATAGCATAATTGAAACCAGCAAATCTCTAGACAAGCCCTCATGACGTTTGATGGCGATCTTGCAAGTTTAAACAGCTGGTCAGCACCAATCACATCCCAATGCTTCCGTCGTTAAAATTCTTGTCTGGCGCTTCTTGTTTCCTAAGAAATGTTCGCTATCGTTTCTGCAGCTCATTGTGCCTTTTATATACTTTAGGTGAATTTTTAGGAAAATCGCATTATTCCAACATCATGCCCTGTGTATGTCTGTTTTTGATGTAACTTTAATCACTAGCGGGTTACAAAAGCAATGGTGACGAAATATGGTATGGATCGACACTACACCAATCGCTTCATAAACTCGCGTCTAGGATTATGTAGACCTTATATGCAAAACTGTTTCGCAATCGACTAGGGGTGACCTAAAAAGAGTTGTTTGACTAGTTGCTTGTGTAGGAAGATACATAATAAACACCACTTTGATATTTTTCGAATATTTGTACAGGAGATGGACTCCATCGATAGATCGAAATCTAAAAAACAGCTCTACTCGTCTCCCAGGCACGCCTTCCCTCTAATTCTTTTTGCTATCTGTCCTCATAATAGCACGTTCATGTTGTTTTATTCAATTCAATAATGCCATTATTCTATATCTAAGATGCTCTTTGGCAACTTTTCACCAACACAGAACTTTCGAATGCTCCTAAACGTCATTCTTTTCTCTCTTCAGCCATCTTCTTAACCAAAACTCTTGGCCCAAGAATGCCCATCATTCTATTTCCTCCGCTCCCTAAAGAAAGAAAGAGGAAGAATCGACTGATAAAAGCCAGGATTCGCTCAACCATTCACCAATTAAAAAAATCACACTTCTTTATACACTCCGATTTTTTTTTTTTTTTTTTTTTGATGCCGTCATTCAATAACTAAGCATTGCATATCGCCACAGACTAAGGTCGGTAAGTGGTGGAGGCGAGCGACGTGTGGGGGGGGGGGGAGGGGAGGGGGGAGGGGGAAGATGTGAGAAGCGGAAAGAACGATGTGTTCATTCTCTGAAAGCAAAAAATGTACATTCCGAAAGGTTCAAGTAAGATCAAAGTGCTGCATATGAATACATATGAACTTCATGCTAATGACTTTCAGATACATGAAAAAGAGAAAACGCTATATTCTTCGCATGCAATTTTAAAATTAAGTCTACTAATGATCGTCGAAAACAATGTAGAGAAAGGAGCATATCGGCTGAGGAGTGATCAACGAATTTGTTAACTGATATAGTTGAATGCAGTTTTAGAAGGGCTTACTATTTGCTGCAAGGTCTTAGCATAACTGCCTCTTAATTACACTCATAGATTCGTTCACATCAGTGAACAATTCAACACATGATTCTAACTGCAGCTCCATTATATCGATTATCACAACAAGGGAGTCGTTCTAATTCTCGCCTCTGCTCAGCACTTCCCTCCATATGTTTTCATAAACACAATGAAATGAACGAATACTTTTTCAACAAAAATTTGCTGCGAAAATATGTAAAGAAAAGGAGGCGAATAAAGAAACATGCAAGAAAATCACTGAATGAATCCCCTTCAAAAAACTTTCGTTCGAAACTTATTTCTTCTTACCGAGAGAACAATAACGATAAAAATGGAATGAGGCAGTCGCCGAAAATTTGAAAGAAGTTGGTCACTTAGAAAATGTGACAATTAGTGCACGAAAGCATTTGCTTGACTGAACTTGGCGAAAGAGTGAAAGAGGGCAACTTCTATTTGAAAAAAAAAAAAAAACATTTTTAACAACTGCTGCTGGTCGATTCAAATAAAAGAGCTGCTTTAGCATATCTTCGCAAAATCTCCGTTTAAAATTTTCAATTTCTTCATTATTAGCATTCATAGAGTCAAATATGCGCCATCTACACCTATACCCCAATGAAATCATACCTATTTTTCAAGCACAATGTCTGGCTGTTTGATAGCAAATATTTTGTAATTTGAATGACATTTCTTACTGAAAAAACATTTATTCGCCTCAACAGCAGCATACATAAGATTTACTTGCGAGGGAGAGGTAAACTGAAGTTTGGATAACTTTTAGATGATTTGCTAAAGTTTACAGGTGCTCTCTGCTTTACGACGTCTCCTCTTTTTCTCCTCACCCACCCCTTCCGGCATACATCACCACCAGCCTCGAATCCACAAATGTAGCTTCCTGAGACATTTTCAAGCTAAAGCTGGTGTAAAATTTCCTCTCATACAGACCCGAGGCACTGCTTATACAACTCTTTGTCCTGCTTCAACCTACTTGCAGTGATGACTAACATCCCCCCTCCCCCAATATAAGAGTACAACCGGCGCATACTCTCCCACAGACTCACTGCTACATTCATTTGGTAGATGCCTCTAAATTAAGAACGGCATAACAGTGCAAGTCGTGCTGTAATGTGCGTTCAACGAAACGTCAACCCGCACCAACAGCTAGTACTGCGTACACGCAATAGAAAGAAAAAGAAAATACCCATAAACAAGTATGCAGCCTTATTCCAATCTCTTCTAAAAGAACGCCTCAAAATATATCACAAACATCAAATCGCGTCTTTGCCATCTAATTAACTCAAGCAAAACGTTGATGCTGACTTTACTGCACAACCATAGGTATTAATTAGCGCATAGTTCACAGTTTAACCGAAAATTGCTGAAGACATACAGGTATTTCGATTTCGAGCAGAATTTGGCACATACATTCACACTTTTAAAATTATAAGCGCCAATGTTTCTTAACACACCTAGACAAAGAGTTGGCAGAAATTACATCTTTACAAATAGATGAACTGAAAAGACCAGAAAAACATGCAGATGTCTATAAAAATACGAACAAAGCATGCATAGACAGGATGTTTGAAACTGAAAGTCAGGAGACATAGACACAAAGTGTATGAAAGCAGTTCATGTATCTATCTAAGTGACTCAATTCTATGAAATGGCCGACTGCCTATGTTATGCAATTGAAACAAGGCACTGCGTCACTTGCGCCAAGAGGCATTTCTTCCACGGCGGAAACGCTCACGTACTTAACAGACGCCTCATCCAAGTAAAATTCGTCCATTGCCATGTTTACAATCAGCGTGTCGACGGCGTATGCGCCTAGGCATTTCCACGTCGGCGGAAACGTCCCGTAGCGCAACCGAGCGCGCCGGAAACATTGGGCACAAACAGGAAGCAAATGAAGTTCGTAATTTCCATGTGAGGTTGCAACCAGAAGAAAAGGCGCAGATTAAAAAGGCAACCCTGTGCCGGTGAGTCCAATATAGTGTGTGAAGTATGTCAAAAATAAATGGCAAGTGTGAGATTGAGCTGTTACTTGAAAGATACGGAAATAACAATTTACGTGTACAACCCAATGGTCGTAAGGTAATAAATGGGATATGTGGCCGATGTCTACCATTTTCAGTAGGATAGTGTGATTAGTGCCGAACGTCGAAATCAGCGAGTGTTGGTTGATCTAGAGTGGATGAGCATCAAAAAGCTGCGATTGTGATTCAACTAAGCGTAATAATTAGCAATGAGCGGCGAAACGCACACAGCTGCAAAGCATCGACTAAAAAGACGAAATGCCTCAGCGGCATTCCTTCATAATCAAATCGACTATTTACATATCTCAGCATTCTTGATTATATGATCCACAACGGATTAACCATTCATACCAGCAAACACAAATGAAGCAAAATTTAATTACCTAAGCAAAATTACCTAATTTACTGAAGATATCTCTAAGGTTTTAAATATGAACCTATTCAAAGCGGGATAAATAAGCGATTGCTACATTTGCATTCGGATAAATGTGCCATCTGTATTATGCACTGTTCCACCGTTCACCTCCCCCATCGTTAAACTATAGTAAACACTCAAAAAAAAAAAAAAAAACAATCCAAAAGTTCACTCAATATTTGAGAATCAATAAAGATGCAAAGAGATAGGACTGATGCGAAATCAAGACTCATATTACTCGAGATATCAGATGAGCTGAAAATTATACCACAGTAGTAAACATTAAGAAGCGAATTGTAAAAGGCAAAACCTAATTGAGCGCACTAAGAGGATGCTAACTCTCGAAATTGAACGCAAATGTGAATTTTTTGCGGGAAATCTTGCTTTTCAAGATTACAAATATTTTAGCTAAAGCAATAGCCCGCAATTTTGCCAGAAAATTGGATAAATAGCTCGGGCATGCGTGATTCGCATTCATTAAAGCGTTACGTAAAAGCAAAGAAGACAGCAAATGACAGCAAAAACTAAACGCATTTTCGCATTTTTTTGGCTCCAATTCGTTTTGAATACCCATCCTCAGAGAACTTTTGGGAGAAGAAATAATTCCCATCAGAATCTTCTCCTCAACAACCTCTTCTATTATAGAACTCGCAAAAAAGAGATGTTTTCATAAATGTTATTACTTTCGGAAGTCTAGAACCCTGCGAATATCACCTAATATAACAAGGTTGTTTCTGCTTTTTTTTATTTAGTTAGGAGAGCCTGTAATACAGACCAGAAATAGAATAAAAACAAGTTTCGAGGATAAGTTCCATATAGCATTGCTACACATAATAAGACAACTACTTGTGCCAGAAGAACGATGATAGTCTATAGATTTCATGAGCATTAAGAGTGTTCAAAGCAAACGAAGAAATTTCCAACGAATAAAATGTGATAAGTCATAATAGCATATAAGTGGGTCGATGTGGCGATGGACAGAAGTGTAAACTGCAATCGAGATAGATAAGATGTTTGGCACTGGCAGGAGAATGCCTGAGCCCATCAATCCGGATTCCAGTGTAACCTGGACCAGTGAAAAGAATATGAAAAATAGACTACAATATCAGTTTCACTTTCTGCTGAGGGGACGCTGCCCAAAGAGATAAACGAGATTAAACTTAAAGACATCTATCTATTTATAACTACTGTCAAGGCAGCCGCTTGTGCACAGTGGCCCATCGGCGAATCTGTAGTCTCAATCGCCAGCGACCAGAGCTCAAGTTCTGATGACGTCACCTGTGTTCTTCTCCTACTTTCTAAAAGCTAAGGTCACATTGTTATGATGGTATTAAAACTACTTATTGCCAGTGGGATGAGATCAAGTGATGGAAGCTGGCAAGAAAAGACACCACCATCATTAGTCTATCCCCTCTTGGAGCCGACAATATATTTGTATTGATGATCACCTGGTTGATGTCACCGAGTAGAAAATGGGTTATTTATGAATTTGTTGACCATGCTCGTATCGTAATTAGTGCAGTACCAGAACACCCCTCTTTGAAGCGTGAAGATGAGACCGCTGATGCAATCTTCCATACTCTTAAGCGAGATGATGAAGACGGTTTCAAATTGCAAGAGGACGTTATTACCGTTCGAGCGTAGTCCAAGGTATCTGAGTGGATTTTTGGTTCCGTTATTTTTTTATCCATATGCCTGCATATCCTATATTTGTTATAATCCCCTATGACGACGTCGTTTGACTATGAAAAGAAAAAAAAAAACAAACAGCTGCACTAAACTTTTGTTTATGTAGTCTGCTGTCGTGAAAAAAAATAGTTTCTCTTTTTTCATTGTTAATCTTCAACGCTGCAAGTCACTTGTCGGTTGGTTTTGTCTTGGTTGCAATAAATCTCTTTAATTCCATCATAACACTTCTTCGGTTAACTGTTAAAGGCGCCGCAAAAGTTACCAACCTCATCGAATTTCGAACTGTGTTACGTGTAGCTGCAAACTCTACAGCCCTACCTGCTCCCACGACTGCATGCGGAACATCCCAAGGAAATAGATATGCGCATGGATGCAAAAGTTTGCTCTCGTTTATTTCGCTAGGCAGTAACATTTAGCAAACAATGAAAGCGACATTACACTCTATTTTTCGATCGGTTTCAGTCAAATTGGGAATGATGAGCTCAGTTGCGCTTTCCTAGAGAGTGGTAGAACTCAACTCACTGCTTACTACAAACTACAACATCGTTATCAGCCTCTTCTATACGGAAATCCAAATGGTGCATCGCTCATGTTCAACATTCTACGGCACACCGGCGACACGTAACGCTCGTCTGCAAAATGTTTTCACTTACGGCAACGGTCGAAGGGGTTGTTGGTGTTATTGAAATGAATTCAATACTGAATGAGCCATTTCGGCATCAATAAGCCAAATGGTCCAATTCTAATAACTACGCAGCATTTAGGATGTGTTTCCAAAATAGCAATTCCGCATTCACGACGCATTTCTCAAATAATGAGCAGGTTTGCACAGGAAGCGCATCTGAAACAGTAGTTGAGCATTCAGGAAGCGCATATGAAATAGTAATTACATGTTCAAGATGCATACTGAAATAGCAGTTGCGCGTTCAGATGCGCTTCTGAAATAGCATCAACGGATATCTCCATCACAGCCAACGAGGTGAAATGCGCGTGGCACGTATAATGGCAACCTTTCAACTGATACACTCATCGTTACTAACGTTCGGTAAGGTAGGTGGCAGTGATGTTCGAATGGATGTAAAAGTGCAGCGGAGACAAAGCACTGAAGTGAACTGATCAGCTGTTACAGCGTGCAAAGCCAGCCGTATAACCGAACGCCAATACGCTTAGATGTAGGCATCATCAGTGCGTAGGGAAGCACTGGGATGCTACCCTCTTCGAAGGGCCACAAGCAGAGGTCTGCTACTACAAGCTTAGCCCTGAGGGCAGCAGCAACCGTCAATGATTAGCAAATAGCTAGCATGCTAACGACTGCTCAACAATCTTTATCCAGAGCGGCAGTGGCGGAGCAGCTGTGTGCACGCAGTGGTTCGCCATTCAAGACGCGCCTTTTTCGTTTCTGCAAAAACCACAGAGCACTAAAAGCTGAAAACGACGCCACACACGCACATACACACAAACACCGACACAATACATGCGGAAACAAATTAAATTTGCTATAAGACACCCCACGACAGCTGGTCATTCATTCATTCGGACATCACCTTATTCTCCATTTGATGCGGTGGGCGCTTCCATGCAACACACTACCAAGCGGTTCAAATGATATCACTTTGCAAGTGATTCGTTTTGGTTGATCGCCATGTGTTCTGAGCCGGAAGCACCTCATATAAGTTCTTCTACATTCCTCTTCCTATCCCTGCACCTCTTCACTTCCCCTAATTTGCGTGGCGAGTTTACGGAGCACGAGTGGCATGCTAGGGCACGCCTCAAAACTTTCATATTCCTTACTTTTCGCTCTTTATTTATATCATTTTTCATTGACATCACCGCAAATTTATTTCGATTTATATTTCTGGGTCTTTATCAGTGGCTCATGTGAGTTTCACGCTCGTCAATGTTTGTATCTTGGCCTCCACTATATTTTCGTGATAATGTTGTGGATATCCGTAACAAAACTTTTTTGGCTAACCATTATCAGACACACTGCACAAATGCACAATGTACAAAAACATGCTTCGCTTTTTTCTTTGGTAATTTTGTTCACTTCTTACACGACGACGAATAGCCCATTATCAAGCACAGTAATGCGTGGAAGTATAATTGTATCGATTACAACAGTCACCCATTATGAGAAAAAATAATCTTAACCGACGTTTTAAAAAATCTGCTTAACAAACTGATCCATAAGCAGCTAGTAGAGTCAAAAGCTAGATATGTCAAAACAGCTGGAAGAGTAAAAAAGAGCCATAAGCAAATGGAAGAGTGGGATGCATTAAAAAAACCACTAAAAAAAATTCCTTTCAAAGATCCGCCCTCGACGTATATGCCACTTCGAAAGAAAAGAGCGATTCTTTCCATTTTTTTTTTGGATTGCATCATTATATCATCTAAATTCGGCATCAGTAAAACTAAGCTCTTCGCAAGGATTCTGCGCCTCCTGACTTCATGCACAATTTTCAGCGAAATCAAACATTTATAGCTGCTTACAACTGAGAGGCAATTTCATGCTAAACAAGTGATGTGGAGCACCTGTGGGCTGAAAGAGGCTGGCATTTCGTTTCTCAGACAGAAGACGTAATTTAGGCGTAAGTAAGTCGTAAAAGTGCTTACATTGTCCAATCGCTTGCAAGATGAAGTGGGAAATGCAGACGAAAAAAAAACTTGAAATGTACGCAGCTAAAGGCAATGGCTAAGTTCAATGACATTAGGTGGTGCCCGACCTTGGCGGAAATGGGATGGATCGTCTCATTTATAATTGAAAACTTCAGAAATTTCAAGCATGACCACATGGAAGTACATTAAAAGTGTTTAGCCCACTGAGATCAGTGACACTATCACTCCTTATTACTTCCGACCACTACGCTGTCATGAACAACTGTGCTCTGAACGTTGACTGAAAAACAATTGGATGAGCTGCGGGCGGAATGCGTAGAATTGCATCCCCAACTCCCACAACCACTGACAGATTCCAACTCAGTTGGACGCCTAAAAATTTCTGTATCTGAATGTAAGAGAAGCTGGCAAAAATATTAAATATAGCCGTTTCAATGGCTCTAGTGACTATATATATATATATATATATATATATATATATATATATATATATATATATATATATATATATATATATATATATAATGTAGGCGTATATACCTGGACATACGTGAAGGTGCTCCGGAGGTAGCTAGATTGCGCAAAAAGTATGTTTTGCGCCGAAACGGAAAAAGTATCTCTAAACGAAAAGGCAAGGAAATGAGGATGCTCCAATTGGAAAACAAGCAATTAGTATACCCTACAACCTGCATCGATAGCTACTTTTCGTACTAGCTCATTAGGAACGCTCTGCCTTGCCCAAGATGCAATAATTTTGGTGCATAAAAAATAGGCGAAGAGAAAACTACTGGACTAAATCCAAGGTTGTTTATTAGCTATCCGCCTACATCAGCGAAAAATGCGCCCCTCTGCAAACATTAAATGTTCACAAAAAAATCACAGCTGTTTTTAAGCCATCTATTTCAAAGCGAAAAAAACTTCCTCTACCTCAGCCAAATTAAATGAAAAACTAATTCAAAATAAAATAGTAAAATTCTTCATCTGAGATTACCCTAAAGGAGATGAGTTCCAGCTACTTTCACAGAAATCAAGGATTTCGATGAGGAAATTTTGTAAAACCAGACAAACTCTATGAACCTGGTAATCGCCGAGGAGACAGGTCGTAGAATTTTGTTGAGCAACAAAACTCAATTGTTTCAACAATATGGATGCCGCATCCCGTTGATATAAACAGCTGCTTATTCCCATTAAATAAAGACGTCCTTTACCGATCTTTATGCTGGACACATCTTAATGAGTATGCAGACACGACCATTTCCTTGAACGGAATGCTCAGGCAACATCACAAAACTTGGCTGCATGGAAGATTCCATTATCACTCGCTATCCATCTATCATGTGACGACTCAAAACATCCTTGACGGAGAAAGAGAATCTGATGCGTGGTGAGGACAACGGGAAAAACTTGCTCCTTTCTGCAAAGCTTCATACAACCTATTTCTTGAAAGCATTCCCTTGGGCGCGATTTCGGTATATATGTAAGTCTCGAAGTGATTATAAAAAACGCTCGCATATAGAAGACTTTGCAAACAAAATGCGCATTTCTTAAGCAAGCAAATTTTAAATAAATGCGTTTCACAAGCAGCATGCAAAATAATGCACAAATACATCCTAAAGTGCGCAATTTCCTTTTGCAGTATCTTATAGCGAACGGAGATTGCCTGGAATGTTCCTCAGATTTGCCTTTTGCTAAGCTGATATACACATTAGGAAACGCAGCGAAAACTCATCGAGATGATGGCAGATTAGAAACAAGAAACAACTGTACTTTTTTCACTTGTCAAAAAAATCGATGAGCTCCATAAATCAATAAAGTGAAAAAAAAATAATATCCTTCCTCGTAATTCCAAATATTCAAAAGAAGCTTTACAAAGCAAATTTAAACCTTGCGAATAAAAGTGCCATCACGGAAATGACCGTGAGCACAAAAAATGAACATAGGCTAGAAACATCATTGCCTGCCGGAATCTCATTGAAACAGCGAATGCTCGATCATTTGTAGATCAGTTCTATGCTTTCTTAACAACACCGAGGAAGAGAGAGACGTCTAAAGCATGTGACTGGGCACGTAGACCAACAATATGGACATTCATCATAAAGCACCTGCCATCATTTCCATCAAGAGCTAGAAATCGCCCTTTTTAGAGAGGATTTTACGAAGCAATACGTGAATAATGGGAACAGGTAAAACAACTGAATAAAATTATGGCACGCTAAGACCATCCACTGTTCGCCTCGTTTTATGATTCATCACGATTAGGTTGGCAAAAGCCAAAGATACCACGTGGCACAACTTAATTACTCATGCAATAGTTTTACACTTTCGGGAAGAAATTATAGAGGAATACCACTTCATGGGAGTATTCGCTGTACACACACAGCAATATAAAACATTCCCAGTTCAAGCAACAAATATGAAGCAAACGACAGGAAATTAATGAACTCTGCAGACGGTAATCTTCGAAAGTGCATGGCGCTCATGTGTGACAAGTTACAAGACAGCGTACGCCCTTTTCTGAGTGCCCATCAATATGTTATGCATGTGTTTCAATTTATTTTAATGGCTGCTCACCTAACACCGTCATAAACTGGACACTGAGTGAATGAGTTGCATGATCCGTCTAGATGCACAGCTTGTGTAAAAGTGCAATAAGCAAAGCATTTGCGGTAGCAACACAACATAATGAGCACAAAAGCGATAAAAGTTGAAGTTAAGGGGCGAAAATTATTTCTTCAAATGTAGAACATCACGAGAAGCTTCACGTCACAAGAGCTTCTAACGATGGGATGCATCTGCAAGAGCGTATAAGCTCATGGCGCCGCATTTGGTATGCGTGTATCGCAATGCGCAATTCCCAAGTGGACGGGCCAGTCAAAAAGCGCTACGCCTTGCTAGTTTGCCCGCACATCTGTTTTGGGACATATCGCTGCGCTTTGCTCAGAATCTTCTTGCCACTCATCCTTATGACGATTCGGCGCATGCGCCGCAAATTTTCAACAACTCGTTGATGGATGCTGCTATATGTCTCATCCCACCCTCACAAGACGCAAATCCAACGCACCTGTATGGAATTTTATGCAAGACTTACGACGATTCAACTAGGCAAGGCAAGCGTAAATATACCTAGGCAAGTGGATCCTAGTCACTCGTTAATTAACAATGATGGCAATGATAGTGATAGCTACAAATGATGACGTTGGTAGATGCTTCTAGAAATTGAATTCGCTTTAACTACACTAACGATCATAGATGAATGAGGGAAAAGATCAAATTATAAAACTTACAGCCTATATGATAAACTCAAAGCATGCTCATTGCATTTATATATTGCAAAAGTGCTCTCTTCATAACAAGTTGCCCCTGAGAAGACTCTTCTCATAATAGCCAATATTCTCGCAATAAGCTAGTAGCCATTTGTGTGGAACATTGCTGTGTCAAACATTACGTTACTGCGACATGAAGATATAAAAACTTCGATTGTCAGAAAACAAATGCTTCTTTAAGCCAACAAATAAATTCATTACTGAATATTTTACAATGGAAAAATTTTCGAAAACAATTTTTTCCATGAATTTTAAGACGCTAAAACTTGAAAAAAAAAGCTTTATGATTTGTTCAAGAGAAAATCTCTTCGGCAAATTTTTCGCAATATAAAAACATTTTCACTCGTTTGCGATGAAAAGCAATGAATGAAAAATATTGCCATTTTTAAATCAGTAAAGAGTTCGAACATTACTGACATATCTTATGCAAAACATTCGATAAAATTATTGCATTCGCAAAGTGGCACATCTATCGAACAAACGGACTGCTAACAGCAAAAAAAAAGGAAGAAAAAGAAGATAACCGAGTTTGCACAGATTTGGCAGAAATAAATGGGAAAGCGTGCCAGAGTCGCCACCATATGCGCTTTTGCTTTCCGCGCACAACAGCAGTCAATTTCGTAGGTCGCTCCTCCTTTTCTCCGTAACAATTACCAAAACTTGCAGAATAATGCATTCACACTTTCTAATACAGTCACGCGCAAAAATTTTCCTCAAAGGAGATTTCACAGAAAATTTTACGAGATCTGCATCACATTCGGCTTGAAACTGATGCACCCACATGAAAGCTGCTATAGGAGGCTCTTCTATGGTGTCGATTATGTTGTAACTCTAAGCGTTAATTGGTACCGAACTTTGAAACAGACATAAACGTATAAATGTGCAAACATTAGCAATTGCCATGATCAGAACTGCACTAAAGCAAAAGATAAGCTGATAAGAGTGGAATCATTAAGAAAATTACTGAAGATCGGATTCAGTTTTCGCACAATTTAACAGAAATCATCCGAGTTTCAATTGAACAGAAAACAGATGACGGATGAGAAAAGAGAAGTACCGAGAGAGAGAGAGAGGGAAGGACGGAAAGAGAGCGTTATCATACTGCAATTCCAGCCATCATTGTAAACGGTAAAAATATCACTTTTTATTAACTTATGGACCAGAAAAGAATTCGTGACGATAGTTTATAGCGCATGTAGAAAGAAAACTTATTATACAAATTAGAATATGATGAAGGTCAACTTAACAGCGTTGAAAACCAGAGACGCCTACCCCCCCCCCCCCCCAAAAAAAAAAAATTGAAAGTCCACTGACGCAGCAGAATATCTGAAAAGATTGTCCTAATTGTATAAATCGAGTGGCAATTATTGAAAGAAATATCATTTTTCTATTTAGATTCCCCTCCCACTTTCATTGCCCTCTTTGCCTCTTCACTCCGATTTCATTATTATAAAATAAACGTTGCGAGAGGCTCAGTGGATCGAAATGAAAAGCAAAAATAAAGAGAACGCAGAACACGACGAGAGGTGCAATTTGCCGACTAGGCCGCTCAATGAGGCTCCGAGATGCGAGAAATCGAATACAAATTACGTACACGTTTGCAGCTGATTTGTATCACACGCAGTGCTCAATCTCCCGCCAACGTGGAACCACTTCAGTCCAGTCAACAATTGAAACCACTAAGTTTTCCACATCTGTTTAGAGGTAAGTGGGAATGTAAGTCGAAATTAGAGTTCGGTAGAAACCAACACCGGTGTAAAAAAAACCGACTTCAAATTGCTAAACTATTAAACACATTTCACAACTGCTTTGCGTCTAACTGTGGGAATGTCTGGAAATTGCAATGAACAGTAGAACGATAATCAATTGCAGCGAATGGTAGAGAAGCAGTTGCATGCGTAACTGAGATCCTCAAACCTTATGCCTATCCCTTGTACCCATGCTTCTACTCAACACTGCATATTTTCAAAATAAACAGCTAGCATACAATTTTCTAAAACTGAAAAATTCCACTTCTGGTTAGACTTAGTTTCAGCGTTACGAATAAGAAAAGGCTTGACTGCTGAATGCCGAAAGTTGGTGAGTTACCATAATTGACCATCAGGATGTGCCCCATTGCAATAATTGTCGATCCACTAAGGTCAGAAAAAGGATAAGTGCATGAAATATCCGTTCGTTATTTCTTTAAAGTTAGATTCTGAATAAAAGCAAAATTTAGAAGGAAACCAAAGTGGGACAGTGCATATTTGCGTGTGCTGCGATAGAAATGCACAGAGGAGAGACATTGTTATGTAGAGCAATAATCGCAGTACGGAAACTTCAATTAGCAGAACAACAGTGTTAACTTAATCAACAATGAGGACAAGGTGAACGAGAAAACGAAGCGAGAGCATATGGGAATAGCATACGAAGTCAATCTGATTGGCCTTCTTCTATCAAATGCTAACATGAAGTAGCCCACTGAGGATGCGTATGAGGCAATACGCGATGAAAGCGCAAAGAGACATTCGTGATAAATGCCACATTAGCCGACGCAGCGTTTCAGAAAGGCAGATTTGAGGTTCAGCGGCAAAGAACGGCTTATCTACTTACTAAAGTCGGTCTGTTGATTGCAATTAGGTGGTCTGCCCATGCGCAACGATGATTTATTTTTAAAATATTCGGCTTAACAGCTAAGGTTCTAGCTAAGGGCTACTGAAAGTTTAACCTGGCGATGTACAATTTGAGTTTTAAGGATCGGCACGAAGAGTTCATTGAGCTTATCGCCATGGCAGTGCATTGTGAATGTATATATACAACGTGTTGTCGATGAAATGTCAGCGCGATTATTTAGCAGAAAGAAGAGAAGCCATTTTCGATAGCGGTGTCTTTGCAAGCGGTAAACAAGCCACACACAGCCTCCGATAGCAACTATTGCAACGCTGAAGGATCTCCTCTTAAAACGAATGCATATTTGTAGATAATTCCAATTTGTTATACGTGGAAGAAGGAATCTGATCATAGAGCGTCTCATCTACTAACAATTATACACCTACAAAGATAAGATATTCCCAAAAACAATTAATGTTTTGAAAAAACCTGATCATAAAGTTATTTAATTTATAATAGGGAGTGGCTCAAAGAGATAGCAACAGAAAAGATGTGAAGAAAAAAATAGAGAAATCGAGGAAGTAATGCGAGAAAAAAAAACCGATGAAAGGCGTGAAGAAAACGACGAAAGATGATAGAAAGCGCAAAGATTTAAAGATTGAAGCAATCTATAATCACCACGGCACTCATCTCTCAGTTAATGTTTTCAATTGAGTTTTGATCGATCATAGATGTGGCAATAACTTTCAACGATTATGATATAATAAAGTGAAAATGAGTGCGGTTAACGATATTTTATGAGAGAAATGAGAGAATGAATTGAACGTAGCAGATCTCTGCAGAAGAAATCAACTCAATTTATTTATATTTTTCAGAAAAATTTCTTCCCTGAAACTACGACTAAAACAATTTGCTCACTGTTTCTTTTTTTGCGTTTCGTAAACGAAAATCCAAAAATACATTGATTTCTTTTGCAGAGATCCGCTACATTCAACCTTAAAAAAACCCAAAAGCAAAAAAAACCCAAAATTCATTCAATGCAAAAGCTATTTTTGTTTCACTTGAAGTGTTGGGAAAAACTGCGTGCTTATCTGATCTCTGCAATATTTGCCTAGCTTCAGTTTGTTTTTTGACGTAAAAATGCAAATATTTCAATTAGATATGCATAAACACATATGAATTTTATATAAACTAGTTAGTTTTTGAAAAGAAGTGTTTCAACAATTAAGAACGTCGTAGGAGAGAATGAATGATGAAGCGGTAGAATAATGTCACTAACAAGAAAAAAAAAGCAGAAAGAAAGAAAAACATTCTCAAGTTGCTCAAAATCATTTAGTTTTAGAAATTTCATCTACTCGGCGCTTTCCAACTCATAAAATAGCATCGATTTAAACAACGAACAGGCGATGAAAACATTTTTCATGACAACAACTTCCAAACAAAATCAAATGAGATTATTGGTTATACTGTCACATCCACTATGGCACCATTAAGGCTGACGTGCGAAAAAAAGGATAGAAATATCTACCGCAGAAACTCAAACACGCAAAATTGTATAGAATCCACGAAGGTGAAATTTTCTCTTCAACTTTGTTGTGCCAGCAATAGATGTTCCTATATGTGAACATCTATTGGTGGCGCATGACGAATGCGCATGACGAAAGCATTAGAATGTGTGTTATCACTTTGAAAGGAAGCCATGAATAATTCGCTTTCAGGTCGTCAAATCGCTTAATTACCTCTGCGAAGTAATATACATGCCGTCTTATGCAAAGGTGAACAAAAACAAAGCCGTAAAAATGCAACCAAAATAAATTAAGCCAATCTTCAATATTATCCTAGACGAAGAAAGCGAAAAGCAAAGTACGGCAGGTCAAAAATTTAAAACCGTTTTTTCAATGAGATTATGATGCTTAAAAAACTTCCATCGGGATTAAGTCCTTCCTCGCAAAACATAGCCATGAACCCAATAAAGCCAAACGCAAAAAAAAAGTATTTGGACACCAATGTAGCATATTCTATGGTTCTGAGTCGTTTCACACGGCTTTCGGGTGCTATAATGTGCAGATGAGCAATAGAAAACTTACCTCATCGCATGCGTTACACCTCGGCTTGTGTAGTTCAGCGTAGTGTCTTTCACAGTAGATAAGACCATCCCTCACACAATACGTAAGGTCGATTAGCAACTGCAACCACATTGGAATATATTCCTGTGCTGCACAAGTCAAACTGAAGGCATGAATGCAAAGAAAAAGGCACCTCCTGTCTTTATCTCGGTGCATAAGAGAGCGGCGGAAAATAATACTAAAAAAGTTTACGTGGAAAGCAACTGAAATCCGGCTCAAGACGAATATGGATATAAAAACATAAACTGTAGTGATTTTCAAATATTCAGGCATAAGCTTATGCTCAAAAACATGTGAGAAGCAAGTGCTTTTAAAGTGAGTGAGAAAGCGTTCTTCTTCTTCTTTTTCCAAATAGCGGAAAGCAAACAACACGAGTAGCATGCATCAGCGCGGTCATAACGAACTCTGTCGCTGGTAGCGAATTGTTTGTGGGCAGCTTCAATAAAACCAATAAAGACTGAAAGGATTGACATCAGCCGATCATCAAAGGAGGAAGAAAGTAAGAGATACAGATGAGAGCATATTCTAAATCAAAGTTTTACCGATTTCGCTTGAAATTATTCAGTACTGCAAGAGGTATACGAAGAGGATGCTTAGAGCGATTCGCCACAACAAAATGAAGATCAAGACCATTCTCGAGCCCACAGCTAATCCCGACACAACACATCCTACTCGGATGCGAAGGAGTAATTGCCTATCACGTTAACCTCTGCAAATAAGGAGATATATGTGAGATTGTTTGTTTTACCTGTTCACAAGTGTGGCATATGAAGCACGCCGGATGCCAACCGCAGTTGTCGCCCAGTTTCGGTGCCATAACAGCCATCTCGTTTTTCTCCAGCACGCCATTGCATTTCCTGCACTCCTTAAATATACACAAACTTCAACACAACAATTATGTATTCGAAAAAAAATGTTTCTGGTTTCTGCACTGTTGGGTCCTGATATCATTACGCAAATATGCAAATGTCGTCCCAAATAGGGCGAAAGTAAGTCAGCATCCACCAAAAACTTTACAAATTGCGTGAACTTGTTCGCCTATCTCTCCTTAATTGGTACGAAAACGTTATCAACAAAGAATCACATGAAGAATGTATGAGAGTACAATATAGAGAGTCTGACCACGTCTGACCATATAGAGAGTCTGGCTCATCTTTACCGATTCATGCTAACGCTTCCAAGTGGGCTTAATGGCAACAAAAGTACGAGCTTGCACGAACCATTTGCTTGGGAATGTTAGGGCAAACGAAGCCAATATCCAGAGCGATCTCGTTGCGGGCATTAATGAATTCGTCGTAAACTTTACGCTCAACTGCATTCGCCAGATGTTTGCAGTAGGCAACAGAGAGGTCTTGCCGTGGCAACTGAAAACAGGATAAGTCAAAACATATCACGGGAAGCAATAAAATAAATAACATGGTCATATATGGACAACAAATTTCAATGCAAAATACAACTTTCTGACCTACAACAATTCACCGGAAAGGGCCATTGCAAGCTGGCATTTTCGGTTAGTTATACGGTTAGCAGTGAAGCTGGAAGAAAGCGAAAATCTTGAAAAACACGAATTTTGTAAGTCAATGGTAGAACATTCGGTTTTAAGGTGAAACTAGTGTACAGAAATTTTTGCTAGGAATATCAGCATGACAGCCGCTCTAATACCCTCAGAAAAGAGAGTAGTAGGAAAATGTCGAGAAATTGTTTTTGATTTCCAGCTTGCTGAGCAGACATCAAACTAGCAAGCCTGAAGATCTCAAAACAGTGATCCAATTACTAGTAATTCTACTGAACATCAAAAGACAAGTAGAGAGCTGAGTGTTGCTGAAATTAGTGTATCATTCAAAATGCGTAAATTTCACAGATTGGAGGTGATCTAGAAGTACCTTGTACTTACCTTTTTATTGAAAGGTAATAAATTAGTGGGATTTTGAATGATACACTAATTTATGCGACATATTCAGGCAAAGAACACACTGCATGCTAGCGTGAACTCTATCGATAACGATAATCGAGTCTGTAATTAACGGACCCACATTAATTTAACTTTTAACAGAGGTGGATTTTAGTTTCACTATGCAGTTTCTGATGTTGGTTTGGAAAACTTGTGTTTTTTTCCAGTATTTCTTTGGCATTTTTTAAAAAACTGTACGAAAAGGCACTGGGAAAATTTCAGATTTGTTAGGCGCAAAAATTTGTGCCTTTTTTATGGATACCTGAATCAGACTCAAAATATCATGCTTTGAAAGTTTTCATGAGGGAGTCAACGATATGGCTGATCACCGAGAATTCTTCCGAGTCGAGAAATATTCTTCTAAAGTGATTCAAAGTGCGCATTTAGGAACCGGTGGAAACTATGCCTTATTTAGCACATAAGGAGTGATGCACAATTTTGCTACACCAGCTTAAGAGTAGATCGTAAAACTCCAATCCGTTTTATTTTAGAACGTCTGTTCCTTTGATTATGTGATAACCCTCGTAAGTTCGCTTAGTAAAGAGAAATCAAATTTTTCCTTTGAATAGCTTGATTCTACAGAAAATTAGTTGTCTAAGTGACATTCTTATAAAAGATTCAAAGGAGTGATTGCCCATTTCTTTTTATCGGTTTCCAGTGGTCCAAAGAAAAAGTGAATTTTCAAAACCGCGTATAATTTTTGAATTGAGAAAAGCTTCTTCGAATTACTTGAAAAATGTGATGCAGCCGACTAGCTACTCATTCTCCAACAAAACTGAATGATCCGCAATGTGACGATTACTTCCACATGATTTTACCAGAAGTTGAAATTTTCAAGAAGTTTTCCATACAAACGTCAGAAAATTCAGATGTCCCAAAGCAAAATGGATCAGATGCGCTTAAAAAATGTGGAGTCAAAGTATACTGAGTATGATATAATTTTGTTCTATTAGTCATTTGGGTCAAAAAAAGCAAAAAAGCAAACATTGGTCATTTGGGTGGAAATCTACAGATGAGGAAAAATTTTTTTGGACAACAAAACATTCTATACAACCCCCTTGCAAATATTCCTGGCATTTCGTCTTCAGCAAAACTCAACAACCCATAAAAAGTTTTGATTTCTCATAGCGAATAAGTTTTGAAAAACTTATAAACTTGTACGAAGATTTTTAGAAAACTGGACGTGTAAGAAAAAGAACGGATGATATATTCGAAATCATTGTCGTAGAAAGGTCTCGGAAGTTGCTAAAGAGAATGAAAGCCTTATTTTATGGGGCCATAATATTACAAGCAAACGAAGAGACGATATACAAAGCTTATAAGTCGAATCTCAATGAAATGCTGAAGCGTTATCAAAAAATATCTCAAGTGGGGAATGCATATGTTTGCGTTGCTCGTCTATAAGTATTTCAACTGCAGCCGAAGGAACACATTAGAAACGTGCGATTACTCGCAAAAACTGAATAATATCGCTTCTATTGTCACTGTCAAATAAAGCAATATACTCATCGAAAATAAGAAAAGCTGTGTAGTAAAGAAAGATGAGTGTAACCTGAAGCATTAGCTGCTTCTCTCGGTATTTCTCGCCGCTGCTATTCACTCGTGGAACGACATGATTAGGAAGCTGGGCCATATACTCCTCGACCTGAAACGAATGAAACAATCAATTGCATACAAATGCTTTTACATTCACAAAGTTATGCTTAAGTTCCTCTTCCATACTTGCCGATTCTGCTGTTAAAACCATTCAACTTCCCACTTTCCCTATTTCATTTCTGCTCTGATGTAACCCTGCACTGCTTTCCGGTATTCAGCACTGTTCTATTCGCTCTAGTCGACGCCGGCTCCAATTCTAGCAAAGGTAAATGAATACCGCGATCAGAAGACACAATAATTATGGATACAACTCTCATGAAGCGGGAACAACAAGATTAGTAGCTATTTACAATCACAGAGATGAGCAAGAGCAATGATGAACACCATTGACCACGTCACCTACGATTATCACAACGGACCCGACATTCAATTAGATCAGTCTCACATGCTCCATTCAACGATAACGCTGCGTACGAAGACATTGTATGCGCTGTTTCATCGACTGACCTCTAAACACTCGATGACCATTCCAGATACTGAAGAACGTGCAGACAATTACGTCTGCAACTTAGTACTCTTACAAGTCGAAAAAGCATGAATCGTTTGTTAAATGGAACACTACCCTTGCTGATAACAGTGAGCAGCTCTTGAGAGAATCATCAAATGCCTCATTGCAGCGCACTCAAGCTTCTGAATCGCCGACCCGTCCAAAATTTAATTCAAACGACATGTTCGTGGCTAAACATCTATTTTCAATAAGGATGAATCGTTGACACGAGAACGACGGCACAGACTCCGGCATGAGATCGGTACATGATAGAAAAGCAATGCTGCGTTAATCAGCACAACGATACACCTACAAAGCAAACGCAAGGAAGTAAATTAGCCACTGAATCCATGGAAGAATCGACCTAGCCCTACGACGTTAGCCAAGACAAGAACGATGATCGCTCTTTGCTAATATGGATATTAGTATTGCCCAAATTGTGATCAAGATTGAAACAGTACAACAGCAGTAAATGTTATGAACGCATTAACTCAAGAAATTGCAGCCCGAAGTTATATCAGCCCAAGAGGTGACATCGTCCATGTACCTCTGCACAATGTCAGATTTCAATTATTCTCGTGGCTGGGCTTTGGCAACAATATGAAGCGCCCCTCACAGGTACATGAATCGGCATCGTTCGGAGGGCACCTGATGGAGCACTGGAGGTCTCTGGGAAGTTGCATCCAAGTCTCAGGAGAGCTGGGTGGTCACTCGACGAAGTACCAGAGGTTGAGCGATCACCTTAACCTTCGTTGCCAAAGAATACAATAAATGAAGCGTGCGCAGTGCCGACTTCGCCCATTAATGCACCAGCAGAATGCTTCAGATCAATTCAAGCGACATTTAGCGATCGAAACTCATATAGGTACAAGCTCAAGACGGTACTAAAAGCTTCGCGTCAGTCTTTCAAAAAAATTATGAAGCCTCCGCCCGGTAACACAAATTCAAATCCTTTGGGATGTTCACTGTTTGTACACATAGCGCTACCGACCTGCTTAGCTCTATCTGCACGTTCAGGTGAGAGATAAGTACGTGAGAATATCAATAGAAATTGCTACAGCAAAGAGATAACAGAAAGACCAACGCGACTACCAAATATGGGACTTTTGTTTAATTTCAAGCAACGAAAATCTTATCGAAATACAGCTAGCGATGACTTAATTTTTGGGATTCATTTGTAGGAGAAGGTGTGAATATACCACGTTAATTGATAGCTTTATTCTTTAACCACTCCTCTTCCGTAGCCATTTTTAATTCAAAAGCTGCTGCCATTGGTGGGAACATAACTACGACTTTTTTTCTGGAATGCTCTTGAATTCCTTTGACATATTAGGCTAGATTTTGAAAATTGCTAAAAAAAAAACTTTGTCTTTACGTGAAAGTCCCCATTTTTTTAGAAGAACCAGAAATCAGTTGACATTTCGTAGTTGACAGTAGCCGCAAGAGGCACGCAGTTTGTTCTGTAAAGGCATTCAAAGAATCGTAGAGTTATGCCTCCCCACAGCCTTAAACGCTGACCCAATCTCGCACAGTATAATGCGATAAACATTGCATATGAAAAATCCTAGTTATGTGACGCCACTAGTCTATAAATATGTGCGTGAAGGTTTCTTTTTTCAGTGGTGCGCCTAAGCTACATTTTTGGCTTAAGTGAAGCACATTCTTTAGCTGTCTAACAACCAAAAAAGCGCTTCTCGCCAAGTTTTCAAATTTAAGCCAAAATTGCGACGACAATAAGAAATAAAACTTGGGAAGTTCTTTCCATCCAATACGATCATGAATCATTACCTTCTTGCGGCTGAGACCAGGCGGTACCCAGGAGTATCCGTGACTCACTGAACCAGGCGCATCGCTCCGGCCCGTTGCGCCAACCAGCGCTGCCATTTGCGCTGAAAATTTACATATCGTCATCTCCATTTACTTACAATGTAATATGCTCATCAGCTACCTCTTTGAAGCATAGAAACTCGAAAAAAACCATGTGATTAAATACCATGTAGGCTTTTTGTAATTCCTTTTTTGACAGAAGAGGTTTACATAAGTTTACTCCTACAAATCAAGCAATTAAATTATTTATCATTTTCCTACTTGGGTTGCTATACGCTTAGAACGATAGAAAATACGATAAAATGAACTTTTATGGGCAATAACCTCAAGACATCGGAAAGCCGAGAAGGTACATGCAATTTTTCTGTTCAAAATAAGGTCCGTTAACTGATATAGAAACAACTAAAAATTGTAATCACAATGCATAAATAAAGGCAGAGCGAAAAGAATTGAGGAAGCGAAAGCTGAATTGAGAATAAGAGAAAAGCGATATGGGTAATTTCAAAAATCGTTGAATGCAACTCTCAAAACATAAAGAGAGCTGCGAATGACCAAAGCGTATTTTCTGAGAATGGTGGAAAGTGGGAGTTAAAAGAGATGATAAATCAAGCACATCGCCCTCGTAATAATCAATCATCCGTTTATGTTATAGGCTCACTTTTTACTGCCCACCAAGCGGCTGTCATTTAGGAAACACATTTATATGTACCCAAAATCAGCTAAGAAAATTATCGCGCATAATAAACTGATTTTCATGACGCCTGATGCCACGTCCGTAATTATGATGTCTATAGATTCCCTAATCGTCGCCCTGAAGGGACTGTAAAATTCCTTCTTTTCAATGATGCAGGCAAACACGCTAGATGTGTTTATCAGTGGTGGAAAAATCACCAGAGAAAGAATGACCTTATCTTTACCTCTACACACCTCAACATACGATCAATTTAGTCATAGTTTTTTGTCTCTCAAACTTTTCACTAAATGGCAATGAACAACGTTCATTTCAGTAAATTTTTTCCATCAAACTCAACTTCCTAGCAATATCACTGAACTAGATCATCGCCGAAATTGAAGTTTCAAGGGAAATATTTGCTGCCAAAAGCTTATTCGTTGATACTGATATGTGTTTCTTATTACTACGATTATCGTACTTTTACAAAAATTCATCGTCATCGATATTTTTGATATCGCATCTTTCCAATTTAAATTCAGCTTTCTCTATTCAAACGTAGCTTCAACAATCCACAATAAGACAGAATTTTAATGTTATTTCAACATGAAACAAACACTCGTTATCACAAAGAAAATGAGTTACATCAATTTCGAGAACGGCTTTCAGATAACTATTAAAAACGAGATAAGGAACATAAGAATTATAAAAGATGAATCACTCATATTTTTTTGACATTTCACTTAGATAGCTAAAAATTGTCATAGAACTCTTTATTATTAATTTAACTGCTAAAATCTAAAAAGTAGTATAATCACTACTACTAGACAAAAATGCAAACGAAATAGCTCATAAACAACCAAAATAAAACTATTCCTACCAATGACATTCACCCCCTATCATAAAAGCATTCATATACTGCAAAGAATTATGAATAATAGCATTCAAAAAGTTTAGTGATTTAGAAAATTTCGATCACATCTTTACATATTAAGAAATGATTTAATGAAACAAAATCGATGAACTATTGAAGTACGAGTTTGGAAAATTTCTGAGATTGAAATTAAAATCAAAACGACAGAAATAGTTGAAATAAAAGAAAAATCACAGCTGAGAAAATATTAAGGTAGAAAATAGGGGAAGCACAAGACGAATAGGGCAGAAATTAAGAAGAAAACTATAGATGATAAAATCAACTTTGAAAAAAAAAAGCTCGCGCAAACTCAATAAATACAAGAAGTATTTGTTGCCGAGCAATTAAGCAATTACCCAAAGAACCCCCTAAAGGAATTATATCACTAAAAGACCCACCGGAAGTATTCATATGAAAGCCGTTAATCTATCAATTAAAATAACGGAGACGCTTTAACTAATCAGCAACCAAAATCCTCAGCTGGTCTATCCTATGATATTACGTATTGTCTGGTTAATGCACAGACGAAGATTTGAGAACAAAAATTTTCCATTCCATTCCATTCTATTCCAAGTCATACATGAGGAAATTGAAAATAGTAGATACAAAAAAAAAACAATAATAAATATCTGCCTTAATCACAGAAAGGAATGATTAAACGTTGGCACTCTCTCCCTCCTTCTCCTTTCTCTTTTTTTCTCAAAAAATCTTGCGCATACTAATCATTCTTATATTCATAGCAAGAGGCATTCACTAGAAGGTATCTAAAAAGTAAACGACGTCAGGCATTGAAAAATAGGCAACACCTCCATAGAATTACAAGTAAAGTACGCATAAGACAAGCATGGTGGTGTATGCGAAGCGCTGCAAGGAGGGATGCGATGGGCGCATTTTAGATGAGCTGGCAATAAAGTGTTGAGTAAAGAGAAGAAAACACCTTGAATCATGAGCGAACGCTATCGAAAGGTGCTGCTCTTTGACGTTCATGCTGCCAACACTATGCAAATGTTCCATTTCCATGCACTCCGATGATGACCAATCGCTCTCATTCAACAGCATTAACTCCCAGCAGCTAATGCTAGCCAGCAGCGATGTTTTCTGTTGGATTAAAAAGTCGTAAGAGAGGAAAACGGAAAAAAAAAATCTCGAAGATAGATAAGTGGGAACTTCAAAGGAAGGAAATATAAATTGAGAAAGACAGAAATGAGAGAGTTTCAAAGCAGTAAACTAAAAAACTTTTTGGGACCGATAAGCAAGAAATTTGGAAAAATGGAATCTTTCTAGCTTTAAAAAAAAAGAAGCAAAACACCGAACTTAAAATAAGTAATTTATAGATTAATATTCCAATGACTAGACGTAACCACTAGGCATTTATATGTTGTCGTGAACAACAGTTCAGCACTGGTCATCATCAGAACGAAACGCGCAACAATATTAGTCTAGAAACAGAATTAAGTGAACCGGAATTAAGAACGTAGAATCTGAAGTTAAAGGAATTTAAGACTGCTGAGAGGTGAAAGAAAGCAAGTATTAAAAAACAGTAATACTGCAATAGGGAAACAAGAAAAGAGAAGAACCTTACTGGGAAATGAATATAGCTAAGTGTAAACATAAATGAAATACCTACCTATTCAGCTTAATGTTACTTGTTATAGCATTAGGAGTGACACCAATTCACAGAAACCATAGGGCACATTAGGTCTACTTAAATAGACAGGAGACCATTTTTGGAGGAAAAGGTTACGAACGTTTTCTGACCCGTTAGGAGGCAACAGAAGGATGAATGACATCTAAAATATACCCTTATCACAATAACGATGTCACGTTATATATATATATATATATATATATATATATATATATATATATATATATATATATATATATATATATATATATACGAATATCGAACTTAGATGGATAATTAAAAGCGTAATAAAACTTTAAATATAAAAGTAAACTTAAAAACGACATTTGTATTGATTTCAAGCTACAATTATGCACAGTGAAAATGGCAAAGGAATGCACCAGCGACGAAAAGAAGTCCAAATCGCCGCCCCCAAAAATATTTAAATTTAATATACGCGGTACAGCTGACGCCCACACAATGTTTATAAAACATTATCTTTAGCAAATAATCGATAAGAACTAGAACCTCCAAGTGCTTGAGTATATTACTAATGCTATAAAAGCAGATTTTCGGCGTTACTGATCTCAACACTGATAGAAACCTTTTGTATGATTTACGAATAAAATTTTATCAGAAATGAATTTAAAAAATCACTGACCATTCGATGGATGGATTAATTTTTTGCATAAGTAAGACAAAAATCAGATGTTTATTAATCGAAATTATTAATGCTTTCTGCTGAAGATGTTCTTTGAGATGAAGTGGCTATTTATTGAAAGTTTCATTTCTTAAGATATTTAAAAAGTTATAAGTCAATTCTTAAATATTTATCACTTCTTACAGATATTACTGCATCAAAATGGAATTGAAACTTTTCAAACGCATAAAATTAACAAAAAATTTGCTATATCCTTATTAAAATTTCACCACCTTTAGCATAAACAATTTTATAAATCTACTTACTCCTATTAATAAAGATGTAGACACCATTAACCTTAGATCTATTTATATCAAAAAGCAAAATCGTTCTCTTTCGTTAAATACACTCGTCTCTATGCACTCATCACTACAATATAAACTGAAATCCATAAAAATTCCCCATATTTCCTTAATGCAAAATGTTAGTTTTCGATTTGTCCCTAAAGATTTCTTTTGAAGTTTTATGAGTTGATCGTATTAAAGTACATCGTTTACATAATTGCAACATAAATTCAAAATTAGAAATTCTGGAATAATAATGCCTGAATATGATATCGTAAGATTAGCAATATTTCCGCTCGTATCCCATAGTCCCATAGGCACCCCTACAAGTTGTCTAAAAATATTCCAGCAAACAGAACATTCAAGCCGAACGATTATTATCAGTGCTCAATTCGTAATCATTTGCATAAAATATGCTTCTCTCATTGTCCACCTTAAGGTGGTCACTCATATTCAGTCCTGGAAATTCACATCCATGCCTCGTATGAACTTTTTTAGACAGCAATAATTTTTCCAGATCTTGAATGGACTATAAATATATATATATATATATATATATATATATATATATATATATATATATATATATGCAGCACATAAGATACCAATTAAAAGAAACTTTTTGCGATTTATGCTACGTAAGCGCATTTTCAATACTTCTGGTATAACACTTCAAGAATAGCAAATAATTCTGACGATATGCTATTCGCTTCTAAAATTCCAGTGAAAAAAAATGTTTCCGACAATCCACGATGCGAAGCAGTACGTGCGGCGAAATAATCTAGAGCAATAAGATGTACTGCGACAGAAATTAAACAGACTGCGATGCAGTATGCTTCAAAGGCATGAGAGAAGCAAATTAATTTTGGAGGTCACCAGAAATGAGTTGAAAATACCGCAGGCGAGTGAAGTACGTTAATGTAAATGAAATAATTTAAGCATCGGTGTGCGCCCAGAAAGGCTCATTCATAAAGCCCTATCACATTAAATTTGTTAATATAAAGAACGAAGGCAGAGAATGCCGGTGATCTGCCAAAAGCGACAAAAATACAAACCTGTTGGCTCGATGCCGATTCGTTCGTAGACGCTCAAACTTCGATTTCTGCCGATATCGTGCTCACTGCGATCGCATTTACAGTGCACACAGACCTTTCTGAAAACGAATACGATTCACTTAAACTACAGGAAAACAATATTTAGTGCGAAATAGAACCACACTTTGTTCACCTAAGCATTAGCAGTTGAAAATTCAATTTGCTTTCATCACCACATATATCCCTATCAACCAGGTAACTTAGCTCAATAGTGGTAAGGTAAACAAACTAGTTTCATAAGAGTCTCGCTGATATTTGTTGATAATAAATATTAACCTATGTATATTACGTGCTCTGCATCAATGTCATAAATCATTCATTTTTCTAACTGCATAAAGCGCATTTAAAAATGTAACCCTCATTTGATGTGAACAGTAATCGCTAGTTGAGCAATACTTACACTACCGTAACTGTTAAATTATTCAATACTGTATTTGTAATTCTACTTTTATATAACAAAATAATACGGGATGAGAAAATAGAGGCGTAATATAAGTTCAATAAAAGATTAAGCATAAAACTATAAATTACTATAGACAAAAAAATTATAAACATGTAATCATTAAAATTATAAACTATAAATTAAATCGATCATCTATTTTTAGCTTTATAAAAGATGAAATTCATATGCGAATCATTTTAGGAATCAATCAGATTTCTCTCAGACGACGACAACAACAACAACAACAACATGAATGATATGTACACAAAGAAGGATAATAAATCAGGGCGAGTGAAAATATTAACATTCGGTCAATGAAGCAATGATGAAAATAATGCCTATATTGGCGGTGTCCAACCAATAGAGCTGAAGTGAGAAAAATTTTTCAGATAATCCTGAATTTTGGGAATACTCGAACTTTGAGATTTCCCAAGTTTCATTAGTAATGGAGTTATTTAAAAAAAAAAAAGAAGAAATAACCACTCGAGTGAAGGCAAATCGAACATATGCTTACGTTTGTTTTCCCCAACTTGTTAACTATGGCAGAAAAACAAAAGCAACTCTAAAGAAAATGAAAGAAAATGAAATGCTATACGAGAAATGACAAGAAATAACAAGTGAAAGAAGAGCTACGCATCGTTTATTAAAACGTAGCAGCATTAAAACAATGAGAAAGGAAGAAAAGACGCTAAAATGCTAATTGTATTGACGATTGTTGGTGGCGATTTGGTGTATGATCAATATGATTATCCAATTTGAATTTTATTTTTTTTTACATCTTTGTTTTTGCATTACTCAAACACTCTCGCACAATGTGGTGGTAATAGTGAGCTGCTTATGTCGAGCAGAGATTAAATCAAACACGCGATCATATATTAGCAGCTGTGATGCAAAAATAAAAATTCTCTCCACCGCGTTAGGCAATGTCAATCAGTCTTTATTTTCTTCAGACGATAAGATCAAAGAAGATCAAAAGAATTCGCTGCTACCGTAATGAAGGATCATATGAGATTTTCCGCTGCATATCGTATTTAGTTTCTATTGGCAATCGTAGTGGAAGATCGCTTCTTCATATCAGCAAACTTTCACATTAATAAATCCCCTTTGTACGATAGAAATTGTTTATCAATGCGAAATGAATGGAGTGCAAATCGAGTTCATTTATTAAAGAAAGCGGTTATAGAATTGAAACGCTAATTCATAATCGATTGCATGAATAATAGTCCATATATCAGTGACAAAATTGTCACTTTTACTATGAAAATATCATAAAGACTTCTAAAAAAAGATCATTAGAAAGCAAAACATTTGCCGAGAAATCGCAAAAGAGATGACTGAGAAGCATATCAATTATATCATCACCTCTTGTAATTCAAACGATCAACTAAACAGGTTTTTATGTTAGCTTATTAACACATCATCTTGTCCACAAACTTGGATAAAAAGTGACGGTCTCGTAAAAAGTTATTCACATACTTGAAGAAGTTAACCGCAATTATTTACGCATGAACTGATCCCAACTTTCGCTTACCCCATCCTCATTCCCCTCCTCCCATCCAAGAAGCAGTAGCATAAAATGGAAGTTACAACTTTGCCGCCTTAAAAGTTTAATCTCTTGAAATGTGCCAATTTCCAAAGCTGGAGTACTTGCTATTTCAATAGTCCAAGAATTTCCACCGTCTGATACTTTGCCTTCTACTTTTACAATCGAATGGTTTAGGTGAATACATTCTCCTGATGGGAAAGTTTCTGTGCCCGCTTATGCCTGTCTAGATACGCAACTTCAAAAAATAGCCATATATTTATAATCACACCAGTCACTTCTTTTTTAGAATGAGGATCACCCACCCACCCACCCACCCCCAAAAAAAAAGAACAAAAAACGAGAAGTGCAAAGGTAGTGAAGTTGTATATTGCCACCGACAGGAAGGACGCATCTTAAAACAACTATATGCATAACAAGAAGGTGCATTAAAACATACACCGCCGAGCGAGCTGGGATGGTGAGTTTGGATAAAGAAGCCCCCATGCAACGATATCTAGTGCAATTTTAGATAGTTTGCTAAATGCCATGTGTGAAGCGATTTTCAATGAAGTGAAGTGCGTTCTTCACTATTGATGCCGCCGAAACGTTGAACAAATATTTCTCCATTCGTTTTCTTTCAGAAGACTAAGTGGGAAACCTCGAGATAATCGGGAAACAAAAGAAAGAGCGTTGTAGTTGTTCGTCGATTGTTGCGGGATTCTTCGATAAGCAATTGGTCTACTGCGCAAAGACATCAAAATAATTTCGCCGCATCTTCAAATCTCAGTGTTTTCAGCATCTAACCGCAACTATAGCAAAAGTTGTCAAACCACATTTACTGCACTGCGATCAATTTGAAGCTATCATTTGGCCAATTACTGAGACAAACAAGCAGCAGCCAATTGGCACCTACTAGAAGAAGATAAATTAACCGATTAAGTAAATATTCGAGAAATCAATTGATCCCTATCCTCTATAGGGCAAAAATAAATGCCAATTCAACCGATCTTCAAGGAATATTATAAATTGATAATTCTTAAAACCCGAAACATGGATTCGATGTAATTCGAAGCCATAAAACGTCCCTCTTCAGAATTCTTGTTAACCTATGCGCCTACAGCATAAACAAAAGAATCTGCCTCCAAATTCGCATTTTATTTCAGTGACTATTGTTATTAAACCCACCATGAACCCGCAACCGATTTCGGCAGTTCTCATTATCAGTGGTTTCGTTGGCAGCTGAGCCTATCTCGATGACGATTCCAGAAGGAACTAAAGCCCGAAGTGTAGTATAACTTAAGGACAACCCGAAGAGAAGTGACAGCTCAAAGACAAGCCGCAAAACAAAGAACAGTGCTAAGAGGCACGTTTTTGCTCATCGTTTTAGCTTTTTGGAAGAGAAACTAAATTTGATAGAGCGAGACTGCGCTCAAAAAAATCCTAATTGCACAAATTGGTGCCTGGCTGCATGCCACGTATGGCCTAAACAAACTGCAGATGGAGAATTCAACACGCACTCACTGGTTAGCTATCGAATCTCAGTCTACGAAAGCCGATGATTCGAATAAACTTTAATTATTCCGCGTTATTCTGCATCCATGCAATTCTGCTCTTCCAATTCTCTCCTTTCAGCAGATACCTCAATAAATCTGAGAATAACGAAAGAGAACGTCTTCATGAAAGACGTAATTTCTGATGGAAAATTAAGATACTCTGTGTTACTTGTATTGCGAATAAAATGGCACTGTTGAGAATTGTTTGTGGGACTTCCTCTCCAAAAATATCCTACTGCACATATGACAAAAAATTTCTTGTCCAGACTATTTGGGCAACGTTTAAAAAAATAAAAATAAGTGACGAAATTGAGTTAGCTCCACTAGTGCTTTCCTCCTAAATCTGTATATGGTCATTACTAGTATCAAAATTTTTTTTTCACTTCCTTGTTATTTATGTCAGCCTTCTCTGTCGATCGCAACTTTCCCTTCAGGCTAATCGAGCATATGCGAAGGATGCGATGTGATATGAAAGCGTTCAACTATGTGAGTAGTGAAGCATTTGCAAGCATGCTGCTAACGGCTTACAACGTTTGGGGCCAAAGAAGATGCAAGATTTGCGCCGCGATTTAGCACACTCGCCCCTAAGGAGTTCACATATGAAAGAGGCGAATCGTGTACGAAAATGATTTTCGCAGATTGAAATATGCCATAGTGACATATCGAATTAAGCGCACCAACGGTTCTACTATAGCCAGCTTCAACGACTATTTTAATAGAACACTGAACAAAGTGAAAATCACAGAAATTGCATTTAGCCTTGAAATATGTCACATGGGTAATTCAGCGTATTACATAACTGCTCCCGAATTCATTAAAGCCAATGATGAATTATAGCAGACATTTAGAAACAAACTGCTTATTGCAGATTTAGGATGGCGGACTGAACGAATAGCCCAACTCTTATCGAGCTGATTACTAAGACAGTTCAAGGTTGATGTCACATGTGGGCTTATATTATTCGCTCAGAAATGAAAGAGAAAATGCAGAGGCCGTATTTGATGGCATCTTCGATCGATGCATCAAAAAATTAGTCTCACAATTACTGTATACTTCTTGTACCAGCAGGTGAATGATCAAGAAACTCATTTCAAGGTATTGTAAACTGAATCAGGAAAAGAAAATCATTGCTTCAACATGAAGGAACAGGCAAAGTAGAAGACTATGTGGTGAGTAGGAAAGAATCCGCTAAGCAAGGAAGCCACTGGAAACACCTGTAAGTGTAGCACCAGGCATTTGCCTACGTACGTTGATAAGCGCGAAAAGAAGTAGACAGAGCACTGCTTAACCGATCTATTCACAACAAGTTTTTTTTGCGATAAACAGCATCGAATATAGAATACTTATTGTTTGTGTAAGTGTTTATATTCGTATGGGTGGTCGTCAAGCGTAGCAATAATACCACAAGCAAGAGGATTGCCTAAACAGCGAATAAGCGCTCATTAGGAAAACGCTACCAATAATATCGATCAATATGCTCGGTAATGTGCAACATATTTGAATCACTATGTAAAGCCGTTAACCACACCGTTTTTGTTATGCTAGGGAATGCAATATACCTTTGCTTTTACAGCAATAAATTAGCATGGTCAACGAGGCACAATTTGCTAGCCGTTTCATCATCCCCTCATAACGTAAATCACACTATCCACCCACTTACGTTTGCGCACTACGTTTACCCCATCAAATATATATGCTTTCGGTACAATGCCGAAAATATATACATGCGATACGTTGATACGCTGTGTGCATGACCTTTACTCGATTCTGTGCAAAGAAGCAAGCATATGGAGCATCATGGTTGATCAATCAATGAGAATCGTCTCGTCGAACTCCTCCACCTTCCCCAAATGAAATTTCCTCAGCATCCTCTCTAACTTTATAAAATGATGATGTTGCTAGGTTTATGTAAGTTAAGAAATATGCCACAGATTAGAATGGGATAAACACTAGTGAAGAGCGCTGAATTCACTGAATTGACGGATATTAATTCAACGAAAACACCGAAACAATTGTAACATTGTGTAAAGTATGGATATTGAACGAAATGCATATTTGGAGCCTAATCATCCAGAGGTCCTCCACACGGAACCAACTAATGATGTGAAATCAACCATTTAATAAGTGTTTCTTCACATCTGTGCATCAGAATGTCTTTGAAGCTACAGCTAAGCAATCGCAAACAGTGAATCCATGCGTTAGTGATAATGTGCGTTTTAGAGTTTCCTTTACAGTTTCTCATATAAAGCAGGGCCAATTATTACGGCTTTATGCTAAAATCATCGTAAGACCATTTCTGGACTATCTTCTATCATTACCCTTAAGCGGATGTCTACTCCCACTTTTCGCAACACTGGCAGAGGTTTCGTCACAGGTATGCCAGAAACCAAAATGTAAATGAGCACTGTTGGTGTAGAGGCAGCGAGGACAGCCTAAAAGGCATGAATGAAACTTTTGTTCCCCTGACTGCTTAATTACTCGGCTCACCGCCGGCGCAGTGCCTAGTATACGACTGGTTGCCAAAGATCGCTATCTGCTCCTTGTGAGCGATCGTGTGTGAACAATTAACTTAAAATGATATAAAAATTGAAATTGATTACCCTTTTAAAGTGATAAACATGAAATGCAATACTTTCAGTGCAAACATAATTTGGCCAGTTAGACCTGAGATTTGAATCCTCACGACGAATTTTCTACAAGATTCATGAATAAAAACAAGACAAACTCATATGTTCCTGAACATGCGCGATTGTCTTTCAAACAGTGCATCAAAGATATGCTCTTATTCGCAGTAAATTCTATACTCCCCCTCCCCCCTTCCATCAGATCGTAGTTAGGCATGCACACTTTTGGAAGGTTATGAAAAACGTTGTGTGAATTACTGCTATATATATATATATATATATATATATATATATATATATATATATATATTCTACATAGGGATCATACAATGGGACACTGCTCATGTTTTAGAAAGCATCTTAAAGGCATTAGCAAAAACTCCATATGCACAAGTTCGCATTGAGAAAGATTGACGTTCATCAAATCCACGCCATGTCAATTTCTCGAGTCGCAGCATCGGACAAAGCTGTGTTTTTAGAATGGCGTCAAGGCATTCGTTTGTTCCGCTGCTCGAGGCCATCAGTGCGTGTGAAGAAGAGCTTGATGTGTATTGCGCTGCGCAAACACTCCAAAAAGCTATATAGGGCATCCGAATATGCAAAACTTGCACACACATATACGCATTCAAAGAATGGTACTCGCAGAAAAAGAAGAGGTGACGGAAGGGGAGAAGAGGTGAGATGTTGAGTGGAAAGGATACATAAACGAGGCATAATTTGCATAACAGGGCGTT
The DNA here is from genome assembly GCA_037389465.1 of Baylisascaris procyonis. Taxonomy (NCBI): domain Eukaryota; kingdom Metazoa; phylum Nematoda; class Chromadorea; order Rhabditida; family Ascarididae; genus Baylisascaris; species Baylisascaris procyonis. The sequence continues at coordinate 319,595 of JAZARR010000105.1, forward strand.
GTATGAGCCCACAGCAAATTCCTTTAACAGCATTCCACTATTAAATATATCGCAATGCCCCATCATGCACGAATATTTTTCAGACGCGTCCTTCCTACTCATGTACTAGAGACCACTTGAATAATATTCAACTTGCAGTAAGAAAACCTTTCAATGCCACTTAGAGTGTCTCATTTGCCATGCACCAGTATAACGCCCAAAAAAGTTGAAAGCAAAGAGCATAGGGTTTTTTCGATGTAAACAAATTCATTGCTTTTTCGCACTTAGTTTCATGATCGATTTGCTCTGAGCTTTCTTTTACACTACAATATATCATAATTTTATTTCGAAAATGAACAAAGCAAGCAAACACATTGTAGACTATCGCTATTTATAAGCGATGTATCGACTATTGGTAGAGATCATACTATATAATCTGTAAAAAACCTAGCCCAAGTGTAGTGTTGATGCGATGGTAAGCCACTGATAACTGCTACTTGATAAGGTGATAAGACTACATGATAACTGCAACTATCAAGGATATCTTCAGTAGTCGTACAATGAGTACAGCTTTAATATAGCAAATTCACAATTAGAGAGCTGTCTTAAAAAAAAAACCGAAATTTTAAAGGCGCATCAACAAAACATTGAAACAATACCACATTGTTCCATATTCAAAAAAAGACATAGAGAAATCATCTTCACTGTATCTCTTGAATAGCTCAAAAGACAATTTCATGACTCAACGTTAACGTTCACCTAATACAAGGTGCCGATTTGTTCGCCCGCTAATGCATTCACCTCCCCCGCAATGTTTAGTTTCATGCAATTTCGGTGCATCATTAATCGACGATTAAACGAGAAGCGTATTCAACAGACGCAACAATCTGGAAATCACTTAGAAAAACAGTCATTTGGACATGCACTAGTCACTGAGATACTCTCATTGATGACGCTATTTGCTGGTTTTTTTAATGCGCAAACTCTGCCTTTCCCTATCGTCTATCCGTTCACTCCCAAGAGGCAATAATGCTAAGAGCTAATTTAGAGATCATAGAAATGGTAGAGTTCGAAACGTCAAACCCTTGTACATTACCAGTCAATCCAAAAAGATTTCTTTGATCGATAAGTACTACGCATTTGAAATGAGCTTCAAAAGAATTTCCATTAAACAAGTCAACATCTTCCGATTCAACAAACATTGAAGAAGTTGATAGTTCGTTAGAATTTCGCTAACAATAAATTGGAACGTCCACCACTCTAGAAAAAATACTAATTTTGCGTAAGTTTGAATTTCCCATTAAATATAAGGTATTCGCCATTAGACATAAGGTCAAAGGAATAGAATGTTGAACACTGCAGGGAGATAAACAGGCATCTCTGAACCACCCTATCTAAAACCTCATAAAACTCCTCTTGAACAATAGCAATGTCAAGCTTACTAACTCCTCTTTTCAGAGGTAATCAAGTATCTCCTTCTTAGCACATATTTGTTCACAGCTAAGCTATCCTTGCAACTATTTTAACGCTCTTCACAGTGTTTATTGCTGTGATTCGTTAAACACATACCTTCCTTTCATTAATTTGACTCATCTTTTAAATGTGCAGAATACACATTAGAGATCCACAGCTCACATGGGTGCAAAACGAACAATCCAATCACCGGATACGAAAACAAATCAGTTCTTGCTAATTTATTCCACTCCTAATATGTGAAGACAATAGTTCTTTAAAAAGCGAGCTGATTGTAAAATGTGCTAACGGCTCGCCGTTGCCACTGAGACCGACATCTCAGCGTTATTGGCAGATCACTGACAGATTAGGTGCCGCATAACCTGGATAACATACTACCAGCAGCCATAAGACAATTGTACACTTCACAAGACAAGCTCTAATCTGTAATAATGATTGTGCTCAAGATGTGAATCAACAGAAATCAGCCTACTTGATGCTGTGCCCGAAATAGCAATTCACCTTTACTAGTTTTTCCTTCCTAGTAGAAGTGGTCACTTGGAGTCAGCGATGATAAACGTCAAAGAAAGGCTGCTTTACATGTTTTTTTTTAAAGAAACGCTTGAATCTGTATTACTTAAGACATTTTTTTAAGTAAGGAAAGTAGACGGAAACAACGAATGACCGCCATATTGGCAGGCATGATGCTTGACTGCTACACACGAGAGACTTTAGATGGAATCAATCGGTCTAAACTGATTTATGGTAAATCAATGCCTCAAATGACAACATTCTTTAAAATGTCAGCAAATGATATTAGGAAACATTCAAGAGCAGTCTGAGTTTTTTTTTTTCTTTACTGCCACAAAACTATTCTATAGGGTTAATTCGAACATATTTGCTAACAGCGTTCATGAGCCGATTTTAAGAGGAGACCACAGACAGAGCGACATAAAAACAGCGCACAGCTGCTGCCACCATGAAGCGCTTGAGGAAATTTTCACGTCTGCAAAATGCATGAGACAACAAAACATTTAGAAATGGTGAATAAAGCATAATAATCAATGTGACGGCAGCGCCATAGAATTGGGAAAGTTTAAAACGAAAAAGTTATGTAGCCTGAGATTATTACCGGAAGGTGCAAGCTCCGATGAACTCATTGCATCCCCACCCCGTTGTTCTTCCATGTTCGCAGTATTGTCAATGAAACTTTAGGCAGGAAGCTAGTCCGGATTTATTTTCAAACAGGCGGACTAAAGCACGTTTTTATAAAACATAAGTTTCACGTGCTTTGACCATCAATTTGAACAGCGAAACAACCATCAATCGCTCTCCATTGACTGCACACACCACACTTCTGCGTCGAAGCAAACGTACTCAGAACAAGAGTGAAGGACAGCACCTAGGCGACCAATAAATACGGGTCGAACATTGTGGTTCACAGAGCAGTCGCTCCCTCTCTGTATGAAAAACCGTAGCCGTAGCTTATATCCATGGAGGAAGTATGAGGGTTAAGAAAAATCACAGGAGTATTTTTAAAAGCGTAAACAACGCTCGAAATAGGCCATTTTCAGCTTTTGACATTCCGTGGTAAATGAGTGACCAGAGACATTGGAGCGTAATTAAAGGAATGGACCCTTCTGAGACGCCGCGTTGTGCTGGAGAATCCCCCCATTTAAGAATGTTAGTGGCGCTGTGCTGTGATAGATGCCGATATGCATGAAACCATTACGGAGCGCGCCAATAAAATCGAAAAAAAAATTGAAAAATAAACCAACACAGCCACGTCGGCACGAATCATCACCACAGCGATGGTACAAAGAAAGACGAACACGACGAGAAAGCAGTGAATATGCCGACGATTGGACAATGTCAGCAGCGAAGAATAGAACGCACCCAACTCCACCCCCGGTTCGCAGTTATGGGATGCTCTTAAAGGCTAGCAACTTTTCCGGAAGCTTGATCAGAGTGGCGACAAGGCGTCCAAATCGGACACGACCGACAACAGAACATCAATCAAATGTCGGCGACACACAACTGCCGGCTGCTTAACGCCTCGAACGGCGCCCACTAATTTCGTGCACACGCGCCCACAGCCGACAGGGTAACGTCTCGAGAGAAGAGAGCTCTCCGAAGCACCAGCCGCAAAATTCAATAGAGCGCGTCGTGGTTACGCCTCGTCGATGCGTCTTTATAGCACTTCTCCGCCCGACTACAGGTTCGTCTTGAGACCTCAGCTAGCTCTAGCTGATGTTTAATAGCCATTGTCACGTGACACGAACTCATCAATTTACTGTGCATGCAAGCCTCGCCAACGTCGATTTTCGGTCGCAAGAATGACAATCCTTTACACACCAAAAAAGAACATTAATTCCCATAAAACAATTCGAAGGCTACTATTTGGTCCAAAGGCTTCATCATTCCTATGGATTTCAATGCCACAATCGAGTCTTAGGTGTCTGTGATTTCTGACGAAACGATCAGCCAAAGTGAAAGGTTCAAAAGCCTGAAGAAAGCGATGCTCCAGGTCAGTCGTACAGCTGGCAAGATAAATCGATGTGTTTGTCAGGTGAAAAATTGCCGTTACGTCAAAAGCAGGAATACAGAAAAGGTAAGCAGGATGGCGACGAAGATAGCTTGTTGCGTTGCTTGAGCGCGGGGAGGTACGCGTGAGCAGACAAAGCTGCAACCCACCGTCGATTGCTGTTCAGATTCAAAGGGGCAGAAGCTGGCACATCACCTCGAAAATTTGTCTTTATAAGCAAACAATGGCCAAATTATCAATCTTCAACGAGAATGAAGAAACGCGGCAGAGAGAAGCTTTGGGACAGCAAAAAACAGTGAATAAAGCCACAGCAAATCTATGTCGGATTGCACTTCTCACGCATCGGAGAACGGGAACTGCTGAGAAAGAAATGTGGGCATCGAATCAGCTTATATCATTTTGCACGAAAAAGTACGTTAGACACATAAAAAAGTTTATGACCGCGATTTTGCTCGCAAAAATGTTAGAAAATCATATGCAGCTTTTGTTAAGTGATATAAAAATTGCACGACGCATTGAAAACTTGAATATGCTCTAAACTGAACAGAAACGAAACTGGCTGACTTCAGCTCGCAAAGGAAACCTTGATGGTGGTTGCAAAATCACATATTTCAAAAAAGGAAATATCGTCAGCAATGGGAATTAAAGAAGCAATGACGATCAAGACGGCTATTAAAGCAAAAGTGAAACAACAAGTTAGACATCGATGTATTACGTAAGAAATGAGGAATATGTGGATTTATCATTATAAATAACCTTCCGAATTTCTCATTCTGGTATTGTGATGCTGTTGGAAAGGAAGTTAATGTTAAGCATTTAATTTTTAAAATTTTTACTTAGTAATTAACGATCATTAGACATCCTGTGTTCGAAAATAACACACGCCCAGTATGTCGCAATGTCATGCTCTCACTGTATGAAACTTGCAGAAAAACTTTCATTAATGCAAAGCAACTAGTTCGAATTCTATGCTTTTCCCTTTCTCTCACAGACAACTTACGATTGTGATTTAGATGAGCTACTATGAACTCGAAGATTTTAGCAACACTGCATCTAACACATATACGCACAAACGTATGAATATGCATACCCGCAAATCTTTGATATAAGGTAACGTTAAGGGATAATTTCGTTTAAATAAGAAAGACAAAAATATTCATTGCAGGCTTGCGGTGAACATTCCAAAATCGACCACTGGCGCAGCTATATTAAAAAAGCACATTGAAGGTTGCATCTGACATCAGTCCAACTTCAGATTGTCAGATTCTACTGACGTTAAAGCACTTCAAAATAGATGACAACAATAAGGCGGTGAATGGTGGAAATCAGGAAGCGAAAAGCGCACATCAATAAGTATTATGATGAGCACCAGTGAAAAGTGCGTGCATTCAGGAAGTGACTAAGCGGATACGGCCAAACGCCTTACAGATACTTCTTACATGTACTGAAAAAAAAAAAACAAACATGGAAGGTTCAGAAGGGAAAGGGCGACTGCCCATCAAGACGCCTTCCCGTGAAATTAAACACCGCTGAAAAAACCCCCAAAGGAGCACATATGGCACAATGCGCTGCAAAGCAAATGCGCACACTCTCTTGATCCGCTTTGAAAACGTATTGAGAACTTCGCTGATAACATTATCCTCAAGTGGAATAAGATAATAATATTCTGAAGTAGTTTAAAGAAATAAATAAAACTCATCTAGGAGATCGGTAATCGGAATAAAATTGGGTTTGAGGGATCAGCAATGGTGTGCATTATGCCTATGGAAATTTCATAGCAGCTTTTGCGGTGAATGAGTTAAAAACTGCACAAGATAACATAGAAGCGCACGTTAAACATGCATATACACTCACAGATACGAGGTCACCGTAATGTGCTCTTTACGAAAAAAAAAACATAAACGATTTTTTGCAAAAGCTTCGCGAAACTGAGCGCACTAGCAAATATGCTAGTTGAGTTTTTGTTTGGTTTTTATTCATTCTCAGAGTCTATCATAAAATGCGATGTCTTTCAATTACAGCGAATTCTGTCCTGTCCTCTACGAAATATGACGGTATACTTTTAAAGTTCCAGCAGTTCCAGGAGTAAGCAAAGCGTGTGAAGTGCTATCACAAAATAACCTGACAGGTTGAAGGTAAATGCTCTAAACAGCTTGCTTTTCACCTCCAACAGATCACAAGTGTTTCAATTTACGTAGTGAACCGAGAGCAAAAATTCATTGTAAAGTTATTCATGTATATGAAGGTTCCCAAAAGGTTTCGAGTCACAAATGTCTCTTTCTCTAACACGGCGTCAGATATCAAAGTTCGCCTCTCTGTTAAAACAGAAGAGAGGAAAGGGTTTAGGATTTCAGGTTGGCTTCAAGCTGGTAAAGGAAACTTCGTTTGACTTCAGAAATACTAGTTCTCTAACCAGAAACGAATCGTGCAAAAGTAACATTGATTCTCTTGACATAGCAAGGAGTGAGAGCACTCACCACAAATACAGACATATATATGGATGTAGGAGACTTATAAGCGGGAGATCTCTTGTGGTTGAGAAAGAACGGTCTATCAGACAGGTGAAATTTAGAAAGCACACGATAATTCTGGCGCATTCTCTCACTTGTTCTTGAGCTTAGGCATTTGAAGTTCCCACTTTAACTCTTTCTTTTCTAATTTCTTTTCTAACCATCGTCTGATAAAGAGCCAATCAAGCCTTATCTATGCCTGAGTCAAGCCAAAGCTGGCTTTATCATAAGAAGTTTTAGATGCTTTGTCGATAAAGGTTTCTATTAAAAATTTACTCTCTAGCCAGCAGTGAGCCTAGCAAGCACCCCAATAAGAAGCTCCTTACTAACCTCTAGCAAGAAAGTGAAAGAAATAAAAAATAAATTAGTAAACTAAGCATTAATAGTAAATGTAGAGCGAATACCAAAAAAATTAAGGAATCATACCAGGATTCCATTCCCTCAGCTAACTGAAGTTCGTTAAGATTTAAAAGCATTTCTACATTGGTCAGTGTGTTGTTTGATCTTGAAGTGAGAAACGATGAACAGGGCTTAAAGATCGCACCATACAGTTGTCCAGGCGAATTCCTATTAGCAACGCAGATTATTAGTAAGGAAAATATGCGTTTAGAAGCGAAATGAAAGCAAAATGTGCTCAATGAAGACATCGAATGATAAGACGTCAGAGAGAAAAAATAGCAGCAAAATTGACTGTGCTTGGATATAAACAGAAAAAAAGACTAACAAATTTCCCTATTATTTCGAGAAAAACAATTTTTTGTCTAGATATTCGACAAATCCCCTTCGCGGTGGAAAGGTGAAGATGCTAAGAGTTGGATTAGCGCCCGTGATGAATAAGAACTGAATAAAGAGATGGAAACGTATGCAAATGTGAGACTTAAAGGGGATGATGGCAAAAATACGAGCAATATTCGAATGGGTACTTCAAAAAAAGTACATTGACCAAGCTCAGTAGTATGACTAAAACTTTAAACTCCTATAATAGCAAGCAATAAAGGTCATTTTCCATTCTTATCTTGCAAGCACTGGAAAAATGCACAGACTGCTCCAGCTAATTAATAAATCTTAGCGCCATCGTTAAATAAGGCTTCAAACTCAATGAAACAGAATGAAAAAAGAAAAGATAGAAGCAGAGACGGCTCCTCGCCAGCTCTTTTTAAGATTAGCTTACTATGATAAAGACCTCCTTGGAAGGCTCACATGACGCCGCGTGCCTTCGAAAAACAGGCTGAGAGTACATTGATTAAAAACGGTTATAGTGAGTTCCCACTTGCGACATCGTCGTATCCTAGCAAGGACATCCTAAATGCGAATGCAACCACCTATAGTTCGATTCAGGTTGCGTGATGCTTAAAATCTCCGCTCGATTCGGTAATTTGCATACCAATTTTAGCTACTCAGGTTTTCAGTGATGATAGAGTACAGTTACTTTTGCATTATCAAAAGGGTTTTTCTTTCTCCTTTCAAGGCATTGTTCGTCGACGCTTTGATAAATGGACAAACAATAAAGATTGGACAAAAGACACACCATTTAATAAAAAGGAACAAAAATATCATAGAAACAATAGATCAATATAACTACTGAAGAAGCAAATGAAAGAATTGTTGCGATGCATTGCAACCATATGGGCGCAACATTATCAACGAGAAAATGCACGAAAGCATTCTCGAAACATTCAAACAACTACATTCGCATACTTCAGCATTGCAACAATGCCCAACTTTTTTTTTTTCAATTTTATTGCATGCAAAATAGAGCTCATTTGAGAGCAATTATGCTTTTCATCTCGAAGGCCATTGAATCAAATCTACTTTGTAGCAATACTTTTGACAGAGTATACCATTGGTTGCCAAAACATCCAATGCAATTAGAGTCTTTCAACCAAACGCTCAATGACTGCTAGAGTCGCCAAAATTAAGAATAAGTAGCCAAACTTGTAAAGATTCGTGCAGCCGATATAAACAACTTTGATGTTTCTATGTGGTGACGATTGAATGGATGGAAGTGCGCCACGCCATGAAGTGTAAATATTGGCCAATCGCTATCTCTAAATGCCGACAAATAGCGTCCTCGTAGCACTTTCACGATGGCCTCCGGATCAAAAAATTAGCTAACAGCACCCGGCTTGTTGTCATCGGTTGGCAACATCCAATTCGTGGCCCTTGGTTAACAGAATAGGTCAGCGCAATCAGCTTGTTGGCTTTTTGACTACCTACAGCGGCTATCAAAACCTCTAAACACTCAACAATATCTATAAGACGGGAAGGAAGACTGCAGCTAGTATCGCCGACAGCCGCAGAACCCATTGAGTGAATGAGTGCCTAACAAGGGAAGGTCATCGGCTTGTCATCAAGGATTTTGAAAACATTCTCAGAAAAAAAATTTGTAAGGCATTTTGGCGAAATTTATTGGTTCCCTCACGTTCTCCATTCCTTAAGCAGCAGGTCCTACGTATTGTAAAATTCAGAGTATATAAAATGCATTCACAACTATTCAAAGTAAACGGCTCAGTATTCAGAGTAAAACGGCTCAGAAAAATTTTCGAATCGTAACATTCGAAATGCCGATGTGTATTTAAATACTGACATCTAATGGAAATATTATTTCAATTCGCTCGCTCGACCTCACAATTTCGCCTTCATTAATGATAGTGATGAAAACTACAGTTAAGAGCGCAAATGGAATTACCCATGTGCATCACCCCTCCTCCCTTCTCCCCTTAATGTTTCGAAGGTTTCGAGAGGCACTACCGCCTCGCCTAAATTTGCGAGACACCGGTTTTTTCTGCATCTCTGAAAGTAACCTTTCTTTTCAAGAATTAAGTTTGGTTTACATCACGTCAATATTGAAATATGGAATTCACATAGGTTGCCCACAATTTCCCAAAAAATTATATGTGCGTTTATTACTTGCATCAAGAAACGTCTAAATACCATCACTATTGGCATCGCAATAAAATAGAAATTCGGATCGTAAATTACTAAGAATAGTGTTTCTAATTTGCATTTTCCACAGTTTTTTAATCAGCTAAATAAAACTTCTTTGACTTACTAAATACTTATATGTATTGCTTATATAATTGAAAGTTTTTTCGTAAATTCTAATATCCCTGAAGGAATAATAAAATTTTCACAATTTTCTATGTTTCATCAGAATATGACTTATGTGAAAGTGATGACGTTTGCAAGTGATCCTATCATGGTGAAAAGCAATTAGAAGCGGGAATGCGCTTACATCACAGTGTGACTAGAGTCCGTTAAAGGAATCTTAATATGAGTATACTCAAGTACACTTTAAAAAGTATGATGCCTCTTATCTAGAAGGATTTTTACACACAAAAGAATTACGACGAGAGTTGTTCACAATTCAAGCATTCATGCACACTTATTTGTTCACATCTTCAATACAACTGTCTCACAAATTAACACAACAAAAAATCGGTGAACACTAAAAATGTTGGTCAAGTTAGAATGAAAAGTTTTAGCAAAAATATATACCTCTGGACTTGCTCCGAAATCAAGCTTATTGAAGATTACAATAAGGTTTTTCTTACAGTGGCTTATGGCTCTAATCTATGAATTATGAATGCGCACTCAAATTATTCGTGCTGACACGAATAAAAGTCGTTAAAAAAACTTTTATGACCACTTCGAAATGCCGTTCTCATGCACACAAAATATTCGACAATCAAAAATATGATGATGAAACGCCTCATCGTCTTTCATCTAACATTAAGTACCATCCGATGTTAAATTGTGATATATCTCAGCGTGAAAAAAACCTAAATATTATAAAAATAATACATCATTTTTAACGAAGAGAATTTCAGAGTTAAATGGATTGTGAAAAAAGGTGAGACCAGTGCAGGATGAGGTTCCAGCAGCTCTCTCGTAGGCTCTTGAGCAATCATAAGAATAAACAACTTATCTCGAGTGCAGCACCTTCAGATAAGCGGCTCGCTAAGCATTCTAAGCGTTACCTCTCATTCTCGTAAAGAATCTTCTACATTTTTGAGTCTAACTGCAGTTTTCGCGTGATGCTTCAACTTGTCTCATATTACTCCAATTAGAAGCTATTGAATACGATTTTGCTCTTTGGCTGCTTGAAAACTGTTTGGTTATTGGATGTGTATGCAGTTATAGAGGGGAATATGAATAGCTTGCAATCATAATTTTGACTTTATAACAAGCCACAAATTTAGACAGTGACCTGAATAAAATTTGCAAAATTGATTTCGACTGTCTGCAACCCAATCGTGAGAGGATTTTTGAAGTCGGTCGTCATGTCCAACTAGAAATTCCTAGACTAGATGAAACTTGCTTCACGGATTCCCTGACAATGAGGAGAACATATGGAATACTAAGCCTGTTTGAAAATTACTACACTGCTTATAAGTTAGTGACCAGCCGCTTCGTGGATCCAATCGCCTTACTCATTTCCAGCGCAAAAAAAAAGCAAACGCTGATCAGTAGATTTTTCTGCACGCTTTACGGCAAAATCGATCTCGAACGAAGCCATTTTTTGCTAATGCAAACCGAATTACCCAATTTTCATCACTGCCGTAAACCTTAGTGTAAATATATGCGATAATGACCTCAAATAATTTGGACGCACATTGAGCGCTAGCTGAATGGTAAGCCTATAAACTGTTTCGCTGTCTCTGCAAGTAAATGAAAGAATCCTGAATATGTCGCCAGAAAAGAAGCCAAACTTCTGCGAAACAATCTATTTGACTGCAGAGGATGGATGCGTGCCCAAGTGGCAAATCGAATGACTGCCCCGGAGGGACATAATATCGAGATTCCTTTTTTTCGAGAAATCGCATTAATGCACAAAAAACTATATTGAGGATTAGACTCTTTCGATAGATGCTCGAATCATATGGCAAGTAGCATTGAAAGTGGAAAGGAAAAAAATTGACGCAAAAATATTGAAGTGGTCTTTGGGAGCATTACTGACTAGAATTCAGCATTCAAAACTAAGATTTATTAAGAATGCTTGTAAAGGTCGATGAACGATCAAATATAAAGATTCAATGTGATGTTCATTACGGTTGAGACAATTCGCTCACTAAGAACAAGAAGAGAACTCTGCTGAAACAATCACATCAACTCACTGTTGGCCTGGCTACTGGTGCAAACAAGACCAAAAATGAGCATGTACCTAGTTGATATAAGTTTTGGTCACTAAAACTGTTAAAGATCGATTTTGACTGCTGCACCTTTTACTCCGAAATTGCCTCTCTGGAAGGCATAGCAGACCCTCTAAACTCTAAATTGCTACGTTAAACGCTCTAAGTTGCTATGTTAAACGTCTTCAGATTCTCCAAAACAGACCCTCTAAAACGCTATGCCTTCAGATTCCACAAATGCTACCTCCAAATTTGTAGTATTGGCACTTAACTTCCAGCTGCCGGTGAAAAAAACTATATAGGTGCACAGAACATATTGCGCCATTCCTCAAGAGGCGAAAAGGTGAAAGTTGGAAATGATGCAAAGCTAATTGTGGCATATGGAATAAGTGCACCATTTAGGTGATAATTTCGGCAAAACGAACATTTTGGCAGAAATTTTAGGCGAGCACTGGACGGATAGGAACGGCAAAGGATGGCTAGCAAGTCGACAGTGAAGGGGTCATCAAAGCGATAAATGAGTATGCACACTGCTGAATGGGCACAACTTGGCGATCGAGCACTAGCTAGCCACCATGCAAAATGAATCTTTCGGCTCACTGCTACTGGTCGTTTCCCATTTTGGCTCAAAATCGGCTGGCTCAGGCGGCGCTATACCAACCCCAAAAGCATTGATTTGTGAAGACGCTCTGCTCATCACACACAGACACGCACACCGCGCATACACCCCAATTCGCTGATTTGGCTGCTCCTAAAAGAATAGCCTCAGGCAACAAGGCTACAGCTACAGCGGAACACAAAGCTCGTCCGTTATCTCACGTGAAACAAACAGAAGCATATGGATTCTAGCTTTGGTACACCCCAACTCTTCGGGTGAATCTGATCTCAAACATATGGACCTCCCGGTTCGGAACGCCTTGCGACGAAAGTTCGGTTTCATCCAGCCTCAATGTGAATTAGAGGATATATGCCTAGCATCATATACAAATCTCAATCGCGTACACACAAGTCTCGACAACAATAAAAGCAGCGATGATAAAGACACTCTTAAAATAGCGCGGAACACAACACGAAAAGATTTTGAATGTGAAAAAAAAGTCACTATTTTAAATGAATTAACTAGACTTCAACGTAACTCCAATAGTCTTCAAGTGGTAATTAACTAGGAAAGAATGCACAGTTTGCGAGACAGTAAAAAAAATTCACTTCTGGCATATAAAACTTATTACATAATAGCCTCATATAGAATAAGATGCCTGCATCTATATGGCTCTTACGTTTTGTCATTGCGGTCGCAATAATCCACAGCCATTCTAGTTATCAAAGAGCTCGCCATTAGTGCTGTCGGTTGTTCTTCAAAGCTATCATTTAATAATGATTCCGCTAATAGCTTCAAAAGTCTCCTACATATGCGTTAGTGCAGCAACCTCTAAAACTGAGTCGAAACCCTAGATGCGTTGCGTTGATCATTGCTCACGGCATAAAGACTGTAACATTAAGAATTCAAAAGGGCCCTATAAAGAATGCTTTTGTCGTAGAATGGTCTGAGTTTCACAATCTCTAGGCAACAAACCTATAAGCTACTAACAAGTAAAAGCATTTTCTTTGCGAAAATTCTCATCCATTTTATTGCTTCGAAAGTAACGCGATATGATCTGAGCAACATTTAGGACTGGAACGATGAGCAGATACGAAATTCGCTAAAATCGCTTCAGCGCCCACTACATACAGCATCAATAAATAAATAAATAAATATATATATAAATAAATATATATCGAAAATTTTAACTTTATCACTTGTCAACGAACCATTGTTAGATTAAGAAGATGCGCGCTAGAGTAATGCAGGGAGGAATAGAATCTAGAGCTAAGCACAAGACGTCTAGAAATAGAGAAATTTTATGCGTTGTTGATGTTGCAGCTCAGTGAATATATAATCAAGCGCACGAATTGGAAAATTACAATCACAGTATTCATTTATTCGGCACATGTAATTTCAGTGCACAAACAATGAGATGCCAATGCTCTTAAATATAGCTTTCATTATCGAATTTTGAGCAAATCGCTATACCTTTACTAAGATGAGATGCCAACAGTCGACATGAACATTATTTCATATATTCTGAGATGCTGAATGATCACAAGTTATAACTCAATCAACAATGCCTGTAAAGTACTATCACTCCCATCAATATTTGTGTATAACTGAAGGAAAAGCATAAAAAACAACATCAGCATGATATGTAGTATAGTTAAAACTTACTATAACAAATGCAAATTTTCAGATGTAGAACACAAATATCTAGATCGTTAATAAATGCGATTATGCTATCTACGACTGAGATGAATTATGTAAATGATCCATTTTGTAGGGAAAGGTGGATAGAGAACAGCACAATGACAGCGACAGTAGATTTAGACGAAACTGACTTGATAGAACTGAAGGGTATATAGATGGAATAACTACCTAATAGTTTGTGCCAAATGACTTCAAAATCATTGAAGGATTCAGCAAGGATAGCATACACACTCACTACGAAACGCTTCTAGGATTAGAATCCAATGATATATCAAATCAGAGCTTACTTCAGCAAAGGACGGATTCAGAAAAAAGATACAGCATGACATCTAGCTTGTGAGAATCTTATAACAGCGATGCCCATCAGATGGCAGACTCTGCAGTCATGCCCACCATTCCATATACAATAACGATAAGAGTCTTCAAGATCCCCCTCCCCCACAGCATTCGCGGTCAGGAAGACAACCAGTGAATTTTCAATGGGCCTTTCTCCTTACTACCTTTTACGCTATCCGTTCTTCGTGCCTAAGACTTCGTTCTCATAATGGGGTATCTTAGTTTTTTGTATTAGCAATATTCTGGTTTCAGCTGTTGCGAAACTCTGCGATTAGAATAATGAAAGATCTGAATCGTTTTATTCACTCGCAAAGTCAAACTTTTAACTGAGAAAAGATTTGTTCCTCCATGAAAAGATTACAGAGGATATAAGAACTATATATTAGTGACTGGGAGAAGCGAAGGGGTTAGCATAACCCTCTAACAGAGATGCTCCTGAGGTGATCGTCTCTGATAGCCTTCCCATTTTTTGAGTAGGTCGTCCCACACATTTTTTTTTTCAGCACAACAAAGAAGTATTCTGAAGCAGATAACATACGCAATCTTCAATTGCCAACGCTAACTTAGAAGGACGATTCAGCATTCGTTGCATAATTGCTTGTGGTAACATCAACAAACTCACTTAATTATGTGTTCAACTAGCACTTTATTGGTCGTAGACACGCTCATAGCAACCAGAAAAGCAAATGCTTGACAATAAGCCAAGAGCATCTTGATTATCCCAAGTTGGCAATTGCCATCGAAATTCTGCGCGATGAACGTTGAAGCTAGCCCTTCTTTGTGAAGAAAAATAAGTGATCGTTCTTATCGCTTGCAACGCATCACTTAGCCTACGCGAAGTTGAACCAAACAAAGCAAACATATTCACGCCTTAGAAAAGACAACTTCGTTAGCCGTTAAAGCATGCTCCACAAAAATTTCGTTTCGCTTAAAATTTCGTCTCCAAAATGAACGGTAACAAAAGATAGCCCATCGCACGGGAAACCGATGGACGAAAAAAAAAATTGCGTGAACAATTTGCGAGAACATTCGAGAATGACTCAACGGTGAAAAAGACGCTTGTCACGTGGTCGATGCTTTGCTATCGAATAAACATTCCCAATCGCCGTCTCAATCATCCATTTCAACATTCCTTTTATGGGAGATCAGGACGTATATTGAAAAGCGAATGAAAATCATGGATCTGTGCTAAAAAAATTTGAATCATTTTTTCTCTCACTAATACGAACATTCGCTGTACATAGCATTGTGAGCTATTTGCAAGAAAAACTCGAGGAAAAAAACCACGAATTATAAAACAAAATTTTCATGGGTAAAATAAATTAAATACCCATAAAAAAAACATCGTGAAACATAACAATAAAAGCTGATGCGCAGAACAGTGGGCGATATCCAGTTCCCACCTCTCACGGTAAAATTGTTCCCCAACCAGTGGAAAATGTTCAACCTCCATCTTAGTGCGCCGAACAAAGTGGTCAAAATTCTCTAAATTCCCACACCAAACAATGAAATTTGACGGTCATCTCTAAAGGTCACCGAGTGCGATGAGAAAAAACGGAAATTGTTCAAACAGTAGGCCATTTCTTGGGAGTCAACAATCTCCAAAAAAACAGATAAACCGGTCGAATAATAAAATTCGCTCAGATTCTCAAATTTGAACGAACATTTCTGCTCAGCAGGATTGCAGAAAATGATATCGTTTCATCAAAAGCAAGATTATTTGCTCATAAATTTATTTTCATCATAACTGCAGTCTCAAATGCCGAAATCACTGCAAAATGAAACGTTATTCTTTCTGAGATCCTAATTGCGACTATAACGTGACTAGCAAAGGGAGAAGCTTAGAATATTACCAAATCGCAATTTAGGTATGACCAAATGGCCAATTTTAAGACTAAAATTATTTGCTCTGTTCCACAGTCATTTCAAGCAATTTGTTAATTCACTTTTCGTTACTATGAGCAGGCAATAAAAGCGGCACTGCCATGTTGTGAAATCAGGCAACAACAGTAAACATTTTTTCTTTCAGGTGAACACAAATCATTCAAAAGTTATCATACGCTTTATATAGAGCAGCAAAAACAGAAGGGCAATGAACGTCAGCATTGCGCATATGTTTGCATTTTTTTAAATCATAACATTATTTAGGATGCATTCTACCAAAACGCAAATTTTGGGAAGAATTCATTAAAACGCCGCTAATTTTACTGTCAACGCGGTCCTAGGACGTTCATTAACCATTCGTTTTCACAAGTCAATATGAACTATCTAAATTAAACGAACGAACACCATAACCCTATGAACGTCAATTGTTGATGACCTTTATGAGTACTAGCCAGAAGCATCGAAGACTGAATGGGTTTCCGAATAAGTGACATGATGTTTCACCTTAGCTATTGACATATTACTCGTGTAGCAGTAATGGCAGCGGCAATTAATTGTAACGTGATGCCTCATAATGAAGAAAATGAAAGAAAAGGTGCGAATGCAATGTTGCCTTCTCCTTAATAACTATAGTCATATGAACACGACAACCCGCACATGGGGACCTCATTTAAAACAGCGTAACGTGAACCGAAACCGAGATACTGCTACAGAAAAGGGTTGCTATTCAGCAAAAGAGACTTAGCTATTCGCTTGGGAAGCGTTTCATGCATCTGGATCGAGGAAAACATCTTGATCGATGGCGAAAAACAATAAAAGAAGAGGTGCAATTTAGAAAACTGAAAGCGTCAACTATAAGAAAGGAATATCATACGATCTCTGAGCAAGCAATAATAGCAATGAATTTTAATCGAGTGTCGTATTCTAAGGAGTCTCCAATTGTAAATGACTCGAAAAGAGAAGGGGCAAAAAAAATGGGTATCCAAAGCGGCGAAAAATGTATTTTCAACGCTTTATCGTTTCTTTATCCAGCCAGAACTAGGCCATCATTCTAAACAATCCTTCTCAGCTCATCCAATTTGCCGATCGAAAAAATCTCAACACTCATAAAACCATAATAGCGAAATGTCTACCTAATGTTTTAAAAGAATGTCTAATTTTAAGCTTTTAATCGACATATATAACTGCAGAATGCCAGAACTATACACGCAGTACGATCCGAAATCAACAGGTTTCAAAAAGCGACAGGACTGCACTTTTAAGGAATGAAATGAGAAGGAAAGGTATGAGTTTAAATGGTGTACGAATGTTGAAGATGGTTGAAGTGGGATTCAAACTTCTGGCACCTTGCAACGATAATAGAGCTAACTTAGCTGTATCGCAAAACCATTACCCAGCACTTCTCTCTAATAAAACTACAACACTATAAACCTCGCCTACAAGAGAATAAGCCCCCACATGCAATATGCACGTAAGCAAGACGGTTAGACCCATAGAAGTTGAAGGTGAAGTAGTCGAAAGAATAGCTGGCAACTGGGAAACACTACACTTTGACGTCTTAGAAAAGAAATCCAAGAGCAAGAATGCTTTAGTTAGGCTACGTTCTATTTGCTTCATGGGCAACTGCAGCTTTGAACTACCGCTGAGAGTTTGTCTCACTTCCTTTTCATTGAGATCACCACTAGTGTAACGACGACGCAACCAAACTGCGCAATGAAATTGTGTCATTTTATTATATAATATTTGGAGCGCTTATAATCCGCATGAAAGAAAAGTGAAAAATTCGATTAAGAAGACGAATGCAGTTCGACTTAATAAGTCGCCAAAATGGAACATTACTCACTTATTAAGTGCAATAAAAACACCTAATGTTTACTAAGTCATCAAGTCATAGACGATTCAACGTATTTCTGCAGAGCGAAACGGTCATCTGTAACGTGCAAATGAGTTCATGTGAAAGCATTGCCACATTACGTAAAGAGTCATTATTAAATAAGTCTAGAGACATCGGGAAGAGCAAAACTACCGCTTTTCATATTACGTATCTTTGAAAACGAGTGAGGAGAGGATGCCTTTAATCGGTTTACTTCCAAGAATTGACGCATCGAGCGTAGCATTTATTGTTAGCATTTTATTTACAAACGGATCGATCCTCATCGGGTGGACTCGTCTCATGAAGTTTTAGTTTCACACTGAAACGCAGTCAAGCAATGCAACAGCAAACGGAACAAAAGCCATCACAGCTATCCAGAGGATATGAACAGTCAAACAGCATAACATCTAACGAAGCCCAGTCTCCTACTTTTTTTACTGGTTTATTTTCAGTGCAACAATGGTTTCAGATAGAACACACTCGCATAACAAAGCTAACGCATTCCAGCATTACAAATACAACCTAACGGCTGAATGCGCCCTACCCTACAACTTCATCAAATCGCTATCTGTGACGCAGAGAGGCTAATTCTGCTTTTTGCCATTATCCACGAATGACACACCAACATAACGGTTCCCCCTCTCCCGTACTCAAGTAATAATGGGTATTTCAGTTTGAAAAAAGAAGCGATAGAAGAATACTTCAAGAGTTGCACTATTTTTTTGGGTAAACTTCATGTGCAGTTTCTAAAACTTTGAGAAAATTTCACTGAAAAAAAATCTTTTCAAGAAAATAGAGAAAAGATGCCATCCAAAAAAAAGCAATAAAATATTCTATTTAACTCGACTAATTAAATATTTTTGTTGTTTTTTTTTTCCGAAATACGAGAGCTTTTCACCCAAAACCTTTTCATCAAGTCACTGATATGAGGTGACCGATCAAATCAGTTCACCTCCTATACCAGTAACCAGGTCTATCCGAAAAAAAAACCCCTTTAGTACTCCAATAAATGCAACAAAAAGTGTTTTGCCGCTTTTATTACTGAAATCGTTCATGGTATGCGAAAAACTGCTATGGTCATGAAAAATACGCTACAACGAGCGCAAATATTAATTCATGAGCCTAAGTTCCACAAAGGACGAATTTTATTTTGTCTTTTTCGCCCATTGATGCGACAATGCAGTTCCATATCACGATTAACGTTGACAGTCTATGTATTCGAAGAAAAATAAAAAACCATCGATATTAAAATGTCACTCTTTCTTCAATCTAACAAAGCCGGCATAAGCGCACAAGCAAGTCAACGCCTTCTGCACCACGTAAAACAATTAGGCAACATCTTACAATGTTTTTGCTAACGCCACCAAATATTCGCAGTGATTTCAAAAACATTCAGTTGTTGATAGCGTTAGTTTTTGTGAACGCTATCAAAAACAGAAGTATTCGGAAGTGAGAATCTTGTCAATCAACTAGTTATCGTAGCGACGGGTATGGCTAAATAGGTGTTAATTTCTTCTCATAGAGAGGGACGGGGGATGACATATAATTACAAGAGAGATCGTTGAAAAGTAACAACAAAGCGCGAGAAAACACCGCATTTCATGAGCACAACGAGCACGAAAAAAGAGTTCAATAAGTAGTTAGCTGGCTTTAACGCTGCAACAAATCATGAGGCTCCAAAAGAGAAGACCAAGCGATTGAGGAAACTTAGAAGCTAAGAAAGGGAATAGCGAGCCGGATACACAGAACAGAAACGATGCCAAATTTTGAAAACGCATAGACGCAAAAAACTAAATACGCGTTTTCTTGAGTGCACTTCGCCAGATCAGTGCAAAACTAGAGCGGAGCTAAGCTATGCTCACTCTTCCAACAATTCTACGATCAATGGCGAAGATAGTGTGCATTAAATTTTGTGCGAAATGTCGAAGTACCTTTAACTAACACCTAGTAGAAGATCACAAGATAGGACAGCGTTAAAAGTATTACGATGAAATTATAAAAGAAAATTACTGACCTCCATGGGTGTGGCTTAAAGCCAGAACATTTGCAGTTGTTATTGTTTGAGCACGGACGACCCATCTCCACATCGTTCACGTTTGACATCGCGTTCGACACCGCGCTAGAGTAACGAGCCGAAGGTACGTACTGAAATTAATCCCTTTATTTTTTCTTTAGTCACTTTACTCATGAACACTTCCGATTGTTTAGACCGCTGAATACGAGGATTAGCAGCAAATTTCTTACGTTACTGGAAATATTTCACAAACGACGTTCTATCCCTTTTCATCGTATTCCCCCTATAACTCATCATGAAAATTCGCTTGACAGTTCATCAACGATAAATTTCTTTACCTGCAAGGTAGCGAAACTTTTGTGAATCAACTGTAGTAAACTATTGCGTTGATTGTCATATATTATAATGACAAAAAAGCCGTTTAAAGCATATCAAACACCATA
Organism: Baylisascaris procyonis; assembly: GCA_037389465.1. Lineage (NCBI taxonomy): Eukaryota > Metazoa > Nematoda > Chromadorea > Rhabditida > Ascarididae > Baylisascaris > Baylisascaris procyonis. Next base: position 340,062 of record JAZARR010000105.1, read on the forward strand.
TTTATGCATGATAAGCTTAATAGCAAGCTATGCATCTATCTCAGTATCGTACACCAAACAACCGTTTATATCTATTAAACTCACAGCATGCCACAGAAATAAGTATGACAACGTAGAGGAAGCTACCTCGAGCATATAAAAGCTTCAAAGATGGCCTCATCTCTAGATCGCTTTGGAAATATGCGACCTTTTCGCTTCAAAACTAAACCAGAAAATCACGAATCACCACAAAAAAATTCGATTTCTAGACAAATATTACTTTGGATATGTTGGCAAAAGCGTAGAAATCATCAATTTTCACTTTGAAAATTTTCAACCACCTATATACATTTATTCATTCTGCAAAATTGCATTCAAAGTTTAACTCTCAAACTTTTAAAGCAATCGTCAAGAAATCACCATAAATCATTCATGAAGCGAAATGGAATCCTATATCAGATTACTTTAAAAAAATTTTTTGTGAGGATTCGTCTTTTTAAATTTTTTTAAAGCGTTATTTCTTTTGTGATTGAAAATTTTAGCAAATTTCATCTTCATTGGCGTTCTATTTAAAAAGCATTTTATCACAAGCCATCGGCCGCCAACCATCGCGCAATCTACGACTGTTAGCAACTCGTATCGCAATACACACTGCTAACTGATCGCTTGTTCAACCCAGAAAACGGATATACTACTAATCTAAAAGACAAATTAGCTCAACGAATCGTTGCGATAGCATTCAAGAAGGAGAAGAAGCCGCTGTCAACTAGCCAACGGTACATAAAGCTATTTGCTATTCCTCATATACGGATATCCCTCATTTCAAGATTTTCCTGCGTGGCAGTGTGATGCATCAAATTTGTGGCGATACAATTTCTCAGCTTGTCAACCAAAAAACAGTGGAAGCTTTTAAAAACGCTTCTGGGCAATTTTTCTTATATTTTTACTTAACCTATCTCAAAGCGCTATACGACAATCTGGAAGTTCATCGAATCAGTTTAATTTTGTTGTTTGAGAGAGAGAGAGAGAGAGAGAGAGAGAGAGAGAGCTTTTCCCTAAAGTTGAGCGTGCACCACAGGAATGTTCTGAGGAGATCTCCCTTCAAAATCTAGATGGTTAAATGATTATTTGCCAATATCCGTGCTACGTTAGACAATACTTGCTAAATCGGAAGTAACAATGCCATCATCCAACTTCAACATTTCATTAGTTCTGAATAACATTTAACCACATTAAGCGTTATTATTGATAAGATTTGCGTCCACCACTACCCAATGTGGACATTTGGTGCAGTGACACTACTATTGCAGTATAAAATCAACGCAGCATCAGACATCAACAACGTATAATCTAGAGGCTATTTACAGCATTATCGATGCGGAAAGAGAATAAATGTGAGGAGATAAACAGCACGACTCAATGAAACACACTAACGAAGTGCTGCGGAGTGTGCCTAGCATTGAATGTGCAATGATGGTCCTAATCGCAATGCAATCAGAGATGTCTTGCCCTCCCTTAGAGCGGTTCAAGAGTTTTGTAGAGCTTCACAATTGTTGCCATCACGTTAGCAAAATGAAAAAGCTGCAAGCGAAGCAGCATTGACCCAAATCGTCTCAGAAGAGTTTCACTTCATAAATAAATTTTCCTTTCATCTTTCAAACGTCATACTTGTAGTGGATACTACCGCGGTACAACTCTGAGTCCAGTCACACTTCGGGCAACGAAAATGGCCTCTCCTCTCAAAAGTGCAATAGGCCATTCGATGTGTAAAGCTCAGAATCACGATGCACTAAATACGGCTGATTTATGCCAATAAACGATTCAATGATTCGTTTCAAACAAGCTTAACGCTTCATAGTTACAAACAAATACAACGACGCATCATGCACGATCGTAATGACGTCATTTACGTTTGCAATCGAAATTTTATTCCATCCAAATATCCGATATTGTAAAAATGATGTGGAAGACAAGCTATTAGTACTGTATAATTTAGAAATTTAAAAAGCAGTTCAATAGCCTTATGGAATATGCTTCCATTCATCCAATTACGGTCGAAATAGTGAATGGCAACATTTGTCGTGAATTTTTGTTAAAAATTTTCGAATAATGAGGATGCACCACAATGAACAAGACTAGTGCATTTTGAGGAAAAAAGAAAAATGGCAGAAAATCACTAACGCATATAAATGGCGAGGGGAGCAAGGGGAACGTATAAATGAATTTTGAATTAATGGCGATCACTTCGGATAATTCGCATCATATTGGGCGATCATTTCATATCGTTTGTATATAATAAATTCAAAAGAGGTTATTTAGCGAGCCGAATCACCTCTACAGAACGGTGCACATAAAAATAAACGCATTCAACCCTTTTTTGCAAACATATCAATAAACCCAAACAATGAATCCACGAAAACATACAAACCAAAATAATCCTTCAAATTAAAAAAAAAGTCCGACAAGCATGCGTTTAAAGATGTGTATTAAACGCTAAATGTTGTTCAATACTGGATGAAAAAATGCAGAAATTTGCTGTTTTGCACATGCACCGCAGACACCCAGCAGCTTTTTTCCTTGGGCTTGGTGTTTTTTTTTTCGAGACTGATACGTTTTGTTTAATCTCACTCATTCATCACATAAACTCTCAATTTCTTCCATACACTGAATATCCCTCTGGAAGTTTGATACGTTGTGGCATAGCTTCGCTAGAACGTAAATCATTCGTATAATTTCACATAAATGCGAACTCAGCGAATTGGACATGGAAGATCTCTAGCTCAACGCCCTATTAGATGCACTAGATGCCCTTGACCCCCACCATGAGCATTAAAACTGATGGCCTGCCAAAGCATTTCACATCTTAATTTGTGCCTTTAGACCAACTTCACCTATGTAAATTATCAGATGACCAGCCAAGCAGTGGTATACCGGTGAAAGCTGCATATTGACATGTTAGAAAGCAGTAAAGCAGCATATTTAAACGCTGTTACGTTTACAATCGCCACGTTAAACATAAATGACTCCCCACTGCGACGTTACTGCGTGAACTGAAGGAACGGAAATGACTGAAAACGTTAGCTATGCCATGGTCAACTTAGAAGCACTCAAAACGACAGTTAGCTGAAGCGAAGAGCTATCACTTAGCAAAGCCACTAACGCAGTGACGCTGCACTACAATAAAGCTATTTGAAGAGGCGTCTGCTTCGCACGCCTTTTTGATCCGAAGGGCAATAAGGGGTTTGGTTGCCAAAATGGACGAACAACTCTTCGGGGAGTCATTCATTGACGCAATGCGCTCAAATTGCTCAAATTAGCGCACACTGTATCGTTAGGGTTCTTCATGGAAAATACTTCTTGTGACTATTTGACAAGACAATTCGATGGTTCACATATCCAAACTACGTGCCTTTCAGCAGCAAATTCCATACCGATAACTATTTCCCATATACTACGAAAAGCGTAACAATAGCTACATTTCTAAGCACAAAAATGAATCCCTTTTCTAGCGCAATGAATGCATCTCATCGTAAATGTAAAATGCTAAGCGTTTAGAGCTCAACAACCACCGTTCAACAACCGCCTTATGCTTCTCATTTACGTATTGTTCGTTTCATATGAAACGATCATTGAAATACTTGTTGAACAAATTACATTAACGAATCATGAAATTTGATTTCAATAAATTTGCAAAGATAAATTTTTTTGGTGCTTAGCAATCGAGTGGTCTCGCAGAAAAATTCTTAATTGCTCCGTAGGGCAGAGAAGGGTAAACATAATGTGAATGAGTGGAAGAATAATAGCAGAGAAGTATCTCTCACTTATACTTCCTTATAGACAAGAAGAAAGATAGGTCGCCGCCGCGACTTCCTTTTATAAGGCGAAATCAGTGATATGCTTTTGCCAGTCTTGTAAGATGCCTTTTAGTGAGAAAGGAGAGGAGATGAGAGAGAGGATGTTAGCCATAATTTAGTGATCAGATCTGAACATGAGTGATCTCGAGGAAAACCAGATGCAAAACGGGTTTCACATTGAAGCATATGGTGATATAGAAGGAGGGCATTGATGTGTTTGTGGCGAAGGAAACGAAATGAAAGCACTTATCGAGTCAAACATAGTACAAAAAAAAAAAAAAATGCACAATGGCCGATGAGTGGAGCAAAAGTGCAAAAAAAAGTCGCATTATTTAGGCAGAAGCATATCGTGAGTGCAATGCCAATCGCTTGATGACTCGAACGATTCATAACGCACATGCCTGTTTATTTGTTTCTATAGGAACAATGCCAAGCAATAATACATGAATTTTTCTCACATCGAAAGCTCGACTCATGCGGCAACTAAATCGTGAAACCGTCAACAAATGTGCTCCAAATCAAGTTGACATTGTTGGATAAAGCAGCATCGATAGGCATATATCACAATTGATTGGGGCATCTGTTTTGACTTTTGCATTCAAAATCTTATACTGATTTCATTTTTGAGAAGTTTTTCATCTTTTCGAATCTCCATTCCATATAAATGATCCGATTCCATAAAAACTTCACAAATGTTCCGACTCCACAAAAGCATTTCGATAACGATCGCAATTCCGTTATTAGCGTTCAAGTTCAAATAAAATGCGCATTTCAACCTTGGAGTTTAAACATAGAAAAACGCTTTAAAAAATTTTTTGTATTAATGTATGAAACATGTCCATCATAAAATGCGATTTCCCTTCAATGGTACAATTGTAGTCGTGCGAAGTGTGAATGAATTTTACGAGCGATGAAAGATGTTTGTTTTCAACTCACATTTTGTCCAGCAATGTTGTATCTGGTGGATTTGCTGTGCAATGCATTTGTCACATCCTCAAAAGAGTACCCAATACGTGGTAAATGAATCAACACAACATCCAACATATTCAGCTGCAGCGAACTGCTCAGAAGAAATGAGATCAACGAGCATTTTTTTTTTAACGCACAACACTGCTATGCCATTGCGCGAACATCAGCTTGCTTACTTCTCTCCAGCTATAGGCAAACCTGTTTATCTGATGGCTTCTAACCTAAGGGTATTGTGTACCACACCAGTCAGCAGCCATCTGCACCTCACGCTTCTTCGAGTCATCGTTTCGCTATAAGCTCCACTGATAGGGCCACAACATCAAATCTTTATCGAAAATGTTGTTTTTCGTCCCTACTGATTAATGGTCATTTGTGTAACACATCGTGACCAAGTAGATGTTCACAGCGACAATAAATACTGCTAGAACAACTGCATTCTGTGAAAACCACCATCGAGCCAACCTAATCAAGCAAAGCATGACCTAATTAAGCGCACTTATCAACATCGCCCTCCTTTAGTTAGATGAGTGGCTCAAACGTGCAAATTCACAGCTGCCTCCATCATGGCGCTTGTGCTCCTACATGAAGAGAAAATGAGGAACGAATACCTTAGAAGTTCAATTAAAAGAGGTCTTCCGAAACAATGCACTTAGTAATCTTCTCCGAGAAACGTCTATAGCAGCCAAGAATATGAAGCAGTTTTTAAGATAGTGGAAATAAACTGCCAACAGTTTACAAAGGAGTAAGAAAGTATGTTCTATCTATGGCCAATAACGACAATAAAATTCAGAAATTCTTCAAAATTCGAAAATTCTTTGGCAAAAACATAAGCTTTATATTGAAACTTGGAATATTTCTATGAGTACAATAAAACAATACGTCAAAAGAACCTTCTAGCCCTTTTCGTTCGAAAAAAAATATGACGCTACTGAACAGGGTGCTGAATAAACCAGTCCTATATTCATCAACACATTTCCAGCACTTCTCTGGTCCAATCATTCTTCCAAAAAAGAAAAAAACGTTGAAAATGGTGTCAATTTAGACAGAGTTGATGAAAGCAAAGACTAAAGTGCAGATGAAATTATTTAATCGACTTTTCCACATCTGACACTAATGTTTCGGTATAGCGAGCGTTTAAAATATTAGTCTGAATATGGCTCTTAGAAAGGTGTCAAATGCATTTGAGTGCAAAAGTAGAAAACTAGGTTTTATTCACATTTTTTTCTGCTCATCTGTACTATAATTTCCACGAAAAACATCTATGTTTTCAATAAAATTTTCCCACATTAAAATATATGACAGCATATTGATTTGGGCAAAACACGCGTTATAAATTTTTCAGCATTGATTTTTATTGCTCATTTTCAGATAAAAAAGCAAGAAATCCACAACTTAACAGTTCTTTAACGGCCTTTTTTATCGGAAATTTTTCAAAACTGCCCTCCCTATATTCCAGAACAACGAATGTGTAAATTGCGCTTTAAAATAACAACAATGGATATGCCGATAGTGGAACAGTGCAAATTCAAGGAAAGTCGGTCATTCTTGGAAAAAAGTACATTCTTACTTTCTATTATCCGTTATCCTCATCCTCTAATGTTCTTCGCTTCTTAATTTACAAAAGCTTCTTGTCGAAAATTGGAATGTTCTTATCAAAACTGCAGTGAAGATGAAAGTATGAATAAGGTCGATAGTTAAATCTTGCTCATAATAATAAACTACTACCTGGCACAGTTACTTGACAAACTGTCCTCAAACCAACACACAGACTAACATACCTACGCTAGCTCTACGACCCATTTTCTGGGCTGAACATAAGGAAAAAAGCCGAGCTACAACCTAAAGCTTTCTATGATCGCAATTCAAAAATCATGAGCACAATTATTATTTTACATCGGTCTCAGTGCAAAAACTTAGCGAGCAGAAAATGCTACCTTGTTACGTTGATGCGCAAACACAAGTGCTATATCTAGAATGAAAGCTAACGTGTGAAGCATTTATTTGGTTCGCCACCATAAAAGCAGATTGGACTGGCGTAAAATGCGATAAAGCGCCCACCAAGATCCTTGAGATATTTATATATTCATGCATAGTGGGCACGGAAAACAAACTGCACTGTTTCTTAAAATACAACCGATACGTTCGCTGCAAGCTGTCAATAACACCTCATGCAAAGTAACCAACCCTTTTTTTGCTCCTTCGAAGCCGATAAACAATGCGATGCTTTCACATTCTCATAGATTCTTATGGCTTCGCACAAACACAACGCAACACAATCGTGCAAACATTTCCCAAATATCACTAATGTAACATTGCTTATTTATGCATGCACTATCAAGGATTTGCAAATGCACATTGTTTAATGGGAGCTAGAATTCGATGACGTTTCCACAAACAGAAAAATGATGATGAATTTGCATCGTTTTTGTTATTCCTTTGGTCAGTGACAACTATGCTGGAAATAAACTTATGATATCGACGGTTGTTAGAAGGCTCGTATTAGGGTGGTCCTGTTTTTTGAAATATTCATGTCGCGAATCTCGATCGAGAGCACTTCCAATCTCTTTCGTCGAGGTTGTGCTCCCCTAAATCTTCTCATCGATTCGCGACAAGTCGCTTCGCCCTATCTTGTAGGTTATTGCTAACATCTTCAATCGTTGAATTGAAGACCAACATCACTCAAAATAATACCGACTAAGGTATGTACAACTATGAATAAGTTTTCTGCACACGACTCATGTCAACTAACTCCTTGAAAGAGTGAAAATTTCTTGCTGGAAAATTGCAATGGTAGTTTGGAATGGGATTTTTTTTTATAGCCGGAATGATCCATAAAGAGCGCTCTCTAAAAAAAACGGTATCAGTGAGAATGAATGCGCATCTCAAGTAATGATTCACAACGAGTGCGTGGGTCAGCACTACAAATCTGAGTGCAATACCCTCACTTAGTAACACCAATGGATAAAGCAGACACGGCTGGCTCTAAGCAACAGCATTCAACTGGTGGACACGTTTTTTAACGGTATCGCACCCACCCGTTGTTCCATTCTGCGACGCGTCAGCACACCCGTTATCAACAATCTGTTTCATACGCTGCAGTGCGCCATGCACTGAGACTATGTGTTAGATAGCTTTCTTCTACTTGGCACATGCGACGGTTTCAATCGCTTCTAATTGCCACCATTTTTTCCCTTTCTCTGTAAGCTTAGAGCTATGAGTAAAAGAGACTGCTGTTAATTCCTTGGTGATCTATTTCAAAAAATACTCCTTTATTTATTATTATGCTATAACAAAGAAGCATATTATCTGCTTGAGTGCGTTATCCGATCCGTAGCAATTAAGAACTCGCTATGCTATTATCAGCTTTCCGCACGCCAACTCAACTTAACTTAGTCAAGACCTTCGAAGCGAAATTGAATATTCGCATGCTACTGCATGAATACTGGGTCTTTTCTTGACATCTCAAAGGAGACCCAGAGATGTAAGATCTAATGGACGCGGTCTTGAACCAAAACTGGTTCAAAAAATTGCCTCCAGACCGATCCGATAATTTTTTTCAGGTGAATTACGAACTTTGAAATCAACATCGAAACACTTCTGGAAGTCTTCCATAAGTATACATGAAAATATTCCTAAGGAAAAACATATTACGCTCGAAAAGAGATTCCTGGGATGAATATTTCGGAAAACTGCAGGAAATAAGCTTTTTGTTGCCGCTCAACTGTGCCAAAATGCTGCATACCGGTAAAGGAAATTCCACTAAGCGCTTTATGATTTCTCTGTTGGATGACGATCCATTCTGTAGATTTCAAATGAACATTATGGAACAAAGGTAACAACTAATAACAACTAATTTTTGGTGTCTTTGCTCTATGGGTCAATACGTATATGTAACTTAGTCGAAGAAAAAAGAAAAGTGGTGTCGACTGAATTTAATGTAAAAGTGAAAGTAGTGTTTGAAACGGTCGCTTAATCAATATAACCAACTAGTTTTGTTTTGTTTTTTTTAAACCTTTGAAACCATTTCCGAATTAACGTCGTCTTACTACCACTGTAAGAAAAACATATTGAACGGACGCTTCATTACCAACTGCAACAGCCCATTATCACATTAAGGACAGGAGTGAGACGTAAAGAGAAATGACCATGGCAATATAATAGAAGTGGACATAAGAAAACTCATAGTCCAAGATCAATCTCCATATATATATATATATATATATATATATATATATATATATATATATATATATATATATATATATATATATATATATATATATATATATATATATATATATATATATATATATATATATATATATATATATATATATATCACAGATCGTGGTGAACAAAAAATTCGCAACGCTTCATGACTTTTCTGCTAGCACTAAGCTACTTCATTAGAACATAAGATACATTTGGCTAGTGCTATTCCCAAAAAGAAATTAGCGCACGCTTCATGTGGACAGAAAAGAGGGACGTGTACCACATAAAAACGCAGTTGAGGCATGTCAAATTGACAGACGTGGTGGTCATATTTTTATAAGACTTCATCAAACAAATTTTGATCCAGAAAACAGCGTAAAGAGAAGCACCATATTTAGCCACCAAAATGAGATATGCTCACGAATTTTCGAACTCCCGAAGCACTGGCTTCCGTTTGAGAATAACGACCGCATTTCGAGGCCCTAAATGACAACTCTAATCAGCTAAAAACAGCGCTCAAATGTAATCTACGAAAAACGCACTTCAAACGACTCAAAATACACAGCGAAAATGGCTGTAAAGAAGAATCTATGCACCTCAGCAACAACAATGATTTTTCAAGACATAATTATGCTGCCCCTTCTTCATCGTAACATCCTTTTGCTGCATTTCTGCGACTCTTTTTAGTAAAAACCTCAGAGGTTTCCTTCCTAACTCGCAACAAGACAGAACCATGAGACCAGGAAGCTCTAAGAATCAAGTGGTTTCTCGTATATTTTCAGCATCCAAATTATAGCTGCGAAGGTAAGACAAGCTGGTGAGCCTGATAATTACCTTATACATCACTGGAGCGCATTCCATGACATATACAGCTGCAGCATGACGAGTATCGGAGCTGCGAAAAGAAAGTGGTGAGAGTGTTAAAATTCGGCTTATCATTCCACTGCAACACAAGCAATAAGAGCACAGACGTTGACATCATTGTTGTGAATAAATGAAGTAAGCAGAGGAAACAAAACTGAGAAAGATTAAATTCCCTCCAGTTTGACTGACTTAAAGCACTTGCGCAAAGAAAGGAGTGTCGCTTGAAAACGTTGAGCACGCCGTTCTAAGAACGTGTTCATATGCCTCCAAGTACTAGGAAATAGGCAGCGACGACGTTTACCCTTGAGAATGCAACGGCTGAAGTGAACAACTTTAGCATCAGGTAATTAGTCACGAGAACAACCAATCGGTCGTCGGCGAAATTTGCTTGACGGACGCACCAACTCCTCAACTATGACAAATGGCCATTGAATTAGCCACCTCATGAATCACATGGGAACGTTCATTTACCATAAGCAAGAGACGTGCTTAAAGAAAAGCGACAGCACTGTGATGGTGGGCTGCAAAGCGACAAAGAGCAGCATGCTCTCAACGGGGCGCTCCCACTACATAGATTGAGAGCAGCGATTCACTTCACTTCACTTCACTTCACACAAACATACATATATACACACACCTCCATCAGGTGCGCGGGCATTTCCGGACTTGAAAAAAAAGAAGACCAAAACCAACTGCAGCAAAATTCTAAAGGTTTGCTTTTTGTCCACGTAGTGTATCTCCTCGAATTTAAATTCGTACCCCTAGATGAAGTGAGTGACAAAGTATTTATAAGTGGGAAAGTGTGGAAAGAAGCATAGTGAGATTATGTGTTGCTGGCAAGTTCTTCGACGATACTACACAGTTGCACTATTGCACCTCTAATGCACGATATTGTACATCTGCTAACTGCACAATATTATGACAGAAATGATCAAAATTATTTGAAGATGGAAGTTGAATTCCACATTAGTAAACGTGCGCCAACTGTCCTAAGTTGATCACTTACTGGGAAAATTGGCCCACAGAAAGTAATGGACAAGTACATACATGATAAGTTCTATGATGTATATTATATTCATCAAATTATATAGGTACAAGTTAATTGATGGAGTCCGAATCCAAAACAACCTAGCCCACTTCGAGTTAATCAAATTCGAATCAAAATTAACCAATTGTCACTTCCAGAAGAGATCAGATCGACGATGATGGTGAGAAAGTCAACTACATGTAAAGATCAGGCTAAAAAAAATGCGTTTTTGCAGTGTAAGTTGCAAACTGCGTGAAAACAGCCAAACAGCCGTGAAAAACAGCGGTGCAAGTGAAGATACTGTTACTCTGCAATGAAAGTGAAGTAACGTGCACAAAAATGTAGTTGAACTGTTTGAGTAAATTCTCCTCCTCGTTTTCGTCTATTTCAATCATTTTTGCATTACTGTTCACAAGCAGCTAAAAGTGAAACATACAAGTGCAGGGATATGGCAAATAAGCTGAAAACGCAAAAGAAAAAAACTAGAGGAACTGAAAGTTGTACGAAGGTAACAGAAAAGGTAGAAGAAATGGCAAACGATCGCCCCCCGATGAAGCAGGGGAAACCGCATGGATGGCTGGCTAATGAAGGGAAGTGGATGGACGTCGGCTGTTAAATAGAGTCTGAATCTTATCGAGTATGACGTAGTGGAAGGAATAAATGTAAAGCGTTCTATGTTGTAGTGGCTAGCACAACGGCAATCATCCTGATTGCTGGCATAAAAAATAACTAAAAATGAGGTAAAACGTACTTGTGTCTCAATAGACACCTACTCTCAGATATACTCTGCAAGTTCCCTTTAGGAGTTCTTGTTAGTGCGGCAGTGAATGAAAGTGTTCGCACGGTTTACTTATCGCTTTATGAGTGGAGATGCACTAAGGCGCAACAATCAAACCTAGCGAGTAATACTGATTCAGGATCAACGCCACAATATCTGCATATACCGAAAAACAAAATAGAGAAGCACTTTCGAAGTTTGTAAGCTGTAAGTGCATCGCTAAAAAATATTTATCAACCTCATCACCTTGTTATGTTTAAAGAGAAGCTTTAAAGAAACCAAAAGCACTGCATAATATAATCCCTTTGGCACATTTCGCGTTCAAAAAAATTCCCTTACCCAGGGAAAACAACGATATACTCTACAAAAAAAAAAGCACATACGATGCGGAAAATGCTCAAAAAGCGTACTATCGTAGAAAGATCATGTGTGAAAACAGATCGAAAGTAAACTGGAAATCTAAAGGCATACTTAAACTAGCGCTTGCGACGTAAATGCTCCACCTGTCGAACTCGAGAATGCGCTCATTCTGGTATAAAATTAAGCATAAAATTTAATAAGCAATTTACCCATCCGAGGAAGATCCCACTTTAGCAAGCAACATTTTTTAATGGATTCTCTAAGCGGCAACGGATTTTGCTCGATTCCAGAAGAACATGAGTACTTGATAAACATGGGTGACCAAACTCATCCCCATAAAATGCGAAAGGATAAATGATTAAGAATTTAGCAGAAGACAGAAAAAAACATAATCAGTGGCATAAACAGATCCATAAGAAGAGTGATCGTTGCAGATAGAATGGAAAAAGACGACAGATATAAAAATGCAGAATTCTCGACCCATCTTTCCAATGAATCTCCTCCATTCATCCCTTCAAATTCCTTTTTGACCAATATGCTGAAACCAAAGATGGTAGAAAACAGTGTTAGGCGGTTCTAGCAACGACAAAGACCAATCCAGATAGACTCAGAGGAGCTGCATAATGGCACAACCGATACAAATCCGGTGATGTGGAATCGTGAATACTGTGTAATGCAGTGAGTTCGGGTACATATGAATTTCAGGGTTTGCCTCAGACGACGTCTTGCATCAGTCACGACAGCAGCACCACACTGGCAATGAAACGCCGCTAAATTTCGATGCAATGCGCCATGCATCAGCTTTCTTCCTCATCAATTCGGAAACGTTGTCGCTTTTTGTTCTTCCCCTTCTTTGACGTTGTGTCGTTTCGACATCAATAAAACGTGCATACTCACCCGCAACTACATCTTTATCAACGCGGGTAACTCTTCGTTCAAATTCCTTCACTTGAATACACCGCGCCGAAAAAACACTGACCCCTCAGAAGCGCAATTGCTGATCTTTTGCGTAACAACAATCGCACTTGAAACAGGATAACTATCGCCTCTCGAACTACTTTTGAAGTAAAGAAGAAAAGTTGAGTTTCGAGAAGGATATGGAATATTATGCACGAAATGACGAATCACATAGTTCTCCGCAGAACCATTATAATTCCCACCCGGTTGACTAACGCAGAGACGGGAGTTGGATGCTGTTGAATGAGGAATGCGACAAGGCGAGAAGACTCTTACTTACGCCTAGACAAGTTTCCATATAATTTCACATGGTTTCACTCGTAGTGCAACCCACTCAATATTGGCAACCTCACCTCGATAACAATAGTTTAGTAAGACCAAAGCAAATCAAATGAGAATCACAAGATTCAGTGACGGCAATAAGCAGCATCATGCGTCAATAAGAGATATGAAGAGACATAAGCAATCGAAACAAACATAATTTCAAGGAGAACAAAAAGCCCAACACAAAGGTTCAACTGACTATCGCGAACTCACTAAGAAAGAAGCATCCGAGCGGAAAAGACAACTCACTAAGGGAAACAATAGCGAACGCGAAACCAAAGCAGTCACTATGCTCGTTAGCATGCTGTAATAAGCTGTATTATGAACCACCTACACAAGAAGGGAATAAATTCTCGGAAAGGTTGAGAGAGTGAAGAGGGGGAGGGTGGAAGGGGGGAAAGAGACATTTTACATTAATCTTCCGTTGTAAAGACGCTTGATCGTTATATTGAAGCAGATGAATGAAGCATTAGGTGAAAAACTGTGTGCAGTTAAGAAGCCGAAAGAGGAAAACATGCGTCATGATGAAAACAATAAGCACCGTTCCCACAAAGACAACATTCAACTCACGTCAATAGACACTCATCCAACTGCGTAACCATTATACCATTTCTCTCCCCGTCGCCGCATTAGCCAAAGTTGGTTAACAATTTACACTTAGAATGCGCCATATTTCATCGTATTATAGAATGAGGCAGTTAGTGGGCAATACCACTGATGATATCTCAGCCAATGGTCAAACCACGTCAGTGAACTAGTAAAGCCTTCAAGCAGGCATTACCGCGTTCAAGCTTATCGCAGAAAAATCTAATGGTCACTATGCTTCCAACCACTGACCAAGTAAGCGTACAGTCGAAGATTTGGAGTGCAGATTTCAATATGGAAATCTTAACAGCGAAATAGACACGATGCCTACATGCAACGGTCTTGTTTTGGAAAAAAGCCCTTATACAGATGGGCACCATTTTGTGGGAGCAGTAGCCTCTCGACAGGGCGAACAGCGAATCATATACATCGGTGTTGCTCAGTTTTGCAATGTGAAATGCCATCTGCCGAGAAAATACTCCAAAAAAGTCGGTATCGGTCTCTAAATGATTCAGACAAATGAACCCGAATCTGAAGCCGTATACGCGAAAAAAAGCCCCATCTGCACCAAAATTTAACCCTATAGCATTTCGAATTTCGTGAGAGATCAAATACTTCTAAAAACGTACGCAAAAGATCTGCTTTTGATATCAAATTTGTGCGCCATAGAAAAAAAAATTGGCATGTATGCTAAAAAGTTTTCGCCTCATAAACAAAAGAAGAAAAATTCTGTTGTGGAGATATTGCTTAAAAACGGCATTTGTTGAGCTGTATAGCGATTGTTTTGAACGATATTCAAGGAAAGATTTCTTAACGCAATAAAACGATGAACCATCTACGTTGCTATGCCTACGTTGCTAGGTGAGTAGAATAGAAAAAAAAATAAAAATAAAAATGTGCGAAAGAAAAGCGCTATTGCGCATCGCTGCAGCCGGAACAAACAGCATTCAATATTTTGCCATTTTTATGCTCACGCATTTTGAGGAAGTTTTTTTCAATGGAAAAATAGAAACCCCTCTAAAAAAAATTCGATCGAACAATGCGTTGCGATATTTACTTCGTTCATACGTTGGCCAACCGACTGTCAGCGCTTCGAATGACTGTCTCGTTTTGTCTCATATCTATCATTCGTTGCAACTTTTTTTTTTTAATTTGGCAGATTGATACGGCTACGAGGCGCATTAATAATAGCGCATTGCTAAGGCGTTGCATTTTCAAAAACTATAACGCAGCATCACAACGCTACCTGCAAATAACACATGCATAAGAGGCACTTTACCATTCACACATCGGTTCCCATTATCGAATATGAAGCAATATAACAGTAAGTAAAAAGCAGTGAATATTATAAGAGGAGAAATGAGTTTGAAAGAAAGACCAAATTCTATACGTCTAATCTGTGAACGCTTTGTGGCATTTTGTTTCGCAAGCTAAGAAATAGTGACAAGTATAAAGTTCAGCAATTGAGTGATTCATAGAGAAATTTGACTAATATAGTATGCGAGCGCTAACAACACCGAATAAGATGCACATATGATCGTTAATTAATCATTAGGCATGTGAACGATGATAATCAATCTTTAACATATTCATTTAATATGCGCTTATATTTGACACATCAAGTCTATATGTAAATTTTGTGCTCTTAAAGACCTAATGAAAGCGCAAATTTAATAGATCCCATATGGATGAGGTGAAGAAGATAAATAGAAGCATAGAAATGCGAAAGAAATGTCATAGAGTTGATTAAGATACGAGAATAAATTACTTCACGAATAATATCGCTATTCTTTAGACGAACTAAGAAAAATCATTGAAAAGATATTTTTGGCAAATATGATTTTCATATATAATTGCCTTATATTTATAAAACTTACAGTATTACAATAAAATAAAAACATCTCAAGAGGGTAATTTTAGATGATCGTAAGGATGGTAATTATTAGGTGTTTAATTAGGAAATGATCGTTGCAGTTCAATGAGTGGGTGATTCATTGGTTATGATTAATAATTTCATCACGCGAAAAAAAGGAGAGAAACAATCGACAAAAACACGTTAGAATATGAGTTTTAGCAATTTCCTCCATCACATCAACCACTTAGATAAATTACCGAATAATAACTTCAAAAAAGGCACGCAATAGCGCATTTATATTTTAAACGAATCAATAGCTGATGCATAATTTCCAACCAAACATTTATTCGTTACGAGTCGATTTGCATAAAAATGAAAATCTGATCAATGTTAGATATATGCAAATTTTATAGGCTATCTTTAAAAGTTTATAATTCTTTTCGAATTTGGTGGTAAAATTGAATCAAAAAAAAAACAGCAAACTATTCTATAGTGCAGATTATATGCAGCATTTTTTTTTTTTTTTTATTTCAGCCTCAATGATTCTCAAGTTGAAACAAAGAAAGAGATAGATAGACTGACAAATACATACATCAACGCATATATGACATTGCCAATAATATGGTTCTTTCGTGCACGCCGATTTTTGTGCGGCGATGGGATCAATGTATTAAAACGAAGATTATTCGACTTTCGCCTCAAAAGATCGTGGTAATATCTATAAAGAAGCCCGCGAAAAAAAAAACGGTACAATTGCAGGAATCAGCCTTCATTCGCTTGTTACTCAGAGCAAGCACTTTGCCACAATCGAAAACCACATGTACGTATAGACACAACGCGAATGCGTGCTTTCGAAAATTGGCGAAATCGCATAAAGCAAAGAAATTGAGAGGATACTTCTCAAAAAACCTTTTTCTGATAATGAATTTGCAAAATTTTGAAAAATACTACGCTAAGAACTCACAATGGAGATATGCGTAAACATTTTTGAAAGAATAATGAGGGTATTTGAAGGTCATTCGCTCCACCCCTCCATATAACATCGTGAATATCTAACCAATTGAAAATCAAGGAGATATTCCAAAGAGTATATAGAAAAATGATGTGTGACTGTTTTTCGAAATAAATAAAAATTGCTGCTCTCTGAAGTAAACAATAAAAACTACTCAAGTAGGAAAGAGTATGAAAAATATATTTCGAAAGTAAAATGACCGAAACGATGATAAAATAGACAAGAAGCGCAATACAATATGAGACGATTGCTGCGTTGACGATAAATGTGCAAATAAATATGCAACGTTAAGTATGTTAATTAAGAGTATGGACGCTCTAGAAGGCGTGAGGGAAACATTTTATGCGAGCACTTAATGCTTCTTCTCTAGTGAGCATTATCGCCTCCTATTCAACGTGAAACAACGCCATTGGTGCGCACCATGGATCAGCTGCGTATCGCATGATTCAATTTATTTAGCAAACGGAAGCAACATACATACCCAACAAGGCGATTTATCTCCATCACTATTCATTTGCTTGCATTTAATTCAGTATACTAACACTAACGCTAGCGCTAATTTAATCCCATACATATGCATCTTATACAAACGATACAGATGCCTCATTATTCATTTATTGCATATGCGACGCTCCAAATATGCAAAAAATATCGAGTAAATTGCAACAGTAAACTGTTAGATGAGAGATGTGTTCTAATGGATTTTTTAAGATGGTTTGAAAAAACGACAATAAAAACATTTCTTTTAGGGTTTTAGAGTTATTTCACTATCAATTATCAACGTCATATACTAGCAAATTGGTGCAGTAGTTGAACAGTTTATCGCTAAATTTAGCATTTATGCGACCACATGAACGATAGTATAATTCCCAACGAATGCGATCTTTGACAACGATATAGTGGGGTAAATTTAATGAGCTAAGCTAAATTAAAAAGTAGAAGCGATGGGAATGATCCACTGGTATGCATATAGTTATCATTCGTACGCAACACATTCACACACATTCCATCATGATCATTCGAAAGACATCTAAGCTATTGATTTTTGGTGGATACTTAACGCATTCCCATTCACGGTATACTAGCAGTGACAGTATCGTAAAAGAGGTAACCTCTGACATATAACACCGTTCTTTAGGATGCCGATTTGCATTTAGACGAATTTTTCCGTTTCCGGTCGAAACCAATTTTCCGATTTATATATATATATATATATATATATATATATATATATATATATATATATATATATATATATATATATATATATATGTATATATATATATATTTCTATTCTAATAGCATTGTCAACGCTTGGAATTTACTTCGCGAAGCTGTAATATCCACACACACTCACTAATATTTCAAAAAAAATTTTTTTTCACCTTTAAATATTTTACTAAAATTTCACCTGGATGTTAAGTTGGTTCATTTTACTAAGAGGATTTTTTTTTTGCTTTTCTCCCCATTGGCAATCCTGGTGGATGATACGTTCGCTAATTTTTGCTAGCATTTGCTTGCAATGTCATTCTTATACTATGAGGTAAGAAAAAAAACGATTTTTCGTTTGTTTACTAAGACTCTTCATACATTTTTTGTGAATTCGATACGTAACACTTACGCAGATCCATACTATGCATTTACACTTTACGTAGAGAAAAAAAAAATCACAAAATGCTTCTTGGAAAAAATTCAACTTAAGCGTGCACAAAAATGTCCCAAGTTCCAAACGTATGCTGACTGGTAGAAGAAAGTGCAGCTTTATGTGAATGGATGCATCAGCTGCGTCAAACGAGGCATACACGACGGCGATGCGCAACTCTGTTAAGAATAGGATTAAGCAAAAAAAAAAGCCTGGCTGCCTTATATAGTCACAACAAACATAACGAATCATGTCGCTCAGTTCATTGCCAACTCATCGGCGCTCCTCATTTCATCGCGGCAAGCTTTAAACGCCTTTTGAGCAAGAAATTTAGCTTCATAAATAAACGAAGACAAATGCTTAAAAAAAAAAATCATCAAACTGAATCAGCATTTGCACTTCGAAAAGCAATGCGAACAAAGTGCGCAAAAAACGGTAGGTAGAAACAGGAGAAAAAGAAAAGAGCGACGTCCAAGAGTATAATAAAGCAATCTCTCTCTCTCTCTCCCCCCCCCCCCCAATCTCATACAAAATAATACAGCCAAGTGTCCACTAAATGAACATGCAAACAGAAAATAAACGAGCAGCGAATTTCCAAAGAACGACCGATTCCGCTATTCAGTCTGATTCCCAATCTTTCCCTGTTTTATGCTGTATCGTAAAAACAAGGCGCCTAAAGGATGAAAGTGGAGCACGCTCAACTCGTTCGTTAAATAAATTGCAACAGGACGAGCAATAATGATGAGAAAAAATATGGAGAGGCATAGTGCTCTGCATTTGGCTAAGTGCCTGTAGTTACACATGCTTCTATACAACCCGCTAAAAATATTTCAGAAAACTCACCGTTCGAGCGAAGTTATCAGCCGATGTGAAGGTGCTGCGGTTAGGTAGGCACTTAACGACCGATGGTACACAAATGTTCGGCTGATTTCTAGCGTTTTCGCGATGGTCAAGTCGGCAGTACTCGATGAGGCTCCCCTCCTGGTCCAAATAATTATCGTGCTTCTTCTCCTCGTACTGAAAATTTCTTCTATAGTGCATACTAACAGATTTTTTCCGAAATGAATTCCACGATTAGTGCTTCTTTTTCACAACGCGGCCACTGAGGTCAGCCTACTGAATGGATCCTCTAAAAACTGAAACCAGATTACTAATTAACTGCCTTTGTCACCGACCGATTTAGAGAAATCTTAACTTAAGATGCGCCTTTTTATCACTATTCTATTGCTAACGAATCCATTTAATCAATACTAATAACAGTAATACAACTATTATTATTTGCATTTTTACCAGTAATAAAAAATTCGAAATTCAAAAGCAACAATTACAATGATCATAACATCATTACTACTAGCGTTATTATTAGCGTTGCCAATAATTTTATACCCTTTAGATTTTTCTTGATCGTTTAGCACTATCGGTATGTTCAACAGGTGAAAAACTAAAAATCACATAAAATCAGTGAAAAAAATATAGAAATCATTACTGTCGTTCATCACAAACATCATCTTTTTCTAAGTGCACATGTCACAAAAGTAGTTAAGCAAAATAAAAACAAAAAGATGCTAATATCAATTGTTTTTATTAATATCATTATTATAGAGGCATAATGCGCTTAAAAATGAAACATCGTATAGATCGTATAGTACACCCTATTCAGCAACGATCAACCTAAGTGGAGGACCCGAGAAGAAATGAGCATACCCTTCTGTCTCGCAAATCATGAAAATGCGCCTCGAGAGAGGGATAGAATTCGCTAAATCATGCTAGTGCATCCCCGATAGGTTATCGAAATCCTCGAAGATTGATTAAACAAAACACTCAGTTTCTTTTAAGAACTCCGTCGAGCCCCCTCCCTCCACCCCCACCCTAAGGCAAACTGGTGAAACCTGGCATACCAGCTGCTTTAAACGCCTGAGTAACTGTGCTAAAACGAAAGAGGCAAAAAAATTTCCACAGCATCACTAAAATATCACGCACATTTTGAACATTAGCGACGCTTTTAAAAATTTTTATTTGAAGATTTCTGTGAGGGATCACTATTGAGAATAACTTGTGTTAACGATATGAACGACTAAGTGAGCATTGTTGCTGATGCACAACGAATATAACTGATCTCATTTTCTGCATTCTAAGCGCTTTCATTATGCACATCGTTTATAGAAAAAATTGCTTCAGAAAAGAAAATGAAGAGAGGAAATTGCACAAAGAATCAAAAAGAAAATAGAACATGCATTTGAAATCACGAGTGAAAGAAAAAAAAAAACGTGGTAAAGCTCATCTTTCACCATAAAATAAACATTTTTACTCTATTGCACTTTGCTTTCTAATAAAATAAAAAAAAAAAAAGAGCATCACTTAAGAATCCAATATGTATTGCTCCCTTCATCAGAAAAAAAAAAACGCTGATAAATCATTCAAATTTCGCAAATAAAATGCGAAAAATTTCAAATTGCGACTTCATGCTAGCAAGTTATCGATCACTATTTCTTAATGCGCTCAATGAAGGCCAATGATGAAGATGCAAAAGGCCATTCAAATAGCTCATAATTCAAATGCTCCTTCGTTTAAACTTTTGCATAATTAATTAAAAACTTTTGCATAATTGATATTCTATCGGCGGATAGAGAAAAAAAAAACAATGAATTTAATGATAATCGGGTCGTTTCGAATTTCAAACGACCTATTATCAAAAGTCGGGGAAGTCAAAATACAGTGATAAAAGAGCACACAGTGAAATAAAGCAATATGAAAAGATTTTGATATAAGCGATTGTGAAATTAAAAAAAAAACGTTATGAAAAACGCTAACCTCATCAGTAACGTCGGTTATCTTGAAATGATTGTTGTTGTTGGTGGAACTGTAGGGATTCACAGTAGCGATCATGGTCATGTTAGCTTCACCTTCACTCGGATACTGCAACGGAATGCGATAATAATATAAAAATGAATGCACGAAGAAATGTATCATTCAAACGAAAAGAGAGCGCCAACATTTTAGTCATCGCTGCAAATGGGAAAGCGCATCAGCAATAGTGGCATGATATGCGCTTTCTGCGAACCCATTCATTACATCAAAGAATTTAGTGTGCATAGGAAAACTATGATCGACCTAAGTGCCCGTATTACTTGCAATAGGTTCAGCTCAATAGTGCAACGATTCACAACTGCAAAAGTTTGAAATTTCGACAAACAATTGCGCTAAAAGATGAAGGAACGTGCAATCATAGTAACTAAAAAAGATCGAAATACGGATACAGCATTATAAAGACTTTACAAATGCAGAATTCTTCTTGAAAAATTCTTTAAAAATGCACACTATAGTCATCAATTTGTCACAATTCAAACAATCCGATGTGTTTGCAAAAATATCCACGAGTATCCATTTTTCATCTAAATCTTACTGATTAGCAGAAGACTTGTCAAAAATACTCAAAACTTAGAGTGTGATAGGTTAGATGAGCAAACGCAAGAAAAACTCCAAGATGAAACAAGCCAATTACAAATATCCATGCGAGAGCAATTAAGACTTAAAATATTGTTTTGCAGTAACAAATTATTGCTTACGGATTCGCATTCCCGCTCTCAGGGAACATGATCGGTTCGAAGAAAAACACACACTAATAATCTATAGGTGACGTCTCAGGAAGAGAGCGCCTACAGGATTAAGCTATTGCGATATCTCGACTACCTGCAACGATCGGTCAGGAACCATATAAGCTTGTCCAAGTACCCCATCAAATGACCGTTAGTTTGAGATAAACAAACTTGTCGACGTCAAGTGAACATCCCTAATGCGTCCACCTCAATAAGTCTAGCGAAAACCACATGCCTATACCTCAACCCCACAGGGTCCGTTACGTGGATTTGCTTTGATCAGCTCGATTCAACATGTATCGTTTAAAATATTCAAAGAAAAAGCTTGTGCTTTTGCTCTGGTTCTTATTCTCGGATGCCGCATATTGCCGAGTGCTAACTGTTGTGATATGGTGAGGGTCGACAAGGTCTCTAATGAAATGGAAGGTGATCTGTTGGTCTCCTGAGAGAATAAATAGGAAAAAAAACGTCAGAAATTCATTCTCACGGATAATCTAAAGCAGAATTGACATCTGATACCCTCCAAAGAACATAAATCACTGTTATCCCCATTCCACTTACAATTCAGACTTTCCTTTTCCAAATTACTGTGGTTGCTTAATCGGACGCCAGAAGCACTAAAAATCACAATATGAGGCGAAAGCCACAATCACTGAACGAATTCGCAAGAGAAGTTTTGCTCCTAGGTGATTGAATATGAAGGCTCGCTGATCGCTGCAAGAAGCCTATAGGATTATACGATGAGGGAATATCTCAGCGTTACTGAACTATTTGTGTAATTAATGTGAGGTTGTGAATTCACTTAAAAATCCTTGAAACGTCCTAATATAATCATCCCCACTGGCAAAAACATTCATGCATTTCACCAAAGATCAGTTCCCTTTCGCTAGTAAACATTTAGGTGAACGTGAATAAGAGAAGTGAAATCGAAATGCATGAAGGAGGAACTCAAGTAGAATTGATGAAAATGAATGCAACAAAACGCTCATTTCTGATGAGACTCCAATGGGTACATACATTCAATAACGTTACTGCATACCTATAGCAGAATAAAGTATACTGCAAAGAAATGACGCTAAAATTTCATTACGTTAATAAGCCATAATTCAAGGAACAATAAAACCGGTGCGGAAATAGGCAATATAGCGCTACACAGGAAAGAAAGAAAGCTGCAAGCGAAACTGCGTCCCAATTCTATTCCAAGTACAAATATCAATAACTAGGCCATTTAAATCACACTCAAAGTTCATTTGGCTATCATAAAAACTGCATTATATTCACAAGACACATATACGAAAGCTGTACAAGAAGGAAACGTAAGTCTGAGAGCGGTATAAACTTAAGAGGATGATGAAGGGTGAGTAAAAAGCAAATGTTCCGCTTGTCAAAACAAGCTTCGATGTAAACTGTGGAGTACTGGTGAAAAGCTGTGCAAACAGGGCATCTTTACAAGCATCCCTACAAGTAGCCTTTACAGAAGAAATTATTCCTGCACTTTCTCATCTCCTCTCCAAACAATGCGTATAGAAACTCTACCACGTAATCACGCTTAAAACCTATAAGGATGAGTTTTATCTCATCAACAACTCTAAAAAACTTCAATGTTGCTACTCGTCACAAACAAGACTCGATCGATTCAATAAATAATAAAATAAAGACAACAAAAGTTTTTAGCAAATGGATCGTTTACCTACTTAGCATTACTGTGATGTATAACTAAAAACTTGAAAAAAATGTATCGAATCTTTCGTATGTTGGAAATGTAGAGTTGTGCATAATTTCGTTACGTTTTCATAATAATACGAGGTAGCAACTTGATTTCTTTTCCGCTTGAAATTATTTCTGATTATACAACACTTATATGATCATTCGATTTCGAGGAAGACATATGCCCATCCCGATGCAAGAAAAACGATGCGGACCACACAGCGATGCACCTCAAAACAACGATAACCCAATGCGGGTAGAGCAACTTGAGCATGCGATGTGCAGCTGCGACAATAGCACTATGTTAACCGGAAATTTACAAATGCAGGAGTTTATATAAGTTTTTTTTTTTTTGAGAAGAAAAGTAAAGGCAAACAAACGCACCATTAGCAGTGCCACTAAGCAAACAAAAGAGATGAAACTGCTTCGAAGAACTTTCAAAGTAAATTTTAAACAAAAAGTGAAATAAAGTTGGTTCTTACCAACCTCTCGATGGTTTCCATTTGAGAAAAACCACTCTTGTTTCGGTGTTGCTGGGTGCATTCCCAATGAAGACCACTCTACATGAACAAGGTTACATAAATTGCACCGTCGAATGCTAGTCAAGACAAGAGAGTATAAGAAAGGAAGATCACAAGTTGCACTTCAAGGAATCAAAGAGCCAGTGTAGAATTCGCTTTACCACAGTTGGCTTCATCAGCAAAGCGAGCCAATATAAGGAATTCACAATGGCGATAAGTCCCATTGAAATAGATAGAATCTCCTTTTCATTTACATCTTTTTGATAAATACAAAAAAGCCGGCGTAATCGTACTCTTCACAAACAACCATCACAATAACTCCTAGGCGTTAGGTTGGCCGACATAATGAATGCACCAACTCAACAAAGACCGCAAAGTTTGTATTGTATTTCTGCGCTTTTGTGAACATGTCTCTTTCATAGCTGAGCATGTTAGTGTGTCTTCCATCGTCTCTTTCACCAATCCATTCATTAATAGTTTCACCCGTATTTATGCTGCTAAATTCTGAAATCATTCCAATAAAGTTTGGATGCATCCACTCTCATCGTTGGAAATGAAACAACCCAAAATGTATCTATAATCACCACTTACTGTCGAAACTGTCAGGTTTCTTCTTCTTAATGCATAACTTTCCTGTTTGAATAGATTCATGCCTCAGGTTTCATTCGATGCAATATCTACTAGCACATTGCAGTGCTTCGTTTCAAATTAACGCATCACAGCGTGCGCACTTCAAAGAAAACGTCGAAGTTTGCGGTCTCAAACATTGACATTATGGTATTTCTTGATCGTTTAGTGATCGCTTTGCTCAGTGTCGTTATTTCCAACTGACACGTCCATATCGTAGTCTGCTAACCACCAACCCACATTTCACGATGGTATTGCGATGTCCCACATTTCACAGTGCAAACTACGGTATTGAAGTAATTTCGACTGTGTTTCTTCGCTATCCCTTGCCGAAACTTGGGTCACGCAATGGTGCTACTACTGTGGAATGACAAAAAGACAGAGTGGCAGCAAGTGCTCAGAAAGATGTACATAAGTTAATGCACCCAAAATTTTCGAACTAAGAGAAGGGTTATTGCTTCTGTTGCCCAGAAGAGGAGAGAGAAGAGGAACAAGTGTGTCTGAGAAGTAATATTGCAAAGCAAGAACATTTATGAGTATCTAGATTAGAAACAAAAGGCGCAACACCAAACATATTTAACATAGTAACAAACGTTATATCTATAGCATATCGGGAAATATCAACAGTTGTTTGTTATCTTTATTTAGAAATTAACGAGAGAAACGTACCTTTAAAATGCTACTGCCTCATAAGGAAGACGTTGAGAATATTCAGCAAGAACCACTAAGGAACCAACCCAACCGCCCGCGCATAACAGCTAGTAAACTTCTTTTGAAATAGCGCAAATTGCATAGCAAATTCGCTATCACCGAGAAAGATCGCATGCGAACAACAACAGAGCAGCTGAGCAACCTGATTTTTGTTAAATATGAATAAAATTAAACGTTAAGGATGCTTTAGCATGTAGCTCAAAGCTTGTGGTGAGCAAAAACTATTTTAAATTAGGGTTAAGCTAGGCTTCAACTAAATTAAATGTGTAAGTGTTGCAGTTGCGACGACTAGATCAACTTCATCAGGCGTGCTTTCTACGGATAAAGATTCCATCATAAAACACTGAATAGCTACTGATGAAAAAAATTTTTAAAAAGTATCGTTAAGCAAAGTGAGAACTGTTCCAATAAGTACAATTCTATCATTAAAGTTCAGTTAAGCAGCAGTCAGCCCTCTTTGCTCTACGAGTTCATAGCCAATTTCATCGAAAATGACAAGAATTAATACGTACGGAAAGTATTCTATTAATTGCGCATTCACTACTGCAGCAATATCACTGCTTCCACATTCATGGCCATAAAATTATAAAGTTTTGCATCGATCAAAATTTCCTATGATATAGATCAACTGTTCTCTCTCTCCTAAATGGTGATCGCGAGAACATGTGACAGAAAAGAGCACATATGAAAATATCAGCCTACCTATAAGCATGTGCGGAAATCGCAAGAAAATTGCAGCGCTGCGACACCGGAACTACGATGCAGCAAATAAAATTGCTCGCAAATCTGAGCGGAGTATCGATATACGCAGTTTGAACCCGTCACGTTTCATAACTCTGGCTTCATTGATTTGCGAGTTAAAGCAACTGGAGAAATGAACAAATTGATGTAAATATGTAAGTACAAATACAAACGCAAACCTACAAGAAAAAAAAAGTATAATTGGAGTGTTCCGTAGGTAAAACTATAATCGCTTCGAGTTTGATGCCTAAATGATATGAGAAAAAAAATTTTTTCACCTCATTTTATTGTCTCGTGAAGCAAAGTCGTACGCAATGAAACTCATTTGCAACGAAGTCATCGTTATATTTGTCAAAATGGTGTCGCAGAAAGCGACTTGAACGAATATCACCCTACAAAAAACTGCAAAGCGATTTTGCGACTAAAGGAATCCTTAAAAGTATAGCACAGACTCGTGCGATTGAGACGGAAAGTAATCGAATAAAAAATTTTAAATATAGCGCTTGTTTCAAATAACCAAGTTTCAGAAATGGATCATCGGTTGCATAAGCCTTCTTCTAGAGGTATTAAACGTTTGAAGGGATCGATATACGTTTTACGAAATGAAAAACTGATGAGCGAAAAATTTGAAATTGATGAGCCCTCTACTCTATTTGAAGTCTAACTGTGAAGTGAAATACTACTGCCACATCACTCATCTATACATCAACATGCAAAAAGATACCAGTGCTATAATCGGGTTCCTTCAACACCGTACGATTCTTAAACCGGAAAAAAACCGCTTATGCATTGACATATTCGAATACTTTTCAGTTGGTACTGCCGAGAAAAGTAGAAAGATGCAAAATGAAAACGTGCAAATAACAAAAGCGCAAAGCTAGTTGCACATTTCAATTAGGCTATGTGAACACCCTTGACACCAAAACGATGATGGAAAAAAAGCAAGAAACTCTGATCAAATCGTCATGCCGAACTTAACAATCTCGAAAGATAACTCAATATGGAAGTGAGGGGTTCTAGCATACCGTCATGTAACACTCAGCACAACTGCGACTAGTTGAATCATATTCAAGTTGACATCACTGAAAATTCCGTACAGGGAAAACTTCTCTGAAAGATAAAAAATTGCTACGAATATGGTACAAAACGCATAGGAGTGAGCGATATGCCCATACATTTCTGTGGTGCAGTCAGCAATAAGTACAAATGGGAGAGTAAAAAAAATTACAAAATGCCCGCATTTTACGAGAATACTAATAAAAAAAGAAAGCCAAACGGGTCGTTATGCATTGCTTTAATATAGCCTTTGACTTTTTAAAATGGGACACATACACCTTATGACTATGTCAGTTGCTACATGCATCGGCCACCAAACCTTCAAGCTCTTCCAGATAGCTCAGCGTTGTACGACCCGAACTCCAGCTACATATGCAAGCAGGCTCAACATGAGGTCTGATCGCTGCATTCAAAGATCAACTTACTGGTACAGGAACCTAAGCTTGTGGTTTACCCCTATCGCCGCTGACTAGTCAACTGCTCTCTGTTCTGTTAGCAAACGGCGTCGCAACATGGCAACAAATTGGTGAATAGAAATGACGTGAATGATGCACTATTCAAATCTTGTCTCGTCTTTGTTGCCGGCTTTGAGACATTCAGCGTTACTGCCGAGACCAGTTTTCATTGTACACAATCACCTTTATAAAAGGATTACTCGTATTATATCAATACCTAAACGGAATCAAAGGCAAGCAAAATTCATTATACATAGCGATATCACGACCATATCCATATGAAAGCGGAGGAAGGAGTGGGAGAATGAGGGGGGAAGGGGGGAGGAGGGGATAAAACAATAGTCCCATATACTAAACAGGCTAAGAAAAGGAAGCGATGAACATTGTGATGCAGTGCCTCCCTTATGTTTAACGTTATTTTACTCATTTCACCGATCCCAATTACTTCATAAACTATTAATAAATTTAAATGAGCAGGAACGTCATGCATCACATTGCAAAGGTTTTGAATTTCAAATCTGAAAACGAATCTTTGAAAGGTTATTTTTTGAAACGGAAATCGGTGAATTATTGCTTATAGCCGTTTTTAATAGATGCCATATGTAAGCTGTCAATATGCACACTAATGAGTATGAATGTTTAAAACTGCATTGGAAGAAAGGAAAAAGGAAAATTTCTTAAAGAACGATACGCAACGCAAGACGAAAACTTTCAAGGCAAAGCGAATGACGCGGATCACAAATTTAAACGCAGTGAAGTGAATTGAGAAAAAAATTGACCTTGCATGGTAACTATCGTTCGCACTTGCACTATTTTTAAAGGGAACAACGAGTTCATTACCCTAGTGAGACTTGCGGAAATCATCCTTATTATACCAATCACAAAAGTTTGCGAAATATTCACCCAATGAAAGGAAGAGAGGCGCTGTATGAAATAATAAAGACAGACACTAAGGGAACAAGAAAATTGCAAATATAAACTATCATCGTAATATTTGAAACAACGTTCGCTTCAGAGCGTTCGAGAAAATTCTTTTCATGGGTTAATGAACGAGGTTGTTCAAGTCTGATGAGGTTTGGAAAAAAAGCCAAGTATGTCCTCACTTCTTTTAAAGACATCTTTTCACAAGTCCTTGCTACCTAAGATTATGTAGCGCTTTTTTCGAACAGGAAACACCTTCATAGGGTTGTGGATAAGCAATAAGGATTAGAGGATGGAGAAGCCGAACTTCTATCTGTAAGTACTCCACTCTCACATTTCTGAATTAGCACTTTGTAGAAGGACGAAAATGTACAAGGTCCAGTCTAGCGAATGCGAATCCAGAACACGGTTGTTTTCAATCACACTGTTATAATACTGACAATAAAAGCGGCTAACATGACTTGAGCGCACAAACCCATAAACCTCAGTCGAACTGCAACAGATCATCGCCTTCTCTCGCCAACCTTCCTACCCTCCCCGCCCAGCTCCTCCCGTCTCATCGAACGGAATGAGTCCCTTCATTTCAAAAAGTGCTGAACGACGCTAAACCGATTGAAAGCAGAGAAGAAAGGCGGGGTAATCAACTGAAGGCAATGTTCCACTCGAAAATATTTCATAGCAAAGACAGAACTAAGCCATCCCTTGAGTGTACCTATTGCTGCTAAGGGTGAGAATCGAATTCAGAAAGTGTCATAAAAACTGAGCTGGTTCCCAAAGAGAATGCCTTCGAAACAATAATGATGGATTAGAAACAGTGGTTTATTATGCACAACCTTCCCCCCTCCTTCCCCCCCCCCCTCGTATCTCTTGCTCCCTCCTATTTTCAACCATGTTTCCATTTAAAACAAGCCTAAGTTTCGTAAAATGCGTGCCACATCACGCAAAAAATAAATAAATAAATAAATAAATAAATAAATAAATAACTTGAAAGCGCATATACTCGATTTATAGCTGCTATACATGCGCCTGAATTTTCAAATAAGAAAGCAAGAAAATTCTCCATGCAATAGTTCTAGTGGATAAAACTCGAGATGTCGTAGCGCGACTGTTGAATGCAATCAAAGAAAATGGTAAGAAAAGAAAAAATGCGAAACGCGTTATAAACCTAATGGCGTGCTCGCTACCCCCACAGAGCCAACAAGATGAATGTGGCTGAGAGTTGGAAATGTGTTCGCGAAATGCGCAAAACAAAACGTCTGGGTATGCACAAAAAAAAAATGCTGCCTAAAGCGATATAAGGGCAAAGAAGATAGTCGGCAAAATTTTTTATGAAACTCGGTGTGTGCGTATGTGTGTGTGTGTGCGTGTAAATGTGTATGATGAAGTGAGTAAAGAGCAAAATGGCGACAATTCCGTCCCACCCAACCGATAAACGGGTTTTTGCTCTACGGAATATATCGGCGCCATACACCTTCTCAGATCGCGTTCAACCCCGTTTAGTGATGGCTCATTGTTGCCAATATGAATTACTCTCGGCACTCATTTTGATGCTTTCTCGGCGCTCATTTCCCGACGATTGCGAAATTAAAAAAAAAAAAAACTCACAACATTTCACTGAAATGAAAGAACTCTTATAAACAATCGAAGCGGACTTTCCTACTGAATATTCCAATAATCTTTTTATTTATCTTGATTTGGCTGCGCAATCCGATCCCTCACCTTCGGGAAACAGTGTCGGCAAACATTAGCCTATGGGATTAACACTTTCAAAAAAAAAAAACAAACAAACAAACAAACAAACAAACAATTATTACAACATTTATAAACAGTACGGCCTAGAAGAATGCTCACATAACCGAAAGCATTCGACATTTTCAATGCCTTTGATTATTTGAATCCATATCCTCTATGTCTACGAAATATTTCACTCAAG
The DNA here is from genome assembly GCA_037389465.1 of Baylisascaris procyonis. Classification (NCBI taxonomy): domain Eukaryota; kingdom Metazoa; phylum Nematoda; class Chromadorea; order Rhabditida; family Ascarididae; genus Baylisascaris; species Baylisascaris procyonis. Next base: position 370,748 of record JAZARR010000105.1, read on the forward strand.
TCACCTTCCCATGCCACGAATAACCAATAAATGGTTTTCGTTTTTAATGATTCGCTCTGATAGTTATATGTTTCGGTGCTAAAGTTATCTTGAAATTCCCAGATGCGCAATGAGTCGATTCTGATGCGACTCTTCCCTGCTGCAGCTTCTGAGATTTCATTATGAGCAGCAACTAGAGAATACAGCAGTGAATACTACAGAAATGTCGATAAACGCAATGAATGCTTACAAATTAGAATGCATCTTCACTGTTAAATGATCTCATTTGTATTCCTTTCTGCATTTTGCGGAAAACGTAAGCCTTTCCATTCAAAACTTTTGCGGTGGCATACTGAATCTTAATAGGTCCTCATTTTTCACGCAAGAAACTTAGTCGTTACGTATAAATATTGCTTCACTTCATTCTAAATGAAAACCCGAAGAGAAATCGAAGAGCTAAATAATGCCACCAGAAATGTATAATAAAAGATAGAACAACTGGAATTACAGAAATGTTTGCAACGCTATCTTAAAATATTCCTCTGCAATTAAGAAAAATTTCTCCACTGAGATCGATATTCACTTCCACAAGTTTTTTAAGGCAGTGATAATGACAATTTAACGAAGTAAATCCACATAGCTGAACAAAACTTTCATCGTATAACCACAATGATATCTATACGTACATTAGAAAGCACTGATATACCAACTTCATCATCACAGCTGTCTTGCTGCGTGATCGGAAGCAATCAGCTAAATAGATCACATTAGAAGCGATTTTAACACTAGAGATGAGGACTGATGACGAAGAGGAGCATATAATGAGATCACGAAATCGAAGGCGGAGAATCTAGAGGAACTTCATTCAATATTTTCATCGCCTAAGCTTTCTGATGATTCCCTCATCTGATTATTAACCAAACATGGGAAAAGCTCTTATCAACAAAGAAAATTTGATTGATTTTTTTTAAAGAGGAATTAAAGCAGTAGCCATGATCGCATACTACTTTGATTACTGGCCATAATAGCACTATTTACACTTGCATCCAACACATGTTGTACAACATTAAAGCACTTTCAATTAACCATAATATTCCTGACTGCTAAACGTATAATCAATTATTACTATTTCTAGTACAGCTGGCAGCAAAAACGGTATGAAATTCGATTAATAGCAATCTCAGTAGCATTATAATGGCTCCTATTTCTACTGCTTCTACTGATGAACAGTATTTCTTGTTGTGAGCAGTGCTAATTACAACAGCAAAAGATATTTCGTACGTATTACCAACACGATCCACTAGTAATTTCAATTAGTGATAACCCTCATTGAACATTTTATACCATTGCTGATAGTGCTACTACTATCAATTCCAATTTCCAATTATGCTGCAGTCACTAAATAGCACGAGAACACCACTGCTGGGACCGTTTAGTAGCTGTAATACTGCCAACTTGAGCTAGCACTACTTTTGCTAGTATTAGCTAATATGCTAGTAATATCAATACTACTAGTAACAAAATTTCTAGTATGAATTAATATTGGTAGCAGTATTGCTATAATCCGTTGTCATCGAAAAGACATGGTAGTACTGAGGACTAGGATTAGAAAATCAGGTCGGAAGTTATCAAGCGCCCCGATGAGGGACTTCAGTTGAAAACTACCATGATCTCCAAGTCCGCACCAACCGAATCACTGCTGTTATAGGTTATTCTTACCCTCTCGCTTTTGATGCCGAAGAAAATAAAATATCGGAACTTGCGATCTCGCTCCAAAAAACCAAGCTGCCCGTAATGGTTCCAACTCCGCAAAGAAACAGAAGTCAACTCCTTGACTCCGGATCCCTTCGAAAGAGGAAAATGAATCTGGGGCTCGACTTAGGGTCAACTAGGCAAGTGGCTCTCACAATCGCCTACCACTGCTCGCCAAGCTTCGGTAAGCAATCAGCAGTAGATAACTCTGGCAGTGATGAAGGACTTTCATAACACGCCACAATCCCTTGAAATTTGCTAGCTGCTATTTTCTTCTGCACTGTTCCTATTCCTCTATCAATGTTCTTATCAAAAGTCCTACCTCTACTTCAGCTAAAATTCTTTTCAATCGAGCTCGTCCTAAAGACTGCAAACTCAGCTTGTTGGACAGGCACATAAGCATAAACGCAAATACACAGGGGAAACTGGAATTGCCCAGTATCGGAAGAATGTATTAGTTCTAAAGCAAAAGAATTTAGTGTAGAAACAAATAGCTTCTTAGAGATAAATCAAGCAAACACTAATAAGCACAAATATACACAATAATTTATTAGCATCCAAGATGCAAGAGACTTTTGCTCATCACAAAACAATCTTAACATTGAAGTTGAAAGTTAGCTAAATTATCAACAATCAAGTGAATTTTATTGAAATGAGTAAAATCCCATCAAAGAATTGAAAACACTGATTAAAAGACACCTATGACATTTTCCAGCCTTAAAATTTCCTAGTGCACTTCATTTAAAAAATCCACCAAAGCCTTGAAAATTTTCCCCTTGTAGACACAACCAAACTACTTTCATCGCCTCTCCTATTCTCTCTGCCTGGAGACGCCAACGCAAGATGAAAAGGTAAGTATGTCTAATAAGCTTCATTCTGCAATTTTTTGCTTGGTGGAAGAAACCGGAAATTGTTCGATTTCAAAAGCATTATTGAGCGACAAGTGAAATTTGTATTATAGGGATGAAAAATCAAAATTTTAGCATTAATCTTGATAGTGGGTGTTATGAATGGCAAATTTTAGAAGTGCTTTTTCCAGTCAAAACATTTCAAAGAAAAAATAGTAGGTAAAGCAAGTTAAAGTTCCTCTTTCAAACGCTTCAGTTTTCAGCCGAGATGAGCGAAATATTGCACTAAAAAATCATCCAGATTCATCATCGTTCTCATTTATCAAATAGTTCGCACTATTTCTGCGATGATCCACGTTTTCATCAATCAAAAACAGCCACTAGGAAAATGCGCCAGAAAAGGTGAAACATTAGGCGTTTTCAGAGGATCATTCAACAGAACAGTAAATGTTATAAACGGTCTCGAAATAGATGGCAGGCAGTAATATATTCAGATAGAAATGAAATAGGTCACTCATAAAAACTTCACACAAAATAAATTCTGTTTTGGACCCAACTAGTCTAAAGCTCGACCCGATCCACCTGCAAAAATTCTTGGAATAAAGTGCCTGTAATTCATCCTACCTACATCATGAATCAGCCTGAGGCCTGATGGGTCACATATGATGCAGATCATAACGTAAATTCTGCTGGCTCCTTAACACACATTCACAAAACGTATATCGACATGGTATTTCTATGATGCGTTTATCGAATTCAAGTCTGCAAAAACGCATCGAAAGCGATGAATGAAAGGATTAATAAAAGGAGAACTCGCAATATTCGAAAAGAATTGTTGGCTAATGGCATAAAGTGTACTGAGAAATATCGTATAAATTTTTTCGGGGAAGGGAGATGTAGAAATGAGATAGCCCTTATAACTTCCACAAATTATCGAAGCACTTAGTAAAATGATGATAGAATAAATATACATGAAAAACTACATCTGTAATATGCAAACATTTTGCGAATTGCATTAGGTATGAATATACGGGAAAAAATTCCATTTGATAGACGAAACTTGCGAGCTTGTCGACCTGTTGAATGAACCATATTGCCAACAACCCTCATGTTTGCGTTTATGTGTTTATTTGCAGAATGCGTTTGTGGGTCCAGGAGATTTGATAGATGGAAGGAAAAAAAAAATATTTCCTTCGCTAAAAGATAAGCGATGAAGGAAGTTCTAGACAGTCTTATTGCGGGCCTAGCAAATTAGAGAAAAACAACGAGCTTTCTAAATAATTAAGCATCCCAGAAAAAGTTTAAAAAGCAAGAGTTCACCGTGCTAATCATAAATGAAGCAAGTATGATGAAGACAATACTTTTTATTGGAAATAATATGTTAAATATTGTGTGGAAAAATAGAAGTACGAATTAAATGTAGAGAGTTATTTCTACATATACTCTGAACAAGAATGTTAATTTTATTCAACAATCCGTAGTGTTTTCGTAGCCATCTTTTCCTAGCCAATTTCTTACAATAGAGAAGTCATTAATATTTCTGACAAAAGACAGAAAGCTTGACAGTATACGCTGAATGGAAACGGCAACGCGCTGAGAAAGGGCAAAAAAAGTGGAGATTGGCAAAGAATCCAACTCGGCTACCACTTAAGTGACAGTTTCTTATTTCAGTGGTGATGAAGTGAAGTGCAAAACTGACTGTGTAAAGAATGAATATAACTCTCGACTATTCTTTAAAAGAAAAAAACAAACGAAAGCGCGCAAAAACAACGAAAAAAATGAACTGGAAACACGATACATTAAACATCTATCTTCACAACAGCGGAAATGAAATAGATTTATATCTTTTTATGATGGGGAATCATTTATAGCTAAGAGAAAATCCCTTGCAAACAAATCACCCTTGATGAGTGCTCTAAATTCACATAACCCTCAACGAGTGTCATATCGCATGACTCATGGGAAAGTACTCGGCTAACGCGTAATTATCCTAATTCTAAGTTTATGCAAAATTTGCACTTGCGAAGAGCAGTATGGGCAATATCGTATCTCTAACACTAATACTTTTGCGTATCTGCCTATTCGGAAGTCCAGACTCCAGAATTAATAAAAGCAAAATTATAGAACTTGTTGCCTATAATTTACACTACTATTTGTCCTCTTGTGCCAAAAATCAAATTGAGTGATAAGCTTCCAAATGAGTTAAATGCACCAAAACTATATGGAAATATCGTTATCGATTACCAAATGATCCAGTTTCCGGCTTATACTCATTCAATTGCGAAAAACAAGGTGACCTTTTTGTAAGATTTGTGCGAATGATCGGATCAGTTAAAACTCGAAATGTGCAATGTATTATTTGTTGGCAAATCATAAAACTGGTTAGTGTGATTAGCGGAACTGCAAAAGCGCACATTTTTGCCCCTCCTGTCTATTTTACTTCCATTCTGCACCCGTCCATTTCCGTTTTTACTCTTTTTGGTCCTTTTCGTGTATTCCTCTATTACAATACAACATTGACTAACAATATTGCCAAAAATATGGTCTACAGATATCTTGAAAGTCCATTGCCTCAGCAGATCATGATTCTCCACTTATTTGAATCCAACCTTTGAATGACTTCTCTCTGCAAGAATTGGTGCGAAAGGTTTGGCAGAGTGAATGGATTGATGCAAAAATGCCTAAAAAATTGGAATGAATGCTCCAAATTTGTTGTGCCATTTTGGCTGAGTAAATGCGATATCGAATAGTAGAATTTGTAGCCTTGAAAATTTTTAAAGGTTACTTTTGATAGCGTGGAATAGTGGCTTCTGATGATTGGCTTAAATATCGAAGCAATAACGACAACATGATGCTTCACAACTGTGTGTCTCTGTATTAGGTGCCCCATAGCAATAAAGTAACGCAATCACGCCCCTTTAATTAAACTATGTGATCAGTAAGCATATTGAATTCTCACATAATTCGCATTTCTTGCAATTCCGCTAATCACACTAAGCGATGGCACAAATACCCGAAAAAAAAAACATTGCTAAAACACTTGATGAGATGTCTTCTTAAGTAATAAAACCGGCTGTACAATTCTTAAGTGCAATTCTGCGGGCTTCAAAAACTCGTTTTCACCGCACCCGATCGACTAAATAAAATTTGCGCATGCAGATTTCACAGCATGTTCTAATGTCTATAGCATATAAAATGGTGATAACAAAATTAAACTCGGCATTAGTAACTTAAACTAAGGTGTATAGCATCTGCCTATCATATCAACGCTGTCGTTTATAAGCTGAAACTATGGCATATACATACAAACAGATATGATATGACCATAATGCTTATTTATAAAATACATATGAAAAGTGCAAGTGAGAATAGCTGCAAATTTATAATTAATGAGCACCGCATCGATTTCTTTGAAACGCATCTTTATAGACAGGGATGAATGGAAAAGATGTTATTGCTGAGAAAGAAGCAAAGACGGATAGAAGAAGGCGCACAACGAAGGATACCAAGCAAATGAAGCATACAACTACTGTTGCCTCATACGCAAACTCGCGTACAAATGAGAAGGAGTTGCCCTTGGAATCGAGACACTACCTACGAAAAAGAGGCCTATTAACTCAAAGCGGAAGTAAAATGTCTGTCACATTTTGATCTCTCGTTCTCCCTTCATATGCAATGAAGCTTAACGAATAGCTAATTTGGCACACGAATCGAGAACATTGGAGCAGTCGAGAATGAGTCTGACGTCGACTAGACTACTACGCAGGTATGGATCGCTACAGAAATATAAATTAAAATTATGCTCTGAATATGAACGATGAGTTCAACTGGCAGAAGTCATCATGACTGAAAACTGTTTTTCATCAATATCACGCCTCGCCTCCTATCACCTCAAGCCTTATTGCTGCTCAATAAAACAACCAATGCCTCGCATACGCCATTCACTTTCAACAACAGCCTTCCATTTCTTTTTTTTTTTTGCCTTATCCTCCCTTCTCACTAGCATTAACAATAAAGGTGTGATCGCCCTCCAGCACAAACTGATGTTTTCTGACAGATCTCTGAGCAAGTGGAGGAGTGAAAGGAAAAAGAGTCAGCACTGCATAAACACACATCTTCCACTTTCTCGACACAATCGTGCTACAATTACCTGTTTTAGCCTATAAAAGTTTTCACCCCATCAAGGCAAGCAAAGAGGAGAAGTAAGGGCTTCATTATGGGACCACTAAAGAAGAACTGAGAAATGCTGTACGGATGGTAACAAATCGACGCGATATGTATTCAATGCATTACAAGCCGTTCGCACTGTAAACAAACTAGGCACACAATTGAGCAGAAGACAACACTAAGCTCGTCACTCAACTTTACCCTGCCATACATAAGTCCTCTAAATGAGTTCATGAAATGGTACACGCTAAACACTTATCTCGAATGTAAGAGATTAAATGAATCAGAATTTATGCTATAGTATTAAGCTCTCTCTAGATTATCGAGGATAATACTTCACGATTACTCAGACTGTTATACTACTCAACAAAGTATATTTAGAGTGTATTGAAATATAACGACAAATAGCAATGAAGCGGAAGCAGGAAATTTTAAAGATTTAAAATTTTTTCAACTTGAAGCGCAAAAAAAAATTGAAATTAAACACCTGGAATTTTGAACGCCAATAATGAATTCATTATGAGATAAGCAGTACGCGAACGATAAATAACGAATGTTTCACCATATGCGATCATATTCAAAATGCGTTCATGATGAGAAAGCAACTAAGCGGCAGAATGATGACACATTTCAAATGCGCATTTGCGGCTCTTATTTGGCAGCATTTTCATGCGCAATCAACACATCATTCAAGCAATCATCAACCCAGCATAATACACTAATCTTAATTGAGAATAATTTCGCACCATCGCAACATCTTCCAGGAAAAAACCTTTTAATAGCGCTGATAGGAATGCAAAACGAGTTCTTAGAAACAGTTCAAAAGTGCATCGAAACCACTTCAACAAAACAGATGTCACCCCAGACTGCGAAAAACGCTAATAAACTGTTCATTCGCTAAACTTCTTGAGGAAAAAACAGCCTCAATCTCAACAATCTTGCCCTATCCTGTCTTTCTCCTTCCATACCATCAAGGTAGATAAACCACCTGTTTTCACGCACGTGAAATATTGGGGAGGAAAGACATACTAGTTGGAAAAGAAGCCCTAATCTAGTGAGTTCCTTCCTTCCCCTTTTCGAAAAACTTGTCTGAAATTCGGAAAGCTTATAGCCCTTGGGTTTCTTTCGATGTGATAGGGTCATCATCAAAAATGCCGTTGCCCCCCTGTGTCATATGCCACATAAACTTGCTGATTCTTGATTCACAATGAACTTTCTGGTTCACAATTAAACTGAATGTCTGTCCATAAAAATGTTTGATAAAATCACCAGCTGTCTTGCGAAACAACTTATCTCTATACTGATTCAATGGTTTCACTTGGTTGCAGAAGACAAATCGAAACAAAAACAACGCAAATTACAGGTAGACACAAAAACTAATACTGATTCAATAAATGAAGGAAATTGAGAGAATGAAATTTTAGAAACTATTACAGCGCAAACGACCGCATTTCACGCAGAACTCACAACAAAATGTGGTGTTCTCGTTTCTCAAAACTTTTCGATGAGTCAACAATATTGTTTTTAAAAGGTTTGTTTAACAAGGCTAGCAATGCCGATAATCGAAAAAACAATGAATCTCATCTCATGATCAATCCAAAAGCATCTGAGTGAAATGGTTTTCCTAAAACGAACAAGATACCTCTTAAGGATTAATTAAAGCAACTTCTATCAGTAATGCACTACATTGTCAATTGATTCATTTATTACGAAATGTAGGCTCAAAGCTGGTAGCTATGAATTGCAAACATATCTCAAATTGCATCGAGATTTCACATTCGCTGAAAACTGAACCGAAAAGAAATGAGACTGCTCATTAAGTCTTTAAAAAAAGCAAAAAAAAAAGTCAATATTCACATTCGACAACACTTGTTGAATTATTTCCTTTTCAGTGATTAAAATTTTCTATTAAATTCTCGCAATTAAAACTTCAATTCAATAGGCCTTATCTTTGGGCCGAGAATTCTCGACTATCAACTCAGAAAATTGTAACTGAATGCCTCTCCTTAACTTGAAATTGTGAGCGATGAAAGGCTTATTGCATTGTGGACTAGCTACTTCCAATATCACTAAGAACCTCCTGCTCACTCCCATTGTGACGTACTTTAAAAGAATGAATGAAGAATTTTGCAAGAAAAAAGCACATGCAAACGTTTTTACGCTTATTTGAGCGATGAATGTTTGATAGGCTAACCAGATATTGTTAAGACAAAAATTCTCGAGAAATCCTCAACAATAGCATCGGAATAGGCTTCGCGCGAGAGTTCATCAAATCAAACGACATAAAAATGCTTTGAAAACTAACATCGCCAGAGATGAGTGGCAAATCGTTCAAGTCTCCATTAAGTTATGTTCCCTTTCTAAGATCAAAACCACTAAAGAGTAAAGAGACAAACCTCTTGAAGCAAACGATGCAACGGCTCAGCTATTGGCGACTCCGAGGTGGCCAGCGGTGGACATTGTTGCAGTACAGGTGAGTGAGTATGGTGCATCTGCAGGGTAAGCGGCTTCCCATATTCTTCATCGTCGAGAGGCTCCCCTAGCGCTAATTCCCTTTCGGAAGTTGCACCAGTTGCATTGCCTTTCGGATTGTAGCATGAGCACAGTAGTCGTGACAAGGGCCCGCTGGCCGATGGCATTCGTCCAGTTGCTTCCAAGCTGAAATACAAAATTTGAAATCTACGTGATTATACAAACAAAACACCTTTCGATTCCTTAACAGCGAATTGCTGCCGAAGCGTTAGCATTCCAAAACAGTAACATATTTGTGTAGTTGCTTATAAGAACAAAAGCAAATGAAGTTCAGTGTGCATTTCCTTTTGATATGGGAAAAAAAAATATGCGTGCAAAAATAAATATTCGTATTAAAGAAAAATAAATTTCTAATAGAAATTTACTAAAATCTTACCCACCAATAATACCTATTCATCACTTCAAGTTCGGCTGAACCTCTTGAGTATCAAATACAAAATTAAAAATTATATGAAATTTTAAAAATTACATGAAATCAAAAACGCCATAATTTCGGTACGATCTTAAAGTGAACTTATTTTCGCGAGATTTTGATCAAATTGACCATGTTCGACAGTTATCTCAAATGTTTTAAGATTCGCTCATCAATACGTCTTCTTCATTCAAAAAAAAAAAAGGATTTGGCTATCACGAGTCACAAATCGCTATCCTTTCGTCATTGAAAAATTACATGTTACATTTTCTTAAAACTAGAAATCGCACTCTTTGTCAGCAATAACTCTCCAAGTTAGAATTTTTTCAAGATTTTTTAACGCTTCTTTCTTGAAAAGTTCGCACTTAAAGATGCAGCTGCTGCTATCAAAAAGCAAAACATTACAATTCAAATGGCATATGTCTAGAATGATCAGTAAAAATCGTAGGCTATGGACTTGCTCTTTGTAGCGCCACCACCTCATATATAATTGCGAATGATGGATTAGCTGTCTCGAGAAAATTGGAAGCAAAACAAATGAATCGACAAGAATAGTGAAAGTAACCCGGAGATATAAGCATGCGCCGCACGTTTTGGGAAAAAATAAGACCGATGCTACACAACGCAATAATCTTGGAGCTATATAAAGGATTTATTTTCTTCCAAATATGACATTTCCTATGCAAGATTGAGACGGTGGATATTACAATGGTGTGGATATTACACTTTAACACAAAAAGAAAAGCAGAAACAAGCCAATGCATTTGTGATGAATATCACAAGTCTTTAAGGAGCACTAATGCACAGCGAAGTGCATATCGCCGCAGTACGCACGTTGCAGCTGTAAAAGCCGACAAATTCAATGCGTACAACAGCTGTCTGCACAAAACACATTCGCTTATTCTTCTGCAACTGCCAGAGCGTGCTGAGCATTTAACATAAATAGAATAAAACACGACGCAATCCGTCCTCCACCCCTCCATCCCTCCTCCCTCCCATTCCATTCTCTCCCCCCACAGGTGGTGGCCTCTTTTCCTCTTATGTTTGCCACTATCTTTTTTTCCCCAATCAAAGCATGCGAAAACCTTTTTCCTTGAACTGATGAATCAGATCTCAAAAAGCGGGCAAGCCGAAAGCGAAACGAAACGGATGAAGCAAAAGCAAGCAATAATATTAGCAAAATAAATTTATTTCCTCCAATCCACATAGATGGCTCAAGATAAAACAAAACTAATCGAATACAACATTTAGGAGAACAAAAGAAAATGTAATTTTCGATAAATTTTGAAATTTTACAACTAGAAAATGGCGATTACCAAGACGAAAGTAACTAGACTTAATCGATACCCAAAAATTTTACATTTATTGCATAAATTTCAACTTTCAAGTTGAAGAATAACATTTGCACTGATAGTTTCAAAAATAGCTCATTGTAACAAGATTCACACTGCTTCACTCAAAAAAAAAAAAAAAACAGCTTCACGGCAAATTGCTTTCGTAGAATGTTTGTGCGAAAAAAAAAACCCAAATAAAAATAGCTGCAATGCATCAATTACAAAAATCTAGACGAATCGAGTTTGAAAAAAGTGCATATTTCGGTAAAACACTGTTAGCGCTAATATGCACCCATCATTCAATGAAAAAATGAAATCTCGAATTGGCTATAACGCAGATTTGCATCACAATGCCGGTATATAGCAACGATGTAGAACAATTCGGCTGAAAATTAAAGGCCGCTCTTTTTCGAGAGCGCTTAGAGCTAAGGCATACTGTTGCAGTCGAACTCTTTGAAAAATTAAATGAAACAGTGGAAAGAAAAAGGTGAAGATTGAAATTTCTTTTCCTCAAAAAAAAGGAAATCTTATGCTATGCCTCATATACATTCAATATCCCATGCTTACAATTCACAGATTACAGACACTACACTCAGAATGTGCACGCTGTTGAAAATTATATATATTCATTTAGATGGATCATGCGCGTACAACATTCAGTTGCAAATATAGCGCATCGATGTGACACGTATCTCAATGAATTGCAGCATTTACTCACGACTACTAGTTCCCAATTTTAGAAAAATTCCACATAAGATTTTCGAATGTTATAAAATTCCACTAAAAATTTTCAAATGAAACATGAAATGATATTCATCGCCTTCATTTGCAAGGTGCCAGGATAATTCACGCCTTGAGGGCATTTCATTCGCCAAAGAGAACGAACATCAACTCATAAATGTAAAAGACTATTTTCTAAACTGCCTAGCAAAAGCGGACTCCTACCCAATATAAGTAAATGTTCATTCGTCTCCATAGTCACCTTGATGGAGCTCGATCCTGACTGATTGGTTAGATTGAACTTAACCGGCATCAGTCACTCTACCGGAGCTAAACTAGTTTCAACCTATTTTCACATCGCTGCAAGTTAAGGGCAGCCGCATTTCCGGTCGAGACGGTGACCAAGTTCAGCTCACATCACTTTCGCGACGATTTCCAGCTTATAATCACTAATCACTTCTAGTTACTAAGAATTCTTTAATCGTTTATCTAACAAGACGATTTCAAATGATAGGTGAGTTTGCAGAAAAAAAAACGTTTCACAGGAGCGCTTCAATTATTACGCGAATTTGCAATCACCACTAAACGCTTTCAAAAATAATCTCACCGCAAATGGAAGGTGATAGAAAAAATGCAATGCGTTCAGAAAAACAACTTAGAAAGTGTTCTACAGAATGGAGCAGCACATGTGATTTTTTATGAACAAAAATCGCTCAAAGTGCACAAAAATCACTTCCATATGCGCGACTAAATCAGAGAACAATTCCTCCACCATAGTGATTGCAAAATGTCATGAAATTTGGATATTTTAAGCGATTCCATGAGCTGAGATGGCTATTTTATACGCTAACGGAAGCCGATGCAAACTTAGAAATTTCCTCAACACTACAAAATCAGAGCAAATTTTATGAGATTTTAAAATTTTCTACAACCCTTCAAGAACATAGATAATATTTAGCATTTAAAGGGCATTTCTTTTGTGCGAAGTGAACGGTACTAGGTTGATTCATAGATGGAACGCATATAGGACGGTGAATTCTCAGGATGGTCAAGTGCCTAAAAAAAAATTGACCAGATTATATTCTGTGAAAAATTTTTGTTCCCAACGAGTATTGGAAGTGGAAGGTTCAGTAGACTGAAATAAATTATGCAAAATAAAGGCTCGCAAAGTAAGAGATGATTTCTGGATCTTGGGCCCAGAACAATCCAATTCCGCCCCTAATTATGCACAACTGACCTCGAAATTAAAATATTTATGTTGAAAGAGGAACACAAAAATTCTCGGCAACTTGCGTTTTTACTATAGAAAAAACACATAATAATGCATTTTAGAACATATATAGTATATAAAATTAAAGATAAGCAATCGCCGTGTCACAACTGATACTATGGACAGCTGAATGGGTGACAAACAGAAATTAAACGGACGAAGAGATGCGAGCATGCGCACAAACACATGCCATGTGCCAGCGCACGAAGACGCAAATGTACAAAACAAGTTGCCACCCTTTCGAGATCAACCAACTATCAGTCGTACATAAGCACTCACCTCGTTCTCGTTTCTTCAAGCATAACAAAACAATGAAAGCGTTGACAACTACTTCAGCCCATTAACGAACCAAAAAATGATTCATTAAGCCTCCGTCATGCTGAACACAGCACATCCCAATGCTAAACATTCGGGTATATGAAACCATGAAGTCGTTCCAAATATGTATTCAACACCCTCAAAACCATTTAAAAATACAAAAGAACATGACACATTTTAATGCGACTATAAATTCCTAGCACAGCCATGTTATACTTTGCTTCAAAATTCATTTCATTATTGCAAAGAGTGCGGTTATTTCACAGTTGTTCACCGCAATGCTCCTTGAAGACAATTGCGGAACAAGAAATGTACGATTGTGCAAAGGAAAGAGAGCATGCAGAATGACAGATGACCAATTAATTGTGAGCTCCGTTTACAATAAGGAAGCCGACTGCATAGCGGGGGGTCTTCCTCATAGACATTGGACTTATTTTCAAATATTTTTACATCTTTTGGACTTCAGACATGAAATTCAATAGCATCTTGAAGCATTTTTCACATTTAAACATGGACCCATAATCAATAGCTTCTTTCACATGGGCATCAAACATCTTTTCCAAGATATAGAGCATCTTGAAATTTTTCAACAAATAACGACGCTTAAGCACAGATACAGACAGCCGAATGAACTTATATAACTGTGCTTTATTTTCAACCAGATTTTTTTATTTGCTCGCTTCCTCTTCGTTTTCAATGAACGGTCACATCTAACGGTCACAATGCCAGAAAAAGTAAACTAGCAATGTTATTATTTTCCGTCCTCAAAAGACCTTAAGCTCATTACAAGTTTTTTTTTGCATAATGTGAAACCACTACTATACTCAATATGGTATTGTATCAATTTTGATGAAACTGCGCTGGAGTTCGAAGAGCGAAGCTCCACCTTATTAGACGAACTCCGAGTCATTACACAGCTGTCTACTTTATAGGACTGGTTTTTGATGTAACCGCTTATTTTTGTTGTTTTATTGCAGAAATATCTCTATTGTCGATTTTTGCATGATTCTCAAACAACCGCTTTTTCACTAATAATTTTCAGTGAAACCAATCATCGCTTGATCTCATATTTTTGCGGCAATCCGTTAAATTTTACGAACAAATTTTCTTGCCGTAATTTATCGTTCCCACCCCTCCCCCTCCTCGCTCGCCCAAAAAGACATGCTCCGGGGTATGCGCATATCACCTACAGCAATTCGTAGGCTCACACCTCACATTTTCTTGTTTTTATTAACTAGCATTTTGCCTCATCAGACATCTTACACTTTGCTCGGTTTTGCTCTACTGCAGTTAGACTAATCACCTAAGTTTGAGTAAACCTTCCTAAAAGAAGCGATCATACACCTGTTGTAGATAACGTCTGTTTCACAATCACAAGTGCAAAAACATGCTGTAATATTAGGTAATTCAGAAAAAGTAGTGGCGCCGTCCCTGACATCCAATGTTATTCATAAAGAATAGCAGTTCCGTTTTTTCGCTTTCGCCAAAAAATATTCATCATTTTCCATTCATATGCAAGAATAAGCGTTCGCGCGAAGTTCAAATTCATTCATCACTTTCGATGGTAAACTTCAAAAACAATTTTTTTTTTTTGAGGGAACTTTGCTCTAACTTCCAAAAATAATGCTCGCAAAAATAGAGAACTCAAAGTTGATGAACGCGACCAGGTACTGAAGTGCTTAAGAATTTCACTTTATTAGAACAAAGTATTAGTCAATAACTTTATAGGTCAGTAACTTTATGCACTTTGTAGCCTGGAGGAATTGGTAGCAGCATGCACAGTCCATAGATACCTAGCTCACAAGTACCATTTCCTAGTCTGACTACTGTCAAGTTTCATAGTACCTCAATAAACACCACCCTTTTAACACATATCTAAATATTTTCACATCGCAACTGCCTCTCATTCATCCCTTCCATCACTATAAATTGCAGTAGACTCTCGATGATGATATCATATTCGATCGTCTCACATACTGTTTTCCAATTCTTAAGTAGCAAGCGGAAAATTTCTACAAAAGAAAAACATCTCATATGCGCAACGCTCTCAATTATTACTTCAAAAACGGAGACGGCGCCGAAAAATTTGAGTCATTAAGCGGAAACAATAAACGTATTTTCCTGCAAACTTCACAAAACAGTTCGATTAATCAAATAGCATTCCCGTTGTTTGTTTTACTTTTCATTTTCGTTGTCATTGCAGAAAGGCTAAACTCGTTATTGGCTATGCCCAGGGAATATGAGAGCACAGAGAACGACCTCTCTTGAATGAAAATTGAGCGAAAACTATCGGAATATGAAGGTTAAATCAGAACTAAAATGAAGTAAGTTCTAACAGTTCCCCCGCTCGATGCGATAACTGCTGAAAGATAATCAGCCATACCATTCAACTAGTTCTACTCGTAATTTCTGCCTGTTGAGCGTAATTAAAACATTGATGGACATCTCCAAAGAAACTATAGGAATAGGGATGTGAAACAAAGAAATTGTATGCACTATCGAGTAGGCTTATGAGTATATAATCAGCCGACCACTTTAGCAAACATACAAAATGAAGACAGACATTGTCGAAGAGAAACGGAACAGCATAATCTCTAGATCTTCCCCTTCATTCGTTTTGCTATTCTTATCCGTGCTCTCTTCAACTTAAGCATTCACTCGAATCAGAGAAGGGCTACTTTAGGGGTCACATCTCCAACGCAGTAAAAAATTGTGGCCAAAGTGCAGAAAATAGAAAACAACACGTAAAAATGAAGATTGGTGCGAAGAGAAGTTAAGGTGAATTTCTGCTTTCCGATAAGCTGAACTACGATTTTTGCGATAAGACGCAATCGTATTCCACATACGATGGCTAAATTCAGCAAGCTAAACAGTGTTGGATGTTGCAAAGCAGTCATCATCTAGGCGTAGATCACATCATGATGCAATTTCTAAGAATCGCAAGCATTCTGCACGTATAACACCATTCGAGGTGTCTGCAGATTAAGCACCTGAAACACTTCTAAAGAGTACTCTATTCTGAAGCTGTCGAGGGAGATGTTTTAGAAACGAATCAATTTTGAAGCGACGCATAACCGTTAATGTGTGCCAGAGGACGATGGGATATTAAAGAAAGGAAAAAATGCATAATAAAGTAAGCACTTAGCCACATAAACAAAAGCGCATTCATAGAGCTCGCGTTCGTTAACAATATACGAACGCGACCATCACTGAAAACCATCAAAGGCTAATCGTGAATTTTCTTTGCTGCGATAGCAAAGCGCTTTCTAACGCTTTCCATTTCAGTATTTTGTTTATGATCAAGTTAATTGAATGCTCTAAAGATTGTAGAGTGCAAAAAAAAGCAAAACAGATGCCGGTATGACAACGTGGATGACACTCCTCTACAGTTCTATCAATGAAGATATGCGTATAATCTTGAAAGGCAACAAAAAACGCTTCCTATGCATCAATTTTCCCTTGAGTGGTCCGCTGCATAATTCATGACGAATATATAAATTAACTGCCTCGGAAGATGCAACATACCTAAGGTGTAAATATAATACAAGACATGGTATTATTCAGAGGTTTATCTCCGAGAAGAGATAGCATGAAGCATTTTGCACATCACGAACAAAGACACTGCATAAGCGCATTTTCGTGCTAATACAGGACAAATTTTCAGAGTCTCATGCCATAAAAAGGCAAATTATGTCTAATCATGCAAATGTGAATTTACTACGTTACATCAAAATGAAAGCAACTTTAAAAAGATAATATATTAGGGATGTCGGCCGGATCGATACGTTTTGATCATACAAAAGCTGGCGCGCTTTCTTAGCTCCCTATGTTGCTCTCCACAGAACTTAGCTGACCTACAATACCATTCACAAATTTACGAATTGAACCGGAACCTAGTCTGGACACTCATCTTTGATTTTAAGATACGAAACTTCTTCATGACATCTTTTTTGCTTGTACAATCATTTTATGTTAGGTATGAAAGGAGAATCTGACATGCGCCATTACGGCTGTAACAGGCAAACGAAAGCAAGAATTGCAAATCAGCGCGATGGACTGTGATCGAATTTGTTGGAAGATGGAAAATAATACAGATGTAACCAGTGAAAGAGAATGTGGAGTATTTTCTGAGCATTAAAAACACATAAAAGCACTTCGTCAAAAACAAATTTTACAGCAACTAGTGAACTCAACAAAAGCTGTATATTTCAACAACCTTCCAAAATTGACAGTGTTCGATCCCACGAATGGAACATCGAACTAATTTTCGATGGATGGAAAATGCCACTTTAAAGCATGAGTTAAGAGACTTTAAAACAAAGATCCTCAACACATTTTTTATGATGTTCTAAAAACTAACAGGTGAAGGGAGAAAGTGTTTGATCCTGTCGACGAGAGACAGAAGGATTGTGCCACAATTTGCCACATACGGCCAAGCTGCATGAAGCTGTATCATCATTATAAGAAGTATATGAAGTGTGAAATTTTGTCGCTGTTTCAGAAATACGCTACCTAACTCCATAAAACGTATTTTTGCAACGAGATCAAAGGCCAAACGAACTGGAAAAAAGATAAGGCTGAAAGAATAAAACGACATCTCAGTTCTCGATGTTCGTTTGATTTTGTGCATGGATCATCAATATCAAAAAAATTCCATTCCTTGGTAACTCGAACTGGAGAGCGTCTGCATCAATCAAAATTTGAGGATCTGTAAAATGGAAAGGTTTTGCACCATGCAGCTATTTTTTTTTTTTTTTGCCAAATCGCTACTCAAAATACATACGAGCACCCACTCTGAAAGTTTTCATCGAAGGGGCTAAGTGAAATTCGAAACTCGAATATGCGGATGAACAGAAAATGGGGAGCGATAAGTGTTTATCTGGAAAGAAAAAAAAAAAGAAAAAGAGTATATAGCAGCCAACACACAAAAACAGTTGCGGCAATCTTATTTAAGCAGGTGCTTATGCAATAAATGGAAAGCGCAGGCAGCTGCGCACAGCATGATGAATTAGGTTGGTAAAAAGACGAAACTTGAAAGCGAAAGCCTTTGGTATTGAGCGAATGCTGCTAGACAAGGAACCACTCAGCTGATCCCAATTTCAAAGTTGGAATTTTCAGTGACAACATCTCTATTACGAACATGGCTGAGCCAGTTGTGACATAGTTACTCGTATTAATGCCAGTTGGAGCCAACAACGAATGCCACAGAGAAACGCAATATGGCGGAAGGTCTACGAGCTCATACTTTAAGCTATAATTTCCCCTTCATAATACAAGCACTTAACCAATAATTTTCTACAATAATTGAAATTTTTGAAAATTCATATTTCTCCTATCTCACGCTCATCCGCAAATATGAATTTGTCAGGCATATTGCGGCATGTCCCCTCCGCCATATCAGTGTTTGCGTGTCTCTCTGGTGGTTCCAGTTTGTCAATCAATCAAAAAATCAACAATCATAGCTTTTTGGGCAAAAGTTGCAGCACATAACCACCATCAGCACGAACTTTCAACTTCATCGATCATCATCTTCTCTGGGAATTACAAACATTCAACTGAGGATGAAAAGAGTTTTACGCACTTTGCAGTTCATCAGATCATATTCTACACCGATTAAGTTGCAAAACGTGTGCACAAAATCTGCACTGATGATTGGTTTAGTTGTACGTAAGCGTTTCAAAAAGGGTGCAACCTACTGAGTATACTCTAGTTTAAAAAAAAGTAGAGGAAAAAGTTTTCAAAAAGTCATTTTTTCAAGGATCATAATAAATGGGTCATCACTGTCCGCCAGCGCTAAACAGCATGATATTAATCAAACATAATAAGCTTTTATGTTAAGTGAAAATCGATCCTGAGAGACGCAGTCAGGAAATTCCTGAAAAGGAAAGACGAAATAATAGGAAAAAAATGTTTCAACCATCAATAAAGACGATACGATGGAAGAATGAAGCATATATCGATGTCAACAATAATGAAGGAGATGAGAAAATATCTTACGCTTTCATATGTTTGCAATGCTACTGAAAATGGCAACAACAATGTGACGGCTGCATCAAAATGCAAGAGAATCAGTCTTACTGAGGCCGAATTTGATGAAAATCCATTGCTAGCTTAAGACAGATTTGTGCCCGACAGTGAAGACCACACCAGAAGTCCTCCTCTTCACTGCTACAACGCTTGAAACACACAATGGAAATTTCGCAAAAATTTCGGTGAAAGCTAATTGAATAAAACCCTCAGCAGAAGTCACTGCTCAAATACGCAAATCTTATGCAACTTTAATGGATCATA
The DNA here is from genome assembly GCA_037389465.1 of Baylisascaris procyonis. Classification (NCBI taxonomy): domain Eukaryota; kingdom Metazoa; phylum Nematoda; class Chromadorea; order Rhabditida; family Ascarididae; genus Baylisascaris; species Baylisascaris procyonis. The sequence continues at coordinate 390,371 of JAZARR010000105.1, forward strand.
GGCTTGCAATTAGTAAATCTTTAACAGACAACACATGTGACCATCGCCACAAATGCTGATAACATAAATCAAACTGGCAAATGCATTTTAAAAGTAAGAAAAAAAGAAAAGATTGGAGCGTTTCATCTAATTGCATGAAGAACTCATGATGTGCGGTGAAAATTACAGAAATTAAAAAGCTAGCAATAAAACTGACGATAACCACATAGAACTAATCGAGAAAATTACGCACTGAAATAAAAGTTTGCTAAGATTTTCAATATTAGCTCAATTTTTTTTTCGTTAGCACTTCGTCGAAGTTTTCACTGACAATGTGCTATAAATTTCATCTAGATCTCGAGATGCTGACAGGAGGAAGAAATTCCATAATTCCCTGACGAGTTCGTCTCGTTAGAGAGGAAGAATATCATCGCTCCTTTCGTTTAAGGATCTAATTTCATTGTTTGCTTTCAAGTTATGCAAATGGTTGTTTGATGAGGCAAACCGCCAAAGCTCATATCCTACGAATTGCTCTGGTATGTTTTTCCATGTGCCACTAAAACGATTTCTTCAGCTTGCACTAAGTTTGAACAATTTCGTAGCATAATATAAATGCTTATATGTTGAGTGCTGGTTTTACCGCATTCGTTTTTTTGAGCATTTTGTAGGCTGATTTGCTATGGAGGCCAGGCGTATTAATAAATGGATCTCAATAAAGGCAAGGAAAAAACGAGAAGGTGGAATAAAAAACTATCCTGCTACTTCACTTACAATTGTCTGATTCGGTGAAAAAAATTCCAAACGGGAGTGAAACAATACCCAATGGCACAAAATTGGTGGTGACAAATAGATGTAATTGGATTTATGGAATAAATTGGGCAAACTATGAAAAAAGATATGTATAAAGAAATGTGGGAGCATTTTGGGAGACTTGAACTCTTCTGATCGCTTTCTTAAAGTTTGCTATTCACTGACTACATCGAAGTTCTTCGAAAAACTAATTTGTTACGTTACTATTTGCGCTATGAGAGGTATCACTATCACATGGCAGGAAAAATTCCTGGATATTTAGGCATTCTGAATATTGCTACGGATTCTCTATTATGATCTATATAGATATTATACTCGAAGGTAGTTGGAAAATTACATTATCGATCTCCAAAAATTGTCAGATATTTATGAGGATTTCCTATCTATCAAGCGCAAGCTCCCTCGCTGTCAGTGCATAGATTGAAACTCAGCAAAAACATGAGGTCATCAGAAAGGTGATACATTACTATCTGAAGACCTAAGACTGTTCGAGAAAAACATTGTTGATTAGAACCTCTAAGCAGATGTATACGCGTTTGTAGCAGTAATTAGAAGCATCAACTCGGCCTCAGAATCGTATAAGAGAACGCCGAATGAGAAAACAGAAACAGAAACGAAAGCCGACCACACACAGTCAAGTAGTCTAACGAACGCTGAGCACTAAGATCGGGGGAATGCCGAACGTTTCGCTTTGAAGCGACGGCTAAAACCGACGGAAATTCCAGCGCGGAAGTCCAAGTTCCGGTGTTCTTCCTGACTTCGATGTTCCACTGATGGGGACACCACTGTGAATAAGACGTCAGAAAACATAAATAAGTTCTTAACGAACTTCACTTCACTTCCACAATCCGCTTTCCACTTAACCCGAATTGAGACACTTCTCTCTCGGAGAAGAATCCTACTAGCAACCATATGAGAATCCATTTTCAACAGAAATCTCCTTTCACAAGCTTTAACCTGAAGATTCCACTGCGAATGCGCCTCAAAACTTCAATTATTTTTTGAAGATAACATATCGTGAACAAAAATTCGCTGCAATTTCTTATTATGAGTACATTGCTATGATCAATAGCAATTTTCCTAAAGTCTATTTTTAATAATTTACCTATCACATTAAATGGGCGATAAATTTATATTCACCTCGAACAACAACAAATCGCTGCTCTTCGGCGCCGGGATGCTGTGCCTTATTATTACTTTCAAAGGCTATATTGCACTTCGTCGATGCACCTACCGAATTACATTCCCCTTGAGGCCTTACAAATCATCATGCATCAACATTGCGTTCCTTTACCTAGTTGACGATTTTACAACGCAGCAACGAGTCATCTCTGAGCGTCACAAGAACTTGTTAAATTGCAAAGACATCAGACACGCTTGTTACCGAAAAGCAATTAGGGTAAGAAAAATTAACTGGTAGAAGGCACAACTTTAACGAACGTTCGAAAGAGAATGAGCAGCGAAACAACCACAATGCTCAAAATTAGGCAATTACTAAAATCCTTCGAAGCGGAATGCAACATACACAATACGATTTTTATGTTGTGACTTTTGCGTTTTTGTGTAGAAATTGAGTGATGCGACTTTAATCACCTTAAGCGCTTCTTTAATGGAGATAAAAGAAAACAACTAGGGATTTTCTGAAATATCCCATTATATTAAATTGCTCTTCATGTTATCCAGGAGAACTTAAAATGAAATTTAAAAAAAAAAACTAAGATCAACTCAAAAAGAGAGTAGACAACCCCTAGAAATAGCCATCCGAAAATAATCAAGAAAAGAAATATACAGTGAGTAAAGAGATGAGGATATGGCCAAAAAGATAAATACAACAATTCGAGATTCGATAAGTTTAATAGATGAGAAATTAAGAAGAGGAAAATAACTCACATTAAAAGTTGTTGTTGAAATAATCGACGGAAGGCAAACGGAAGAACTTCATGGTAGTTCGGTTGAGCCATTGCAATAAGTGCGTATTTGCGTAACCCAATGCGATTGCCTGCAATTGTGCTATCAACCAAATGAACAATAAAGGCACTGGAATCACCTATGAAAAGCGATGCTTATTAGAGGATTAGTTGAGATGGTACAATAATCATATCACAATTATATGCGCTTAATGAAGCATTGCATTTACCGAACCCATCGAAGTGAAGATTTTTGTAGCTTAATGCTTACTCAAAAATATTTGCCTGATCTCTCAACTTGGTTTTCTATATCATATCATCAACACATTAATTCAAATAAGGTGTTGTGCTTTGTTCAACTCCAATTCACCACATACTAAGTGCAACACTGCAATGCACATATCGATGCTGTAAAAGAATATATACACTGGATGTATCAAAAAGCTTTGCACGCTTATTATGATGCTCTAGAGAGATCAAAACAAAGCCTACTATGGCAACATCACGTCTTAACCCTCTACCAATATTATGGCCGATCAATCAACTTCGAGGAAAAGTTGCAAAGATTCAATGAGTTTTAAGATGTGCACGCATCTTACACCATCCCGATTTTATTTTTCAATCGGTCAGATGAGAAAATTGAATCGTTCGCCAAATATTAATACCATTGGTGGCAATTAGTAATTTTGGCTGACCTGATCAGCACGACTATTTCCCTCGGCACTATCTGCAGCTGCAAATACTAACTATAGATAGCGCATATCGTTGTACCTACTCTATCAAGCTTTCCCCTCCTCTACTTGCCTACTCACAATGAGATATTGGGAATTTCTAGCATTTATTGAACTCGTTTTAACCCATAACGGTAATCGTTGTATTTAATTATTGAAAATTTCCAATAAATATAAAGGTAAATGTTTCAAAATGTCAACACTTCCATATGTATCGACCGGATTATTTCGGTAGTAATTTCATGCATTGAACAGAGTAGAAAATGGAATGAATCATATAGAAATTAACACATAGAATTTAGAAGAAAGACGCTGTGATATAGCAATCATAACAAATCAAGCATTCCAAATAGTTGAGAATTGAGAGAAATATGATGATTGGCGTTGATAGAAAACTAACCCAACAAGTATTTAGGGAACATGAAACATCAGTAACTTTTTGACTATTTGGAAAAATAAAAGGATGGACGAATAAGCCAACAAGTACACCACAGACCGAAGAACAAAATCTGAAGAAAACAGAAAGAATGGTTTCAAATGGCGCAAAAATTTCAACAATATGCTTCCATAACATTTTCCCCCTACCCCTTCTCTGCTCGCTCCTCTCCCCTCCCTTCTCGCATCCCACAAAATCAAAATTCAAGGCAAACTTCTATCCAACATGCACCTACTCATTGCGGATGGCGTAAAGCATCAAAATTTGTGGTTTTTCTAGGTGCCATTTAAGAACCACAACACAATAAGGAATTCATTTTTACACAAGAGTAAAGGACGTTTTTTTTTTCAAATCCTTCACAAGACAACAAAAAAGTGCCTAAGAATCCTTGAGACAGAGCATAAAGTGGAAACGAAAAGCTGTCTCAGTAAGCTGGCTAAGTGGCGAAAAGATACAAACTGTTAAACTAAAAAAAAAAAAAAAAAACCTACTGATGATGATAAAAGACAATAAAAAGGTGATAGTTCACTGTGAGTTGTTCGTCTAAAACACATTTAAAAAGAAGCACAATTGCTGTAAATCAACTTCATTAACCACTATCATTAAGTTGTTTTGCCTTGCCAAGCCATCCTTACGTGAGATTACAAATATTTTAATCTCAACTGAGATGAAGATGTTGCAAATCAGAGTTGAAATCAGTGAATCGATATAGAAATCATTAAGGCTTTTCATCAATAAGACGTTCGATATTTTTTAAAAATGAATGCTGCTAACAGATAAAATTCAACTTCACATAATAATATTCTCAGAGAAAATTTCGATTTTGCACAATTTTCAAGTAATCTGATCGCATTTAAGTGGAAACTACAAGTCGGAAATTGATCTCAATTCGTTTATGGGCACCTAGTGCCATTCAATTTGCAATACATTCAACCGCAAGTCGCTCAAACCTTTGCGATCAGGGGCTGCAGAAAGATAACGTCTGATGACCCGAAATGTTTTTTAAAAAATAGACTAAATTTCCTTCTCCCAAGCGATTCAACACGAAAAAAATGGACAGCTTAAAATTATTTCAGTGTGAAGCTGTGAAGAAGAAATGATGCCAAATTCCCTTCTCTAATAATGTATGAAGTGAAGGAAAACAATGAAGAATGGACTTTTCCGAAAGGTGTCGAAATACGTGTTCAAGAAATCTGACTGACCGAGACTCGATCACTTTAAGACGAAATATTTGCTCTGGATCAGAAAAAGTCCTATTCATCTGCTTCGGCGCTTGCACTATACCTATGCGGATTTCAATCCACATTTCGTGGGCGAAAAAAAAAGGAACATGAGGAATTCGGAAAATAGCCAGTAATGAGTGATTCGAAAATGAGAATTAGCCAAAGAAAGACGTCAATTATTAGGATGGTTGCTCGGTGCTAAAAGCAGCTTTCGGCTGCAAATGTGAACGGAACTCGGAAATGGGCGTCAGGCAAGCTCACTTATAAATACGCAATGCTAACACGACCAGGCGCTATGAAGTTTTTTTTTCAAGCAGAGGAGTTAGCTTCCTCTACAAACATTCTGCAATGAGAGAAACGATTAAATTTCGTCTTTCTTTTATTCGGCACTGTATGCATTACCTAGTGGCAGCGGTTTATTGTTTGACTTTGTTCGACCGCTTTATTTAAAATTGGGAAGCTTTTTAATGGATTAAACTGATGTGTTTTTTAACAGATTCTATTTGAAATTGCTGTGACTTTCAATAAATTTTATTTTTGATTTCTCCATCCGGAACTATCTCAACGTCAACGGTCACATCAAACAAACTATGAATCAGGGTGGAAAAATGGGACATTTCGCCATTCGTTTTGCTCAACGCATTCGATTGAAATGTATGGAAGAAATGATACACTCTATATTTTGCACACTATATTCAAGGATCAATAACCTAGAAAAAATCGAACTGATAGAGAAATTGATCAGCTGCTTGTTTTTTGAGTAGTGAGTCGTTTATAGCAGACGTTATCGTATGAAAAGCACTTAAAATTCCGTTGCAGTCATATTCGCAGAAATGTGCTAAAAACAGTTTCAAACAAATTTCGATAAGACCATTCAAATTATATGAGATTTATAAAAGCTATATTAAGCATGAAAATGTTCTTTCCGAATTACCTATCCAAGCAGTCCACCAAAAGGTTAGTGAAAATAAACTAGAGATAAAAGAAGTATCCATGACCACACTTTTGAAAATTGAATGGATAAAATGAGCGAAGAAATAGAGGATTTTTCAGAGTTGAACGGACTAGATCTTTATGATCTTGTGAATTCTAAGCGCGATTCAAGAGTCAGAATCTTGAGAAACGTTATTTCTTCACCCAATCAAGAATTCCTCCATAAAAATGCCTAGCAGTTATTTCTCTAGCAAACTGATGCAATAACTTTAGCCTATCGCTTCAAGCCATCGATCCGTATTGCATTTGAAAAGTGAAGCAATTAAAATTCGATTTCGAGATGCTGCTTAATAGAGAAATTGAAATCATCGAGTGAATAATGACTAAATTCATCCAAAAGAAAACGTAACCACTTTAGTAATAAATAGCGAAGATGTTCGAATGGAATTTTCAATAGCTATAAATCAGCTTCGTTGATTAATTATTCGGGGCATATTTTGAGTGTGATTAGATGCATCGGCATATCGATTCACAGTTGCGCGTTATATTTTTAACTTAAAAGAAATGTGCACAAACATCAATTCCACGAAAACAAATGTGGCTAACGATTAAGAAGTTCACGAAAAGAAACCCCGAAAATTCCACTATAACTTAATTATTGAAGAATGGAAATTATTTTAGAACAAACAGACTTTTGTCACTAAAATGAAGGCCGAATTGGTTTCTCGCAAGTCATAACGCTGATGATTCAAGCCAACTTATAAAACGCACCAAATGTCCTTGCTAATTAGACAAATCCTTGACTAGAGCGTGGCGTCATTAGAGAATGGCCTGCATAAAATCGATTCGTAGTCAAACGGATCAATTTTCTAATGCAACTTGATCGGTGGTATCAATTTGAATATAGTTATGGCTAAATGACAATGAGAAATATAACGCAACAATATAAATGAAGAATTCACAGAAACAAAACGAACTATGCAATTATCCATAAGACAGCACGACCGCAATCAACTCGCTCTTTATTCGGGATGGCGATGCACGACTCCACCGACGAAGAACGCATGCGATAGCGCTATTCTCGGACGATGAGCAATAGTTTATGGAACGCCAACCTAAAAACTGACATAACAGTGTACATCCACCACTCAATTAGTCATACATTCAAAACTATTACGAATACCAAAAATGATACCTAATAAATTTGACATTAAATCACCCCTTCCCCCTCTTCGCCATTTTCATTTTCGTCATCCTTTCTTGGCGCTAAGTAGGACTGTTTTCTCTTGCGATAAAGGTAGAACGATTTGCCATCGTATAAAATGCTTCTTAAAAATTAGCAAAGACTTAGATATTTTCTGTTTATTTTTCAAACTTGGAAATTATCAAAACTTGGAAAATAAGTCGCCAACAGTTAATGAATTATTTAAGAAAATGAAAAATCTCCTTGAAAAATTGCAAAAACGCATCAAACAATATGAAACAAAACTGCAACGAAAAGAACTTAATGCTGAAAAATGCCGCACATGAAAACGTTAAGCTAAGTAAATCATCTTTAAGCTAAGACGCAATTTCAACAGTAAATCGTTACGAATGGATCATTAAAATGATTAGCGAATCTCATAAACCAACTATGTATTCAGTACAGAAATTTTTTTACGTTGAAAGAGCGATAAGATTTAAAAAAATATTTGCATTTAATACTCTCTAATATTATTAAAATAATAAACAATACATATACTCGTGGGATATATTTTCATAATTTTGCTCGAAAAAAATATAATAAATTCTTCTGAAATATCAAGATGGTCATATATTTACCATTTGCATGGGCATTGCTTAATTATGTAAAATACAAACGAAAATTCAACATTTTTAGATGCGCCTCTTAAATTGAATCATATTCGTCTCCATCTTTAGCATTTCATCATCGATCGTCTCATTTACCTGCTCATGCCCGTCTCCACATCGATTGAGTGCCTCTTATTTCTTCGCAATTATATTAATCATTGATCTCCTTCATTGTGTCATAGATGATTGCGTTGATAAAGCGAAAATCTCCCATTTCTGCAAACAACAAAAATTATCATTAAAAAAAAAAAACAAATGATTTGAGAACAACGGTCCAAATCAGCTACTACATAATGCAATCTATTTCTTGTAATTTACTCCTGTTCATTATGCTTCCTTAATTATCAATTAATTTATATGCATATAAATAAATGATGCAATGAGGAAAATTTATGAAATAATAAGATTTAATAGATGACTTTCTAAAGTATAAGTTAGACAACTTATGCAACGCTTAGAAACCCCATCGAAAACTGCACATCACTCAAAAGAAAATATTTTCCGCTTTCTGATAACCCTTTTCCCTCCCTCTCCCTCTTAGTGGTAAAAATGCTGGATAGAAAACCTAAAGCAAGAATAATCAATTTTATTTGGAATAACGTGCACTTCGCAAAAATCAGCCGCAAAGACAACTCGTTAAATTCCTGCATTGGGAAACATTCAACTAGCCATCGCGTTTCAAAGCAAAGATCTTATCGAAAAGTCATTTTCAACGCCTCACAATGTACTGACCACTAATATGGTGATCGTTCAATGAAAGTAGTGGCCATTTCATTAAACTCGAATAAGTAGTGAGTTTTATTGGGCCTTTTTGATTTGGGAACAACGTATTTTTGAGAATGGGACGGGGAGTGGCAAAGGGAGGAGTGGCATAAGGAGAGAAGCGTTCAACACCCCTATCGACAGAATAGCGGTAAATTGCTTTCCTCCTCCCTAAATGAACCTTCAAGGTGAAGTGGAAATTAGCGTTTTAATTGCCGAATTTCGTGTGTATTGAGAACTGGACAAGCCAATGTTTCAAATCCGTGAAATAATAAAGAGAGTGCTCAGTGATCGGTTTTAATAACAAGTCGTTGCCATCAATCCACGCTTTCAATCACATTTTGAAGTGATGAAGGAAGTGATAAGTAAATGACGTGAGGATGGGGTGACGAATTGGGGACAACATGGTAATGATTTAAGAGGAGAGAGGAGAGAGAGATAGGAATGGCCTAATTTGCCAAATGTAAAGGAGGATGAACTTCTAAAAATTGTTTTACGCTTAAAAGTCTGAACGTGTGGAGTTTTAGTGGTGGAAAATTGACCAGGTCTTTCGAATGTGAAAGAACTCAACACTAAGCGCCTTTTGCACTAACTAAGTATGTGAGCGATTTTATGCAATTTGCTCCCGAGCTAAAAAGAAAAAAACACCCCGTAAAGTAAAACCGAAAAGCAAGTGAGGCTGTTTACAACTCGAATCTGCGTCGAATTATCACAGTCATCCAGTCATTTATAGCATAAGTGGGCAGCCCCATCGCTCCACCATTTCGCAATGTTCAATTTTCGCATCTGAATTTAGTGCGAGCGATCTTTCGCTCTTGATTATCCCAATTAGTTCCGCAATGACGAGATATAAATACAAAGTTCTCATGGGATATGATCGTTAAATATTGCCTTAGAGATAAAGTTCAAAAAATAAACGCTGTTTCCCTCAATCCACCAAGTTTATATGGAGATCCGATAATGGTAGTATCGCAAGCAATTTATACAATGCGCAATTAAAGTAACAATGAATTAACGCATCTCGAAAGTGCTCTTTGAACGAACGAATTGCACTCTATGAAAAACAGGTAAAGACACCAGAAGAACTCACACAAAATGTGTTTCTAGCAATTCCGCTAAACAGACTGGATGACTAATCAAATGCTTAACAGAAGAGAAACTTGGACGGGCGGATTATTGGCGCTCACTAAAGGAAGCCTCTAAAGTCGCTCAAATACTTTCGCTGTAAAGAATTACAAACAAGTTGCAATGCTGAAACACGGAATCCTATAAAAACGCTCAAAGATGATTACCTCGCAATCTTCGTGCAAAAACTCTCTTCCGTCATCACATCGTATGATCGTCCATTCTTATGAAGCCAACTTTCTACTTGAGCTTGCTTCGCCACTGATTTTCTTCAGTCATGGTATTCGTCGCTTTCAAATTCGGCCGATTCCACGTTTATTCATTTTCATTCTTCTTTCGACTTGACTATAATCACATCCTGCTTCTCCCGTCCTTAAAGCTTCCAACGTCTTCTATGGAATTTCTTCGACCCATGAATTTCGCTGTCCTTCATTTCGAAGTGAAATTCACAGACGGCAATGTTTGATTTCGACCGTCTTGCCTCTGTTCCATCTTGATTCGCTTCTGCGATCTAAATTTTTTCTCTTAGACGATAATAATGCTTCTAGAATGTAAATTCTATATGAGAATGAAAATTAGAACGAAGGCTGTAATAGGTGAAACCGCAATTCGGGTATGATGTTATGGATGAACCGCACATAAATTCGGCTCAGAAATTCAAGCTAACCCAGCTATTTTACTAGGAACATTCTATCAGCTGTGTCTTTAAAAGCGATACTATATCTATCGTATTTCTTAATTGTCACCTGTCGGAACGTTCAAAGGTTTTAGAACCTCAGACATTCAAAGCCGCTCCCTTTAAGTAGTACGCCCGCCGACTGCTAAGATAGTGCTCAAACAGGCCAATGTCTTTCACCATGTCGTGTTGAAGGACTAATCAACAGTCCATCACCGGATGAGAGCGTTTTTCACTTCTGATAGTAACCGATTCCTCAACCAGCACAATGTGTGAAAAACTGCAGAAACAGCCCGAGTGAGCATGGCTCCAGGAAGCCACATCACCAGATGCAAGTTTGGCGCGATTGTGGCAAGTAGCAAACCAAAAAGACACAAGCGAAATTGTAGCACATAACACACAGCAAAAACTGGCGCCACATAACCTCAAATCAATTCACTTCAAAAGCTTGAAATGCTCCCCTTTCCTTCTACTACAAAGACTGACAATCTATTTCTCGCTACAAATTGAAAAAGTTACGTATTGCCGTGTGGCACCTTCCCCAAAAACACCCCAAAAAAAATCATGCCCCCCGCCCTCCTCGCGGATGTCATATTCCAGACCACGGCGCAAGAAAATAGGATAGCACATAAGTTAGCGCGTGCTGTGCATATTCTGATTCTCTCAACGAGTTTAGGGCGAATAAGAAAGAACTTATTTGCGAAAAGAAGACAGTAGCAGCTCCCTCGATTACTGGATCAGGAGGTGCGCCTATGGGAATCAACACGGAAATTTTTGAACAGCAAGAAGATAATCCTGACCACATGGCTGAATTCATCTTCAGTGCTCCCTTTAGTAGAATGGCACGACCGTTATGTTGACTTAAGTGATTTATGCAATATGCATTCATACTCGACCGCACGATGCAACCGATTACCATCCACCCTCTCAATTTTTTGAAAATTTTGTGGCTTGTTGTTTTTTGCCACGATTTAAGGCATGCTGCTTTAGAACTAAATTTCCGACTTGTTATTTTTAAGAAAACAACTGATCATTTTGGAAAACATTTGACGAATCTTGAATCTGCAAACCGCCAAGGATCGCTTTCGCGTACCCATTCACTATTGAATGTAATGATCTTATGATCCACAAATATAAGCTCTCCGTTGATTCGTAAAGGGAAAAAAATTTTGTATTCTCAGACTTTTCTTCAAATCTTATGAGCTATTAATCCTTTTAAATTTGCCTCTTTCAAATCAGGGAGGGGGATATTCGTAGCTGGAAGCGAAGGCTTATCGCCTAATTATGAGAAAATTAGCGGAGTGGGATAATCATAACAAACACCAGCGACTTCCCTTCAAAAATTTGATTTACTGTAAAGGACGCCGGAAATGTTTTCATTTTTGATGAAAGTTCAGTATCAAGCGATTCATTTCAGCGCACTAGCAAAATAATAAAGGTATTAACCTCAGTTAAATTCAGCGATGAGATGACAACACCTGAGGTAGCCCGACGTCATCTGTGCATTTAAATGGCATTGCCAGCACAACGATGGAGGCGAAATTCCACTCAGAGATGCCCTCCACGGTGACGACAGATGTCTATAACTTCGACAAAACTAATTAAAATTGCTCAATAAAAACTACACCACACAACACGCATCAATCTTTACCGAAAAAAAAATAATAAAAGCTTGCGCATTTATCATAGAAACATTCAGCCATCATTTGCCTAGGTAGAACACCGAAATCATATCACACCACTTCAAAAAGGCATTAAACATGCATGCTACCGAAACTTTCATAATTTCTTATATTTGTAAACAACAACATGAAAATCAAAGGGTAAATTTATGAACGACAAAGTTAAAAGGATGAAACATAAAACGAGGAACAGACGGCTTTTAAGGCGCAATCGAAATGATTGGACAATCGCATAGAAATAAAACAATAAAACCACAAATGACTGCAATTTCTAAAGGCAATGGACTAAAGCAGATAGAAGATATCAGCAATCCATCGACCACCGAATAATTCTACACTCTAACAATAACTCGCCAGTGCACATCGACTTAGTGACAGCAAGATAAGCAGCATACGGTAAGATCTAATTAGAGCACAAAAGTGGCGAAATCTTCGGAACATGAAGGCGATTCATCGTATCACCATAATGATTTGTTTATTGCTTATGTCAGCTGAAACCTATAAACTGAACTCATATTTAAACGGCGAGAAAAAAGTGAACAAAGAAAAGGTAAATAAATTTATAGATAGAAGAAGAAGAAACGCATATGAGATATAAAGTGACTGGTGGATGCACATGTAATTCAATAGAAACAATCAAAAGAAGCCCTCACGTCGAATGAGCTAAGGCGACTACACAATATCGAAACGTTTTGAGTCTCAACTATGTCCTGAAGAAGACTGCGCCAAATACGAATACGCTAAATTGAAAACTGTAAAAGACGCTATTTATAAAGCACATTTTGCATACCAACTAAAATCTGTAGGTTCTACGCTCCTCAGCGAACGAAAAGATACTAAAGAACAATATGTCACAAAAACGCTCACTATTTCATGGCATAAAATAAGAAAAAGTTTTACACCGCGGTACATTAAAATCTCGAGGCTAAAAATTTTTTAACGAGTCTAATACTATATAGTGAAGTATTCTTGAACGCTTTCAACAATCTTCATATCCGAAACAAAATGAGGGGACTAAATCTGAGTGCAGTATTCTAAAATAGGTCGGCACTAAAATAATGAAGCCTTACGTAAGTGCCTAAAACACCTATGTCACAATGCCCGCAGAAGGCAATTTGCAGTCTTAAAAGTCTTCGGACAACTTCAGAACACTACAAGTTCCATCGCTTCCATCGTACATTGAGAGTGATTTTCACAGCAAGCTCACGAATTCCGCCATCGACAGATGAGAAAACGTCACCCTCTAATTGCAGAAGAACATCTACGCCAAACATTACCACGAACCACACGCCACTTCCAACTCGATATGTTTGAATGCCACAATCTCGACTATTCACTGAATTTATAGGCATCAATTTGGAGGGAATGAAAGTCGGTAACTTGATCATCCAACGATCGACACATCATTGATCGACATTTACTGATGTTCACTATATCACTTATACACGCAAGCATCTTCACTACAGCAAATAGGTCATTTACTCTAGAGATCATTCGTTAAAACATTTATATACAGCAAAAAGAGAAGAGATCTTTAATTTACAGTGATCTACTATGCATAGTTGGGTGTACGTGCAAATTTCCCCATTCGGAGTTACTCAACAATATTTTCACTCGATTGCACCCTTACAATGAACGATCAATAAACGAATGCACTTCTCCAGTTTGCCACCTTTGGCATACTGGAGAAGTGTTCCAGTGTTCCAATAAACGAATGTTCCAATGCTCGATTTTCCCGTGACATATCGCCGAATTATATTCGGTTGGGGACTTCATGCATTCATTAGAAACAAGAAGCAACGCTGTTTAGAACCGAATGAGCCGAAATAAATCCCACTTCAGAAATCTCCAAACGATTCAGTGACTCATTTGATTCTCTGTAGGTCACAGGTAGTTCAAACAACACCGTCACAGGTAGTTCAAACAACACCAACTATGCGATTGAAATTCGCCTTAGTCGATTTTCAATGGCTCAACGACTCAGACCAATGAAGGTATTTTTTAACGGATCGCTTAACGATTAATTCAGGAGACAGTTTCGTCGATACTGACGAAATTCGATCTTTCAGCGAAACAGTAACTGATGACTGGTAAGGTGCTAAAAACTTCCCTCCAGACAATCGTCTTGCAGCCTCACCCTTCGTGCGTCATCACGTTACCTTGTATTCAGACAACAAATTCACGATAGATTTTATTAAAAACGTTCACGTATATTTGATCATCGTTACATCACTTCATTTATACAATACTTCGGCACTCTTCACCAACAGCAAAGTGCGCCTACCAAATATACAGCAAAACAAACCTCAAAAACAAAAATTAGGGCTCACATGAGCAAAGCAGTGTGCAAGGAACGATTTCAAATCAGTAAACGAGACCAGCACGTGAGCGTGTATTCAAAAACTAAACAATCAACAAACCGCTGTGAGAAGAATTGAGGATGTTAACAGGGACAACATTCAGCACGCCACATCACTTTCCTTCGCGACTGCAACCTCCACACCCTTTTCATCCACCCTCCATACGAAATTCAACCGCAGCATTTTTGTGCCTCCACCCATCGCTTTACGAAGGACATCAAATAATCATAACAGCTGTTAGTACCCCGTGATAACAGGTCTCGGTTTAACGGCGTTCCACTCGCCATAGGCGCCGGGGTTAACCTATGGCCATATGATGAGTGGGTTGGACCGGGTCCCCCTCCATCCTAAGGCTAGTTACCTAGTTACCCGCGGGGACTGGATTCGGGTTCAATCGAGACTGCCCGATGAGCATGAACACCCCGGTCCGTTTCCTCTCTCTTCTCTGATTACATTAATTTGTTCGCAATATGGAGGGTATTTAAAGAAACTTGCAACAATTAAAGACCAAGAAATGCTTCAATAAACGAACAAAACGGCAATTAATGAAGCATCGGCACTCACGCTAACATACGACAGAATCTGAGAAAGGAACACGCAACATTAGACCTACGGCTATAGCGCTAATTTAGAAATGCCCCATAACTTGCACCCTTACTACAGTTTTTCTATACTTCGCCGCGCACGAAGGAATCAGCGAAAAAACGCTCAAGTAAAAAGTATAAAACGCTATCCCTTGGTAGAAGGAAATTTCTTCCTAACTGCTAACTGGATAACTATGCCAACGAAGGCTATCCATGAAAGACGGTACAAGTGGACGGTAAACAATGCCACTGTAACCACATAATCGTACAACGGACGCTGCAATCTTGCACTAATGCGGCTCTATAAAAAAAAAATCACAGGCTGTTACTGCTGCCGAAACGATCATTTCTTATGTCGTAGAACCCGAATGCGGTGCTGCCGTCAACTACGTTAGCCGTATTCAACAACGATTATGTTAACTAGTACTCTCGCTAAAGTTGTTGTCCTATTTTCCGACAGCTCCCACAAATTTACGCCTTCAAACCAATTCTGACAAATTCCATCTCAAAGTTTGCATGACCTCGTGAACTCCACTTCCTTCTTCTTCCCGATTCCTCCCTCGCTTCAAAAAAATGCAGGAGACAAGTATTCTCAGCATCAAATAGTAGTTTTTTTTTGTGGCTATCTGTGAGAGATGCGATGGGATGTCGATAAAAAGTTCTACTGCTTTAGATCGATCACCAACTGCTGCCAGTAATAAAAGGGATCCTTTGAACAAGTTGCCAAAGTCACAAGGGAAAAGGAAATACACTATCATATTACTTAAGCCTAGTTCAATCTTCGCATGTTTAAGGCGTGGAGGAAGGAAACGAATAAAAGCAACTAGCATACGTTCCACTCTGATAGCTTCAAATCAAACGATCGACGAGTGTTTGCTCGGTTTCTGATCCACTAAAAGAGATTAAAGAGGAGCGAAAGAAAGGCATTAAATTTATACTAGGAATCTATCTTTATCTGGACATCTAAACACTGAAAGGAGTAATCTCGTTCAAATTCCATAAAGATATATTTACCAAGTACTGTGGATGATTTGTTCATAAAGAAAAGAAGAACGATTCTAACAATTAGCTAGTAGATTATCTTATTATTCACTAATATGTGCGCTAAGTGAGTGCCGACAAAGAACGCACAAGAAACACAAAAGCCGAAAGCCACATTAAAACGAAAGATATGTCACAATCTGCGAAATTACTCCCCAAAGCAAACATTGTTATGGGATTAATAAACTCTAATGCTCAACATAAAGCATATAGATGCTCGAAATATAAAACTGCCTCAGCCCAAGAGCTGTACCGCATAAATTCTCAATAATCGCTAACTTAGCTTAATTGAGCACGTATTGCAGCACTGACAGAAATAATGGGTATTTTACATAATGGTTATGAGGGGACAGGGTACGGATACTGAAATGCTCAGGGAAATCTTTTGCATTCTCTTAGCGATGAAAAAATTTCGACCTTCTTAAAGAATAAATCCAGCCAATATATAGCAGCAAGGCACAACGCTTGCAACGAAATTCCGCCAGAATGACTCGACAGGAATACACTGAGGTTCTATCAATAAAAAGATTCCACCATTACTTACTTATTCTTTACAAAAAAAAAAAAAACAAACAGAGTGCGTCCGCATTTAAACGCATTGAAAGCAGAATCTGCAGCGAGGAAAATATCGTTCTCGAAAACAACGCATCTTTACTCCCCTATATTGTATAATAGGAGAATTTAATGCAGCGTAAAACATCCCTCATTAAATTCAGATTAACACTGTAGAAAAAATTCATACAAGAAGATGAAATAACCAACTATAAAATGCAACTTTATGCACAGGTAGCACGGCAATAACCTCTTCCGGCAGCAAGTCTCAATCATAACAACATGCCGACTACTCGTAGACTGGCACCATTTTGCAAGTGAATAAAGCTAGCACCTCAAAATTACTGTGTACAGCGACCGAACTGATTTGACCAAAAATAGATCATATAGTATTCCATCAACGTCCGACTTGCTTACCGGTAATTTTCATAATGGTTCTCTAATGAGCTGCAAAACAAATGATATCTAAGAAAGCAAAAATTACACCGATACAATATTTATAGACTCAAAAAGCGAAACCGTAACGCCTATACACATGTGAGCACCGTATTATGCAAATGGGTAAAGCGCCAAATGCACTGCAAGCTCGGATTGCTTTCTTTGGCTGCCTCAATTAAGGCGGGCATCGACCGAATGTTGATTCCATCTAATAAAAAACGTCTGCCCATCAGAATTAGCCCAAAACCGAGCAAGCATTGCTCAGTTTTGTCATTCGCATAAAAGCGGCCATGGAACAAACAAACGCTTTAAAAGAGTGGAAATCAAGTAACACTCGACCTACCTACTGCCCACCAAAAGTAATTTGCTACCTTATGAGTTATCTGTAAATGTATTTATACGCGCTCAATGTGTGTTTATCGTCTAGCACTACCAATCTTGAAGCTTAAGCTATAATATGAACAACCTATAAAGTTACTCATCCACTTCCCACAGGATTCCCACTAGCCAACAAGTTGCTTTACCGAAATCTGTTACTCGTGCAAAATGGCACCATGAATCACCCATGCCTCTTTCACGCATGTATTTCCACTTGCTTAGTAGTACTAATGTTATCTTAATGTTGTGCAATATGCACTGCGACTCTCAATAAACAAGTTTGCCTATTTTCTACCTCAAAATGTTGCGTTGTTCGACTACTGATTAATAGGTCCATGAAACTGCTTCACATGATGTTCGCCGATGAACCCGTCTACATGTTATAGGCCACATAAATTGGGTCAAGTTGGTCGTGCAAGAACGCATCCCTGAGGTGCATACGTTGCTTTTCTCCACGACTGTTTATAGGTACCGTACCCGGGTCGACGATCACCACCACGCCGACAATCAGATGATGCTCTTCGAGAACAGCAGATGTAATTGCGGGAATCAGATCCAGTGCTTCCATTTCAGAACCCTCCGTTTCTGCTACCACAACCAGCAGATGTGTCCATGTAAAGACCGCACTGAAAATCTTTTGAAAATAGCCTCCTCTTTGGAACAAAAGCGGCTAACGTAAAATCACCCTTCTAAAGACCTCAGAAGGAAATGCGTCCTGCTCGAAGCGACGAAATCCCAACAATTAAATATGTGAAATGATTTTTAATTACGGAGAACTAAAACACAGGAGGATGATTAATCTGCTACAATCTTCAGAAAAGTCAACTATATATATAGACAAGAACAGCACTGGGAAATTTCTGCGATAAACCCTAACGAGACTCTCAACCTTCCCAAACCGCTAAGAAAAACATGATGGGAATTACCAGATCAGACGATGAGAATATTTCAAAAGGAAGGACCACCAACCATTCGATAATTTTCTTGTGCGCTCGGATAACACTTGCTTCGATGTCGACTGGATGGTAGCGCATTCCCCGCAGCATCATTGTTTCATCGAGCGCACCCACCACGAATACAGCATCGTGCAATTCTACAATTTATAAAATGCATACATATCCCATCAAAAACTATTCGAATTCGTGCACAGCTTGACGCCATCCTTTGCAACGTTGCCATTTTCATCTTTTCTCATGCATTACATAAATAAAGCCTTTTTTAAACTGTGCCCACCGCGAATTCTTATGTACGGTGTTCTAAAAAGTAAGGCATTGAATAAATGCCTCTTAAACTGTCCCCTTTCCTCCCCTTCAAAACCCAAATTCCCTCAAAAAATCTCATTCTTCACTTGAATACATTGAACAGATCGTGGCAGAAGTTTATACGAAAGTGTTAAATTGATTCCACTTGAGTAGAAACGGACCTATTTCCGCATGCAAGTTTCAATACGGCATCCACCACGCTTGAAAATAATTTCGATGCAGTCAGTCCAATTAGAAAAGGGCATGCAATAATCAGATAATTCTTCCTATGCGCAAAATGTACATCGCTTTCGCGGGGAATGATTTCGACTCTTTGTCCACAATAAACCGTCTCCTCTCCTGCTAACCAAAAGAACTAACTAATCTGAGCCGAGTCAACACCTCAGGAAGACAAATGCTTTGGTCCAATGACAACGACTTGGCAATCGCTGAAAACGATTACTGCAAACGTGTTCTTGATAACTCTACCATAAGTGCTTCCTTAAAAGCTTCGATGAGTTAAACAATTGCAACTTAAAAAGAAATGAATAGGATATTTCATATCAAAGCAAATCAAGAGATATTCCACTTGAAATGTGCCTTACTTCTTGCTTGAACATATGACGTTAATATATCAGAACAGTTCGTCAATTAAACCCCTTATTAACCAACAGCACAATGATCGTTGCATCGATAAGCATCAACCAATTTTTGAAATACATTCGAATATCTTTTACCTCCATCAGCAGTAATCGACTGCGTCTGCCGCAAGAAACCAAGGTAGCCAGTTCGAGCATATTTTGTGCGCGTATCACCGGTAGTCAACCTGAACGAAGATAAGCAACAGCATGTTGGAACGGTGAGTGGAACAAGTCTCTCATCGGATAGAATATATGCCCGCAGGTGGCCCTCAACATATCTCATAAACTTTTACGCAACCATAAAGAAACTGCAATTAGTGCGTGACACTCGCATGCAAAATCGAGGAAAACCTTTAAGTATTAACTTCGAGTTTGTAAGTTATGTGAGTAATGCGATTAGCTGAAAAGTTGGATAAGAGCACGCACAGTTTCCCGGCTCAAGAGTTATATTAGCAGTTTTCACGCCACTACATTTTCAGCAAGTTACTATGAAAACCTAAGAAATATGTATACAGCCACGCCAAGATCATACTATTTGAAGACATAACGAATGCAAAAAACGAATGGAATTTTAACAAGAAATGCGCTAAAGTTTAAAAAAATGATCAATAGGCAAAAACTTTCCAATGGGAGCATCAAACAATCCGAATCCATTTGCCTAAGCTTGCGCTCTGACCACTACCCTCAATATTTTTGAACTCGTTCTCGACTGTGCACTTGCTGACGCCCAGTACTTTCTGCTGTCACCTCGCTTCAAATTCTGCCACACATTCGAACGAGTTTCAAGTGCGCACTGCGAGAATGCGCTACACTAACCTTGCATTGAAGTGATCCGCATGAAGTGAGGCTTCATCGCCGTAAACAGTGAAATAGCCGGCCGCATTGTGTGGTCCTGCTACCCAAATTTCACCCAAATGAGAATCGGCACACTGGCCCTTCGTCTCAGGGTTGGCGATGACCACCTTCACGCCAGGCAGTAGCTGAAACAATACTTCAATTTCCTTGGCTGCTCTACTGTTCTGATCCAATAAAAAAAAGCGAGCAATTCGACTGAGTGGGAAGCAAGAAAGTGGTGAGAAGAGACTGTACCTTTCCACTTTCCATAAGCGCGATGCTGTGCGGTGCGCCCTTCTCAACAAGAGTCACTCGATCGTTACGAAGTGCACGAGCATCAACATATACCGTTGCCGGATCGGGACTCGCCGCTCCTTGCATACAAATCGCTGTATTCACCTTAAAAGACCTGCCTTTTTAGGCGATACATCAACTTTCAGAAGATATTGAAAATTATCTGTTCTACACCACCTACAACTCGATTTCATAACCATATCACCCATTACGCAGACTGTGCAACAGGAAGAACAAAAACCAAACCCACCATTTGAAAAGTCGTGCAACGATGTTACAAATGCACTGAGTATTACCCAAATATGGTTAAAATCATTACTAGAAAGATCATGCGAACTCTTCTTTCAATAAGTAGATTTGAGGCCATAGGTATAGGTCATGCAACATCTACCATGCACAAATACCTAATATTTTGCTTGCAGCGAGTCAACTAACTGTTTCAAAAGGAAAACCGGGAGTGAACAACAAGCATCACGTATTTCCTTACCCGACAACCGAACGACGTCGAGACGGCACGTGCATTTAGTCCTAGAGGAGAGAAGAGCTTCGTAAAGGCAGTACAAAGTGGGACTCGCGGCCTTTCTTCAGCCACAACAACACACGTCCGCACACTGAAACGCGTATGCGATTCCTTTGCTCTTGCTTACTTCTTGTAATACCCCATTCGAACGTGCCCACCCAATGGATTAATGGCAATGGGGATTGCATTACCTCATCTCCTTCCTCCTAGCCCTTGCGCCTTTGTATGGGCCCTCCTCCTAGCCCTTCCGCCTTTGTTCTGATCCTCATTTCGCAGCTGAATATTTTGGAAACTGGGGCAACAGTACATTGTTGGAAAATGGGAAGCGAAGCGAAACCCTATAAAATTTGAAGTGAAGCATAGTATGATAATGCAACAAAATCCGACGTTTTCCAATTCTCCATCTGTAGCAAAACCAAAAATTTCAGTCGATAAATTAGATGCAAACGTTAGATACGTATTTTTGAAGAATACTTCATGCAGTCAAAATCCAAGCTATGAAAGTATCTTTGCAATAAGAAACTGTCCTCCCAATGTTAGGGAGTTTGAAACTGCAGTTATACCAAAAACTATGAGATAAGAGCTCCACTTAAAAGAAATTGGGCACATAAAATTTCTCTTCCCTCTCCCTCTATAAAAATAAGTTAAACAGTACAGAATGAGTGGAATAATGAATTCGGTGAGGTTCATGATGATAACGCAGATTCGATTATATAATCTGAAAAGACAATCGCTTATCAGTTGCAAGCAATATACATGCTGATCTTTTGCAAAGTTGAGGACAGAAAATTTCAAGGATAGAAATGAAGCTAACCATGACAGCGATACGCCTTTCTCTTTGAGAATCGCGATTTGAGGAGCCAATTCACGTACACATAGCTCCATCACTCCGTATGAGCAGAACGTATCCCGCACTAAATAAATAACCTCATCAATATAGTATTCTCAACACTAACATCTACATCTTCGCTCGCAAACAACATGAAAAGCTCGCTACTGAAACTAATAAATTTTATGTGTTTTCAGTGCTGCCTGGTAATGCCCTTCTGCGATATATGCTGCTTCACAAATATTTCGATCGCAGAAAGTTGACTGTTTTCTAACAACAACAGTTATGTATTTCCTTACAATAACAGTCTAGTTAAAGATCGCAGTGAGTAAATACTGATTATTAAGAAATCATCACTAAGTCAAAGTGGAATCAAAAGACAATAAAGGATAAAAGATTATCAGTGGCTATTGAAACGCGCGAACATATTAGAAAATCGGATTTACGGATCGTTCCACATAACATAACACTTTCTCATTTTTCTTCAACTCAACAATTAGATATAATTCCATTAGCAAAACTCTCTTTAAACGATGCACCCACAGAGCCGAAGGAACCATATACTTCAAGAATTGTAAAGAGATGCGAACAGATTCTTACTTATTCCTATAAACCTTGATATTGTTGATAAAAACATCAAGCGAGGAAGTGTCTTGATCTTAGTACTCTGAAAGAATACCTACCTTTGTGCTGAGAAACAGCGGTCAGCCAGAGGGCCGGATTCTGTTCCACTTCAGACGGTGGGATTAAAATCGAATGATGTCCCGAATAAACACTAAAAAAACAAGCCGATTTACTCAAACAGAGCAATACGTCTGCAACAGCGCGATCCATCTACAAAGCTCACATGTCTAAATGAGAGCAAAGTTTCTTTTTTCAATCAGTTGACTCAAAAGTTGAAATAAAGAGATACGCTAATATGTGCCCAAAAACGAAGCAGAAAACTTCGGAGACAATAAAAATTGCACTAATTATTTGAGCTAATCTAGCTGCAGTTTCATCTACCCATAACGATGCAAAAAAAAGACCTCAATGAATAATTTTGTACATAATTTTACCATTTTATGCATTCATCATTCCATGCCACAAGTGCTAAAATGTTTCCACCTATCAACTACAATCAGAATCAAGATGACAAATTTTTGCAATCAATGTCTTCTACGGTGACTTAGGTGAGCGGTACCTTTCCTGCTCGAAGAAGAAACAGAAAAAAAAAGATTCAAGCAGGAGCGGCTTGTAGTGAAAAAACTTGACAGTAGTTCTAAAAAATAAGAATCTACTGCAGTTAATATACAGCTCCTAATATAAAATATTTGGACAATAGCTCTAACTCGAAAGAAAGCCGAAAATCTTGGTTCATGAATAACGCCTTCGAACTCTGGATACCGCACTCATTCTAGACGCAACAAACCTAGCATAAAAGTTACCACCCAAAAGCGCCTATCAGGACCACCACAATTTTCTCCTCATGCCTATGTCATCGCTTCTAGATAAAAAAAGGCCCTACACTTACCGTGAGCACGGAATCGATGATAATTAGGCAAATAGTGGAAATGCAGAAATCACTCTACCTGGATAGGCACCACAGACTGAAACCGAGTCCGCAATATGGGTCGAAGCATAGCGTAATATGCCTTGAGGGATAAAGTTCACAGGCCACCTTCAAACTCCTGCACAATGCTGCCGCTCCACTAGCGCTCATCATTATACCTGCCAACTGACCCGTTGTGCTCACTGAGAAATCCTGCAATGGAAGCGACATCACTCAACGGTGGCATTTCCCCCATATCCGCAAATAACCTATCGAAACACTCGCCTCAATTGAAAAAGAAAGGTGTCTTCAAAAGGTGAACGAATGAGATGTGCACGTCGAGCCTTTCCCCTACCCTTTTGTGCCAGCCGATAGTGATTGGCGTTCAACAAAAAAGTCATTCTTTTCTCACACTGACGCCTATAGCTCGAAACAAGAACCTTAAAACTCATTTCAATCTTTACGCTTTTGTTGCACATACCGAATACTATCGGTTGATTTTAAAGAGGGACGAATGGAGGATATATATCCTCCATGAATGATATAATTGTTTATTATAAGTTTCAGACAAACATTCACAATATAAACCTCAATTCTCATTTATTCTCCAATTTTCGATGAAAATCTAGAGCTATGCCAACTTCCATTTAAAGCTGCATAATAAAAAAGGATGCGTAATAAAAGAGTAGGGCACAACTGACCAAATAGCAGACATCATTTGGTTTGCGTTCGGGATTATCGATTTCTGCTCTCTTTTTACCGGAAGAAGGAACGTCGTCCACATCCAGAATGGTCGGCCAAGCCTTAAGTAAAGCACAAGTTTGCTGGTGAAGGCATAAGTCAAGCACAAGTTTAAGAACAAAAGAAAGTGGGAGGATGATTTTGACACTGCCACAAAATTAAAACCTTGAACGAAATCATCTTTTTGAGCTCAACAAGCGCCGTGCTTCGTTTAGTATCGCTATACTCGCTAATGGCTACGCCGCTCGAAGAAAGACTAATGAACAAAGGCAGCATGCAGGTAACAACTGCGCCTGTGTGAAACTTACATCATCCTCTCTTCTATAGCAAGATCAACAGTATTTATTAGTGAATTATTTTATCAACTCAACGTCTTGAACGGAATAAATTCCCAAAGAAGGACAAAAAATATAAAATAAAATGCTAAAATCTGCCACTTCCTCCACAGCTGTGGATTCAGATAACTGAAAAACGATAAAAGATGAAACCGAAACATGAGAGGATCTCTGCCAGCCGAAGGTAAAGGAATACGAGAAAGGAAGTGCGACATGCAGCCTGTCACCACCCAAACATGTTTCCACTAAGTCAAAATTCTGCGTTGCTGAAATCCCACCTTGGCATCGACCCGGATGGAAGCCTCTTTGCACTTCAAAAGTTTGATCATCGATGAAGTTGAAAGCAGTGCCACTGCTTTCGAAACGTCGACAATCATGCGCACTGTTGGCAACGTCGTTTGTAGATTCTGTGGATGAGGAGGACGGATACAAACCGGTACGAGACCTGCAACTCTATTTAGGCTGCGGACGGAACACAGACATCAATATCATAGCCAGCAGCGCCATACTATCTTTACCAATGAAAACAGATCGACACTATCAACTTGGCAGTGCTCTTATGTCAATTAGGCACAACCACTATTAAGCGCTTTTTCGATTACACATGTCTATGCATGCCACTGCTATTTTCATACGACCTATTCATTACACTTCCAAATCATACGCAGAAGATTCTCCCCCCCCCCTCCCTGTACCTACTGCCCAGTTGTATACTTGATCAATATCCAACGCTGTCTGAATCGGCAAAAAGGCTTTACAATTGGAATAAACGGATTACTTGAGAAGGAATAAACGATACAGCTCACCAGCCGACTGACACCCGTAAAACGCGGCGATGAGATCAATTCCAGGTGGAAAAATAAGCGCAACATGGTCGCCGATATTTAAATGACCCTTGTCGATAAGCAGTGCACCGATGCGTTCAGCTTTTCTCAATAACTGCAGACATGTGACGCTGTCCACTTCGGCACCTCGTGCATTCATCTGCGTGAAAAGAATGTGATCCGGGGACGCTTGCGCTCTTTGTCTGAGAACGTCGATCAAATACGACTGCAAATTGGTTGATCACAATATAGGCACACTGAGGTCCTTAAAGCCATTCAATACTTCAGCGACGAATGCACTTCGCAGGGGCAACGCCCAAGGCCTCAATCAAAGAAACTACTAAGAAAAGAGCCCAATAATATTTCAGCTCCCATCTTTTTAGAAAGTTGGAGCAGTCCAAGATCCCAGAAAATAACTCTACCTGCTTGGTAATTCTCACTTAGCCTCCATTCGTTTCAGCTCATCATTGTTTCTTGTCATCATGACTGCAATATTTGCCTGCGTGACAATGCCTTCTATATCGACAAACCTCCCCCTCCCCTACCTTTTATTGTAGAATATTGGTTAATTAAAGATAAGAAAAACGGATGTTTTGCCTGCCGACTTTGCGATCCTAATTTCATCGTTGACTGAGCTGTGCACCTCCAACCAGTGAGCTACAACTCATCAGAAGTAATCAGTGATTGACGACATAAAACAACTCATTAAGCAACAACCTTGTCTTCATCAGGTCCCATATCACGACCTTTAGCACCCGCGATGCGCACCCCTTGTACAATGTTGCCAACGAACATCGCAGCTGGACCAACGTCAGACTGTTGTTCCCTCGGTTTCGGGAGGTTGATTACACAGCTATGTGGACACATTAGCAATGTCGCTGGATGTAGGTTGCCATCAAGAAAACGCTGTCGCGTCTCTGACACATGAATACCACCCAGAGGTGTCTGCAATGCATTTAGCGATAAACAACACAGTTCTAAGCGAAATAAAAACAGTGATCCCCCAATGATTGAAAAACTGTCTCTGCAAACATTCAGCGGGAAGAATTTTGCAACATCTATTTCTAGCCCTAACCCACATGGAACCATGAGGTCAGGAGGAAGGAGGATGGGAAGGGAATTTCAGGCGTAGCTCACCTCTGCCTAGTAATGAGAAAAGCAATATCACAACTTCCCTAATGATAAAACATGAGTAATAAGTGGCCAGAGGTGAACGGTATGAAAGAAAGCGTTGTATAGTCCGGCAAACCATGGTGAGCACCCGATATCAACCAACTTACTTTGGCCGAACTTATGTGCTTTCTCAAATCTCGAAACCTTACGCACTAGTCGATATGGGCTATTGGCGGACCCGGCGTTTTCTCAAGTTCGTATGTTACCTTCCCAAACACTTCCCAGTTTGTGTCTAATTTCTCAAAATTTCCCAATTTTGAGTGACCCACTTCTGAAAACTTTCTCGAAATTTGTCATTTTCTGATGTTTTTTCAACGCTGTATGTTACTCATCAAAAACCATTCATAACTGCGAATCGTACAATTGTGTATATTGGACAAATTTGATAATTCCTCTGAACATGGGAAGAACGGAAGTGATGCTGCTTTTTCACATGACCGATGTACATGTATGCAAAGGGACGCAAAGGAGTAGAGGGGAGGTGAATTTTTCGAGAAATGTTCGATTTTTTGTGAATTTTTAAATGGCGGTGAGTTTCGCCGATTGGGCTTGCCTTGAAAAGATTTAAAATGCCTTTATCACCTTTTCCTAAGTTCCGAATTTACGGTCAATTTCAAAAGTTCTTTTGCAGCGAAATCCTGCGCAGACGATTGAACTAGGTGGCCAATTTTCATCGTTAAAAAAAACAAAGAACAGTTGATGTCTAATCAGCAAAATGAATGCCAGAAGGGAAAGTACGCCACTTAAGAGGACAGAAGCTAAACCTTTCGTTATTGCTAAAATTCTAAACGCATCATGCGTAATGTTATTTTTATTTATTAGTCGCAATCTCAGTCTGCGAGAAGTGCAACGGACTCTATCAGACACATAAATGGTGCATTAATTTTAAGCAGAAAAGAACAGCCATCCTCTCTGCATAATCAAATGAAATCGGTGCAAACAATATCTCAACCGATGTCCTCACAAAGAGAGCACTGATCGGCGAATATATATGACAGTAATGGTTATAAATGAGCAACCTTTGGCAGGTGGTTGGGTGGGACGAGTGCGAGGCAATAAATACCAACTTGATGGATGCTGTCGATTGCTTGCAACACGCGGCTCATCCACTGAAAGCAATTCACGTTCCGCTTCATTTACGACGCTAGTATACGTCCCTCATTGCCCCAAAATGATGTACAGGTCCAAAAGCGTTTTGCATGATCCTTATAAAAACCTTTCTCCATTCCCGTAGTGTATCCTGTATGAAGTTGCGCCTGGGATGCTTCCAGTCAGTCAACGTTTCCCCTCATCGTTTAACGAATTTTTGGTTTGTTTGTTTGCTTCTTTTTGTGACGCCAAATAACTCTCAGTTTTCCGGATCCGACCACATAAGAAGAGATTACGATTACAAGAGATAGAAATGCATTTATCGCTATGATCACAAATGTTGTTACTTTCGAGCGACACAGACCTAAGCCTCAGACATAAAACATTTCAAACTGACGCGTTTCCAACGTAAGATCGCTGCTGGCTAAAATCGATCATCAACCTAACAATGAAACAAGGATTCCAGTATTGTGGTATATCCTATCACTTCAACGGTGATGCAAGAAACCAGTACACCTCGAACATGAGCTGTCAACAGCATTCCACACTTATTAAAAAGTGAAAACTGGGAAAAATCCTAATTCTTGGTGAAATTCAGAAACGAAGAATGAGTGAAAAAACCATACATTGAATGAATCTTCCTCGGAAACTCCAGGTTTTTGTTCGGCCACAATACAGATTCGCTCATCCCTGAGCACACGCACAGAAAACACAGCAATTCTGCCTGCAATTTCAAGCGCATCACTGATTGCTCTATACTGTTGACTGCCCCTTCTCAAATCGGGTAATGCATAACATTTAGACACTAATTGAACTTCGCTCAAATGCTTTCTAACTGCAAGGTAAATGCGACACCCTGCAGCACTTTCAAGCAAAACCTACACAAAATCAGAATTCAAAATGCCATGCCGCAAACTCTTTATTCTTGATCTGTTAACCACCGAATGTCAGTTAGAAAAATCGAAGAGACGAAGCGTAGGAAAACCATTCACCCGATGCGTTTATCTCTGTTGAAATAAAAAAGGCCAATCTGTTGAAAATGTGCGCTGTAACAAAACTTTAAAGTGAACAGTGCAATAACTAATGAACGCACAGCAAAAACTATATAATCTAGTTTGAGAACACATTTCAACAAGATCTGACAAGACAATCGAATTCGCTCGTCTGGCGTGACAGCTCAATGAAAAGAATTAAAAATAACAAAGAACGCCACAATAAACTTCTGGATGGCGCTCCTCGTGCACGTAAACGATGAGCAAATAAACAGCATAAAACTCACCTCGATATATAAACTTCATAGGTTCAACAGCAAGAACTGTAGCAATGAGATCATCGGCACTATGTTGACGTCCTGAGACGAACATTTGAGAACTACGGCTTCCAACTACGAAGACAAGTCCATTCTGCAATATCAACACCTCATTCTAGCTATCAGCGATGTTTGCATATAAACGATAAAATATCGAGAGATAATGGATCACTACCCCCACAGTACTGTTCAGAAAATTTTAACGCGGAAAAAAGCACGGCCAGAAAAAATCGACGAAACGACGATGATGAAGGAACGAAGGAATAGCGGGAAGTGGTGAGGGTCGAAAGGAAGATACGGGTAAGGGGAAGAAGGGAGAGAGGGGTATGGCAAGAGTAAAGTGGGGTGGCTGGATGAATAAGAGCATTCCTACCCATACACTCAGTTGCAAAACATAAATTTTTAGTTCATTCGTTCTCTGAGAAGCCAATCTTTGCATCTACGGATTTTTCTTAAAAAACCTGCCCACTGCCATGGCCTCTCCACTAGCCCATAGCCCTTTTATATCGCATTCGGAAATCGTTAGTACGTGCAACCTTGCAGTGAATTCACTGCAAGTCAAAATGAAGAAAAATTTTTGCAAAAATTTTGTATCACAGTCATTGTGAAGTATGATTTTTTAATCCATACTACGTTCGTAGACAGCACAAAACCAATAATCATTACAATTTTATCATGAAAAAGTGCTTCGTTAAGAATAGCAATAACTTCATAATGTGAAATGAAAATGAATAAATAGATAATGTGGCAGAACATGAAATTGAGAGAACACGCAGACTGATGCTTACCTATGTGCGCTGCAAAATTTACAACAGTGCATTAAAATTCCTCCCACCTCCCATTTGCAAAGCAGTCTCATCGAATACTTCTTTAGAAAGGGAAATGACAATTGCTTTAATGAAGAATAACTGTACGCTTTCGCGGGATGATAACGTTAGAAAATTAGTAAATCTATTTCAAAATTTTTGGAACTAAGTTATTCTGAACCAACTCATTTCCAAGCTTTAAAATACAAATGTACTACAAAGAGACAGAGTAATTACGGATTGCCTGTAAGTCTGGGCAGCGATTAACGTTTAAATACAAAAGCTTTGAGTAATAGCCAAAAGACAGAGAGTACTAGCACTTACTGGACCAAGAAAGCCAAGTAAACCGCTGCGCACATAAGCGAGTGGTCCCAATGGTCTGTCGTCAACGCCTAGCGGCTCCACCTGCAAGTACACTCACATTAAAATAAAGAAAAAATGCGTCAGATTAATTATATGCAAAGAGGAACAAGATGAAAAACCTTGAAAGTAGATGCCGAAATGCCATCCAGAGCCCAATACGCAGACCCAGCACTATTTGCATAGAGACATATCTCGCCCACTTCATCAGCACGACACAATTTAGGTGGACCAGCTGTTTTCACAACGACCGCCACTCCGCCTGGTATTACCTGTCCAGCATCCTTAAATCAGAATGGCAGTTTGAAATTTTTCAAGCAACGAACATTGCATCTTTCTTCAAACTTGGCTCCTCTAGCTCAAAGTTCACAGGAAAAAAACAGCACGAAGATCAAATTCAAATTGCATCGCCGATTTTCATAGCCTATTTGTTCGTAAAACGACTGCATATTTCGTGCATGTATAAGCTATAGCACACTGCTACAATAATATAAGCCCTAATTTGTCTGCAGAGCCCAACAAACAAAGCGAGGAACATAGGTGAGAGCGATCTAAAAAAGTATTTTAAAAAACTATCGAGGAGTACCTCTGCAGATAAACCCAGGCCACTGTAAAGAAAGAAATAGCGACGAAAGAATAACTACAGAATAGAGGTAGGGAGAAAGACATTACTGGAAGAACCTCAGAACTATTCTCCCGTCAACCTTGCATTAACTTATATATCCACTACCTCTAAGAACATTAATACGAAGAAAGCACCTGTAGAGTAAGTGACGTCAGCGAGTTTTCCTGATCGACCCGCACCACCGAATGGCTAAGCGCAGACATTGAAAGAACCCCGCGGCCTGTGTTGCTGGTGCCGTCTTGCGTCGATGGCCTAGAATTTGACAACTTCAGTATGAAAAAGCTCTCAACAAATCACTTTATTGGATTCAGGAAAGAGATCAGCTCTTAAATGAGATGAAAAAGATCGCATACGTAAACCAATTATAAAGCAACAAGCATAATAAAAGGCGCTTTCAGAATCATGTACCTCCTCAGAGAAATTGTTCCTGTTTCGGACGATCCGGCACATGGACAGAGAGCGTCCGGTCGAAGGCCCTTCGACTGGAACGCCGCCGTAAATTGGTCACACGAAGACAGAGACCATGGATTCGCCCCATCAGCCACGAGAACGCTTCGCAACGATGATAGATTTATGTCCTTATGATCTCGCGTAGCCAGCAAGCCCCAGTGCAAATCACGCGACTTCACCAATGCGCTTTTCGCTGAAACTTCTTCTCTTAAACAGCAAACTACCAGATGAAAACCTATTGTCCTCTAGGTACTTAACGTCTGTGACGTCCTGGCACCAACGTCTCGGTACCTGGCCAATAATGGACCACGAATTCGTCGTCTTGACACATGGGCAAACCGACAGGGTACAGCGCTCTGAATGGCCCTAACGTCTGATACACAGTTTTGAGATGAGCCGTTTTCGGTGGAATGAATACGGATTCAAAGCTTTAAGGGGTTACTGCTGATCGTTCCTAAATCACGGTGATCATTTTCAAAGAAATCGCCCCACTCCTCGCATAGATCACTTCTAAAATCACAATTCTCGAAAACATTCAGAGGTTTTTAATCGTGTTCCCTCGCAAAGGATTTTCTTTTCAGGCATATTATCAGCCAAAAAGCGCAACTACTATGAACGCCCTTTGCTTTCGAGTATCCACGACCATTCCTTATTTTTAGTGCTTCAGTGATCCATTAACTTCGTTGGTACAAATATTCCACTGCGGTAGCATTTCTACACACAGGTTGGTTTTCTCATAAAGTCTTCAGAGAACCACATACTCCGTCCACATGTTTTACTTTGCAGATAATCATGCAACTTTTCCGATTCCACTAGAAAAAAAATGCAGTGAATATGCAGTGGCGGATCTCCCATTCATACGCGACAGATATATGCACGCTAGGAAGCGTTCGCATTTCTCCTTCCACTTGATTTCTTCGTTGATCGCATTTTTTTAATACTCCTAAAAAATATAATGCTGTCCTCAACTGCGCAAGATGAATAGAAAAGAAAGAAACTAAGCAACGGACCTTGATACCTGGTGACCATCAACATCCACGACGCTGGATTTATTTTCATTAGTGAATAAGGAACAAAGATGACTCGAAGACCGGCAAAAACACTCTGAAATTTTTGGAGGCTGTTGTTTTGTGCCTGAGATTGAGAGTGCAAGAAAAACAGAAGATCGGAATGATTGCCTTTTTCCAGGGGATCTTTTCATTAGCCTCTAATATAGTCGAAAAAAAGATATCCCAATTTTCCTCTCACTCTTCCATCCCGAAGTAAATACTCTCTTCCACCTACCACCATAGCATCAAAAGCCAACTTCTAAAAACTGTTCCCTGCTATAGATGACCTCTTCCCTTTTTCAGAATTGAAAAATATCCAATTCACATTTTCCAGACGGTATTTACAGTAAAAATTTCAATTATACATCAAAAAAGTGTTGCCAACTTATTGCAATAATAATGACAATAATAAAAGAAAAAAGAATACCCATAAAAAATCTCAATGTTTTCAAAAAGATGCAACTCTTTTACACTTTTGCGCTTCATTGCAAACCTTTTGCATACATTTACAGGCCAAACCTTCCATTTATGGCTTCCATCGAACAGTACTGTTCTCACTACATCAGAAGAAGGTACAGTTGAGCTCGACTTACAATTTCTGACCATGATAGAGTGCATGATGCCAAAATGCTCTATATCTCGTTGGGAACGCAAAACCATCATAAAAATCTTCTGCACTGCACCATCACAAATAAGACAAACCGTTAGAACAGAATGCCACAGGCCCGCTTCTCGCTTGAAATCCAGGACTGAAACCATTGTCTCGAACTCTGTATAGCCCATTGCCATCGCTATTGCCCTGCAAATACCTCTCCCATCAAATCATAATAGATGATCCGAAAAGAACGTTCTGAACACACTGACAACGGAAGGGCACTTCACTCAGACCTGACCTGAAAGTAGCCGTGGCTGTTGGCTTCGGGGCTTGTGGCGCTCGCGAATTAGGAAAAAAATGTGCTATCGAGCAAATGGAAACCTGTATCAAAGGTAGCTTACAAATCTCATCATTACCCAAAAACAGCTCACTAACGAAGAGAAAGGGGGCAAATATTCAAAGCTGGAAGGCTCACCAACTCCTATGACTCAGAAAACAGATGCATTCAAATGTTTCGGGCACATGCTCATTTTGGCTATCAAATTGCATGCAGCGAGCTACTCAATCGCCTTTTTCTTACTTGCATTCTTCAATAAAACACAGCGAGGAAAATATGCGCAGCCTTAAGGCTACTGGATGCTACAGCGATTTATTAAAAAATTAGATCTCTCATATAAAGGAAGTGATGATTTACCTCAACTTCTAATCCCAAAAGTCAGGTAATATGAAAGGTGAGGCGGCTGCCAAGTGCCACACAAAGGTAACGCAGATAGCTACAGCACCATGATGACAATAAGAATGCAACAAACCTGCAATGTGAAAGCATGGCTTGCCGAGTCACACAAACTCCTTTCACACTGCCCTCTCGGTCGGTTGTATATTCGACGTAGGCAACCGACTCGTCAGTCAATCTCGGCGGCACAGTCCAATCCTTCGATGGCTTGCTCTACAAGTGGCACCACTACTGAACCGATGAGGACTGCAAGGCCAACGAAAACAAGCTGATGCGCCATATGCCAATTTTTTGGTGAGAAACTTTCGATGAAGAGAATTTTTCTTCAAAACATTCGACTGCTTTATAGTCAATGAAATACTAGGTATTCAATCTACATTCCACTACACCAACCACTGAAGGTCGAAAGCAACAGGTGCTTCATGATGAATGCAGTGGGCGCTAAAGTGCTGTTGAAGTGGCCGGCACTAGCTCTGTCATTATACGATCAAAACAAAGTTTATTAGCCAAGTCGATGTCATTTATCTTATGTTATGGTGATTCTGCCTTTCCTTGTGCAAATTACATTCTATGATGCCGAGTTGTGCCAAAATCGAATGCTGCAAGCTGCCTTCCCTTCGTCCTTTAATGAACTCAGGAATTTAAGCAAGAGCATTAGAGTATCACCAAATTATAATAGCCAATTCATGTCTTCTGGAAAACATCAGCTATCATAAACCCTCATTTGATATCTTGTTTATAAAACAACAAAGCCATTCAGAGCCAAAGCACTTACCAGGTGCTCGGTGATGAGCCAAACGAGCCTCGGCCAGCCTTTGAAGTCAACTACTTCACTCGACGCCAGAGCTGTAGCAGTGGTGTTAGTGTGAGCTGACGCCGAGCGCTTCGGAAGGCCCTTGTAACAAACATCTGACGTCAACGCCACCTTCACGCCACAACTGCCCAAAAGGAATCCCAGCTGCTGGATACCTGCATCCTGAAATATTTACATGCACATACGAGCAATAAGCGCTATAACCACAATTAGGGAAACACTCTTTCTGTAATAATAAAACGAAACGTACGCGTTTGGTAAGTGGAACCTCAACAGGAACTGGTATTACACCAGCGAGTAGACATCCGTAGAATGCAACCAAGAAGGATAACGGCTCTGTGTTCGGATAGACCTGCAATCACTTTAAATCAAACAGCACAATAATCTCAAAATCACCCCATAAAAAATAACAGAGAATGCAGGACGTCAACGACTTTGCATTAGACGACAATCTGTGCTTTTATCAACAACTTCCATCAGGCGATGTCAGCAGTAATGAAGTTGTATTGCTTGAAGACGTTCTTCGAGAAAAAATATTAGCAAACGTCATCCCATACGTCATCGCAATGAACGCGTTTATTTATTGAAACCGTTCCGTTTATAAATCAGATCCATTTAGTCAACGTGTTTATAAATTAATTCCATTTCAATATGCAACGATGGCTACAAGACTTATTAGTCCTATATTCTCATTTCCTACAAGCATCTCACAGTATTTTCAGTTACACGCTTTACGATGGACGGCAGCACATGTAGATTGAGGCCCAAGTTCCACCCAACTCCCCACCTACATCTGCAGAACAATGACCGCTAGTGTTTCATCAATGCTGATTTCAATTTCGATGAAATGGTCCACTAATTTTCAGAGAACAATTGTCGAGAGAGTCCTATGCAATAAATCATAAAAAACGCACTGACGATGAAAGATAGTAACAGTTTCAACAATTCACCCGACAATTTGTTACATCTTTTTGCCAGCCGCTGCGTGCAGAAAGTATGCCTCAACCAAAATGTTTTCATTGTAATGCGATGTGCGAGGACCAAGTACTTCACTGATTCTACATATCAGCACTTCGGATGCGGCATCGCATCGCTTCCTTTTCTCCGTCACCTAATCATCGAGCTGCTTTTGGACATATAAAGTTCAGCGATAATTTTTTAGGTACTATAAAGAAATCGGACAGATCTTCTCACAATCGCAGAGGTTGAAAACTGTCAGTAAATGAAACTTACTAGAGCAACTCGATCTCCACTTTTACATAATCGTACCCGATCCTTGCCAGCTGAGCCAGGTGCAAACTTCGTTAGCAGCATGTATGCCACTTTTGTAGCACGACTCAACAGTTTACCTGTAAATAAAGGCTAACCAGTGCACATTTCCACAGATTTTGCATACCTTCAAGTAGAAGACATTTCGCCCAGTTATGTATCGCAGTGGTATTGCTACTGATTAATAAACGAGATAAACAGCAATATGCGTTTCACTCTCCAATTGCAAGACGTTTTTCAACAATAAAGCAACAATAGTAATTGCTTTTTATATAGAAACAATTATTAGCTACCCTCCATAAAAATGCAGTTATATACATGCTCTATAAAGATCGAATTAAATGTAACAACGAAAACATATCAATTCTCGAAGATAGCATATTATATCCTTCCTTCGTAACTCCTACAGTTGGTTGCAGAAAAGAGAACAACACTTTTAGAGAATCTGAAGCTAAAAACATCAGAAAGCGGTGTGAGCTTCTCCCTGCATTTCCAAGCAAATAAAGCGCCCAATGCAATCAATCCTATATATTCAGCATTTTTGAGCGCGATGCGTTAATTACTAGCGGGCAAATATTGTACCATTATCCAATACAACCCAACGAGGCTCTTTTCTCTTTACAAGTGCAAGCAAACGGCACTTTACCGT
Source organism: Baylisascaris procyonis (assembly GCA_037389465.1). Taxonomy (NCBI): domain Eukaryota; kingdom Metazoa; phylum Nematoda; class Chromadorea; order Rhabditida; family Ascarididae; genus Baylisascaris; species Baylisascaris procyonis. Next base: position 426,550 of record JAZARR010000105.1, read on the forward strand.
AAGTAAGCGAAAATGCAGGTCTGCCCGAATGGTCAAGCACCATGGCGGCAACCATCTTCGGTTGTGATGTACCGTATCGATGCAGAGCTGAATCAATCGAGCGTGGAAGACTAGTAGGCACTGTCGTATGGTCTCCCCTCGCGGGGCTGATAATTGCGCCTTCCGGGCGAGGCGCCGACGGATCCACAACTCTTGCAAGTGCTGCAACAAATGCGCTATTTGAAGATAGCAAGGATTCCTACAACAATCACCTCCACAACCAAACAGGAACTTCACGATTTCGGTGTGAACAATTTCAGCCCTTAAATATATGCCGTCTAAGATACTGACATCTAGCCAGTCCCTATTTTAGATCGGTATCCAACATTAACAATCCTCGAAATTTTGTTTAGGACCTCTAAGCAAACTTTCATTGCCGTTCCCTCTTCGAAAATCTGGGATGATCACAATTACTGTCAGGTAATTCACGCGTAAATACTTTTCCATAATTGATCTAAATTCTTGAAGGGGATATAAGAAAAGTCGAATTCGTAGTCTTATCTCTCTCAGGTGTCCTTTCTTTTCATCATAAAAATGAGAAAAGCGAATTAATAAATCATAAAACAAATGACAGAAACCGTCTCACCTTCAAGTTCTGCATCGTCGTCATTGTAATATTCATGCAGTGGCTTCTTTTTCGGCCTCTGCAAAGACAACGTTCGACATAACTTCAAAATGTATGCATTGCACAACCATTTTGAACATTCCAATTCTCTTACCCGTATTCTACCCTCCCTTCCCAACCCCAGAACAGCCACCCTCTTATAAGTGCATAATTCTTTCTCAATCAGGCCTTGGTGCTCGAGCTTTCCCGTGATACTGCATTCATTTCGACAGCCACGCGATGACGCAATGTGTGACGTTAAAACAACTGAAGCACCACTTGTTAAAGTCGCAGACGGTCTTCGTCCTGCTGCTCGTGCTGAGCAGCAAATTGCACGCTTGGACAGCGAACGCTTTATTGACTCCAACATCGCCTCGACAGATTCATCAGCACTATCACTCGATGTTTCCACATTTCTGCGCTGATTTCGTTGAGTGATTGACGTAGATGGTAACGAATTGGTCGCCGAAATCATTTCAGTGCTTTTGTGGTTAGCCCAACCTGGCTTGCTGCCGCTAGCTTCACTAAGTGCATCGACGATCGCGCTTTTGATTATCTCCGCCTCGTTGTGAGAGTCGTAAGGCGCCTCGCCCTCCGTAGAAGGCGAGGCATTTGTTTCAGAAGTGATTTCTTTCATATCCGATTGTTGGTCGGCCTGAACAGTACCGACGGAAGTAGTTGGTTCCGCCTGCCAATCACCATTCTGCTGAGTACTTAGCTCTAATTTCGTCGTTGAGAAATGTGATGATTTAACGGCGCCTTTGTCGACCGAGTGGTGTCGATGATGACGATTGCCGGTCGTTCGCATGCAGGACTTCCGACGATTCTTCGACGACTTTACATGCGGTGTTTGCGGGTGTGTCGCCATCTCCTTCCAATCGACATGTTCTGTATGCACATACCGTGCGTGCTTTGCATAAACCTCAGCTGCCTTTGCGTTGATTAGGCACTCTCTCAATAAATTCTCACTTTCACGCTGAATATTTTCATGTGTTTTCTTTGCATCCTCGCGGAGAGGAGCATTATGGCTCGAACGCGTCGGTGCTGCATTATGATAACGCACATGCGCTACCCCTGCGGATGAAGGCTGCGCAGTGCTACCTTCGTGATGCGATCGCCTTAGCAGCACATACATCTTTTAATCATTTATTCGGCTGTTATCAAGCAATCTTACCAATTATAAAATCTCACTTCTCCGGCATATCCTTCACTGTTGGGTGTATTACAAGGTGCATTCCACTCTCTTAAGGTAGCCCATAACGGGACAAACAACTATACAGAGCAATGGCCGAAATATTAACAAAATTCAGAAGGGGCAGGGAATCTCGGAGAAGAAGTACCGTCCGAATAATGCCTGTACGGACAGATGACAACCGATGACGAGGAGTATGTTACACGGAATTGTAAACAATAAGCTAACGGGCTAACGGTATGCGCGGTGATGAACAACACACACGGCAACAAACGAAATTCAACAGGCTATTGCTTTTAAGTCGCACTGTACAATCCTTACTTGAACAGATCCGTCTACCTAGCGCTCTCGAGGGCCAGATGAATGCATAGGTGGGCGGCAGTGAAGATTTTAACAAGAGGCAGGGAAGTGATACGCGCAGTCTGGGCAGCTGCAAACATTGCTTCAGAAAAACATCGGCCTCGATTTTGCGAATTGCTTGCCCACAAGCGCGCAAACGATAAGCACTAAATGAATTGATTGAGTGTGGTAAGTTGGGTGACCGGCGCGTGCTGAAGACAAACCTGCATCGCAACTAAACAGCCAATCGACACACAGGAATTGCTGCTGCCGCTAATGCATTATGAAACAGCGTGCATTTGTATCAAATTGCACGAGAAGCAACATGTTAGCCTCTCTTTCGCAGCGATGACTGCCGCAAAAGATACAATCGCTCAAAATCGCAACAAACAAAGAGCTGACAATTTTCTGGCCCACTGAAAGTGAGCTTTACAACTTCACACCCCAACGTTGACAGCTGTACTCTTCAAATGCGAACGACGAGTCAAAATGTGGCATTAAAAATCAACTTTCACTTTGCTTCGCAAAATACATTCACACATCAGTCTTCATCACTGTTTTCGTAGTATTCGAACTACGCATCACTCCCTCACCTTCCAAGTTGCGCCTCTTATCTACTTTCAGAAACATTTTATTCGACAGACAGAAATATAGAATTCGTTGAAAAAGAATAAACACCTGCCACACAGACATATATGCATCGGTAATGCTATAGTGTTGACATACCCCAACGCTTCAGCTGGGCTATAAGAGTTTAGCAGACAATTTTGCATAAAAAATAACGAAGATTTATGCACAGATTTTCAAAAGTATCAGAAAATATCTACTTCCCGAAACTTCTAAAAGATAATGAGCTACTATAATAAGCCGTCCTGTTTCGCAGGTGGCGAGACCATATAAGATAACCTTCTTTAGGGGAACAAATAAGCAAATCGAGCAGCTTCCTCTTTCTCGTTGCATTAATTTCTATCGAGTGAAACGAGTGGATAAATAAAGCTTCTTCCAAATATTTTCGAGATAGCCCAAAGTTGATAAGACCAAATAGACGTTAAAATTCTTCAATAGTATAAAATATTATCCATCCAATGTGACGAGAAAAAAAACGTGCCTAAAGAGCTCTAACATTCACTTCCCATCTGTATCGGATGTTTTCTTTCGTCAAAATTCCCGCCATTTTCAGCACCGCACTAAGCGACTGCACGTAAGCAACTTCCAAAGGGCTCGGAAAAAAAAAAGAAAATTCGCAACATTTAACGCTTACCGTAGTACTAAGCTCTCTTAAAAGATAACAAACAAGTGAAACAACGTGGAAATCAAAGAAAACGTTAGTGCAATTGAGAGATCAAAACAAAATTAACACATCGAGAAGAAAAGTACGATCAACCCTTTCGATACTATTTGATGCGCTAATTAGAACATATAAAGCACCTCGCACCGATTTTGCAGCATCAGACATCGGTGTATTTGCGCTTTCTGTCTGTCTGTCTGTTCACTCAAAACTTGGCGGAGATGACCTATACCGTAGAAAGGCCCCTAGCATCAACTTTCAGTGTGACTTGTCTATTTTGAAAGCAATCGAGGAAAGTTAAAGTGCCTAAACATTTGTACATGTCGAAACATTCCAAAATATGTGGGAAACGAGTTCTTCGTGGATGAATTATCGAAGCAATTGGTTCGGTTAAAATCAGAACACTGTATTGTGTATGCTGCATTACTTATTGGCAATTTAGGACATTGACAACTTTGATAAGCGGTGTTACAAAGAGCGCTTGTTGTGCTTTCTCCTTTGGCGCTTTCATACTTGCTAGATAACAGCAGGCTGTCGCACCAACCAAATTTAAGCGTAGCTTTTCTGCAAAATAGTGATGCTTCACTAAATTATAATCAGCATTACTCCAAATCAATCGAAAATGCCAAGCTAAACTCAATTTCTTCATATAAACGTCGACTTCCGGCATTCATAATGTCCATAACAACACAGGTCAGCGCTCAACTTATGGAAATCATCGTATTCCTTTGTGAATGAGGACTATTCGAAGAACAGACAAAACAGCAATCACAACTGAAAAAGCGACTGCTTTCATGCTCAACCTACGACTCGTAAAAGATTCACCATTTCGCTACAGATCCATTCTCAAATCGGATGCACCGGTCAAATGACCCTATCCCATCCACATCAATAACTCTGAATGCGAAAATGAAACATGCCGAAAAAGAAAAACATCCCTGCAAACAAATCAACGAAAGCTCCTCATTCAAGTCTTCAAATGTGGAATTCAAATTGCCGAATTTTCTCTATAGACATTAGAAGTGTTGCTCAATTGTGCGCCAAGCTCACAGTAAGCGCGAAACAGATCTTCGCCAATGAGTGATCAAATCTCCAAAAGAACGCATTAATAATCGAACAGCTGTGAAGCAATCTTGCAAAAGAAGCAACCACATACACCGACCGATGATCCAAAACATGGATGCATGCCACATTAATCATAGCTGCATCCTTCAAAAAAGTACACTGCAAACAATAAACAACCTACCTACCATATTACCAGAAAAACATCAAGAAATTGTTGCAACCTCACAATGCGCGCCTCATGAAAATTGGGCTTCCATCCACACAATAGACATGCAAAAACCAAACAACGTGAGAAGATACCTTTGAGAAAATAGATGACCAATCAAATTACAATAACAATATAAGGCTGCATATGCCTATATCGACGATCAACTTTGGCAAGTAGAATACAGTTACCGGCACACAAAGTAACATCAGGTACCTGAGAAGGAAGCTCTACCTAGCAAAACTCCAGTCGAATAAAGCCACATCGGTGGACCGAAGCAGAAATCAGTCTCATTAGTAAAGGATATGCCATTGCATGAAAATGGCACAATCTCATTCAGCAGGAAACGCTGCCCTCAGCACCGCAGCACGGCAAGGTGCAGCGATGCTTAGCTCGTTTACTTACGTTCGATTAACCTGACGATCGCGAAATTCAAGGTGCCCGATCGCTGTTCATCTATCACTGTGTAAAGCAGCTTTAGCACAGGAAGTGAAAAATATGTGTGGCATTAGGAAGCATCCTCATTCTAGCAATTCAGAAACACTTTTGTCAAAAGCTTTAAAAAAAGAAAAAGAAAAGCGAACCTGAAGTGAATGAAGCAGCTGCTGAATTTTCAATGAGACCTTCGCCGGTTTTAAAGCTGCAATAGAAGCCCTTTCATAAACACGTGGGCACTTCTGCAGATGAGGACAAGGGCTGCATCGTGGGAGGAGAGGTGGAAAGGAGGGAGAGGTTGAAGAAGGAAGGAAGGGGAAGCAGCCGCAAAACGTCTCCTTAAGTTGGCAGAGCACGACCGGCTGAGTAGCTCCCACCTATCGGCTCTACTGGTGGATGGCTTGATATTAAATTCCACCCACTATGGGTATCATAAGTACAGAAAAGCTCGTCACAACGCTTGGCGTCCGTGAAAAAAATCCTTTCTCATATGCTTGCAGTGAAATCGAAATAAAGTGGCTTCAACTGTGCATTTGTTCACACCAGTAATGAAAGGTGGGATGATATCCCAAGCAGATAGCGAAAAGGAGATTATATGGTGACAACCTCACTTGTGCAGGATAAAGCAATTCGCTTGAAAGTCTTTTAGTAGTACATAGGGTGAATGAAAGAGTCTCAACAGTTCAGGGCACCGGCGTTGTACTACCAAAAACGCTGCTGAAGAGTGCTGATGCGCGCACCTGGCCTTTGCATGCGGCCAATACCCTAGTATCGCGTCCACTAATTTTCCCTCGTTCTAATCACCTCACTCTTTCAAATCATTATTCCTTTGGCTAACTAAGACTAAGTAGTATGATACTTCAGGACTTCGGCTCGAGATCCCCTCGATGAAATAAACATGCAGCTAGCGTGCGAGTAGAAATCTTGCAAAATAAAATGAAATTACACATTCGCTGCGCAATGGATAAAATAGTGCACCCGAATGCATGAAAACCAATTCTTGCCCTCAGAATAAAAATGCATATCTTGATAGTGAAATGTTACACCGAAGCCGCTAAAATAATTCAGCAATGAACACCTTATTCCTTTTCAGTTTGCAACACTTTCATTTGCATATCACCAATATAAACTCTCTCATAATTAAACCAATAAAACGAAAATTCCACTCCCATTAATTAGTATAAATTCGTCCGAAAGCATGATCACCAATACACGTTGATATAAGAAATTCAATATCGGCTGCCTTGCAAACAGGATGACAAATGTAAACAAACAGTCTTCACGCTCCAACACGAAAATACGCTTTAAAATCCAAATCGCCGTTTTTCGCATCGCCGTTCCTACTTCTAAATGACGCAATTTTTTTTACGGAGGTGAATATGCACTCTGCTATGTACACTTTGCGAAAGAACTAAATCACAACAACTTACGTATTATTGCGTTTTGGTAATCCTGTTGCGCAGGATCAGCAATCGTTGTGGGACTATTGACCGTGTTCGCATAAACCACATCCTCGGACAGTTTAGTCCCTTCGTTGTCGATTTCCACTGCCGTCTCAATATCGTTCGATGCTAACGCTTCTTCAGCATACCGGTTTCCGGCTGATTCCTTCTAAAATCGCAAGTCATCTCATCCTCACTCATCAATTTTAAGACAACTGACTTTGTTTAAGAACAAACCGCCTAGGTGCATCCCCAGATGTTTCCCGTATTTCTATAGAAATCTACCGAAAATTTAAATAAATGCGTGAAATAAGCAATACCTACACAACAATATCATGAATATTTCTTAATGGTCACGCAAGAAGTCAAACGATTAAACACGTGTCCGTAAAAGAAACGGAAATGCGGTTTGGATGTTATCATAAAGGCATCTAACCCCACTACAACGTAGTGATTTAATATAAAGGATCGGACGAGCGAAGGGATCCGCAAGAACAGTGGGAAAAACAAATATGGGCTTTGTAGCCACGCTCACCAATCCAAAAAAGCATGTAGCGTGCTTTATGCGCAAAAGGATGAAAACGCCATATCAACCTACTTGCTTCCTCTGCCTGTCTCTTCGAACGAAGGCTTCGGCTGCAGCCGCACCGCTTGTAACGTCGGGTGGTGGAGCACGTAGTGAGTGCCCTGAAACGGGATCAACCATAAAAAGGTTTTAAAAACCATGAAAGTGATGTCATCTTGCTTTTCATGCTCTTCAAACGATGTCACCTTGTTCTCCACAAAAGCACTTCCCACGTGGAGTAAAAACTTACCGATATGTTCTGTATAAAAACCTGTGAGCGTAAAATATACAGCTCTTAGGTTTCGCTTTAAAAACGCTGCAGTCATTTCATCCTCTATCCATGTTTCCTTCTAGAGGTTGAATAATACTAGGGAAGGTAAGCACGTTTCAAATACACGTGCTCGTTTGATGCAACAAAAACAAACGTCATCAGTAATCGCGATTCATGTTGGGATCTATTCAAACAAAAGGACGTCAATATCACGATGCTAACATGTCATTCAACGTGTGCAGCTAGTTATTCAACATTTTTCTCGTGGATTTGGAGGCGATTGCCCTCTTCTAGCGGGCAACATAACTTACACGACAATACGGCACTTAAATTGGAACGCACATTTGCTACATAGTTCCCATCATTTTAACATCTCATTAGACATGCGAATCCATCATTTAACATAAACCATTCAAATTCCACTCTCAACTCCCTTCAATGGTCATCCATTTTCACTAACAAATTATATCAAGCATATGAATAGATGCTCAAACATATATTCAAGGTTTGCTTCATATTCAGACTTTCTGAGCTGCCGCTCCTGCATCAGATAGGTAATTTTCATCCATTAACATCTCTCTACAAGGAAATATACGAATTTTTTTATTAAAAAAAAGTATCACTGCCATGAAATCTGAATCTCTTCTCAGAGTAGACACGAATAATGCCCTAACCTAGATTACTGAGCAAAGCGGCCTCCCTGTGAATGGAAATTCGGATTACGAGTAAGAACAAAAAAGGTTCACCAGCGGTAGAAAAATATCTATCATATTAAACGAGAATTTGTATGAAAAAGAAGATAACAATTTTAGATGATGAAAATTAGCAGTGTTTTTTCGATTTCTCTCAAGACAGATAGGTTCCTTTAGATAAGAACGAATCCGCGAGGGTGTGTTCAGCCTCCAAACACAAAGATTGCAGAACATACTCGAAGATCGTGAGTCATCCTTGCGACGATCACTGAGCGACCTCGACGATGGCGTTCCTTTACTGCGGTCCGTACTACCGAACAAACTTTCGTCCTCCGAGCTGCTTTCTGAAACAGTAAATTCTTTTATCTGCCTTGATACAACATCCTATTTAGAGTGAATTCTTACTCTCATTCTTTAAAGCATCAAGCAAACGTCGAATGAATCATTCGGAAACACTTCGGAGGATTAGTGTCTACGCAGCATTACACGACTCGAGAGAAAGATTAGTTTTCATACGCCTAAAATGTAATAAAATCTTATCATAAACATCAACCTTTTAAAGGCGCGTATCAGGTTCTGTGTAGATATCCCAATTTTTTTAGTAATTCAGCAAAACTTTCGTGGAACACATCGCCTTTCCACAGATGAGCTTACCTTCTTTCAAATCTCAATTTTTAGGAAGTATTGGCAAGTAACATGCCGAGTTTCGGGTGAGCTTTCAACTAAGCAAGAAAACAACAAGAAAGATCAGACAGAGACTGAGAAAAAAATTAAACGAAAGAAGCGAAGAATTTAAAGAATTTTGCAGCCTAGTGACTCCCACGAATCAGCCGTCGGCTGAGAGCATAGCCAAGTGCGGATAATCGTAGATAAGAAGCTCATCTACACTCTTCTTTCAAAAAAAAAAAAAAAAGAAAACAGCAACAACCTCGTAAAACCTACAGCACAACGTTCTACTCTACGACATACATATCCAGCATACGAAGTTCTTAGGTGAGACAAGATTAGAGAAGACAGGGCGAAGTAAACAAATAGAGAGGATAAAAGATGGATCACATAACATAAGATGCACGCCTACATGGACAAGATATTTTTCGTTTGATTATTAAAATCACAGTTTACAATGACCTCATTTCTATTCTCAGATAGATGTGCTTGCAATGAATAAAAAATGACAGATCACAAGAGAAGCGTAACAAACCAGAAAGGCGACTGGCTTCGCATCTGGCTGCTTCAACAGCTCCCCTTCGTTTTATTGGCTGCAGGATGCTCGGTCGTTCCTTCTTGCCTGAAACACAGACTCGCCCGATGAATTGATAGCAAATCCACTTTGTTGCAAATTGTTCTCTCACTTCACAGACACCTTCCACAGATTTTTACAGTTCATTCGGGGTGATGTTTCACTAAACAAAATAGTACCATTAAAAAAAAAAACAGAGCTACCCGATAAGTGTGCATCACAGAGATGGGGTAATTAATTGACAAAACGGCACATGGTAGGTATGAAGCAAAAGACCCAACAAGGCAAGCATCACAAAGGAATTGACGAAACAGCCGCCTCGCAAAGCAAGAACCATACCGAAATTGGGACAGAACATGTTGTATAACATTACATAAATACATACATGCTTTATCCTTAGCAAGTTCTGCAAGATCCACCTCCCTTCCAATCCCCTTCAAGTATCGCAGTTCCCACAATGAAAGACTTGTTTACGAACCGAATAAAGACAATGCTTTAAGCGAGATGAAAGCATTGCCTTTTTTGAGCATTCACTTATAATCAGTTTTCGCTAACCAGAGATATGCAATACAACTTTTTAGGATCACTGAAAAAAAAAAAGGCAAAATGAGCAAGACGGGATTGAGGAGATTCAGCGATGTGCCTGCAATACATTTTTACTCTGTTATATTAAACATAATACACATTTTTTTGCACTGAATAATAACCGAATTTAGGAAGGAAATCACCTGCCGCCACGTTCAACACTTAGCTAAATGAGAGAGGCGGAACTCGTTCGACTCTCTCCCCCCACCATCTAACAAAAAGCGAAGTGAGGAAGACAAACGCCACATAAGAATTAGTATCAACAATTCTTTGAAGCGGAAATGCTCCATCTTGAATCACCCATTTAAAATGTGTTCAACGAGCTAAGCACTTACGAAAGTTAACTGTATACATATAGCTATACACCAATATTTATTTCCACAACATTCAGCACTAGTAGGTTACCTCAATCTGTAATTTTTTCACTTGTATTATTGCAGACTCCCTTTTTCCGATGAAACAGAACAAGCAGAATGTCACCTTTATTGCAACCACTTAACAGCTATAGAAGGCAAACGACTTCCGTTACTTGGCTATTGAAAATAATTTGAGGCCCTCATTGAGCAAATGGTGAAGGTAGGTTTATCTTAATACGGAACTCATGAAACTAGTTATCCTCTTTTTCAAGGCTATTTTCTTTTTCGATATTACCGTGCCAGCAACATGTGCATAAAAAGAAAGAAGATGAAGGTTCGATGGCTCAAAGATATCTCAAAAACAACTCGTTACGAATGCATTATCCATATTCTACTAAACACTCTGCTTTAGCTCAAATGCATACAAAAATTAGCAGTGCGCTAAAAATTTTTCGTTGAGTATTCGACTTGCTTTTTCCTCAATAAAATTCTACCATTCGCAATATAATGCAATGCCACAACTTTCATAATCTTATAGGCAACGAGAGGAATACGAGACGATGAGAGTGCTCTTAATGTTATTAAATAAAAACCTCACTCTTAAGACACAATTTATAAGAATCTCCTCATTACCATTAGATGAAATAAGTTTTTACTCGTTCCGAGAATATAGACGATGTACTACTTGACCCTCATATCGTGATCTCCAGCTTGTTCTATGAGCCGACTGATTAGACATCAACTAATTAGACATAAACGAAGAAAATAAACCTCTGAAAAAAGGCAACGCTTGCTCATCTTTTAAGCTATACAACAGCATGGCAAAAAAAGGTAAGATGCAATCAAAATAAGCCAGAAACAATTTCCTTAATGAGAAAATGAAGCTCTCGAAGTGGATTCACTCACCTTGAGAATATTCGGCAAGCGCTTGTTGTACAGCTTCGGCACGAATTTCTGAAAATGTCAAAAAAATTCATTTATAAAAATGAACAACAAAATTTTTATAAAAGCACAGACGAAAGCTGAGAGACGTCTATGTGCATCAATGAAAGAAAAAAGTACGACAACAGGGAACGAAAAAATAAAGAAGAAATAAAAGACAAACTCTAGTCAATAAAACGTTACAACATCATTGGGTGTATGCATCAACCATTTCAGAAATACTGTGAAAATTTGTCTATCGCAAAATTTTTTTTTCATCTCAGCTTCCTCTTACTCTCACATAAATAGTGCAGATCCAAAACACGTAGGCAGTTGGCCGTTTCTTCGATAGCAACTAATAGAAACCTAGCCTAGATTTCGATATGGAAAGGGGAGATGGTCGACCATAATGAGAGAAAGACATATAGAATTTTATGAATATAAAGTAGTCTAACTCATAAGAATAAAATTTCTCAAAAAAAAAAAAGCAGAAAATCCCAAATGTTTTCTCATCGAAAATATAACGAATATGCGAGAAAACCTATTAAAACATCATTCCGATCAATATCAACGGTGTAGCGGACAAAACACCTCACAATTAAAAAATATACCTGAATGAAATCGGGATTCATCGCGAGTAAGTCTTCTCTGATGACGCCGATGTGCCTTTGTGCTTGGACTTGCTGTCGCCTTGCTCCCTGAGTGATACATTCCATTGAAATAAGCTACGCCAACAATATAACATAAAATTCGTTTCTATCTCTTCGATCCAAAAAAAAAACTTTTTTCAAATATCGGAAAAAGGAATTGAATTTGGTTTTGAATTTTATTTGAAATTCAATTTTCGTGGCGTGAAGTGAATGCAATTTCAATTCGAATTTCTTCAACAGCGCATGTTTTGAAACAATCACCAGCATAGTTTTTTCATTATTACATCTACTATTTTTTGCTGACATTCTCCACTATTTTTTAACCTCCTGTGTTGCTAATGCCTCCGTACCTACTAACATTTTATATCAGTTATAGATTTGAAGAAGATCGCTTCACGACAGACACCTAAAAGATGGTAAAACACGAGCTGTTACTTTCAATTTCTTTTCTCACAAAGAACTGATTCTTCCCCTAAGCTGTCATTAGTTGTGCAATAATTGTCAAAATTCTATGACCATTACTCAGCACAGATGACCTTTTTCTACCATAATTTGTTGAAAACGCTTTTGCTTTAAAAGTATCACTCTAATTTTGCATTAAACTTCTAATGCTTTGCAAATATGATAGCCAATCTTAAATTTCTTCATGCATAAACGTACAACTTGCGCTTTATTTCCTATAAAATAAACTTATAAAAGAAGCCATTTCCTTGAATGGTTCTTGAGTTTATCGCTCGAACTGACATTGATTATGGCTAACGCACTGTATCGTCATTTAAACAAAAAGAGAGGCTCCAAACGTATAACGCTTCCCCACCGTCTCGTTCTTCTTTTAAGCGCCTATACTCGACAGGAACAACGATTCCATGAGAAGACCTACATGCTTCTCCCTCCCCCTCCCGCTTCCCAAGAGAACATCAGTTCACCTCCAATTTCTGTTTCTCAAATCGATTTCCTTCCTACTAAAGCAATGGCCCAAAAAATGGCGTTTAGGGCAAGAAACATCCCTGTGCTCGTTGCTATTCATTCATTTACCTTTTTATATCACTAATAGTCACTTCCAGCAACACATCAGTTGGTTGAAGAACTCGCTCTCACCACTATCATCTCACCTATCCAGAATAATCTATTATAGCATAGGAAAGCAGAGTGCCACTAAAATTGCTCAATAAACAAAAAGTACCATTAAGTTCCGTATTTATGAACGGCGCAAGCAGCTGTTGCCTCTTCTTATCATAACCTTTTTGTGTTATATCACCTGAAATGCAATAACGTCATCAGTGAAAACTCGAAGAATCCAATCATAAAAAGATGACAAAATCGAAATATTTGATAAAAACTATCGGGGAAATGCCATTAAGAAAGGAACGTCGTACTTTCACTCTGTTTGGCTAAGCGAAAAAAGCATCAATAATAATCAGTCATTTAACTACACATCTGCATCATTTAAAGAAATGAAGTATGCATCTATAAATTTATAGATCATTAAGGTTTACACATATATATTTTCATAGATTATTAACGTTTACACCTCATTCCTAGATGTTGTCCTGCTCCAAAATAGCCATACCGCTAAACTATGCCGATAACCAATGAATATTTATGCGCAATTATGGCAGTCATTTTCCTCCAATATTAGTGCTGTTGCAAATGGCGAAGTGATTTATGGTGTTGTACATATTGACTAAAACCAACAGATGTGCAATAGCCTAGTCGACTAAACGCTGTCAAACTTTACAATACACACACACACACACACATCCGAAAAAACCAATCCACCTCAAAGCAACGACTCTATGGAAATAATTCAATGTCTAGCATAAATAAACGTATAATCACACTGAGCATTATCTGGAATGCGTACTAGAAAGACTCTTTCGCTAAACAATCCAGGCGTAGATAACAATTCGTGGCTTCAACCTGGTGCAGAACGAACAATTATTGCTGAATCCATTTCCTATCCAACTATAACCTCTCCTATAGAGAATTCACACAGTCATACACGACCGTGGTCTAAGGAACGAACTAATCACACCAACGAACACCACTCTAACAAGTAAAACCACAGCTTCAAACAGTTATAAAACAATAAACAACTACTACACTCATATACGCACATGCATAAATGTACAAGCATACACATGTACATATATTTGTAAATATATATGCAGAAAATATATTCCGTTTGGATAAGCCTTTTTCTTTAATGGTGTGGTGAAGTACTAAACGGCAGAGTATATGTAACACGATCACGATATCACAATTATTGCGCAATCTTGTAACGACAGTCTAGCACTTCAACTGCACAATGGAAACACAGTCACTTAGAGAAATGCAAAATAAGGTAGGAGCTATGATGGTAGGTATGTCGATTCCCACATAAAATTAATCGTTTTCCGGCTAAGAAATATGCATGAAGAGAGAGTGTACCCTTGAACGGATATAAGCCTCCTAGAAATACACCGGTAACATAGTGATATAGATGCAAGAGTGCAATGAGCGAATCCGCAACCGTGCAATCACAGATAAGGCTACATTTGGTTGCATTATTTGAGGTTGCTATGTCATCTATGACTCTCACATCTTAAAATCTCCGCTTTTACGAACCACAATATTGGAGCTCTCAGACCCCCTCCTCTCCCCCCCCCCCCCAACTATTCACGACGAGCACAATCAGCTTTTTTTTTCCGCTTATTTCTATGATTCACTATTTTCTGCATAAATTAGAGGACTGAAACTATGATAAGAAAAATAAGCGCATTATGTTTGAATAAAATATACAGCATAATAACTGCAAACAACAGGAAATCGAGCGTTAAGCTCGTCAAGAGCAACTATACTTCAGTGACCCCCAAATGATAGGGTGGAAGAAAAAAGGTGCTGAAAATTTACCACTCTTTACCGACGTTTTCTCAAATCTTCTTGAAAGTCCCAGTTTTTTGCTGTGGTGGCTCTTCATATCTTCTATTGTTTAAAATGTTTATCTCAGTCTGATTGCGACCCATTTTCCGAAAATCTCCAAATTCGGGACTATCCCTTTCCTCCCCCTCCCCCAAAACTAAAGCCAATTCAGCCTCAAATTAGCGGCGGCATGTGTGTTGGAGAAATCAATACGGAATCCACACCTCCCTCTGTTGCTCGCGCTCCCCCAAGGTCTTCCTTCGGCCTATCTGTGTCCCATACATAACATTCGCGGTCCGTACAAACTGCCACAAATCATCTGCAAGAGGTTTGGTGGAGCTTCATTTGACGAGTTCAAAAAAATTTTTGCCTGCAACTCCCCAAAATAGACTCCCATCTGAGAAGCAGATAACTATTTAATACACTTTCTGTTAGCATGCATGGAAAAGTTATGAATATTCTGGCCATGTAGAAAAATCAAATCATCAAATGATGCAGAAAGGCAACGGAAGGCACAAGCTCAAATCAATGTACAGGTTCGAACCTTCCGAAAGTTCGAGTTCCAGTTGAGCTAGGCGTTCGCGCACATCGCTGGGCAGACGCATCATCTCGACGTCGGCCTCAGAGCTTGCGAGCGCCTTATCCGAGGAGGGCGCCTAAAAAAAGTAACAAAAAATAACTTCTGCAAAAAACATAGAATAAAAATGAACGAACATATGAGCGACATTACAAGCAATTGTCTGAGCAAACGAACAATCGCCTTATCGATGAATTTTTTGTTCTTGCAAGGGAAGTACGAGATAAGATGGGAAGTGTGAGAGGAGAGCAACGAAAAGAGCGCATTTGAAAGAAATCCAAAACGGTGGCAGGAAGGATGATCAACGAAGAGATGAAATCAGCGCACAATCACAACAAAACTAGGACACAAAGCGCATTTCAAATCACCGATAGACAACACAAAGAGCAAACTCCCCTTGAAAATTTGTTAACTTTTAAGCTCTTAGTGCACGTGCTTCATAAAAGAGTCATCAATGCGCACAATGCTCCTTAGCGAGCACTCTCGAAAAGGACACAACGTGAAGAGGTAAACATACTGCCTCACGCCTCACCTTATGTGACTGCTTCATGTTTACTCCATTCGGATTGTGCAATGGAAAAAAAAATAAAAAATAAAAATCTACTAATGTTTACATACAATACATTGACCTATGTAGCGAAACTCATTCAACTTTGTGCACAAAAACTTTACCCCCTTAAAGAAAGAAGCGAACTTTCTTTGTAAGAAACCACAACATTTCACTGAAGCAAATTCCCATTTTTCTTTAGTTTTTTTGAACAGAAAAATGCCTTTTTTGTATTTTCGAAACCGAAATTTTGAAGTATTTTGTGGCTGTGTTTCAAGCTCTAAGCACTACCAAAACTGAGGCTGGCCAGGCAGAGGAGGATGATAAATGGGATCGATAATCCCCTTTCTAGCCAAACCTCGAGAATGGTTTACGAAGAAACCATTTTTGAGTTTAGGCACAAAGGCACAAGCCCTATCGAATAGGCTTATGCTGGTTCAAAAATTCTTCAGAAAAATCGCAAATAAAAGATCGGCGCGAACTTCAAGGATACAAAATTTTTTTCAGAGAAAGAAGAGTATTTGAAATGGAAAGTATAACTTCTAGATATTTTTGGACAATAGTAGGCCAAAAACAATTAGAGCTTTGAAATTCTAGGGCACTACTTTACAGTCCTATAGCCTTTAAAGTAAGCAAGACACATCGATGAGACTATCTCAATAGAGGCGTGCTCTAGAAGCATTAAACATCGTCAAACCGAATTACAATATCATCAAGGTAGATGCTATTTATGAGCCTTTTATGCTATGAAATTATCATCAAATCTCAGAGCCGTTTTGTTGCCAATCGTTCACACAAAAAAATTTTGAAAAAGTTCTATCCTATTTCGATGATTTTCATTGCCCCTTAACTAACCCGCCCCCCCTCTCCCAACTCTTTTGCTTTTTATCTATACGAAGCACTTTTACCCATTTTAGCGCTCATTTACTTCGATCAACATCTGTTCAACAATCCAGTGTCTTTCTTTATTCTTTTCTTTTTTTTGTATTATTAGTGTGCTCTCAATGCGCTGTGCTTTAAGATGTTTTTACTCGCACTACGCTGGCAGACTGTTCTTTACAAACTTCTCTGATGATAGCCGTCTACGCTGAAAGTTGTAAATAAACGTGGATGAAAGGTAGCCGTTGGCTATCTGCAACTGGATAAGCTGATATCCCTATCAGGGATTTTTGGGGATAAACATTTGCCGGAAAGGATTTTCTGGATACAGGAACTTTATCTGGCGTATTGAACAATTACATCATTACCCATTAATTAAAACACTTGCTTTGACTACCTCGGAACTGCATCCTCAAACCTCTTTCACTTTTCAAGCCACCCAGCACAGCCGATTTCCAACGGATGTTATACATACTCTATGCTGGCATTCGAAGCTCCGAACGAATGTTCCTCCATCAATTATTATACAGGAATATGATGATATCATGGATTTGTCGAAATGAGTTTGCATAGATAGCGCAATAAGTTAGTTAGCAACTGGCAACAACCCTGATCTCAGATGCCTTTAAACAATCAACAACAACATAAACAAATAAAGGTCACCTCAACGAACATTTTACCTCTACTGAACACGGCATTCGAAAGCGTCTTACTGCGTATTTTAGTTAGTACTTTATCTTACCATATCGGTGCAACATAACGCATAAACTACATGAAATTCTTTCGAAAGCAACGCCACAGCATTTTTTATAAAATGACAAAAGCTTAAAAGTTTAATTCTGAAATTGTTAAAGCACAAGTTTCCACTAATGAACAAAAAGCTGATTTGTCGAATGTTGAAGCGGAACTACTAAGTTGGGAAGGGTTTTTTCGAAAAAAATAAAAAATTCCAATAGCCATTTTCGCTAGTTGCCTAAATTCGATCAATGTTTGGCAATCGATGAAAAAAATTTCCATCTTTTTTTTTACTACAGTGGAAAATGGAAATTGAAAAAGCAATCGAAATTTGTTGGCATCGTTTTCGTAACGGAATGTGATCAGTGGGTGAGTACAAAGAGGGAAATGCGCGTTCTCTATACACGAAGAGGAGCGGTGCGAGTGCGAATCGCTGTAATGAACTGCTAGCGTTGGCTTTATAGTTGAAAACAAACGCCCTGCCAACAACATCTTCGGCGAAACAATCATTAAAAAGCGCTTAAGCAGCAAACCACAACCACTTCCTAAAATCCCCACAACGCTGTATACTCAATGAAAAGCATTCATCGAAAATCTATACCTATATATGACAATCACTTCATTCATCTCATTCTCGTCGGTACTTAACCGCTTCCATGAGCCCGGAAATATGTTCAAAGCCATACCAGACTTATCTATAAAGTTTCTGATGTTTCGCATAGAAAAAGTGGCGGAAATTTCATGATGATACATTCCTTGTGGATCTATTGAACACTTGAATGGAACCAAGTTAGAGGGAAGAAAATAAAGACATTGATATTATAATAAAAATTAAAGAAAATGGAACGATGCCTTATAGAAAACAATCTCACAAACAGACAAATGTTCATCGGTGCTCTATGAACGACGAATTTCTCTCCAACTTGGATTGCTTTAACAAGATGCACACAATAACGCGTAAGACAATCAATGCGAAAGCCGCACATCTCGTTAAGTGGAATGTACCCCTCACAAAAACAGGTTCCTATATTCTATCGATGCCCTTATGAAACAATCCCGCATACATTCACATTTCCGCTCGAATCTACAAATACAGAAAAGAAAAGAAAAAACACTTTCACTCTGCAAATAATAAGAACAACACTATTATCTGGCGTTATTATAGCTCATTTTACATTTTAAAAAAAATAGAGCTAATAGATGGACTAATTCGACGATATCGTCTAATAAATGCTATCGCCAGATCAGTGGAGTGGAATCCAAATATGGCGTCACTTCATAGCTCGATGTGAATTCACCGTGAATGCGGAATCACATCATTTGTCATATGCGAAGTGACAATGTGAATTGACGAACATAAAGAAAAAATGACACATGTGCAGACGAGTGAAAATCAAAATAATCTAGCAATAAGAAGTGTTGATTTGCAAAGATCTCAAATATTGGAGAGTAGCGAAAAAAATGGGACAACTTAATATCCCTCTTCACGACACGTCAACTCTATTGCCAAAACAGCAAAGCCCTCCTCTTGCCGCACACCTCTAGCAAACATATTACACATAACATCACACCTTTTCCACACAACTTCAGAAATGCACTCGAATATGAACATGTAAACACATCATATACACATAGACAAAGATATGCATAGATGCACACATAAACACACACGCACAAACGCTTCAGAAAATATTTAGTTGTGCTTCGTGATAGCATAAAAAAGACGGCAAGAGAAATGCGAAGAGAAGGAGACAGGAAGATGGACGAGACAACACAAGCATTGAAAGCCCAATTAACAGCATTCAATCAACTCATATCTGTATCGGATGAAATAGTCTAATAGAACACTAGTTAAAATACAATTGAAATAAGTGCCCCCATTTGTGCCACTCGATTATATCCTCGTGCAAACAAGAAAGCACATAGCCCTATCAACTTTCGACAAAAGTCAGAGGGATGCTAAGCATCATAAAGGAAACGCTTCATTAACACCACATCCAGATCCATAACTATCATACAAATATAACTCAACATAGTACAAGTTCACCGTTATTTGTCGGGTATCTCGCTTACTGGCAACTGCGCAAAGAAATAAGAAAGTGAACGCTTTTGCTTCGAATTTTTCCCCTCCTTTTTCGGTAAATATGCCGTGGGCTACTCGACTTGAAAGGGGTCGAAATTGAACAAGCATCTCACACAAACTAACGCTGCCTTCGTTGAAGAAATCTAACTTAATAAATGCATCATCTCGACGTATATGTTAAAACCAGAAAAGCGGTTCGGCTAAAAACAAAAGTGAGCAATACGCGGCCATTTTCAATTCTTTCCACCATCTGCCTTTCGATGACGCATAAAGAAGATAAAGGCCGAGACGTGCAAAAAATAGTTGTGCACTCGCAGTTAACGTCCTTCATAAACACCGTACCAATTATACGGGCACATGAAAAAAAAAAAGAAGAAAATTAACGCAAACGAGGGAAAATAACCGGATGTCATACGGATACCTAATTCAACTTCCAAAATTCTAAATTTCCCTTAATTAGAATCTCGTAGTTTCAAATACTGCCAATGAAAAACGACTATTTCGACGCCAAACTTCATCACTCAGGCATTAAACCCGAAAATTTTGAACGCTAAACGAATTATTTAGAGCTCAAAATTTTTTTGAACGCTAAATAAGAGCTTCAAGCTCAGTTCGTCTCTCAAAATCCCGATGGCCCTTTCAAAACCGATATTGAGCACAACTAAACAAGAGCATTTTTTAATGGTTATCGCATTTACCCAACATAAATATAATACATCCCACCAGAATTGCAACCAATACGTTTAAATTGCTAAAAATTAATTGAAATATTTGCCTCCAATTCTCATAAAGTTTTGATTTTGATGACCTCATTAAATGCATCTATGTAATCAACGAGGGAAAGCAAAGCCAGCGGAAAATTCCTCGAAGCAGTATCTCTTCAAAACAGCGAACTATGCTTTAGAAAATTGCTTTATAATGATTTACTAACATCGGTCTAAAATTAACTTCGTGAAGACGAATTTTCACTTCCTTAATTTCCATTTTGAGGCGAAGAAATAAACGTTTTCTCCTCTCACGCTTTCTCGCAATCCCGCATTTAGCGAATAAAGCATCATTAACACATCAAACATTTCATTCTGACTCACAAAAGAACCTTTTCGAGCAACAAACATTTACACCGAAAAGCAAAACAGAACATTTCAAAAAATGGTTTCAGTAATTTCATGCACTAAATTACTTTTAAAATAATGTATATGCAAATACATAACGACGACCTCCTTCCCATCTTAGAAGCAATAATCAGCTAGGACAGCATTAATGTAATTCAAAAAATGCCATTCACGATAAGTTTACAGAAAAAGACCCAAAATAACCTATAGGAACAACGAAGCGATCACAATTATAAGTGCTCATTCCATTCGCTTTATCCCCTTCTTGATAATCCTGCAATTAACGGACCTTCTAGAAATTAAGAAATTCCAGCAATTTAATTTTTTTTGCCCACTCCATAACCCCTCCCCTCTCCTTAAAAAAAAAAAAAAGAAAAACAAGAAAAACGGCCTGCGAGTGTCTAAACGAGAATATCAAATGCTAAGCATTATAGGCATCCCATAACAATCTTTTCTTAGATGTGACGCTTAATTCTCATCAATAAAACATATCATAGGCCAGAAAGTTGGCTATAAGATTTCATGAGCAGCGCATATCGCTGATTGTTTCGAAGAATAATAACAGCACGAGAAAAATGGCTCAAATCAAAACTGTTGCATAAATTTTACAAAAAAAAAAAAAAAAAAAAAAGCATTGCAAAAGATCTCCTATTATTTTCCCGAAGTAAAAAAATAAAAATAAAAATAAAAAATCTCATACCTCTATATTTCCCTACCCATCTCTACGCATATCATATAGAACTTTTATAAGTGAGACATATATGATATACCACACATAAAACAGACCGCCTCTATCAAAAAACAGCATCCCCTAAACGAGTGTGGTCACGGCATTATCGCAGCCATTAGGATGGATGCTATTCAGTTATAATCGATGCAATAAATGAACACAATTCACTTCTCATTCTCTCATTGAGATCGGGTTATCAGCAATCTCAAAGATTTCGAGAATGTCAGTTGCAATTTGCTCGCAAAAAAAGCTCTTGAAAGAATCGAATTTTTCGAAAACTCTCAGCAGTGTTGATGAAAAAAAAAAAGGAAAATTTTTGTCACATTTCTCAGTCAAATCATAATCATATACAAGACACTCAAAACGACATTCCTGACATTTTTCTCGCTCAAATTTCAACATCGCTGCGCAAAAATTGATTCCAATGAGCGCTTCAATTACGCAGTGCCCAATTTTGAACCAAAAAAAGAGAGAACTAATGATTTAAAAAGGGTGAAAAACAAATTTTCGCCAAAAAATAGGCTAAAGAAAACCGAAAAACTGGGGGTAAAGTAAGACCAGATTAATTTGGAGGCTAAAAAAATTTAGGGCTTTTGATATATTTCAATTGAAAGTTACAAGCATTCAAAGGGAACATCCTTATAGAGCACTGTCTCAGTATAACACTTTTTACCCCTTTCGATCTATCGATCATTTTTCCTTTACAAAACCTTCAAAAAAAAAAAAAAAAAAAACCTTAAAGAGATCTGCCAAAAGCAGATCTGACTTCGAGACACCATACAACCGAAGACAAGTATCATCGATGGAAAACTAGGTCGTGCTCTATCCGGTCGGAAGAAGAATTTTCAGATGAAGGAGCTGAGGATTCCTTCACTTCAAAGTAGATGGACGCGCTGCAATGAACCTATTGTGAAGCTTGATATGAAAGACCCATATAACATGATGCAACATCCCAACCCTAGCGCATAAGGCCTGACATGACTAATGAAGGAAAATGATAAGACAGCAGGGACGGTGAGTGAGGAGAGAATCCCTTTTCCCACTTTCCGGTATTCCCCACTGCTGAAGGATGCACTTTAACTGCTGCAGATGCGAGTGAAAACCTTGATTTTGAGTGCAGATTTTTGCATATATTTTGGCGGCTCCAAAAAGTGAGCTATGTGGGACGCGCTTTAAGTGCATGAGACAATTGGCAGAGAACTCAGGAAGATGTTCAAACAAGTTTTTTCCACTCGTCCATATTTTCTGACATGCGCTGAAGTGAGAAACGAAGGAGAGCGATTATGGGACTATGACGGTGAGTCATATGGTGATAAATTAGAAAGTGATTTGACGCAATAGAGAAGGGTGCAAATGGTCCCCCTCAATAAAAGGACTGGGGAAATGGAGATGGGGAAGGCAATGTGTGATAGCACATCTGATGTGTGTTACTGCAACACTACCTGCAATGTCCTAATCGCAAAAAATTGCTGATCTCGGGGTGGATTACTGCACAGCAGAACAAATGTTTGAAAGAGAAAAACGCTAATTTGAAGAAAAACATGTGTGAACTGTGCACTTTTGCGGTTTCGCAATTTCTTTGAATTGAATTTTTTTTTTTTTAACCCACATAAGCAATCTTGGAATACACTTTGGCCTAACATTCAAAAAGGGATCTCGATGACCGTTTATAAAGTGACTTTGTCAACCTACAAAACAAAATACTAGACACGAAAAAAGGTTCATTTCTTTATTTACCCTGTAGGTGCACATACGCCTCTAAATGTTTGCGCAACGAAAGCAAACGTCTTGAGACTACAGCCTCAAGCAAAAGTCAAGCGCTTGAGCTGAAGCTGATGAGAACCGTCGATAAAACAGTAGGCAGAATCCTGCTCTCCTATCCTTTCAGATACCAAGCCCAGCGCTATACCAAATTCCACTATATGTGCAAATTCATTAACGACGATTAATCAAGAATCTGACCTAAGGCTAGCCCAACGAGACCGATTCTTCATGTATTCATACCAGCTGATGCTCCTCATTCAGATGTAAATAGGTTCCTCTCAGATAGCACAATAATCATTACGCATCAAAAGTCATCACCTACAATAACATGAGCCAACGATAAATTAAAATGAAAATTGCAAGAGCGTATTGCCTGCAGCAACATTACTGAATGCTAGATAGCGAAAATGAATCCCCAAAATGGCCACATAATAGGAAATGTGCGCATTCAAAAAAAAGAGGGGCACTAATTTAGAGCGATAGATGGCTGCTGAGAGCACAACGCATAAAACACAGAGATGGGAGAAATGAAAGAGGATAGAGACGCGATGAGGCTATTCAACAGAGGTCAACTGAAACGAGACAGCTTCTCGCATATACCCTATCGCCGACGTTCACTAGGCATGTTCGTGGTGTGCCAAATATTCATGTTTAGCGTGCTATTTCATCAAGTGGTCACTCTACTCGTACGTCAATCCATAAAACAACTTTAGAAATGAATTAAGTGAAATGAATTCAATTCGGTAACAATTACATCCAAATATCCGAAGATGATGACTATGAAAACTTCAGTTGCAATGATGCCTACATATTTAGGCGCTCATCAACAAACCGAATGTCCATCCTCCCCACCCTTGCCGCCCTCGGATCGCCCGCAAGCATCCGCAACGAAATTGTTTAACCCGAAAAGTTTAAAAAGGATGCATCTGGTAGTATAGAAACTTTGCCTATCCCATCCCCTCCCGACATAAAGAGGAGACAGGTGCAAACCTCTTAGCTTTTCAGAATTGACATCCTGCATAAAGTATGTTCTAAATTTCCTCTGGATAAGTTTAATGGCGACCCGAGGATCTTTCAAAGGACAAATAAGCTGATCTTACTGATAGGCCAAAGCATTTCACTTGTCAAAGCATCGTTTTTGCAATCAAGAAGCTCATCAACGAAGACTAATGGCAACATGAAAATATGATTACTTCTATGCATGAGCAATTGTATATAATATAAGCTCATATCTAAACGCTCCAAATTTGGAGTCTTAAATTGTTAATTGCTACGCACCTCTAAAAGATCACCCATTAAAAACTACCTTAAGCGAATATCCTCGTTAGTTATCTCCATGCATACAAAGTTATCCGTTCCCTGGAATTTCCTTCGTAAATTTTTCTAAAATCGTTGCATCATTTTTCATTTATGCCAAAAAAAGAGTACAATCTCCGCTCTCCATAACAAGAAATGATGTCTGGAAGGAGCACTTTCGTTAAAAGCAACGAATAATTGCCGAATTAATCTCAGTATGCATTGGTGCATAAATCTATTCCATTAGCTCAACATCACGAATCGGTGAGACGAATAAGGAGGTCCAGTTTGAATAGTAGCGCCGATTCTTTTAAAAAGATATGCCACTCACTATGATAGAAATAGGTGAAGCGTCGTTTCCGGTAAAATCGTGTGTTATGAAGAAGTTTACGATCGTATTCGTTGATTCTTGGTGGTAATCGCTAAATGTTGTTGCCCAAATTTCTGATGCAAATTAATCTTTCATACAGAATGAATCCTTTGAAAACAGACGCTATTGATATTGAGGGTGGAAGTTAATCCTAGGATATCATTGCCAAGACGCTGATGTCGATCTAAATGGACTAAAGGAAGAGTCACAATGTATAGCAAATGTTTAGCTGATTAGGATAGATGGCCACAAAGTGAAACGTCGATTATAAGATTCGACCTTACTTCACTAATAAACGAGGTTTCAAAATACATCATCCATTTGACGAAAGCCTTTTTAGAGGTCCAATTAGACCATATCTGTATTCTCACTTCTTAGTCAACAATATTCAAAGCGAAGAACACAGAGCAAAGTTGTTTACTGAAGTGAAAACAAGTGGGAAGTAAACGAAAAGAAAAATTCCCGTGGAATGCACCTTCAATCAAA
This sequence comes from Baylisascaris procyonis, assembly GCA_037389465.1. Taxonomy (NCBI): domain Eukaryota; kingdom Metazoa; phylum Nematoda; class Chromadorea; order Rhabditida; family Ascarididae; genus Baylisascaris; species Baylisascaris procyonis. The sequence continues at coordinate 451,919 of JAZARR010000105.1, forward strand.
TTCATACTGAATCATAGATACAAAAATGCAATGATGGACGAGCACTGATGAGGGGAGCGACAGAATCATTTTCGGGCATCACGATCACAAATGAATAAAGGAGAAAAATTTTATGTGAAAGTGGAAGAAATTGATAAGAATGAGGAACTTAGTGCCATGACCGACTTCCCCTCTAGACGTTATTCTTGTGCCGATCACTGCTACACAGCAATCTAGCAAGAGTCCAGACAGGTCTTATACTTGCATATGACGCAAAATCTACTCGGATAAAAATTGATGAAAGTGCGGCAAAACGTTTAACTATCACGCAAAGGTCATCACGTTGATTCGCTGTGCGAATCCAAGTTTTCATAAAAGCTGCTAGACCTAACAGCACTATATACAGTCATAAGATACCTCTCGCAAAAAAACAGCGCCGAAATTAGGAACACGGCGTTCCAAATCTGAATGAGATCACTGAACACAATTCAGAAATTATTAAACACAAGAATCAATTCACTGGAATAACAACTTCACACGCATTATATGAACAAATACTCATTTACCATCAGCAAAGCGCTCTTACTTGCTTAGTACGGAATAGATATATGAGCCAATTAATTAAAGCAATAAAGATGATCCAACCTCAGTAGACATCTCGAGAGTAACACCCTGCGCTCGGTCGTCCAGATGGTACACAGTTTTCACTCGACGGCTATAGCAGTTGCACCGATTCTGGACAGTGTCGTTGGTCGACTAATATAATCACTCCCTAAAAATATTTGGTTAAAATAAAGCAAGCATAGAAAAGATATACCATCGCTGAATGCTGTAAACGAATTGAAGACGACAAAAATTATGGGAGCAACATCAATTATAATGATTTTCGATGAGAATGAGGAAGGGTATGGAAGGTTTAGTTTCGAAACGTTTTGGGTGTCAATAAATATGATATATCTGTAACGATGAAAATCGATTAAGCGAACACCGAATTTGTTTTAGCATGCAGATGCAGTAATACTGTAACAACATAACATAAAGTTTATGTAAATATTAACGCCGGCGAATATTTCAAATAAGTAAAGAAATTGAAAGGTAGATGAAAAAATGTGCATTAATAATGTAACGCTGAAAAATTTGCTTTGAATAAATGCATTTTCTTTTTCGCGAAAACACAACAAGTTAGCTGATTAGGTACATCGCATTTTTTGGGCTTTAAGAAAACCTTAAGTATCGAAAACTTCTAAACAACTGGGTAAACAATTTGCCGATGTATACGAAACGCAACGCAATTATTACTTTATTAACGTCTATCATTGAATTCTCCCATTGTCATAAGCCGATTCGATAACTGTCATCAAAATGGCTCAAATCGATCAATGGTAATGGATGTGGATCATTCGTCGGAACTATAGCAGTTGCTCTTTGAGGATGGCCATACGGCTAAAATATCTCCACCAATCACTGAATAAGATCAAAGAAAAAGAATCCCACAACTAAACTGCTTCGACTAACCGAAAAACTTCGATTAAACAAAATACAGTCCCGCAGCATACAACTTCACTTCCATAAACATAAACATCATCAACTTAGCAACCTTCCTGTTAATACTAATATAGGATATTAGTGTTCTCTTGCCCTTTCTTATCTCTTGGATGAATCAAAACGAATAAGCGCCGTTCCGAACCCACACCAAATGGCAAACTATTTCCCAACATCCTGGTTATAGCAGGCTGGAACGCTATGAGAGGTGTTAGGAAACTGGAAGGATGCTTCCTTTGCACCTCTCCTTGTCTTCTATTTTCCGTCTTTCCACTGTCTTCTTTATCAATAAGGACAACGACAGGCAATCTCCAAATATCCCTCTCTAACCGGGGGATGGGGGGGAGGGGGGGGGGTGTAAGATATGAGTCTCACAGTACTCAACTGCAAGCCTATAACTGAGGAGGGGTCATGAAAAAGTCTTCTGAGGAATTAAAAAGTTACGAAGAAACGACAGGCATGTGAGGGAAGAAAGACGAAATTCCGATTGAAATTCGAAGCCGATGCCATGATACAAAAAACAGAAGCAAGTTCATCACATAAATATGGCTGTATAATAAAACCCTTCATAAAATATTCTCTATACAACGTCAACGGCTCGTATATAACCGGAATGATCACTATAACGACTAATGAATGAAACGTACCTTACTCGATCTTAGTTTTATTTTGCTTTCATTTTCAAGAAATATTCTTTGAGTTTTTCACTGAAATACTCGTAATAAGCATCATATTTTACCACCTCATTTATATCAACTTCAATAAACTCTGCAACAATTTCGGGTAATTCAACCCTAGAAGGAAGAAAAATTTTGAAATGACTATTTGAAAGAAGTACAACACATTTCTAACTCAATAAAATAACGAATCGACCGACAGAAAAAAAAAAGAAGGAAGAAAAGAGCAAATAAAATCTGACGCAACTGATAACTGCTATACTATGACACATCACAAACAATGTCAAAACAAATGACACTAACGCAACCAATGCGACTGAATGAAATGGGGGAAAAAAATTATTTCATCTGCATTGTTTATATCCTTGTATATGTTGCATATTCACCGATATAGTCCTAAAATTAGCGATAGCGCAAATGTCGAGAAAAAAGAGAAAAAAAAAAACTTCATTTCTATCCTTCTAAACAACCATCAAAATTTCGCAGTCACTTGCGCCGTCTGTTGCCTTTCCGAGGTACCGCTTAAACAATACGTTTAGATAAGCCCTCTCAAACCTGAACATATGTTATGGAGGTGAAAAGGGAAAATAGACGGCATAAATGCGAAGCGCCAAGTGGAAAATTTGGGTATTAAACTTTTATGCTAGTTTCAACAAGTTATGAAATAAAGTGTCGCATATCTCGTGATCAGTGCTGAGTATTTCGCTTCATACCTCCGTTAACATCTAATACTCCAGTGATGGCTAATATATTTTCCTGCCTATTTCGAAAACACTACAAAAAATTCGCTAATCTTTTCAAATATTAGCCCTCACGTATATCCACAATCTTCGACCTACTTGTGCAATCTTATGTTTCAATCACTAAATAACCGGCTAATGCTTTCTCATCACTTTTTTCTTTACTAATATATAATGAGCATGCCCTATTTCAGTTGTTATAACTGCCTCAACGTACTCCGCTGAAAAATTAAACCCAAAAAAACCTGCTCAAAAACTTCGCTCTCCATCCACCGCACCTGCCCGAAAAAAAAAACCTGACACACTGAGCGTTAGGGATGTGACATTACACTAATGAAGTTACCTCAACTTATAGTCATTACCCTCAAAGAGATTATTTTTTGAGGGCTCATATTTTATTGAACTTTGTTATAAAATAATCTGCTTATGCATTCTTCGTTGTTTTATTCATAAAAATCTACAATTTCCTATTTTTTTAAATCAAATCCCCATGAAAATTGTAGCATAAAGATCTCAAATTTAGTCAGACCATTTAAATTGCAGTAGGGTGGTTTTCTTTTCAAGAGTAAATCAATTCAAAGAATGAAATATTTTAGCAGCCCATTTATGTCACCAATTAGATTCATACATTATGAATGGAATCATTATTACGCGAAACTAATATATTCAAATAAATACGCATATCCTTCGTTTTCACCTTTATAGGCAGATAGATACTACCCAAATGCAGTTTATATTCAAACAAATAATTTACCAACAAAACAAAGTATTTTGGGCGAATATATCAAGTTGCAAATTGTGATCATATTTCCAATGAAAACAATTTATACCCAAACCAGACTTAGCAATAGCTTTATTTGCTGAGTTCGAGCATCTCGCATAGTGGTGACCATAAAACTAATTGGGACATATTCAGAGATAAGATTTGACTGATCCTCCTTAAATAGTGATGCTCCAACTGTTGTCTTCCAAGCGTTGGAATAATGCCCCATATTTGACTATGCATAACAACGATGATAGAATGCAACAAAGATCACTTTTGAATACGCTTCACTTCTTTCGAAATTGATAACTCAACGTGAAACATAGCATAGACAATCAAGCGATTATGTCGAATATTCTCACTAAATATCGTTACGATAATTTCATTGATTCTTGAATGAAAACTAACAGACAAACAGACAGGACATACAAATACATGCATATATCCATATATATGCGCAAACACGATATTGCTAACAATATGCTTGTGCTAATGAAGTTTGTAAACGCCTATAAAAGGAATACTAGGGGGATTGAAATCATACGCGAAACTCGAATATATTTGATCGATGGTTTTCCCCGTAGTATTTTTTACAAATTTCTGATTATAGTGGCCTCATGTTAGCGCATATTTTGGCGCATACCTGTGCTTGTCTGGCCAATAATTCCAACTCATAAACCATAAAGTTACGCCAGTGAAATCCTCTCGGTATCCACTAATTGCTAGCGTGAGCAACTACACCGAAGTTTATTATGATTCGTCATGTTCCATGCAAGTTAATGACAATTAAATGTGCTATTAAATCTGCAAATATGATCTCTTCAATTACCGACCTAATGCATCAAAAAAATAATAATAATAATAAATAAATAAATAAATAAATAAATAAATAAATAAACAAATGAAAATAATAAAACAAAAAACAATTGGGCCCAAGATCGTATAGCTTCTCAATTTTGTAAAACAAAACGCCCTTTTTGATTCCCACAAATTTTTTAAAACTTTTTCGAATAATCAACGGAGAGCATAGGCAGAAATCAAAGAATACAGATCATGCCAACATCACCCTAGGCAAGCTCTTCTAGCGGTCCAAAAACTGACAATTTCAATTGATTACAGGCTGGATTGCATGAAGCGCATATTATATCATTCACCTTCTCTTATGTCGTTGCTTCTTGATTAGCAAATTCGTCACAAAACGATTAACTCTGATAGATGATTCAGCTAAATAACTATTTAATAGTCGATCTCACGACTGAAATACTACCCAAGTGGGTTAATTGGCCAACCGGATCATCTAATTATATGCGAATGAATTTATTCATCCATTGATTCTAAGCGATACGCTCATACATATATATATATAAAGAAATATGCATTCGAATTAGATAACCTAATGAAAACGTCACAAATAATTCAAGTATAAATCTCGTTGATATCACAATGATTAGCTAATGCACATAAAAGAGACGCATATAGAAGAACAAGTATTCGCGATTGAGATGAAATTCAACAATAATGAATGAAAATAAGTAATGAGAATTAAAAATGAGGAAAAAAAAAAGTTCGATGTTAGAAGATTATAAAAAAAAAAACATCCAATGGAATAAAATATCATTTAGTCGTTTAGCAATATTCAACGAGGCAATGAGATCGTACTTAATACGGCGATACTCAGATGATTTAATATAGCGCTAGATATATTTTAGCATAAAGTGAAACACTTTTTGTGAATTGTATACTAAATTTTAATAAATAAAATAGACTATTTTTGTGTACTTGACGCATTGAAATAATAGAAAAATTATATTTTTAAAAAATAGAACACAATTTGAAAACGCTAGTGAAAGAATATTTTCTTTAGTAGTTAATACCCTTATTTCATTACTAAAAGAAGCACTCATCATTAAGAGTATTATGAGTTTAAAAGCTCAAAACGAAATCATTTCCCTAATATTTTATGCTCTTATTATAAAAAAAAAAAAAAAAATCGAAGAAAAACTTTGGCATTTGAAAATGTTTGAAGAAATTACATAAATATTTGAGGAAACTCATTTCAAAACTCAGCCGATGCATCATACCATTGATGCAACGTTCATAGTAAATTTCATCGTCATAAATGCAAATCGACGTATTCAATCATCAAGATCTGCTTCGTGGAGAACTTGATTGATAATCACACGCATACCATGCCACGTTTCCTGAACGGTTGGTAATAACCAATGTGGTTTCATTTGAAATCCGAACCAAGCTGAAATATATATATATATATTAAATTGGTCGCCATGAGTTATGCATTGCTTAGATGCTTAAAACATACGGCTAACATGATTCTTCAACTCAATAATTGCATAGAATAACCTCAAATGGCAAAAAAAAACATAAATTAGGATGGGAGAGCAAAAGAAAGTTGGTGATCGATCAAATGAATGCCAATTAAACATAGAAATAAGTGGATATGCATATAAAACAGAAAGGCAATCACCAGTATATGAATCGAACAAAATAATTTTCCATTCAAAAAAAAAAAAAAGAAAAAAAGAAAGCAAACGCCTACAAACTGCGGGTGGCCATTTGCTATAAGTCGTTCTATTTAAATACGCACATAGGCCAAATATCCGTCAAGTGCAATCACGGAGGACCGAAAACTTTGGGACTCAAATATTCAGCGATCAATACATAAGTACAAACAAAAGTATTCAGTCAATTGAATACCAATCTGTATTTTGGGAGAGGGGGGGGGGGGGGGACGGGATGCAAATTTAACAAAAGCGATTACGAGGTATGGACTTACAGGATAATCGCGGAGGTAATTCGACAACATATACATATTTAGTTGGCGTGAACTTTTTGATCCAGTCAATTGCTCCGCCTGTAGCCGGTGCTGCAATAAACACCCTTCGATAGACGCCTTGAATCCTCCTATGTGGACTTGATGCGAATAGAGTGACTAATGTCCAATGTTAAATAAGAGAAAGAAAACTGAATAGCACAACTTGCAATAACCGACTAAGATGGAGTGGTTTAATACCGAAATGAGCTAATAAATTGTCACTATGCGCTTACAAGAGTCTCAATGCCGTTGTCTTTAATAAAACGGAAATTGAATAGGCGTTGATAGTTATAAGATAATCTTAAAGAACATTGCAAATGCAGCATAGATGTACAAACAATTTCGAAAAACTATGCCACAAACGCTACGAAGAGCAGGTAAATTTTAGTGACAGACAGAATAGTGAAATTAACGCAACAATATATTTCGTTCTGTTCTTTTATCTTAGAAAAAATCAATAGGTGTTGACGAGTTAAATTATATGCTATGTTGCTTCTATCAAATCCTATGAAAATTGTTCAATTTAAACGAGTTAGAATGCGAGAACGATTGCTTTCAATATCGAAAATTCAATGCAGCAATACATTAAGCGTTCTATTTACCGTTTTTTGAATCGCCGAATTAGGATTTATTGGGGCAATAAGAAAAATTATTCTTTTAATAAAAGAAAAAAAAACCTACCAAGAATGTCGGCAGCTGTGCCAACCTTATATTTAGTGCCTCTGAAAGCTCGAATCTCGGCAACTGCTTTCTCAGCAAGACTCCTCTAAAAATATAAAAATTTTAGTTAAAATAAATAAAAAATAATACCTCAGCCTAATATAAAAATTAATGATGAAGTATATGAGAAAGTTTGAAACATTATGCGTATTTTTGATCAACGAATTGTTGATGGGTGATTATCAAATAAAAAAGAAATGATAAGAACAATAAAATCGCATAAAACGATAAACGAAAATTAAATAATATGATGCTATAAAATTTCGCAAAGAATCTTCAAAGGAGCAATCATAATGAATTCGATGCACATAAATATAAATATGAACAATGAGTACTTACAAGGTCATGAACATCTTTAGGATAGTTTCGGCGCTGATGATTATATGGGAAAATGAAGAGTTGCCCATACGTGTGCAAACTCACTAACGCATCCAATCTGCCGTATATCTCTGACGAGAACATGAAGTCACGAACGGCGCTAAAATAATTTCTAAATGAAGTTATCGCAATGTACGATTCGCATGAAACCTCTTTACATGCAACAAATTTTATGCAAAAAATATGCATAAGTTAAAATGCGACCGAATTTCGAGATACCAAAGAAGAAACAGCTAAGCACTTCATGCTTATGTAATGGCATCACAACCGCTATCAATTGAAAATCTTTGTGTTTTTGAGGAAAACTTGCAAGTTTTTCGTGTACAATTATGTCAGCATAAAGGTCTTAAATACAGCTCACCTAAGCCATACACTGCAACCATTCAATTTTCTTCGACGTTCCAATGACTACTGCTTTTTTTTTTCACGCTTCGTTCTTCCACTGCTAGAGCTTTTGTATAAAAGAATTTGCTAAACATATATCTCAAAGACTTCCACTATATCATCAGAGAAAGCGAAACGCAACTTGTCAGGAGGTTATAACGCCTAGCGCATAGAAAAGAATGGCAGAAATATGAGGCAAACGCTGTGCTCAATATCGTTGCAAATATGTCGAAAAGAGGGGAGACCACAGATTGGGAAAGGTCTAAGGAGATGGAGTTATTATTATAACACCAAAAAATTTCACTTAGAACGGCTTCCAGCGAAAAATCACGTCATTCACAAATGTATTCGGAGGTGCATTGTCACAATACTTTTAAAGTTTTGTCATTCGAAAATTTAACTCCGAGAACTGCACTCAACTCTTTTTAGTATTCCATAATCATGGGGATCGCGATGTCTCCGCGCATTTTTTGGTTCCCATCTCTTGGCTCTGACATAGAATGCAATTGTCTAATCAGCTGTCTTCCATCTTTCTCTAAACTGACCGATTAGAAAAGACGCAATTCAAGTATAAACATACCGTGTCTCAGGCTCACTGAACGGATAAGGTCCTTGAAATTCATCGGAACATGGATTATTATATGGGACAGAGTGTGGCGTAAAAGCAAAATCGAAATTTCTATTAAGATCAACGCCCATACAGCAAACATCCTCACGACTACCAAGACGGCCAGTACAGTTTTCGGGTGCTCTATTCTTCCGCCAATGCCGTATCTGAAAATTTCGATTATAATACGCAATGTTTACATTACATATTTCTATACGGAAATCGAATCAGTGGTGGATAAGTAGTTGAAAATGAGTTCAATTAAATTGAAGATAACAGCGATTCATATCGACAGCATTCATTCACGATAGGAGGGATATTTCTGAGGAATTGAAACTCCAATTTCAAAAACAATGCAAGAAATGATTGAAAATTGGGAAAAAAAAAGTGGAATCCTTAGAGTCAATGAAAAAATTTCAAGCGAATTCAGCAGCGCAAAATAGACCTATAATATCTTGCAATATACTATCGAAGTAAACCTTGGTACTAATGCATATCGTTGATTATTTTGCTCACAATTTAAGGTTATATCAGCGTGTGCTCTGCCTTTCAATGAATGCTGTCTGCGAGACTACCTATAAGGCGATATGTGCTTCATTCAAACAGTAATAGCTATAAATTCAGCAAGAAAACTTTTAAAATTCACTAACTAGTCCTTCATCGGAGGTAAGAGAATATTCGAAGCCATCCGGATTCAATACCGGAAATATGTAAATATTCAGCTTGTTGATATAGTTTGTTATGCTCTCGTCGATGCCGTAATTGGTAACGAGCTGCAAATGAATCCACAACACTCTAGCATACGGCAAATATATTTGCTTTATGGTTCTCAACGTCGATTTAACCACTAATAAATGAAAACTTCAGAGCGTCTATAGTTGGGAACACTTGAGAGCACTATGAAAATGTCTATAATGGATACCGAATGCTAATAATTAACGAGTACTTGTTAAGCAGCTAACAACCTCGTTCACCAACATAAAAAGTTGTGCGATCCCTACAAGAAATTAAACTTTGCAAACCAGAAATTACTCTTTCCCTTCCCTGTCGTGTCTCATTCCAACTCAATAAAGAATATTAGTAGGCGAGAATGTAACCTAACACATGCAGTTTGCTCTCAACATGCTCTCTGAGAAAACCCTCAAGCAGTTGTTTTAAGCGTAGCACAATATTGAAGTCAACGATAATGTCGTGTTAAAATGTCCCTATCATTACTTGGCCACGTCAATGGAAAAGTTTCTTTTAAGATAAAGAGTTTTAAAGTAAAATCGAAGCACCTGGTCAATGAAAAAGATGGCGGCGTGGAATGCAGGCCATTCTCTCGCATGATTCCCTCCATCGAACCATACGGCCCGCTTGTTTATCGCATTGGACGGATAGCCGATCTGAAGAGGAATTTTTTTTTTTTTTTTTGAAGAATGGATAACGATGAGCTTCCAAGACCACTTATTCTAGTCTTTCAAGTTGCCGGCAATAAATCGAATTTATTTCCACCTACTACTTTTGCGGAAACAAAGGTTCAACGAAAAAAAACCTCTCCAATTCAGATTTTCTACCTTTTTTACGGTTTGACCGACTAAGTGTAGTGCGCAATATCTAACGAGTCGGCACCACAAGAATTCGCGTATTTCGTTGATAAATTATGATATTTCAACCGAACAAAATACGGACTACGAAAGTCAAATATGATCGCAAGTATAGTCAGTATCAGCTTCATATTAATTGTACACATTTTACACTCTCACAACGAGTGATCAATTCTGCATCACATTCATTTCCGCATAAACAACATTGAAAAATTCAATGGTTGTCTGCAACGAAATAGACACATCAAAACCGGCTTATAGTAAGTGAATGAAAAAAAGCATCGCTGAGAATAGTGCAAAATGAAATATTTACACTCAACTTTTAAAAAAAAAGCGTGTTCACTCCACCGCTTTTTTTTTCGACTACACCTCTCTCAACCTTGAAATTGTGTATGTAGTTAGAAATTCATCGTTTCCGGTTTTTTTTTTGAATTAGTAGTTGAAATACTCAAAAATTTCTCCTCTCTATTTAGTTGATCACCTAGTATAATATATGACATCAATAGGAATTAAATAAAGACGTCATATCATTGTTAATAAAATATGCGCTCTTAGCAATTCCACATAGTATCAATCAAGAATTTACATAAACGACGAGTAATAATGCAAGGATGCTCACTCATCGAGAATTTGCCTTCTCTGACAGCGCGCCCCTCCCCTCCCCCCCCCCCTTCCCCCCCATTGAATAGGCACATTTTTTAATGTATTTCTTGCTCTCAAAAAAACATTATCCCTATCAAATTTCTTTAAACTGTCTCTTCTGGATCACAAGTCGGAAATGCTTAATATGCAAGCAATAGACAACACATGCGACACGCACATACATACTCACAGACAGATAAGGAGGACACTCGAGACATAAGCTTTCGTTATTTTGGAGGTTACAAAGAATTTTATCATTTTCGCTAATAAACATTTGGAATTTAATAATTTCGCAGCAGGAAACTTTTATATACAACAGAGAATGAAAAAAAAAATGTATTTGTTGCTTTCAAAAAAAAAAAAAAAAAAAAAAAAAGGAAAACTAATTGAACAAACGGTGAAAAAATGGCAATATTGTTGGATCTAAAGTTGAAAAGTTTTTTGTAAGCGTATCGTGGCACCATTTTCAGTGTGAATAAATCTGCATCTACCGCCAATCTTATCGTTTCAACATACCGTAAAAAAACATGAGCATTATTGCAAAAAATATGCTGTGACCGCCATTTATGAAAACATTCTTAAAAACAAATTCGACACTTGAAGTGAGAAGAACGGATAAAGAAATAGAAAAATTCATAGCATATGATAAGTGACTGAAGGAATGCCACAATTTTGATGTTATGATGAGTGATCTGAACGAAGTAAATGTATACCTTGAGTCCAAGCAGTTTACGTCCTTCATGTGTTGTTCCGATATCACGAAGTTGTACAAATTCTGGATTCATTGTAGCCACATTCAGCATATATCGTTTTATTTCGTAGTAGCCGTGGTAACGATCGAAATCGAACTGAGGCGTCCTGCCATGTTCTTTACTTAACGTTGTTCGCCTAAAACATGCAATTTGACAGTTGCGCCAGATGCGCTCTACCTTCAAGGAGCAAATTGTACATGTGCTTTACAAGAGCATCTTCCCATCCATAATTATCATCTCACCTTATATATACGTATAACTTACAGGTTTGAGGTTCGATGTTTGATATTGAGTGCAATTTTACCTCTTGACATTTTCGCATGCGATAAAGGACAATTCGCATGAGACAAAGGTGGGATTTCGTTGCCCTCCTCGGATCCGTTAACGAAAACAGCTTCAAACGCTAACTCAGCAAGACACATTGGAAGCAGTGAATGATGCAACAAAATCATAACAACGTCGTCGATTGCTATCTTATAAAGAAAAAAGCCTCGGTTACAGAACAATAAATTCGTCTCACTTTCTTTAGCGAAATGCTGAAGACAACGCAATAATAGTGCTCAAAAATTATTTTCTTTGAGATATTTGCACAAAGTGGAGATCATTTTCTGATTTCGCAAAATACGATTCTGAAATATGCGAAAAAAAAAAATCAGTGCCAACTTAAAATGCTGCACTATAGATTGATTGAAAATTTGCTGAGGTAATTGATAGAACAGCATGCATAAGACGAATAGAGTGGAAATTTGAAAATGAAAGGTTAACTTCGATGCGGAAATTTGAGGAGTATTCAGAGAAAATCAATAAATAAACAGGCTTAGTGGATCAATTTTGTAGAACTTTTCAAAAAGTTGCAAAAAATTTGACAATAATTGCTCATCTATAAATGTTTCATTAGCAATGCGATGTACCTTACTACTGCTTACGTTAGTGCATAGAAACGCTTCTATTCACCTCTTCCAATCACAACTTGGAACTTAGCTAAATGAATCATAATAAACATTTATGACAATCGTTCTATATGTAAGTTAGCGCAATTATTGAAAGTTTCAAAAGTGGATATACAAACGTGTAATATAGACCAGCCGGCTATAGACCAAGCCGGAATAGTGGCCGTATAAGGTAAGTCAAAAAAGGTAAAGAGCATATATGCAGATCAAACTACCACCCAGCATGGGTCGTGAGGCTAGCCTGAGGCAGAGTCGGGAAGGTATGAAGGGGATTGATGTGCTCATGTATTCATTCCAGCTACTAGGTTGTTCGTAAGACCGTGTGGGCCTACGTGTGGCCATTGGAGTGCGTGGGAAGATCTGCGGTAGAATGGAGTTTGCCAAGTGCGACTACGGGATCGTGCTGACAATCGAAGCATCCTCGTGAATGAATTCCTACTTGTTTATCACCTTATAGTATAAGTGTGATAAACTGTTCACCCTTACACCTATGTCGTCTCGCAGTTTACTTGACCGCATCTTGACAGACAATGCAGATTTTCAAGGAGACTTAGATGACTAGACAAACCAAGGGCAGCTGTCCCTAAGAAATGCACAAATAATTGTGAGAAATGACAGATGGCATGTTAACCAACAGCAATTACATTCCAATTTTCTCAACCAATCCCAGATATATGCAAATTTTTGAAGAAATGAGTCAACGTTGGATGAAAGCAGCGTATGAATCAACATATGTTCGCGTTTATTAGCAAAAACCTCATAAAATGCTAAGAATTTAACAACAAAAAAGATAGTATTAAATTTTCCCATCCAGATCATTCAAACTATTCTTACAAAAGTTGTTCACGCTCATAAGAAAAAGTGAACCAAATTTGCATTAATGTGCCGTTGAATTTTTGATTTATTACACCAACTCCTAATAGTGATTTACCCCTATGCTCTTTTCTGACTTACAGCTTGCTGTAACAAATGCAAACGAAACAGATAGCAATGCCATATCCTTGATTGTATGTTTAAGTTGCTCAACGAAAAGTGTCGTCAAGAATTCTTCAACACAATTGTATCATTAAGACAGCACAGACCGAATATGGCCCAATTGAATATTGAAAAGCGCAATTCAGGCTGTCACAATCCAGTTCTCACCAGCCGTTGCGACAACAAAGTCTCACTTCCATTTTCCATTTACTAGAACCACATACTTCCCTTCCCCACCCAGCCCCGTTTCCAACTCTCTTGCTCTATCCAAACCGACTCGGTCAACTTCATCAACGTCACATATCATCACATTGAAGAGCTCAAGTTTCACTGTTTGAGATAATGCCTATCCCTTCAGAACACAAGAAATTCTCTTACCCTTCAGCACACAGTATCGCATTGATGGCAAATACAAGTGCGAGCATCAGGTGAGGATGTGATGAACACGGCTCTCGTTGCAATACACTAGAATGTAACGACAATCTAGACGGCCTCAATGGAACGGTGGCAAAGCGACGGCGTTGAATACATACACTGACATCGGCTGATCGTAATACACTCCTGAAAACGTACTACATGAGAAAAGATGCACACAGCCTGCCCCTTAATGAACGCTTCCTTCTCTTTTTTTTTCTTTTACTCCTCTTCCTTTTCATTTCCCTCACTCTTCACGCTCTTATTACTAATCATCATTTGATCGTTTTTCATTATGCTTCCAATGTAGTGCGTTATACGACAATTTTTGAAATTTTAATAAACGTTAACGGAAACTAAAACTAAAACTGAATAAGTTATGTACGAAACTACGACAATCATATCACTGGCCTCAAGACTATGTCGGCAGGAAGAAGTAAATACTGGAATCCATCTAACGCTCCTATACACATCCCGAGGACAGATCACGTATTGCAACCTCTGTTTCAACAATAAGCACAGTCAAAGCCTTCACTGATCTCACGCCCCAACCTTATCTCTACTTCCCCATCGCTTCTTTTACTATATATGCGTAATCCCCACCAACTACCGCCCTCTCCTCCCTGGTAAAATACGTATGAGAGAAATGCTGCAAGGGATAGGGGTATATAACGATAGCGAAGCATATAACTGATCGGAGCATAAACGTTAGAAATAAGACGGTAAATCAGGATGGCAATGCTATTTTTGAGCTTCTATTTGCCAAGAAGCGTGGATTTAAAAAGGTTTTCTGAAGGCAAATCAACTGGAAATCCTTTCACGGTTTCACGCTCAACGAATGTGGAAGGGGCGGAAACGATGTTTTTTTTTCCTCACTTCAAAATCATTTATAAGCGAATATTTTTAGAGAAAAAAAAAGCAAATCACAAAAAGCGATAAAGATATTGTAGGTTAAAAAGTTTTCCTATTCGTAGAAGATTCAATTTCTAAGTGGCGCAAAATATTCATTGCACCTCGACCACGTACTAATTCAGCTAGAAAATTGAAAAGGTTTTTTTTTTAGCATTAAAACAGAAGTAGTTATGAATTAAGAAAGCGTAAATACCAGGAATACGTTTAATAGAGAGCCACCACTCACCTAGACGACATCCTTCGTGCATCCACTCGCATTGCTGAACCGGTTCATGAAACGTGCCGCAGTGGTTCAATTTACTTTCTAACTGACATCCACACATTCCAACAATTTGTCATCATACTAAATTTGTATTTCAACGGTTAGGTGTTCGATCAGCGAGACGATTCTCTCTCGTTAATAAAACAAACGTTCTACCATTTATGAACGATTACATGAAGAGTAACGCACTCGTTGATCGAGTATTGATGAAAATCGTTGAAGAAAAATATCACACGATTAGTGCATCTTTATTTCTGCATCTTTAATTTCTTAGGACATCCATTGTTGAGCATAATAAAATCTAACCACATAGATGTAAATCTTGAATTGCAACTTAACTACGAAGGAGGTTTTTCAAATTTTCCAATTCGAATTTTAAGAGGAGCACAAATGTCGAAACATTCATTTGCCATCTCTATATTCGTATAATCTTATACGAATATGGAGATGGTATTTGCTCATCGAATGAAATCTTACTTTTTGTGGGAAATAATTTCGCATGAAAACTGTGAAAAATCTCAAGAGAAAACTTTCGAAAAATATCTAAGCAATTTTTTTTTTCTTAGCAATAAATTCTGCTAAAATTTTAGTGTCTCTTTGAAGTAACTTTCACATAAATCTAACAATAAATAATAAAGAATCTCCTTTTCAGAATTTTTTTTTTTTAGGAAATGCGATGTTTGTTTGGCTGAATAAACATATAAAAATTTAAACTCATTAAACTCTAAACAAAAAATTATCGCAACCTATATAAATACATTAAATAAAAATCGTAAGTTTAAAAAAAATTAAAAAATCATAAATTACCTCTCAAATTTCATCAAATGAAATAAACATTAGAAGTATTTCTACCATGAAAGCCTAACAATGATTATTTAAAACAACAAAAAAAAAAAAGAAAATCGCTAATTATGCACACATGAAATGTTATACGTTTAGGACAAATAGGGAAAACTTTTCTAGATGTCGCCTTCCCCCCCATTGGCAAAATTTTACCCATAAGCGGAACGCATATGAGATGGAACGCATATATATATCCGTTCCATCTCTCGTATATATATGCGCATATGTATATATGCGGAACGCATATACATATATATATATATATATATATATATATATATATATATATATATATATATATATATATATATATATATATAATTATTTACTCGATATTACTACATTATTACACTTTCGTGATTGTCAGCATTGACGTTATCACCGTTCAGACCTCTTTCTCTAAACACCTAAGAGGTGGGAAACGTGCCTATCGACAAGTAGCAATAAGCAATTTTATCGTGTGCCATCCAACGCTACAAAACGCTAAACAATTCAGCAAGTTACCACTAACGCGAAAGCGATTTTCTCCAATGTCAAACACTGCAAATGACAACTCAAAATATCCTTGTAAATTTCTGTGCCGAAACTTTCTCCATATGATAACTTGCATATCATTTTGTCCCTCGTGGTGAAAAAACTTCCTTTGGATCGGAGGGGGGAGGGATCGCAATGCACTACTCACTTTTCCTCGTTCCTTTTTTGCAATGAAAGGGTCAACGGATTTACTCCGCCGACGATGTCAAAAATTTAAAAAATAGAAAGAAAATTATTTTTGGTATTTTTGCGGCCGAAAATATCCTATGGCGACGATAATCTGAGCACTTCTGAAATTCTCGACAACGATCAATACCGAGTCCGATCGTGATCGAGAGTGGATTTATCTCGGACACATTCGCATGCTCGGCGAATCGGGTCCCGATCATGCAAAAAGACCGCCGACGCGTAAATATTGTTGGAAATTGAAAGAATTATAATCTGACAATGATTTACAGCAGAGTATATCCCACTTTTCGAAATAAAATTAAGTCCGATTGAATGTGCTTATTCTTGCTCTCAGTTGTTCCGTAATTTTTACTATCACTTCTACGCTTTCGGTTTGCTTTAGCTAAAACACGACTTACATCAATCACTGTTGTCATTAACATAGCTTGCTTAGGGCGTAATATCTGTGCATAGCCTATGCCCAGTCATCTAGCAGCAAGTATCAGCGATTCGCTTGATGCATTTGTAAGCGCTTCAGAAAGGAAGTGTACGGATTCTAACGTGCAAGATTTTTCTTCCGTTAATTCTCTGATTTTGCTGGATACGAAGCTACTCTTCCGCTGATTATATGAGTATGGGATGAGGCAGTATATGCCTTCCTTTTGGCAACGTATGCTTCCAAACATGAAATCATTGCACAATGCAGAAAAGAAAAACATTTAAACATATATATGCAATATATAGAAAAAAAAAAGAAAACAAAGTTACTTGTTGATGTCATAGACAAAATAATAATTGTATAAACAACACAAATGAAAGCATCGAATATGGCAAAGGAACGTGAGATCCCAACAAGCCGCCTTATAGTAAAAACATAAATCCACTAGCACAAACAATCGAAACAACCGCTTGCGAACATTGATCTTTGCAAAACTAAGCGATGCACTCAGAAATAACGAGATCATATCCACTCACTTATGCTCTCCTATCAGATCGTTGTTGTGCTTTCTTTGTTTATCGTTTAATTATCTCTACTTTTGAAATGCCATTACATTTTTGATCGTTATGCTCAGATCGGTATCCCAATAAAAACATCTCTTTGACCTACAATAAAACTCCTTTATAATACAAAAAAGAAGATCTACGCTTTAAAAGAAGCGCCTTTTTTTCTTTGACCATCCCATTTTGGCGGAGATGGATGAACATGTTCGATAACGATGAGATTTGTGATGACGTATGGTAGAGCGAAAATAAGAAAAACGCACATCATTGGACTATTACACCTTCTGTGTGTTCGATTGCTTTCGTCCAATATATTCTCTCTTTCTCTGTCTGTCTTACAATAGATACGTCAGTGGCAAAATTAGAAGTTACATATTTCTAGGGTAGCGATTTGTTACATTGGCTCTTTTAGTTGTTCGTTTCAATGAAGTGACTAGATGCTAAGTTTAGTTGATTAGCCCTATTACGGAGATGAATTTCTTTGAAATCCATCACTAATAACTTTTAAATTAGATGTAGCTGTGAATTGAGAAGCAACACAACAAACCTAAATGCTTCATTTCGCATTCTTGCAGGATCCTAGATTCATGGAAAAGGTATTCCACAAGAACCCGCATCTTGAAAACGAAGAGTTAGTCGAACAAGCGTTTCGATAACTTCCTCCAAATCGTATCAACTATTCAGTTAGAGCAACTATTTAACGATCGCAAGAAGATATTCGTTCGAGCATCTCGATCCTCAACCGTTAAGCAATAAGCTGTCATTTTTGAACTGCTCTAAGATAAAAAGGCAGTATCACTGACTTATAAATTAGTCCTTTTATAGTGGACCAGAAATAATAGCAACGTCAACCTTTTGCAAGCAATATCATTTCGCCAAAAGACAAAAAGAGTGCAAATATTCATAAGTGATAAAATATTTGCCACTATCGTAATGAAGAAATTTATGTTGAGCTTTTCGATGTCATAGCAGTTAAAGGTGTTTGCTTATCGATTGCCATCATTTGTATCTTTTCACGATCCTCCGCATATGTGTATCTCATTGCAAAGAATATGAATACACCAATTACGATTACCATAAGAATTGCGTAGACAAAGAATTCGATTGCCGGCTCAGCAACAATATGAGAGCCCGAAATCAACATATCGATCACATTGCCCATAAATACAGTCATTAGCCAAATTGCCTGAAAATATTATCGTTGATATCGTCTGAGTTTTGCATTCTTTTAGTAATGCTCATCTATTAATATGGTAATACTATTTGATAGACTTTGTATATCAATTCTGTCTTACACATTACTAAACTCATAACACTTCAAAAAGTCGTTTAGCTACGCATCTATATTTGAATGCCTCACGTTATTTAGTCGGAAAGAGCATCTCCAGTAGCAACGTGGAAGGATAGCAGGAGTCTCTTTTAACGAATCGTTCAATTCTAAAAAATTTATAACCAAGAGCAATTTTGTGTGAGATTTTTAGGTGTAAATCCTTATCAAATATATTGACACTCAGAGAACATCCATAATGCAAAAACAGATATGTCTATGTCTTCATAGTATCAATGATACATGAATACTCAGCGACACACTGCGCCCACCGATAAAACGATTCCATAATCAACGCAAGTTTATGAGCAGTCGAGTCTCAAAACGTCTAACATAGACAACCTTTACAGTGCATATCATCTCACGTTGCTAATAGGTCTTGCTAAATAGACGCATTGAATTTTTAATTTATAGAAGAAGATAGCAATGAAAACTTACTTGTAAAACAGATTTCATATTGGGCGTTGCTTGTGAGTAGGAGAACTCAAGTCCGGTCACTGAAAATAGCACTTCTCCGAGCGTAATCACAAAAAACTGCGGTAATTGCCAGAGCATATTCACGGTATTGGGTCGTACCACCGTATAGATATCCGCATTGCCTTCAGTGATATGCAACACATGCGCCGCTCCCATTTGCGCGTAGAACGTCCGACTATAGGGACATGTAAGCATTGAGCAGTTACCTGGACCGAATCTTAATGTATACTCCGGTGAACTGATCAATGCTGGTTGAATGTCGACAAATAATCCTGAAAGCTTGTTCTTTTTTTTTTGTTGACGGTCATTGCATATAAAATCATAAGACCGTCATGTGCAGCCATAAGCGAATCTATTATTGTTTTGTTTTTTGTGAATGCGCATTATAAAAGATCATTACTGCCATGTTTGTAGCATGCCTGTATTCGACAGCTATCAGTGCTTGATATTCGATGCAGGTTTCTTCGGTAGCTGTGCATTTTAGCTAGCTTGGCTTCGAGAGCCAACAAAAATTACGACGTGGGAACGGCAGTGTTTCATTTGCTTGTTTAATATCACATAGAAAAACCATGGAAATTTGGAAGAAATACGGTTCATGCCGTCTCATGATCACGATAAACCATAAATCACCTATGCATTTCATGATCTTTCAAAGTGAACAGCCAAGCGAAGGGAATACGAACCTCTCAAATAAATCGAATTAAACCTGGTAGATGTCCTACACTATCGACGTGGTGAGTGACCCAAGTCCAGTTATCTCAGTCCAGACTTTAGTAATTCTGTTCCAAAAGGTGAAAACAACAACAAATGTTGCATTAGTCGCTCACTATTAGAATGCACCTTCATATTCGCATACCGGATTCAGTGACCGTTTCTGCATGAAGTGCTCCTTTGTGATCGATGACGTAAAGATGGCCTCCATTGAGATCCGACCCTCCGGGTACTAGAAGGTAAAGCCGTGTACGACCGTTTTCTGATTTCTCGCAGCTGTACGGAAATATAGACATCGTACTCCTGAAATTTGTAGCATTTCAATGATATATTTACTAAAAATAGACACGTCCAGAAGCGCTGCTGTAAGTGCTGTAAACTCTGTCAGTCGGAATGGTTTCGCCTGCAATAAGTTCATGAACAGAAGTAATCATATAGCGCTAAATCAACTACCTACTTGTTGTTGGGTGACTCGAACAATCCAAGAACGTATCCGCTTGAAGATGCATTAAGCTCGATTTGGAATGGATTTCCATTTTCGCTAGCGACTGTATACGTCCCAGCAACTAGTGCGGTCTTGCCATAATTCAGTTGCGACCCGTTGATTGTATAGTGGAACGATGAGTTTCCAAATCGTTGCAGAAATACCTCACCATGAGCTGGTCGTGGTTCCATTGTCTTATTGACTTCCAGCTACAAATTGTTTCGCATATGGTTCCAAGTGCATTAATGTTATACGTTTAAAAGATGTCATAAGCAGTAGCGTAGGAGGAAAATTTTGAGTCAAACAAGGATGAAATACGTCCGAATCAATGGATACTAACGCTCAACGCAGAGAACCTTCAAGGATATTTGCTTTAAGATTGACAATAGGTGCATTCTTGAACTTACTTATGCTTGCACTAAACCAGTAGCATTCTCTCAAAATTAAAATCAACCTGAGTGCAATCCGAGAAGTGCATTTAATAAGTCTTAACTTCGGAGTTCTCGTTGAAAGTACCATTGGGAATCTACGCAAACCGATTGATATTAATCGAGACTTAAGTTGCTGAATATTCGAAAAAGTTTAATGTCTCCTACTTTCCCATTTCACTTGCATAGTCCTTTTAAATTCGTCGATGTGACACGAGATCCATAGTGATACAAAATTTCTGCTCGTCTTAGATCCGACAACTATAGCTGTCTTGCTATTAACCTAGACTAGTGTATAAGTGACTAAAAACGACTCGTGAAAATACGCGCAATGCAGCGAGTAAAAGTTGCAAGCACTAACAATTCCCATCCATCATTTTCACTTTATCGGATCGCTGAGGTATCGGATATGCCTAAAGTTTTCACCCGTCTGAATTACTCACCATAATCATAAACTCATGACGTCGATGTTTGAACTCGACTGGATTTGGGCGCTGTCATCATATACACTGCGGAATGACTGAAGTATCAGGAGTATGTATACCAACCTGTAAGAGACCAGCCATGACGAATGCGATCGCGGCCAACACTCCTCCAGCTGCCATCTTGCGTAACGCTGTCACACTGCATATCTTTTTGGCCGCTGGGTATAGATACGCTTCGAAAATGGGCACCATAATAAGAATGATGAGAGGATTGAATGTGTTCATCTGATCGGGTAGTATCGTGAATGGACCCACACGTCCGTCCATGCGACGCGCTTGTAAAACCCAAGTGCTGCCCTGAAATGTACTCCGAGCATTCATATATATCTTTACGTTAATGTTATTCGAATAACTAGGCCAGTATGATATGGATTATAAATGCGGGTATTTGTACATACGTTGTTAAATTTGTTGGTTCATCTTATACACTATGAAGGGATATTGTGAAGGAGTGTCATGGAATACTTGCAAAAGTGTAAAGGAATATTCGCATTTATCTTTGTAAATTTCCACACGAAATAGTAGAGCTTTTCGTTATACCAAAAATGTTTTCTTACGAATTCAAAGCAGGGATATCTTGTTTAAAAGGGTGCCATTTTTTGCCATTAGCATAAGGGCTATCAGGTTTTTCCCAACCTTCAGTTTCCAGAAACTTCCCGAGAAATCGCCCAACATGATCCCTACACTCTCTCAAATGCCGACCCTCCCGGGTCCTTGGCAGATGCGTTCCTGGGCAGTCAAAGTCTCACATCGGCCCCAGGAAGCAAGAGTAAGAAATTGTTTTTGAAATATCTGACAAACTTCTTTCAAGTATATTTTGCGTCCCAATCAGCTTAAGGAACATTTTTACTAATATTCGTCTCGACTTTTTATCAGTCCTTCCATTTCGAATCGATTTTGATTTTGAAAGGTGAGAGATGGTACTTGCTTTATGGAGGAATTAGGGTGTTGATCACCCCCAAGAGTTTTCAGGTTCATCAGGCCACGAAACGCACTTTAATAAAGTTTTCAAGACTGGAGGTGGGCGATAGGAGTTGAAATCCTCAGGTTGGTAGTTAGGTCTTGTTCTTCAGGCTCTGAAATTACCCGTTCCTCAAAACAGCTTTTCCGGAGGCATCCAATTCCAAAAGAAGATCTAATAGCGATATTTTTAAAGTGTTGAGCTTGCTTTAAATGGGCCCTCAGCTAAACCACAATACATCAGCGCTCCAAGAAGAAGTTTCATAAAAAGACCTGTTGGTCGAAGAGAGCCCAGAAGAAGATAAGCGGTCCAAAGAGTACTAAAACAGCGACAAGGCTTTTAACACCGGCCAACAGTTGCGCATTGTATTTTGGCGCCGCATAATCCAACCAGTGCTCCACTTTATCGTGACCCCTGCAAAAGAGGAATGCTCAGACTATGGTACTTTATGATGAACACTAATGAATAGGTTCACGGCAAGTGCTTAGCTGATGTCCAGATTCTGGATAGTAATCGTTGCATTGTTTACGGTTTATAAACGAATTTGCTATGACTGCCACAACATGATAATCTTAATACACTTTCGCAATGAAGCAGATGTTTCGCAGCATTTTTCGATGGCCATGAAACAATTAACGTATAACCTGATATGAAGACAATGAAGGGTATAGGGGATAAACAAAGGGATAAACAGTTATGACCGTGGTTCGGAAAACTGAACGACTGATGCAGACAAAAACAAACGGGTACAATGACTTGAAAAAGGTAGCAGCATGCAAAAATAGGTGCCATTTGTAAAAAGTTTACGACAGATCTAATGAGAGGGATCTATGTTCAGTTTATAGTATGACCTCCAAGATTACTGTTTCGTTTCTCACCTGCATACAGCGTAAATTTTTTGCTTTGCAGCATAGCAGATGCAGCCGAAAACGCTAAAGACGACGTTCCCTTTGGCTGCAGGCGATATTTTGTAGTACTTCCATCCTGCGACGAACAACAAAAAGGCAATCAGCATAAGTACGCCAGGTACACCTGTAAAAGGTCGTTAGCTTAAGATTGTTATGTCATCAAGTCGTTTAGCAATGTACGCATAGCGCATTGGCCTTATGGATATTCCATCGTCTAATTTTTACAGCCAGAACTTCTAGCAGTCAGAAAATCACTTGCGAGGGCGCCCAGCTTGTGCACTGAACGAGCTTCTCAAGATAGATCAAAGTGGTATATCGGATAAGGTTAACGCTGGGTTATTTTTGAGTGATAGTGGAGCGAACAAGGTATGTCCATATGGGGTGTCCAGCCAAAAAGACTGCTGAATTTTGCCGAACGGCCTACTCAATAATATATTTTTTTATATTTTTTTCCTTATTTTGATACATTGCTTTATTTCCAGCAACATACAATCGTTAAAGCGGAAAGGAACAGAAAGAACAAGCGCAGTTTACAAGATTGCCTTCTAAGAATGACCGAGAGAGGCTCGAAAAAGATGTTTAAACTGGAAAACAACAATAAATACCTAGCAAGTGAAACGATTGGAGGAAATAGAAGAATCGTTAACGAAGCATTTCACGATCGTCTAATTTTCTTAATTGTCAGCAGCAATGAGTGATCTACTTTTATGCATCACATCTTCAAAGATATTGATCGTGACAGTGCTACAAATGTAGTAAGAAGGAATCCTCCAACAGCAACTAATACCAACTTTGGGCAGATCCTAACTCGAAATTTTACAGTTTCTTCGAGTACGGCGCTAGGGGACATAATTAAACCCAGGAATGGGTCGCCGTTCAAGCGCTTCACACTGAATCGCTCAAAACTGAATAGGAATTGACGTGCAATTAATGAATTGCCCATGTTATCAATAAATGCAGAAAATTAAATAAAACGACTCACC
Source organism: Baylisascaris procyonis (assembly GCA_037389465.1). Lineage (NCBI taxonomy): Eukaryota > Metazoa > Nematoda > Chromadorea > Rhabditida > Ascarididae > Baylisascaris > Baylisascaris procyonis. Next base: position 476,346 of record JAZARR010000105.1, read on the forward strand.
AAAAGCGAGTGGAAAGCAGTATTCTGATCCAAAACATTTCACTCTACCACGTAGCATTGGTGTTAGAAGTATCGCAACCAAAGAGCCAGCATTTATCGCAAAATAGAAAAATGAAAAAAATTGCGTTCGTTGTTCCGCTTGATGCTCACCAAACTATAAAACAGATTAGATTTTCTACATAATGTTGGTCAATAGAACATCAGTACTATGGAAAATTTCTCAGCAGAAATTTCAACTTTCAAATTTTACAGCAATTTATTCGACTATCTAAGGTGAAAATTTTTCATTTCGCCTTGCACCCTTCCCATATTATTTCATTATCATTGTTGTTGTCATTATTTGTTCCCACATTGACATTAAAATCCCCTGCCCTTATATAAATTCAGATTTTTATGCTACAAAAACGGGAACAAATTATGAAAATTGATCTTTTAAATAACAGACCTGATCAGCAGCAAAAGCAGAGATACATGGTTTGATACCACCAGTGGCGAGTGCAATTACGATCAAACCGCTGAAATCAAGCACTGAGCGTAGCGTGTGTGCAATCTGTGGTATAGCACCTATTGAGAGAAGCACATGTCCCATCACGTAGACAAGCGATACCCAAAGGATGACACGAAACCGGCCGAAATAGTTATCTGCCACCACCGAGCCAATCAAGGGTGACGCGAATGCTAGTGATACGAATGCATGATAGAATAGCGATGCTTGGCTGAAAACTCAACATAAATTTGAATGTAGGCTATAGGTGATGAATTCGATCTTTCAGAAAGAAATGTTGCGATATGCTGCTGAAAGATTCTCTTGTTGATTATGTTGATAGCATATCAACTTCTAAAGTGTAGCAGTAGATAGCTCGATTTACTACTCGAATTTCTTCGCGATTTGGATGCTTAAGTGGGAAATTTAGGGAAATTAGGGAAATTCCTCAGTGGGGAAATTAGGGAAATTCCAAAACTTTAGGGAAATTCCTCAGTGCTATTTCAGCACAAAAGTGAAGAGATACTTTTTTTTCGAAGTTTTTTTTTCCAAAATCATTGCCGTCCTCGTTCTTTAGTTAATTGTTAAGGTATGCAAAGAGATGCTATTGGCTATATGGACGTAGCAAAGATGTGTTGGAATATTGTTTGGTTGCTAAGATTATCGCGATTGCAATGCGCTTAACCAAAAAAAAAAAAAAAAAAAAAAAAAAATTATGCACTGAGATTTGTGAAGGCATACAGTAACCTGCCTTATTTACCGTAGTCTTCTTGGGCAAACGCTGAAATAGCTACTCGACGAATGTATGCTAATTCAGTTAACTCGTGACATGAATTCAATGGATTTGGATGAAAGTAGCAATCGTTGTGCGATGTGAGTTTCCTTAAATAAAACTATACCTCTCTTCAAAGTGATGTTCCGTTATGAGATATAATGTGAGAATAGCGCGCATCCCATAGAAACTGAATCGTTCACAAAATTCATTGCCAAGCATGAAGAACACCCCAGGTGGATAGGTACGCAAACTCTGCACTAATCCTTTATACTCAGTCATACTGTTCAGTGAGATATCGTTGTCCAATAGAAGATCCAATTGAATCGACACAAAATCTATAAGCTATTTTATAATTATTCCGTTATATTATAACAATAAAAGAGACGCTATATAGAGATTACTTACCGTAGATATCTTATTATACACAAATGGGAAATTTGAATAAATATCGCATAAAGTTGAGCGCAATGAATTCTCGCAAACGAAAAAAAAAAATGTCTACTCGATGAAATACTTAGCAAAGGGGATATAAAAAAAATTATAATTATGAAAATTTTAAGAATTTAGCGAATAAATAAAAAATTTTATATTCAAAATTTTAACCAAAATTATGCACAATTTTAATTTTAAAAAAAATTTTTTTAACGATTAATTTTTTTCGATGATAATTAGAATTTTCACTAAAGAATATTATCAAATATTTAGGATATCCTTATCAAATCAGCAATAAAACTCATCAACAATTTCCACAAAAAGTATTCATATTGTGAATATTTAGTCTTTAAAAGTATTCGTCTAATTCGAGATTCTCTATGGAATCTGATTGAACTACTCGGATTTGCTTTAAATCGGAACAAATGCGAGTAGCGGCGAATCGAATGAGAGTTCACTCAAGTAGGCGGATTAAAATAAAACACCTTATCACAGTGGATTATTGGAATCGTGCACTGAAGCTAATATGTGTACACCGATATCAACATCCTATATTTGTTTCGTTTCGATTAAATATCACCAATGTATCACTAAATTTATTGAGTGTCACCGAATCGTTAGGTACGTTGTCGTTGTTTAGCGATCTAAATGACGTTAAGGCGCCAATTTCCCAAAAAGTTGTTCGTCCTTCAAAATGGTCGTTTTGAAACAAAAAAAAAAAGAAAAAAAATTCGCAATGTAGTACTCGAGAAATTTAGAGAATTGTTTAAAGCAAATTTATATTAAACCGATAAACAATAAAGGAAATAATGATTTCAACAATATTATAAATAAATGAAAAAGAATGCAAAAAATTGGATACTTATAATATTAATAAAAAATTTCAAAAATTCCGCTTGAATAAAAAAATGGCATTTTATGAAGACGGATTGCAATGATGTGCAATAAAAGAGCAAAGCAAAAGTACTCTGAGCAACTTTGAAATGAGCAATTGAAAAGACAATTAATAGAAAGGTCACAATATGGATGCGGACGATCGACGATTAAGAGTTATGCTTGAATGCTGTAAAAAGTTAAGTAACCAAATTAAGCTTCATAGTACAAATAGAAGTAATATAACCCAATTAAAAGTCTTTATTATAATTGTGGATTCGAATATTTTTCTAACTAATACCCTGCCGGATTGGTTGATTAATTGCACTTATCAAATCATAGCAATATCATTTACTTATCAACTATGTACTATTATAATGATAAGCAATTTATAAGTGTTAATTTGTTTATATTAGTGCAAAACGATAGCCGCGTTTGTCTTTTGGATTGTTTTCATTTGTTTGTCGTTAATAATCTTCATTCAATAATGCTTTACAAAATTTTTCAGTAAACACGTTTACAATGTTCCACTGCACACATATGTCAATTGTCACAACACTATTTCTTTGAGAGGTGCGTCCTTAAGAAACGTTTGAACGCAAAAATTATTCACACTGCAAACAAATTCAAAATAAAATTAAAAGAATCTCATTTCAAAAGAATTTCATAATAACAGAAATTATCCACTGAAAATATTATGATTTCAAAATTTACGCGCATAAAAATTGAATTTAGCTAAGATGAAATCATTGAAAAAAATTATGAATTGATTAAAAAATTAGCAAATAGGTAAATCATCTCTAAGATTATTTCTCTTATTCAACGTCCTAGTATTAGTATATCGAATTCATATTGCCTTATAACAGTTATGTCTTATTATTCGCTGATTTCCCGTTGCATAGCATAGATTTCATGTGAATTCATTTTTCGATTATAGCGCCATTATAAAGAACAACACGCTTATTGCACTAATTACATAGGAATTAATGAAGACTGCAATATTCAAAGCAATATGAAATGTATCACAATAGTTAATCAATCAATCTTTCATTAGAGGCGGAAAAGAAATTAGAGAGTTATTTTAGGGAAATATTCTTCTAAAATATAGTGTCATTAAATAGTTACACTTATAATGGATCTAATTTTTTTGTATTTGCTTAAAAATTACAGGTAAATTGTTGTCATCAAGCAAAACAAGAATATCTCAACCGATCGAGCAGCAAGCAAATAAATCAACTGAAATATGAAGAGAGAGAGAGGAGCAGATGATGCAAGAGGATTGCTGAATGGATTGCTCACACTAACATAGATCCGCTTTAGTGGTCACTAAACCGGCTAGAGATGATGCGTTCTTTGAATGTTCAACTAAGAAACGAAGGAACTCGAAATACGCAATGAACCAAGCAATCAGCACCACTGCGACCGCCTTCTACAAATCGTTGTCTTACACACTGTCCCCCTACCCAAATTCAAATTCCCGAACCCAACCTAACCTGATCCTAACCTGCATATTCTGGTTTTATACCTTCAGATACGTTGACTGGGTAACGATCTTGCAATCATGATATGTGCAAACGCAAACCAGTCGATCAAAGAGCGAACCACACAACTGCAATAGCCCTACAGGGTAAATCAGACGCTTTTTGCGGTTCAGCCCAACACACTTTTTGCATGAAAATTAGAACGAAGCGACGTCTAAGGATGGTTGAGGTGATGGGCGTTTTTACAATTTCGTTCAATGTATGAACCAATTTTATGAATTGCCAACAAATAATGAAATGTTCGCATTGATGTATTCATTTATTCATCTTTTAAATTGCCGTATCTCTAATATAAGACTTGAAATGAGTCGTTGTTTTAATGGTGGTGGGCAATGTAAAGAAAGCAATGAATGTTAGCAATATCTATATGCGAGCAAACATCTTTCTATATCGTCCACATTTAATATATTAGGTTGAATTTTGTTAAGAGTTGCTTAAGTGGTGTTTCTCTTTTTTGAGTAATGAAAATTAGTTTTTAATTTTGTCAAATGATAAAGAATGCTTTTCTGAAGTAAGAGCTATTATAAAAGCGTTGTTTTCTTCAAAATGCAATGATAGACATTTCTATACTGCAATCAGAAATAAAGAAATAATGAAATTTGAAATACTATAATATAATAGCATAGCTATGTCGTTAAAAAATTGTACAAGAAAATTATTACTGGTGCATTTTTCGTATTTATTTTCGCTAAATTTCATCCCATTATTCAATGAATATATCATACAAATGCAAAAAAAAAAAAAAAAAAAAAAAAAAAATTTTTTCAAATTAAAGAGAGAAGACTTTCTTTGAAAATGTGTTTGTTGCTTTATTAAAAAGAATGCAATATCGCTTAAATGAAATTTATTACAAAAATAGGATTTAAATTAAAGAAACGTAATTTAAGAAATGCGTTTAAAAAGTTGTGAAAAAATTCAAAAATTTAAATAACTCTAATTTTAAAACAATAGCAATGGAATAGCGTTAAATAGAAAATAATAAAAAGAACGAATAAATTATGAGAACGGATAAAAACAGAAAATATAGCTGAATGATGAAGTGAATATCGGTTAATGTGAACAGGAAGTAGAGCTCTTTTTAATCAATATTAGAGTTTGAAAATTTTGACAAATTTGTCGATCATTTGTTCATTCGACGAGATGTCAATCAGCGTTATGAACAACCTATCAGCCTATCATTCACCTAAAATATGATACTTAAATGGCTTTTCTAGTCGTGTTTTTATGAACGATAGCGATAAAATCGGATGGCTATTATTGAGGTCGAGTGGATCTGTATGTAACGATACTGAGATGTTTCAATTAAACTTTGCAAAATTATTGAAAAATTATCTCTAAAATTTCTATTTTGTGAAATGCATGCATAACGTAAAGCAATAAATAAAGAATAAAGATAATAGCGAAATTTGTAGTAATAACTAAATTTGGGTGGTTGCATCCGCCTCACTTTTGTCACTTCAAATCTTCAATTCAGAAGCACATATCTAATTAGTTCAGATAAAAGATGTGAAAATCGAACAAGGCAAAACGCATTTAATATGGCTGATAGCGCTAATTATCATTGCTATAGTTCCATAATCACTAAGAAAGATAAAGTGGGTAAGTGAATGCGTTTGAAAGATATTAATATCGTCTAAGTTTGGCTTTTTTTTTTTTTTTGAAAACCTGATGGCAGCATACTCGCAAAAAAAAGCATATTTTGAAGTTCAAAATGGGGAATAGATCATTCAAATAAACTGCTCATCAAAAAGGATCATAGGCAATTAAATCAAAAAACAATTTAAAATGTTTTTAGCAGTAAATTCAATGCCTATCAGCAATATTTTCTGCTGTTTTCATTGGACAACCTCAAAGATAAAGGTTAGAGTATGATAATATACACATAAAGCGCATTCAAAACTTGAGCGGAAGATGTTCTTCTTGACAACCCCTCTCCAAATGACACACTTTGTGGGAATATATGTCTAATGAACAACACACTCTGTCAATCTTATCTAGCCAAATGACGTCTCAAATCATTCGCTTGGCTCATCTTCCTCTCAAATTACCCATGCTCGCAAAAATGTCAGTTTTTTTTTTTTTTTTACGTTATACACCTCAGAAAAATCTCATTAAGGTTTTTTTTTTTTAATATGTATGAATCATAATGTTTGGAAATGTTATAATATCTCTACGAAATTAGAGATATTTACTTATAGAGGGTGAGAAATTTCGCTCATTGAAGGAAATACTCATCTTTTTGTCGATATAAAAATTCAACTCTTAGAAATTCAAATCACTTCGGCCATATTAATCTCTATTCGATTCCATATTAAAACAGCAAAAAAAAAAAAAAAAAAAAAAAAGATTAATACCGCTTACACAATATGCAACAAAATTGCGCATAATTGCAATGCATACATAATCGGCGAGAAATGATCGTTTATCCAATTTCTATACTATTGAACAAGTAAGTCGATCAATTCGAATATGTTGAAAAATTTGCATATTAAAATTCGAACGAAATCATCACTAATTTCAAGAAAATTTGCATAATGCGACAAAACTTTCATTGTTCGTACTTTAATTTTGCATAAAATAGCTCATAATAGTTCAGGCTATAATATTCATTTGTTGCCTTAGGTACTCGTTCGCATTACTATCCTTTTAAACGCTATTAAACCTCAGTAAACGCTTAATAAGGCGAAAAGTGTTGCTAGGACGCCTCTTTTCATATAGAGAAATAACTATATTACAATAAAATATGAAATTTTAATTAACAACTGGGTATGATATATACATTTTAAGAATCATAAGAGCCCCACTAGCATGCTTTCAATTTATAGAATGCAAAAGCATTTAAAACGATCGGTATGCAATCATATATGATATGATATGAGAGCTAGCCTATTCCCATATTTCAGTCCACTTCGAGCATGAAGATGAGCGTTCGTGATGGGATTCGACTTCTCAAGTGATAATTGGTTTCACGTTTAAAAACACAACTCCTATTAGCTTCATCGCAAATCAAATACGACATGAATAGGAAAAAACGTATAGCGCGTCTTATGAATTATTCACGAAGAGTTGATGCTAAATTTTATGAGAGCGCTAATTTCATTGCATCCGAGAAGTGAACTAGGTATCAATCGTTCATAAACAGAAACTAAGATGAATTTGTAGGGAAGTACCCTTCCAACTAAGGCAACCGATGAATTCATAAACAAAGAAATGACAACTTTAGGACAATATGAATGCATTGAGCAAAAAAAATCTTACTTCGAGTACTAATACAGTATCAGCTTGGAAATTGAAAAAAAAAAGTCGTTACTTCAATGTAAACCGTTACAATGTATCCTTCACAGTGTAAACCGCTGAATTACTTCATTCATTACACTTGTTCACTTAAAATTGAACTATACAAAACTGCCCCATTTTGAAGCCCATTATAATGCGGTATTAAACAAATGAAGAAAACATCCAGAGCAACTAGTACGATATGCACCTTTGCATTCCGCTCATATGTGCTAACAATTTCGTTAGTTAGCAAGTGATAGAACATGCAAAAAAAAAAGAAAAAAAAACGCACTCAGATTTCAACTTATGTAAGTTTTCATCCAAATCTCTAAAAGACTGATCCCTTTTTTTACGATCTAGAAAAAGGAAAATATGTGTGAACTTTTTTGAAATACTGATGTACTCATATCTATCTTCCAATGTGATTAATTAATTTAAAATTAAACAACGGATGTCATTCTTCGATGCACATTAATATGCACTAAATTTCCTAGCGTTGCTTTTCGTGATTCCTCAGCTGAAGCCACAAAGAAGAACGAATAGATAGAAGAAAACCGCGCATATATGCAAATAGGAATAAAAATTTCCATAATGAGCGTTGCTAATGCAAAATTTGCAAAAAAAATGCATGAAATTGAAACGATCATTGAAAAATTATTTCTATGCGATTGCTTTATATGAATTTCTTTGAGCGAATTGAAATGCAAGAATCTAAGATAAAACTGAATCTTCTTTTGCTATGGTTGTGAACAGAAGTCTCAAAGGAGATAGTTGGATTAGTAAGATCTATCCTTGGTAGGATTATAACAGGATAATAGTAGGGATGATAAAACTTGCGCATATTAGATCTGCTCGACCACCCACAACGTCGACGTTGAAAAATCGACGAGAATTTCGCTTATGCCTTGAGAGCAATGGGAAGAGGGGAGGGACATTTCGATATTACTAAAATAAATACTTTTCTTTTAAAGAAATTCATGACAAATATTAAGTGGGACAATACTACTTAAAGAAAATTGACTGAGGAAATATAACGGTGATGCTCGATAAAATAGGAACAGGAACATGGGATTATACCACATAACAATAAAGAATCACTATCTTTTATCGATTTCAACTGATAATATCAAGCAATTCTACTCAATAAAAATAATACAATTAGCTTTGCCGAAAAAAAAACGATTTACGAAAAAACAAAAAGCTGATTGAAACAACCGGAACATGCAATGTCTAGCTGCTTGGTGTCATAGCTAGATGAGAAGGATTTAACGCATTTCCGACTAAACCCTTATCTCTCTACTCCTTAAATTCTGCAATTTCTCAAATTTTTGTCTCTCATCGGAAGTTCCTCACATAATGAATACTTCCACCACACTAACTGTTTACGATTGATATTGATTTTTCGGACTTGATTTCCGATGAGGTCAGCTTTTATAGAAACGAATTCGTCCGATTGTTACGCTCGCCATTGCCACAGAACGAGATATTTCCTTATCTCAATGTTTCCTTCGAGCAGCCTAGCAAATTGTTTGTTGATTTCTCAAGCGAAAATAGGAAACACTAAAGAGAAACCAATCCGAACTTTTACGCATGAAGGGTGAAAAGCATTAGATATGCCATGCGCAATTGCTTTATATATAAAATATCTTCGGATGGATATTGCCGATGACCACCATTGCGCGGAAACTCCTATATCGCTAGTTATGATCCCGCTAATTCACCTCTTAAATTTAGCCGAAACTTCACGCGATAATCATACAAAGAAGCTGTGCTTAAAAAATATCGGTCGCTAAGGGTAGCAAAATGTATTTTCAGTTTTTGCGAATAATTTGCCAATGTCTTTAGATGTTATAGAAAAAGAAACTGTTTTAGATATGGGGGAGGGGGGGGGGGTCAATAGATCTGGCCACTATACTTCACAAACGTTGCAATCGCATCAGCTATGCATCAATTGATGTTGACTTTTCGGGATTCATCGCCAAAAACGCTAAGATGCGTAACGTCTTTTTCCACTGCACAGAAACCATTGCTATAGAGGCATTTCAACAACATGATCATGTTTAGTTTTGCATCATATGCACGAAAATATAAGCAACTAATGTTTAGTTTTATTTCCTTTGCATATCTTCCTCTAGATACGAAAATAATTTGTTCTAAGAAACTGATTTTATCTGCATTCCTGTAATGTTTATAATCTTTGTGCAGTATGGACCAACCGCTAACATAAATAACCCCATAAATGAAATATAAAATCTGCTAATGAGTACTAGAAATCTTGCTTAGCGGTAGAGGAAACATGGCATTTATATCATCCCTCTCCTATCATCCCTGTCCTGTTTTAACCTGTTGTCTTATCTGTGAAATGACCCTGAATGGAACGTTCAAGAATGGAAGCTAATCTACCAATATATATCTAATTGTATAACAGTAGTTTATCGACAGTGTTAAGCAGAAAGCAATGTGTTGATTGAATGACGTTTAATATTGCTCAAAAGCATTGTTAGAGTTGAGTACAACAGAAATATTTTAAATGATGGATGAAAAATATCTCTCTAAACAATTTTTAGTTAAAGTAAACTTATACTCTAGTAAAGTGTTTTCCCTATGTATAATCTCATTTCATTTCACGAGTGCAAATAGAGCTTTATTTATAGATTGGCCAATACAACTAATTCCACAATGATGCGTAAATAGTTACGACGGATGCGCATTTTCGTTGCCGGAAAACGACAACTACGGAAGTAAGCGATCTATTTCTCAACTCAGTGCATTTCGTTTAGCATCCCAACTCAATAATTCCATCTAAATATGCGATGTTTTCGACTTTTTTTTTTGTTTTAGTGTTTATGCATCTTGAGTAAAGAAACGAACTCAAATGTGTGAATAGCTTGTAGAATTTAGGAGGGATTCTCACAAATCAATCAATATCAACAATGGTTGTTAATATGAACACAAAAATGGCTCACAACGGAATGAATAAAATGCCATCGCTGAATTGCTTTCACCAACGCCGAATCTATCTAATTTCATAAAACCTAGATTTATGGATGACTACAGAAGTATACCTAATTGCGATGTTGGATCGACTAGTGGTTTTGCAGCTAACAAATATTATCAAATCGCTTATTCCCTAAGCGACTTATCGTAAGAGGCATGCTCAAAAAAAGAAAGAAACTAATGCTTGCAATCACTTCTCAAGCTTCTAACGACTGTAATTTTTTCTCCTCCTTTCCCAGTTCCTATAGTTGTTGGTACGAGGTGATTTCAATCTTTTGCTGACCAAAACCGTTTCTTAATGCCATTGAGTAATAATGCTTTTTTGCATAGCACCTCAACCACTTCCCACTTAATGTCTTGCATAAAAGACTGGCTCCGATATTGGACTCTGTTGAGAGCGTTCAAACAGCCGCAAATTATATCAACAATATCAAGCCTCTTGATGTGCTTAACCCCTAAAGACCTTATCTATAAGTTAGAAAGATATGTTATTATTGATTCGCTATTCAAATAGACTCTATGCTTCCTTAGTGGTGGAAGTTCTACAATGAAGATCCGTAGAGAATTTTCTGCAAATGAAGCAGATCGCAGCCATGTTGTACAAGATAGGGACATCTAGTGTTCTTGATTTGCCTAAATGACATCCGATACGAAGTGTCGAGCATTTGCAGCTTTTTATTAACGACTTGAAAATCTACTGCTCACTTCGGGTCTCATCTGTCGATTTCAAAGTTCCACAAGTAGATTAAGACAGGATCGCTGATTGGTCAAAAGAACGGCAGTTTCAGATTTCAGCAGAAAAAATGCCAAGTGTTGCACTTAAACTTACGTCATGAGGTATCGTTGGACTAAACGGAAAAATACCATCGGTCGCCGAAAATGATACGCGGAATTTCAATATGAAGATAATATGCGGATAGAATTTTGATCTTCGCTATGATAAAACTGTTTCAAGACCTATGCGTAGTGCAGATTGCATTTTGAAGGTGCTACGTTATCCAACAATCGAACACTTTAGCAGTGATGGCTTTCCTTTGTGCCCGTTCTTGAGTACTGCATATTAATTTCGTTACCTTACAAACTGATATTGCGAAACGTATTCGGGAAGAACTATTCTACCCGAACGATACTCCGGAAATGCTTTAAAGCCTCATATATTCCTAATTGCGAGTTACATCTACAAATTTTAAACCTTTAGAAGCTCTAGCGCTTAATTCAGTGTTAAAACAAGCAAAAGAATTTTGATGCTATCAGTTTCAGTGATCTTCTCGAGGGAATTCTAGTGAAAATGAGATGAACGCATCCTTAGTAGTTGGCTCACAAAAGAAAATACGCTATATTCCTTCCAACTTTGAATTGTCAGCATATACGGCACGCACTACATGAAAATTCTATCAGTGATACAAACATGTCTACATTAACTCATAGGCCGGAAAATTTTGATCTCCGTGCTATTGACGATCTTATTGGCTGATTCATCAGAATCACCAATCGTCTACTCATATACGCATCCTTTGCCACTTTGCAAGCATTTTATAGGCTCTTATTTACTGATAAGCAAAACGGTTGAAAAAACGGTGGCCAGGAATGTACTTTCCCGGCTCCGATTGACTTCGAAAAAACGCCACGCAGATATTAAGTCAAGTCCAGCATTTCTCTATCGAATAGATAATTCGGAAATTGCGCTCATCCTCAGATCACGGCTACAAGGAAATTCCTTATGATTCAACTGAAGAACTGCGTGCAAACTTGTGAGAGCACAATGAAGGTTAGTGATGTGAAACATACTTATGAGCTCAGCAATATTCGTCGAACGCTCATTTCAAGCTATCGCATCATTGATTTTCGCCACTAAATTAGAAAACATCAACTTACTTCACTATTGGCTACAGATTCTTTGTTTCGAACTTCGAACGAAGCGTTCTTGAAATAAATGCCGAATGTGTTGAGCATCAACCATTTTGCCGCAATAATACGCACTGCACCAACGATTGGCCGCAATGGCACACTGGAAGTAGTAAAGTGTCATCCACACACTATGAAGTGGCCAAAAATAGGTAAACTCGCCCTCTCTCATCCCCTCCCCCTCCCAACTACATACCAGAATATCGATTTAACTTTTTGCTAGTCTTTACGTTCAAGCAAGTCACCTTTTGTTTCGTTTCATTATGGCTATAATACGGTGCAAGCTGGCGGTGATTCACTGCTGATAACGCGTTCAGCTTATCACTTAACAATTAACTGTGATTTGCTTCACCGCTATGCCAATATTTCTTACTAAAGGCAATGTGAGTTTATTCAAATAGTTCACTACGTTTGCACTATGCTAAATTACGTTAAATAAGATGCTGTAGTAAAGTTACAATATTTCTATTCGTCCTCTTAGTACTTCATCATTGTCACCTTTAATAAACAAAACAAATAAGGAAAATATTTATAAACCCGCAAGGGTAATAAGATAGGCAAGAAATGCGTCAAAAGGAAGAATTAACATGAGCGTAATGAATAAAGAATCGCTTAGAATCACATATAAAATAAGGATCATCACTGAATCACTCATCAAGAATCGAATGAAATTCATGTGAATAACAAAAGTGGTCATCGTATAACGTTCATAAAAACGTATAAGCTTCTATTCTTTTCATTTCATAGTTAGTGATAACTTTCTGCTATAGCTCTTATATGTTAAATCACAGTGGAGTTCATCATAGCTTCTTGAATAAAGTCTGAGCCACATATAAGCCCTAATCTTAATTAAGAACTCAAGTTCGGAAGCAAATGCATAACTGATTTTTCCCCCTTCAAAACTATCATCGAAATATGCAAGAGGAATATCCTAAGAATCATCGATTTGAAATGCATCCATCCATTTCAAAAAACCGAGGGTCCTGATTTTAAAGTGTTCAAAAAAACCTTAACTACCTGAGAAATCTGGCATGTGACATAGAGAGTAGGTAAAAGCTCCCTCTTTCAGTTGGCTAAGTAACAATCCCTCGACAACTTCTACAACATCTGATGAAAAACGATAAAATCCAAAACTCAGTTTTTTAGAAAATGACATTTTTGAACAGTAACAGGAATAAGTAAAATTCGGCTCCAATCCGGCGACATCGAGAGGGACACGGGATACTTAGTCATGTAATAGTCCCTCATGATCAATAGATGGCACCTTCTATAAACTACGCGAAAATTTCAATGAAGCTCATAAAACTCAATGGAAAAAAAATGCCCAACAGCATATTACAATATGAGACAAGCTTTCACAACAATCGGCAAACTTTACTATTGAGCCGACGACCTAGAGCAACCCAGCCACATGAAACGGTGGAAGAGTTTGGGCTTTTTGAACCTCAGAGAAAAAATCTGGTCTGTTCGGGTTTTTATTTATATAGTGCGATCTTCGTAGATGAATCCATCCCGGAGCAAAGCACGGACTCCTAACTTTGCCCGATACGCGAACATCTGCTACACTTGCTAATGGAAAGCTACTCCGCATTTTTTGTCCTCGATTAGGACCCAGATCGCTTTATAAGGAGCGTATTTTATAGACAGAGGCCAAACAGGTTGAATTCTCTCATCAACATCCAAAAAATTCGAAATTTTTGAAAGCTGGAATTCAATAACCGAATGAAACAAATTTTGCCATTGAACACTACTAAAAGTAGCACTTCAGCGAAAACTAACAAATGACCGATATTATTCTCAACTTATACTCCGCATATATTATGCGGAGTATGGATTGCCTACTTCCACATCGTTTTCGACTCTTACCACCAACCGTGTTCACTTAATGACAAATAGATGAGGAGTAATACAATATTGTTAAAAAAACATTGCCAATGACTGCTACGTATAGAATTAGGGTAAAGTTCTGCTGATATGCTAGCAGAGCTTGAATGGAAGAGGTTGAAAAAGCAATGCACCTACATCTAAATTGCAAGAAAACTTCCTATTACGAGACTATAGATGAATCACATAAAGCTCTAGCAGTAGAAAATCGCTTAGATTCAACTACGCTGAAAAAAACCTTAACGTACAATAGACACAACTCCATTTCGAAAATAAATGATCTTTGAAGTAACAGACGTTTCAGGCGATAAACGAAACTGGAGAGCAGCTAATAAATGCTGAATCTTTACAAAACCCAACAAATTCGAGAAAGTGTTATAAAAAAAAAAAAGATGAAAAAAACATTAATTACTCAACGACGAGAAATAAGCTATGGAAATCGATCAGCGACAAGGCAACTATTATTTTTTCAAAACATCTTTCAAAAGAGTACACTAGAGGTATGAGACTACTATAACGTTACCCTTTTGGCAAACGTGCCGACAGTGAAAATGGCGACAGCAAAAGCAATCAGCTCCAAGAAGACGGTTATGGTGAACACTTGTGATGCACTATGTAGTTCATGTATGATTCCTCCGGCTTGCACGCATATAAGATTATATGGCGCCAAACCTGAAAAACACGCATGATAACATCGCAAGCATCACTATTTTATACAAACTCCCCAGGAAAAAACGACATTCCAACAAACTTTCGAAGTGTATCAAGATTTTTTTTTTCGTGACAAAGATATTAGGAAACCGATTTACTATTAAGAAAAGAAGTTGGAATAAAAGAAGGCCCCGCATAATTTCAGTATTACGCTTGATAAGTTGACACTGAATACGCACAGGAGAGTAGAATGATCGAATTTTATGGGAAATTACGATGGAATGTGGGGATAATGTGGGATAGATATTCATTGATTAATAACAATCATAAACAAGATAGATTCACGTTGCTAAAAGTGAATAACCCAAACAACTCTTACCCAAAAGCACTGAGAGGGCGAACTTCTTTAGAGGCACATCTATGAAAGGCGAGCAAACATTGAGTAGCCAATGTGGTGTGAGAGGAAAAACTCGTGCACAAAGCAGGAAATAGAATAAACGATAACGATTCTCGGCCACCTTAAATTAGAACATCATCAACTCTTCGCTTAAAAATTTCGAGTTCACAATTTTCTACCATAGTTAGACAGTCGTAAAAACCTTAGGACTCTGGCTCTTTTCATTGAGATGCAGACCATTATGTTGAATAAATCAACTGAAAACTGCTCATAGACCCCACTTGCAGAATAGGACAGCAGAAATGAACATTGCAAGCAGCTATATTAGTGCGAACTGAATCAAGCTAAAGTCAAAAACTATTGTCGCATTGAATTAGAGGACTTCGAAAATTTTGCGACACAAAATTTTCAAAGTCCCTCTCTTTCGTCTTCAACAAAGTTCTGGGAAATTGATAATTCCCGCAAAACTCCACTCGAAAATATACGAAGCAAATAAAAAATTAAAGGGGTCTGTAAACAGCAACAAGTAACGCTATATATAAAAGCTTTACTCCAGCAAGAACACATAAGGGCATTTTTTTCAGCTAGTAAGAGGAAATAAGAACTGCTTGGTTAGTATATGCCTTGGAATAATAAAAAGTTGAACAGCAAGAAGACTGAATACGTATAACTCGCGAAGGGATATTTGCCTCACCTCTCCTCCCATTCCCACTCACCCATCTCCCTCTTCCCGCCCCATATATAGATGCGCTTGCACAAATATTAGCACATACCGCACGTTTGAGACGTAAAAGGTGCTCGCCGCAATATCGTTCGACAAAAGGTTTCGCAAAATAGCCACTTAAGAGATAACAAAAAGTTGCCCCAATAGCTGTTAGTTGACAGACGATTATCATTCCGCACCAACGACCAAATAATGCACCAGCGAGTACATTCTATAAAAAAATATAAATAAGTAAATACTGCTGCACGAAATTCATATTTGAAAACAAACCAATATAACACAAAACATTGGAAGAAATATTTGATATGTCGATCGAATAGTAGGCGTTATGCATTACGGATTTCGTTGTATAACACAACTAAGTGCAATATTATATATTTTGGCTATAAATTACAAAAGTTTCAGTGTTATGAAAAACAGCATAAATGAGTTAAATTCTCTAGTGGCTATATGCATTCGAGAATGCATTGAATGTAGCATTATATTCAATTTCTAAATCAAAATATTCGTCTTGCTTGATGATTCGGTCGAATTTCCGATGCCAATCCGACGCTAGATAAGGGATCAACCTGTACAACTATCGATTAGGGACTGATGATCAACAAGTGATATGCAATATCTATGATGTTTTAAGGGCTATCTAACCAACTCTCAAAATGGTTAGTGGTTTCCACTCTTGGTGTTGTACGCCTCATTTGTGTTTCTACCCCTTAATATTAAAATTTCGTTATACAAAGATTCAGCACTTAACGAATAACAAAGTAGCTATTGGCTACAATTGGAATCGACAAAAACGTTTTCCGTTCGAAATAAAGAGTATAATCTTTCCTTGAGAATAAAATAAGACACGTTGACAAAATTTTGAGATCAATAATATTTCATTTCAAGTGAAAATTAATAAAAAAAAAAAACTCACCATAAAAAACGATCCAGGAATAGCAAATGTCTGTTTGTAAAGATAAATGAGAGCAAATAGCAACATCACATAAGCAAAATGTTCGTCTCTGCAATGAATTAAGTTTCTAAAAAGTTTCAAATCTTTTTTAAACTCAACGAAGTTTCTCTAACCCCTCTAATATGGTCACATTTTGAAATGAGCAAATAAAATAGTTATTTTGGGGTTTAATAAAAATGCGCAAAATGATAAGTGATGTAAAAAAAAATAAAATAAAATAAAATAGTCATAATAAATCCGAATTCAATTAGAAATGAATGTCAAAAATGCAACGACAAAAACAAATCACTCAACAGGGTTGTTACAATCCTTCACATCGTTTTTAATCTGACTGCTAATAATGTTGTCTTCCCGCTTAATTTTTTCCACCTCCCATTTTCCACTGAATCACTCATTATTATGAAGAAATTTCAGATGCATTCAAAAACGAGCTCTTCATAAATTGCTTGAAAATATATAGGTGGAAAGGAGAGAGGCCAACACCGTCTTCTAGAAAAATCCTCTTGCTAAAAACATGAAAATATAAGAATTTCCACTGCCTATAGCGCTAACCTCATCCCGACCCTCCCCCCCCCCCCCATAGGAATTACTTCCGGAGTTTCCCTTGGTCACTGCTCCCCAAGATATGCCGCTTAGTTGATACATACCGATAATTAGCGAAATAGTCGGCCATGGCTCGCAGCTGCTCGAAGTTCTGAGGGAACGCCAATCCGTTAAATCCTTTCACCGGATCGGCCCGTGGCCTCAGCCGCCAAACCACATACAGTGAGCCAGTCGACACCAGGAAAAGTGTCAGCAATGCGGCCAAACGTGTCCTCATATCCTCGTTAACTGAAATACCTTGTTGACAATCACTGATTAACCTTTTCGTGTGAATCAACGTTGTTTTAGAGAATATCACATTATACATCAACAGGTGTGTGTTTATTTGAATAACAGAAAACGATATGCGCCTTTAACCACCCATTGGTGAGGGCGGCAAGGCAACAATAATAGCAACACAATAAACCAATAAAAAGCATTTCAGAAGAGAGTGAAATATTGCATCAGGTATGCGTTACTTCCTTGATAGCCTGAAACACGACACCCGCTATCGCAATGCTGTAAAATAGTAATGACTGAGAATTGGAACCTATGGACGATCCTCGTTCGGTGAACGAACCAAACGAACGACCTGTTGTCGAGTTGTGGACATTCAGCGAACGGAGTGAACAAACTCTCTTTGCGAACGCAGTACTGTATGGATGTGAACTCCTAGAACGAATTAGCAACAGTTGACAACCATCAAAGCAGTATCCATTGTACTTATGGGCAGGGCGTAGGGGGGGTTGTACCGGCTGTTTCTCCGTGTATCAAGGGCTGTACCGGCTGTTTCTCCGCGTATCAGGGGCTGTACCGGCTGTTTCTCCGCGTATCAAGGGCTGTACCGGCTGTTTCTCCGCGTATCAAGGGCTCTACCGGCTGTTTCTCCGCGTATCAAGGGCTGTACCGGCTTTCTCCGCGTATCAAAGGCTGTACCGGCTGTTTCTCCGTGTATCAAGGGCTGTACCGGTTGTTTCTCCGCGTATCAAGGGCTGTACCGGTTGTTTCTCCGCGTATCAAGGGCTGTACCGGCTGTTTCTCCGCGTATCAAGGCCTGTACCGGCTGTTTCTCCGCGTATCAAGGGCTGTACCGGCTGTTTCTCCGCGTATCAAGGACTGTACCGGCTGTTTCTCCGCGTATCAAGGGCTGTACCGGCTGTTTCTCCGCGTATCAAGGGCTGTACCGGCTGTTTCTCCGCGTATCAAGGGTTGCTGCGGTGGTTGTGGCGCCTGTACGGACATCAAGAAGCAAAAAAGGTGGCCGGAAGCGCCGGTTTTTGGAAAGGTATGTGACGCTATCGGGGAGTTCTTTTCCAGCGGATTTCTCGTTTCGGATTACTCCAGCCTTGGCTAATCCCGTCTCGAACCCCATCTCCGCTGCTTCTTACTTGTAAGAATTCGGTAATGTCTAGTTCTAGTAGCACTGTGGTATAAAAGACTATCGCTGCTGATATGCTGATACAAGTCAGTAATATACAAACGGCAACACTAGTACAACTATTACTTTTACATATTTGTACGGGTAGTAGTACTGGTCTCGCTGATTTCGTACCGAAAAAGCCGTTCTTTAGTTTCAATACCGGAGCTGTTATCAAAACTGGTTACTGTTGATAATTAGCCGGCACGAGTAATCTGTACCGGTCATACCGGATAGTGCTGGTGCCTATTTACTGTTTATTAACAGTACTGCTACCGATATGAAGTAATATATACTTTTGTAGAAGGTGTTTTGATTTCAAATGTGAATGAAATAATGGCAATGGTAGTAGGTAGTAGTATTAAGTGACGTTCATAATATTTCATCAGTAATGTTTAGTGTGTTGTGTTGGAGTTCCTGAAGAGAGCAAACAATACGAATGATGGGAAATAGTGATAGTGGCAACATGAAGTAATATTCAACACAGGTAATGCTTTAATACTAGTACTTCTTATTGATCGACAATTAGTAAAAAACACAATTAAAAAAAGTAAAAGGTTTTTTTAATATATACTTTAGGTGTAGTAAATAATCACAGTGCATATAGCACTGCCAAGTATGATATGTTTCGGTAGTAACAGTAGTACTAATAATACCCCAGTCTTCTTTCCACTTGTTGTATTCGGCCAAGGATGTTGGGGTCCTTTCCTCCTACTCAGCTCCACTAACGTTGGTTGCTTTTTTTTTCTGTTTTGTTGTTTTGCTAGTAGTGCCAATTATTAATCATTTTCACGTTTTCGGTCTCTCAATCGACTGTAGTTCCTATAAATGCCCCTTCCAAAGCGTCAACTCTCTCCGGTGAACATCAGTTTACATCGTTTGCCTGCATCGGTGCAATCTGACGAATTGCAATGCGTCGCCAACGGTACACTCGCGAATTTGGTGCGTCAGTTGAGTTCGCTAAGTAGACATGCTGAACACATCTTTGGTGAAATCTACCATGAGGTTGTCAAGCTTGATCATAAGACGAACACCCTCTCACAGCGTATTGAACGCCTCACGCATAAGGTCACTCAGTTGGATTGCACCCAGGAACAAGGTACGACTTGAGGCACTTCTTTCTACGTATTGTCGTTTCCACTGTTTTCCCCAGTTAAAAAAAAAAAAACTCGAAAATATGTTCAGTGCCTTTCCGTCTCTTCCTCAAGGTTCTGCCTGAATCACTTGTAAAGGCTTATAATTTGTTCGATTAGCGCAAGAAGCTTTCTTATTCACTGAGAAGTTAAGCCGAACTGTCCGAAACCTGGCGAATCGTAATAGGTCTTTTCACCTCACCCTGGTCTATTCATTATACATATTCGCATGAGATGTGGTCAGGATATCGGGGTAAATGATTCACAGGGGGCCAGTGAGCTGGCTCAATGCTGATGCGCTGAGCATCCGTTAGCTTTTTCGTTGAGTCATCGAATTCGTTCCTATCCTTTGCCTGTCCGTTCTGCCTCATTGAATGCCAACTACCGAATCATTGTTTTAAGTTCAGTAAGTTTCATTTGAAAAAGCATATATTTTTTCGACGACATAAATGCAGAAAATTTATCCTTCTTAAGTGAACTGAATGGAAAGATAATGGAGACAAGAAAGAGGTAAATTTAAGAAGGCGAATTAGGTTTTTCTTCGCATTTTGCTTTCTAATTTGAAATATGCGTTATGAAACTTAGACATTTGTGCAAATTTGATATAGTAATTATGAATCATGTGTATTTCAGTATCGTTGGAGGATTTACATATGCGAAAAGCATTCAAAAGCAGTTCACTTATCGATCAGCATACTCTAGATCGTCAGACATTGCCATCGGCACTTGCCGAATGCTATTCTACCTGTGATTCGCCACCAAACCTTGACGCACTCAATCCTTATAGGGATGACAAAAAAAGTGCCCTCAAGTAAGCGCTTCCATTCGCTGCTTTATGTTTGCTGATATCCCGGATTTGGCGTCATGATCCATGCCCACGCGGTTCTTATGGGACAGTTGTTTGTTATATTGGCCAATCGGTGATAGTGACAGCTGCATCCGCTTTGAAGAACGAGTGGCTATTAAGGCCTCGTATATTCGAGATGCGTGTTTGCTTATCAGCGATGCTTTCTCCTTCGGTAACTCGACTGGTCCTTATGTTGAAAGATTTTCGTCTATCCATATGGACACATATTCTCTGACAGAGTGCAGAAGAAAGCAGTGAGTAATTGGAAAGTGCTGCCATTTACTTCCATATTAAAACTTGCGGACTACAGAATTGAAGTTGTTGCTAGTTGTTAAATGGCGTGAAACATATTCATTTCTAACGTTTATTATAACTAAGAAAAATAAATAATTTCTAATTCTTTATTGTTTATTCCACTTTCCCCAAAGCATTTCATTTAATATAAGTAATTTCCTTTATGTTCTCAGGATGGAATGCCCAATTTGCGAACAGATGCTTATGAGTTTTCAGATATTATACGGATCCGTCGTATTTTTTTGATCTTTGGCGTCAAGAAATGCTAAAAGATGTAGGAGATGGACGACGAGCGAAGACAGTCAAATCGCCTACTGAAAATAAGAGCCCTCGGAAGAAACGAAGCAAACAACCAGGCCCAAATGATGCCCTACGTCAGGCACCTCTTAGCGCCAGGTTATCTTCAAATTTGAGAAGCACTATTCTGTTTTACTGGGAATTAAGTTTTAATTTGTACGCATTGGTTTCACTGTTTGTTTCAGTAATCGTTTATTCAATAGTGGTTAAGGTGTGGCCGAGTATGACGACGTTTTATGCGATATCCTTTGAAGGCATATGTAGACTAACCTATATGCAGCCATTTTAGCCGTCTGTGTCTTGCGTGCATTTCTCCCTAACTAATTAGGGTCACTGTGGAAAGGGGTGGGGGATCGCATAAATCTGCTCTCAGGATAGTTACGAGTTACGAATCTTTCTTTCTAGCTGAGATAATATTTGTTGATTTATTCTGCAGTAGTATGTTTCCACTCACCGCCCTAGATAGGGTTCTGTTGTAGTCCAAAGTAAAAGGTGATACCACGGTTCTTAGGCCGCCTTATTATTTCCTCTCATCGAATAGATAAGGTGATAAGCGCCCATATTAAATGAAATAGTTTTGCACTATGATCAATGCTTTTCAACGTGTCCGAAACTTTTGTCATTTGGGTGGAAGGGGGTGGCTGTATGTTTTTAGCAGCACCAATAGACAGATGTGATTGAACAATTCTTTAAAATTACGATTGCTAGATCTATTTATTCGAAAGTGCTAAATGCAGGATCATTATGCAGATACATAGCAGCAACGCAACAACGTCCCAGCGATATAATGCACTTCCCGGCTGAATATCAAGCACCGCAGATCGTAAGAATGGAGCAAATACAAGCGCCGGTAGGCATGAGTGTACCAACGAGCAACGGTTACACAGCATCATCCACTGCAGCCCCTGCATCGATCAACTTACCCTCACCCATTCCAGAAGTAATTTGCTTTCTTATATGTATTTGACCAGGATGTAAACAATCCCACCACTCAAGCATCTTCTGATTAAGGTGGATTTTAAAATGGCAACAAATTATCATTGGCTTATCCAGCTGTCTGTAAAAGGCTTTTCTTTGTTTGGTGAATGCTACTTTTCAGGCCGATGGGATTGTTAATTTTGAAGCGTAATCTAATTTATGACTATTTAAACTTGAATGAGCTCTTTACTCATTGCACCATACCTTTACCATGATTGAGAACATTTTTTGGCTCTTTTTATTTATTTATTTATTTTAACGCCCACAGGTGGGAAAACATACGAAAATATGTGAGCATAAGCAGCAAGAATGAACATAACGTTCATAAGGCTACATCAAGGCGGATAAACATTCAATATGTAAGAGTAGTAGTAGTATATAGGTCGAAACGGCTTACGCGCAGTTTAAAAGCTGAATGAGTGAAGGCACTAACAGTATCGATGGGAAATAGATTCCAGACTCGTACGGCGTGAAACTGGAAATTATGCAGAACGCTGTTTGTACCGCAACATACTTTGGTGAGCTGAAACTGATGTGCACGTTGACTATGAGGAGGGGCAAACTGAATTAGATCAAAATTATCTACGTCAATATGTTTAAGTCATCTAAAATGTTTGAGGAGACGCTGAACGTGATTCCGCCATCGAAATCTGTGAGCCATCAACTGGCGCACCTTGAGCTTGATGACGACCCGCTTATGGACGACGATGACTTGCCACCACCTCCACCTCCATTAATGCACACATCCTTGGTATGCCAGATGCCAACGCCACCAGCAATGCAGTTTTTGCCTCCATCGGAAGAGTCTGTTGCACCTCCACCCCCTCCACCACCTCCACCACCAGTGCCTCCATCAGCGTCACAAAACGCTGTGGCTAGTTCTTTCGCCAATGCAACTGCTACAGACGAAGCCAAAGCAAAAAAGCCGTCTCTGGAGCAGACGACCAGATCGAATCTTCTTGCAGAAATTCAGTCGGGCATTAAGTTGAAGCAGGTGAGTCAGTTTAAGAGAATTGAAGCGGTATCCATTGCTTTAATCTTGTGACGGTAAAATACTTTCATTGACCATTTTATCAAAAATCATTAGGTGCTGCTAATCGAGTGCTTTAGGTGGAACGCAAGGAGCAAGCTGCCAAGGAGAAAGCGGCCGCAGAGGCGAATGATGTAGCTGCTATTCTGAGAAGGCGTATGGAGCACGTAATGGGCAATTCGGACAGCAACAGCGACTCGAACTCGGATGATGACGAGTGGGACTGAAGGTCGAGGCGCTGCAGCTTCATTCCACTTCTCTGGATGCCTTCCACTCTCTTCCACATCTCTCAGTTTATTTGGCAGCTTCCTTCCTAGCGCCGTTAATAACTGTTTTTCTTTCCTGAAATCTTCTTACTAACTTCATTTATACTTACTTTCTAATATTTTTATAGTTTGGTAGGGCGGAAATATTTTTTTTTATCTCGCGTTGTAAAGGTTTCAATAGTTTTTGAGGAAATATTTGAAGTGGCAGTCAGACTAGTTTCCAACTGAACATTCAGGCAATAAATATGCAAAAGGTAGTTGGTAAGGGATGGGATGTTATGTGTACTATTTGTGCTCGCGCATCTATGTGCCCTTAAGGTGGTCGAAAGGATGTGATCAATGGATTCATTGGATATGCAACATTCGCAGCTCTTCTGCACTGTGTATAAGTTGCTACGCCTCTATTCATGTTCTGCTTTAAGCTATTATAAGTGAATAATAATGTGGTTCGATGAAGAACGGTTTTGGGAATAAATGTTTCATTGAATCGAATATCTCACCTATTCGCCATATGATAGTGGTGCTGAAGATATTAATTATCATGCACTGCTTTATTTGCTTCATTAGAGTGGGGCGGATATTTATTGCTGAACGCTCTCCTCTCTCGTGTCTTCAATTTTCCTCGAGTATTCTCTGCGTTTATTGCACTTGTTTTGCACATTATTTTAAGAGCACAATAAAGGATAATCGTCTATATGATATCACAATTCAATCCTATGGTTTATACCTCGCAGTTACTTCACGTGCGTAATGCGATTACTTATAAATTATTGCCATCCGGATGCTCATCGCTGCCGGATTTTCAGCTTTTTCTTGTTTATTTCTCGAATCGAATGGCAAATGGGATACGGCCCATAAATCGGGTTATCGGGTTGTACCTTGATAGGATACCAATATTATGTACAATGCTACGAGTATGAACTAAATTGTAGTCTTACGTGGATTCTAAAAGGTATTGCATTGCCGCCTTTATATATGATCCATGAATGTGGAGTTATACTGTCAAAAATATTGTGTTGGTTGTGGCGACTTACGAATGCACATTAACTCATCTCGGATTTATGACGATCTTTTTAGTAATAGGTGTGCAGATCCTGAACATTACGTAACGGCGTATAAATTAACTTGTGTAGGTACCACTTAGGTGTCAGTATAGTCTCCCCTTCCCCACTTCATATGCAGCGCTCATTATTTAATTGCAAAGCAATTAGCTGCAAGTTTCTAGGACTTACAGTATCGGATATGCAGCAATGAGATTGTACGTAGACGTTGAAGAAGACAACAACGTTTTCAAGTGCTTCGTTGCCTTTCCATTCAGATGAGCAGTAAAGTCAACGATGCGTTTAAATAGAACTAACCTACCGCATATCAAATATTAAGCTGCATGATTTGTCAAAGAAGTATATCAAATGTGTTGTAAATGTTGCTATAAATTTTGAACGAACATTTAAATATACGATGGATGGGAATTATTCTAATGCCGATTTGTCGAGCCGTATTTTTAGCTGAATGTATTCGTGATAAAACCATAACGAGATGGAGATATTGATTTGGTAAAACGTGAGGTGGGGTAGCAGCTTTTTAGGGTTCGGTGCTTTCCCGAAATGGATAGACTTTCGAGGTGATTCATTAAGATGAAGGAATTATGAACGAGAAAGTAGGCTCTATGATGAACAGTGAAATTATTTTTGTTCTGGCTAGCAAATGTGATCGGGTTTGAATCGTTTTAGCCGACAAGAAAGTACCAATTCAAGGAAGATATCGATGAGCCGAGAATTGATGTTGAGTTGTTTGAGTGCAATTAAGAAATCAATATGTCGATCTCTATGCGTTACGCTTGCTGGTGACAATGCTATATATTGTGCGAATAGAATAGATAAGGTTTGTTATATTCAATTTACAACTATAATGCTGTTGAAATCATCCTTAAGGTTGTTTCATCTCAGTTTTAGTTGATTTATTTCAATATTCATTTTTTTTTTAAAGGAAATGGTCAAGAAAACATTGAGGAAATTTTAGATATTTAATAACTTAGACGATTTCTGTCCACTTGTTCTTTTTTTTTAGAGAGCTTTTCCTTTACTTTTATTCTCCAAATCGATTGTCGGTATTCTTTGGTTGTGAAGACGGCAATTTAGAAAATGTAAGGTAATGGGTTTTTGAACTTTTGAGATGATTTAGCTACTGAGGGAAGTTGTGCTTTTAGTTGTTCGAACATACGGTGATCGGTGGGAAGTGTGTGAGGAGTCGTTTATTGGTGGCTGCCTATAACGCATTGGACAGACATGCGACACGTGAACGTATTCAACAAGTGGCCACTGTTGGAGCCTGTCTTGAAATTCTACAGGCATTTTTCCTCATTTTTGATGATGTGATGGATAGGAGCACAACAAGACGTGGCAAACCTTGCTGGCATACGATGGTGAGTGTTTCACTCACCTCGGTTGGTAGGTAAGCATAACTGCGGAAAGACTTCGAATCGGAAACTGAGAACCTGTTACCTGGAGGGATTTTATCTGCCGTAATTGTTTGTTCTTTCGATAGTTGTTAAGGTGTTTGATCACTGGACAATTGCGGAGGTAAGCAAAAAAAATGAGTGCTTTTCGCTTATAATGTCATTCATTAAAGCAGAACCGACCAATTCATTGTCGGTTTACTAACCAAAGAGGATAACAGGTTGCCTGTTTTCCACATCCCGGGGGGGAGGGGGAGGGGAGGGCAGGGTGGGAGGAAGATGAAGAATCAATTGAACAAGTTATGTTGATCCTATTTTCAAACGGACTTCTCACTGTGAATAGATAATTTTGCTTTGTTTGAATAGATTTTTGTGTTTTTTCTTTGGTTTTCTAATTGTCCCAATGGTTGATTGTATTTTCGATGGTATTTGAACTCGTTTTTGCTCATCTTTTTCTTGTGAGAGGGTAATTATTTATAACTAAAAGAAGTTCTAGCAATCTGCAGTTTTGAAGTCAGGGAAGGGGGGGAATGAGAATCTGATGTTGAGATGGAATCTCTCATAAGTGTTCGTTGGTACCATCGAAACAAGTCACTACAAAAAGAAATCTCGGAAATTTTAGAAGCGCACCACTTAGGAGTATATAACAGTGGATAATTTTTTAATTGCCGAATACGTACAACGAATCCAGCCAGGTGTTGGTTTGAATGCGATAAACGATGGCCTATTGTTGGATTCTGTGATCAATGAGGTGTTGAGCGATGTGCTGAAGAACGATCCAAACAAGGATATCGTCAGCAGTATCTTCGTACGCGTAAGCTTTTCGCTTTGAGTTTGAGGCTTCGTTGTGAGGGTATTAGGATCGTCGTGTACCTTCCAAAGAAACTATTACAGAATATCACTATTCGCATTCGATTGTTTTGGGCATCGAAAGGTGAGGCAGCTTTTCATAATTCTTTACGCAAATGACAGATTTTTCAGTCTACGTGTTTATGAGAATTCGTTGATCATTACGAACGTTATGATGACCCTGACGAGTTGCGTAGGCTATTTTTGATTATTGTTTTGTCGACTTGGTTATTTCCTCACATACTTTAATGCTGTTTCTATATCAGCTATAAAACATGTGTTTTTGAATTTAACTGTTATTTAAGGCAAAGCAAATGACCATAATTGGGCAGATGCTGGATAATAGCACGTTTGGCTTGAAGGATTGCACGTGGGAAAGGCAAGGGCTTTATTACATGGATATTACTCTCGCTTTTTAATGTAAGTAGTCAGTGTTACTTCTAAAAAGAAGTATTAAGATAAAGGAGGAGATTTAATCCTCTAGTTGTTGGTTGTCCAAGATGCGTTTAAACTGTGTGGCTAATTTGGCCTACAACATTGGATAGGCTCCGGAATTGAATTAGTGTTTGATTCTTGGTGAAAAATGTTTCGAGCGCGGTTCTTTACTTTAACCCAAGTAGTTCGAAAGAACTGAAGTGTGGAGCCAAGGTGGTTCCGTATTTCGATTCTTTATTCGTAAAGGTAGGGTGCCGAAGGATGCTTGGAAATTTTTCCACAAGAGGCGAAAACCAGAAGTACGGCACGTAATGCTTTTGCTACCTTTTTTCTCTTTTTCAACTGTTTAAACTGTCTTCTGTCTGTAAGCTGCCTGAGTCTCGGGATGGCGATCGTTTTCTCTTATTTCCCGTCACTTTGACTGTGTGTGCCCTCGTTTCGACACTTTCTGCATAGCGTTTACTTAAGGTCAATAAAATTGTTGTTGTTATTTTTTTAGAGAGATCGTTGTTCGAGATGAGCAGTGTTTAAATAATCGTACGATGTCCTAAAATTGTTAAAGACGTGTTTTGTTTTGTGTTGATTTAGAAGGCTTGACGTTTCATTGTTTCATCGTTGAGCATTCAGATACGGCGACATCGTGACTCACAAAACAAGTTACTATACGTGTTTTGCACCGCTTCGAATAGCGATGTTGCTCGCCGATCGCTTAATGTACGCTGACGAAACCGAAAGGATCGCATTTAAATTGGGCTATTTGTTTCAAGCACAAGTAATGATTATTTATTTATCTCATTCATTGAATTTTTCTTTTCACTTCTTTGTTGCATAATTAAAACGTCACTTAGGCGTCTGTTGGATTGGCTTGATCGATGAAGTAATTTTGTTGTTGAGGAAGAAATGTGAAAAGCTTATTTCCCTGTTCATTTATTAAGTTCACTCTGTTAACGAGTAAATATTTTAGAAATTAGTTATATGAAAGGATTAAAAATATGGTATATTGCATCGAGTGATTAGTTGATTTACTTTTTGATAGATTAGATTACTTTTTTTCAATACTTTTTTTGACTTTTATATTCCTCATAATTTTATGAAAGATAATCGATAGAATAATTTCCAGGATGACTTCTTGGATTGTTTCGGTGATCCACTCATAACGGGCAAAGTCGGAACCGATCTACGTGAAGGCAAATGCACTTGGGTAACATGTAAAGCGGCCGAAAGGCTCCAACATCAACCACAGTACACTGCGATGTTTGAGGTGAGACCTCATCAACACTCCTTTTATAATCTCACATCTATGATTGAATTTGCATGAGATTTTCTATTGCAGATTCCTTGAGTGCCATTTGCGCCAAATATGTTGGTGATTCGGCGTGCTGACTGATTAATTATTTCCTTTCTATTTGAAAGAACCATTTCATTATATTAATTGAGCGACTGTTTTATTTGTTCGTTCAGATAGTTGTTCCTTTCTGGAGGTGTTTCTACATCATCCGGAGATTTGACACAGAGTTTTGACTCAAATGAGTTTTCGCGAATCAGCAAAAACAAAGCAGTAAGGCCAACTCGATAGGATTTATCTCACCTTTTAATGACCGGCGAGTCTTATTAGATGGAAGTGGAATGTATAGTTTTTAGCATTTGGACTTATGTGTAGTGATGAATTGCTTCATCGGTTCATTTCATTGACGTTTTATTGCGTCGCATTGTTTAGCCATTAGTTTCGTCACTTTTCATGCCGTCATTAACGGTTCGGATCGATGCCATTCAAAGACCCTTCAATGCCGATCCTTTTAATGTACATATGCACTTGCGCTGACACTTTGAGAGAGCTTTATTCGGATGCAAAAAGGAGTGGAGGATTCATCGCCTTCCAGTAACTTTTAGATGCAGTTGTTGTGTTTTTGCGCATATTTCAAACTTTGCTGATTTAAGATGTGAATGGGCCACCCACAGCGTCTTTTTTAGGTTGATTTTTTGTGGTGCGCTCAGTTCTGCCTAAGTTCGATTGCCAAAAAGGGAGGACCATGTTTGCGGATATAAAACTACTTCATGTCCGTTTCGCTGCTAAGTTGTTCTGGTATCGCGTAAAGCGCATTGCATATGCGTATTCCTGCACAATTTTTGACAGCATCTCGGGAATAGGGGATGACTTAAAGGCGAGACTGCGCACTTATGCATTTCGGGTGCCTAATGAAAGGGAAGACAAGGAATGCAGCAAAATTGAGTGGATGGAAGGGGAAATGCGGACAGTGGCCAATGAGAAGGGATGGGGTTCGCAGTGTGAGATGGAAATATGAATAGATGACTGAGGAGGCAAAATTAGAGAAAACGGAAGTGGAATTACGAGGCATGATTAAGCCAAAATTATAAAATAGGTGTAGAATTTAGCCACCTGAGTACAACGAAAGAATCTATAAGACGTCCACGTTTAAAATGGTTCAATGAAAAGTTTGCAAACAGATAAGTAAAGGGGCAGTTGATGCTTAGGTATTATAAAGAGCCTGACAGAAGCATTTCAGGAAAACTTTGGTCGTGGGTCAGACGAGAGCGAGATGACGCTGAAAAAATTACTGGGGGAATTGCGTGTGGAAGAGGAGTTCTGTCGATTCGAGTCAGAGTATTCGCGAATCTTAGTTGATGATATCGAATGCTTTAAACCTATCGATCTCAGGAACGTCCTTCGTCTTTCATTGAGCGAACTCTTCAACCGTAGAAAGTAATTATCCCTAGCCACTTCTGTATGTAAGTGGATCAAGAAGCATGGTATTACACTTTGCGGTTATTGGATGCCAGTTAATGCTGCAGTGTTTTGATCGGTCAGCTTTTGGTAGCGCTGGGTTCTTTGATAGTTCTTTCATGACAACAGAAATATGATCGCTATATCAGAAATTTTTGACTGAGAAAGTTTTTGTGTCATAGTTTAGGTTCCTTCAATAAGGTTTTTTTCCACGTCCTTCTGAAGTTATTTTATTTTGCACTTGACGCCAAAATGTTTAGACGCGTCTAATAAGGATATGATTAAAGAGCAAAATGCGCTTGATATGTGGTGTTCATGGTCTAATTACGTTTTTATGTGAATGTAACAGAAACCGATCTAATATCCACCAAAATCTCGAAAAATTAACCAATATAACAACAAAGCTGTGTGCCATAACAAAGTGAAAAAGGTACGGAGAAAGCCAGCACCGAACACTGTACACTCATTCAAAACAACAAGTGGGGTATGTAGAGGCCGACATCGACGCCTAGTAGAACTTCGCCTTGTCGGGCCTTCCTCTGAAATGAGCTTGTACAGTACGAGAAGCAAAACACTCAGAGACCATCCGGCCTTCCTCTACTTTGTGGCAGCGGGACTTGCTTTACAATTGAGTGGAACAATGCCTCTATGTGTGATAACATTTTTAACAATCACATACGCTGCCGTAGGAATTCCAGTCTTGTTCCATGAAAGCGGATAGAACCATCCTAGTCGAGGATTCAGTGCAAACGATACCCAAGTCTTAACCTTCACTTACGGACTTCCCGGCTGCAACTTTTTAACAGCTGGTTCGCATGAAACAGCTCACTGATTTAAAAAACTACCGTCATGACATCTCGTTACAGTGCGTTTTCCCTTCAAAATAGAAACCTTAGAAAGAAAGATAGGAGGCATACTTTAATAGGAGGACGGCAAGAAGGGCGGTACTTTGCAAAGTGATGATCACCAGAAAGAACGTCGATGTGAGACAAGCGACGTTAGGACAACCTGTTCCTGTTGTGCCACCCTGAAATAAACTTCGAATGCTCTGCCACATTTCATGTGTATGTGTTAAGTGTCTATAAAATTATATAAAACAATATAGCCACTATTGTGCTGTGTCCCTTCATCAATGTTTACGTCTACTGAAGGATGCAAACATGGCCCACATAGACAACTCCAGCTCTGATATGAAATTTTGAATATACTATCTTCTACCCAATTCTAAAGCGTTCAGCTCTCCCCTATCCTTCCTTACAGTTGACAAAGAAGAAAGAAAATAAACTACCTGTGCTAATTGGGAAGTTCTTATCTGTCTGACATCATTCTGGATGCCTTCCAGGAATTGCTTTATGGCAGCATCGGGCTGCATGCCTGCAACTGCGGCCGAAGCCGTACCTCCCGTTAGTTTTTGCTCCATATTATAAGTACGCGTGAAGATCTCGTTTACGTAGTTCTTCATGTCTCGAATGCTTGATGACAAATCGCGCAGCGTCTACAATTTAACAGATCAGTCGGTTTAATTCAACGCTTCGGCTCGAGTTTCCAGGGTAACTCTTCATAATATTTTCGGTCCTAGAATAAGCTCAAGTAGATCTACGTGCGCTTATCTGTCTTAATCACAATCGTACGGCCTGGAAACTGTAAAAGCTTGAAGAAATTGAGTGTTATGGCTTATGAGGGAGAGGAGGGATATTCATAGCCTCAAGGAAACACTAGCCACTCTAAACTTTGGATGAATAATCAAGTTCATTTGCATCACAAAGAAATCTATAAACGAAAATTCAGGGATTTATTGTATCCACTCAAGAGGGGGACCGCATTCTTGCATAACTACAGCAATCTTTCATACCAACGAGTCAACAAATTCTCATCATTCCTCCCATCATCGAACGGCAGTTAATAAATGGGAACAGCGAAACTCACTTGTAGCGCCTCGTTCTTCTCGTGCTGCTGGAAGCCTCCAGCAGTAACCACTTGTCCCCCACCTTGCGCCGCCCCTCCAGAAGCACCTCCCTGTTGCAACATCGAAGTATGCACATTTTGTTGTTGGCTGAAAAATCGCAACTACGAATTGCCGTATAGTTCAACATCCACCAATGGGAATAAAAATCTCACATTTATAACACAATAGCTGTAGAATTATCGGCGAAATGCAACAATAAAGAGCTTATATGATACGAAAATCGATGATCTCATTTCAATAGTTCATAGTTCAGTACGGTCCTCTTACTCACCCCATCAAATCCGCCACATCAACTCATGACTCCTTATACTTCAGTTAAATCTCACCAAGGCAAGATTAGAAGCAATTCCTCCCAACTAAGGAAAGACTTCACAGCATGTAATTTCGAACATGTCTTCAACCTAGAAACTTCGAGGGGAAGTAATTCCGCTTTTCTCAGCATAAAAATAGTCAAGTAATGCTTCACACCTCCTAAACGTCCCACAGTAAGGAATAATAAATTCTGCGGGAAAGAGCCAACAGGAGTTACCTAATTTCACGAAGTTTCTGCTCAATCTGCTGCATAACTTGGTGAATCGCCGTTTGGCTTTCGTAGATGAGCCTCAACTCTCGTTGCGTAGCGTCCTCGAAATATTTCGCAATATCTTCTTCGTTGTCATCCTCCTTTACCTTGTCAGGGTGCTGCTCTTTGAACCTCAAAATCAATTCTTTCAAAACAACATCCTTCAAAAAATAAACCTCGTTTACAAGCAAAGGAGATAAGTACCCACAAGACTTTCGTTTTTAAAGCTTCAAAAAAAAAACTTCTTAGAATACAGCCCCTAAGAAAAGCCCTGACAGTTTTCCTTCTACGCCAACCTCCACTCCCTCTCAATAAATTCGCCGGGCTGCATGTCAAGGTGGGATATTCTATTCAAACAATCATCGCCGCTACTTCGAAGTTGATCATTTCCACTGCCTTCCACCACCGTCCACCTGGTTTATGCAGTCAAAAGCAGCATTGTGCAGACGAACCAAACAAAATAACCCTCACTTCTGTCTCTCCTTCTCGTAATCCTGCATCTGCCTCTCGAATTCGGCATCGTATTTTTGTTTCTCCTCTCGTGGCAACGTTGCTGTTTGTGGTTTCTGCTGGTCAGTGAAGAGTGAGAAGACACTAAAGTCAGTTACATCATGGTCATCAGCGAGGCCACCTGTCGCCGCCGATACACCTACAAATTTCATCTCACATAACTAGCTCACTCATCTTGCTCTGAGGACATGTTTCTGGTCAATTGAACTTACAGATGCATATGAACAACTAGCTAAATTAGTGATCAACAAGGATCACTTTTACCCAATGGGATTATGACGTACGCGCGAATGCCTTCTCGGAGATGTGATACGGTATTTGATGCTTTTGCTAATCACTGCACTATCATTTATAAAGCCTCTTTAAGAGGACAACTATGATGTAACGATGTACGAATAATTTGATCAAAATGGTGCAATAGAAAACAAACAACATACTTAATGGGTTTGTTTATGGCGTAACAATAAATATAGTGCTTATGATTAATCGCTAAGTAAACGGATATATACTAATTTCAGGATAAACAAAAATTTTTGAGGAATTTTTCAACGAAATAACATACCAAAGAATCCATTCTTCGGTAAGAATATATTTTCGGCACGAATGCAAATCTCGTAGCGTGGCGCTGCTTGCATCCCATCGGACATCATCACCGTCAAAACGTTACGTAAGTACTCAATGCGAACACGCACAGGAAACGGCTTATTGCGAAAGTCTTTCTGACATCCTTAAAAGACATCCTTGATATCTCAAATTGCAAGAAAGCTTGCCCCTATGAGATACGGGGCAAACAGCACTTTTCGTGAGACTGTAAAATTATTGAAAACGGCATTCCTCATTTTAGGTGTAGTTTACTTCTCGAACGGTATACCGTGGAACGGTACCTGCGAAAGCTGAAGCAGTGAACTTATGGAAGCAATAAATAGCAAGAATAGCGTAATGAAATAAAATAATTCAAGGAAATACAAACAATGGGTGATACGCAAAAAAAGCAACCTGAAAGCATTTGTTGAGAACCGTCGGTCTGATGATCGTATTGGCGAGTTCCATCATTAATCATCAACGCAACAAACGGATTGTTCTTCTGACCATCGTTATCGAACGAATCGAAAAATAGACCCATTCCAGTCCAAAAGTCGTTCGATCCAAACACCTATGTATTCGATCTCTCATTATAACACATCGTAGAATGAAGTGAAAAAAACTTTAACAAAACAGAAACGCTTTCATCGATTGCCTCTCTTGTCTTTTTGAGCTAAGAGTTTACTAAACTCAGAAACTATTTCCGACTAGAGTTTCGGCAATAAAATAACATGACGCAATATATACATTATCACTGATAGTGGTATCAAATAGACAGCAAACTTCTTTTCAACAGTATTTCTTTCAGTTTTGTTCCACACAGCCGGAAACACGCTTGGCAATGTGCCTTGTTATAATGTCTTAGCAAACGCAAGAAACTAAATTGAGTAAAAATGCATACCGGCCCAAGGGTGCCCTGTTGGGCGGTGTACCATACAGCTAGACCGTCCGCACCAATACGTCCCTGTCCCGTAATTTTAAACGCGATTTCGATTTCGAAATTTTCTGACTCGGTCATCGGACGTTTATTCCAAGCAATACCTTTAAAAAAACTCTTTCATACCTCTCGGTGGATGCGTTCTCGTATGGATCAGGGCGAGGGTTGTAAGGGTAGCATTGGAGGTAAAAGGAAGTGATAAAACAGCGAATCACCTATATTTTTATGATATCCGGTCTCCTAACTTTGCTGGAAAAGCATTAAATCGTTCCCTCTTCAGTTTCGAGAAGGTATGAGCATTCTATGCTTCGTTTGACCTGCACCACATCTCGCCCCCTTCCCTTTACCCCATTTTAATATCTACTATATGTAAGAGTGTGGAGACAAACATTTGTTGTTATCGCACCACCACCGCGTACCATTTAGCTTTATTCTTTTTTCAATGAGTTTCAAATCATTCGGATCAATCAAAACAAATTCTAGATACATATTCGTCCCACACCAAGCCGGAATCTTCTAGTAATGAAACCCTCAACTATTGTCAGAACAATTAAACCACATCGATACAAACGTTAAGAAGATTAGAACGCCTGTAAATGCAACCTCTACGACTCCTCATCGACGGCGCAAGTCGAAGTTGTTCACCAGAGGCGATCGCATCACCAGTCACCATCCAAAATGGGATTGATCCATCACGTTGTGCAAGATTTGGTGCACGAAAACTATGCTTGTATTCAAAGCGTCGATGAATAACACCTTGTGCTTGGCATTCCACTAACGCCAAAAGTGAGATGATGAATGCCGAACACCCCAACATTGCTACCTGTAAACTTCTAATACAAAATCTTTTCATCGGTTTATAAAATCTTGTACGTATACGACGGCAAAATTTTATCGAAGAAATTGATTCTACGATAATCTGAAATGCAAAAATTTGAGGAAATTGCTTTCTTCCGTTGGTGACATATGTGCTTATGTGTCACTGTTGAATGCTAGGCAAGCACAGTTCGAAACAAAGAAAACTGCAAAGGATTCCAACAACGAAGCATGAAAATAAGTTTTTAGCGATCATCTAACACAAATTTGCAAATCGTTCGCCACAACATTTCGTACGAAAAACACTGCAGCAACTCTTTGATGTGCCAATGTACGAATATTCCCAGCTTCCGGGAACTGCCGAACGTTCGAGCGTTGACATCCAGGTTAATGGTTGCCAAGGAGTGGGGTTACCTCGGTGGTGAAGATGGGGATAGGAATCGAGGCGAATGGTATAGAAGTTTTGCCATTGAGGCCTGCTACAAAGCGGATGTGGAATATTAAAATCTAAAAGCGAAAACGGATTTGGAGATTTGGAGCAGCAGAAAAGCTTGAAGCAATGGCAATAATAGAAGCTAGACGTAAGACAACACTTAAAAATATGCTAGTTGCACTTGGTTAATTCTACATTTTCTGCTCAAAATCTCTAAAATAAAGAAACGGACGGAACTATACATCTACTAAGCTCTCATCATCGCATAATTTTTTCCCTCTAAATGCCACGCTACGTGACATATGCGCCAATCGTCACATTATACAGCAGGAATTGTACAACCGTGCAATTTTCCACGCAAGCATACAAACCATCGACCGAATTCTATATTTTATTCATCCACCGTAATGTAATAATACGTATTCATGACACGCAACTCATCGAACTAGTACCATGGATTCGCATCAACGGTGAACGATTATGAACCTACAAGCCGTTCGATGAAATGCCCACATGCGCACTGTGCTGATTGCCGTGAATTCGCAGTTCGAGCGTGCGTGTCGCGCAGCGATTTCGTGACAGCTTGAACGCACGCACACCTCGGAAAATTTCTCTCCCATTCATAGCGACGTGCTCATGTTTTAATATTAGTGTAGTCGCACAAATGCGATTCTTTAATTTTTATACACTGCCCAGGAAGTGGGGATTGTTGCTTCTTTGCGGCGATAATAGAGTCAATTCATTCCTTCAAGATAAATAAGCATAAATTGTTTATTGTAAACCTCTCTGTGAAACCAATAAGCATCCTGTAGAACTCGAAGCGACTCATCGACGAACATCAGATGTGCAGGACCAACAGTGGACACGCAAGATATTAGCGTTCTGAACAGTTAACTTCACGCATAAATTTTTTTTTTTCAAATGTCGCATCCGAAATTCGAGGGTATACATCTGTCGGTTTTAAGCTGAAATGACCCGAAAATCGACAGATGAGTTGAAACTCCCTTCAAGTTTAAGCAAGGTGGGTCATTTGAGATCTCTAATACAGTGACCGTGACGTTTCTCAATGTTAGAAGATAAAAAGCATCTTAAAGGAAGGCAAATGTTTCCATGCAATACAATTTGAAAGTGGAATCGAAAAGAATCTGAAATCTTTTGAAGCTTGCAAGCGCATGAAGAATAAAAAATAATAAAGGAGGCAAACAACACTTATCCATCATCTATTTCACATCTCTCCGTGGTGCACAATTTCGCATCGCAAAATAATAAAAAAACGAAGAGAATGGGTTCCATTACATTTCCTATAGCTATCACGTTTGCAAAAACCATATGAATTGACCAGCAAATGCGAACAGCAGAAATATACTTTTACCAATCGACCAACAAACATTTCTTGTGTAAATGAGCATCCACCTCGTATGACTCGAAGCGTTGCACCTCAAGAAACCAAAAAATCATTCAACAACAACTAGTTCGTAGTGCATTTAGCTGCAGACTGTGTGTTCAAGATAAAGTAACGCTTATCATCGAATGACACACTAGCAAGATGTGCTAAATTTTGCACGCATATAAACATCGATGTTGCTTCAGATTCTGGAGACCTTCATTCACCCGTTTCCGCGTTACCCGTCACCGCAGCTATTTTTTTCTTCTCGGCCGCTTGTCGTCGTGCCAACTTTTCTGCCTAAAAACTCAAGTTCACCAGCGTTTAATAAAACATTTGAATAAGGCCTCTAGGTTTGAGTAATAAGCGTCGAGTTGCAATTGCTTTTTTATGCATCACTTCATGGCGAATAAAGGCAAAAAAAAACCATCACAGATATAACGTCCGTTAGCTCCACAGCGATATAATCAACGGTTGTCTCTTTTATGAGCAAACTCTCACATAGGCAATATGAGCACAAACGCAAATCGTGTCAATAAAGGCTTGGAAGTAAATTACTTACAACTGTTTCAGCATGGTATGAAACAGATGAAGAACAAAACGCGTCAAACAAACTCCCATCCCTCCCCATCCCCCTCCCCCCCCCCCCCCTTCTTCCTCGAAATAGAAAACAACGGAACCCGGACCTTTTTCTCTTCGGCTTCTTTTTGCGCCAGCATAACCTCAAACCGTGGGTCCTTCGGGTCGATCCAGTATCCAAAATATTCCTGAATTTCGCGGATCCGCCGTTCCAATTTTTGCTCCTTTTCGCTTTTTTCTTTTTCCGCCTTCACATTTGAAGCTTCAAACTTCGCTAAAACATCTGCATAGTTTGCTTCGTTCTTCGCCAGTTTTTGAAGTCTGAAATGATACATGTCAAGCAACCACGCGATAACTACATTCCACCGCTTCAACCAAAAAAAAAACCACCCGGATCCAAAAATGTTTTGAAAAACTTCCGCCAATAAGCCAAATATTTTATTTATGACATCGAAACTGCTCTCATATTCGGTATACGAATATTATATTCCACAAAAACTCAACTCTTTACCTCTAATTTCAAGGATTCACATAATGCGCTGATTAAACGTACACATGACAGCTCGAAAGCACTTTTGGTCGCCGAACCAATGAATATCAAAAATGTTTTATTTTCGGTATACTTACTTTGTGAACTATGATTTCATTATTTCCATTTCTCGCTTAAAGAGAAGTGGAAATTCTCTCGATGCTAGTGAAAATCATATTACCAGAGTCGATGAAGCGAATATCTTCCATTCTCTATTCGTTTTGGTTGTTCTCAAATTTGTTAAGCGTTTATTCAAAGAAGGGCCGATTCAAATGGAACAATAAATCCTTATATATATCAACACAGGATTATGATGCATGCCGAAAAACACTCACATAGTTTCTGCTTTTTTTAATAAAAATTACACCGCCCTCAAAAAAAAAATCGAATTTTCTTTACAAACTGTCACAATACATAACCCATAATCCAATCCTGTCTTATCCATTTTATCCATGAAGTAATATTATTACACAATGGATTAATCTCCATTAATACCACTAAAATTTTCAAAATATTCACATTTAATGAAGCAATTATAAAACAATAAAAGAAAATAATACCGGGCTACGATTGCAGCTTTAGCTTTTTGATCAGCCGCCTGTGAGGATTTGAGTGCATCACTATAACGTACATACAAACCCATTGCATTTTCTTCTTCTATTTCCTGAAATTTACTCAACAACGTTATTCACTCAATACGACACACCATCAATGGTAGAGGTGACTGTAATTCATTGCCTATATAGAAATTTCAAAACTATCAAAACAAAAAAAAACTTCGTCAGTAGGGGTGATAGATGATTTACGGCAGTTCTCTGGAAAAAATTGCTTATCGATCTCAGAGACACAAGAAAGGGGAACAGGAGGGAGGGATGCTGACGATGAATAGAGTCATAATCCTCATATTTCGGTTCTTTACTATGCATTCAGCGAATGCCCACCATAAATGGTTATAAACGAAAATTTTTTGATCGAAAACCTTCCAATATTCCAGTAATCAACGGCATCCACTTTCAAATCGACTTTATCTCATCAGCTTTTAGCAGCTAAAAAGTTTTTTTGTCCAATCCCATATATACAATTATCTCACCCTTAGTGAACGCATCATTTCAAGATGCAATTATCAAACATCAACATTTCATAGTTGATTTATTCGGAACAAGATGACCACCCCGTTCAATTCTTTTTTTTTACTTTCTTTTGGAAGATTCTCTTTGTAAGATGTTTCATAGTGAAGTCATAAGCATAGGATGTTTCTTTATCCCCTGGAAAGCTAATAAAGCTAGAATTATCACTTCCAATGAGCAAAATTTTCATCGAAAACTGACCCCTCTATAACAATCTTGTAGGCGACTCAATGAATTCGAAAAGATTTAAAGATATTCAGAAACAATCAAATATGCATAAAAAATTTGGACACATCTTATAACCGATTAGATCGCATTTTATACCGTTTGAGTCGGCAATTCATCGGGTCGAAAAAAAAACTGTAACAGGAAAAAACATTGAGAGAAAAATTGCAAGTTGTACATTTCATTATTGTTTCATATTTTTGGAACCTCTTGAAGTGATGAGTGAAGGTGTAGAAACGCATATTACGTCTGTTTCTCAAATGGAAAAAGGAGAGGGAGTGAGGGTGAGGGGAAGATGGGAGTGATGGGTAAAAGAGTCGGTAAACGATATCCTCGAAAATTAAGGACGTCCACTCTCTTTCCTAACATGAAAAATCTTTTTTCAATCCTGAGTTGAAGAGTTTATTAATTGTACAAGATAAGTGGATGAAGTGAGATATGTGTACATCGAATCGTAGCATTTGATCATACGAGTTTTACATAAATTTTTTTCAACAAAAATAAGCATACCTCTATGGTAGGCCAAAGTTGCGCAAGAGAAACACCACTTGCCAATCCATAACGACCAAACCTTTCCCTTTTCGCCCAACGTTCTTTTTCCCACTCGTAGGATATCGGTGCTATACGACCTTCTGCTAGAGCCAAATGCCGTGCCCTCAACCTTTAAAAGTTATGCATCTTATAGAACAAACGAAGTTGCCATTTTCGTTATTACCACAGCTATCATTGATCTACGATATGCTCTCATACCTAATGAAGATAGTTGAAAATAGATGAATTATGGAACGTAAAAAGGTGAAAGTTTATAGAACGATGAGTATAATTCAATAAATATAAGCAAATGCAAGCAATAAATTACGCTTGTCTATCAAACCATAATAAGGGGGTCTTTTCTTTGCCAAATACATAGGAAATTGTTAAATTAGAAATTTGTATTTTCGGATTTGTTAAATGCTTATCTAAGGATAATTTTGCATTCACATTAAATGAAACACAACAGCGATAAGGCAGCGCTCAATATATATGCAACTTTGGTGTCCCTTCCCTACTATGTCATTACAGCTGATTATCTCTTTTCTAGCAGTTTTTTTTTTTTGTTTTTTTTGTGAGACCATTGAAAAAGAGCAACGAACCTTGAGATGTTCCTCGTCGGAACATCTGAAGACGACCCTAAATCCGTCGAAGATGGTTGGCTATCTCCTGCCGTAACAGCGGCCGATGTTGCGCCTTCTGTAGAATACGTACAATTCAAGAAGGCGGCTGCGTTCAAGTCCACACTTAACTTTTGTACTCGGAAGACGTTAGCTGCTTGACGACGTAGCATGTCAACTGTTCCTGAAGATGCCTTCAAGTGAAGACGACATACAACATCGTAAGATTCAGATGTCGTTCGCCGACCATTGCACACTGAAAATGACGGTAGTGAAATTTCGTGGCAGAACTCATCATTGAATAGTGCGAATTCCTTTGATAAATCATTCACGTTCAATAAGATTTGAACGCTTTGAGTCGTAATTTTTTTAAACTTCGAAAGCTTCCCAATGAAATAAATATGAAGAAGTGACTATTGGGCAATTACGAGCTGATATTTGAGATGAGGTTTAGTCATCCCTTTGTTTAAGACTGGAGTGGATTTTGGCATTTGATGCTAAAAAATACTGTGTATACTCCTATAATCAAGTAAATAAAAGATGACGAAATAGCTGACAACTTAATCATCCCGTGCTCTCAACCTGGCTAATCGTTCTAACACCTAATCTCCCTCCTTAAATTAGCAATTCCGACAGTTATGCATACATGGACAAGTTAGTGATTTTAAATAATTCAAATCTCAACATCTAACACTTTTACGGTTTTGGCAAGCGGCCAACTACTCATCGCCTATAACAGCAAATATAGAGACGAGCAAAATCTGAGGTTTAGGTGGTTTTTTGTTTGTATCGTAGCTTTTCTTCGCAGAAAATTTTAGAAAACGTAGAGGAAGAAGGGACAGGTTCCTGTGGTACCTCAATCAGCAGCTTCATATGTGGGTGTTATAGATCTATACTCTATATTAATCATACATATTGAGATCTCAATGTTTTATACACTGTTTATTTCACTCTTTTTCTTCTTTTTCCCTTTCGTATTACAATTATTATCACTACTATTATTTTTACTATTATTATTACTGTTATAAACTAGGGGCACCCAGATAGAAAAGTGATCAAAGAAACTCATCATGTAACGTTTTTGGCGAGCGTTTATCACTTTATTCGTTAAAATGTTGACCTCCTCACTAATGGCTAAATTGGGAGAAAAAGATTTTAGTGGCTCGGCGTATTTACCCTTTTTTTTTGATCTCACTTAACTTGCATTTCGACAAGATGTTTATATAAAAAACAAATCGAAAGATCAAGTTGTTGTTTTAATATTTCGACATCTCACATTGTCTACGGCATAATCACACAGGAAACTATATTTGAAGCACTCTGTTAATTGTAATTTAATTCAATAAAAATTTTTATTCATACAATAGTCCCGGAACAAATGAGTGTACTCCTTGAAACGCTTATTTTATCATTTGCAAATCACCTTCCCATTTCTTCTCACATCCGTTGGGGTCTAAGCATGTCTTTATTGAAAGGTTGCGAACATTGAAGTTTGCCCCTCCCTCCACCTTTTCCCCTCAAACCGACACTGCACCTTATTTGAATGAAAATGAATCAAATACACCTAATTGGCCCCCCGTCTATGGATGTTTTTCGCACTGTCCATCACTTTATGATGTATACTTTAAGGATCTACCAAGGAAGCACCTGCTTGTTGGATGTTCTACTTGCTTTTAATATCCTCAAAAGCCTATCATGCCTTCTTCCACCTTTTGCTGCGCTAATTAGTGCGCTTATTAGTCAATGCTTTTTCCTTTGTGATTGAGCAGTTGAACACCTATTTCTATCCTATTTACTTACAGTTGAGCCGTTATAGCGATTTCAGCTACTATTATGGGCAATATTTGTTTCGTTTCTATATCGGCAGTCCTTATGATCTCTTATTCTCTCTTTTTTCTTTATTTTTTAAAATGTATGATTGCGTGCTTTCTTTATCATAAAATAACGGTACTTTTTAAAAAAAAGGTCTTTCGCTTAGATATTAACCCCTTTTGAAAAATAGCAAACCCCTGGGCTTATAAGTAGAGGAATATGGTAGGTATAGGTGGAACAAAACAGAACAAAAGCATAACATATCCTAACGTGATGGTAATAGAAGTGATTTCTAAAATAATCAGGGCAGGTTGAAGAGTAGCGGCGCACCTTGATACGGAACCTCTCCTCTTCTTCCTCGTTGGCCTGCCTTTGCTTCCTTCTCGCCCAGTATTCCCGACGAAATGGGTTGTTGTCGACGGTCAGTAGGGTCTAGATTCGAGCAATTGCTCGTATTGTTGATCTACGCTTATAGAGAACGTTTAATGAAGAGACGGTAGATAGCACAAGAAACGATGAAGTACCATACAAATGTCTGTTGTTCGGAGTGCACGTTTAGCTCAATGCAGTAGTGTTCGTTGTTTATCCACTGCTCGACGGTTGTTAGGTGACAATTGTTGGGGATCCAGATACCTATTTACTCTTCATTTCGTGATGGGAGTACTTTCGGAGGAGCCAAACACCGAGTCCGTAAACTACTACATTTTTTTATTATTTTTTAATTTTATGCATTTGTCGATTGACCCCTACAGGGAGGTGGAGGTCAATCGACGAATATATTGTGTTTGCTTGATGAGGCAGCAAGGTGGACGGCCGTTTCATTGGAATTCTTTCACATTAGCACGCGGTTATGGTTGGCGTATCGAATATGAAAGGATAGATTGTTGACCATTGAACACTATCGAAATGTGCAAGTGATGTGACTTCATTGCGGGTCAATTTTGTGAGAGGTGTACATCATGTTATCATCAAATGAACAGAGATCAACAACAGACAACATCGTTGTTGATAAATTTCCTTATTGTTCGTATATTTTCTTTCGTTGCACATGAACATATGCATTCGATGAACGAGATGTTTCGCGATCATAGCATGCGATTGCAAAAAGATTATTGATAAAGGTACATATACGAATGGAATATCAGCTCAGAATCAAACATAATGCACATTGTGGCCTTGGCCATATTTGTTGCGTTCGATTGTACTCAATTATTGTAATATTTTGAGATGTTCGAATATTTGAAGGGATTAATACTTGCGTAATTTCGAAATGCATATCTTATAGTATATGTTGTAATTTAAGTATAAATTCTGTTCTAGTATCGGCATGCACGAAGAACTATTGGAGGCGTTACGCAATCCATTCGTATTTGTATACGTTTCTATGTTGCTTTCATGGTACGTTGTGAGTGGTACTCAATTGGGCGATGCGGTCGAAATGGAACTTAAGGCATATCGCCTTCAGCAATACGATCTCGTCGGTACATCACATGGTAGCCGTGCTTCGAAAGGTTCATTATTTATGCTGCATTTTCCGGTTAGCATTATAATGTGTACACACCTTAACCGAGGTGAGGAAAGGTACGTCGCTGTAGTGTTTCCCTTTTTTTATGGTACCAAATTCATCCACTGAGTTTCTTTGAAAATGGTGAAAATGAGTTTATTTATTTGTTATTTGAGAATGCAAACTTTTAAAAATGTTTGCAAACATCCATCGTTTTTTCCGCTTACCTTTCTTTAAGAGACATTTAATTAAAGTGCTTTTT
Organism: Baylisascaris procyonis; assembly: GCA_037389465.1. Taxonomy (NCBI): domain Eukaryota; kingdom Metazoa; phylum Nematoda; class Chromadorea; order Rhabditida; family Ascarididae; genus Baylisascaris; species Baylisascaris procyonis. Next base: position 520,944 of record JAZARR010000105.1, read on the forward strand.
TTGTTGTTGTTGAAAGCTAGCTACTCGTATAAACGGCAAATCAAATCGCATCTCTTGATGTGTCTGTTGTAGGGGCGTTTGTGATATGTGAATTATATGCCAAATTTTTCATGTACGATCAACGTGCAAATTATTGATCAGTTTGCAGTGTTGTACGAGGCAGTTTCGCTAGATGGAAACACATTACGACGTTGCGTAGTGGTTGGATGGCGTGAGCTGCTTGGTCGTGATCTGCAGACGTTGTTTGATCAGGCTGTTGGTGGTGTTATCATCATTATACCTGCCGATCTGGACGCCCTTTCACCCGCTCATCGTGCCGTATCAATTGTTTCTTCATTTCTTTACGAGCCAATTATTGTAATCGTTATAGGAGGAGGGAATAGAAGAGCGAGGGGGAAGGGGATCTGTTGTCAAACAAAAATTTCCTCACTGACAAAATGGTCCGCTTAGGTAGAACAGTGCTGTTTTACGGCGGATTGATGCTGGGCTACGACTTCTTAGGTGCTCAAATCGAATTGAAATTAAATATTTCCAGCACAATGGCATTTGCCGTACTAAGTCGATTGTAAGTTAAAGCATGAATCTTGGGTGGTGGAATTGGAGTGATGTGCGAGGAAATCATATATTCATCATTATCATAGGCCGAACCACAGAGCACTCGAATCCATCTTGAAATCACTTCAGCACCCCACTAGCATTGTCTTTACTAGGTGAAATGGTGTTTTTTTTATTTCATTATTTCACGTTAACGTTGGTATATATATATATATATATATATATATATATATATATATATATATTCGTTTTTGCAGAATTTCGCATCGTTAGAGCGTAGCTTATTAGCACTGGACACGCATATGGCGGTTTATGTAACTCGTATGAAGCCCGAATTGCATGCGTTAATCAAGGATGTATCTTTGTTTTCGCAAAGGTATGTTGATTTATAGGAGAAAAAATGAAGTTTTACGTATGTTTTACACCTCAGATATGCTGGGTTAGCATATCATAGAACACAGTAAACCTTTATTTGTAATGAGGATTGCAATACTGAGTGAAGTTATTGAGCACATTGGTTGTTGAATGAATGGATTGCTGCTTTTGCTTGAGGTGCTTGTGTTCTTTGAAAAGCACTTTCATTCTACCTGAAGATTTTAAACGGTATGAAATTCATGGCTGAATGCTTTAATTATTAGATGAGGGGAGGGAAGAGGGGAGGATATGATTGTTGGTTCGTTCGTTGCGTATTGTTAATGTTTTTAAGAGCACCTTCGGCAGTGCATCAACTCATGAACGCGATCGCCGCTAACACTTTCCAGTTTTCATCCTCGCCATCTATTTCGAATCACCTTCTTGTGCCTTCCGCTGCCAATGTTGTGGTCAGTTTGTGTCATCCCTCATTTTCTTCGGTAATCAAGCTTGCGAAGATTCATAGCAATGTACGAAGAAATGGAATAGGCTGTATTATGTATATCATTGTTTAGGCATGTTTCATCAGTGCGTAGAATGTCATCGTTTTCTAATGAGAGGGAAGAGAGGGGTTTTGCTAGATTATTTCCGCTGAGCGGTTGTATGGTCATAATATTACAAAAAGCAATGTTGTCGCCTGCTTCTTCTGTTACGTATTTTGCATTTTTTGCTTGACATAACAAGCCAAGTCTTATACATCGTTAGAGGGACGCATATGCTTTATTTTATTTGATTTACAATTGAAACTACTTGGTAACAAAATTTAGTTGCACATCAAGCTTCTCAATTTAATGGGTCTTTTCGTGGGTTCGAGATACTGCTGTTAACGAGTTGTGATCTTTTTTTTTGAATTCCAGCATATTGGAAGCTGTGAGAGAGTAACATTTGAAACATTAGATGGTGGAGATATTCGCTCCGGAGAGGCTAAATGAAGAGTCAATTGCTCACCTTCGATGAATTAAGAGCACTTTTATTGCAAACTTTAAGTCTCGTTTGTGGGCTGCTGATCGGAGTTCTCCAGTAATCGTCCTGGTCGCTCACTACGATACGCATTCGGCAGTGCCAGCACTCTCAACAGGATCTGACTCAAACGGAAGTGGCATTGCTACGCTTATCGAGCTTCTCGCCATCTTTTCCACTTTCTATTCGAATGTATGTTTGTTCACTATATGCGATACTTGCTTGTTCATATGGCTCTCTACTTCGGTGATTCTGGCGGGTTTTGCATCGATGTTTAGATGTCATCGTCGGTTTTGTTTCCACTTTCGCGTGCATCGATCTTAATGCTCGTCAACGATTGTGGGCACATGTTGAACTGAAGATGTTTTAATTACACTCTGGATGTTGTTGAGGGAAGTGGACAATGACTTAATGAATTTGTTGAGTCCAATTCTTATAGAAGAGAGACAAAGTAGGGTTGAGTCTCCCACAGATCGAGGTCAGGGCTCACTTCATTCCTGTCAATTTTTCCACACTCTTTATGTTGCACTCTGTTTAATTATCTCGTTCCTGACTGTTTTCAGTACATATTCTAGTGGCCGTTATGCTGGATGGTCGCTCTCGGTCAACCCGTAGATTCGAATTTGTGTTTACATAATCGAATAACACTGTTCGATTCTCGGGTAGATCGAATGCTGCTCATACCCAGCGTGTCCTCACTTAATAACTTGCTTCGAGCATTCATTAATTTCTATGCGTCAATTAAGTGATACTTGCAACAGATTGAGTTCTACTTGGCTATTGAAACGTCGTATTTGTAATTGGCTCTTCTTTCTGAATATACCCAAGTGTTTTCGATAGGAAATTAGGAATGGCGTCCAAGTGTGGATCATGTATGGGAATGACGGTGTCACAGTTTTGGGGAAATTCTGGTTTGGGGAAAGTTCAGGTCTTTTGAAACCCTTTTCTGGCTTGCTCTTTCAAATTCTGAGTGATTTACAGGATCATGGTTTTCCCATTTGTCTTTTCTCGAAACTTTCCCTACGAATATATTTGCGAATACGTTGGATTTTCTGAGCATGGCTTATATAAGTAATCGAAACGCACAATAAGTGTTTTAAACTTTGAAAAATCGTCTCATAATGGAGCTCTCATTTTCTAAGATTACCTATGGGCTATAAGGGCAGTGGAATGTTGTTTCTGGTGTCATGTATCTGCTATAGTAGACGAAGACGTAATGAATGGATCCGAAAACATTACAGCTCCTTCTGCCTTTAATTTGAGGAAGTTAGTTAAAAGCTTTTTTCTGATTTCTCCTCTTTCGAGTTTCACTTGTGGGTGCACTTTTTTGCAATTTTTGTGATGATAAATGATAAGCTTTTTCGCATGCGAACTTTGCAGGCGACAACAAAGCCGAAATACAACATGATTTTCTTGCTGACAGCTGGAGGAAAATTCAATTATCAGGGCAGTCGGCAATGGATCGAGGATCACATTGAAAAGCAACTAGGTTCGCTTTTTCATTCCATTCCCCAGGTTGGCTAATTCTCATGCATTACGCATTTGATCTCTTCTTGCGTAAAGTTGAATTTGAAACTCGAACGAAAGAACTGAAAGAGGCGCCTTTTTGTTGGAACTGTAAACAAAATTGGAATTGTTTATTACTTCCTGACAGACAACATCTTTATGCATATGGCAAGGAAATCAAACCGACAACTTCACTGCAATAATGATATTATTTTTTAACTCGTTGCACGATGTGTGATATAATATTTTAGAAGCTTCCTATGTAGTTATAAATCTTCATGCAGTATTATGCTTGAAATCGATAGACTAGAGCACAAAAGCATTTCACATTGAATTAGGTACAGATTGAGGAGTTGTAATATCCAGGAAATTTTAGTATCGCCTTGTGGATTAATTAGAAGGGAAAAACGATATAAATGCATTAATCGTATAATTTCATCGGAAGAAATCCCTAGAGGAAATCTGACGGTCGTTTAAAAAGAAACATTATGAGAGGAAAAATTCAATGATCATAAATATGGAAAATCTTTCTATCACAGTGGGAATAATTGTAGGCAACGTTTCTTTAGAAAAAAAAAAAGTTTTTTTATATGATTTAGTGGGAATTTTGATTGATAAGTTTTTTTATATGATTTAGTGGGAATTTTGATTGATAAGTTTTTTTATATGATTTAGTGGGAATTTTGATTGATATTTATAGAAGAGAACGTGGAGATGGTGATATGCTTGGATACATTGGGTAAAGGAAACGGTTTGATTATGCACGTCTCGAAAATGCCAAGTGAAACTGCGCCAGCTGGTCGAATGTTCGCTAGACTTAAGACTGCCACGCCTCCCAATAGAACGATCGACATAACGTCGAAGAAGATCAATCTTAATGCAGAAACACTTGCTTGGGAACATGAAAGGTTCGCATTTCAACTTCAATTTGCCGTGTTTTTCTACTTCTCTCATATTTTACAAATTTTCTTTGTGCATTTTGCCGTTGATTGCAATATCATATATAGGTTGCTTTTATTTTATAGCGTGCAGCCGAATGTGTTTCCTGCTAGTGGCATAATGCCACTCTTTAAAATACTGCGATCTCTACAAAATGTTGTTGGTCGGACGTCAGTCATATTGTTTGAGTAGCGAATGAGAGTGTAGTATAGTAATTAGGCTAGACAGATGATGATCTTTTTAGAGCAATTTGATAAAGGGATCTACTTTCTTTATTGCGTAATTGTAATCGTGTATCCTGCGTAATCGTAATCGTCATCGTCATGTCGGTACGTAGGGTAGGCGAAAGTGCGTATACAGTACTGGTCAGATTATTGTACTTTTATCTTATTTTTATTTTTCATTGTTATTCCCGGTTCTTTTAATATCCTGTAATGGTGTCATAAGGGCAGTTTTTCAGATACAGTGATGGGTGGTAGCAATTTCCTAAAACTGCAGCGCAACGCTTTGGTGCCATACCGAGCAACTAAGGTTGATTCTACCCACTGTTACAACAAGGTAGGCAGAGTCAGCCCCGGTTGCGAGCTATCGCATCAACCTATTCTGGTACATGTTTAGGTATGTTACCATCCACGGTAATTATAGAAAAGTTGCCCCTATGACACCGTTATATATATATATATATATATATATATATATATATATATATATATATATATATATATATATATATGTATATTTTGCGGTTGATATGATGATATATGTTTAATGATGTGTAGTTTTTTTGCAGATTTTATTTAATTGCTTGACTACATGTAGTATGTGCGCGTAATATATGCATTACTGTTGCCACCAGGGTTTTATTCACTTCTAAAATAACATCACCCAGCTCTTTATGCGGCGCTCTAACATCTTAAATTCTATATGGTAGTGGAGTGGTTATAAGCATGATAAGATATGTTTCTTATGTGACCTGTATTTCCATTAAGGTACTCGATAAGGCGACTACCTGCTTTTACATTATCAAGGCTTACAGCTCATACGGATCCTATTCGTACTTCGTTGTTGGACTCTCCTAAGCAACTCGATTTGAAGGCGCTCGAGGTAAGGCTTTATATGCTTCACAACTACGCATTTTCATTGTCGAAACGAGTTTCACTACTTGTGAAATATATATCGTTGTCTTCTTTCCACTCTTGCTTAGGTATTCGATTATTTTACATATGTATTTATTCTTTGACTCTCTCTATGAAATAATATCCCTGAAGTAAAGTTTCCTATCCCTGAGTTGCAACTCTCAGCAGCTTCAAATATCAGCTTGAATTAAAAGATATATGTGTTTGTATCTATCTATGTAGTTATTTCCACCCGAAAGCAAGTGCAGGTAGAGGTAAGAAATTTGGTGAGTGTAATCTGCATCGTTGATTCAATGCCGATAGCACCCTCAGGTTGAGCAAACTTGCGTCTTTGCAGTTTTGCTGGTTCAATTGATGCTTCCATAATTTGCATACATATACTGAAACATGCAGCAGCACATTTATAGTTCATATAATCAGAGCTTTCATACGAATTATTTAAAAAGGGTTCCTTTATGCTGTAGAATGAATGGAAGCTAAAGTTCCTTTAAAGTGTAGGCAACTTTTTAGGCACTTTTGGATGTCTTTAACTTCTTTCGGAATCCACAGATCAACATGAGAGCTAGTGTGGGAGGTCATCACATAGCATCATGATACTTGATAAGTTGAATCTACATTCTCACTTAAGTAATGTTTCAGTTGAAACCAACAGACACACAAACAGGCAGATGCAACAACCAGATACGATATTGTCTTAATGCGCTTTGCAAATGCGAAGTTAATAGAGTAGGTTGAAAGCCTAATAGTGTCTCTTCTTCAGGCGAACGTTCACACAATAAGTGAAGCAATATTGGCCCACATCTTCGAATTGCCGAGCACGCATTGTGCATATGATTACAACGTTTCCACATGTTCGATCCTCGCAAAGCGCGGTGTCGAGCCAGCGAGACTTGCGTATTGGGTGAAGAGGTTCGGCAGCATGCCACGACCCCTTGCTGGTGACTCACAAGCACTTGTAGCCGATCTCGCCGAGACGTTTGCGATGTAGCGCTTTACGATGTTTCATTAAGCATGTAGGCTTATATCCCTATGGAAAGTGATTGAGATATTTTGGTGTGGCTTTTAGGGAGGTTGACATGCGAAGAAAATATCAGATCCCCAGCCATACCGAATTCTTTTTTTCGAGAAGCTGTGACAAGCAGGAAAGAGGCGACAAATTGGCCGGAGAAAGTGAATTCAGGCTGGCACTTCCGAATGCCTGTTCGGGAAATCTAGAAGTAATGGGTTTAGCATAGTGAAAGCTGAACTCGATAAGATACTAAGAGCCATATTGTCTCATTCTTAAATCCCTTCCATTTTGAAATGCCAACATGCAGAAAGAACATAGAAGTCATATAGCATGAAGCAGATTTGCATGGAAATTATTTCAGTGCTATTGCAAGCTAGGCGGAAAGAATGAGATATGATGGATTAAACTCGGAGAGTGGAATCAAAAGTGGAGCCAGTTTCAGCAACTTGAATGAATCCCACAAAAATACCCTCGAAAGCCAGTGCTGTTCCTTAACCATAGATGTCTTTAAATTGTGGCTCGCGTCTAATATTAGGACAATGCTAGTGAAAGCATGAAAAGTACAAGGGGCAGCGGAAAACAGCAGCGACATGACATCATCGAGTTTTTTCTGAAGGCACAGTGCCCCTTTCCTTATGTCAGTCATGCCATTTGCTTCGCATCAAAGGTGGTTCATCAGTTTCCTTCCAGGTCTACCCATTTGATTTTGGTACGTTGTTTGAGATTGAATAAGCTAATAGACAGTTCAAGTAATATAGTGAAGTGGATTCACAAATTGCAGTACTGGATTCAGCAAGTAGTGGATTCAGATGTTCCAAATTTTTTATTATTGTCAGCAAGTGGTGGATTCAGATGTTCCAAATTTTTTATTATTGTCATGTTAAACCTTTTTTCTGCGTTGTGTAATACTGTGTATGAATTGAGGTATGCAAATGGTCGTGCTAGCGTGGAGCCCGTTTCGGTGGTAGATATCTCATTGTACGGTGCACTCGAAGATCATCTAACTGCTCATCGCGTCAAGCCAGCCGTCTTCGAATTGCTGTTGGCGGCATGCATTGCGCTTTATCTCTCGGTTATTTACTTATGTGCGCTCAATGTACATTCGCTGGTCGAGTCTGTGCTCGCTAAACTGAAGAAGGTCTGATGCGCTTTCATGTTTTTCCGTTTATTTAGCTAGTTGGCGTTTCATAAGTTGTTATCCATCTCGATCTGGCTCATATCCGTCCCTATCGGTGGTACTTCTCCCCAAAGTTTTGCTGTCCAAAGCCGTTTTTGTTGATCGTCGGATGAGTAGAGCTCCGTTGTTTTATTTCACAAACGCTCCACTCGTCTGTATGTACTGCCTGCTAAGATATGGTACAGTTTACATTTCAAACTTGCCGAGCTCAACAGAATATAGCGACGAGTTTGACAATGTTCCTTTCAAATCGTGTTAGGAGCTCTGAGATTATGGAATATGCACCTAAAAGGAGCCGTGTATTTCATTTTCGTCTCATCCTAAATTTGTTGATCAGCAGCTCTTCTGCTGATGTGTAAACTGTAGTGCTGTGCTGTGGTTCGGTTCCAAGGTAAGATTGAAAGACACGGGAAAGCAGATTTCGTGAATGTGAGGAAAGCGCTGATGAACATTTATAGCCTGCAGACCAGCGACATTTAAAACAAGCGATCTTCTGACGACTGCAGCACAGCGGCGGTCTAACCAGAGAAAATTGAAAGGGACAGCTAGAGTCGCATGGTGCTCCAATAAAGGGATAGGGGGTCGCACCACAATTTTTTCGTTCTGAGTGGCCCAAGGACTAATTAATGTAAAAAGCACTCGAACAGGCCTTTCGCAACAACGATATCCAGTGGGTGGGGTGGCCGCATCCCTCCCCTCCCTCCCCTTCCTCCCCGCTTGGCTGCATTTTTGCATTGTTGTTATCGTTCCCATTACCTGTGCTTAGGTCTTACGAGTTCTCACGTGTTTTTTTTTTTTTAAATAATTTAATTGAAGAACAAACCAAAAAGAAAACAAAAAAGGGGACGAAGGCATGAGCTGAAATTTGTATCCCTTTGTAAAATATTTTGCACTAAATTCACTGAATATCTCAGTGGTTTGATTAATTGATCTCAGACGTCGCTCTTGAGGTGTTTGATTCACTGAGACGTCAACGATTTTAATCAACTCTTGTGGAAGCTTTAAGGAAACACCGAAGTGATCCATTCGGTGTAAAAACGAAGGCGGTTTTCTTGATTTGCAGTCGTTGCCATTTTTATCTTATCACTCAACAGAATGCGTTGATAGGTTATAGGAAGTTTATTATGGTAAAAAAGCTATGCTCATAAGACATGTCTAATTGCTCGCCTCATTGAGTTCTTCTTGTTACTTCGTACGTGTATTTGTGTCAATTTGGGGATCACCTTCGTGGATCGCCTTATCACACTGTTTATCTTGTCAATGAGAAAGAAAAGAATATTGCTCGATATTGAATTTTGAGAATACCTAAATATGTTTAGTGTTGCTTTTGTTGAGTTGTATTTGAAGACAAATATCTTCATTGGTTTTGTGTTGTTGCAAGCGCATCACATTAGCTATATTAAAATAGTAACAAACATATAGGATCGATCGATGAGTAAATCGAAACAAAAAACATTGCATAATTTTGTACACCTTTAAAGCTGTCACTAATTTCTTAATATTACTGTTTATTTTTATGTTGTCTTTGGATCTTCATTTAGGCGGCAGTTAATTAGCAGTGTAAAAGACACATTGGCGTTGTTTATTGATAGCAAAGAGTATCCGATCCGTGCTGTGTGGTTTTATAAACCTCAAATGTCACCGTCCTGTGCGTAGAGTGATTTAAATGGAGTCGACACTGTTGGATTCCCCCACAAAATAACCTCAGACGCAACCACGCAGAATATGGTGCAGAAAGTGTCTAATCTTATACATAGCACCTTGATACCTTCACGTATTGCCCTCTTTGTTTTTCTAAATGGGTAGGAGGACAGAGAGTACACAACGAGCCTTCCAGAATCTACTTTGTAATACACTCTACTATGTAATGACTTGGCTCAAACAGTGCTGGAAAAGAAAATCCTTCGGGAAGCATTCGGGTCCTTTAACATGTTTCAAAGAACATCAACACTCTATTCATATCTTACTTGTTTAGGCAGAAAAACTCATTATTTTGTAGTCGTTTTTATCTCGTCGATCCCATTCAATTCAATTCAATTCCACGTTTTTTGACAGCTGTTTGGTTTTGCACTATAATTTTCCTGAATTTTCTATCGCGCTGTACTTACGCATTACGTTTGACCTTGGACGGTTTCACGTGTGATTTATGAACATAAAATTGTAGGTGTTCCATGCGGAGAGCAACGTTTGCATAACGACAACTGGTGTGTGTTCGAAACGCAAGAAATGGCAGCAGAGCTGAAGATATTTATTAGAGAAATTGTCGTTTATTCATCCACGCAACTAGTCCACTACCTGATTCATGTGAATTGGAAAGAAGTTAATGAATGAATTCGCAGATCACATGTCATGCAATAAGTTTTCCTCATTGTGTAGATGAAGAGACTCTATGGTGACATTTTTATGGAGTGTCAAATTTTACAAGAAACGATATATATATATATATATATATATATATATATATATATATATATATATATATATATATATATATATATATATATATATATATATATATATATATATATATATCTTCGCACGATTCAGTTCCCTCCAGTAGTATGTTGTTGTCGATGGTAGACGAGACGGGCACCACATGCGGTGAAGCATCGTTCGGCAGATGCGATGAGCTAAGCACTGCCCACCGCAGACGGCATCTGTATATTGAGCGCCTATTTTCACGTTTTGAATAATTTACTCTATGCACGGAGAATGAGCAAATGAAAGCACATCGTCAATTCGATCATCAATCTATGGTTCCATTTTTCATCATTCATGCAGCATTACTCATCCATCTCTATGGCGCATTTAAATTAAACTCACAGCAGCAGACTGGCCTAGTCGAATGTGATGAAGAGAATCTAGTGATATTAAGGATATAGCGCGAGGGATATATAATCCTGTTCACACCGTTAATTTCTAGATGTACCTTTAGGAGAGGAAAGAATGCGATCAGGCCAGGTGCATGGCTCAACGCTTAGTAGATCACGGGTGGAAAAACGTAATCAGGCCTCCCCAAGGAGGGGATCAAATCGATTAATCGAGTCCCCTACATGATCGGGGCACTGAATTGGCGACAAGTTCGATCACTTGGTTGGATACACCACGTTTCCCCATGCTCAGCATATTTCCTAGTTTGGTCCAGACAATGCGCATGGCCTCAGCCATGTTGCATCACTCTTTTCCCTATATTGATCGCAACTGCATTTATGGAGTTGGTGTCGGGACCCATGTGAGGCCCTTCAGTCTAGAAATCAGCCTCATGCTTCGGATCCCATTATGCTAAACCCCTCATATGTTTGTCTTCAATGCACTATGCAGATTCGGTTCTCGTCGAAAGAAAATTTTGTCGCAACGCTGAAAAAATGACTTTGACATTTCAGCGTCTTACGAGCACTACCATGTGGTAGCACAATAGAGACAGGACGACAACTTAAAATGATGATTTTCCACTGTGGACATTTACAAATTGCGAGAGAGGTTATTCTCTGCATCATATAACCGTCGACACAGTTATCCTTCAATTTTTTTTCTCGAATTTAGCACAGCAGAACACCACAACATCTATATGCATCAGCCCTCTAAAATCTGGCACCTCCCTGACGAATTTTCAGTAAATCATTCAAACAATGAAGCGCAGACTGTAGCGTTTCAGACGATACATAAATAGAATCAAATTCCCAGCCTCTACAACATTTTCTGGAAAGCTTTTCCACACCCACGCCACTACAACATTTTTAGTCACTTCCTTGACCTGCGCGTTCCACGCCTCATGTAAGAGGCAAGATCGCTGATTTCATTGAAGTGCATTTCCCATGACTGGTATTGTTGCCATGTAGATCCATCTAGCCTGGCCACTGAAAAATGAGGAACTGACCGAGCGGATGCTATAAAATGTATGAAAACATTTCTAAGGTTTTAAACGACAATATTTTCTTTTGAGTTTAATCGATCAACTCATGAGTTAATAAAAATCTATCAAATTTCATAATTCTAGTCATATATATGCATGCATTCCAAGTTGAAAACCAATATAATCCAAGTTGAAATTATATGCGCATGAAACAGGCACAAACACAGACATACAGACACATACACACATATATACATAGGCCCACACTTGACGTTGCAATTCAAAAGTAAATACTTGGAAAGTGATTGATGGAAAGGGCGACCACCTACTACATAGCATAATCAACATGCCGAGAATAGTATCCGCCAATCATCACACCTGTAACCAACGGAAAATGAAGTAAGACCGTAGCATGATTTTCATAGTCTTTGGCGAAAAAAGAATACTAAACGAACAAAAACAGCTTCATGTTTCCGATAATCCAACGCATAGTATACATTCTTCAAGTCGTAGCTATTCACGTACGCAAACATCACACTACAGTAAGGCTGTGTGGCTGAGTCGGTAAGGCGTCCGCGTTCGAGTCCGGTGCGCACAGATTCGACCCACGCATGCGCGGCGAAGTTTTCTAAGATTTGTCGAATTCTGTGCTCGATTCTGAACCATTATCCGAAACCGCTCTAGTCATGGAGAGCACAGTGCCTTCCAAAATCGGTTGTAAGCGCATTCATGTTGTGGAATGTAAACTATATAAAAATAAATAAACGCAAAAGCAGTATACATGCAAAATAAACAGAAAAAATGAAGAAAAGGGTGGTGGAAGGGTTGGGGTGATATCGCTGCGATTGTTCGACGTCATAGTTGATATTTGATAGCGCAAGCTTAGGATGCTTTTAGGTGTATTTCAGGTGATTAGTGAGGATGTTCGTGACCGCACATTTAAATGACATATCGAACATATTGATAAAGGGCAGATTGGTTAAATCAACGGGAAGAACACTACCAACCGATATCACCCTAAAACTATTGGAATTTTTCCTTCTATACTGTGCCAAGAAATTGTGTAAGCTATTTTTATGGGCCAATCGGTTTACAAAGAATTTATTGAAATTTGAGGGACCAACATCCGTTAAGCCGTGAATCATCTAATAAAAAAAGACGTTGATGTGTCGTTATAGTGCATTTAAAGTGGCACTACTACTTAGTAGCCTCCAACTCGATGTGATCTGTATGTTTGTTTAGGTTGATATAGTTAGTTAGCGCAATGGGAAACGGTCGTCGCAGTCGCGTCGACAAATGATTCCGCAGCAAGCAACATGTTGACCTCTCCTCTGAGTGCCGTTGTCTCTTTGCCATTATAATGAAAGGTATCGAGGATGCCGCCTTCTCCGTAATCGTTGCCGACGAATGTTAGCGGCATTGGCGAAACGAAAAGAGCTTTCGCTAACAAATCGTCACGTTCAGTTTTTATGCGTGAATGCTTCGTGCTACCAAAATGCTTTCAAATGAAAGTTTCTACCGTTAATTTATGAATGCATTTTCCACGTTTAGCGTTAGCATTTTATGAGATCATCTTTGAATTCCAAATTTATAGTATCTGAAGAAATACTATCAAGTAGAGTGGCAACCTATCAAAATGCAAATTTAAATCGTACACAGACAGCATTTAATGATGAAGAGTGCGCATCGAATAGATGAGAAATTCAATATATTATAAGAAGATATATGTTATCGTTTCATTTGCTGTTGCGGGCTAATGTGAGTGAAAGATTTTACTACGCCTAATTCTGCTAGAAATATATTACCGCCTATCCTAATATCGGAAACCGACTTATTTATGGATTTTCGTACTTTCAAAGGTGCAACTTTTTCTGATTGATTATTCGTTGTTGTCGATGCCCACGAATTGACCCTCTAGCATACGATTTGATGTTTCTGATCACGTATACGATCATAGTGGCATTGTAAATGCATTAGTTGGAGTACATAAATAGTGATGATCTGTCACATTGGCACTAGATTTGTTTCTCGGTGATGTTTATCGTCACGTTAGTAGCTCCAAACGCGGTGATAGTAAATCGTTGCATCGTTCTTTTATGCCGATATTCACCTAAGCGGAATAATATTCAGTAATTTTGCTTGTAATCTTCTGTATTAATTAGGCAAATGAATGGAATATAAACGGTATGCAAATTTTTATCGCATTGTGCTTGAATGTTTATGAATTATGAAGTGATAGTAGAACTTTTATCACTAATTTTTATAATTGCCTGCGCTATTTTCACTCAGATTCTTATAAACCTATCACTTGTAGTTACTCGATGTTGATGAAAAATCGTCATCCATGTTGTGCTTATAATCTTCCCCAGTTGACAAAAAGTTTGTTTCTCCCAAAAAGCAGCTAAAAACGATCGAATAAGCATTCGTAGCGATAGCATGAGCTGTAATGTGAGAAAAATTATAGTGAATTGGATTCATTTGGATCGAACTTATTTGCATAACGCGTATAGTAGTGTTTAATCGGAAAGATACATATGGTGGAACATGATCGGAGGCGTTTTTTTTTTTTAATTTAAAAAATATGCTTAGTAGAATTAAAAGATAATAACAGAAAAAAATTGTGAAAAAACCTTTGCGCGGAGAATTTCTCCTAAAAATCATGGGCAGAAAAAATTAAACGATTGTACTCATTTGCTTCTTGTCCATATCCTTTATCCCTTTCTCGGTTTCTGTATTTTGTGTATATTACCTCTGTTCCTTAAGCAGTAAGAGCTTAACTGCCGAGGTTCTAGAAAGAGAAGAAGTCAGAGTTGGAGTCGTTTATCGAGTACTGTGACTAAATGTAGTTCTGAGTTCTCAAAAAGCGCACCAATATGAGGTAGATTCAACTTGCAGATTCAAATAGGGTGAACTTTCAATGCAGTGTCTTTCTCGAGCTTATTAGAGCAGTTTGCGATAATTTTGATGAAATTAAGATATTTGGTCATTCTCATGGAGAACATCAGAAATTTCACAAAATAAAGAGTGTCCAAATGTTAGCAAACATTTCAGATTTCATTCTTTGGCAAACGTTTTAAGTAATCCCTTTCGTATTTAACGCATAAGCTCCTTCATCGTTATCTTTCCTCGCGTCTATTCCATTTAAGCACTCACTTACGCATGAGTTTTTTTTTTTTTTTTTTTAGCATTTCTAGATTCGCTGTTTAGAGTATTTCAGCATTAGTGCATATTTTTTGAGATGTGTGTGTTGTTTCTTATTGGCAACTTTAATATGTGTAATAGAGTAGGGAGATGTAATGCCTAGGCAACACAGTTATTCAACATCAAAGAAACGTCGATTGGGGCAACAATGAACAGTAAACTATTGCAAAATAACCGAAAAAAAATGGGCTCCTCAAAAATAAAATCGAGATTCGTGCGATATTTTGTTGTATATTCGATAAACAAAATTCTTGACTTCAAAAAAAGATTCAGACGGATTTCAACGATAACGATTAAACAAAGAGATGGCGACAGCAACTATAAGCTTTCTCTTAAAAATTTCGAGAATTTCACACGTTTTTCGCAAGTGAAAATTGTTTGATTTTTTTTAAACGACATTACATTCATCTACATTTCAATTTTCTCACAACAACAATCGCTCGATGTGCAAAACTAGAAATTTCGAGAAATAATGCTTCATGCTTTCACTGCATGCAATACAGTCATCCGTTTATTCATTTAGAATGAAGAATGTACGAGGAGAAGGCCTTCAAGACACATAGCGCTTGCATTGCTTGGTGCAGGAATGAGGACAGTTCCGATTTGGCAGTGTAGTCGAAGATACACTAACTGTAGTCGAAGATACCTTAGGGGGATCCATGAATTTGTGAACATAAGCAACAAATCACTACTGGTGCGACCATCCCCTCTGCAGCTATGCCTCCACGAGCGAAGTAAAGGAGGAGCACTAAAACATACGCAAGGGCCATACATCGCAGAATGCGATCGTGGGATCAATTTCGCCATATGGGAAAAGATCGTGAACACAAAAAAATTTGGGTCGTCAGCATATTCCACTCATCAAATGATTTTTTTTTCGTTCTGAGTAGAGCCATGATGCACTCCCATCTTCATGCAGAGTTAAATAGGCCGAAAGTCCAGAATTAAAAAAAAAATTTTTTTTTATCTTTGTTCAACCCATTCAAAGGTAGTATACATCTTAAAATTATTGCACTTATTGCACTTATTATTGCAAGAAAAAAAAGTGTATAAAAATATTGCACAAATACTAAAACTTTTTATTAATGTTTATCCAAAAAAAATGGAAGAAAAATATATACGTAAAGAATAGCAGTGTTGTGATAAGAACGTAATAATCATAGGATGATGTTTGCAGCTTTTCATCTTCCACTAATGAACGAATAGTGTGCACTTTGATTCTGTCGCTTTGCATGCCAGTTTTTTAAAAATGTTTCGATAAATTTCCTTATCGTTAAAGTGTTTGAAAACCTTTTACCAAAAAAAAAAAAGAAAACCAACACTCAGGTTTATAGAGTAGAGACGTTAGTTGGAACTCTAAGAGGATAATTTGAGAGAGCTATGAAGTTTTCAGCGGATGGTAATAGGATGTTCTTTTATTAATTCTTCGATGTTCACAGCTACCTATGAAAGATGACAATCCTCTCTCTTTTTCTTTCTCTCTCCCTTCCTCCCTCTCTCTCTCTCTTAGAGATCAAAGGACACCAAGAACGGTGATTTCTGCAGGGCTCACGTCATCCGATAAATGGCTGGCCCAGCTTGCACTCGCATAAAACAACTCGTAACCATGCCCACCTCACACATTATTTCAATGCGCTTCTCGAATTCGATTTTTCTGCTTTGTTGCTAAACAATAATCAAGAGTTCATCACTCGTAAAATTCATCTCTTTTCATTAGTTTGCTGCTGTAAAATACGAATATCGAAAATTCTTTTCGGCAACAATCAAATAAAATATTATTTAGTTGCGCTGTTTATATATGCTTCCTTATCGGCTACAAATAAATATGAAGAAATCGGTTAAAAATGTGTTCAAGGTCGGATTAAAACTGAATCTCATCATTATCGCTCAATATCTAAATTAGCTGGAAATATGTTGAATATGAATTCTAAAGTGGTCGGAATCTTGCACATAGGAAGCGGATATAATAGCGATTTTGAGATCTAGTCTTCGATCGTCACTCCCGAATGCGTGCCAAATGCTATATCTATTAAGCACAAATAGAAGGCGCAATTATTTGTTCTTGCATAGTTAGCGGAAGCGTTATGCTCATTTTTTCTCAAACGCGATAGTAAACTACAATTTTCTTGTAAGCCGGCATTAATTTTAAGTGATACATTTTCTTAAAAAAACTCAGTTTGAAAGCTGAGGGCTATGACTCTATAGGAAGTAATCTAGTGCTTTCGCTTCCAATAGGAAGATTCTTTTTGCTCAAGCTTTCTAAGCCTAGAAGCCCTTTGATACCTTTCAAAACGTGCATCAGTCTAAACGAGGGAAGCGGAAGGGTATAACTCCAACGGTTTAATAGGAGAGGTTCGTCCACGTTCAAGTCTTGGCGGAAAGATACCTCTAAAAAACGATGTATACCACGGTGAAAAGACACTCATTTTTGTGATGTTAGGTTAACCTAATCGAACAAACTTCCCCCATTCAGGATCGAATAACTTGTTACGCATATTGTCATAATGTCGCAAAAGCTGAAAGTATATGACCGGTAAAATTACCTAATGCTAGTAAAACTTTCCATCTCGCTAGGCACATTTTTTTTTGTTTGTAGAGCTCTTAGAGGTGAAATTTTTGAGGGCTTATTGAGTGTCTGGAGAGTCCTTGCATGACAGCGAACGTTTGGAGACCCCATGCATGGCTTCTCTTGCGTTAATGAATTAAAAAATATGAAGGAGGCATTTTGGATAGAGAAGAATGGTGAGAAAAATTAAGGGATGTAAATGGCGTCTTGTACAAATAATTTAAGGTTGAAGGTTGATATCAAAATACTTCAACCTTGAACTTTTTACTTCCACATCTCGCTGCGGACGATGCTCACTCGAATAGATCCCGTGGTCTTTTAGATAAACCAGATTATATATATATATATATATATATATATATATATATATATAGTATATAGTATAGAGTATATATTTGTGGAGTATGCAAGTGAAAAATAAAAGTACGAAGAGCATCAAAACGTAATTCAGGTAAAGAGGAAAAGGGAGGAAAGGCACCTGAACAAAAAAACGCTTTTAAGAAAATTGGAAAGTAGGAAGAACGGGAAGAAGATATGGTAGAAAAGCGTTTTTCAAGGCTTTTCAAGTCCGGATGCCCAATGAGCAGCAAAGTGGCAACTTTTGCACGCACTTCTTGAAAGACAATACTGTCGTGCACTAGAATTTAAGACTGCAGGGGCAATTATTCTTTGCAACCATCCAAAGCAGTGAAATGCACTGGGGATGACAAGAAAGAAATGAAGGATACGATGAAGAATAGTATCATCGCTGAGTAATCATTCAATTAAGCTGCTACAATTTCGCAAGCCATTGTTCGTCATGAAAGCGAGCACATGCTGATTCATCAATGCCCCGATACTAGTGTCTCCTCATTTTGCTTGCCAAAAATTTTGCTTCCCTCTTATATGATACTGCTGTACGAATTGTGAGTTTTAGGGTGAAAAATATGAGTACGAATTAGGGTGGAGTGGGGACAACCAAAAGTGTTCGCGAAGGACAAAGGAAGTCTTTGTCGAGGTCGCTGTGTGCGCAGAGCACATAATAATTGCACTGGTATTGTAGGAAGGGCTTCCTGTTCGTTACCTTTATGCATCTATAAACTTTATGCATCGATCTTATGAAACCTATCAGTTGCTTTGGAAAGAATTTCAAATATGTGGCCTTTATTCGGAAAAGCGGAAGATGTTGAAAAACACCGCTGAACTCCGAAAACTAAGGTGGTAATCCAAGAAGACAGCGCTACATTTCGGCTAACTTTTTATGATTCAAAACGGCCCTCCATCGAAACGCTTCTTCACGTTTTTTGAATTGCAGCTTCTTTTGGATTGCTTCTCTGATCTGCCTTTTTGCTAGCTGTTAACCTCTACTTTCAATTCTTTGGAGTAACTGTTGAGAACGTTGGAAGAATTTTGAGGACCGTTGATAAAACCTCACCCCACCAACCTCTTCGTTTTTTGTATTGGAACATATCAGAGACTATCTCTTTCCAATGCTCGCATGGCTGTGATCCGAAATCTCGAAAAAGTCATTCCTCGCATAGTGATAATTCCGAAAAGCAAAAAGTTCGCTAGATGACTGTATAATCGGAGATCGCATAATCATCGGATCAGACCCAATGATAGATTGACGACGACTATAGAATCATGGATGGATTAGTTTCTGGGATTATAGGCTCAGATGTGCCCGTTGCCTTCGTCGATAGTAGCTTTTTTTCCAGGAACTGATCTGATATAACCTGGATTTGTTCAAACAAATTTTGTCGCTTTCAGGTCAGTTAATGAATACTATTGAGCACTTTTGGTCTATACGTCTTGGCTAGGTTTTCGATGAGTGAAAATGCGACTGATGGTCGATTAATTAATGTGGCTGATTGTGCAGCTGTTTAAAACCATTTTGTGTATTTAATTTTTTCGCCGCTAAACAATATCGCAAAATAGTGTTCACATTTCGACTTTTTATCCTTTTTCAAATGATTGCTCTTAAATGTTTTTAAATGAGCTCAGAAGAATGCGCTAATCTGTGCTATGTGCTTATTTTAATGGATTTCGCTGCATGCAACAATCGTCCGACAATATGAAAGCAACAACGAATAGGTTTTTATCAATTGTGTTAGGCGATTTTAAATTTTCAACAAAATTAGCGATATTATTTGAAAAAAAAAGCTAACGGCATTATTCCTATGAAAATTGTTTATTTTTTATGTTGCTCTCTCGTTGGGAAATGCCTTCTCTCTCTAATCGCACTCAATCTCATTGCTGAATAGCGTCCAATCGGTGATCGATGTTTGCATATGTCCATTTGGTGTGCACTGTCTTCCATATATATTTTTTTTACTAAAAACTATGTGCATTGAATAAATTCTGAAAGGAGAGAGATGATATTTTAAAGGTGAAGATTCCACTTATTGACGTTTGAGGTGCTCATATGAAGGTAAGGAAACGTTTCGTAAGCAAACCAACGACCGATAAGAAGGTACAGCTGATAAATGATCACCTTTCAGAGTGAACAAATGAGAGAGCACAGAGAGCAATATTTAATTAATGCAAAGGAGTTTTGGAAAACAGAAGGGAGGGAGGAGCAAAGAAAGTGGGAGGCGCTCTATACACAACACTGTGCGAGCGTAGCGTTGGACTGCGTGCGCGGATAGGGGTTGGACAGCGAGCCGCGAAGTCACGTTCGGTTCATTTTGTTTCGATGGCTGCGCCTTCGGACCGAGACCAACAGACCAGACCCAACCATTCTCGGCGCAAACATTGCATTTATTTTACTCATCTCAACTATGCGTCTGTCTCCAAGTTACCACTGTTACCATCCTCTAGACACCTGCACAATGCACCATGCACCATATTTGAAATGCCGTTGTTTATTGCAATACCATTTTTAGCGTGATGCGGTCAGTTGCCTTTTGCTAGGTTTGTGGCTATAGCTTTCCATGTCAAAAATGTTTTGGTGTGAAGTTTAGTGCATATCAATTCCTTAAGTAGGCTCTAGTCGTTGGACGACTACGAAAAGGAAGGGAGAGGAACGGAAGAATTTTTGCTTTTCTTTTAAAATAAGTGCCAGCATTTCGATAGCAACCCACTATGTGAGATTATTTTGTTGTTTGTTTTAGAGATATTCTTACTAAAATTTGATATTTTTGTATGGAACATCTTGGGGATACCTGACAGAAACCGTGCTATGATGCTTATAGTTAGTCTTCTTACATGCGAAAGAAGCGAGCCCTATATTTCTACAATGATAACTTTACAATATACGGCCCATGCTTATACCTACTGTGCACTGCTCGTTCCCCTTGATATTTGTTTTACTGAATACAGCATGATAAGCTTTATACAGGTGAAGGGTGAAGGAGGAAATGAGAACTGAATGACAACATATCTTCCTATAGCCATTCCGATTTCTTTTTTTTTTTTTGAATTCCTTTCTGGCAAAAATATGCGAAGCGTTCGATAAAATCCTCACGTCATTGTTGCAAGATATATGGCGTGAAGCGCCTCACCACTGGGAAAAAACTTTTTCGACTTTGAGGAAAAATAATAGGGCATAGTGTCTTCTCTTTAAACGTCTTCTTGAGACTTATTGTTGCTATTTTTGCTTGCATAAACGTTGTTTTTTCTTAGTTAAATTAATTGCATATTATATTAGTTCATTTCGTTCTTCGATAGCATCTCTACTTAAATAAAGCCTTATATTCAGAACAAGCGTGATGTTTTGTATAGACGGAGGTGGTAAAGTTTATTTCTGGATAACGATTGTTGAGAGTTTAGTCATATTCCACTTTTGAACTCCGTTATAGATTGTGATGCCGCGCCTGCTTTTTAGAGAATCACTTATTCCGATGGCATTTCTTTAATAAGTTCATTCCTGACTACGTAAAGTAAAAGTAGGATATTCGTCGACCATGACGCTACTATTTACCCTGAGGGCAGAAAAGCTTCTCGCGCCGTATGAAAAGCCGTTGACTTCATTATGCAGCGCATGTCGTCAGTCAGAAATTCCCTTCCAAAGCAAATTGTGATTTACGCCTTTCTTTGCAAACTACACATATCGAGAATAATTTAATAATATTGCGATATTTGAGAAGCATAGCTGACGATAGCTGAAGGAAATTTTTTGGGGCTGAGAAAAATTTATTCTTCCTCTTGATCGCAAGAAAAAGATAAAATGTATGTCAGGTAGACAATCAACGATAAATAAACTTTTTGCAGGCGACTTGCTTTGATTGGCTATCTTTTTTCTATCACCGAGAAGTTGGTGCAAAGTGTCAGTGATTATAGTTGACGTTTTTTAAAGAATATATATTATTTTGTATGTTGGGTAATTATGTTTGCAGCTAGGCCACTTTGTTTGCTCTCAAATCTCAGCGTTTCGAATTATCATCTCATATGTTGCACTTCAAAGCATTATCATCATGCCGACTGATTTCCTGTTTTTTCTGCATGTTTACGCTTGGTTTAGCAGAATACTTTTTTTTTTTTTTTTTAATGAAAGAAATAACGGTTGCAGCGATGTCTTTGATTGTTGATAGCGATGACATTTCAAGATGTCTCAGCTGGCAACAGATCTTTAATCTGCATTTTCAAATTGCTCCTTCTCTCGACGAAAAATTGGTTTAACGCTTGCCGTTTTTTTTTATTTTTTTTTTATTGAAATGCATTTTTCACACATTTCGTTCAATTTAAAGGATGCTTACTTATGGCACTTGTTGTTTTTAGCATACACCTGAAGTGTATGGCTGAAAGCAATCGACAAACGAAATATTATATGTGCATATAAAATCACAAAACTTGGTTCAAAAATTGAAAACGATATTAAAGGCAATCGTGGAAATGTTTTCTGTTATTTCAACTCAAGTTTTTTTTTTCTTTTTTGCATATATTTGTTTTGCCTTTTACAGCCGTTGATTAGTTTTTTAATATATTGGAATATGTTTGTTTCCGACGTATTTCGTAGCTGACTTAATGAATAGCAATAAGAGATTTTGAATCTTTTTAAAGCGTTATCTGGTCGACTTAGTGGGAATTTTGAGAAACTAAAATATAACGCATATGGGATGATCCCATTACATTTGCCCATCGCATCGTTGAATACGCATCGCTTACACGATTTTTTATTCACAGAATTTTTGCTGTCATTTCTCTCTTTTTGGTGTTAATTTTTTTCATCATTTGCATGTTTTTCAACAAAAACGCTCGTTTTATACTAAACTAAGTCTTCGCTATCTAATAGTAATTCATCTATATACTTTCAGTGTTTCTGCTAAGGGAATATAAATACTTTTTCGGCAGCAGTGAGTGTAAATTGTAGTCGGATGTAACTCTATGCTCATGAATTTCTGAACTCCTCAGGCCTTTTTTTTCATAGTAATGGAGTAGGAAATAAAGTACACCGCTTTGCTGATTGGAAGCTGCCATAGAATCCGGCTTCTGCGATTCAGTTCTTATTCATTGCAATGCAGTTGATTTACAAATTCTTGTGCATTTCTATTTTCTACTGTATACTTATTTGAGACTAGAAAGGTAGTAGATAGATTCATTTCAACGATTGCGTGACGTGAATGTTTTGCATATTGCTTGATTGGGATCGCATGTTGTGTGAATATTAAACGAATCTTTGAATTCTAATATATAATCGGAAGACGAGTGCATTGCAGCGACGCTTTGCTAAAGAGTAGTTAGAGTCGTTTCAGAGGGCATTGCATGCGTGAGCTCATGGCTAGTTGTGTTATGTTCAACGTTTGTGTGGCCCGTCGCCGATCTTTCCGGTTCATGAACGCTGAACTGTAGCACTCTCAAAACATCACCTATCAATAGCCATTTCCTTTAATGAAACACATCTTTTTCGGCACCATCAATCGAATTTGTTGATGATCCCTTCTCTTTCCTTCTTCAAGAATAATCACAGATATTAATTTAGCTAACCAAGACAACCATGACATTCAGAACGTCGATATATTTGATCGAATCGCTACACTTATAAATAAAAAAGAAACTCCACGCGATATTCTTCAAATATATTTCAAATCAATAGTCTCGATGATCGATGTGTCATATTTTTGTGCTACAAATACCTTATAAAAGTGCTATTGCAAATAAATGGTTGTTTAACGTTGTTGAGTGGGATTTCCGTTTGCATTATTTCTGAGCGATTGCATATTACTCACACATTTATGCGCCTAATTTTAGTGCTTCGATCGTCTCTATGCACAGTACATCTGAATAAAATAAATTCATGCGCTTCGTGGTTATAAATGAGTTCTACATTAGCAACTTCATATTTTTAATCACCATTCTCTGGATGATGGTTACCTTTTTATTGCATTCGTTTACTTTGATCAGTTTCTTTAATAATGAGCTAATTTTTTTTTTACTCATCGCAGAAAAAAATTCGACATAATTTTCACATTTATACTATCGTCCGAATTTTTAAAACTCCTAAAAATTTGAACGGTTTTTTTTTCATTTGCACTTTAGTTTTGATAAACTAGTTTTTTTCTTTATACACTTTCTTTTTCGATCTTTCATTACTATTACGTCTAAGGAATGGACAATGCCGCTTTTATGGATGTTCACTCCAAATCGATGTGTGAACTATGCACATCGGCGATTACAGCATCGATACGTTGTTATCGTAGGCGCGATCGTTCTCACATTTCCCAGTGTGTTTTTCAGTTCTCATTTGCATCGTTTATGTGTACAATTCCCCCCCCCCCTTTTTTTTTGCACCTTTGCTATCCACTGAGTCACGCAGCAACGAAATCACCAAAAAAAACTTGTGTTTTTTATTATTTATAAGGGATAAATTACTGTTTATAGCGTTTCAATCAATATATCTGTTATTCCTTCGTCGTTATATTCGTTCGTCAGCAACAAAATCACTAAAAATTATAAGGGATGTTTATAGCGTTTCAATCATTGATGGACGCGGATGAAGGTAGATAAAAAAGTACACATGCTCCGTGTAATTTTCTCAGATTTAATTTTTTTTTCAGTTTTTCATTAAAGTCTTTTTTCTCAATATTTTATCAGAAGTTAGTTCAACTTTAAGAAAAAATTTAATAAAAAACATCTCAGGCACGAAATTTTCTCTGCTATTTATTTCTTTTTCGTTATTTCTCTGCTATTATTTCATTTAAGAAGCCATGTAAAAAGAGTAAGAACTTTTCGCTAGGCATATTTCAAATGGCGATCATTGTCGCATCTGCTATTGCTATTTTGAATCATTTGAACAGACATTAGGCAGATTGGCTTAACTGACGCCTGCAATCAGCCATGTGTCGTTTTTTATGTTTAGCTAATTGCGCTTCTCAGTTCGAAACTAGTAATTTTTGCTCATCTAACTTCCGCGTTATTTCCATATATGGCACTATTGATTTTCATTCGAAAAAGTAATATCGCTTAGCATCATTAAACATGAAAAGTTTAATTGTGCACACACCGCCTTCTAATAATCTTTCATTAGTAATATACCTGTAAACTGCATTTATTGATCAAAAATAACGTATTTTATGGGAAATTTTAGATTTTCACTCCCATTCAAAATGGCACTTGCTAATTTATTTTTGATAAAAAATATTTACACTTCAAGGGGTTTTACGTTGCTTCAGATGTATTCAAATTCTCTATGAAGCACCGCTTTCTGTTTTCCCGTTGTAATGTAAATTCTCTTTCAAGGCGATCACTTATTGAGTGATTTAATTCAGATCACGTTAGCCTAAGTCGTCATTGTCTCTCGAGGCTGTTAAGTCAGTTAAGACCACACACGGATTCTTCTGTTCTCCATCCCTCTTATAACCTACCTGTCGTTACGGCAGCGGGTTAGTTGCACACTTCGAGAACAAATAGGCCAAAATCAGACAATAAATAGCTTCTGACAAGAAGCGGAAATTTTGGAAAGCGCTTCGTGCCGCACAGTGTTGATTATTTCTTATAGTTGTAATATCGAGTCGCCGAAGCCTTTTTCTTACTGATCACCAAAATGAAGCCATTCTTAGCACTTTTATCGCCTAAAGTTCGGCTTCACTTTGCAAAGATATTCCCTGACAGCATGCCAGTTTAGAATGGCCAACTTTAACTAAAAGTAATGAAGAGTCAGAGAGCTTTTTGACGAAAATTGTTGGATCAAAAAGTTTCTCAAAGTAAAACGTTAGTGATGATATGCACGTGTACTTGCAACACTATTTTTACAAGACTCAAGTGTCTGCTGGAACGAATGAATGCTTAACCATGATCACTTTTAATAGTCTTTTAATGCTGTTTTTTTTTTTTGATTTGATCTTGAACTTTGTGTTTCTTATTTTCGCAAAATTCTTTTTCAACAGTTTTCCCTGTTTCATTTTCTCATTTATTTTCGGCGTTTCCATTTTTGTGAACTGAAAACTTTTCTAATATTTTATATACTTTTTAATATGTTTATGCAGTTTTTGAGTTTTTTTTTTTGGTAGTTCTATTCCAGGTTCGTTGTAAATAAGATTTAAGTTAAGATGAAATTGGATCTAAGTTTAGATATATTAAAGTAGATAGATCCCAGCGGAGATCGTTTCATTCACAAAAATTTTTCGCTCATTCTCTCTTCTTCGCCTCTTTTTCATCGCATAGTTTTTAGGAACGCTAACATAAGTGTCGTAATTTTTCTCTCTCTTCTTTTCGTTTGTTGTTGTGCATTAATGATAGACAAGTGAAAAGGTTTTTTTTTCTTCAAGCATAAAAATACCGTCAATAATGTCAACGCAATTTATAAAATCAAGAAAATAGTTTACTTACGATACGCAACGATTTATTGAAGGGCAACCAGTTAAGTGATTCTTGTAGATGAACAAGTCCTTCGATGATGAGGCGAACGAATCGAATCGAATCCATTAGTCACTTTAACGAATCGTTCATAATGAAGTATTTTCGTATAAAATTTATTGCTCTATGAAATAATTGTTTTTTTTTTTCGCAATAATCTTATGGATATTGTTTTGCTAATTCTTAAAAGAAATTGCATAGAATTTTGTCGTCCAATCGCAAGGTTTTTCCTATATAATCGCTATGTTGTATTTTTATATGTAAGAAAATTTTATCATCAATTGTAATCTAAAAAAAATTGCGAACGTTTATCACTTAGTTTTTTCTAGCTTTATTTACCTGAGCTTTTTTTTTTTCGAATAAAGTAGAATTAGTTGCGTCATTTCAACGTGTATCTTCTTCGAGCTTTTCACAATGCTGTTTAAGGTTACCTAAGTGGATTACTTAAGATTATTGCAGATTGCACTATGTATAATTTTTCCGCAGTTGGCCAAAACAGCTTATTCGACAATAGCTTATTTCATTGAATAAACGTTTGGGAAGGTGAACAGTTATTTATGCAAGGTATACGTATAGGAATATTTCAGTATTGCAAGCGCAGTGCAATGAGATGTGTTGACGAGTGAACGAAGAAGAAGACACGAAGAGAGGAGCTTAGACTGGCCAAACAAGGATGCATTTACTCGTGTTATTCCTTTTTAACTGCTCGATACTGTTTAAATCGCTACTTGCTAGCGACAATCTTAATCTACGTCCACGACAGCTCATCAATGCTGGTTAGTAACTTTCATTTATGGGTTTTTATATTGCAGAGTTATGTAACGCTGAGAATGGCTTATAGATTTCCTATCTTTCAGCTCTATTTGTTTGTTTGTTGTTTTTTTTTTTGTTAATTTTCATTTTTCAACAATTTTGATGGAATTGACTTGTGAATCGTTAAAAAAATATTTAGATGCTCGGAATTTATTTACCTAATATTAAGTGATCTTAATGTTCGTATTGAAACTACGCGTTTCTGGGTTTATCTGATGTTGTCTATTATGTTTTTAAAGCTTATCGATCATATCTGTACATATTTTGAACAGTGTATTATTTTTAGAGACATTGTGTTGTCAAATTCGTTTGCAAATTTTTTTTTCGGCGCCATCTCATTTTGTTGTGCTGTAATCAGTGCTAAACAAAGAAACGATGAATTTGCAAAGAGAGATATATGATGAACACACGCTTCTGTGATGTGTTATATTTTCTATTGCTTTGTGCTTATTTCCATTCGTTTTTTCTTTCTCCACAGAGAATTTCCTTTATTTGTACGAATAGTTCGCTATTCAACTGACAGTTTTGTAAATACTCTCCAAAGCGTTTTTGTAATAAATTACGCTTCACAAAAAAAGAGAATTGTTCAATCACACAAATGCACAGTGAGGCCCTTGTTTTGTGCGATTTGAACGTTTTCTTTGCTCATTTCGTTGAATTGCATCGTTGTTTTTTTTTTTTTTTTTTTTAGCTATTGGATTAGCTTTTTTTTTTTAGCTATTCCAACGCATAGCTATTGGAATCCACTATCTTTCCTTTTACGAGTTAATAGGCAATTACGTGAGAAAGGTCCAGCACGTTTGAGAGAGATTAATGAAGTGAAAGAAGAATTACAAAAATAGATATATTCTGATAAGGCTGATAAACCTGAATTGATATTAGTGAAAAAATTGATCTGAGAAAGTATTTTTTAAATTTATGAAAACATTATGCTTTTTTGTTCAATGAGTGTTTTTTTTTTCTCGCTATGCATTATTTATCCTCGAGAAAGGTGTCACAAAGAAAAAAGCAATGACTGACACTTTTGTGCTTTTTTTTTCTGCAAAATAATGCACTTTAATAGCTCTACGTCCTTATATATATATATATATATATATATATATATATATATATATATATATATATATATATGCGTGATCTTTTATTTATTGAGGTGATTTTCTACCGCTATTTTGATTACAATTGATTGTATCCCTCTTGAGTTACTAGTACTTGGATATGATATGAAATATATAAACATTCGTTGTAAAACCTATCGCGTGGGCAAAAAAAGGCGCTTGATTGAGGATTACGAGATGCGCATATCATGCTAAGCGGAATAGGATTTCCTCTTCCAATAATTTTGAACAATTTTTTGGGCGCATATCAGATGGGCCAATTTCAGATGCAACGCGGGCCAATTTTATTACACTGGCTACACATTGATCAAGCATCATGGACAAGAATTAAGAGCAGATTAGAGCGTTTCACCATAAACAGCATTCAATAAATCAATTCTTTTCTTAAAATTCGAGAAAAAACTCAAATCTTTGTGTCTCTAATTCAAAGAAATCGTATTTCCACAGAAATTTCTTCTGTCGTAGGTTTTTTGCACCTATCGGAGTATTAAAGTATTTTATTGTCAACTCGATCATGAAAGATATGTTTTGAACGCTAAGAGTGAGTAAAATGCTTCAGTGATGTGATTAAAGATGGAAATCAACAACGAGAGATGTGTGTGTATGTGGGGGGGGGGGGGATTTGACAGCTTGGACTAGCCAAAGGAGGAAATAGAGAAATGCCAGCTTCAATGTAGCGTGTGCAGTTGCGCTTATATCGCATTCACATGATGCGAATCATTGACCAATTAAGCTCTCATAGAAATGTTTCATTCCGGCAAGGATTAGCTGACTTTGCGAGCGCATTTCAAACAAAGGCTGTGCACTTATGGAGCGACGCGTCCTCGTGCTTAGCAACTGCTCGCCGATCGCTACCCCCATCACCCTTTACACCATTGAGCACATTAAACTCTCCCCATTTCTCAACATTTTTCTATGTAAACTTATGTCGACTTTTAGTATAGATTCTCAAAAACCTGCAGTATTTGCTGCAGCGGTTATATAGACAACTTTTGAGATTGGGTGGCATTCTTCGTTCTCCGCATTTTGGTCACTCGCTAAACATTCTTTTGGAGTTGAGGTTGCATTTCAGCGACGATCGTTGCTTTAGCCTGAAGTGGAAAAATATGGAGTTTGGAGGGAACCTGATGGATATTGAATGGTTTGGGCCGGTAGTGGAATAAAGTGGAAAGTTTGCGTTTTGTATGCTCATCATGAAAATTTTATTTTTGCATAGTTCAGATAGATCAGACTCTGAAAACTGATGAAATCGGGAGAGGATTTGAGAACAACTGACATAGATCATTAATTGAAAGAATATCTCTCTTCATATGGTCCCTTTAGCAATTGCTAGTGACGCTGCTTGGCAAACATTCAAAGGCGATGGCTGGCCGTCTACGTTTGTTTGTCGTTTGTTGAAGGCACTGAGAGCATACACATAGCATACGTCTTGTTGAAGTGAAGACTGCTGCTTTCGCTGACAGTTTTGACAATCCCCCAGCTTAGGGGTTCTTGAGGTTCTCGGCCGAGTAATTCGATCGCTATTCGGCTGCCAATCTCACAAGAATCCTTGACGGGAGTTGTCATAGTAGGTGACCCCTGTAACAACACAACATTATCGTACGATGGGACACTTTTGCAATAAATTCATCGATTTGTTTGTTGGCATGGGCGAACTGTTTAGAGGATCGTTAATCTGGCACGTCGGCTTTGCCCTCGTCAACTAATACTCTATCCCAAATCTTTCCCCATCGACAGCATACGTGGCGACCATTCTATCTCTTGTCTCCATTAACGATTTTCTAAGGCAGTTATTTTGAGGATGCGACAAAACGACTATTGTATTAGATTAGTCCTTTTTAATATGAAGGGTTCTTCATTTGGGATGAATTACTCAGCTTTGATTTCAATGCAGACAAATCTGGAGGCTTTTAGTTAAGATTTTATCACCGCTGAAAGTTTGTTCTTGCATCCATCAGAACGAATATTTTATGTGAAAAAGGAAGTTTTGTGTTAAGTAGAATTGCCACAGAAAAGACAGTCTAATCTAATAATATCATAAATTTCTAACAAAAAAAAGTGCTGTGATTTGATAAAAGTTTTATTTAGATTTCACCACTCAGCCGAAACTTATAAAATTCATTACTTTAAAACTTTTTTTCAAGCACCAAAAATCAGAACACATATCATCTCATTGAGGCATAAAAAATATCGCTTGTATTACGTTTGGCATGAATGATTGTTTCTAAATTTTGGGCTCACTTTTCTGCTCGAAAATGGCCAAAAGCAGCATTGTCTATGTGCTTTCATGTGAAAGCATTCCATTTGTATCAAGCACATAACGTCGTTGAATTTAATGCTTTATGTATCGCTCGATTTGCAATCATGAACAATTTCTTGCTGAAGCGTCGAAACGATCGCTTTTAAACTATACATCGTCACACTAAAAACAGTCCCACATATAATCAACAATATGCAAATGCACTCTTCTATACTGGTTTTGGTATTGAGTGTAGATATTAGAGGCCAGTATAGGGTTAGCGCATCGGATCGCAATATGCTTCATCAAATGAGCTTGAATGCTTGATTACATGCACAATCATCTCGTAATGTTTCGGTTGGCTAACTTCTATCGATCTGGTGAGAGACGAGTCCTTCGTGTCTTATATAAGTCGCACTCGGAATGTGATTAATGCGGAACGTGCAGCCAACATGTTTTATGTCCCTCATCTTCCGACCACTACCAAATATGGCCATAGCATAAACATTTTCCATTCGGGCGATTAGCTCATCACTTCAAAAGAGCTAGTATCAATCGTTAAGCGTTCAGCGAATGATTTCATCAATTTGAAGCATTCGCCAGCTTGTGATCTTTATTTAAGGATGATCATTCATGATCCTTGAGCGGACTGTGGGTGATGTTAGATCTGATTGATCTGCTGATGTAACTTTCTCTTGAACATTTCATCCGGCAGTTCATTTTTCTTCGTCTAAACAAATTGGACACTAAATGAGTCGATAAATATGGTTCCCTCATCGTGTTTTAATGAAGCTGTGTCCTATCATCTATGCATTTAGCTTGTTTCGTTCACTTGACCTCAGCATTTGCCTCTCTTTAGGTTCAGATCATCTCGAATGTTTTTTTGATTAGCTCAGCAGAAATGCATGTGAGTGTAGTTGTAAATGTTGATCCGCATCCCAGTCTGTTTCACACGTAGAGAGGGATAAGCAGATAGGGTATGACTATGTAACCGGCGAGGGGAGGGGAGGGTATAAGAGAGGGAAAAGACGGTCAAGAATGATTGCATAGTAATTCCAGTAAGATTTCGTTGCAACGAATTTGCACACTGCAATAATTTTTACAGTTCCATCTTGTCGTATTATAAGCCGTTATTGCGAACAAAAATTGCTCTATAATGTTGTGCAGCTCTAGTATAGCTATAAATTAGCAGCGCTATAACGTTGAAATGTTCTGTAGTATGCGTCGATTTGTTTTACAATTGGATCAGTCGTTATGCGCTTTTCGAATTGCCCTTCAGCGACGTAAATATCAAACATTGACATTTTTATCGGTGAAATGCCGTCGCATTCTCTGAGGTATCGTCAATAGGATGGCATTTATATCACGTCTGCACCTCATTCATAGCCTTGAGATCCATCAGTCAACGAATGCGATCGATGTGCGCAAGCAAACAAATAGAGATTGAAACGGCTAATGCGATATGTGCTGTTTTTTTTTTCACTCGACGGTATATTTGCTTGGAACAAGTGGAAGAGCACCAGAAAGTGGAAAAGATGTTGCGCGCTTGCAAGCTTTTTAAAAAGCTTTAACCTGCCAGATCAAACCTATGCACAGATATCGAGCAATGTTTCACATGGATTTTCCTATGTGACGAACCGTTTGTACTGATTATCAACCAAAAAATGCGTTATTTGTAACACTTAAAAATCCCTAACTCTCGCAGAATATGAACAGTTTGAATAATGTTGCAGGTAAGATTTCACTTACGCGAAAAGCACAGCGTCATAGTGGTGCGCTTTTTTGCAAGTGACGCAGATCTACACCTCAGTTGCACACGACGGGAGGGGAAAAATGTAACTAAAATGTGCCTAATCAATGGATCGACATAGAAATAGTTGGGGCTTCCCGTGATAGGCCCCATATAACACCGGCAAGTTTCGCTGTTATTGATGGTAACTAAAAGTGTCAGAAAGACGCATACACGCTCATGCGCCAATTTTGGGCTTTTTAAACTATGTTCTATCGAAATTTCCGTTACAATATTATGAATAAATAGGGAGTTTTAAAGTAGCGATGAAAGTCTATGAAGTGCTGTCAGTCTCGCTTGTGTGAACATTCCCCATTCGTTCAATTTTCAGTGGCAAACGAATATGGAAGAGAGAAGCGCAAGACTGGTCTCGAGTTTTTTTTTTTGTGAGAAAAGTTTTTGTTTCCGCTTCTTGCCGGAAATTGATGAACCAACCGCACGTCACAATTAATTGCGCTCGTCGCCGCACGAATAGATGAGTGATCTCATTGGAAAAGAATCGCTCATGAGATCAGCAAATAAAAAAAAAACACCATTCATTTTAAAAGTATTCACTGTCAAGTATTTATTCATCCTTAAACAACATACAAATACCGGCAACGCCTACAAGCGTTCACCTTTTTTTACGCTTTCGGAATGTCGGTAAGTTTGATAAAACCTGCTGTTTAATGGATATAATTGGAAAAACCACCTGTAATAGAGGCTGTTTCATGTGTAGTGAACGTAAGTGCACCGAAGATGCACTAACCTACTGCTGCTGAGTGCAGGTTAAACTTGGAATCGCTTAGTATGATAAAATATTTCACGGGGAGAGAATTTCGACTTGAGCATTTCTGAGGCAGAATGCGCAAAGAGCTGAGGGTGCCCGATTTCTTGATGAAGTTTTATGAAAGCGGTGCATCCAGCATCTCCAGGATGCAGAACGTATTTACATGGAGTTTGGTAGTGATCAAAACATTTCTGAGCTTAACCGCGGACAGGATCAACAAATATTCTTACGATTCTTTTCTACCGATGGGTTGTGCAATGTTATGTTGTATGCTTTTCGTTCCAAACTATGTTGAATTTTGATGAGAAATTAGGAGTTACACATGATTTTATTGGGGAAATATGTTGACAAATATGACAATTGATCAAGCAGTGTTGACATCGTATTTGCTCTTAAAAGATTTAGTGATCATCGATTACAGAGCGAGTTTATGTATTGCACATTCACGAAAATAAAAAACCGCTAGCATATCAACGAAGTGCTAATGTTGTAAAATTGGTGTAAAATTAAATAACTATTTCTGTGCTCTTTTTTTTTGGAAAATGAACTTCAACAAAAATTCATAATTATATTATCATCTGCAGCAGTCACAGTTGTTTTGTTTTTGTTTTTTTGTTTTTTTTTTTGATGTTAAAAGAATACTCAGTGAAGAATAGGCTTTTTTTTTCTCGAAGACATGACACATTGATTGTCCTGCAATATTAATAGAATTTCCTTCAAGTTTTATTGAAAACTGCAAACTTCTGAGAGTAAATAAAATATGGAAATGGAAATAATTTGCTCAGAAATAAATTGCATAGGAGTAATTTGGAATCGAATTACAAAATCAGCATAGAAATAACTTGTATACAACTACGATTACTCATAGAATAATTTTAACATTATTGTTATAAATTAGCATAGTCGTATTTTGTGAGATATTTATCATTTTTAAGTGTTGATGCTCGAAATGACATCAGAAATATCGATTTTTTTTCTTTAAGAAAATAGTAGAGATATTTTCTTAAGAATATTAAATTTTTTTCTTTCTTTTTTTTGGCAAAGATTTTCTACAGTTGAAACGCTTGAAGTGACTATATAACGGATTGGGAATATTTGTTGATGTATTTCAATTAGAAGGTAGCGGCAGTAAGAAATCACTAAAGAGGATAGGAGCATGAACGGCATGGAGAGATAAGACGAGGATTAATATGGAGGGAGAGTAGACGAAAGGAATCAGTATAAGTAGTGGGCGTAGCTCATAGCAAGGGGAATTATTTGGTACATGGAGGATGCGCAACGTTTAGTATCCCATAAGCACATATTGGAGCAAGCAAGCCGGAATGATTGATGTTGATCGGATGGACGTGCGTGCATGTCGCAGTCGACTCACCAACGTGACGCCGGTCATCAGTCAACCGACCCGTTGGATGCATTCGGCATCGACACGTTCCGATGAATATGAGCATGTTTACCACCCGGTACGAGATCATTGCTTTGCACCCTTTTCGCTGCATAACAATCGCTGCATTCGACCGGCTAATCACTCGCTTGTCGCCGTTCATGCTCATTTTGCCGTATGACAAAGGTGACAGCTGTCACTCACCTAAACACACAATCAACCATACATATTATTGCCATCAACTTACTGCTTAAGGCGAACATCGATGCATCCTTTCATCAGCTTTCATTGCTATTGCTAATGCTTCCTTTCAGAACATTTCTTCTGGATTGCGAGATCAACATGTTTTTGGAAAAATTTTGCGGAAAGCGCTTTAATTGTTATCGTATCTTTTACGCCATTTAAGAATGCAGTAAATAGTCAGGGAATATGCAAAATTATGACCTCACAATTGTAGACCAGCAAGACACCAATTCTCGAGAGGGCTACCGCAATTATTTGCAACAATGACTTGTCATAATACTGCAAGAATGCAATCGCAACGTTGTCTTATAACAACATTATGACACATTGAACGTTCACACTATCAAAATCTGATGAAGAGGAAAGAAGGAGAAATTGAACAAAAATGAAAGGAATCCTTTTCTAGCGTTCTAAGGGTGTATTTTCAAAGTAATTTTGTGCCTTTAAAGTGGTGAAAATGTTTCTTTCTTCATTTGCTGATCGATATTCATGCCGTGTTAACAACTTTTGACAAACTAATCTACCAGTCTTAACCTTTTGCGTGTGGTAATTTTTAAGTTCATGTATTTGTCGTTTCATTGCTCTGTTCACTGTTTGGAAAAAAAAATGTGGTTTCGTTGTTGTGATCACTCGTTGAAAAAAAATTTCGCTATTTTCAGCATTTACGATAATGCGATTTCGAACATTAAATTTCCGATTCTATTGACGTTTACGATGCCTTATTTTGCCTCATTGCTAGCTTGCTGATATAAACTATCGCGCACAACGTTCTATTCATCGTTCAAATCATCGTCTTTTTTTACACCCAACAGATCTGTCCGATGAGTGCGCATAGCTTCTTTGTTCCTCATCATTGATGCCTTACGCTTGCGGGCATAAAACATTTTACGTGAAGAGCTGACATAATGGATAGATGCACGCTTACAGTAATCAAGGGATCGACGTTCAAATCCTCATTACTTCTTCCATTTTCTTCACCGTTGCTCTTCTCTCTCTCTGTGTCTTTCCTTCTTTCTTTCTTTCTCTCTCTCTTTGTTTCCCTTCCTTCACATTTCTCATCATATCAGATCCTCTCTCATCACTTTTTCGCACTCATGTCGAATGCCGTCAATGGGATGCATGATGGCGCCTTTTAATTAGATGTAATTAAATTCCGGAGGTGATTTGCATATAATCCCACGTCACATATAAATACACGTTGAACGCTGATGATGATGTCCTTCGACATTCTATTTCAACGTTTCAGTGCGTTTGTTATGAACTCTCTTCACTTTGTTCATTTTCTTTTGCAATTTTTAGCTTTGAAAATTGATTGCAGAATCTCATTTATTCTTATTGAAGCTTATTCATACTCGAAATTAGCATAAAATGGATTTAGCAACCTTAGACAGATATGGTGATATGAAGCGTAAATTCTGCAATAATTAACGGGAATTAATACAACAAATAAATTCATGTCAAAAAATGTTGGAAGAAAAATATTCTCAATTGATTATTATTGAATCAGAGGGCGTGCTTCCTAAATCTAACGCTTTTATAGAAGGGAAAGTTTTTGAAATGTTATGGAAATGTCGAACTTTTTAGTAGTAGCGCTTTAAATTTTTCAATGATAAACCAAGGGGATGATAGATATAATCGAATGTTTCTGCTCGATATAATCGAATATCTGGTGAGCCTTACTTCATTCATTCAAGACACATTTTCTGCGCCGATTTTGCAATCTGTCTTAATTCACTACTGCCTCCTTCATCGAATAACTTTAACAACAATGAACATATCTTATTACATAAATTATCTTCATTATTGCTATGGTTAGCAGGTAGGACACCTTGTATTTTTCCGGTAACGCAAGAGTAACTTATTTCGAAATCAGAAATTTTATTCACCTGTTGATCTCAATGCAGACAATTGCGATAACGTTTGCTTTCCCGTTGTTTGAGTTTTGCAGAAAGAAAAAAAATGGTTTAACCTGGTTGCGAGCAGGATGTAGCAAATGAAGTTAAATGCGAAAACGAACAGGTTTTTGATTTTGAAGGTGCATTTTATTTGGCTGATGAATTACCTCATGAATCGTAAGGTTACCGCAGTGATGTTGAAGTTCGAAGAAATATTGCTTTCCTTTTTCCATCCACTTCTCATAGACGAAAAATTGAAGCGTGCGAAAGGAAAAGTTCGTTACTATGAGACTTTAGGAGGAGATAGTGGTAAGGGATGGAGGTCATCTTGCAAGGAGTTTAATTTGCTACTAAAACCTTTTCACGCCAAACATTTAGTTATAAAATAAAGTTTTTATTTAAAACAAAATGAAAAATTTTTGACAGAGTGATATTCTGTTCATATTTCTTGGGAGTTTTTTTTTTTGAATACATCGATTCTTTGTTAAGGACACAAATATTGAAGAATGAGGAACACTTCAAAGAGGCGCTGCTGCTTTAGGAAAACTTGGCAAGTGTGCCGAATTGGTTGAGAGTGGTTCTTCAAGGCGATGAAATGAGCACAGTTGTCTACGGGACACAACTGTTTCATCGTTACAACACGTTTCCAATCCTCTAAACCAATACAAAGCAATGCGGGTCAAGCATCCGAATATTCGACGCTCATTGCTTACATTATTATTGAAAGAGTCGCTTAGAAATAAGAAAAGAAACTTGTTTGA
Organism: Baylisascaris procyonis; assembly: GCA_037389465.1. Classification (NCBI taxonomy): domain Eukaryota; kingdom Metazoa; phylum Nematoda; class Chromadorea; order Rhabditida; family Ascarididae; genus Baylisascaris; species Baylisascaris procyonis. The sequence goes on from JAZARR010000105.1 coordinate 558,037, forward strand.
TAAAAATAAACGTTACGAGTATAGTGTTGTTTATAGTTTGAATCGTTTTGCACATTTTTTTGTAAACGTCAGCGATTAAATTTCCATACTGTACTCTCTCTTATTGAACATCTTATTTCGATAAAAACTCTCTTTCTATTTTTCTTAGCATTTTCTCTTCATTTTTCTCGCTGTATCACTTCACCGAGTGCATCAATTATTCGCAAACCAACTTTACATATTTATTGACTTCAACAATCAACACATTAAATGTGCAAATGCGCCGTGTAAACAACAATGAGCGTGCATTTGATTTTCTACGCCATATACAACTATACGCAAATAAATAATTCCATTGAATATAATGCCTAGCAACTCTCATTTTCAAAGTAAACCTGTGAGAAGTCAATTTTCGCAAAGATAAAATGCATATTACAATTTGATTTTGATGTCAAAAATATCAGCAATAACTCTTAAATGTGCTGGTCGTTTTCTGTTACCACACTGTACTATAAAAATGAAACTAATTCAACGAACACATTTCTTTTGTCAATGTTATGATGATCGTAGTTTCTTCTACACATTTTGGGGATTAAAGAAGAACGATATCGTGAGGTTCTTTGATTCTTAGACTGCTATAAGTATGCGAACGACGAAAAAAAAAACGCATTTGTTTACGTTTATCTGCTACACTGAATATTTTCTCTAAATTAGAATTTATGTATAACGAACAAAAAGCAAAATTTTGCAATCATTTTTAATTATCAACTGCATTTTTAAATATATAAGAAGTAAGCAAAAAATGCAGTTAGCGATACGTATGGTAGTAGAATGTGGCAGCTGGTTGTCGCTTCATTAGCTTATCCTATTCATTGCTCATTTTGGGCGACTTGTTGTGCAATTTGTTCGCATTATTCACCACGAATCTTCTCATGCTTTCTCGGCAGCAAGCATCATTTTATTAGTACATTATCAATAGTTCGGTTTAGATGCTTCTACTGGTGAAGAAAAAACCGCGTTTATGAAGGAACTATCATAATAAATGCACAAATTCGTCTCACTTTGATTATGACTGTGAATATTGTGTTTCGTTGCCATTCCATCTTCATGAAAGGCAACAACGGTATGTGGTTGTAGTAGGCAAATCAAGTGCCTCTTATATGAAGCGATGACAGAAAACGCTTGTTGTAGAATGATAAGACACATCAGTTCACCAGTTAAATATATCCTCTAAAATATCTTCAAAGATTAAGATTGATTTCAGATTTGGAAGCGATTTGCAACCATAATTATATTGTTGATTCAGGCGAAACACCATAAGCGTTGTTCATGATTTTGCTGGCATACTGAATCGTATTGATTTATTTGAGTGATTAGCATTGGAATACGGATTGCGATAATCCGCTTCTTATGGCGGCAGATGTTCGTCGGCTGCACTAGCAAATGAGATTTGCGCTGAAAGTCAAGCGTCTTGAATTTGCATAATCCTTTCCTTGTCACCCTAAGTTGCCAACTGCTGTGTTGATCTATGGCTCATTATCCCTGTGCCCATCCTGCTTTTCAAATTTTTTCTTAAAAGAGGTGCTGTTTGACTGGCTGAGGTGATTACGAATACAGTACATTAGATGTGATGGAATGAGGGGACTGCCGAAGTACGAAAGAGTACTTGAGATTCAGTTAGCTTAAATACGTTTCCGAATTAGCATAAGATGAGTTTTTTTTACTTCGTCTTTAATTATTTTCGGAAGCGCAGGTGCTCCCGCAAGGCATGCTATTGAAATCGACTCTGAGTGAATTATATGCGTCGGCGAGCTGCGCAACAAATTGGCAGGCTTCGCTTTAAACCATGATCGGCATTATGTAATGTGAATAGCGCACGCAAAATGAAAGGAGTACTTCTTTTTCTTTTCGGTGTCATCTTTAACGGAAAGGGGAAATACAGTTCCGATTTCCATCGGTGAGCATAATGCGACCAACAAAATCCATGTTTTTCAAATATCGTTGATAAACCCACTGAGATGTATATCTTCTGATAGATGTTTACAGTGATGAGGTGTAGTGCTCGAAAACGTTGCTTTCTAGGTGCTGTATTCTATTACTCCAAAGGTGTTGTTGATAAATGAAATGAACTGCTTTCATGGAATTTCACTGGATAATTTCAGTTCAGTCGGGTCGTCGGTTCGGTGGTGTCCCCTTAGCTTCGACGGAAGGAAGCACAGAACGCGAATCCGATCATTTCAAGCTTCTTGCATGTGATCGCAACTCTTTAATGGTTGGAGCGCGGTAAGTTTTTTTTTTTTTTTTTTTTGTAAACGAGCTGTCTAGTTCACTATCATCAATAAATGTCCTTGTTTCGTCGCACGTGGAAGTAGCACAGCAAAAAGAGTTTCCACAAGAAGGTGCCCTTTCTTCTCAAAATAAATCATTTTTCTGCATCTACTTATCGTAGTTAAAATAAAAGCGATCATTTAACGAATATTTAGCTGCCGAGTGCTCAAATCTATCATTGTAAATTTTATGAAGCGTTGACCCGTCTGCATCGGACCACATAGAATTTGAAGGAATAATTATGCATCAAATCGGTGCATGTTCATATTGCCTTATAATCTCTTTGATGCGTGTTGCTGTCTTCGATAATGACTCTCGACAATAGCCAAAATTGAAAGTATTTATAATCGAACTAATGAATTTTGCAAGATCGCTTGGCAGAGTGATGTGATTGCATCGGCAAGTCCCGAATACATTTATATGGATCGTTTCCATTCTTATAACGCATATGAAATGACCCTTCACATAACGTTTGCATTTAGTTAGCTATAGATAGAAAAGTTTTAAAAAATGTGAGGTGTCGATGAGCATCACATATATTTGAACAGTGGTGACTACTGGAAATGGTCAATGTGGTTAGTGAACAAAGAGGGACACTGCGACGCGTACCTTCACTCAGCTCATTGTTACGCTGAGCGTGAGAGGAACTGGGAAGTGCTCTCAAAAGAAAACTAATGAAGCGGAGGTAAACTTATGATGGAGGCGCACAAGGTTGCCGTGCGCATTGTTTAGAGGTGTGCAACAAATGCTACGCCATCAGGTTGCTACCCCCAACTGGGCGCCCTCCCTGTCTTTCCCCCGATCTCTCCAAAAACGAACGACTCTTCAGCTCGCCCAACACCCATCGCAAACACTTAGTCCATCTCAAGGGCTCTTGAAGATCGCCTCGTGCTCGATTTTGTTTTTCCCCTCAATAACGAAAACCATACGCTACATAATTCGTTCCCTGAAAGATTTTCCTCATTTGGCATCAAATGCTTCCAAAAAAAGCGACAACAATTGATAAATATCATTCATGAGACTTTAAAAAAATTCACTGTCAACAAGGCATTCAAACACTTTCACTGTCATCACGGACTACCTTGTCTGCTGACAGTGAGCATTGATAAATGTGCGCAGTGCACTTCTTTATGTATTTTGTTTTATTTTTATGTTTTTTTTAAATTAAAAAAGCAACACATATTTATGTGCATTTCCTGACGCCATAAATTCGTTCGTTGAACCTATAATAGTGATTGCTAACTTTTGAATTCGTTTATCATAAAATCATCATGGGTGTTGTGCGCAATTTGAATGCTACAATCGAAACGAGAGCAGATCAACAATGAACACGTCATCGTAAACGGATAACCAATGAATAGTGCTGTTGGTTAAATTAGCATAATTCTGAAAAATATAACTAATAATCTATATGTTTGTTATGTGATGATCAGTCGATTGGGAAATCTCTGAAATATTCGTTTTGCAAATGACACAAAAAATATATATGTTGAAAAGGTTTGATTAAGCTAGCCGAAAGAATAAAAAATATTCTATAAATATTCTATAACCTTTTCTTAGTGTCGTTTGAGTTTTTCATCATTATCGTCATTGTTTTGCGTTGCTCAGTATATTTGCCAGAATAAGCTGGAATAGAGCAACTAATCAAACTATTTGGTGAAATTAAGCACACGAATAGTGATAAAAAACAATCTCAAGATACCAAACAGTATCTATCCTGCCGAGGTACTAGGCGGAAAACTTAAGAGCACTATAATGGCTTATTTGTTTTGAGAGGACGGTCACCTGGACGGAGGTTGTATCAATTGAAATATGCACTGATCGATATCAACGAACAAGGGGTGATGACCACTGTTGTAGATAGTGTGAGTTGTTTAGAGGGGCTCTATGCAGGGTAATGAACGAGTACGTATGGTTGTGCGTGGATCTTGCGGATTACACGAAGTGCATCGCACGAAGCAGCGTTCGTTCTTTCTGGCCTCTCATTAATTATCGTAGATCGTTTACGCTGCAAAAATAACCGCCAGACACAAAGATCTCACATAAAACGACATCACAAAAAGAGAGGGACAATTTTTGTGTCATTACAACGATATCGAATTCATTCGTCCAAACCAAACAATCTTGCAGTTATTATCTGGTTTCTACCCAAACAGTGGGTGCAACAAGAGCATTAAAAAGTGTAAGCAAGTCTGCCCACCTTTTCGACCTTTTAAATAGGTCTATCGTTGAAAAGGTTGCTCATTGCATAGAAACCTGATAAATGAGGGATAATTAGGCAATATTCATAAGTGCTGATGCAAAACGACAAACGGAGTGAAAATATAGAAGATTTAACGATTTAATTCTAGTTATTTAGGTCATAAGAGTTTTCGTGAAATTGTCAAACACTTTTCCACGACACCAATCTTGAGTATGTCGCAAGGGGATGGATGTTTATTTGTGCGCACTTTCTTATCTATAAGATAATTTTTGCCCCATTTATAAATTTGCTGCAATTAATATCTCAATAAAAAGAAAACGAGTGATACACGAGAAATCTTTAGCATTTCTCTTGAACATGGCGCAAATATCAAATCTTGCACATGTTCCTTTACTAAAATCAATTTGTAATATGTTTATGTAAAATTATACATCAATAAATAAATAAATAAATAAATAAATAAATAAATAAATATATATATATATATATATATATATATATATATATATATGTATATATAAAAAGAAAAGAGTCTAGGTAAGAAAATTTCTTGATCGTTTCTGTTATCAATACGTGTTAATATCGAACAAATTGTAAGCTTTTGTATAAAGCCCATAATAGTAGCATTTATTCATTTCTATACTATATATTTCTAATCAGTACTGCAATCTTCTTTCTGATCACACAAAGAAAAAAAAAAACATGCAAAAAACTTACGCTTACACATGATTGGTGTATTTACCGTGAAAGGGCAAAAAGAAACGGTCATGTCATATTCTTGTCACCGAGGGAAACCAAACATGAAAATTTTTGTCTTTTGCATCAACTAATTGAAGAAATTTTCAGTGATGCGGTATACAACCTATCGATGGCGAGTATGGAAGTTCAACATGTATGTTTGCGCCTTTCATACTTGAATTTTTCTATGCGATGCGGCGATGTTTAAATAGATAAATCCATTTGGATGGCTCTTATTCGTCGAAAATTTGAAAAGCTTCGTAAAGAATCAAATTATTATGGGAACATTATAAATAGAATAAAGCTTTTTTTTTTTGCACAAACAGTAAAAAGATTACATTTAAAAAAAAAACTTTGGAACCATAAGAGAGGAGGTATAGCGAAATAGTTTTTGCTAAAAGTGTCTCTAGGTATAGATAATGGCAATTGAATGCGAAGAAGTAAGGCGATGTGCATATGAATGGGAACGTTGGACTTATTTACGTTTCGTCTCTTAGCCACTAAAATGAAGACATTGACAATTGCATAGTTGACTAAAATTCACCTCACAGAATAAAAACTTTCAATAAATTAGATAGCGAAGCGAGAAATAAAATAGATAAGAAAGCAATCAGAATGGAATGTGAACTCAAAACAAAGAGGAAATATAATAGTTTTGGGATTTTTCTTCTTTTTTTTTTTCGTAAACATACTTTTTTATTTTGATGCGCATCTTAATCTCTTATTAAGATAGAGCTTAAAAATCTCTTTAAAAAAATACCACTTGATCTCTTCATTCGATACAAGAAGAGTTAATTCTTGCATTTTTTTTTGCACTGAATTTAAAACTGAATTTTCCTTTGCACTGCATTCGGAGCAAAAATTAAACGCAAAAAGCGCAAATGCATTCTTACATTGAAAAAAAATTCTTTCGTTTTCTTTTCCTAACTAACAATTTTCTTAGAGATATAAAGAGGAAGTATTATCTTCGGGTTTTTATTAACCTCACCACTCACTCATTTTTCATAAAAAATTCCTTTTCTTTCTTTTTTTTTGCAAATGGACCGATGTGAAATAAATTGTTGGCAAATATGAAGTGCTTGCAAATTTTTGATGCCTTCAAATTTCGATAAGTTTTTTTTCGAAGCTGATTTATCACTAAGAAATGTGATATAGGAGATTATAAAGATTATACGTGGTGAAGATTATGCTCATCAAATTTCAAAATTTTTGCACCCATGACTACCGAGCCAATACTACCGGTCATACAGCTAGACAGACACACCACAGGCCTACAGACACGACATCTGCGCGATACTGCAAAGCATATTTGCAAAAATGAGTTGAAAAGTGAATAAACTATGAGGAAATTTTGTGCATGCAACTTTTTAAGCGAGATAGAGCGATAAACGGAAACGTAAAGCATTTGTTGAAAATTGCACGAAATCGTTTGTGCGTCGATTTCTAGTTGAATTTATGAGTGTTGACAACAAAAAATATTCGATATTCGAGTGAAAACTCGGATGTAGTATCGCTGTTTTTTCTTCTTTTTTTTTTGTTCAGATCGAGCGCAATTTTGGAAAAAAACGCAACAAAAGCTTGTTTTTGGCACCATGTTGCGCACACTAGTTGCAGCAGCAATGATGAGGCTTTAACAATAGCTTTAGCGATGAAATTATTGACGGTCATTTGAGGTGCCAAAAAGTAGAACCCAACGAGGGGAACACCTCCACTTAAACATCATAGAACAAATGCAGAAGCTAACTTAAGAAGGCCGATAAGGGGAAAGACAACAATTGTGACTCATTAAGAAAATTTTTTGAACGGTTGTTTAAGTGTTCTTTTCTTCCAAATCGAGACAGTTCCCTTTCAATTTTTAGATCCGTTTTGACATTGCTTGCTCGCACCTGACTTTTTTTTTCTGTTTTCACAAACTTTTCGAAAGCTCACAGTGTTGGATTCCATCAAGCGTCTTTCCAAAAAATGCGTTTTTCGTAGAAAGTAGGAGATCACGGGTAGGCTGAATATTCTGTTCCCTTACCTTTCACATGGAAGGGCCAGTACCCTTGAGCCCTAGCCCGCCCATCCTTAAGACCAGTTTAAAACCAGTAAATGTATTCATTCTAGATGGACCCATCAGCCCCTTTTACATCCTCGTCCGCCTCAGGCTAACCCCATGGTACATGCGGAGGAATCGTTTGATCTATCTGTATGCCCTTGACCTTCTTTGACTTCGTACGGCGCACTGCTCGCGCTTGATCTATAGCCGACCGCTGTGCCTTACACACGTCTTTTTGATTTCAATGCCTTCAAAGAGTCCTTTTGCTCTGCCCTTTTGTCACCTCCTGCTCACCTTGATCTGTTTTTTTTTGTTTTTTTTTTTTTTTTTTTGCTTCTTGCCGACCCGTCTTCGGAGAATTTGCCAGTGACGATCATTTTGATGGGAAAATTTCAGACAATTGAGTGGGCTCCGAATGGACGAACAGTCGAGGATTGTCTCATGAAAGGCAAAAGCAGGGTAGGTTAATAGTTTGCATTGAATCCATAATTAAATGCAATTTAAGTTATTTAGAGATGCTTTTATATCTCTGTTGTGAAAGTGATGTGTGGAAACAAAGTTATTGCACTCACCACCCTTTGGATTAACTGATTTTTTTTTTTTGATGCAATTTACTAAGTTTTGAACTCTTATCAATGAAGGGCATGAAAGAACACTATAGAAAAGTGCTTTCTAGTTGGAATGCCATAATTATATTCGGGTGATGGTACTTCAAGCAAATGGACGTTGTCTTATTTGTGGAACATATGCGTTCTCACCGAAATGTCGAGAATATGTCTATTCTGGAGATGAGCACTCTCTACAACAGCGGCGACAATTCGATGGACAGGTTTTTTCCATTTTATGAATTTTTTCGACTAATTTTTTTTTTCTATTAAAGCACATTTCCTGAATTGTTTAATTTTCAGTAGTTATTCGTCTCAACTTTTTTTCCATATCTACATTAGCAAAAGAAGAAAAAATTCGCAATTTTATATGCACTTGGCACTTTTCCAATGTGGATTTTTTTACGATATGTAGATTTGTGATGTGATGACTGAATTTTTTCTTCAAATTAAATTTTTTTTCTTCTCTGTCTATCATTTTGTCCACTTTTTAGAAATTGTTTCAAATGAATGAATACATGAACCGAAAGTTTACTTCGGGAATTGATTGATTGAAAGAAATGATCCGGTTTTTTTTCGTTGTGAAACACTTTGAGATGTCATATGCTCCCCCCCCCCTCCAAAAAAGTCATTGGCATAAAACTGATAGTCGGTACTTTTTTTTGCTAATAGCAATCCAACTTATTTTCTAAAGAGTTGCTTGCAAATGTTGCACTCTTCCACTGCAAACATCATCGATGCAGAAAAATGCAAACGCAAAAAAATTCCTACGTATACTATTGTTTAGGTGGCATATTGCTTGTATTGGCTATGAATCTCATTTCGAAGTTTTTGCAATTCGTTTATGAATATAAACAGCGATCAATTAAGCGCTTGCAAAGTCAGTGAGAGGCACACTTTGATTTCTTGATTTGTTTTCCTAAAAGAAGCATTTCTTCTTTCATTTCCCGTAGTTTCATCTCTTAAGCAACGATGTTCATAGTTTGAAGGGTTTTGGGGGAGGGGAGGGGGAGGAGAGGTGTGGCAACTTTCATTGAGCGAGGAGATCAGCCGTTCGAAAAGGGAGCGCATATGAAAATCAAAGTAGAAGTACTTTTACTGAAATTTCTTAATGCATAGCGTTAAATACTAACAGCAACCGATTTCTTGCATCGTACAATGAAAAAAAAAAAAAAAATTCAGGCAATCTCACCGTACGACCCGAAAGACAATTCTACAGCTGTCTTCATTGCCGAGACAAGCGAAATCTACACGGGGACAGTATCCGACTTCGCCGGCAATGATCCACTTATTTATCGTAAACGGCTATCTGATGATGACGGTCTCCGGACGCAAAGGGATGACCTCAAAGTTCTTGATTGTATGTACCTTTTTTTTAAATTTTTCAATGCGTAGCGAATAATAGTGAGCACACGACGATGCAATATATTTTTGAAAACATTATTGCACTTGTTTGCGATTAGAAACTACAGATTTTTTTTTTATGCAAGCTATGTGAATTCGGTGAGAAATTCTATTTCCGAGTTTCTACGGTATCTCTCAACTAGTCTATTAAAGAGGCTTTTTGATAGGTTGGAATATCACGCTTGAACAGATATAATTGAAATAATTTTAGCGCCGAATTTCGTTGCATCGTTCGCATACGGTGCTCACGTCTATTTTTGGTATCGCGAATGGGCGGCCGAAGCGACCGATGGCGATCGACAGGTGACAAGTTGCATGCGAATTTGATATTGTCACTAAGTAATACCACTCGTGACGAAATCAAATAGCAAAAACATTAGCTAAAAAAATTACGATTTCGCTTTTCAGCGACCTTTCGATTTTCATTTGCTCATCAGAAAACAACTGGATAGGGGGTTAAAGGTGGGGTGCTAAAAGGTGACCTACAAAATTTTCTTTTTCTTCTTTTTCTAGAACTGTGTTTGTTTGATAGTTGTAACCGTAATCTTTAGGTGTACGCTCGTGTAGCACGAGTCTGTAAAGGCGATCGTGGTGGAGCAAGACCTGCACATGATCGATGGACTTCTTTCGTAAAGGCAAGACTGAACTGCTCCTATCCGGGCAAAACTCCGTTCTATTTCAATGAGCTGCGTAGGTTTTTTTTTTACTTTTCTATCTTTCATATAGCTTTTCCCACAAATGTTTCGTAATAGCGTTATTTTCTCACATCAGCAACACACTGTTATCACACAATTTGCGAAAAAAAATTTCCTTTCCAGATTTCACTGCTCGGCCATAATGATTTACAAATAGATTTTTAAATTGTTTTTTTTTTCTTTACTTAGTTTGAATAGAACTATATTGATGAGTGAAAAGCACATTTTTTTGCAGAAGCGGTAACTGAACCAGTACCAGCTGGTGATGGATCAACGATCGTTTATGCTGTTTTCACCACTCCACAAAGTATCGTTCGTATGTCAGCTGTTTGCGCATTTCGCATGGAAGCAATTAAGCGGGTCTTCGATTACGGTCATTTCAAAGTGCAACAGTCGGCACAAAGTCTTTGGATGCCTTATCGATCACATCAAATGATTTCTGTCCCGCGACCTGGATCGGTTAGCTCGTTCATATTTTCTTTTTCTACATCCCCGGTGATACGTTAGGGAACAATTCTGTCTTAGAAAATCTTTTGCATTTGAACGATTAGAATTATTAGCAACAAGTCTTTCTAGTTAAGGTCATTAGGTTGCCGATGGGTACTGCTGTCTTGAGATTACTTACACCAAATGATACTGTAACTTCCTCGCATTATCACGTGACATTGAAATGAGATTGCAACAGAAATACACTTTGCAGTGCGTGGCTGATTCATCAAAGCTTCCTGAAAGCACTGTATCGTTTATTACGCGGAATCCACTGATGCATGAAGCTGTCCCTGCAACACACCCTCGACCTATTCTCGTCCAAGGTCCGGAGCGATCCGAGCTAACACAGATCGCGGTTGCCGCTCAGGTAAATCACTTGTTGCTATTTTTCATGCGTCTCTTTAGAAATCTTGTCGATTCATATAAGGACTGGGTGAATAATAGGACACCTGTTAGGCTCTAAATATTCTGCACGTGGCTTTTACATCGCAAATGTGGGATACACGTCTGAATATGCGTGACTGCCTCTTCCAAAAAAAGGGCTATTGTGAATGCTTTTCTGCCTCATTACACATCGCTGCGAGCAAAGAGACAGGAATAGGTGTCATCTTCTTTCATGCATGAACTACATATTGAAAATCAGCTTCCGAAAGGATTTACATGCCGTCCTGTATACACATTAGTTAATGTGCAGGTGATCACGTGATCCCTCTAGAAAGATCACTTGGTGAAGGCAGTATTACGAATCGATAAACAATACTGTAATTTCTGACGACATGCTATGCAAATGTGAAAAATGTGAAATGCATTTAGATCAGGTCAGTGCGAGGGGCGCACCATAACGCACTTTATTTGGGCACATCGGATGGGCGCGTCCTGAAGGTGGTTGATCCGGGCGATGGAACCACATCACTCATCGAATCTACTCGCGTTTTTACAAGAAGCGTCCCTATTGTCAACCTCATGACTACCAGCGATCAGGTTGGTTGTTTCAACTGTGCATTATAACACCAACAAAAGTAAATCCATTTCGTCTATTGCTCACAGTCTACCTGAAGTATCTGCAAGAAACTGAGGAGGCCACATATACTACTCGCCGAAATGAACGGAACAAAACGCATGAAACATTATTTTTAAACATGCATAAGCAACATAAGTAGTATGATAAATTGTGGTTGTAAAGCACGGGGCATAACTTTGTTGAAAAACTGTCGAAGGCGATTCACCTAGAAACTTTAAATGACGATGTCGTTTCAGTTGATAGTAGTAAGCGCCGATGAGATCGCTGCGATTCCGCTCTACAATTGTGGGGAACAACGAACCTGCAGTGGATGTGTGCATCTACAAGATGCGCATTGTGCTTGGGACCTTGATTCCGCACGATGTGTTGGTCGATCAGATGGTTCGTGGACAGGTGGCAATTTCGTCCAGAATGTCAACATCGGCCGATCGGAACAATGCCCTGAGGGTGCGGTTGACCCGGATTATTATGCCGTTGATGGTAATTGCTTTTAGCTTCTAAGATAGTACCTTACTGAAATTCCTTTAAGGAAAATTTACTTTCACCTTTGCTTACTCTATATTGCCTGATAAAGTTCAACTTTATCCAGCAGATCAAAAATAGTTTCACTGAAAGACGACAGCTAATCTATAGCAACATTTTAAGAAGTTATCTGCGTGCTCATTCGAAAAAAATGCGCAACCCTATTTTAGTATCTTTCGTTAATTAGAAAGCATGAATGGTTGTCGTAACAGTGCCGGCACACATACGCTTCAGAAGCCGACGTTTCAGAACTGCACTCGGAACGTGCAATAGGATCCGATCAGCAACCGACACAGTTCACGACGCAAGCACTCCTCCTCGCCGTTTTAATAACACTGGCAGTCGCCTCAGCAGGTGGATTCTTTGTTGGCTATCGAATTTCGCGCTGGCGAATTCTACAAGATGGACGTCACCATTCATCTGGCTCATCAACAGGTAAGTCGACGTTCGTCAAATCTCGTTTATCGCTTTTTCTGCAAACCTGTTTGCAATGCTTTAATGTGGTTACTGTTTTGAGATGGTATCCACCATAATTTATCATTCACTGACTACCCTTTGCACTTATCCCTTCCATGTACAAATTGGCTGCTGAACAACCGCATCTATCCGCCGTTGTCAAAATGGATCATGAAAACGTTTTTCGTTATTGCCACTGTCAAATGCTTTTTTCAGATGCCAGTGATAGTTGAAAAAACAACGTAGATCCTATAGATGTCCACCATTCAGCGTATTGAGTGTGGACACTAAAGTTAGGATTTCATGCACTCCTCCTCATGCCCTATAATTTTGGGACAACTTTTCGGGCAATGTTACTGGCGGAAGAGGAAGGTGAAGAGGGGTTATATTAGTAGTAAAGGATTAAGGCTAGGGGAGGGTTTGAGTGTGCGACGATTATAGGATTGAAAGCATTATGGGTGTTTCTAGGTAGCGACTACGATTCATATGGACGTGCACGTCTAACAAGGCACGATTCTCTAACAACTGCGAAGATAGAGCATGTATATGGCACGACGCCGAGCAAAGATGCCGTCTCGTTGGTCCTGACTATGCCGCAGAACGGTACCGCTCTAATGAGCTCGCTTAGCAACGGTGGCTCGGGTATCGTAACGCCGAAGATTTCTACCGAAAGAAATATGCTCGCCTCACTTAGTAACAGCACTCTACCTAGAGATTACAAAGTTAAAAAGGTCTACTTATAGCAGCCGGAAGCCTCGCGCAGCATTTTCAAAAGTACGTTTCGTTGGCCTTCACTTCGGATTTCATTTCCATCTCTACCGGCTCATTCCGTTTCATAAATTCCATGCTTATTTTCTATATGATAACGTGTCAGACTGAGAGAAGCATGGCTGAATGTAAAACAATGTAAATTTATAGCAGGAAGATCGGTACATTTCCGTAGAGAACAGGAAAAATGAAACGATGGTTTTTTTTAAAGGGAAGTTATGAGGGACTTCAATCACTAGTGTTGTGCGTGCAATGATAAGGTGTCAATTTTGAGCCGCGTTTAAACATGCTGCGTGAGAACGGGTTTTATTGTATGGCTGTGAGATCTCATCTCAAATAAGTTGTAGTGTGCTGTGTTGGTTCCGTGAAGGTGCTAATTTGGCTCATTTTAGCTGGCTTCTTTGCGCTGAGCGCTTTTATTGGAAACTATTGCGCACAGCCTGTAAACCGTGTTCGCAATTTCCAGGTGGCCTTGTTTCCGTTTTCTTTGTTTATTTCAAGTCTGTTCCATACCAAAACTGTTTTATCCTTATTGTTTTGTTCTTCATCTGATAGCCGTATGAAAAGCGCATCGTGCTGACCAGATTTCTAGGCAAGATGTGTCGAAAGGGTCGAGAACGATTTAAAAAAAGATGATGTGTTGATAAAAAGCACCGAAAATTAATGCAGATTCGAGCATCCCCTAATTGAAAAAGTCTAATGGTCTTTATGAATGCAAAAAGAAATCCCGAACTTCGCAAAAAACCACTTTAAGCCACTTTCACAAAGACTCTTTAGATATTTCGATGCGCCTTTGATTGCAATATCTATTCCCACCCGTTATCCTCTCGCCTACTTTCCTGCGCCGTTCCCAATCCTCTAGTCGCTCGTGTGCCTGGCTAATGAAAGCAGTTGTTTAGCTTTTAAAAGGCTACTTTCATCGCTCTCAAGTTTCCTCTTTGTATTTAGGAGAGTATTTTCTGCTGCAAAAACGTTTCTTCTCTGAAGTTCCAGTAGAATTTCTTTTTAAGTTGTAATTATATTGTTAAGCTACTTGTTTGTTTTTTTTTCAAAGGAAAAAGTCGAGATTTTTCTCACGATTTAGGATTAAGGATTTAAATTTAAGGATTAAGCTGTTTATTTTGATAGGTTCATAAGTGCGGAAATTTCTTAGCGCTTTAATTGAGAGCATTAATAGTGAGTGTGGTAAACAACGATTCATCGAATCTTTTTTTTTTTTTAATATGAAGATGAAATATTTATAAAATGCCTATTCACAGATTTAACTTGAGCTTTTATCATTTTTATATCCTCGAAGGGTATTTGATAACAGATAGCGATAAAGAACGCAATCAGCTTGTGATTATGTTTCGCTAAATCTTAAAGGTATCACAAATTTTGAAAGATATTATCCTCATTCAGTCAATATAGTAGACGTTACTAGAGTTATCGTTGTTTTACGTCCTAATAGATATCTACTGTAATACAGTATAAGGCTTTTTAGCATCGTGAATTGCATTTATATTCAGATTCCAATTTATGGTTTTGCATATTGATAGTTTTACTTAAGGATGCTCAAATTTACGTCCTAGCAAATCAAGTGCGCAGTTTTTGAATATTTATTTGAGTAGTAGAAAATACCAAGAATAGTAGAAAAAAAAAAACGATTTCTATATAGCTGAGCCATTAACATTGCTCCTCATATATATGATATGTACTTCATGTCATTAAACAATTTCAGAATCTACTAGAACGTTTATTTAATTGGCGATCAAGAAAACAAATTTAAAACAGAAAAGTTATTTCCGTTTTGTTGAACTTTGAGAAAGTCGGGAAAACTATTGATTGTATGAAAAAAAAAGTGTCCTGCAACCGGAAGTTGTTTTCTTTTCTTTCGCATATCGCTTCATGCTCAAAAATCGTACACATGAATCGGTTTGTGCTGCCCATAATTTACCATATGATTATGTGAAATATCATTTCAATTCGAGAGAGCTGAAAAACGAGGAAAAAGTTTTAAATGCAAATTTTATGGAAAGCTTTACTAGATGTATTCGAAAACTCAACAGTCGGCTTTAAATTTAGAGTATTCAATTTTTTTTGGATTGCTGAGAACAGTCAGCAAGCAAATTAGTTGATAATGCATTCCAAATAAAACAATCGTTGATGATTGCTTTCAAGAGTTGTATGCAGTATTTCACATAATCGATATTATTATGCACACAACTTGAGGCAGCAATTATACGTTGTTCTATCGGTTGTTGTGTTTTTTAAACAGTGGTTATGCTTCTCGTTTCGTCCATATTTTCGATGGAATCAAGAATAATTCGGCCGATATTGTGCATTTTAGACGATTCGTTTAGACTCTTAAAATAAAATAATTGAGTCATTAAGAGAATAACATCTAAGGTGTACCGTATGAATTTGAAAAAGATTAAATACAAACACAATCGACACATTTTTTTTCTTTGCTTGGACGAAACAAGTGACAAACCAATGTTTTAAATGCGCCTCTCCGATAGTCGAGTTCTCGTTTTTTGCAATGTGCACCTGTCCATGTAACTTACCTGTTTTTTTCGACCTAGGTTGTTGTTGTGGTGTAAAAATTTGCTGTGTGAATGACAGTCAGCAGTGCTTAGTCGTGTGTCTGTTTATAACAACCACATCGACGGCATATTGCTGCGTGTCGAAACGTTCGTTTCTCAGGCAACCTTTGTAATTCCATCAAGCAACTGCCTACATCTAACGGTCGAGCATTGTCGAATAAGTGATCATTCAAAAGTTTTGAGCATCAGCCAAGAAATTTGAATTTGTTCGTTCCCTGTATGTAAGGTAGATCTTTGAGAGGCGAATCCGGCACCGATGAAAATTACGAAAAGGGGGCAAGAAGTTAGGAATTCGCGAAAAACCGCAAAGCTACCAATGTCAATCGTAGACCATCCGCATTTCGTTATCCTGATCGGAAGCTGATTCCTTTCTCAAAAGTCCTACTCAATCGGCAGAAATCAAAAAAAATTCAAATTCTGTGATTAAGGGGTCAAAAATTCAAGATATTCGATCGGTGGATGTTGGCGGTCGTTCGATCGAACAATAAATATCGCCCATTTCTCAGGGTGCGATCTCGTTGCTCTTCTTTCGTCACTGCTCTTGCTTTCTTTTTTTTTCACACACAGTGTGCTTGCTTCCTTCATCTTGTGTACTTATTTGTCGATCTTCGAACCATTTTTTTTCATTCGAATCGTTATTTAATGTAATTTGGCGAGTCTTTTTGATGTTTTTATATGTGTAAAATGAAGCAGTCGGAAAAGCCGATTGATAGGTTCATCGATCTCATCTTATGAACTATGAAGTTTTGATTGATAGAAATACGGACGAAGGCGAAGCAGCAATCCAGTGTTGTGGCGTTTATTCCGCAATCTTTGGCATAGCGATAATATGTTTAGAGTTTTGGCATGCGCTCTCCCGCATCCAACGTTTTACTTCTTGCCAATCGAACAATTCCGGCTGCAGCAATATAATTTTTTGTGTCGCTATAGTAGATGAACTAAGCTTTGGAATAGATACGTAGTGTCAATGCCAAATTTGCCGGTTATGTATATTTCCGGTAATTTCGAAGTATTACGAGATCATTCCCATTTCGTTCTCATAACTCACTAATTTCAGGTAACAAGGACTTTAAGAGTGAGATCAAACTTGTATGTGCAAAACGTTTGAGCACGTATGATGTAGATAAAAGCGTTAGGAAGTGGGATTTTCAAATTCGGGTATCTATCCCTTTACTTAAATGTTTATACTACAGTGAGTGAGCAAGTAAGAAAGAGTTCATCTACTAGAGATACCTACACGATGTACAATCCCTACGAAGCTGTGATGTCTTTAAATTCATTTTTTGCTTGTTTTTTTTTGTTTCTTTATTACATTGTACGAAGTTCATTTTGTAAGTTATTAACGCCACATGCTTTGCGCCAGTGATGTGTACAGATTTTTGCGCATCGACAGGTATATTCGACGAAATAAAGTTTCGAACAAACGTTCTGTTTCGTTTCAAAATTGATTGTCCTCTTTTTTCGATTGTGTTGCACTAAGCGGAGGTCGTGCTACGTTTCGCGATGTGACGCCAACCGGAAACAGCAATCCGTAAACGTGCCGTTCCCTTATCCTTAGTTTTTTTTTTTTTTAAGTTGGAGCGAATGTCTCAATCTGTCAGCTCAGCAGCCGCAGAGTCTGTGCGACAATCTTAGATTCGAAATCCGAAAACTCAGCCAACAATAGACCACATGAACGAACATTTCATACAACACGTCTGAATCACAACACCATTCAAACAACAATGCAGTGACAGAGTAATCAACACATTTGAATTCTCAGCTGACCATTGAATCAATAAATATTTACGTCCATTAAACACAGTAACCACTTATTTCTACGAAAATGGAACAGCTGCTTTCTATTTCAATCGGATGTTCTACTGTACTGCTACCTACCCCACAGAACACTACTTAACAACGGTGCGCGTGACACGAGTATTGATTGTTTATCAATACGTCATCAAAACCCAGTAGGAAAGGTTTGAATCCTATTCTTTCCTCCACCTTATGAATCCTTGTCATATAATTTTACTCACCTAAAACGATCGCGGCAACAGCAAATGAAGTGTATACGATAGAGATGAACTCTTAGTCGATTTTCTCTTTGATAGCGGTGATACGTTCTGGAATGGACGGATGCGAATGATTAAACATCGAATAAAGCGGATCGTCGATCGGTAGCGCTAGATTATCTTTGCCGATCTTTATTAATGCGGCACACAGATGTTGCCCATGACCAAGTGTCCGAGAGAATTTATCCGCACTGAACTCCATTCGTCGTGACATAATCTAAAGAAATTTTATTATGAAAATAGCACTACTATGAAAAATACTCGTGCAGTATTTCTATGTTGAGCGATAGCATTATGGATGCCTTTGCATTACAATGAAATTCTATGTCACAAAACATCAGCACATGCTCTCAACGACACATCATGCAAAATCTCTCAGGTGAGCGTATGAACTTTTTCATTGTAGCATTTGCAATTTAAGAGAGTGGTAAAGCAAAAAACGGCAAACTGAATCTGAGATTTCTTTTCTACTCATATTTACTACTGAAAAAGAGCTATGACTTTCACACCTGCCACTTCATGAACCCACTAGCCTATAAGTGGCGCCTCTGTCGACCTCTTGCTTTGCAATATTCTGGCCTATTTTATTTTCCAGCACTGTAATTTTCTATTTTATTGCAGCACGAGTTTTGTGGAGTGGAATTAAGGAGTCTAAACTTGAGATCAGCTAACGTTACTCAACAGAAAAACTGTAACAAAAATAAACAACTACATATAAAAACTATCAGTTAACAAATTCACATCTTTTTCAGCCTATCGCATGACTCTAGAAGGGATTAGAACTACCCACTTTTGAGAATTCTCGTTAATCCGTTCATGCTATCTTTCACAAGAAAATCCCATAGTGGATTAACATTAATAACTCACTTTGCCTTCCTCCTCTACCAACATTAGCAGCAATCTTTCTAAATATAGCAATTTCTCTAAACATTTCAATGAGACACTCCACTGAACACTGAAGGAAATCGAAGAAAAAAACCAACCGTCATGAGGAATGCCACCAACTCATCGTACGGAGCCATAACGTATTGGAAGACAATAATGAAACCAATAATAGTGGGTTTTGAAGTGTAAAATCCGAATGCCTCATAAAGACTGGAGCTGCGATAACAAAAATGGAACACCGAGAGAAGTCCAAGCAAATACACCTGCAATTTACAGCAAATGTTCTGCGCAAAAAGACTCAACAGCACATTTCGCAAATATACAGAACTGTTCCACTCGCGATAAGCCCAATAAATCTGGAGACTTCAACGTTATAAGCGACAGATCTGTTGCACAACCATTTAGCTCTTAAGATACGACTTTTGCATCGAGTTAGTTTATTGGTAACAGGACGGAAACGATCGGTGGAAACGGTAGGGTGCTGATATTTAGTATCAAGAATAACACACAATGTGACCTCCAGCGAAAAAATATTGCAAGCCAAGCAGATTCGATGTGTGTTAATAAGTATTGTCGAAATTCATAGGAAGAACCCACTGTTAACGCAGCGATGCCTTTCGCACAGTAGTCTTGGCTAATCTCTTTTGGCTAATTAATTGCATCACCATCAGACAGTGATGAAACCAGCTTGGCCAATCAGGCTCCAGGAATTTGGAGAGAGTCATTTATTCTTCACTGTAGATATATGCCCCTTATGGCTACTTCGAAAAAACCATATGAGTAGATAATGAAGCCGCTAAAAGAAGTAACGCCGCATGAACGGCACAAATGGAGATCAGCATAATTTACGGTCAAAGATAAGCAAAAAATTTGTCGCTTCTCCTTACTGTAAAGAATGAAACCAAGCCGGCTGACAAAGTAGACACATCACCTCCTAATACAAAATAATAAATCAATACGGTGCAAGAGAAGTCTCGGCATAGTTTTGCCGTCTTCCAGGAAACAGGATGGAGATAGGGGATTGGAAGCAGGGGGTGGCGCAGCAAAGATTACAAATTATAAAGAAACGCTCGCTGAGCAGAAATCAAAAATAAACATATCATTAAGCGTTCTTCGAGATAATAAACGGATACGTAGGCATTGCTTGAGCACAAGTTGTATTAGAATTACTCCAACTCATTTTGTAAATTCAACCAGCAATTTAACAATTTTGTGCCGTACATATTGCTAACAATAGGCAGCTATGAAATTAAATCTACGATGCGTTCAGTGCTGTTTTTCAGGAAAAAAAAAACTTCATTTTGATCTAGAGATCTTCTATCGGTTTTTTTGCCCTTTCCTAGTCGAGAATATATCAACCTGAGCTTCCTATTAGCAAGCGGACTGCGGTACCTTCGCCTATCACCATCCAAAAACGGCAGCATTAACTTTTGGTTATGAATAAGAGGTACAAAAATAACAGCGAAACAGACAAAACAGAAAATATTACCTCAGTCATAACGATGTTAATGACATTATGAAGGAAATGCCAATGGCCCAGCTCATGGCCCAAAACGGCAACGACCTCCTCGTCATCCAAACCCAAATTCTTGTCCTCCTCTTTCTTGCTACTCTCCTCTCCGTTCGACTGCAAACTTCTTCATTATTTATGTTTTTTTTCTAAATTTTTGTAAAACAGCATCATAGGAAAATCTTTTTTGTACTTACAGTAAAAGTATCTTCAATGATGTTCACTTCCCCCATTCAAACGCGTTATGTTTTGTTGGTCGCTTTGATTTTGTATGACGCTTATTTAAATTTGCTCAACGTTTCAGTAGTAATCATCGACGGCTGCAAACCACTTGCATTATGCACTTGAAATTATGCACCTCTTTTCTTTCAACAACATCTCCTTTCATCGCAAAGATTGAGAAAACGATCACTTGTTTTTTTATGTTCACAACGTTATCAGCTGCTACAATGGTTTGCTGAAAATTCAGAGAAGAAATAAACATCCTCCCTTCATCCCTCAAAAACATTCCTTCAATAAAAGAGCTCTATTAAATCATGGGGAATTTACAGCCTTCGCACAGTTTTTTTCGAATTAATTCGATACATGCTCGTATCCTTAGATGGTTACATCTACATTCTCGGTGGCCCTGGAACTCTATTTCGTTTCAAGCGACCACTTCCTTTATGAATTACTGACACTTTCAAATGGCACGAACCGTGCCAGTTTTCCAGAGAAGTTGGCGTCAAATTCGGCTCTTCACAGCGCAATTGTTGAGAAAATTACAAAGAAGCTGAGGACTTTTGCGGGACCAGCAAACGCTGACCTGTAACGTCGAGTGGAATTATAGCAGTCACTAAGAAGATTACATACCATAAAGCACATTAAGTATATAAATGAAGCACACTCTCACCAATGCGCGAGATGCGCCATTATAACGAAAGATAATCGGAAGAGGTCATGACCTTCGTCAATTCAATGACTACTTTATAAGCTAAGCTAACAAGAATGTGAAAGAGAATCCGCGAATCTGAAATTCTACTTGTGCTTCTCCTCCCTTCACAAAACGGAAAAGCGAATATATCGAATTTTGAGATGGGATAAATCAAACAACTCACATTGGTAAGCTCCTTCAACTTTGCGTTCATTTCTTCGCTCAATAAAGTGTCGTAGAGAACGATACGCTTATTATTCCAAATGCCATACATATATGCATTACTGTGAGCCGAACGTTTCGAACCTAAAGACAAGAGTTGCCGGATTCAAGCGATGACCATATGAAATTTTGCAAAGTTTAACGTCAACCGGGAAAAGGTGAATTTCGATCATAGCGCTTCGCTAACTAAAAACGTATGATGATCGCCGAATTACCACGATGCACATAACGAGTGAAATGTGATGGACACTGAATTGCATCACCGCTAATTGCCACCTAATAGGAAAGTTTCTAACCATGCCCTAGTACATCAATTTCTTGTGCATCGTACTTCAAGTGTTTTTATATAATGGGTTTTTTTTTTGAATTGATTTTGCCCGATGGGTAATCGTAAGGAAATTTACTCACACAAACAAAGAAGTAAAGAATTTTTTTAGTTCCAACCATAGGACCTTATTTTTATATACGACAAAGTATGTCGCATTATCATATTATCAATCATCACCATAGCAACCAAACACTGTAAAAATCACGCGGTTGTGAAGTGATACCTACCATGAACGACGTAGATCTTTTTCAGTGGGAAATCGCAATCTTTCGCTAATTTTTCGATTTTGACACGCAGATCGCTCTCCGGAAGTGGTGTATAGACATCGAAGAGTGGTGCTATGAACTCCGGATAAATAGTCATCAGCAACTGAAAATAGCACGTCACGGCTCATACGTAATATTGGCCTTCGTAAAAAATATCTGCTGCTCAGTATGGAAAGAGAGGAAGGATGAAGAGGAGAGGAGGGATGAACGACTGCTCGGCTATGCCTTACGGCAGTCTTTTCAGCAAATAAAGAAACAAAATTACAAAGATAAATTGAATGAATAAATAAATACTATTAAAAAAAACTGGGAATGCTTATAACTTTAGCTTTTGCCTATATATTTGCCTAAGGGGATCTAGTTTTTGATGCAGATTTAAAGAACAAAGCTTATTTTTGGAATAACAAGTAAGAATACAAAATGATCCAAATAATAAATAAATAAGAGTGAATATGATAAGCTAGATAACAAAGGAAGTAGTTAAATATATTTAGAGAAGAGTTCACTTACGAAAAGGACGACCGATAAGAACAACCATATATAAAAGAAGAAATATTTCCCTCCATTCTCCACAATATATACTACAATAGCTGTGATCGGTGCTGCTATTAGAAGCCCTACGAGCGTTTTCTTTGCTTTGTCTTTGAGGAAGAAGCCAAATGTCTGCAAAAAAAAAAAAAAAAAAATATACCAACATTGAATTAGCATTTCTTTGAACGAGATAATACTCTTAAACAAAAGCTCACAGATCGTCATCAACTCTAGAGGCTCTTCTGAGATCTAATGGCTCAGATCCGATTATAAGCACCATGCCAAAGTGGAATAGAGGATCAGCTTGGAAAGGCAGCATGCATGCGTTCAACATACTTCACTAAAACACATTTGCTATTGTACCCTTGGGTTCAATCTATGTCATCCTTCTACTTATATTGCAGAAAAATCAAGGTGAAGTGCAAACATTGCAAAAGATTTAATTTCAAAAGTATCGAGACGGCGACGTTTCGTTTTTCGAGTTCCCCGACTGCTCAGATCCCATCAGCATTAAGGAAAGGAAACAAGCAGTACAATATTATTACTATTAGCAAGCGTTACGCTACCTCTTTGGATTATTCTTAGGATAGGTGTGGCTCATGTCAGTTTAACTGTAGCCGTTCAAATTACGAGGGCCTATGCAAAGTATACCTTCGCTGCATTGACCTTCCAAGCAAGAGCAGCGCTATCATCCCTAAAAGAATCCATGCAGCTTAATAGCCTAAGCATCGCCATTCCACCAATTTTTTTTTTTTGCTACTTTAGACTTTTTTATTGTTGCATTGACGCTTTATATCATCAAGCTCTCTTTTCTATTCTTCCATATTTTTCCCAACTTCTTAAACGTATTATTAACATATATCACACCAAAATAGTAAGCAATTTATAAAAATAATACTGTAATATGGGGATAGTTAAGTTACACAAACCTGTTTGTTAAAGCCGTGTTTCTCCTCAATAACAAATGTGTCATAGATCTGCCATGGAAGACCGAGCATTGCTTCAATCAATGTCGTTAACGAAACGAACGTTACTGACTGTGCCATCTATAAATAAATGCTTAGCGTCGAGATTCGTTATTGTTTAACACATTTCACTAATGAAAAGTTTACGAATGCTAAATTAGCAATGCAATATTTTATGCCACATATTGCCTATTCTTTTCAAGAATTCCACTGAACTACTTTCTGGCAGCACACAAATTCTATGGTGTATCTATGTCTCTACATTTCGAAGCGATAAAAAACGTTGAATAATATTTACGCTAAAAAAATTGATAATTCAGATTAATTCAAATATTCACATTGACTACACATTGCAGATAAACAGATATGTAATAAGTGATAGGTCCTTTCATATAGGTCCAGGAATTTGAACAAAAATAGACTATAAATAGTTCGTTGGGCTCAATCATATTCGTAACAAGATGTTTACCTGCAGCTGCATTAGCGTTCTTGTTGCTAAATCAAGAGAACTTCTCCAAAAAAACTCTATGATTCATGAATTAAGCGGAAAAAGACCTCGCTTGAAAGACCGATCTTCTCGTTGAAAGAACCACTCAGAGACCACAGAAAGACGAAAATCTCAAAGACGAGAAGGGCCTGGAAAAAACATTCTTGTAAAATATAACACCTGTAATCAATGACAGTGAAACAATCTGGCAACAGCTTCACTTGAAAACAAGAAAAAATGACCACACTTAGTCGAGGTGACAACTACTAAATTAAGGACAATTCGGAACGTAGCCATGCGGAATAAACTTAAAATAGAAATAAAATGGTTCCATTAGAAAAACAATTTCAAAGCCCACAAAAACACTTACTGTCAATTGAAGCTGCATATAAATGGAGCGCAGAAAGCCGAAGTGATGCTTATCAATCCTATAAAGACGTGCCTTCGTAAACTCCTCCTCCGATACTATCTCTTTCACGTGATCGGGTCTGGTCAGAGTATCCCGATGGACGCGATACTGAAATTAAACCAAGCTTACCTCATGAGAGAAGAATATTTTAAAAACTTTCAAATAGCAAGCTTAAGATAAAAGCAAAAAAGAAAAAATAAAATAAAAATAAATAAAATATTGACGAACCTGACGTATGGAGAGATAAAAATCCCAAAGAAACACCACCCAAATGATCGCCAGTAACATGCACGAATCAATCATGCTTTACAGACGTCTGAAATGAAATTACATATTGCTGAATTATGAGAATCTTTAAGATTAACGACAACGCCATTTATACGCAATATTTCAATGCTTTCACGTTGCAATCAGCTTTCGCTAATGCTTCATTCCCCCTTCTCCGCTACTAATTAATGATCACGTAACATAAAAATTTATACTATGCCAAAACGGATCCATAGGATCTTCATGAAACGAGATATTATGTGATCTTGCCAACAGCATTCGCTGCTTTATTTTTGAATAAGAGCCATATTCAATAAAGTTCTTTAGATCGTCATTCGACGGCTTCGATTTCTTTCAGTGATCGTTCAAATCACTAAACGGGATAGCATTCGAGTTGAATCAGCGCATAAGAAGGGACGGAACCGCTGAAAGTTTTCGTTATATTCGAGCAAACAGATTGCACGAAACAAGGAAGGAGTCTGTTGAATAGAACAGGTTTGAACTGCACGAACTTTTTTCATCAATATAATGGAAAATATTTTGGAGATATGGAATCATTTGAAAAAAAAAACAACTCACAAATGAATAATGCAGCTTAGAAATGCCGGGAAAAAGAACTTATGTAGGTAGTATTCCGTTTTATTAATAATTGCACTAAATACTCATAAATCTGTTTTTGAAATTGCAGCTTATCAAAACTTGCGCAAATACACCGTTCCTCTTCCAAATAGCTTCCTCTACAACATTTTCTTTCCTCCAACTTAATTCGTCAAAAGCATATAGTGTACAATAAAAGTAACATAAAATATTTGTTAAATGACTGCTCTATCATCGATAAGACAGAAGCTAACGATAATCTAGAAGCAGTTAGTTTTTGAGGTGTCAAAAGTTGAACACCAATTTTAGACTACGTGGGGGAAGAGGAGGAGGAACTTGTCGACCTGCAATAAGCTGAACAGTACAACATAGTCAATGGTTTGAAAAACAACTCATTACCAATCTGACACTCAATAACATTGCAAAAAAGCCCAGTGATCGACTGATGATTAGTCCTCATAATATCGGTAGTGCTATTTAAAAAAAAAAAATGCTGTGCCGTAAGCAAGATACGATAGACAACACCTCTAGCATCCTACTTTAAAATTTACTGTAATTATTATAAATGATGTAATAAGCCCACCGAATGTAAACATCCTTCATATCCATGCAACCTATATTCACTCATCTCTCCCACCTCCCCCACTTCCACAACATTACACTAATGGATGCTCGGTAATTACACATCTATCTTCGTATTGCCCACACAAGACAACTTCTCACGCGCGCTCATATCACAAATGAACTGACCACCCAGTAAAATTAATCAAAAGCACGAAGCAGTCACTTGCACATTACTGTATCATGACACAATACACTTATGATACCGGTAGATATCTATAGGTACTGTCGAATTGCGAGCGCGGTTAGACTCCACGAAATTCGACCGTTCGTTCCTGCCGTTTGTTACCCTCTTTTATTTTTTGCCCTGCTTATCTTCAATGAATTGCTTTCCCTCTCCGACCGGCCTTGTACTGCCACTTCAATCATTCCGCCTCCCACCGACCATCCCATCTGCGGCTTATGCGTCCTGCCGATTTTAGTTTATTCTTTGTTTTATTATAAGACTTCTCTTGAACGCTGCTTCTGTTTTAGTTCATTCCCTTGACATGTGCCTCCTTAGTCAAATACCAAACATCGATGTTTCCATCGCCCTACCATTCACCTCGAGCTTCCAGCTGTTGTTGGACATCAATTTTTGCTTGAGTACAGCATTGCGAACAAGACCGTGCTATCAGAGATATGTTTGCCTTTTTGATTCGACAGTTTCCTGTCTTCAGAGAATCTCAGTCAGCCTATTTTCTGCCTTCTTAAAATCCTATCTGCTAGATCGTTGACTTATTGTTCCGGGTTAACACAATTTTCGATCCCTTCGACAGCTTCTCAACCTGCCATTACTAACTTTTGTGGTAAGGCGTTTTGCTGAACTGTAGCGGTTTTCACAAAGAAGAATGACATTAGCAGCTGGGCGTAGGACGGGTCGAGTGCTCACTATCAACTTTGAAACCCTTTTTCTAGTTTCCGCCTTGCCATCCCTTGTTTCTTCTTGTTTAACTCTTCGGATGTAGGCGAGCATCTCGAAAGGCTAATTTGACTCGAATGTTTACTTCTTGTACATTTCAAACGTTCCCATGGAATGCATCCATCAACTGCAAACCCTTGTATCGGGCTGACTGCGATAATACGGAAGGCTCTCTCGAAATCAAGTAAAGTAACGGAAAGCAGGAGTTTGTATTCTTGCGACCTTTCAGCCTGCTATGTCAGATAGAATAAACGATCTCTCACACTGAATCCTTTCTTGAATCCTGCTTGTTCTCTCAACTGTTGCTCACACAGAGGGCTCGTTACTTTTGTGAAAATTCTTGTGTGAGTTTGGTACACCTGTAAGGGCAGTCATCTAGGTCAGTAGTTCTCCAGATCATTCTTGTAGCTGTTTTTACGAAACAGGATTGTTTCGGATTCTTTCTGAGCCTGTGAGTTGAATTTTAGCTGAAGGTATCGGTTGAACGATCGGTCTCAGAGACAGAAGATCAATATTTGAAAGTAGTGCAGTTGAAGGCACTTTTATTAGCGATGACAGCAATTCGATGTAGACGCAATATTGATACTTCATATATTCTCGAATCATAAAAAAGTTCCCCGCAAAAAAAGGTTTTTTGAAAAAAGTATTCTCTATGAAGAACAATTTAAAAGGATTTTCATTGGCTATTGTACAGAATAAGATAATATAAGCAATGAGTGCAATAGAGGAAAATATTTCGAAATGAAATAGCTAAAATATACATCAAAAATTTTAGGCGATCGAATGCAGTACACTCATTAAGGTCAGAAAGGTCAAAGGCACACGCACACGCACATACACCAGTATCACAGATCGCACTTTCAAATGGGGAGAAATTAAAAAAAAAAAGGGGGGGGGGAATAATGGAAAAAAAGAAAAGAAAATATGATTAAAAAAGAAGGAATATCTACAACATGGAAACTGATAGAGAGCATAATTTGCAATTATTGCCTATTGCAGAGTTATTGAAGAAACAAACACACATGACTGTGCTATTAAGAAGAGACTAGTGAAATCAATTCAAATTAAAGACTAGTGAATAACGCCAAAATGATAGACAAATTCAATTGTTGCATATAATAAAATTAACATTCCTCAATATTCAATGTGCCAATTCATTTTCTTGAAAAAGTTTACACTTCGCCCACTTCAAATATTACTTACTATTATTAAATAAAAGACGCAATATTTTGAAGCAAATATTTTGCAATGAAATGGAAATTTCAAAACGCTCTATAAACTAAAAGATGTGCAGAAAAAAAACAAGCTAATTGCTTCTCTTTACGAACAGTATCGCATATGAACGTTGACAACTAGATGCGCTAGCAATTATACGCTTGAACCTAGACATCCACATCAGAAGATCCCTACGATAATTTATTGAATTCTGAGTGAACGCTAATCGCTGTTTACAAGTAAGGCATAAATCTAATAATTGGAAATTATGTGTTAAATTAGTTTCTGCAGCGGAAATAAAATACAGTTGAAATTCGAGACAGTCAAAGTATCTAAACAGTAGCATACGAATGTAAACAACAACGAAATATCGAATACAACAAAAGGTAAGAATCGTCGATAAATATTATACTGAAAATACATCAATAGTTGCTTTTACAACAAACCGGCTGGCACATAGTCAAATAAAAACAGCTTGTTTTCCTAAATCAGCGTTCAATAACCTCTGCCTAATAGCTTTATTCTTATTGTTCGCTTAATCACCTCGCATAAATCCACTCAACTCTACCTGCCAAGAAAATAATGCAACTTCGATAACTTCCCATTTTAAAATGTACACGAATAAAGCATCATAGTTCACTAAGCGCACATCGTTTTCAACACATGGGCAATTCGAAAATTGAGGAAGCTGAAAAAACAATGGGAATTTGATAATTCAATTCGTAAAATAATAGATATCACTTGCAAGAAATTGATTATTACGTGAGTGGTGTCATATCTACTCAGACTATCAACATAAATTCGGTCACCTAGCCATTTGACGCATAATTAAGAGATGACAAATTCCAAATGCACTTGGACGGCAAGTTGGAAACAACTTTCAATAAGCTGCAGATAAGAATCGACGGAAAAACAAAAGAAAGTTTAGAAAAGATAAAAAGATGGATAGTGAGATCGGCGATCCGCCTGCTGTGGCCATCTTATCGCCATATTTATCCAATAAATCCAATATAACACCATTCGTCCAACCAAAACCCGTCTGAAATACGTTACGTTTAAATGGCATCACTCATATAATTTAAATTACCTACAATCTGAGACAATTTGCCCACCACACAAAGCATGAGAGTCAAAATTTTCTTTAGTTACCCGTATCTAACAAAGCATTTACTACCTGAACTTCGTACTCGCCACCTGAACCCGCACTGCATTCTTCGGTCATCGCCGATACGTTGTACTTTTCGAACATGGAGTGTGTTCGGATAAACGACTTGTATGTAACGCTCAGCCACTGCGTTGCCATCGTTTCAGCGGCCTGTCAACGCATAAAGCTGTTATGAGCTGCATTACAAATTGCCTCGCTTCAAAGGATTATTTTTGTGTTAGACTTAATAATTTAATGTGATTTGCGGTAGACTAAAAAACGCTTGTATTTTTGTCATAAGATGTGTTGTTCTCAATAAAAAACAACTGGAAATTTTCTTTGATTCTAGCCTTTTAAAAACCCGAAGCTACATACCTATCGGAATGCCATCCTTCAAAACCGTCCATTGTCTAATTTGGGAACCGCCTCTTTCTCCATTAACAACGGCAGGTTCTAATATTGTACCGGCTTGGCTAAACCACCATAAATGCTTTTCTTCCAAAAGAAACCATCAGTCCGTTTCATCTCGGTTAACACTACTACAGCGTTGTGCTTTCTTGCTTACTAATCAAGCTTGCTCAATAAAGTAAGCTTCTATTAGATTTCTATCACACAGGCAATTTTCAAGTCATCAAATAATAAAATGCAACGATCATACAAATAAAAAAGTTCCTTAGAACCAAGACTGGCTCCCATTCTTATCAGCTCAGGCAAGATTATTTCCTGGCAAGCTGCGACCAACCAAAATTGGACGTTCTTTATTATGGGACTGCTAAGGTTTAATTATCCAACATTACTAATGACCGTTACTTTGTCATTAGTTTCAAGTCCGAGTAGGTAAACGCAAGAAAACAACACCTTCATAAGCTCCGGATCACCAGTGGTCCTAAAGCCTTCAATGACCATATGTACCATGGGTGGCCAAGCGTTCTCTTTATCCCATTGTTGCTCACTGCCCATCGCCAGCGACGTCGGCAAACCTTTCGTGAAATTCAGAACGCCTTCCCTCTAAAACATATGCAACCTGGACTTAACAACAAATAAAGAATATATTAAAGACTCGCTGAGGCGCCTCAGAGTTATGTGCTAACGTGTTGATCTGCTTCACAAAAATAGAACTGATCGTATCCTGCATAAAAACCAGCGATAGTAACTTGAGGTAATGGCTAACACCTCAAACTATACCTGAAGTTGTTCAGCATTTCAGTACATGGAGAATGATGTAAAGGTGGTCCTTGCTAGATGCAGCTAGAAGAGACGAATTTTGAGGTATGGAAGGGAATGTCGATGAAAATTTGTGGAGAAAATTAGGAAAATAATCCTTCCGGAAAAGGTTCTCATCTTGGATATACTCTCAAATTCTAGTACACACAAATTCCATAAAGTTCCACTCTCTCTAATTGCCTTTTCCATTTTTACAACCTTACGTTTCACTTATGCACAACAAACGAAAAAACCACAGAATAACAGCTAATACCCACACAACATCTGCTCATTGCTCATATGTATCAGTGTGTGAATCAACCGTCCGATCGATATGAAGTTAAAATACAAAAGGATATATCAGACCTGATTTCATCTACAACAAGTACGAACAACAACAATACCAACTTTGAGGTACTCGTAAACTCTATGTGGAGTGACGTCATCCTCATCATCGTAACATTTTGCGTACAAAGGTAATGCGTTCGATACATAGTAGGTATTCGAATGAACCTGCAAGCAAGAGTGCGCTCAACACTTAAATCCAGTGCCCGCATATGTCAAAGTGAGACGCTTGCAAAGTGCATATAGTTAATAAGGCAAGATAGCGGCAACAGATCGCAAGATGTAGAACTCTCGTTTGCAGACACCTAGAAAACATCATCACCGTACACGAAGTTCGATCTCAATAAAAGATAGGAAGATCAGATCCCAGAAACATCACAGTTCTACAGAAGCTTCTGGGTAGATCACAACCGATGTCCTCGAAAGACCGAAAATTTTAAGTCTAACAACGATTTGAATACACCAGACTGCATAGTATCGAGTCTAACTTTTCTCAATGTGTTTTTGTGGTCGAGAAAAATCTTGCTCGCTCTTAATCCTTGCTTAATCGTTTTCTACTATCCTGAACTCAAATTACATGAGCTCAGAATACGAAAAAAAAAGATCTGGCACAAGCAGAACTTCCTTTAGTTACGGGTAAAGGTTTTTATTTATTTTTATTCGAAAAAGACTAGTTAAAATCGCAAGACTTCTACCTTATTTATTCTCTTCAGCACCCAAAGCGTAATGACCCTATCAATTCCCAACCGTAAACTAGGTAAAGAATCCTAGAGACCTGAATTAGCCGAGCAAATCGATCATTCCCTCTTGTTCTTCGCTGATGCGAATTTGCAACATCGAATGCTCTATTGGCATATGTTCAAAAAAGTATAGCTGCTCGCACAATCAGCGCTAGCAGGTTCCTCTATTCTTTTTTTTTTTTTTTTTTTGCTAGCAAGCTAACTATCTGCCGCCTTTCTATCTCCCGTCCTTCCTTTCCATCACATGCACTTTCAAGTTTACATTTCTCCAATTATTACAAAGTCACCTGAGTGTGTTTCTTCTGTTCGAGCAGATTCACCGGTGACAGATTAAAGTTTGCTTGATGACAAATCCTAAACGCATAGTTGTCTACTGCGCATCAATGAGTAGACCAACCTTTCTATCGAGGTCGTAGTCGTACCAAATGCCGTCGGTTTCGTTCCAGTGAATCTGTTTCATTGCCACTTTGGCCTGCTCATACCTTGCTTGATAGAGAAGCACCTTCGAAAAGTTGCCTCAAGCAGATGCTATGAAACATCTAGCATTAAAACAAATGCGGATTCAACTTCTATACGACCGCGGTTAAACAAAAATATTTGACCACACAGCAGAATATCGACAGGTGGGAACAGTGGGAACAACAACTTCAACACTCATACGCAAGCGGCTTCTTTAGACAACAGCTAGAGCACAGACTGACGTAAAGGGAGGTGGTGAGGTGGGAGAAGAGGGGACGGTCCTGGCGCACCTGAACTTCACCTCAAGCTTGGAGAAATTTATCTGCCTAAAATGGCTGAAACTTTCAAGCAAGAGTAATTCAGCGCCAGAAATCCTCGGTGCCAAGACCGCTACTTCCCCTTGCGGAGTGTTTATGCGCTCGTCGCTAAAACGAGCCAATTTCCGAAATAATTTTCTTATTCAGCAGTAAACAACAACAGGCATTCACTAAACTGAACAGCAACAGCAGTTAATCATGAAAGTTATCGAACTACACCTTTAGACGCAACGAAGAGAGTTTGAAGATGTTATGAGGAATAACATAAACAAGCATTGTCATAACTTTGTTTTTAGAGAGTCTCGAGACGGCAGCAATGAGCCCTTACCAGTGATCTCGAACAATGAGGCTAGTATGCGCGCATTGATACACATGAACGCATTCAGATCCACCGGAACGATCGACCACGTACGGATGGAGCGCATGTGGTGCATTGCAGGTCCACTCTGCGCAAACCAACGGGTGCTAAAATCCCAACCCGTCTCCGCAGCAGATGCCACATTCGACCACAACAGTTCCTTCTCGGCTGCAGAAAACTTTTTATATACGAATATAACGAGCGGAAAAAACTCTTCGAGAGGAAGGAGGTAGAGAACAAATAGGGAAATGGGGATTGAATTTTCAAGAAGGGAAGAAGGATAAGCTTTCAAGAATCGACAGGAAGCTGCACTTTCGAAAAAAACTGAAACAAATCAGCTTAGCAGATAAAGGGTTGCCGAAAGAAGCGCCTTTGCTTTCGTGATACCTTGACACAAGGCAGAATACATCAGCTCAATAAACGATTGCATATACACCTTCCAGCTGTAGTAGACAGAACTGTCAGGCCAAAATGTAAACAAAACCAAGTACGCAACCTTCGGGAAAAAAAGCCAACATAAAAAAAAAACAAGAGAAAGCTTTAAGTTCTAAATGGCCCATTTTATTAGGCATATTGTAGCCAAGGATTCAGCAGTCGTTCAATGGAAGGAAAAGCTGTCACTCTCCAACATCCTTTCTGACTATGTGATCATTCACGGAGGTCGAAAAACAACCATTTGGCAATATCTGTATTTGTGGATGGATAATTGAACACCCATATTTCAAAAAATGAATAAATAAATAAATAAATTGAACAAAGTGAAAAAACCGCAATAAAGTTACATGAAAACTGACGCTTAACACAAAATCGTTTATAAAAAACAAACCGTCAGAAGTGATGTTTCTAACCAAATCCATATCTTCTCTATAAGACTCGGGACGTGGTGTTTTCATGTGTGCGCGATATTGAAAAAATTGAAATTTTTCATTTTCCGACTCATCGTAGAAGGGTTTTGCACGCTGCACCAGCCAAAAATTATATTCCTTTTCTAGCATCGGCAGAATCTGCAAACAATCAAGTCAACGACTTGAAGATCGATTTCCGTTACAAACTAAAAAAAGATTTGTGATAACCGAAAGCGAGCCTCCTTTCTCTCTCATAGCCAATAAGACGATAGCATGGCGCATTCGTTTAAACAGCTGAGAGAGCTACATGCAGCGAACTGCGTTTGGCCAGATGACGTGTTCACATGAATTCCTTGTCTGATTTGGTAGCCTGACCTAAAGAAGCAGACTTTCGGAACGACGCAGGACAATAGCCAACACAGCCATAACCTGGGAGAATCCCGATGACTCCGAGACTTTAAGGAAAGAGAAGGCGGAGGGGCGCTACTCAGATGAGTTTAATTAAAGGAAGAGATTGCTTTTCTCGAAAATTTTAGCACGCCCTAGCAATAGTACATAATATTTCGCATATGCATAAACAAGCCACTTTTTTGAGTTGCATAATGAACGGGAACAGCAGTTTATTGAAAAAGGAAATTTTCTTAGAAAAGTTTCAAAGATGGGAGATTTATTCGGGAGGAAGTGATTATTAAAGAACGAATAAGGATTCGTAACAAGCCATCTTGTTCGATAAGAAAGAATCCATCTTAATGAAAAAAAAAATGATTCGGATCAACGATCGGTGTGGATTTGTAAGCTGCGAAAAGCAAAGAGATGGATCTGGCCAACCTCATTCACAGCCTCTAAATCTCCGGTGGCTAAATAATACTCGTAGAGCATTGGGCTCAACAATGGAGGCTGCGAGCGAATCAAATAATATACCCGTCCACCATTTGGCACAAAACCATGACTGAAAACATCTTATCACATTTTCGTTAGAATAAACTCACTCATCCCGCATCAAGGGAACCTTATTAATGCAAAAAACACGCTAAACAATAAAGAAGTTTACTCCACTAAAAAAACAACTGAAATAGAACCATTTCCACTCACAGCAAATCATCATCTCATAAGGAAATCTGTAAACGCATCGTTTCGATCGTAAACGAATGCGTTTTACACTTACGATAATGGCAGATACGTGCAAAGTTACATAAATAACACCGTGGGTGGTCCCTAACACCACGTTTCGAGAACATCTAAGTTCATTATGTTCGAGAACACCGCTGCTCCGAGAACGCCCCAACAACACTCCTAAGAGGTTCATTATGTTGGGAACTTCAATAAACATCCACAATGCTATAAATTTGTTATTTTGAAGACATTCCCATTTCAAAGAGACAGAGATAATTGCAAGGCGTAAGCAAATAAAACGTATTATTATGAAGCCCAACATGTTATAGTCACCCATATAGCTACCATAATGGATATCTGCTAATTTAAAAGAAATGTTGAAAGAAGAGTTTCCACATACTGAGGAAAGTTGTTTCTAATTTCTCTCAATGAAAAAAAGGGGCAACTTTATTCAACATTATGTGGCAAATCCATTTGCAGCCCAATTCTTCAAAAGGAAATGGAATGGCAACGAAAACAATGAGAAGCAGCCAATAAACATTATGGCCCAGCGCGATTCCGAATTATTCGATTAGACAATAGAAAAGTAGTCGGATTTCATTGTCAAAAATCTAATTCTGCTTCATACAATGCGATGAGCAGATAATAAACAAAAATTTTTACTACCACTTTTTTGCTTCTAAAGCAAATTTCTCCTGATGCTTAATGCGGTTATGTATTTTGTCTCTTCGATAGCTTCAATTTCCTAACACTATGATAACAATCTGACCATGTAGCCATAAAAATTGGCATCATACAAAAATCCCTTAATTCCGCCTCCGCTCTGAACGATGGTCTATAGGAGTTACGAATGCACAAAGGTACTATAGGATCTGCAAGCTGCATTTCTCAACACTTCTAAGTGAAACTCCGTTTTGAAGGCGATCGCGTCGGCGGAGGCGAGGAGAACGCAAAAGTAAGCTTGAACTGCAGATTTGTGCAACCGGTCCATCGCATAAGAAACAACTGCATATCAAGTACTGCTAAGTTGCTTGCTTCAAAACTTCCGTAACATGCATATGATAAGTTTAAACACAGATAGGCGTACTGTACCAATCTTCTTTGTACGATTTTCAATCCCTTGCAAAAAAAAAAAACGACCAAATGAGCAACATGCAAATGCAACATTGTCAGCAGACTTGTCGTAAGACTTGATACATCACATATATGTATCAAGTCTTACGACATTCTGAGAATGTTTCGATGAAAGGCGTCGGGCTCATTCCTGAAAGACCGAGCTTATGAGGACACTTCATCGGAAATCAAAGCTGAAGCACTGTGGCGAAACGTTTCTAGAAAATGCATAAACTTTTATCGCATGATTTGTCTCCCATACAGAACAAAAAGTTCGCTTAAAACATGCAGAGTGATGTCAGTCCACAATTAGGCTCTCAACATTTCCCATTGAGCAAATTACGCAACTAATCTACAAATTCAACAACCAGAAGAACCTTAGAACATCGCAGCTAGCCTGAAAGATTCAACTTACTTATCAACCATATAGGCGAGATTCCTTATAACTCCTTTGGCGGTTTCATACATTTCCGAAAATAGTAGACCCTTCAGGATCCAAAAAGAATCCCTGAAACATAAGAAATTCAAAGTAGCATATTTTCATCACTCTTCATCGGTGCATTCCAAAAATCAAACAGACATCAAAATAATCAAAATACCTCCAAAATGCTAACTCCATCAAATATTTGAACCAACTAACCAATAATAAAATTCGCGGAAACGCCCTCCGGGAATGATAAAAGGATGTGGCACATAGAGCAACGAATAAAGTTCTTGATGTTGCCTCACATCGTCTTTCACCTGCAATAACATTGTTCGCCTTCCTTTTTTCTTAAAAAAAAAAAAAAAAATACACACTGTAAAACTGCACATAATGCGGCAGTTACTATAAGCAATTTGTAAGTCAGTTGTTGCAACGCGGCAGCAGCTAGACTAAGCAGTTCGTCATTGCACAACAGCTGTAGGCATAACGGCAAAATGTGACGTCGCATAAACATACCAGGAAAAACCGTACTTGATGGAAACTACTCAAGAAGAAACAGTTGCCACATCAACGTCTATCTGATAAAGATATCTATTACGATGCCAACTACGATTGACACTGCTCACATTTTTTTTTTTTTTTTTGGCAAGAAGTGCACTTACGGTACAAACAGCATGATAAATTCACAATCGCGATCTACACGCACAACTGCCTCATACTTTTAAATGGCACTCTACAGTTATCACATACATACTAATGGGTTTTTGAGTACCAGATTTGGTAACTCTTGTACTTATGGTACGAACAACAACCATTATCTGCAAGAAATTCTACATAGTATGAGGTGTGTTTCCGCATCGATTGCCCATCTCCCATTAATTTCTAAATAAGCTTCAGCTTTGTTTTTCAAAGGCTTCATTTCTTTTTTTTTTTTGTATATCACCAATCAGAACCAACACTGGCTCATGCACCCACAATGTATAAAATTGTTGCAAAAATGTGCATTCCCAAGTCAGTTGCAAAAATGCAAGCCTAAAGCGATCGCTTCAGAAAGTCTCCGGTCCTTCGTGACTATGAGAGGGCTTTTGAACCATCGAAAGATGGGGAGGAAGACTCAGTTATCATTGGCTATGGTCGAGCTAATAAGCCGCAGGGAAGTGAACTGTACGTATCACACCTCTTATTTCAAAAAAAAAGGAAAAGAACTAGCGTTGCAAATAGCAGCAGTGCAGATAAGAACTAGCCCTATGCAGTAATAGAAGAATTACTGCATAAGGACCGCATGGAATACTAGCAGCCTAAGATGACCTTATAATTTCCCGTTTCCAACATGGTCCAATTTTTGTAAATGATTGTTATACGTCATAGAAGAACAAACCCTTCTGCATAAGTCCCTCCAAATGCGATGCAAATGAAGTGCCCATCGACGTAAATGGTAATCCTCAATTTTTAGGAAACTCGATGGAAAAGCCACCCAGTCTTCGGGGTAACATTCGATAAGCTCAAATCCAGGCGGGTCGAAATGCTCATCAACGAACTGCTGCAGTACTTCGCGATCCTTAGCCCGCTCGCCTAATTCGTTAAAATCCTTCAATGTTGTCACTGCAATAATCAGTCTTTCACAGATGTATTCATGACATGGTAGCCGACTAGAATTGAACAGGAACTATAAAAACTTAAAAGCGAAAGAAAACAACCCTCAACTAATCGAAGAGCAAAACAACAACAATCTTAACAAACACATTCGTACGCAGAAATTTCTTATGAGCAAGAGATGTGCTCCATTAAATTACCAAACGTACCGTTGTGTACTAAACGTAGAATCTGGAAATTGACACACTGCCCTACGAACTATCGAACAACAAACCTCCCCTATCCCGTCTAAAGTCAGGACATTTTTTCGCTGCAGATCTAGTGTCCTTGTCTTTTGCAAAATAGGCACATGCATGTCATTGCTTGATCAAAAATCAAGTATCGAAACAATGCTGGGAAAGAGTGAGGCCAGCAACTCACTCCACCTTTGTAAGCTCTTTAGCGAAAGAATTTTTAAGTTAGGTTGAGCTAAGCCAGTCAGAATAAGAGATCGCTATCAGCAATCCTTCGTTTCTCTATTTCTTATGGGGTCCTTTATAAGAGGACCTTCGAATAGCATTTCCTTCTTTCTTATGCCAATATCAACAAAACGGATGCAACTTTTTAATCGAAGACAATAACAACGTTGGAAGAATCTCATAATTTCTCGCAAATAACATATTAAATTATAATCTCAACGAAAAAACATCGAAAATTAAACAAGTAAGGAAGCGTACTACCTGGATCGTACTTCAAAGGCATGTCCACAAAGTACTTTGAATCTGGGAAAAGGCTGGCATCCTGAACAGCCTTGAGGATAGGCCCATTGCAATATATTTGACTGAAATGATTACTTTTATGTTTCGACTGCAAGCATTCCATTGACATGCCACGTCAAGAAATCAGTAGAGACCGTCACCGAACTAAAGTGCCAGTAAAGAGATCCATTCCACAACCAACTAGCAATGAAAACATTTCAAACAGTGCAAAAGAACTCATATTTCCAGCTTGTAAAACACCTCTCAGGGCCATCTGAGGATAAGCCTCGTATTCCTTCTTACTATCGAGCAATGTCGAACGCACGGAGAGAAGCAGGAGGAGTCCTGTCATATGCCTTAATTGCAGTTGAAGCAGGAGAAAACTTAGCTCGTAACATTTGAAATTTCCAACACAGTGTAATCCAACATCAGTTTTATTCGGCAATAACATTGCCTCCACAAACTTTTTTCTGCGTTCGCCGCAACTATTCGTGACCTTTAAAGCTTCAGAATCCGCAGGCCTCAAGGAGTGTTCAAGGACTTTAACAAGCACACAAGATGCACTTCATAATATACCCAGAATACCCAACAAAAGATTTGCATACAGAAATAGGTACACATCAAGCGCCTGCAATTGAAATGCTCAGTGCCGGAAATACCCCTTAGCAAGAACGTCCGCGAGGTATACGCCGATGTTCCTCGAAGCTCGAGGGCTCAATATAAGTTTTCGAGCTCTCGGCGATTCTCTACTTAGCGGTATCCTGGCCATATTCTATGCTTCGACTATCGATTTTGATTCCACCTCGATCAACCCCAGATTAATCATTAGCAGCCTAGCAGAAACATCTATAATCACTCATTGCCAAAGTAAAAATAGGAGTCAGATTTGCGTCGAGTCTTTGTTCAGGTCATTAAAGATACGACAACGTTCACAACGACTGCAAAAATGAGAGAAAGATGTGAATCACACAACTATATTAAATACCGATCTCCCTCGAGTTATATTCGAATTACTCTTATTTGCTTTAATCATCTGCTCCAATGTTAGAAACAACTTTACCACAACTTAGAAGCATTTTAATGGAAATATTCGATCATTATAACGCAATTATTTAATCAAAATTTGCATACCTTAACAAACCTATGACGTAGTAAAGCATGTGAATAGGAATAAGCAGTGTTAAATTCGGCCGTTCGAAATACGCTCCCAACTGAAATCAAAGCTGTTAATGGTGAGAAAAAACCATTAAACTGCTGCACGAGATTAGCGATCGCGACATTAACTCTGTAATAAAAAAACAGCGCGACAGATGGCCGTATCCAAGAATGGACAAGGGAAAGGAAAATATTCGCAGAAAAAATATCAAAATCTATTTGCCAAAGGTGATTTTAAAGAGGTGAAAGAGTAACGAAAAAAAGGAAAAGAAAAGAACTTATAGAAAGAGATTAAAACTTACGAGATACGATAAAGAAAACGTTAAAAATGATAAAAAAACAAAGCAACAATGAATTTAATAAATCAAAGTGGATTAAATAAATGAACGTAAGAAGTAATGAACAAACATTAATGAAGGATATAAATTAGAAAAGTAAATGGAACATGCGTTATTGCATTCAACAATATCGAAGAGAATACTATCAACGAATGAAGTAAGATGGCGGTTTACTATCTTCAAATCGAATAACGTTTCAAATAAAACACATGACAATCGTTACCCTTGGCCAACTGTTGTGTCAAAATTTGCCAACATATCAACAATGATTTCGTGGAGAAGTGAAGAATGATTGTGAGAAAAAAAAACTTTCAAAAAATTCTTCACTAATGATCACATAAATAAATCACTTCGAATAAATTGAGTAACTAACAAATGAAGATTTATTTAGTGTTGTGAATATTTTTTCATCAACAATCAAAGCTAAAATATCTTATTCATCAAGCTATCAAAAACAAAACATGAAACATATATAAATAGACATAAACAATATGTCATCCCATACTGCATTAAAAAAACCAATATAAATTGATGACTTTAAGCATACCAATTACAATTTTATGCATAAGCAATTGTTGTAAGAGTACTTTCGGAAGAGATATAACAGAGCACATTAATAGTAAAGCAGGACACAATTTAGTTGGGTAAATACGTTACTTGATCTCTAGTGGGGAAGGAGAGGCGAGAAGGGGGAGTGTTAAAGATAATCAAAATCCCAAATGAGTAAACGAGAACAAATATGAGTGATAACTTATCAATGATTGTGACCCGCTCTCACTAAAATTAGTGAAGAAATGAGCCATATGAGCTTGCCAACACGTGCAAGCTCATATGGCTCATTGCTAACAAAAAAATTTTTCGCACAATGATGTATTCATAAATTAACTAAACTAACCGCTTCCATAAATGAACCGACAATTGCTCTAAGCGAGGTATTTTCAGTTGAAAGCACTGTAGATAAGTGCAGATATATGTCATGTTTAAGCACCTCTTCATAACGTGCTTCACGTAGAAAATTTGTAATATAAGATAATCCGCGCATCTATCATGAAAAAAACAAAAGTTTTCAAGAAACTCCTATAAACCTTTGGAAATTTCCTCTCCATTCAACCCTAAGCAGCACAGAGAATGGTAACAATAACAACCGAGCACGTTGCCTCCTCCCTTACACCGATAAATGCTGTACAGAAGTGAGCATGAACACAAGAACGAATAGTGTTAGAAAGTGAAAGCAAAGCATATGAGTGGGACATCAGGCTAAAGTGATGGCATGGCTTCCGGTCGGCTTTACCTCTCAGCGTGCACGTAGCACTCATCATCGCATTGCGTCACTCAAAACGATGCAGAATCGGTCCACACATTACACTTTACATCACTTCTGGGCGAACATGTGAGAGCTCGTCTCGAGACACAAAAAACGCTAGTTGATAACGTCAGCTTGTGGATAGAGGATCCAAAATGCTGCAATGATGATGCTTGACGAAGTTGACAGCTGACTTCACTTTTATCTACCACCATAGAATACCAGTCAATGCTTTAGTTGCTAATGCTTTCCGATGGGTTAGGCAAGTAATGTGTGGATACCTATCACGCGGTGTATGACAAGGGGATGGGTGAGTCAAATAGACTGAATGACGTTGAGTGGTAGTTCAACATTCTCGTTAATCAACAAACGAATGATGCATTTTCAGAGAAATTCAGGCATTCGTTTTTTTCCAAAAATTTGAAAACTTTTTAGTTCTGGGGAGGAACTTGGGTGGGATCTATCCGATTGTATTGATATGTGATTAACCCTCTCATCGTGGTCGAGATTCTCTCACCTTACAACTTTACAGAGGTACGAATGTGCTATTTTTTCTTTTAAAATCTCTATAGAACTACTACAAAAATTCGAATCCCCATATAAAAACACATTCTGTATTCGTACTGTGCGGCGGCTCTAGGAAAAACCGACAAAAAGGATTTTCCTCGAACCCTAACGTTTCATAGAAACTACAACATTACTGCAAACAATCACTTCTTCCTTTTCTATTTCTTGACATTTTGCCGTTGAGCGTCTACTCCCCAACTTTGTTAGAGAAATTCTATATAGCCGCTGATGAGCTGTCGATTTTTCGGGGTTGATACATCGACATAACCTCCACCCTTCCAGGCATTCTGATTCTCGACTCCGATCAAGAATCACCCCCTCCTTCCACCACCTAAACTATTTCCCGTAGTTGTGCACAACTCTAACCATGTATGCAAAGAAGAAAAACGCATCAGCATTTAACACCTCTTAAAGTTTTCAGTGATGCCTGTCCAACATTTAATGTCCGTCTATTTACCCTGCTAAAGCCGACGAAGCGACGGTGCGCGATTTTCAGAGCTGCATTGGCGTTATATTACTTAAACGACAACGTTGTACTACAATTCAAACAACAGCGTCAAGATTCAATGCTATTTGAGAAAGTGGAGCTATCAGCCATTACTGGATATGACCATTAGTAAACATTCACCTTACATAACTGAAATATGGAGTTCTACTAGTTTCGAGAATGCTAGTGAAGACTACTCGAAACAAAGGAAAATGGATCCTCGGAATAACAGAGGAAACAGGTACAACACTCGTTCGCATCATCACATTGTGAATGCCGGAAAAACGGTCGACTCTAAATCATCCGAGGCCGTTTTCCAGGAATACTCTCGATGCACAATCAAATGCAATAATATAA
This sequence comes from Baylisascaris procyonis, assembly GCA_037389465.1. NCBI lineage: Eukaryota > Metazoa > Nematoda > Chromadorea > Rhabditida > Ascarididae > Baylisascaris > Baylisascaris procyonis. The sequence continues at coordinate 600,637 of JAZARR010000105.1, forward strand.
ACGAGTTTTCGCCTTGTGATCTGCCGGCACAAGAAGTCAGAGGTACACAAGCAAAATGCAACGATGGCGGAAAATAATTCAATCCGGTTAGTGGAAACAATAAATGCAAGGCAATTTAGACATAGAACTGTGTGTACATTAAATAATGAGTATTATTTAATAGAAAACACTTTAAACCAAGCATACTTTCATCAGAATTGGGAAGGTATTTTCGATTTTAGTGACATTCTGCCACAGGATGTCCAACTTTGATCATGAATCATCTTGCAATATTCGGTGTGAGAAATCATCATCTGTTGCAGCTAAAAAATTTTGGTTTCAAATTTAATGGATCATCGTCGATCAGCGATCCACTTTTTGCAGAATTCTTGTATGCTCCGGAAAAATATCCTTGAGAAAATGTTCAACTGAGTCGGTTTGAAGCAGTGGCGTCTTCATGCTATGAAAAAGTTGACAATGCTCTGCGGAAAATTAAACCATATTTATTAGTACACAGTTTACAGCAGTGCAGTCATATACCTGCAAAAGTACTAATTAACGGTTACTTCCGTAAATTTACACGAAATCGTCGAGTCGTTATAAACTCCAAGTTCAAAGGAACTAAGTTAAAAAATAATAGTAACCTTTATTTGTACAATAAAAAAAACCTGGAATTACATGCCTAATACAGTACATATATATATATATATATATATATATATATATATATATATATATATATATACTGTATACCAGTGGACCAAAGGACTAATGACCAGTATTTGACCGATGGAAGAACACCCACTTGCTTCAAATTAAATCATTTTGCACAAATTGTGCCAATTCTACCTGTTTTAAATTGTTGTTGCTGTAGCATTCGATTGTCAGTTTGAAGCAGAAGACGTTTATTTAGTGTTTGAGAATTGACTCTATTGTTATTGAAGAGGAAATGATTCGCATATAAATATCGCAGTTGATATTGTTGACATGTATTGATACTAATGTTTACTCACTTCACTGTAATCTGATGAAACAGCTATCAATTTTTTATATTCCTTCGGGAGATGTTTAAAGCGGAAGCGTTAAATTTGTTGGAGACTTTCATAATAGACGTATGGAGGGAAGGCGGCGGTGGAGGAGGACAGAATCCCACAAAAAAATTATCGTCTACATTGTCTGTTGCAATTTATATCATAGGATGAATGGCAACTGCGTTTGGCAGCTCAAAGCGTAGAATGAAAGAAGTGAACGCATTGGGGTTTATCGAAGATCGAGATGACATCGAGCAACGATAACAAAAAGATAACATCAATGATGCAAGGGGCGACGAGGGATGTGTGCATAAAGGACGACGACGTCTTCCCATGCTCATTGGGGGCATCAAATTTTAAAGACGGAATCAAATTCAATGAAAGGACGTTGCTCTCACATGGCAATACTGGTATGCACTCATGATCTCCTCCAGATATTGCCGCACATGGCCATTTCCTCTTTGACGGCCGTCACCCTTCCGCTCACTTACATATACTCGTTCGTTTAGCTGATTTATAAGTGCCGTATATCTCCGATTCTTTATATCTTCTTCAGATCCCTCACCGCCTACATTCCTAGTGATTCCTAGCCCTTTGAATGATCTGATTACGAGAATTGCAAGACTTGGACAGTAGGAGGAAGGGAGAGGGAGGTTGGATAGCGAACAAATCCATGCTTTTTTTAGTATATTGTAATGCACTTGTAGGCCTGCTCGCGACATTTCATTTATGGTGATCCCCGTGGCGCACTTTCCAACGTCAATGCGACATCGTATGAAATTTCAATCAATTCAGTCAGCCATCCACATTTTGACATTCCTAGGGTACCAATCCCAAAGTTTGCTCCTCAGCGACCTCCATTCCATAAAAATTCCTCCGCATACAACAGCGTTTTGTTTTCAGATGTCTTTAGCAGCATTCACGCTATGATTTCACGTTTTACATTTTCCGTTATCAAAATAGCTTCTTGATTGATCTACTGGTAGCGCTGTTCGATGAGTACGTCGATGTGGATGATTCGTATGTTCGTCAACACATTTCATCGAATGCACGATTGCTATGCGGCAGTGTGTCTATGGTTAAATGACAGTGTATTCCTGAAGAAAAGCTCACGCAAGCAGCAATCTTCCACGAAGGCACTCATTAGCGGATGTCGTCGAGCCATATGTGTCTTGCCGAGGGCTCGCTAGTGCCGTATTCATTTGTTGGTCCTCAATGAACTCGTTTAAAAAAATTTTTTCTGCTTGCAATCCTTCTAATTCATAGATGATTATAGGTTCATTTTTTAAATGCGTTATTCACTTTATTCGTTACGTTTCACATATTGCGAATACTCGTCTTTTAACCCTTTTATATCTCTCGCCTAAGGTCTATCATAATGCACTAATTTATGCGTTGCCCTCTTCTATTTGCCTTCACATGGACGTCTCATAGCAGGTTTAGTTATGTTTTTTCGTCATCATCGATTGAACTCGCAGAAGTCGATCTCGATAGCGATTTTAACTCTTCAAGCAATGTTGGATTGATTAGCTGTTAATAAAGTCAATAAGTGGAATATTTCCTTGAAGACATACCATGAGCGAAGTGTGCGATGAAATTAATTAAAATACGAATAAAAGTGCATTCAACTGTGCTATCGGCTTGCACACGAAAATGTGCATTGATGAACCTTGTGTAGATGAATTCTGATATATAGGGTGGGACGGAGGCAAGAAAATATACTATGGAATGGGGGAGGGATTTCTATTTCATCACTGATTTGATAAATACAAGGGGAACCACTGAAAAAGCTAATGACAACTTTACAGGTCGCATATAAACAACGCTGATGTAGTATAGCTCAGATACTTGCCTTAACCCTTCTTTTAATGTTTAAAGGGAGAATCCTTTTTTTAAATATATATATATATATATATATATAAAGTGTAAGTATGCGTAAGTAGTTTGATGATCCGTGAAAATGTTGTCAACGGACGAACTCCAATCCGGGTTCCGGGCAAATGCCCATATCTCGAGCATATTTATATAAAGAAGTATACCTCAACCAGTATGACTATGTGACTAGTGTACATAAGTTGCTGCTTCAATTGTGTATATGTGTACATGTGTATATGTGTATATATCTCGACAACTTATGTGTGGGTATTTGAGTGGAATGAATTCACATGTGGCAAGCCGATCGACTCTTTAGTGCTGTTCGAGAGAGTCCGGTTCGTGGGGCGGTTGTTCAGCCAGCAGAAACAGCAACGATTCACGTCCAAATCTGGCCACCTCCCATCGCCGCCGACAAACAATTTTGCTTTTATTGCGTACACAGGTGAGCGAAACCTGTTGCAGTTGGTCATCATTCATCGCCATGTTGAACGACGCGTCACAATAAACACACATCTCTACTGAGATATTTTATTTTCATTAATCCATATGGTGCATAATTTTTTTTGCATTTTTATTTTATACTCTACAATTCAACATTTCATTTTTGTACTTATTGTCTCTCGTTTATTGTATTCTTTAGTATCGTATAGATTTTATTGATGGAAACGTCACAACAAAAAATAAAACGCTTTATTTCCGTTATCAAAATGGATATCATCTAGAAGAACACTTATTGAAAGTGATATATTACCAGAACGGTAAATAATCATTCAAGTGATCCATCTTTAGAATTTTATGAGACGAGGAAAGTATTGTCTATTACTGCACAAATAAAGTTGCTTTCTTTAGTTATTGTTTAGGCGCGTTAACCTTTAAATTATACCGATAGGCCTTACAGGTAACTTTTCGTAAATTTGCCTCGAAAAGGAAAAAGATATAAAACCCTTTCGTCTAAATGACGTCATTTCTTTATAGGTCCTCCTCTCATTTCCCATTTTAGAAGTACAAATGGCTAAAACAATGATCTGGACGCTAAATCATCGTTAAAGACCTTTCGTAACAATGTTTTGCTATTGCATTGCGCAAATAATCGCTCTTATGCTTTTTTCGGATTCCATTTAATCAAGTGACCTTCCGGCACATAATCTGTACGATACTATTGTTCATGATCGTATCAAGCATAGGCATTTTTTAAAGCATTTTTGCATTATCATTTCCAACTTTCATAATAAAACTTTCGACACTTCGATTGGTTGGACAATTACTCACAAAAAAATGTTGATGAATTGCGATTTAACAGCAAAAAAAAAAAGGAATAGAGAAGTAGGGAAAAACATAAAAATGGAATAGCTTCACGTACAGCGTAATATATGAGCAAAAACGAATGCGTATTTTTAGCTATTCAAAAATTTGGCCATCGAGGAAAAATTCAGTGATGTGATATATTTGGCTCGCTCAAGAGCTCGAAAAAGAAAATCACTATTCTTGAAAATTTTGAGTATATGCGAATTTGTGTGAAAGTTTAAAAAAATTTTTTTAAAAACATCTATCATAGCGGCATCATTGTGTGCATAAATTTGTTATTTTTAGCATTCTATCGAATAGTTTCGTTGTGCTAAATGTCAGAAATAGAACGATAAAATTTGACGCTGTGATGAGGTGGAATTTTTAATTAAGCGTTGTTTTTTTTTTAGTCATCTTTGTTATAACTTATGTTTTATGGCGTCATAAAATTTGCATATGTAAATTTATTCTGTTGTATGACAGTGCACGGCTAGCCGGGTTTCTTGTTCAAAAAAGATACCGTAGAAATTTAAATCGCCGTAACTCACCAGCACAATGTCGTACAAAAATATGAAGGCATACCCGAGTGCATCACTTCTGCAAGATGCCTCGAAAGAGCGCAATGTCATCTGCTAAACTCAGCATCCGATACACTAAATTTTACACCAGACCACTAAATGTGAATTTTCAATTTCCGTCTGCCTTTTGCAATTAAATTCAATTTCAGTATGACCATTTGAGGAGGCAAAATACGAAGTAAGCATCCTTATGGACCTTCTGTGCACTTTTTTACCTTGTGATGTAAGGATGCTAAGACCGGCGAAAGCCTTGTCGTGGAAAAGGCACCACAATGATGGCATGACAGTGCGCCGCTAGTGATCGTTATTCGGCGGAATGGCTGCACCGGCAACTGCGATAGTGAAGTGAGCATCAGCATGCTGCAGTGCCGACGTTTAGATCTTTGTCTCCTTCAGTTCTTTTCGTCCTTGGCTTTCCCTCTTTTCCGGGAGTTTGTAAAAAGTGTGACACACTCTTTCTCCTCTTTTCTCTCTTCTCCTCTCTTTTAATGATGACATTTTTGCTTACCGATTTTCGTCACATTCTCTCGAATTTTGTATTTTTGGCTAACCGGTTCGATTTGCCAGACGGTTGGATGCTACTTCAACTGGCTACAGTTATCTGTCATCAAGATTTATTCAAATAGCCGTATTCAGCCGTTCGTTAATTTGCCTTTATTTGGACACATGTGGGCGCATATCGCCTTACCAATCCTACTTTTAAACTGATTGTAACAAGTGCACATATCCGGAAAACAGCTTTTTAACTCATTATTTCTTTTCGGCCAGGCTGAATTACAGTATTTTAGCCTTCCGCCTTTTGGCATTTTGCTGACTTTAGATGGAAGAGAACTGATTGTGTTTTAATTTGCTGAAGGCGCAATTCAGGATAAGGAAGTAAAAACGCATCTTTTCTAATTAGTTCATTAGTTCGCTGATGAGAACAGCTATAGGCTGAACCCATATGTTTTGTATTTCGAAGAAAATGAAGACAGAACCCTCGATTAGAATAAATTTTAAAAAAAAGCAAATGCATGTTGGTAGCCGGAAATATAAAGTAAAACCACTGTTTATTAAGGGCATATTTGAGTGCTAATCATTGAACGTCTCTCTAATTTCTTAGTATTTGCTTTTAAAATGTTCTCTTTACCTGTCAAAGTTGTTGATTTTGATCTAAACTTATAAAAGCTTCCTGAGGCACTTCACAAACGTTGGCTAAGCATGTGTTTTCCACTTTCAAATAAACTTTGATTAGACCATTGCGATTTTCATATAATCTTTGTTGATACTAAATCTTCGACACAAAACAGTATGCAAACCATCGATAAATCTAATTTCCGGTGTTTTTGATGTATGTATTCAATTGTGTTTCTTCAAATATATCCCCACTAATCGGTTAGCATGTTTTTCTATAAAGATTAGCAGAAAAAAAAAACCCCACATAAGCAACTTTAGTAAGTGTACCACCGAAAGGTGAATGCATTGATCGCTTTTCAGCATTAACCAAACAGTATTCATTGGCAGCACTCTTCACCTATGACAAAGCCATCTAGACATCTCGACGCCTTTGCTTTCACCGTTCGTTTTGAGGAAAAAATTCTTGTCGGATGCGCGATAGCGCTGGAACAATGTTCAATTTGTTCAAAAGTTCTCTAGATGTGGCAAGAGCTTACAATAGTAGTTCATGAACATTGCATCACAAGTCGAACCTATTAGCTCTAGCTTTAGCACTCTAATAAGCTAGAAGTTCACTTGAGAAGTCGTAATTTTTGTGTAGCGATCGGCACGCAGCCCCGTTGTTTGGCATTTGCTCACACGTGCATCGATCGATTGAGGTTCGTGAAAGTTGGCGCACACAGTGCACACATATATGATCACACAAATTCCGTTACGTTGCTGGTGATTGTTCTTGTCGATGACGTTGTGCACAATACGTTATAGCAAGAAGCATCTATTTGATCATCTCGAATCATCGCATCTATCTATGCGTAAATTTGAATTTATATATCTATCCCATTTAATGTGCCCGATATATTCGCTGTGTAAGTAATTCTTTTTTTTTGCATATACTTGCTGCCAGCAGGTATATACCAACCGGCATTCTCCATTCCCTTTTTAGTTGTTATCCTATGATTTATGCCTAGAAAGAATTGCATAGTGAAAAGCTTTGAAGTTCAAAGATGAGGGAAGTGATTGTCGTTTACGATGCCGTTAAGAGTTTATTGTACGTTCGCCGCAGAGAAGATGTGCGAGAGTGGATTGAAGTGATCTAGGTAGGCGACGAGTGAAACACAGTTTTCTCCATCAGTTGTGGTGTGGTGGTTGGGGTTGAAGCGATCAGTGATTCGCCGTGTTGCCAAAGGCGTCCGGTGAAGCGAGACGTGCTATTCGATCGTCGACTAGCGAACACTTGGGGCTTATTTTATATGCTGAGGCAATTGCAACCCTGCGGCGCTGTGTAATACACGTTGTTTCGCCTCCGGTTGTGTGCCAGTGAGGCATTGTGCATTGCGTTATACGTACCATAGCACTCGAATGAAATGCTGTCTGCCAAGTTGATGGCCAGATGGTATGCGTGTATTGCTCAAGATTGTTTTACGATTCGATAGATCTCTTCGGAATTATTGCTTGGTAACCGTCTAATGTAATATTGTGTAGCAGATGACTTATTTTAGTTTATCATGATTTGGTTCATATTTCTGCAAGCAATTATTAGTATTTTCTGTGCCTAAACTGTTGCATACCATCGTTATTTCAAATTGAATTTATTTTTTCATAGACTATATTTTGTAGCTGAAAATTAAGCGGTGAATTTTCAAAGCTGCTTAGCAACAACTTGAAATAGGGGACACTGACCTAATGTGGGGGTGGAGGGAGGAGGAGGGAGCAATCATTATTGAACGTTAGCTATATGAGGGTAGCTCATTTTTCGTTCAGTAATTTACTAAAACGTGCAAAACATATTGCAGACCTATTCTTTATGCTCTCTTCGTTAAAAATTTATTGGAAACGTTTGTTTTCTTCCATTCAGTTTTTCCGCACAAGCGATCCGAAAATACTTTCCACTGTCACTGTGACATACAGCTGTTGTGATGCTAATCGCTTGCACTCTTCTAAATGCTTTTTCCAGGATAAATATTTTGTGAATCTATCCGAAATCTTTCTTTCCCGAATAACTCAGGCAAACTTCTTATGAACCGCCGAATGCAGCGATATCTGTATAGCTGCATTTGGCAGTTCATAAGAAGACTATAATATTTTACGGAATATTTCTCATGAATAGAAATTAAACAATTGTTCTGTTTTTGATGCATCTTCGATGAGGAATAAATAATTCTATTTTTGAAACTGAAACATCGGGATTACTCTGTAATAATCTATAATATCTTCCTGTCATCTCTATCAACTGTAATATTATCTATCAGTCTACTAATATATACGTTGGAAATTTTATCTATTTTAAAGTCTTCGTTAAAATGTTTCGATGAATGTGCAAAGAGATAGGAAAAGCATAGTGATTTCATAGTTGTTAGCAATTGGTAACTTGAAACGATTTGGATGCCACTGAAAGATGAAATGCCGAGCTTTCTTAGTATAACACTTCCTTAAGCTTATCATCTATTAGTTAGGGATCAATGAATCATTAAAGTATTCCTCATTTATCATTCTAATCCTATCGTATCAAAAACGGTTCAACCATAGCCTAGCATATCTATTCTTGTAGTTTAAGCGTAATATAACGTCCATATGGCGGTGTATGTTGAAATGTTCGCACAAATTCTCTATAACTAATGCGATCGAAGCATCGATTGCATTACTCATTTAGAAGTTTATTGTTCCCTACTTTATGCATTCGGTCGATTTTATTTTGATAGCAGTGAGATGATCAAATTAGACATTATCAGCATAAACATATCACCACAAAATGACGTTTTCATAGAGTGAAGTAGTTGAACATATAACGAGATTATCGGTTACTACTTGGATAATATTGCTTTATTTTAAGTATGCTTCTCGAAGAATCTCACTATAGGGCGGTTTCAAAGCTGCAACTGTATACGCTACTGTTAAGATCCCCAAAACGTGTAACGCTTTGTTTAGAAGCCCACTATCATTGATGCAGTGCACCATCACAGAGGTATAGTTTTCATTTATACTCTAATCCATGAATCATTCAATGCTAATGACTTTATCATTTGTCTTAAGTGTTTTTTTCATTTTGCACAGCGATTTTCGCAACAAGGAATCCAGTTTTTTTTGCGAGAAGAGGGATTTCATAGAACAGGTTCAGCGTAGAACATAATTCTATGAAGTCATCCGACAAGAGAGGTATTGATGTGTTAGAGTTACTGGAGAAATTTCGAACGGTCGCACTATTGTGCTTTCTTTGATTTTAGCTCATATTTCCTGTTTTTGCTACTCTAGGAAGCCGAAGGTGTCACTTGCTATTTCTCATCATTTGCTTTTTCTTTTGCAGCCTCTCGATGTGTTCATTCCTTACAGCATCTTTTGCTTGTCTCGCGACTACGATGCAATTTAAGTGTTTCATTGCGTTGGTCATGTTAAGTGAATCTTTGAATTTCTTACCATCATACCACTGAAATCGAGCTCTTAATCAAGCCGTTTCAAAACAACGCAAGTCGTACTTCTCTCTTTTCTTCACCACATTTCCACTCTTCTATAGCGATGAGCAGTGCGGAAGCTGCTGCGTATCGGTAGACTACAACAAAGCTTCTGTACTAATTTCTGCGTCCGTCCATTCTCACACGTCCTATTCGGCCATTTCCCTTCTTCGTCCTCCCCCCCCCCCCCCGCTTTCCCATGCTCCCGCCATACAGCATAGCACTAACGCCAGTTTCTTCTATTAGTACAAAAGTACTCTAGCGAGCAGAATGCAATGCGGACAGAGCCATATGGTATATTTTTTTGCACTTTCGCCCACTGTGCAACGGAAAAGTGTCCAGTAAAAACGTGACAAATCTCAACAATATTAGAAGAGGATGTAACTCCATGAATTCATTACAACCACCGAACTTTCTTGCCGTAATATTTTTTGCTGCCGAATTTCACCTTTCCAGCGGCACGCAAATCTTGCTGTAAAAGTGCGACGTTGAGAGTAGCACCTTTCAAATGTTTGCAAAAGACAACAAAGTTTATGCAAAACGTGTCAAACTCGTCCTGGAAATTTTCATATACAAGGACGTCTGAGTATAGCTATCACGAGGTTGTTCTGAATAAAATGACCGTAGGATACATGCATCACGAAGAACGCTTCCGCCATTTGGCAGTTCGATAGCACACTAACACCATAAAAAACGAAGATGCTACCGACTGTCTCGGTAAACTTTCGCCGACTCTACCAACTACGCAGGTAAATAAACCGAAGCGCTAGCCGACTTTTGACAAAGCGGCACGAGGATACTTTTTGGTAAGGCAAGCTAATTTATCTGTGCGTTCGCCTCATCGACCTTCCCATTTCTTCGTTGCCTTCTGTTCAACTAAAGTGACTTTAAATGGCGAAATCAAAACATCTCTTAATTGTTCAACATGAAGAAAACACCACTGCCCATAGCGCTCTTTCTTCCTTCATATAAAATTGCACCCGCACAATCACGCTACTACCCGTCACTACGCGAATCCCTCCACTATTTCCTTTCGTCGTTAATTTCGAAGGGAATACGTGAAATTCCACTGAATCTCGCTCTTCGATGCGCTTCATATCACTGAAAAGTCTTGTAGTGGCCATCGCAAGAATTCGGATTCAACTAGATATGCGCAAGGCATTAGAGGTAGTGGTATAGCGGTTCGCTAAGAAGTAGAACAAGTTTATATTGTATAAGAATTGGGAATTATTGAATAGTTCGAATTAACAGAATAGCTTAAAAGGAGTTTTCGATGTTTACGCTATATTATACTATGTTTTATTTCCTCTTTCAGCACACAAAGTGTACTATACGATTCGGTGATGTCAAAGAATATTTTAACTGTTGTATTCCATTCTACATTTCCAACGTAAGAGTTCAAATGATTCTCTACTATTCTATGATGTAAAATAGAATGGTGGAATATCTGCATAATTTCTGGTAGAGAAAATATATCAGTCGCTGAATTTTTGTCTGTCTGCTTTTCTGTTAGTTGAAAATTGGAGTTGCGAAATTTTGCTCGGTTTATTTTACACCATAAAGTGCCATTCACGATATTCCACAATGATCTATCAACTTCATAATGAGTTGTAGACGTTTAATTGTACCAAAAAAATGTTTGCCTTTTAAGTCGACTGAGTCAAGAAAAACATCTTTTATAGTGAAAAATTTCGCATATTTTATTTGATGTTATGAATTTATGGAGGTGATTGATTAGGTAAGCTAAGTGCAAAAGTGCGTATCACGTGAGCTTTTGCATCTGTTGCTGTTGAAAAAATTCCATGGTAAATTTAATTCATCGCAGTGAAACATCACTGTTTTTTTTTTTTTTACTGCAGGTGCAGCCGGTTGGTTTCAGACTTTCTGGATATTTTTGTGTACTATACGAATGACAGCTTTTTGCGAAGAAAAATTCAACAATTTTTATGTTGTATTTTTATATATGACGAATAATATTCGCTTTTATATAAGCCAGCTTCATGTTGACATATTTCCAATATTTATCAACTCTATTTTTTTCTAAATATTTGCATTAAATTTAGCGTGGACGTGTACTTATATAGCTAGTGGCAATGAATGGAAACTTGTTGAATGTGATTGTAATGCTCGCTTGATCAGCATTCCAAATTTGTTTGCTTGCTCAAAGAAGCATGATGGCATAAGAGGATAGGGGTGGGGGTTCGTGAGAAAGATGGACTGGACTTAGCGACCTTTACAATAGAATTCATAGTTTAGTATGGAACAAGAGCAACTTTACGACGAGAGACGTTTTGAAAATTGCGCAAATTATAGAGGGCTATTCCATAAAATATCGCAGTGATCGCTGTAAATAGATTAAAGCTGATCTTTGCTTCGGTGATCATGAAAAAAATTTGAATGGATTGTAAAAAAACTTCGAGTTCTCCCATGAACGCTTGTGATCATGATGTTTCAGCCTCCACTATCTATATTATCTTTGTCTATTGCCATTCGTTTATTAGCGGACGTTTTTGTTCTTGCCGCAACCTGTCACAGCTCTTTCCTCTTATTTACTAGCTAATATCTTTCTTAAACATATTTGCGCTTCTCTATAGAGAGAGAATTCACCTATCACAATGTTTTCTTTTTTAAGTGATGATTTGCACATATCAAATTTGAAGCAACAAAAAACTATCGTACTCGTTTATCTCCGAAAGAAACTGAATTCGTTAGCTGATGGAAGAGATTACTTGCAACAAACTAACGCTCGCACCTTTGTCGAAGTGTTGATAATAATCTGAGCAAAGTATATTATTAGGTAAATGCGCACCTTAGAGAAGAATTTCTAATGGATAATCTCATATTCTATAGTGGATTTATTTGTTTCGTGAGTTGGAATTTATCTTAGGAAACGTGCTGAAATAGCCGACCAGATTTCATCACATCAATTTCGAAGAGTAGACGTATAAAAAGAAATTTTTATTTTATTTTATTTTTATTTCTATTTTTTTTTTTTTAAAGATGAATTCACATTAGAAATCCGTAACTCAGTGAGATGGATACTTAAATCTCTGAGAAGCTGATGCGGTCGTAATCTTCTTTTCTTTCAGTTATCTCTCAAAGACAACTTTAATGTTAGATTAGTTTACTTCAACAGCTAGAGTAGTATTTCTCATTTCTTTAAAGATACAATGAACTGCTCTCATTCTATAAATGTGTTTATCAACGAGTTCATCTCCTTCACATTTAGAGCGTATCGATGAAGTACTTATCTTTCATGTCTACCTTGTACAATTTTTCTTCTAATGTCTCACTTTTTTATATGTTTTTCATGCAATTTTTTTTCGCATCCCTCATCGCCTCATTGTTCTCGATCGGTTGATATTTGCAATAAGTTGCCATTAAACTGCCTTCTGGCAGAAGTTCAACATCTGAATGCACACTTAGAAGTCTTATCGTTGTAGTTGTTCTATGCAAATCTCAGCTCGACTGCTTGTTTCATTTCGTTTCACCGAGAATTCTTTCTCACTTCATTTCTCCTACACTATTTTCACTATAATTCTTTGCATATTTTAAACATATATTTATATATTTAAACATATATATGATCCAAATAACTGAAACTCGTTCAAAAACGAAATTAAAAATCATCAAAAGCTTCTATTGTTGAAAGACAATTTTTTTTTGCCGTTTTTGTTTCGTTTTTCTTTTCAGTGCCTTTTGTTCCGTTTACCGTGACAAAATGTTATTCATAATTGGATGCTATATATTTTTCGAAAAAGCCAAAATTACTTTTTAAAATCGCTTTTATCGATACGTTGACTTATGCAATTTTTTAAAATCTCATCCCTCTGAATTTCATCTGCAGTTTTTAACGCTTGATTCTTTAAGTTTAGTTGATAGGGTGCTCGTTCATAACAAGGGTAATTGTTATTTTATTGTTTAGATTATTGTTTTTCATCAATAGTTTGACTAGTGGCAGTAGTTGGTCGAAATTTCCTTTGATATTTAACCGATCGATGGAAGTGGCTGATGAGTTGGAATGCATTCCAAAAATATCAGTCCGTTCCCGATCGGAAGCACTTTGTAAGCACCAAATTTCAAATTCAGCTTTAGATTATTATTACTATTTTAAAAGAAAGAATAAGTAAAATATTACACGAAATTTGCTAAGATTATCTTTGTTGATTGAACACATATAATCGTTTAGCTCAAATAAAAATTGCTTTCACTTATATTGAATCATTCCTCTGCTAAAACGTTAAATTAAATCATCATACGAATTGATAATTTTCCCATTATATATATAAAAAAAAATTTTCGATATGTTTATAATATTATATGGGCCATTTTTCAGGTGTTTTAATATCACAATGTGCTATTTGGTATTGTTGTAATGTTACCGTTGAAAAATTCTTTTTTTTTCATATTAGAATGTAAAGGTAAATAAGAATTTACGTTTCGATAAAACGTGTATGGGTACGCATACGAACGAATGGAGAAGATTTTGAGAGCGCTTTCCTAAGACAAGTGGTGATTGATTATCATTGAAATAATATCATTTTAAGAGTGATTTTGTGTATTGAATTGTGTGATGTGTAGGTGAGTGGGTGGTGGAGCAGCTTGCGTCGAGCTCCTTCCTTCAAGGACAAATTCGACGAGTAATTTTCTTGGTGTTCTCGTGACGTGTTACCTTAATGTGCTTGCTGTCTGTTGCGTTTTCCATCAAACGTTTTAAGTTATACGTGAGTTTCATGCATTTTATTTTTTAAACGAACGGATGGCGTAAAATCGTTGAGAATTGTCAATGATTGCCGTTATTTTCGTTTACTTTTTTTTTTTTTGCATCAGTCATACGCATTCCTTCTTCTTCCGCAAATCTTCATTATATCTGAGGAATCCCGCATTTACGAGTGATTCGTCGTTCGTTTTCATAAATGCGTCGGGATAGTGAAACATATACTGCCTCTTCATTTAATCATTTAATGAGCATGTATTGGCGCTGGTTCGTGGTAGATGCTTTACGTCTGGTGTTCGTTTCGATACTACCTATCGCTGAGTGTCCTATCTAAGTTCTTTGTCTGTGTTGTTTATTCGTTTGCTTTTAATGTCTATTAAATAGCTTTCTTTTCGTACATTTTATGAAGAGAAAAACTCTCTTTGAAGTATAATGATCTTCTTAAAAAGAGAGCGATATGCTTTGAGAAATTCCTAGCTGTTATGGTGCTTATAGCGTTGTTATAACCTTTATAAGGCATTAACTTAAGTGGTTTGTTAGGCAGTTATGTGCTTGCTGAATGTGTCCCAGTTGAACTAATAGACTTGAATAGGCACCATTGTTAACCAGTTTGATGAGGTGTGTGTTGAATGTGGACGGGAGAGACCCAACTTGTGGCTACTTGAATGGAGCGATTTGTGGTGTTATAGATTCAAGTTAGAGTCTTGTCTCGCTCTGAGTTTTTTTTTTTTTTTTAATATATTGATTTCGACGGCAACTTTCTTGTTGAATGCACATCATATACAGCAATTTCGTTGATCTTCAGTGCACTGTTTCAGTTTGAAATTAATCGTCATCGAAGATGTATTGTTCGTGGGAACGAGATTGCCGTTTTGATGTGAGTGTCGATCACAGGGCATTCTTACGCCAATTAAGCGTTTTCTTTGCTCATTCAAGAAGGCATTGTTGAGTTGTGCGATGCTGGGGCGCTTGCTTTGAAGCGATGCGGGCAACTCGTTGCGCTGTGTATATTACACACAGTGAGTATGTGTAATGTGTAGTATAGTACGATATATGTTGTATATGTATTGTATAATAGATAATATATGTGTATGTGGATGCACTTACTTGTAATATATGCACGTATATATATATATATATATATATATATATATATATATATATATATATATATGTATATATATATATATAGCCGTAGTGTGTAACACATGCATGGTATGGTAATATATATATAGCCGTAGTGTGTAACACATGCATGGTATGGTAATATATATATAGCCGTAGTGTGTAACACATGCATGGTATGGTATGTGTGGTGTGCGTATGAATGCGACTGCGGTGACGACCTGAGTGCGCTTCTGAAGTTTCATTTCACGAATCTCGGCTGCTTCACTCCTCCGACTTTGCATTGAAGTGTCGGTGATGATTGCCCAAATACCAAACAATGATTTGATTCGTTCCTAGCAAACGCTTCTCTCTACCGTTCCCATTTCCTCATAGCAACGTTTATTTCTTTATTTGCAATTCTTTCACACCTTTTTCACTTGTGAATCGACGATAGTCACAATCTTTCAGAAGTTTGCAGTGGAAAATTGTTTAGGTTTGCAACGTTCTTCAATTGTTACCAGAAGCAGCCCTTCTTCGTTCCTTTCCCTCTCCCCCTCCCATCCCTCACTTCAAAATATTTGACTAGACGATTAACAAGTATAGGTAATGGTCAAGAGACTCTTTATCAGTGAGGAAACTGCATTTAACAATGCAAATTTGAAGCAGACATTTTCTCCACGCTTTAAATTTGCTGTGCAAGGTGATATCAGCGGTTGAATAAATGATATTTTTAATGTGTATGTAATGGTATGTTATATGCGCAGTGTGTTAGTTATTTTTTTGTTTTTACGAAACTCTAAGGCATTAGAATGGTGGAATACAGTGAGTATATATTATTGAAAGATTCGCTTTTGTTGTCTTTTTGACCATTTAGGTTCTATTATTCCCTGCAATAATTACTATATAAGTTACCATTTTTTCGATATTTAGGTAATGATTCATATCTGTAAATGATGATACAGTATACAAGTGGAGAAGTGCGTTGATTTATTATCAGTAGCTAATGCGCCATTGATTCACCTTTACTCATGTTTTTATATGGGGGATATCTACAACTGATGCTGCACTTATCATCTCGGTTGGTTTGTGCTAATCAAGCAAGCGTCGCTTGTCTCGTTACTAGAAAAGCATTTTTCGATGTTTGTGCTATGGGATTCATATTTCTCTATAAATCCTTAAAGAAGCGTTCATTTACAACTTCTTTTCTATTCTTCTAAAGGTGTTTGTTTTTATGACACTGCATCAATGTTTTGCTCATTTCTTGTAGTTGACATGAAACTTAACGTTGACATGCTTGCTTTTTATTTGATATTAAGTGAGTTTCAAGCCTTTAATGGCTTGGATTTATTGAGAAATTAGCAAATTCAAAGCATAAATTTCAAGGTACCAAACTCTAATAAAGTCGATTTTGTTGACAATCTCAATTGCAGTTCGTCGGCATCAAGTAGCAAAAATCTTAGAGTGTTTCAACTCGATCTGCTTTCTTAATTCCCTCCGTCATATTTTAAACGCCATTGTTTTTGTTTTTTTTAATATGTCCCTCTGCGCTTTATATTCCTTCCGTTACGCAGTCACTTGCAGAAAAATTTGCGCCGTAGTGGGCGATCGTGCAGAGAAAAAAGCCTGCCCATAGAGCTCTGAGCTTATAGAGGCGTTTACATGAGAGGACGTTTGATAAATGAGAATGATATATATCTTCCATCTTTTTGCGTTTGTTCTTTAAACAGCTAGCTTGCTAATTTAGCAGAGCATGCCGCATTTATGTGCCGCTGAAATTTCCTTCTCATCTAATAGAAAAACATAAGCGCAAAAAAAGAAAATCCTTAAATAATTTCATTATGTGAGTGAGATTTTTCTTTTTAAAGATAGCTCTATATGGAACACATCGTAATTAACAAACATATGTGACATTATCATGCAATTATAAGCTAAAGTAAGTAATGCATTAAATAGACATACCTATGACACCAACGTTGGTTGTTGTTCTATTTAATGTGTGGAAATTGGCTTCATAAATTGCATAAACGATAGCATGAAATAATCGCTGTTTTAATGTGAGGCGAATGCAATTCGCATATGATCATCAAGATGTTGGCGGCGTTCAAGTCTCGTCGAGGGTGCATTTGATAGATGAACGAGATTAGCGGCGCGCTGAGTAGGTGCATTTGTTGGAGGCCCCCCCACTCGACGATGGTTCACCTCAAACGTTTCGATGTGCTCGTTATTCGCGCACCTTTCTGCTAAATGTGTTCGCTGTTCGTGTTTGTCGTATTACTACGAGAGCATCCATCCGGATGTGCACCTTCTCATCAATCTTTAAACGATAGCGCATCGCTTTCAATTCATACAACTCATCGCTTTTGTAGAATACAACCAGCTTGTTGAATGTAATGATCAGGCAATTCCTCCGTCTTAAAAAGTTAACCTTATAACGCTTCAGATATGTCGGATCGCTTTTTCTTTATAGTAAATTTTCTTAAGCGATGATGTTGTCCGTTACCCGTTCCTTTTTACGTTCTTCTGATCAGTGTCTCTTCATTTTTGCATATCTGTAATAAAGCTTTATAACTCCTAGGGTACTAAAGGGAGATTGTTCTGCTCGTAGAATTGAAGTCTCAGTTTAGAAATAAGCACCTCTACCTTATTTTCAGTGGTGTCTAATAGCGTCTGTGCCGTCTCATTTGTCGCAGCTTCCTTTCTGTCTTTCTTATTACTGTTTTTGTAAAGTATTTGTTGAATTTCGTATTATTTAAGTATGGAATGGAGCAAATAATCGTTAATAATTGCTTGCAATTTGAAATTTTCATTGCCACCGCACTATAGTGATCTGTTTCATTCGTTATACAGTACTGCCTGAGACCGCAGTACGCCTTCTTTGAGTTGGCTCTGAATAACGATGATCGCAGCTCACTAATATGCTTCATCGTTTAGGAGACGTTCATTGGTAGCATGAAACCTCTGAAGTTCGGCGTGAAACTGTTTCTGCATTATAGGAGAGAAATTGCTGCTAACGATGCTGGGGAGTTCTAACTTCCACTATAACAATGCAATATACTGCTGCGCTATAGACGCTGTAGGTGTTTGCTGCAAATTCTTGACTTAAATTGGTTAAGAGTGATGAGTCTGCCTTGTCACGTTGGTTATTGTTAGTGAAAAGTGACAGCAATAATGCCGATCTCATGCTATCGCCGTGTTGGAATGACTTGTCGTGTTGATAAAAGTTGTTAGCTTGTGAGGAATAGAGAGAGTTGTACGCCCTTCGAATGCGCCTCTGGTCGAGTGAAGGATGCTGATTTTGGGACGACGGTACGTGTGGGCAAGTAAATGTGCGCTGTTGTGATGAGTGTGGGTTGGTATGTAACAAAAGAAATTCGGGTCTGTCACATAAAGCAGGAGTGGCGAGTGCAGCACGAGGTGCCGCTGAGTGTATCGACCCTCGTACACCATACCTCTGCTCTCCCCCCTCTCGTTGCGATTCGACGTTGGCACTATTCTCTGCCCACACCTTATGCCAACTGGGAGTGATGACTTTCAGTCTTCACCCCACCCCCACTTGCTTATTCATTTCATTACGTTTGGACTTGCTTTCAACTGATTCTTGTCAGTCAGAAATGTTTGTGAATTGTGACATTTTCCACCAGGTTCACTGGATCCTGAGAGGTTTTGCCGTGTTCACTGTGAAGCTAGAGACGGCCACGATCACGCTTGGATAGTTTTTTACTAACAAATCCCACCAAAACGACAACTGTTTAGTATTGATGGCGTAACTTTTTTTATCGTCTCATCTCGAACCGGCTATATAAAAAAGAACAGATTAAATGCTTTCACTATTGAGAAATCATTTTGCAAGCGCTGACGCGTTTAATTGAGTATTAAAAATTAGTCGCATTTGCAGGTAATGGGGACATAAGATGGAAGGGAGAACGAAGTGATATACCCTTCTTTCTTTGAAATTTCTCACTTTGTGCTTTTAAAGCATTTGGAGCATTTCCTCTCGGAATGAGAACAAACTTGTATGAAAGGCAGTAAATAGAGAAGGGCCAATGGCTATCTTCCATCAAAACTGTATGCGGATATTGGAGGTTATCCAGAGATCTTAAAAAAGAAGCTTAAGCTGCATTTCACGTGGCTTGCATCTTCTGTCTCCATTGAGAGCATCTGTCTGCTTTTCTTGGGATATTCGATTCGTTTTGTGAGACATCTTCCATGCGTCTTTGATACGCATTTATTGCTGTCAAATAACATTCTAATTTATATTCTTTAATTGTTGCGCTTCGATTGTTCAGAATCTCATTTATAGACCAGCGGAACAAGGTTGTGCAGAGCAATTTTATTGCCTTGACTTTAATTTTTCTCTGCGAAAGCTGAACACTTGCAAAGTTTTCACAAAACTTAGTGAAGGATTTTAAACCTGCGGCCATATGTCGATTGATCACTGGATAGCATTGATGCTGCATTATAGTAGTATAGGTTTAGTCGTATTTGTGTGCTTTTGTGTGCTCTCCAGCTTTAAAGAGCAATTGTTGAGGTGATTTGCTGCGTAACTCAACGACAAAGAATGCACGCTGAAGCAATTCTATCAAGATGTGCGTTTATGCATCCACACTCATTGGTGATATGTGAACATGGAAACTAAGCACACTTCGACGAACTATCTAGAGATCGCTGACTTTCAACGAATTCATTTGAAGGTTCAAAAACAGACTTTTGAGCAACCGGTTCTCAGATATTCTACACCATATCCATCGAAATATTTCGGCATTTGTTGTACACGAACGTTCGCTTTATCGGTATCCATGGTATAGAAAAAGGCCTCTTGACTTACTAAGCTCATTTTATATTTGACAAGTTTTTAATCTTTTTCTGGTATGAGGCACGTCAGAGGGTGGTCAAGAAATAGAAACCAGCAAGTGAAGCACAAATGGAGTTTTTTTTTAAACGTAATAGCAATGGGAATCAGAAGTCGAATGGTGTAGGCAGGTTGCTGTGAGGCGAATAGGGATTGATCACGTTGCATATTGTATAGTGTGTTTCGTTGTTGGTGAACTGCTGCACATTGGTCATCTCATTTCAAATATTTATATTCTGCTGCAGCAATAATTCATTAAAAGTGCTTCTGCTCATCATTGAACACATTCTTTCATAGCATTTTTGTTACTGAATGCACACTGTTTTGCATATATTCACTTAATATTCCCATAACGGAACATTCAATTTCAATATAAAACTCTTTAATAATCCGAATTACCCGTTGGATTTGTTTTTTGCCAAGAAATCTAAGTCGTGGTAGTTTCGAAAGAAATTACTGAAAGTCAGCGTTCGGAATTTCGCCGGAAGTCGTAAGCTGGACTGTGTTTTTAGGCTTATCGATTGGCACTTGCTGCACATTATAATTTTTGCTCATTGATCTATGGCTTCTGAAGTGATTAGGCACTGTTGATGAAAGTTTTATTGTAAATATGTTATAGAAGCATAGAGCTTCAAGAAATGAGCACAATTGTTTAAAGCAATCATATTTCGACTATATAAGCGACAGTGTCGTCGTCAAAAACGAGCGAATTGTAAAGATATGATCGGATGATAGCAGTAGATAAGAAATTTACTGGAATTTTTTTTTCTAGAGATGCTTCGATTTCGATGAGATAACAAATGGGTCGGCAATGCGTATGCATGAAATTTATTTGGCATTATTTTCAAGGGTACGTGCAATATTTTGATTTTACTTTGCCGTTGTGGTCGCAATTGTCTATAAATCGACGTTGTATCCTTTTGCAAATTATACACCATTCTCGAACTACGAATGAGTTGAAACGAATTCCAGCATTGTTAGATTGCTCTCATTAGTGCATTTTCTATCTTTACTAGCAATTATTTCTTGTCGTTGATGAAGGAATTGCCTCATTGGTTTGTAAGGTGCTATGATACTGAAGGAGGATCCTAATCCACTTCAAAAAAAATATAAGATTTATGATGATGTGACTAAGTTGGACAATTTCAGCATCGGCTTTCCGTCTAATAATGAACGATTAAATTTCTGTTTCCAACGTTCTTAAAATCTGTGCGCCGTTTTGTTGGCTTGCCTTTACTACCGAATTATTGCTACTCGTCGTACGTATTCCAATAGCACCTGTTATTCGTTGAGGGATTCGCTTGTACCAAAGCGTCATTTAAGCTTGTGCCTCATCCGGCTCTACGATTCGTGATCTTAACTAATATCCACAAAGTGGAGATGTATAAAATGAAACGTCAAGTTAAATTTTTGACAGCCGATATTGCAATAATTAGATTGATAGGTATATTTTAACGTTCACTCGCATCGTTTTAAGATGGCCTAAATAAGACTACATATTTCTACATCAAGCGATTCTGTGGAACTCTAATACATTTGATATGCAAATGTCATATTATTATTTCATCCATATTTTCCTTGCTTGTCACTTAAATTTATACTCAGTGATATACTCAGTGAATACTCACCTATATCTTTGCGATTGAGGTTATCTATCGTGTTGATTTTTCTATGACATTGCATTATCTTAATTGTTTATGTCTTTACGATCGTCATGATTTGCTACGTTACACTTCCTTATGCTGTGTTCCTCAAAAAAAAAAGATAAGTTTTTCAATTTTCAAGGCGCTAATTGCTCGAACGGAAAAGGTGGAGCGTTTCGTTAACGCTCTTCGGCTTCTCATTTGTCTTCAGGCAATCTAACAGCACTAATAGGAGGTAAGTAGATTTCTTATTCTAAAACGAATGAGCTAAACTATGTGTAGTTTCTATAGCTCCTATCATTTTTTATGCAGGTTGAATCTGCCGAACAGCCTTACATCCTTTGCGCACATATCTGCTGCCGCAGTATCTCTTATTGTCGTAGCGAGCGGCAGAACTGGACCATCAATTGGGTTTTTTTTAACCATGAAGCGTTTTCCCTTACAAGTTTAGTGTTCGATACATATACGTAGAGGCGACCAATGCAATGCGGATAGGATTTGTTGCGGTTTTCAAAAATTCACTCCGTTGCCACACCAACTTCATCCATGGCTTTACCAAAAGGAGACTTCATAACGCTGATTTGTCTTCAGAATACGTCCATTGTCAAAGGTCAAGCTATGCCTTTATCAATTTTTGCCATCGATGCATGCTTGATATCGAAGCGTTTCAAAGAATTGCTTTGAATTGAAGCAGTGAGTAAAAAAAAGGGATCACTGGTTGTTTTATTGAGCGACGAGCAACGTTGGCAAAAACCAATTCCAAAATGGTCACTTGCTTGTGAAATTTTCAAGTTTTCTCATTTTTTGCTTCGTATATATGATCCCAAATTTCTTTTTGCGTTATCTCATTATGACGAATTGAGTGCACTATATTCATAGGAATCAATCTTATCGCTTTTTTAACAAATTTATTCGCCCATTCAAAGGATATTTTTTCGTCTATCTAATATAATAATGTAGGGAAATAAGTATAGGTTTGACAACACTTAAAAGTTTTTATTCCCTAGGTGGTCTTACATGGATACCGGCTTAGGCGTTTTGCACACTGCCAATGCCTTTAAAGAACTGAATAGTTGACTGCTGCGTAGGTTTGGCCAAATTTATAACGGCTTTGGTACTAGTGAACTTTTCAGGTTACCCGTGAAATCGAACATCACCTTCAACACCATTCAACGACGTTGCGGCTTCTTCAGGCCTTATGCGTAATATGGGCGAGCAGAAAATGGAAAACGTTGGTTGTTGCTCTTTTTTTCGTGAACGTTGTGAGTGTGCTGTGCAAGCGCATCCATTTGCGTGTTGCGTGTTTCATAAATGTCGTTCGTATACGTTGAGGTGGGCATGCGCAAGTATGAGCTTATCGTTGAAGGCCTTGCTTGCTTTGTTTTTATTGCTTTCAGTGGGCTTATAATGGTGAGGCGCATCGATTGTGTCTGCCTCTGCATTACAGCTGTCGAGATGTTAGGGCGTTTCCTGAGGAAGCTTCTGTGGGGCGCTGGCCTTTGCATGTATGTCTATTTGAACTGTTGCATTGTTCGGGTTTCTCATTTATAATTACCACAACATAACTCAACGTATTTTCTTAATGCACTTTCGCTATGTAAAAATAGTAGTTTCTTGATTGACTCGTTCGAAGGTGGAGATTACGTTGTCCCCATTTTCATTCAACTATTGCTAACTTTGAGATGTCTCTTTCGGTGCACTCTTTACTTTTAACTTCTCGCCTATAACTGAATAACGTTCTTCTTCCTTATTTCTCAAAAAGCATCCTTACGTTCACTAGCTCCATTTCGCTCATTTGGGGACAGCAAAGCAAGATTAGGAGGCCACCAGCATAAAAAGATTGTCACAGTTGTTCATGGAATTGCATCCCATGAATGCGCTTACAAATATTCTGAGGCAATATAGGAAAAAAGCTTGTATGGACAGGTATAGTATGGAAGAATGCTGAGAACAATGAGAGAAGAAAGTTTTACTCGAATTATTCGTTAGGGATGTTTTATGGCGAATCGGTCATAGTTTGAGGCAGCAGCACATGATCTGTCAGTAAGTGAAGAAAGAAGAAAGGAGATATGCTTTGAATTAGTTTTCCTGAAGCGTATAGGAGCCGTGCTGGGAAAAAAGAGCTCTCCTTCCAGTGCAAACTTTGACACCTGTTTTGGTGGCCTTTTGGAGGGAGAGTGCTGAAGAGTATGGCGTCGTCGTTCCATATGGTCGTTTTGGAGCGGAAGTGATATTCGAATGAGGTTTATTTTGCAGGGCCATGCTGCCTCATCTCGTACTCTCACGCCGAGTTCACCGCATGCCACAACACAACACGACTCCACCTCTGCTTCCTCGAACGCAAGTAACGGTAAGCGCTCGCCGCTGCAATGCACTTTCCTCTCTTCTCACTCATCCAACAAGCATAAACGCACGTTGCTGTCGCTGTCTCATCCTTTAATCGGCTGTCCATCCCGGCTGTCACGCTACTTCAATTGCATATGCTCGACTTCTCTTTCTATAGACTAAAAAAGTCGAATGCTGCTTTGCCCAGATTCATAACGCCAACTTTGTGGAGAGTGGAGCAGAATCAGAAATATGACTCTGAAAGTTCTTTCGTCTGAAGATGAAATTTTCAGAGTTGTAAAACGAGCGAAAGCAAAAAAATTGTTTCCGAGAACACGTTAGGAAATAGTCGTTATTTGCCTAACTATAATAACGTAGTTCACATCGCACTATTCACATCTGGAGATGTGCTACTACTGACTAGCTGTAGTCGCTCTCCCACACAGAGTGCGTCCCACTAGGCACTCAGGATGAAATAGACAGTTAGTTCTCAGGATACATTTCAACAAGTGCAACATCTCTTTCAAACACTGCTGGCACTGACACACAAGTTATAACAAACGCTGAAGAGGACGCGTTTAGACTGGTGCACTAAATTGTTGTACTTCCTGATTTACGGTAGCTGTCTGTTCACTACTCAGAATTGTTATTTTCTGTATTCTTTGCTTAGGCGCAGCTTCACTCTTGACTCTGAATGATTATCTGACGGCATTTAAAAGAATCTATGCAGAACAATTGCTACGAGTCGCTGAAAAAGCACCATAATTTCCATGATGCAGTTGTATTTCACTTTGAAAATGCACTGATGCAATACCTCTCCAATGGGTAAAGTGAGTATAGCTTCAATGCATTACCATTCGCCTAACCACTTTATTAGAATCTTACTGCTTTCTCGGTTTTTGAGGGCAACGATCACTGAATATTGTTGATTCAACTGGATATTTAATCGAAGTGTTGGTTTTTATAGCTTGAATCGCGGATTTTCCCCTTAATTTAGTTGCTGTTGATTGTCAGCGTTAATTTCGAAATGCTGTTCATTGGCACTACTGTTGTGCTATTGTGTAAATGACCCACCCACAAAGTTTATCGTCAATTTCAATCTCGAGGATGCATGATGTCATCGGCAACAAGTTCAGGTCGTAACGGTGGCAAGACGCAATATACCTATGAATATTTGTCGCAATTGCTCAAGGACAAAAAGCAGCTCGAAGCGTTTCCTAACGTGTTCCATCACCTAGAACGATTGGCCGATGAAGGTGCGTCTTCACTCAATTATTCCACATTTTACTGCTAGGTGTTATTTCAATTTCTTTGTATTTTCTTATCATACAAAAAGTTTTATGATCAGAATTGGAGATTAGAGAGCATTTTATAGTGCTAACAATAAATGTAAAAGAGCATCGTTATACGAAGCTATGAGAGCAGCTTGAACTCTTGCCTGCTATCGATTGGGCGTTCACGCTTATTAACAATTACATTCTCCTTTTAATTATATTCTGATACAATGGGGGTTTGGTTAAGAAATGTTCCTCTCACCCTTCTTCCAATTCTTTCATTTCTTCATAGATTGGGCAAGCTCTACGACGGCAGCAGAACTGGAAAATTGAGTGTCCTATGAAGTGTTGTAGAAAAATGTTCAAGTATTGGAAGTTGTCACTAGCATCGCTCGCATTGACTTATGCAAATAGAGAGAAAAAAAAAATGTGAGTGAGGAAATGCGGCATGAACAAGTCAAATTACATACATTTAGATTACAAAAACTGTGAAGCAGTGATTAATTTCAGCAAGAATTCTATTCGATCCTCCAGTTTATAAGTTTTTTGGCCTGGAGAAAGTGCTCGCAGTGGTCACTCTGAAAGCATTGGTCACAAAGCGTTGAAAATTTCGTTCTCTAAGGCGTTAAAATGTTTAAAATTAATTCTGCAAAATTCATTTCTTGGCGACGTTGTCTGCCCACTCACTGATATATTCATATGGGCCATCCTTTACATCTCATATAAAACACGCTATATTTTTCGAAAATAACACAAGGAATATTCTCTGCATTCCGATGATTTCATTGAATATATTGAAATGTTGTGTTTAAATTGTTCGGAGGATATTTTAGTAAGCGAGTTGATCATGAAATCGTACCCATTGGCTGGAATGATTGCAAAATTGAGATATTTGCTTTGGATTTTATTGCAGTAATGGCTCTCATCTGTATTTTTTGCTGTAATTGAGTAAAATTCGAAGTCCTACGCAAAAAATTTTCGAAGCCGGCTGGTGAGGGGAATTTTGACTTTAAACTTTGCCACTAAGCTGGTGAAAAATTTGACTTTAACTTCAACTTTGCCAAACACTTTGCAAATACGCCTCTGCTTTATGTTTATATTTGCAAATGGGTGTTTTGTTCGTATGCTGTTTTCTCTACAGTTGCGACGAGATGATTAGGAAAAATGCTGGACAGGCTTCTTTCATCACCGGTTTATGTAAGAGGTGATTCGGTATTGATGATGTTGAAATAACACGCTGACCGCAGTAGAGGATATTCTTCTTTCAGAGATCAGCAAAGTGCGTGTTTCGTTGTTCCAGTTTGAGTTTGCCAAAGATGCAATGTCGAATCTACCAGAGCCGGAAGGCGAGGTCACCACAATGACTGAGAAGATTTTTGTTCCGGTCAAAGAGCATCCCGATGTGAGCAATATTTGCATATTCCAGCCTACGTATTAGTGATTATTTTTAAGGATGCATGGTTGATGTGCCTGTTTAATAGTCGATCTGTTTTGAGTTGCGGCGGTTGCATCTTTTCATTGCTTATAATCTTGGCTGGAACACCTTACAGGTTAAATGCCAATAGAATTGAAACGGAAGGCAGATG
Source organism: Baylisascaris procyonis (assembly GCA_037389465.1). Classification (NCBI taxonomy): domain Eukaryota; kingdom Metazoa; phylum Nematoda; class Chromadorea; order Rhabditida; family Ascarididae; genus Baylisascaris; species Baylisascaris procyonis. Next base: position 627,486 of record JAZARR010000105.1, read on the forward strand.
CTTTCAATATATCGAACATAGTGAACTATGGGCACAATTCACACTTAATGTGGCTACGTTGTAATTCGGTGCACTGTTATTTGTCTTGACGCATTCTTGTGCTATACATAAACGATGCCACAAAGGGTCTAGCAAATAGTGTAGTAATAGCCGCTTACCACCACATAAAGGCAGATAACGCATTGTTCGTTCATGAGTATGTGGTGATATATTCACCCCACTTATCGTCTTTCTTGCGTTTTTCTTTGTTTAAAGTTTCCTATCGAAGTTGTCAATGCCATTACCGCAAAAAGAGTTGAGTGACTAACAATGTTTAACTTGTGGTTCTAAAATATGAGAAAAGAAGGCAAATTTTTAAAGTTGATTATATCAATATGAACAGTGCTCAATTTCAGTATAACTTCGTTGGAAGGATACTCGGTCCACGTGGTATGACAGCGAAACAATTGGAACAAGAAACGGGTTGTAAAATAATGGTACGAGGAAAGGGTTCGATGCGCGATAAAGCGAAAGTATGTTGTAACAATTCTGTAAAATTTGAGAGACTATTTGCCATGCAGAATTTGATCACATTTTCAGTGTTATTTATTGCGTTGTTTTCGATTCTTAGGATTGATGGCGTCAGCATGAAGAGAACAAACTTCACCACCAACTTCTACAAAATCTTTTTTTTTGTCATTGTTCGTTAATTGATGCACATTTCTTTTTAAGGGTTCATTTTAAATTTTAATAATAATTTTCGATGAGTAAGGCTGCTAGAGAGTGTTGCATCATACGATAGTTAGTGACAGCGGCTGTTATTGTTGGAGCTAGTTACAAAAAGAGAGTTTCTTTGCTACAGGAAGAGGCGAATAGAGGCAAACCGAATTGGGAACATCTCTCAGAAGATTTGCATGTCTTGATACAGTGTGAGGATGCTCCGAATCGTGCAGTTCTGAAGCTGAAGCGTGCAGCCGCTGAGGTCAGGAAGCTGCTCGTGCCATCAGTATGTCTTTTTTCTTCTCCAACTTGTTGTTTGCGACTCCTTTTTTTGTCATCAGATTATTGAAAATGAGTATGCACAAGGGAGGAATATTCGTTGTATGTTTCAAAAAGCGGCAGTCATTTTTAATGTTGCTTTCAAGTTAGGTATATTGTTTCGAATTTAGGAATATGCATCTTCAGCTAAGGTTAAACATTTTTTTTTCTCTGGAAACGAGCACTATGTTGTATGTGATCACCGTTTACCTTGAAAAGCGTTCCGTTGACAGAACACTCCGTGAATATGATTAAGATGTAGCGATGCTTAGAAATAAGGATGCTTTAATAGTGGGGTTAACGTTTTTGAAGTATTTTTGATTTGAACCACGGATTTTATACTTCAAGGTCTTACGACATTAGTTTTTATTCATAATAGCCTAGCGAGAGTATTCTACTAGAAAAATATTGAAAGAAGAAAATTCAGTCCGATGATGACGAGCTGAAGCGAAAGCAATTGATGGAGTTGGCCATCATAAACGGTACTTATCGTTCGGGGAGTACAACTCAAACAAGCGCTGCGCAAGCCGCAGCGGTGGCAAGTAAAACTTCATTGGCGGCTTTGCAGGCAAGGCTTATCGCTCCAATGCCTCTCGCCGCCACACAGGTCAATTTCTTCGGGCACAGTATTAAATAAGAGCATCACTACTTTTCTACTAGCACTCAATCATCTCTTGTTCCAGTCTTGCCTTTAAATCTTTTTTATTAGTGAATTGTTTTACAAAATACAATGGCACCCTCATTTTCTGGGATTTTCATTGCCTTATATCAAGTTGTATTTACATTATGAAAAGGCTGAAATTATGGGTTTTCGTTTGTTTTTTTTTTTTAATCGTGAAAACTCATGTGCTTTTGATCACTCATATAGACAGAAGAGATAAAGAGAAGGTGGAGAGTTAGTTCGACTTCATTCAACTCATCCAATTCAACTTTGTTTTTCAGCCAGCGAGTTTACGTTCTCCGACTTTGGCTGGTGCGCCTATAATTCTTTCACCGTCACGAGGTGCTGCCGGCGGTCAGACGGCTGCAAACGCTGCAGCAGCTGCTGCATTGGCGGCACAGTTGCAAGCTGTAGCTAACCAACAGCAACAAAACGCGGCCGCAGCCGCGTTTACACAGCAAGCTGCAGCAGCAGCCGCTGCGGCACCTGCTGCCGTAGCGGCTGGCATACCTGCGCATTTATTGCAACCTCAGACGCTTACTCAAGGCGATTATGGACAGCTATACATCAAGTACGTTCTTTTACTTTTAATAGCAGCAAGATTGCAGATGATTGTACTTTTTTATTTGAGCCCTATGGTATTTGCGGCTTCTGTGTGGTACGTTGTGACCAATCTCATCTGAGCTAGTGGCGTACCAGAAAAGAGCTTCCGGATTGCAGTGATGGATTGCTATTAAAAATGTATACGATGTTTGGTCACTGTCGTTGGATCAAAGAGCATTCCGTATATTCTATCAGTAACACAAATCTAAGATTATTCTTTTGGAAGGTAAAAGTAATAAGTTTTGAAAGTAGAATAAGACTCTCATCGCTTATTGCTTCTACATTTTGCATTTATTTCAAAATATTCATCTTAAAAGGCGAAACAATGAAAATCACTTTGTAATAGCGATGTGTCGTCTCATATACAGTAAAGCGGTGTTAGTTTAAGCTCTATTCCATACGATCCGACCGGTGCGACGTATGCGGTACCGGTGAGCAGTGCCGCTGCGGCAACATTTCAAGCGCAACAACAGCAGTACGCTGCAGCGGCAGCAGCCGCAATGCTCGGTGCAACGCCTTACATCGGCGATTACTCAACGGTGGACCTCTCGCATGCCGGTCAGTTACTTGTTAGGCACTGAGCTCGTCTGACGATCCTATTCACCTCACTTGGTTCATTTCTTGGCTCGAATCGGTTCTACGAGCTAACTGTTCCTGACGAGGCATTTGCCTCTTGGCCTGTAGGTAGACATTGAATTAAGAGTTTTCAGCAGCAGTGCCATGATGCTTGCGTAGATTGTGGATTTCGCATCGCAAATATGTCTGTGGGCTGTATCCAGTCTGAAAGTGAATTTCGTGTTTTCATGGTCGTTTATTTCACGGGTTAGTGCAAGGAAAAATACACCTACAGTTTGATCGTAAAGTTTTGCTACCAGCCATATATTGAGCGCGGAATTAAGATTTATTCAGCTACCGACCGGCTGTTCTTTTATCCTTATATTAAGATAGATACGTCAATGACGTATTTTTAAAAAAAGTTTTGAGAAAATTTCAGAAGTGCATGCTTTTTTTTGAATTTAGAGGCATGCAATATGTTGTCGTTTTGAAACTATTTTTGATACGATTGAAGAAAAGGAAACGAAATTTCGCTTTTAGTATGCTTCTATGAGGAATTGAGGCTTCTTACATCGATTATATATAGTAGTGATGTCGAGAGCTTTTAACGTCAATGTCTACATATTTGCTCTGCAACGAAGTTAATTACTGGTAGTTTTATAAGGCAAAATTTAGCACAAAAAAAGATTTTTAAAAACGAGTGCCAAACTTTTTCGATTATTTGACGTTTCGATTAGCAGATTTGAAATCGATAAAATTTTCGGGCAGCAAAAAAGCGCTCTTTTTATTCATCAAATGCTTTGCATGAAAATAAGGCATTATTGGTTATATTATTATGCAAAGAACACATAAACGTCGATGTTGAAAATTTATCGATTTGGTCACTGATAACGTATGACCATTTGGGATGCTTATTATTGCACTATATCTATACAAGCGTTCCATGCTTGCGTAGCAGTTTTAAACGGCGAGCGCTTTTTTCCTCATTTATTGTGGCGTCGACTTTTTCTTGTGGAAATTAGAATCATTTCACACGTCAACGATAGAAAATGAATATTACGATTCCGCAATTATTTTTTTTTCATATGCAGCTTGTACATTCATGAATGATCTTCTTGTTCTTCTAAGTTGGGCTGTGAGCTTTGAAAAATTTCGCCTCATCAATATGTTTGCCTAGAATGGTGTTTAAACCATTGCTTTCACCTTTCTTAGGGTAAATCCGCAGTCGAAATTGTGAGTAATTAATGGTTCATATTCTACACTCTTTTTATAAAACGTTGCTTTTCATTTTAGAGTTTTGTGAAGTAAATTTTGGCGCTGTTTTTTTTGCGCTAGAAATTAACTTAATATTTCTGTCTGTTGAGGTACAGTTTTTGAGGTATATTTTGCGCTGTTTTTTTCCTCATTGCTTTCACCTGTAATGCATTCGCTTTTTCGTCTTTCATAATTCTCATCGGTGATTTTCGCATCTCTTCTATATCGGAATTATTCAAAAAGTCGCAGTAGTATTCTTCGATGAGATGGATTGTGCTCTAAAAAGTGTACTATGTTTTGGCAACGCAGAATCCCTTCATAAATCAATAAAAACATACCCTGACTTCATCATCGAGGCAATAAATGTGATAAGTCAACATTTCTGGTGACCAGTGAAAACTTTTTCAGCAACATTTGTGAATCCGCGACCTTTCGCTCACAGGGCGAATGATATCTCTGAGATTTCGCGGGCGCTTTCATTGATCTATACCAACTTCCTAAAGTATAATGAACAGTGTTGGCATCTGCGTTAACTCAGCGGTAGAACATAAGCCCAATAGGAGGAAGGATACAGGCTTGTACCTATCTGCAGAAATCGTTTTCATTAGTTATCAGAAACGATGATTCTCTGCTGAATCTGAGTCACGCCTAAAATCCTGGTTGTAACACAGAACATTGACCGCATATTATTAAACTTAAATTGTACTAGAAATGCCGACAGCTTTGTTTCGATGAGATTCATCAACTATCTTTTCCCTTCAACTGTTCCAGAAGTGGGACTTCTGTTGCAATTTCGAACCGCTTACAATTAAGCAATATTTTTTTAAAGAAGCATTTTCTCTTTCATTTTCTAAAGCAAATGAGTTTTGCCTTCACATCGAATGAGGAGTGTTGGAAACAGTTTTTTTTTTTCACATCGGCTTGTAGCATGTCCCTCCTCCCTCCTTTTTCCAGCAAGCACAATTTACTGGCAGTGAGAATTAGCTTATAATTTTTGGGGAATGGAGTTAAGTGACGCTGTGTAAATTCATTTATTTTGAGGAGCTCTCTGCTTTGTTCTTTGCTGTAATTCAATGACAGGCGAAAAAGCTTTTGATTTTTTGAAAGATTTCACTGTTGTTGTTTTTCAGTTATTCAGTGGCAATTTTATTCTCGTTGCGCTTTGTATTTTTGGGTTTCGCTTTTGAATTGAAATGCTAATATATAGTTTATTATTGAAGAGCAGTTGAGGAGGAAGCAGACGAGAGTGATGTAGAAATTGGCATTCAGAAGCGATACCTTTATGAGTTGTTGTTGTAGTCTTGCTTTTGGTACACCTGTGCAGGATATTTCAACCTGGGCTACTATCATAGCGCAACAAGTGCACTTAGCTGTGCAGTATGATCTGAATATGGCATTGTTTACCTAGATTCGAAATACTCTGCAAAGCGGGGCGCTGCCATTTTTGGTGTTTGTTTGGTGAAAAAAGCTAGAAGGGGGGTTTTTAGCCCAGGCGAACAGTCGTGGCCACTTGTCCAATGAAGTTGTAGGTAGCCTTGAGGTTTATGTTTGTATCTGCGCACATATGTGGATGTGTATGTGCATGTCCATGTGTCTATGAGTATGTGCGCTATTGTATGTGTCTGTATGGGTGTCCATGTGTCTGTGCGTGTTCCTATGTCTGTGTATTTGCGTATGTATATGCGTATGCTTAAATCCACTGTGGTCTCACATTCTATGATGAATTCTGTTGCTCTTGCTGTACTTGCCAAATTCCCAATCCATTGTTTCTCATAGGAGTGCTTCTTTCGTGTATTGTGCACCTTCGAATGTTTATATGTAGTGATATTTTCTAAAGCAATTCATCTCTGTGATATTACTAAGCGCATTCCTCTCTGATCTCTTCGACAAGAGCGCTTACTCTTTGTGGTATATGCATATTGCCTTATTACATTCCCGATCGTTTTTCCTAGTTTCATTTATCTCCTTCTCTCCTTGTTCTTAAATATTGTATTTTTTGTTCAGATACATTCGCTTTAATGGCTTTTCCAACCAAAACAAATTGTTTTATTTTTTTTTTTTGGCGCATTAGATTTACGATATGATGATTGACTGTCCCTATATATTTCAATTCTTCCTCTACCGCTGATTTCTTTTTCTTGATGTTTCCTGGCAATTTTCATCTTTAATGTTTTTCATCGCTATTAAAATGACACTAATTCATCGCTTCGCCGCGATGTGATGATCAATGAATGCTTTATACATCATGTCCTCTATAGCTGAGAGTAGGAAAATCTAGAAAAACGAAAAAAAAAGGTTGGTTGGATTTGCATCATTTAAGTTTTATTTGCAAGATGTAAATATGAACTTAATGATGGAGTATTGTTTTATGTAGCGAAATGTTGTGTATTCCATTAATAAATCGAATGGGCAGCATTGAGCCGTAAACGCGAACGCACTGACTCTGTATTGGTGTAGCGTTGATTAGTAGCAGAGCAGTGCGCTAGCTTCATCAGAGTACGTTTAGAAGTATAAAGGCTTGCATTTTTTGCATTACTAATATTGTTTTCATTTCCGTTTAAGCGATAGTGAATTTTTTAGAATGCATTTTTGAACGTAATTTCATAGCGCATAAATATAGTACAATTTATAGCTGCATTTAGAGTTGAAAATAGCACAAAATGAGTATAGGTGGTCGATTTTATTGTTTAGTCACAAGTAAGTGTGTGCAATTGTTGACGTTGGGGATTTGTTTAGCTTAGCGATACTTCTTTGGAGGACCCCTAACTGCTAATAGTTTAAAACTCATTCCATTGTTTATATCTGCAAATGTGGATTTTTCCTCCTTTTTTTCGCAGTCCATTGGTGACTTCATTTCCTTTTTTTGGCTAAGAAGAGGGAAACGGAATAGTTTTGATATCGTTTATGACAATGTATTATTTGTACGTTAGGCGATAAGTGGGTCGATTGGAAGAGATGACGGATCTCGCACAAATGGATACGTTGAAGATTGTGCGCCCCCAACAAAACTGAGATTCGGGTGAATTCGGTAAGATAAACGATTCGAATTTTATTTCACTTTGGGCTGCAAATAACCGCATTCAACACTACACGCAATTCTTACAGCACATTTTCTGGTAACGGTAATAATATCAATGAATAATAATAATAATAATAGTAATAATAATAATAATAATAGTAATAATAATAATAATATTAATATTAATATTAATATTAATAGTGGTGACAATAATAATAATTAATAATAGCATTGATATTAATAGTTGTGGTGATCAATCATTACTATATGAGTTACGATAATCATGGTATTAATGGTGTTATCAGTTGGAGTACTCACATTAGTAGTTGTTTTGGTTGTGTATGCGTTGTTTTTTTTTTCTTTTTTTGAATCTTTTTTTAACATAAACGCTTAGTTATTCTACCTGTCGTAATGGGATTACTAAGCGATAGTATTGGTTGGGTGTTCGTTTGAGATACGACATTACTGGGGAATGAGACACGTCATATGGTTATGGGTGGATTGGTGATGATTTGAAGTTGAGCAGCGTCGACGGCGTAACAACGACGATTCACGTCGGCAGTCTCGGCCTACCTCAGGGTGGCGATATGCATATAGCGGCGGGGTTGTGTTCGCAGTCAGACAATGGCTACCGTTGATGTGACAGCCGCATTTGACTTCTCACCTTGCACTTGCTCATTTCTAGTTGCTCACTACGCATTAATTCCGTTATTGTTCAGGTATTTTGGTGGTCACTTAATCGGTAATTCGTCGGAACTTTGTTTTTTTTTCTTTGATAATCACACGTACAGTCCGTTCTTGTAACAGGCTGCTTGTTGGTTTGTTCATTGTACTTCAGTAATGACCAGTGTTTTTCATTTCACGTGTGCTCTAATATTCTCTCTCGTTCTCTTTATTGGTGGTCTCCTACTTCCGGAATTACTTCCGTTCGCGGTGTATCGCGCGTTCGTTTCGTTCTCGTCTGCCGCAAAACCGGATTTTGCTTCTCTTTTTTCCTCTCTCTGTCCATCCCTTCCCTTCTCTCTAACGCTTCTTTTGCGCATTTTCCCATTTTTTGTTTTATTTCACGCCCAACAGCCGTTCACTACATAAAAAATGCCGCATGGCTTAAGCACTACTGTCACCCCAAAGCAGTAAGAGATAATGATGTTAACAACTCACCATTACCGTATATCTTCAGCGAAGTGTATGAGCCTGGTTCATCACAGTTACTGTCAGTGTCGTGTTCGAAATTGGAGGAGAGAGATTTCGGGGCCAAAGTTCTCAACCTGTCGCCTATTGATATGAAAATTCTGACGATCTAGGCTTCTTTTGCTTTTTCACCCACCCAGAATCTCTATCCTGCAAAAAGACTTGCTAGAGGCTCCGTTTCATAGTTTCGTGAGTTTTGATTCTGGAGAGGCAATCATAAAACATTGTAGCGAATTGCCTGGAGTTGCCAAATACAAATAGTGAATTATGAAATGAACCCTATGGATGAAATTGTTGAGATTAAAAGCGCAATGCTATCACTCTTCCATCATATCTTTAAAATGCGGTAGGCTGGAAGGTCCAGCGGTAATATAAACGTGAAAGTTAATTGAACTGAAATAACAATCAGCGGGGGAATTTGTGCCAAACGCACTAGAGGCGTATTATAAAGTTGTGCTTTCAACTAATTGCTGCACTTGAACTATAACTCGATTGCTAATACGAATGTGGATTTGCGCTTTGAGCGATTTTTGATGGTCGCTGACCGTCGTACTCGCTTATTTGCAATCAATCCACCCGTTGGCCATTCACTTGTTTGGTTTCCGTAATATTGTGGTTTGCACTTCTGACTCATTAGTGCAGTTTGAGTAAAGATCCATCCTGCTATAACAAGTCATTCGCATTTGTGCTAATCGAAGTTTGTGAATTTTTGCTTTATCACATCACCGCGCATTATTCGCGAGAGGTGTATTTTCAGCGATGCGAGCCAAGCACATTATGTAGTACAGCACAGCTGTGCGCCGATTTGCAGTCATGCACTAATGTCTATAAATTACGCAACTTCAAAATCCCAAAGGCAAGTGCGGCAGTTTTCATAATGAGCAAGCTTCACAAGCCATTCTTTCTTAGGCATTGCTCAAGGCTGTTTTCATAAGTGTACATGCGTTGTTTGTTTTTAGTGCCAGCTAATTATATTTGGCCAACTTTTTTCATGTTGCAGGTACAAAAATTTTCATCGATTTTGGCCAGGATGAATTTTCCACCTTAAAACTTGAATTCCTTATATGTTTAGGAAAACCGACGCTTCATAGTTAGCGCTTAGAGTTAGCGCTCCATTTTTGTTTAGATCTGTTGCAGTTGGCTTGGCTTTAGTACAGGAAATCGGGCATTTCTGCTTAGCTTGCAAGCGTTTTTTTTTTTCAGGAATTGTAACACAGAAAGTTCCTCTTCCTTACTTTCAGCAGACTTCCTCGACCACCTGTCACCCTTTTTTGTCTACGAATTCCTCAATAAGTCAGTTTTACTCGAAGAAGGAAATATGAGCAGACAGGTTTTGATGCTTTAGAACGTGTCTCTCAGGAAGTTGAAAGTCCTGGTAAAGAATCGAAGATTTTTTTCTTTCCCTATATGGGGCTTTTTTTAAGCTGTTTTGAATATGCGAGTGGTAGTGATGGAATGTTTTTGTGCATTTCTGCTAATTTTCATCCGCATAGCACATTTTGGCTGTATCACCTCTTCAAGTATGTATGTACGTCTGTGCGTTTTCCGCCCAATAGCTTCAACGGTGGGCAGGCAGGCTGAAGTCTCTGCGTATAGTGTGTAGCATAAGCTGGCCTGTGCTACCACCTGTTTTATTGATCAATCGATTTCGAGAGGATTTATAAATAGTCGGGTGATGTGCACATTGGAGGATCGTCTCCCACGCCACATTCAGTTTGATTCGCTTATTTCGATGGGAATTATTAAGTGCTTAGAAATTTCCGTGCTCTTTGTGACCGCTCGCATTTTTATCTCACATCGTTTGAGTTGGAGAGAGACGAATTTTTTATAAATGATTTTTATGAGCGGTCGAGTTGATAGATGAAAGCAATACGTAGCGCATTATTTGTCGATAATTCATAGAAGTGGTTGCTAGGTGAAAGGAATGCAAAAAAAGTGCATATTATGCCAGCTCCTTTAGCACGCTTCTCCGCTTGTTCTAATTTACTGCATTTTGTCAAATAAATTTACATCGACCTTAATTTTGGGAATGAGAGGGAGAATAGGAAAGTAGTGGTTGGCTGCCACAAATTAAATTGCTGCTCGGATCGCATTGCCAGTCACAGGTAACAAATTAGCGCAGTACACCTTGATTCACCTTCTCAGGTGGCATCTCTTGTTGGAATTAATTGTGGAACACGTTCAGGCGCAATGCTGTGCAACCAGCGTCGTGTGCTGGGCCAGTCGAGGGAGCACCCTTATGCGTCCGGGAAAAGCTCTACTTCGTAGGCACAAACTTTACAAGGTCAGTCGTTTCATGTTGCTTTCTTTCCTACCTCTAAATATTATACTTTGACATAGAATATTGCACATATTTTTCCAATTTTTTTCTGCTTCAAAAGACCTTGTGCATTCTTCTTCGTCGAGGTGGTGGTCTTTTTAAAATTTTATTGTTTTATACAAATTTATTCAACTGACTTGATGCGATTATGCATCAACGACATGGTGGCTAGTTCCTTGCATTCATATTCTTGAAGTTTATTCGTTTCTGAAACGCCTAATCAATGGAAGAGAGAGTTTAATGTGAAAGGATATTTATAAGGATTTAGAAAATTACAATTATATAGGAGTGAATGAGATCTCAAGACGATATCTTTATATTATTGATCGGATAGAATTAGATTAGAGAGAACCTCCATTTTGGGTTGGTTTGAGAGTGTACGAGTTCATGTCCCATTATTTTTTTTTGTTTGCAGAAAAAAAAAAAAAAAGAATCTTTCTCATCTTTCTTCTATTTTCTATCGTTTTATCATCTTTACAGTGGTAATGATGTGATGCTAAAGATTACTTTTATTGCAGATCGTGCTCGAACAGGATTTTACATGAAGAGAGATTAATATTGTTGAATTATTGATTTTTATGAATTTCTACTATATTAATTGCACAGCTTACTTTACAGTTGGTAAATAGTGAGCGTGCATAATTTATATGTAACATCAATAAGCATAATTTATGGATTTGTTTTATAGAGCGGATCTATGAGATTATTCAGCTGTGTTTTGTGTGATTTTGCTTTCGTTTTTGTTTTTGTTTTTTTCTTTCTTGCGCTTATATACTTAAACGCGCATTCTTTAGGGTGCTCTGCTTAGCATTATACGCACATCTTCAGGTGAATATTGGAAATTGCGTTCAACTTTCAGAATCGCTCGTGTTATATTTATGGCAACTTGTAGTTGATTGTATCATCGATGAGAACAGTAAAAAATGGAGGGTTTCTATATTATAGATGACGAATGGGATGGAATTTCATGATGCTTTCTACCGGAGAGTATTATGAAGTTCCCTTCTCGTTCCTGCTCTCATAAGATTTTACGTTTTCTTCTCACATTCTTTAAAAAAGATACGCATCTCCAGCTAGAAATTTCAGTGGGTCCCGAGCAGAATTTGCAACAAATTATTATCCGCAACTTGTTTGACAGCCGATGATGCTATTAGTTTTTCTATGCGACGTTTTGTTTTCTTCGTCACGCGTTCAAGAGCAAAAAAAAAAAAAAGAGGAAGAAGAAATTGGCAACCCGTTCAGCTTTTAGTTGTTCAGGTTTTAGTTGTCATCTCCTTTCTTCGGTTGAAGCTAAACTTTTAGAAAGATGAATGAAGTTTGCAAGATATCAGAAAATGAAAAGTACTCAATAGTTAAACAAGTACGATGAAAGTACGTTATTGAGGAGGATAGAGAAGTGAAATCTTTTTTTTTTCAAATACAAGTATGTGACGTATTTACTCTGAGATGGTTGCAGGGCATCGTTGAATGCGCTATTAGGGCTATTGGCTAACGGCGTTGTTGTTCGCACTAGATCTGAGATTCTGAGTTGTCCAAGTCATAATTGAAATGTTGCAAATGCATATTCAGTTTTATTTCTTTCTTTTTTTTTTCCGTTTCTCCTTTTTTCATTTCACATTTGCTTCATGTTTCCGCCTTATTTTTTGCTTCATCTTCAATCGTTAATATGTTGTCTTTATTTTCTCTTTTTTTTCCTATTCTTATAGTTTTTCTAAGCGTTATGCATATCGATGGCTCTGATGTTTTACGTTCGCATATTTTTTTCAGTATGACTATAAACAAAGCATGTAAAATTATGCAGATTCAGGGATTTTTTTTTAAGTGGCTTAGTTGATTTCTCAATGATATCTATTGTTTTTTCGCTAATTTTTCGTATTTTTACGTCGATATTTTGTCCAGCGAAAAATTATTTATCTTCATAGAATCGTGAATACGGATTTTCTGCTAAAAAAATGCCACTGGCCGATTCGATGGTCTATATGTTCCTGAATGAGGGAATTAGTGTTTTTCTTTCGTTCGTCATGCAGAATTTATTTCCCGGCCATAATTGTGCTTATATTCATCGTTTCATTATCGCTGCGTTATTCAAGCTTTATATGTGGCCGTTTTTGGGAGGGAGGTTGGGAGAGGGGGGGGCAAGGGCAGAAGGAGGGGGGGAACTTTAGTTGTAAAATAGAATTTTGAAGATGCAAACTATATGCTGATTTTCATAGAGCTTTGTTGTTGTCAGCCTTGCGTGTGATGCCTTGCTGTCTATAAGTGAGTTCTTCCAGCTTGTCTCTGTGTGCATTTTGCGCACACATTTATGCTCACATTATCTACGTGCTGCTTCCCGTTTTTTCTTTTCTTTTGCTCGTTTCACCTCCAGACATCCGTGCCTTTGCATTGCTTCAACGCCTTATACTTACTACTTATTGTGTGTGTGTGGTGTTTGTGTTTGTTTGTTTGAGATGGCAATGACGACTTAGCTTATAACGTCAAGATTGTGGCGTTGCATTTGCTGGATGGGTGGTCGTCGCCTATTAGAGTTTAAAAGCCGAGGATATTTGTTGCACATCTGCTTGACAGTTTGTGCATCGGCATTATTTCACACACATTTTCATATTCTTATCGTTAGATGCATATTTTTATGCGCTAATTACTAATAATTTCAGTGTGGTTTACTGCAAAATTGAACACCGCATGGTCGTTGTGTTATCTAGAATGGGATGGCGAAATGTGCGCAATCGATTATGGCACAATGCAATAGCGGTAAAATGATTACCGATTTTATTGCTGTGTGCTATAATTGATGCACTCTCTTCATCTGTTCACATATGACCTTTTTTTTAATTCTTTAATTTACCTAAACTTGGCCTATGCATGCCGAATCTTTCACATTTCATTTACAGAAGGGTGTGGATCGGGTGATTTAAGCTTTTCTTTGACGAACCAATATTCAGACGTTTTCTTTCGTTATCCGTTCATATTGCAGTGAAACATCAAAGTAACTCAATTTTCAACTCACAAGAAATTCATTTTGAATATTTTCGAATTGTTTAGCACCTTCCCGCAGATAAATTTGTTAAGAACACTTTAAAGAACATTTCGCATCATGCGGTTGTTACGAGCAGTGGATAATGGCTTACACTTATGCAGAATGTGTTGTTCGCGCGATCATTGGGCAGCTGCTAAGCGATCCATAAATATGCATGTTGGTTATTGTTATAAGGCCGATAAGGCCGATGAAACCGCCAAACATGTAGAAGGAAATCAATAAACTTTCAAGCGTTCATTTACTTGCATTAGTTGGCATAAAAGTAAGTTTCACTTTTTTCGGTTAATTTTGAGGGCTTTTCTGTCGTTAGCAGCAACCTAATCGGCCTTGACACTTCAGATTTATGGTGCGTTTTTTTTTTCTGAAATTTTTATGTTCATCTGCCTTATTGTCTTCCATTTCGCATGAACAATAAATGATTATGTTGATTTTGTTTTAATTTCACCTATTATCACAGTAACTAATATACAATTGAGGCAGCGTCTTTCGTAACATGCAACAAACGTTTTTTAAGGCAGTTTTAGTTATATATGCTAAGCCTTTTACAAATCCCATTCGCGATGCCATTTCGATTGCCCATTTCCTTATACTGGAAATAGAGGTCATATTCTGGTTGCGTTTTGGATTTGAAATGGGATCTGGAACAGTTTCATGCCGCTTATACATACGATAATTGAATCGCATGAAAGTGTGCTCGTGCATTTTCTATATCTTACAACTGAGTCACACAATGTTTTCGACAACAGTATCTCTACCTAGCCCCAGTGAATAACTAAAAGGGCTAGAAAATTTGCGTGCTGTAGTGCTTCAACGCTCAGATGGAAGTTCTCGCGTACTTAAGTTAGATTCGAGATAGACGATAACGTTTTGAAATAAGGTAAATAATGCGTTTCATTGTTCCACACAAAATGAAGCTGAGGCGAGTAAGCGTTCGCCTTTCGAAGGCTTTTCTTTAAAGGTGATGTCGATTGACGCTTTCGTTCTCATATTCACATCCGCTCTTTTTCTTCTAAAACTTTCGTGTCATCTCACAAAATGGGTGAAATCACTAACAAATTGGAGTTGATCTTTAAAAAGTAACACATTGCCTCTGCATTAACAGCATAGTCAGTGGGAACGAGTTATTTACACACAAAACAACACTCACTACATTTGTTCGCCATTGTGCGATCCGTTTCATCGAGCAGATTTGTGCTTTTTAGTGAAGCGCTTTAGTTGTTTAGCCTTTGTGTATATCTCAACAAAGCGTTCACTGAGATTCACAACGCTGATTTGTGTATGCATAATCGAACATTTCAATTTATCACTTCACGGTCGAGTCTCTGCAATGAGAAGCTTATGAGCGAATGAGCAAATGACGCCTCGGGCGCGGGCTTCAATTGCCATGCGATCTGTCAATTTCGAAAAACGTGACATTTATGATAGAAATGTCACATATGCAAGTTCTTCTAGTATTATTTAAAATGCTTATTCGTTCGTTCCGCAAAACCAGAAGTGCTTCAGGAAAGAATTGATGACTAACGAGTAATGTTTCATTCAACAAAAAATGGCGAAAAATTTTGAGTGTAAAAGATCACAGACGATGCTAGCAAGCGGAAAGGCAATGGCAACCTAAATAGCTGTCACTGCAGGATTTAAATTGAACTCCGATGTGATGCATTGAGTAAGCTTCTATAATGAACAAAACGGATGCTTTGTTAAACTTCAGATGCGTTTCTTCACTGAAAAAAAAAAGCAATACTTAGCGCTACTGATTTGCTCATTATTATTGCTCATGTGTTTAATTGTAACAGTTTTAACTTTCATGTTCACATGAAAATTGTTTTTAACTTTTTAGAGCATCGAGAACGCCACCACTAATAGCTTCTGAGATGAAGCGATCATGTCAACGAGTGCTTTCAATCGTGCTCTATTTACTTACTTCGTATGCTGTGCTAACTAATTCGGTTTGCACGTGATGATACTGTATCGAAGCTAAGAATATCGATTGATCATTCCATGCCCTCAAGGTCACATTCATCCTTTGAGTGCCAGTATCACGGGTGTAAACTTCTATGCATTTATAAGTTGTGAAGCGTCTCTAAAACATCATATACGGGTAGCACAACGGTGTCAGTTTGCTTCTAAGCTATTTGCTGAAAGACGACACGACATAATGTGTTTTCATCGTATTTGTATGTTGCTGGAGAAGCTATGCATCAAAAAGCTATAGCTAAAGCTATCATGCGATACTAATAAAGCGCTTCTACTTGCTTGTGTTTATGGTGACATATTGTGTCATAGAGCTCAATACTAAAAATGGCAACCTTGCCGCTCCACACGTTGATCAAAATTTTCGTTCTGGAAGCATATATATGCACGTTTCATAAAAGCGAAAAAAAAAATGCATTTTGTCAACTTCAACGAATCTAAAACACTTAGTTCCTTCAATTTCCGATTAATTCAAGAAAACTGATCAGTGTGTCACCGGAAGAATTACACAAAATACCTCTATTGTAGGTTGTAACCTCTGTTTTACGCATTCATGCAAATGTTTTCCCTTATCATTTATAGCGGCTCACAGAGACGGATGTAAAAAACCAACGACTAGCTGTCGAGTTTAGTGAAACTTGTTATGTTGTGCTTTCTCACGGTACAACCGCTCAAGATTTATTACGGATGCAACTCATTTGTAATATAAAGCAAGCGCACATTGTCAAGCAGAGTTAATACATTCGAATTTCTCAAACAGGAATGGATAGCTAAGAATTCACTCAAATACACCCAAACTGAAGCAGAATCCTTTGACCAATGCACATGAACGAAAGTAATCAGCGCGCGTCGTCGTTCAACTCAATTAGTTTATCTGTCTGAAGTCGGAAGTCACAGCCAAATTAACACGTTAGTTGGCAACAGCGTTGATAGGTTTTTCACATTCCGACGTCCTTTTCTTGGTGATATGAGGACACGAGACATCCGCTTATTGATGCTTCAAGAGTCAACCTTATCCTTCTGCTGAAATTGGTCGTCTGGTTATTCGTTGCGTTCCGCTCGTGCAGTTAAGCGACGAAGGAATTTATGATACTGTGATTATTTCTTCTCGGTCGAAACTACTTTCTATGCACACAATGATCATCAAACAGATGTTGCTTCAATCGCATTTTTCATTAGCAGATGTCAGAAATATTTTAAAGGCAATCGGTTGGATTTAGTGTGATTTGAATGCTCAACGGTAATTCCTTCACAAAATATCGTCAGTCCGCATTTTCCTCGAAGTAATTCCTTTCATTGAACACATTCCAACTTGAAAGGTTTCAACTAATAGTTTCGTTTCGAAAGGAAAAGGCGAACAGTTGAATTATTTGGATCGAAATGCGCAAATGCAAACCAGATGGTTGAAGTATTCCGCTTCATGTGCAGCTTCGAGTCTGTCAAATGCCCCGTCGGCGAGACGAATACTCCCACTACTATCACCGCTCTGAACAACAACCGGCACAGCATGACCTTTAATTATGATAAACAAATTGATTTTTGATAATCCTGACGAATTGATGAAAAGAAAGAAAGCTAGCATGATGAGACTCACAAGGACATAGTGCAAGCAGCAGCTTTTTTCCTATTTGTTTTAAAGCTTTTTTAAAAAGGGTATTTAATCCAAAAGGTGTTAGAAGGTTCCTGTTTTCCGTGAAACTCATAACAAGGCAGTGAGCGAAAAGTTCCACTTTTATGCAGTTTGGCAGTGAGTAACAGTGATTGATAAATTTTGGCTAGAAACAGTGATCTCTGAATATCTTCGATAGTAAAGAGTAATAATGCACATGTGTGGTTCGAAACGAAACCCGACAATTGGAAAGCTGCTTGCCTATTATAAACATCAAAAAATATGCCACTCAGTCGTCTACAATAATGCGGAACTTATTTAGCGGATGCCATTCTTTTATCGTGAATGCATCTGCGCGTCCAATTGTTGCAAATACGCACAGCGTGCTCTTTGCAACTATTCATTAGAAACTGCGCAAAAAAGCCTATATGGTGCAAATATCGGTGGTATCACTAGGCGTATGCAGTCGCAAGCGTGAGGCATTTTTGGTCGTTCACGGTGTTCGACGGCGATTCACGGATAGCAACATAAGAAAGCTCGACTTTACGCGATGCTACAGGAACGTTAAGTGAGAGGTACCTATTCGTTGAAATCATTCACGCGTTTGCACACCAGTCGCTATTTCGCTGAACATCTTCTGGCTGATAAGCATTGGCGGAGATAGTCCGGATGGTCTGAGCTGACCTCTGAAAAGGAAATATCAAAATCCAATCGGTTTATTGATAGCGACTTTACGTCCAACCATGAGTAATTCACATATGAATAAAGAAATCTGAAGTCAAATTAATGGCTGCTGCACTTCCATTATATGCTTTCGAACATCTTTCCAATGTACTCATAATATGACTCTTAATTAGACAGTTACTGAACCCTTGCGGACGAATTAGAGATGAGGGGACAAATATTTCAGATGTCCATTTATTGATTTCTTGAGCTTATTCTTTCTTAAACCAAATCTCACTTCTCAGTTTTACATATTTATCGCTGTTCAATTTAAAAAGACCAATCCTCATTTCATTACCCTATCTTGCAACGAAGAATGCATCTAGATGTATTTGAAGCACAGTTCTTCGTTGCCCTTGGAGATTTGCGTCCATTGATATTAGTCAAATGAGTATGGGCAATATTCTTACCTTGAGTCCTTGCGTGACATACAGCTGACTAGAGTTTCTTTAACATCGTATGCTTTCGTACGGAAACCGTTACTTTGCTCCAGTTGTTCAAATTCACGCCAATTTCTGTCATGAAATTCCTTCCACAGGCAACGCACAACATCCACCACGACGAGCTCTCCAGCATGATTCGCCATCAGCCGCAGTGTGAACACCTTAATTTTATACATTTGTAGCAATAATTGCTTTCCTATTAAGGAACTTACTGCTACGATGATTGGTAGCACGACACCTGCCCGCACTGATTTTTGCAGGAACGTTTTCATCAAAATTTCAGCTTTTCTTTTTGCCTCCGAGGTAGAATTTACTGGTAAGACGCTTTTGCACAAATGTGCATAGGTGGCATAGTTCGGTGAAGGGCAGTTGAATAAATGTCTACTTCATGCACCTACTTTTCATACAACTAGCTTATATAAAAATTATCCCCTTGAGATATGACTCGTTTACTTTGCTCATAAGAGCTAGTCCTACCGAAAAGCTCTATTAGCGCTCTTATGCCCTTGTTCAGTCATTTCCCCACTCGTTCGCCCTGTCACCTCCTCGCTCAAACTCCTGACTATTACAGACTATGGTATTTAAGTGAAGCTATGAGGAAAGCTCATAGTTGGCCAATTAAGGCTACGACAAACTACAAAAGAGGTACGACGACTATTAAGTGCAACGAAGAAGTTGTCCAAATATCCTTTTAGCTGTCGCATAGTTTCGCCAAAATTTTTTAAAAATATATGACAGATTTCGACTAACTGCCGTTTTTCATTCGTCAACACCTAAATATACAACAAAATCCCTCGTACTTTACTTTGTTCGAACCATGGTGTGGACCACCTGAGCAACTTTTTCTTCTGTGATAAAGAATGGACTGTATGAAGTACAACAACATGTATAGATTTGACCTGTTAGTGATTAATGCCAATGCTAACGTTATTGAAGAAAGCGCCAGAAACAGGTAATAGAGTTGGAAGACAAACCCCGTCAGACTTGAGGAACTCGGCAACGAATTTATCGACAAGGTACGGGGCAAAGACGACCACTGCGAATGGTCCACCGAAAGGACGGCCGCTAATCTTCCGTTCTTTACTGCGGTCAGCCGATTCTGCTATTCGCATGAACCGTAACATATACTCGGCTTTTTCACTCATGAAGGCACAGTTCAATATCCAAAAAAGTGTAGAGCAACTGCAAAATATCGGTTGCATAATTGTCAAAGTTTTATCCCAATTACAAAAAAAAAAAAAAAAAATGCTTTCAAAGATAGCGATAAGTAGTGAGCATGTTCTACATTACATAGGTAGAACAAGATCGTTAGGTTACCTAGGCAGCAACATCATGACAACGACAGCAATTTTTTGCGAAGTAAACCGCTTTATTCCCGTAGAAAGTGAAGAAGAAACAAAGATCTAGTGTCCTACCGTCCTCATAAACCTGTGGCACACGAACGGAAGCTTAACGTTTGCTACCCCTAACATTGTAATAGGTACTACAAAGAAAGTAGGAAAATTGCTTCTTTCAAAGCACAAAATTGCTTCAACTATCCTCTGAATTTTGACCACTTCTAAAATGGGCATAATTATTCTGGAAACCGCTTGAGGAAGGATGCCTATCATAAGCGAGCGATATCGTCAGCATCGAAAGGGCAGGAAATGGTAAGCTAAGATACTGTAAACTCTAAATGCTGAATCATCAGGAAGAGAAGTGGGGTGACTTTGATTCAAGTGATCAGTAAAGAATGTTAGTGCAAGCTGGACTACGGTAAAAAGAAGCAAAAATGATATGAAAGTCTTGACGTTGATTGACTACGGTAAGAAAACGAAAGACGTTGATTAAAACAGTGTCCCATGGGGAAGAAAACCGTCTACAGATATGGTATGATGATATTTCTTGGAATCTATGCAGCTGAAATCTGTTTCATCCTCTTCTTTTCTGTGAGATTCGAATTTGAAAGTCTTCAAAATATTCACTTTTCACATCCCCATGAGTCTGTTCTATTGTCCTCCTGTGTGTATCTACATTTCTCTTTCAATTAGTTAATTAAGACGGCACTTTGCCTCGCTTGCCTAGAATGTACGACTCGTTAACGTTAAGGGATTACATAGTGCTCTATTTGTAATGAAAAACCACCTTTAAATTCATTTCTTGGGGAAAGCGTTTAAGCATCGTTTATGAATACAAACGGCTTTATCACTGTTATGCTATGATGTACGATTTAAAGTGCGGCATCAAAATTGCAATAAAATTGAACTGATCAATGCGAAATATTATGCTTGCTTACCTCGTGAGCATCATCAAAATCAAATACCAGCACCAAAAGAACGCAAAAACCTTCTCGTTTATTATGTTGATAAGCAATGCGCATTGCACAGTATACCTGAATTGATAATTGTAGGTATTATTAACATTTACCATTTTCATCAAAGTGAAATATTTTGGAACATCTATGCATTATAATTTCACTCTCAATTTTCGCATTTACTGAATCCAAGATTTATAGAAATCCTTTCAAATTTTCTCACTAAGTTTATAAGTTTTATCACTAAGTTTAATAATAAAAATTTTATCACTGAAAATTTTTCACTTTGTTTCATTGGCAAAATTTACGTCAGTTATTTTATATTTCAAAAGAGAAGCATATTTTGTGATTTTTTGACCGAATAGCGTGATCTTTTTGCCGATGCAGCCAATAGAGAGAAAACAAAATGATGCATATATCGCTGATGATTCACAAGGAAACACCACCCCACACAAGCCTGGTCACTGAGTTGCAGTAAATGGCAATCTAATTCCATTCATTTTTGTGTGCTTTCGCAACCATGTTTCAAGATTACGCACATTCAAAAGACTGTTGAAAAACTTTCAACAGTCTTTTGAATGTGCGTAATCTTTGTCTCTGCGAAACAAACCTGTTGAGGTTGGCGAGGTAGCGTACTTCAAAGTCACAGAGTGTGACCCGTGGGAAATGACCTGATTCAGTCCATGGTTTTCCACACAATAAGTCCGATAAAACCTTAAATATGAAGTTGGTATAGAGTTTTTTCTCGCTGCTTTTTTTCGCCGGTCTTTAGCAGACATCTTTTTTATGAGTCTGCGAAGTCAAGAAAGAAAAATTGCACAAAGTTGCCTTTCGAATATTACAGAATTCGAGTGGATTGAGCGTCATTAAGCGTAGCGTAGTTTAGAAAAGAGAAGTAACCGCTAAAGAAACCAATGCTGTCATCTTTTCAAATCATGAATAATTGTCGGACCGCCAACTGCTAAATCATAAAAGAAAAAAGCAAAGACCGAGCGAATGAAAAATCCAAGTGATTTACCTAGAAATATTTGCTACCTGCCCGTGATTCATTCCATAGAAGTGATGACAATAGGAACACGTCATGCCTAGGTTTTCATTAACCGATTTTCATTTCGTTCATATCCCCCCACTCAGCAGGAGCACAGTCTGGCTGATCGTAGATTGTTTCACAGTTTTGCTATATTTTATTCTGTCTACAGCGATCGTACCCGTTAGGATCAGAACCCCACACCGCGACTACTCGTTTGCCATTGTTCGCGATTCGTACCACTTCCATTTGTAACTGGGAAGTAATGGGAAATTACCAGCTTCCCTGGTGTAAAAAAAAAATATCAACCTGAAAGCCAAAGAGGAGGTACTCATCGGATTTGAGTGCTGCATTTAATAGCATAAATTGTAGTACAATATTTGTCGTATAACAAAGTTTTGTAAATAAGTAAAGACAAGTGGCGTAGCGACCTGCCAACAAACTGCAAAAATTAGCATCACATTGTGATCTGAACAAGGGATATAATAAATGATGCATTATAGTTTTCACAATCCTTAAATAAACCACTTTTTTCGAAACACTTTTAAATTCCGTCATTCAGTCTATTCGGACATTGACCTCGTAGAATTAAAAAAAAAACACCTAAATAAAGAATTGAACTTAATGAAAGAAATTGAAAGTGAACGAAATTTATGAGAGAATCATGCAAGTTTAACGTCATAAATTCCTTATAGAATGTTTGATAGTCGCAATTTCCTAGGAAATGACTTCTGCGAAATGCAACGCTGCTTAACGATGAGAATCAACTGGCTGGCTTCTCGTGATCGGGTCTTGATGACCACTTTGTTAGAATAAGAGTAAAATTTCCAGTTAAAAAACGCAAAAATAAACCTGCAGCATTTGAAAGCAGAAAGAAATGATCGATGTGGAAGATCGTCGGATGGAGATTGTAGATCGATGAAGTTCACAATCGAGGCACTCAGTGTTTCAATGGCAGCCCTTTTTACGCTAGTATCGGCTATAGCTTGGATATCACATGCTGCGCTGATTATCTGCTGAATGTTCAAACCTGAAGATGCTGCAGAGGTTTTCTCTATATATGATTCGCACCTTTTCATCCTATTCGTTATCTATAGTAATACTGTCAACGAAAATCGAAACTGTGCCCGGAGCGATATTTATAGTGCACTTTTCGAAAAGGCATCCAGGAGGAAATCACGGTGGTAGAAGAGGGGAGGGATGGAAGCTGATTGGGGTTGTGATGATGTCATTTGAGGTGCTCTCAACAACTGATACAAGCTATACCTCTTCAGTAAATAACTAACTCTCACTTTCCGAGGTTTGTTTTACTGGATGTTTATTGTTTGCCTAAAGGTTTATAAACACCTCTAGTGGATATCTATCATCGTTATATTTCCTAGTGCGCCGTATTAGAGGTTTTTTCCCACTGAAAACGTTTCCTATTTGTTCATTTTAGTTCTATCTGCTAACAGAATAGTTAAATGTTTGCCATCGAAAAACAATTTAAAAAGTATCCCTTCTAGCAGACTTATGAGAAATTATAACGGTGCTACTTTTGGTTAAGTGGGATGCCACTTTAAGGATTCAGTAAGAGTTATCAAAAGTGAGATTATTTAACTGAAAGGCTGAAGTAAACGATGGATTTTTCAATAGTTTTGAAAAGTTGAAAACTCTGCTATGAATATTTCATTTGAGGATTCATTCGATTGACCTCATTGAATCATACCTTAAACTAAAAAGGAATTGAAGCTACGGTAGGATTGAAGCTACAGTAAACTCTACGTCTAGGCTTTTGACCGTGTCTTCAGGAACAATTTTATTTCGAAGCAATGTTTGTATAATCATGGAAGTCTGGAAACCGTCGTATTTATTAATGGGCATTTATCATTAAATGCATTTCAATACTAAAGTTCAGTAGATTTTCGATATGAAACATTTTTCTCCGTTTTTGATCACCAGTGGAATTATTGATAAAAAAAAAAGCTCTTTTTATGTGCAATGAAACCTTCCTTCTTCTCTCTTCAGAAAATGATCTCATCGAAATATAGCGTTCAGTAGCGAAACCGTTTCAAAAGAGAAGAGATGAGAGGCTTACGCCTACCTGATTGCCAATTAAGCAGTCGCCACATCATACACGGCAATGAAAACATTAACGCTTCAGCAATTAGAATGAATGGAACCCACTGATAGTATCCAATTTGACGATCTATAAAATAAACATAGAGTGAAAAGGTGCATCGAAGTCTATCAACGCTACAATACGACACATTTATCCTCATCGGTAGAGTAATAGTAGTAATTTTTAGCACATTCACCAGCGTGCATCTCTTGCGATATTTATGCTACATACGTATACAATATATCATCTTCAGCGAGCTACCTTATATAAAAAGTATTTTCTGGCAGGTTGGATCCTCTTCGTTATTTATTGTGAACTATAGTTATCTAACAATAAAAGAGTTACTATGCAATGGTATGGCAACGATCGTCAGATAAATTTAAGAAATACTCTCTCAATCGTGGCGATAACCTCACTTATGCAACGACTGAGGGGCATATAACATTTGGGGGGGGGGGGGGTATGGGGAGGGGGAGAGGACGAGGATTTACTGTCAGCAAAGAAGTTTATTCATCGCTTTATCGAATAAACTAATGAAATAAGCGGAACGCTTTTACTGAGCCATGCTCAGTATGTTCGTTTATAATAAGTAAATTTTCATTAAATCATTTAACTATTTCAGAAAAAAATTGCAAAGAAACGCTTTTTACATGAAGCGAAGTGTGATAAGTTTGAAGATTTCACTGAATACTTTCTAAAATTTCACTGTAAAATTCCTTTGCTATCACAACGGTGAGAAATGCAAGGTGATCGCTATAAACAGATCACTCAACGTTATCGATGTTCGCCTGTTTCTGTAAAAACAACAATAGTAGTAGGCTGATCATACTTTCTCTTGCAGTGTAATCGTCGGGAATGTTTTCGTACATCGGCACCCAGTAGGTGTTCTGTATCCAGCAATAGCTTTCAATATACTCTTCCATACTTTCGCGAGAGTGCGGATTCACCCAGCATTCGATCGGCGTACCCCCGTACTGAAAGAAATAAATTGAAATGGATGGACTTCAGCGCCAATGCTTATCATCTAGAAATACCTGAAAAGTACCTGTTTAGCTGAGATAATGAGGCAAGCAACGGCCAGCATGATTGGAGTATAATAATAGTTGAGCCGATCAACGAAATCGTCATCGCCTCGTAGATGTAACGATTGAATAAACGAGCGTGCAAGCGTAGCATGAAAGAACATCCCGCGCCCTACACTCAGTCTCGATCCGTTTTGCCTGAAACGATCGCCAAGACTTTTGCTGCAGTATCGCTTGTAGAAGTTAGCCGATTCGAATGTTTTTCGTTGTTGGCGTTTGTTAGCTACATTGGAGAAAGTCGACGCAACTCGCCAATACACCGAATCCCAAATTTAAACGTTGTCATCAAATGACTTTCAACCAAAATCTCTCCCTCACTTCGACCGTCAAAACTGTCCTCCAAAAAACGAACAACTTGAAAATATGGAATGGCAAATGCATCGCAGTAGCTCATGCAAAATTTACGTGTGAAAGTAGAACGAATGGTTTGCTCAAATGGAAGATGGGTCGGCTGAATTGCAGTTTCGTGACTTCCGTTCTCCGACTCCTATCAGAGGAACTTAAGTTGCTTCAAGAGTTTTTAAATTGTCACAGAGAATAGCTGGATAGATTAACGATTAAAATCGCGGTAAACAATTAAAGCGGACGAATATTTCATCAGCTGAGCTAAGATAATATGATTCTTTGTTCGAATATATTCTTCGTCACTTGCAAGCTTACAATTTTACAAAGCAGCAATCGTTCAGAAATTTTCCGATGCTTCGCTTAACAATTCATTTCGATCCTGTGCCCTGATGAATCGAAGAAATAAATAAACATATAGGTAAAGCATAAAGAACGATTGGGATCATTTGTACCATTATGAAAAAGAGGTATGAAAGGTATTAAGAAAAGAGGTATGCAAAAGAAATTCTTTGCTCATACAGTGCAACATATTTAAAAAGCGTATTTTGAGTTTTATTGTTATCGAAATTTTACAGTTTTTTTTACACTTACATATCTATCGTATCACTGAAGCATCTCAGAAATATTACTGAAGTTAAGCGCACTTTTTAGATTGTTAGTGCTCTCTAGACAAAGAAATTATTAAATTTCACTACGTTTCTCTGAAAGAAAACGACCAGACCCAGAATCATCGGATTCGAGGTATCTGTGATGAAAAATGCATAACAGGAAGCTGACTAATATACTTTTCCAGCAAACTGCGTCGCCCTTAGTGGAACATAGGAAACGAGAGCTTAAACCGATTGTTGGCGCTCGTTGAAAATAAAGCCGCAGGCCTCTTATTTGACTGCGTAATTTTTTAGTTCCCACCAAGGATTTTCAGAAAAAAAAAATTAAGGATTTTGCGATTTTGTAGTTGCAAAGATTTTCCGATAAAGAAAAATTGTAATGCGAATTTTAGCGAAAGAGACGCTTAACTAAAAAATTAGAAGCATAATTAACGAAAGCGCATCTCTTCCATGCTCATATATCCTTAACCTGATTGTTTCGCACAATATGAAATATTATGACACACTCGGCTATAAGATTGTGAAATCGTCACGTAAGAAAACAATGAACTCTTTCATTCCTTTTTACAGTAAAGTATGTCGTTCAGAGGAAGTAACTTGCCACATCGCATTTGATCGACTATACTCACTTTCGTGTGCTGCTTTCATCGCGTATTTCCAGTGAGCTATGATAAGAAGTCGAGAACTGTGCCAATGGTTATCCAATGTAGTGGCATCTTTCATTAGTGAAATAATACTTTCTTAGCAAAAACATCAACACTTTTATGAAAGCATTTGCTCGCATCTTAAGCTATCAAAAAACACTTTAGCTAGCTGCAACGCTCCTTCTTCAGAAGGTAAAACTCGTAGAGCGGCTCATTTTATCAATCAATAATGCCTAAGATTTTCACCAGTGAAATTCCTCTTAGCTATAAAAACTTGCCTCATTCATTCAAATTCCCATCCGAAAACTATACCTAAAGTACAATTGCTATCGCGAAAAATTTATAGAATTTTTCATCAGTTCAATAAAACCTCACACACTTTTAGCCTCTATATCGTGTCGGATTTACCATCTCCATCATTGATTCACACGTTCAATTCTCTTGCCCATCCTCCATCAGCATCCCTCGCAGGAATGTGGAAATACGACCTCACGTCGTATTTCCACACTCCTGCGGGGGATGCTGATGGAGGATGAGTAAGAGAATTGAAGGAAGGGTGGAAGAACAGCAAAAATAAGCTGTTGTGTTGTGTCAGTTGAGTGATTCACACATTTGTGAGGATATCTGCTTCATGAAAGCGCTTTTCGCGGTTAGTACCAAAAGGTCCCAGCAACAGGCTGCAAATAAATTTAGCAATTTCAGTTGCTGATTAATGCCTCTATTCATGCGCT
Source organism: Baylisascaris procyonis (assembly GCA_037389465.1). NCBI lineage: Eukaryota > Metazoa > Nematoda > Chromadorea > Rhabditida > Ascarididae > Baylisascaris > Baylisascaris procyonis. The sequence continues at coordinate 654,720 of JAZARR010000105.1, forward strand.
GCATTTTAATAACATTTTAGGTGGCCTTCGCATATCAATCAAGCTTTCTCCTTTTATACGCATACACCTTTCTTTCTGCTTCTGCCTCATCTCATTCATCAACGACGGAAAATTTTCATTATAATTTCCATTATATGTTTCCGGTGTCGTTTCAAAAATTTTTTTACGGAAATTCAAAAATAGATCGAGATTGAAGGCATGCACTGAAACGGCATTATGTGTTATGCACTTTTACGCTCTCTGTGCTAAAAAATAAAACGTTTACGGCTATATTAATGCAAAAATCTCAACGGTAAGCACTTATTACCTAATCAACAGTAAGCATTTGTGATAAATTCTTGGTTTATGATATTCATTGCTTTAAATTAATTTTTTAAACTAAAGCAATAAATGCAGAAAAATAGACTTGTACTTCAACGTTATGCAAAATTTTTGCTAAATTTTATCACTTTGAAATATGCGCTCTAGCACGTCACTTTCGTGGATAGCAAAATTATGCGTGCTTGTCACTACATTTATATAGTTATCTATATAGATATGTTATGTACTAATCGACGGTGTTTATTGAGCGTAAATATAGTTGCTTTGCTGCGATAATTTTGGTCTTCTATTATGAAGGTATGAGAACATAAGATAAGACCCAGGAGATTATAATACCATATCTCAGAGAAACGAAAATCCATCACCACAATATAAATAAAGAGATTAATGCGGCTTTTGAACTAATTCAGGTAAATAAACGTATGCAGCTGGTGACGCTGATGCCTTTCTCTTGCAATTACTTCTTTCAAAAGCAACAACAATTTGGCAAAATAGTAAGGGTAGCAAATTTTTTATAAGTATTTTTATTTATTCATTGATACGCAAGATCATTGGCACATCTAGGGAATCAGCACGAAGGCCAACAAAGAACTATCCGGACAAGGGATGTATGGCGCCTAATGATCCGCTTCCCCTAGTTCACGCTTATCACAGCATGTAATGTTGATTCGGTCACCAACCCTCAACTTGAGCTAAAATGAAGCTAAGTCAGAAAAACAGTTGCATGCGGAAAAAACATGAAAGGCCCCAATGTTCAATGGGGAATAGCGGCTAGAAAAAAAGCACATCAACATTCAGTTGCACTTCAGATAGAGTCATTTTATGTAAGAACTGTCAACTTGGGTGGCCTTTTGCTCTAATCACTTCGTATCGTAAGTTAGAGGGCAGTAGGGTTTGGGAGAGTAGGTTGTTCTAAGCCTAGCAAAATCAGAGGTCGTGACAAGTCGGGTAAGACGCGGCAACCTCAAAAAAGATTTAGCAAAAATTCTATAACTTTCATTTACTGTCACAAAAAGTTCGCGACATCAGTATTTCCTACTCCCTTCTCTTCCATCCTCCTCAAAAAAAAAAAAAAAAACTACGCAAATCCAAGTCAAGTTTACCCAAGTCCAACGTAACTGCAACGAGTTCAAGTTTATGAAATTTGCAAGCAGTGGAAATATAGTAGAACAAAAGATGGACTCAGCGATAATAATTGTAGGGAGAGGCACTCGTATGAAACACTGGAAACACCTAGCGTCCTTAAATGTGGCCCGAATTTACTTCAGTACTCACACTATCCTTAGCATTTTCGCGTTCTCCCGTTTTTTGCTCTTTTTTCCTTCTTCCGCTGATCCCTCTTCCCGTCCCACTTCAGTTTACGCTCATTTTCAGTGAAATTTAACGTTAGAGTCCAGCAAAGATTTATCAGCGTTATTGGCCTTTCATCGTAAAGCTTTCAGGAATGGTTAGTCTCATCCACTGCATTTTGACGGAAATCCATCCCTTAGGTGCGCGATTGATTTGTTTCTAAACTGCTGGCAAGTGCTGTCTTGAAAGCTTGTAGGAAAAAGATTCCTTGTGAATAAAGCAGCGGAAGCAAAAGATCTATCACTTGTAGAAATACCGAATTGTTAGTAAGCATACAACCTGGTGCCATATTTTCTCAACGCAAAAAATCGCTCTTCTAAAATTTTTATCTTTTCTTGAAGAAAGCTAAGTGTAGAGAAACTGCTTGGAATCATAAGTGAAAACGAATTTCAGTCTGCCGAAATTCAATGCCAAAGATATTATGATTTATAGCAAGATGCTTCACCTCTCTGTGCTGATGCTTAACCCAGGCCGTCTCTTGTAAAACTCTAATACCTTTGAAGTCAGACATTCAAATGAATGAAATCAATGTTTTCAATAAATAATTTATGGATTGCAAATCTTTTGCTAAGTTCAGAGTTCCTTTTCTCAGCTCGAAACTTACACTGTGCACTTGTTCGCACTGCGTCTTTACTAAGAACGGCTGAAGGTAGCAAGTGCGAAAATGAGCCGGACATGAGACTTTTGCTTCACCACTGGTTGTTTCATACACAGTCCTAGCTGACATCTTCTAGGCCACACAGCCTGCTGCTTTGGTTAGGTGGAGAGGTAGGAGGATATGGAATCGAAATCTTGCAATCCGTAGGAATTTAGATTAATCACTAGCGTTCAACTTCCCATCCAGTTCTCTTTAGGTTTCTATAGTATGAAATTTTTTCCACTCATTCGAATCGAATAATCTCATTGCGCTATAATGTCAATGTAAAACTTGTTGAATACAAACGCAGTGATGCGGTGATTAAAATCGTTATCTAGAATATGAATGTTGAACACACTTAAAAGGATCACATATATACACCATTAGCCGTAACGCTTCGTTGGAGATGGCGTTGCGGATGTGATTTATGAAGTGATTACATCCGCTGAAAGGAACAAACACCATCATCGGAAAGAAATCACTCTCGTCCATTTACATATAGTGAAAATTGATAAGACGTACAACAAGATGCTCATCAACAATTGCCACAGGTGGTATAAAAGAATATCTAAAGCATCGACTCTGATTTGAATGGAGGCTCAAAATTGGACTAACCAGAAAGATTTAGTGGGCATGAATCGGTGCTCAACGCTTCGTTGTCTTTATCCGCATTCAGCTATTACGCGTTCACTGATGCAAACGAACGACGTGTAGACCGCCTCAATGAGCAGGTTGCCCTAAACAGCGCAAGCTCATTAGTCGTTTCATTGAAAGTAAGGATTACATATGATTAGGCAATGTCTCGAAGACAAGAATTGCGTTTCGCACACAATGCTTTCTAATCTACAACAATATTGGAAATGGCATATTTTTTGTACTAAAATTACTTTGTTTTATTATTTATTCACTGTTTATATTAAATCAAATTTAATATCCATTTAGTGTTTTTAAAAAATTACACAAGAATTATACAATCGCTCACCGGTTGGTTTTTATTTCGAACCTTTTACACCAGAAGGGATTTTTTTAAGGGATGTTTTTTGCTCAAAAATCGTCTCTGAGTATAATGAACAGTGGCCTGAATAAAGTATTGCACGCCTACTGTTATTGGTGCTGCTATCTGTTTTTGTGATAGAAGCTTTGAAACTTTGGGAAAAGTTGAAAAAATGGAATACCTGCGTTTTCACAAGCGACAATACTTGCTAATCGTTTCACCCTCATCCCCCCCTCCCCCTTCCCTGTCTTCTTCGGTCCCAATTCCTTTGTAACGCTCCTAACGCATTCAAAACGATTTATGAGCTTATTAATTCAAGGTTCAGAGAAGAAATAATATTTTAGACACAATGTTGCAAAGATTTATGGAAATGATGAGTTCACTTTATACAACTTTCATCGACGTTTCGAGATGTTCAAAAAATTAATCTGCAAAAGAATTCACAATAAGATATGGTTTTGTATTCTCGAAAATAAACGGTAATATCCAACAAATGGTTTTATTCAAAATTTGGATTAAATGCTATCATCACAACACAAAAACGACAAAAAACAATCACACATTTCAAACACTGAAGAAGCTATAGCAACGAGACGCCTAACCAATGTGAACATCGCAATCGTGTGTGATGGTGAAGTAACGCGACCAGTGAACCTTTCTTTGTTCGTCACCATTATAAACGATAACCGCTCGAGGCGATCAAAAGCATTCGGCAACACACATTGTAAAAGAAAAAAAGGCAACCCATGTTTGTTCAAAAAAAAGAAAGAAAGAAATGGTATTTGCAACGAACTGCTGTAGAGCACTTATCAAAAGATTCTCAAGGGGGATGACGATCATTAACTACAGTTGTGCTACGTAGATACGTGGTTAATTGAGCTCGTTGCTCAGGAGGTGTTAATGGGATGGAATATAGGAGCGTAGTACCGCATTGTGATCTATTGATCGTGGAAATCGTTATAGAAAGTAGACAACGTCTCACGAGTCTAACTTATTGGCTCATGCGATCGTTCTATACTCACTTTAAATCTCTATGGAAAATCCATGTAATTAGCGGTATTGACAATTTCATCACTCTTTCATATCGTTGATAGCTAGCAAATCTCTTCACGAGTAAATAATTGCATTTAGAAATATTAAAAGTTAATTGATTCAAAGAAAGCGTGAAATGCATCATCTATAATACTGATGCATTCGATTGGTTAAAGCGCTCTTCGTTTAGCCGAAATGCTCAGCATTCAGATTTACTCAAACAAACTGAAAACTCAACTTTAATAATTTAATTTCCGGTCAATTATAAATTTTTCTTCATCATCGCTGTAATAACTCATTTATTAATTAAAGCATACAGAAGAGTTTCTTCGATCACTTCATCAGGCAACACGCCCACTAAATGAAATGAAAAGCATGAACATAATGTTGAGGAAAAACTGTTGAGGAAAAAATGTGAAGTAACATAAAATAAAGCATGCAACCGTCTTTCTTTAATGGCCCTTTTTTGCTTGATTGTCGTACGTGACGCTCAAAATTGATTACCATAGAACATTAGCATTTTCCACTCCACCGTCTTATGGGGGATTTTTTTTAAACCAAAAACAATCGTCGAGCCGCTTTATTCGCTTCATTAGATTCATCCCGTTTATTCTAGCGCAAACATCTAGCCACATACCCGATACAGAGATTTCATACAAAATGTGCGCTTAGATTTTCAGCAAAGGGAAGGAGAGGGGGGAGAGGGGAAGGGGTCATCAGCCTCTTCGTCATCATGCTCATGGGCTTTGTTTCGCTAAAACGGAAATGCTGTTGAATTTAGCTATAACAAGTTCACAGACACTGGTTTATACTCAACCTGCAACATACGACCAGGCTTATGATTGGGCTCAGGCTTGGATATTTTCTTAGGCTTTAGGCTGGAATGATTCTCGGGCTTGCAGGCCACGGATCAACTTCAGCTTATTCTTATCACTGGCGACTGAGCCTAGCCTGTCTGGCCGGCCAGCCAGCCACCTGTAAAATCCAGTAGTTTTCGTTTTTCTTCGTGAACAATGTAACGCATACTAATAACTACTATTATTAATCTAGATATATATTATAAAATGAAGAGCGATGCTAATTAATAGCAATTTACTCACGAAACAATTGTTGATATTAATTTATTAAAGAAAGTCAAATTCTTTATGTGGAAATCAATCAATAATCACAATAATGTAAAGAAATATTGCGAGGAAATGATAGCAAATGTTATGACAGCAGCAAAAAAAAAAAAAAAAAATATCTAGCACATTATTTCTTAGAGTTTAGCGTATAACGTTTAATAGCTATGCCTGCATCTGACAAAATCATTGTTTACCTAATTAGTTCCTTATCTCATAGATTGATTTTCTTGTAATTTCCGAGATATTTCAAAAAATATCAAACGTATAACATTTGTTGTCATTTCCACTATAAAGCAAATAATATGCTTCATCAAACGTTATTGAGAAATAGATTCACTATAAAGCGTGATAAGTCAGTTTATGCATTCGTCCATACTTGGCGAGTTATGCTGCTATGAATACTCAAATAATATTCATAATTTATTATAAAAGATGCTAAAATATTAGAAAAATTGTAAGAATTTAGTTCATACGAGCATTACTCTATTACTTTTTTTTAAATGCTGTCCGGGTTTTTTTTCTCAGTCTTTACATGTCAAATCACTGTGGTTGTTTTCTTCTAGCTCGTTCTTTAAAAATTACTTCCCATCCCATCTTCTGTTTCTTATGGCTCCGATGGATACCATAAAGAGTAAAAATTAAGCAAAAATTTCATATAGGGATTTTTAAAAAGATTTTTTTCTGCATTGGTACTTTATTGTTAAACTGACCAAAAATTTGACATTTAGATTTTTACCGAATATAAATGCTATGATTAGTATTATATATTAAAAACGTTATTTTCTTACATCATTATGATAGCTGTATTTGCTGGGGGTTTTTTTTTTTTGCTAACAATGGAAGAACTTGCGAAGTTTTTTCTTTGCTAATTTCATCTATCAAATTTGTATTGTTTTTATTATTAAATTACTAGCACCAAATGAAGTATTTACAAATAATGCAGTCATTATTACAAAGTTAAATGAGTGTTGTTTAGTCGCGAAAAAACCATTCGGGAGGTTCAATGAAAAACACACCACCATCAGTTGCGCAATATGTGGGACATACCTGAAAATTGTAAATTATCATGCATCATTTTCGATCGTTTCAATTCACACCTCAATAGTGCTCATTAAATCAGAGCTACTCGGAGCATAAAAAGTGTAGATATTAGTGAGTGATTGGAAAATGGTAATGACTGCCATGCTTTCACAAGAGATCTGCATACTTGAAGGTTGTTGATATAACTTTTGAACTTCGAAGGCACAATCTTTGAGGTCTAACAATTTTAGAAGCGATCTGCACGGATTTGCATATTACTAGATGTCGATGTAAAACTTCTATGCTTCTATAGTATATCTTCTGAAATTGTATTTTAAAAATTATGAAAAAAAAAATTTTTGAGATCATTTTAATATTCAATGAAATATTATAAAGCCTAAAATCCTAAACTTTAGATTGCTAATCAAAAATAAAGAAAGGAAATTTCTGATTTCTTTACATTTTTTTTGTTATATCTTTGCAGAAAGCATAATTTCACTTCTATGAAAATATTCAATTTTTACGTATCTCATTTGAGACGAAAAATTTCACAAACTAATTCGCTTTTGAAAGAAAGCTAACGTCCGTTATTTGTTCGGCGATTGCCTTCATCAAGTTGTAATGCTTGCTCAAAAACAGTTTAACTAAAATTCTTCCCTTTCGAATGCACTTTGATCTATGAAGTAAATTGGCTTTGAATATACATATTCTATATATTATTACCTATTATTATAGTTAATTATGAATTATTTAGCGCCTCAGAATGTACTGCATTGTTGTACTAAAGGCAATGACTTTAGTAACGGGCACAAAACAGATACTCCGAAAGGAGATAAGATGCAATAAAAAGTTGATATTGCTGAAGGCGTACCCCTTTTTCACCATCGGGACCCGAGTCGCCGATTGGACCAGGTAATCCAGGCGCTCCTCGTTCCCCTGGAAGGCCGTTACGTCCGGCCGGACCTCGTTTCCCTGCGGGTCCTGGCGGTCCGTCGATACCCGGCATGCCTTTCGGTCCTGAAATGTGGAACTCTAAACTTCTGCTTAAACGCTTTATGTTGTTTTTTCGCAATAACTCAAATATGTAATTGTTCTGAGTTTTCAAGGAACTTGTAGCTAAAGGTATGCTGCCTACCTGGTGGCCCAATGGGCCCAATATCTCCTATGGGCCCTGGCGGACCTGGTATGAACGGGCTTGGTACTGCATCAACGCCTGGTTCACCTACGTCACCGTCGAGGCCAGGGATTCCAGGTGGTCCTCTTGGTCCAGCTGGTCCTATGTTCCCATCTTCGCCGTTCTTCCCGTGCCGTCCCACGATGCCTGGTGGTCCTTTGTCCCCCGGTGGACCCTAAAGTCAAAAGCATATAATACGTAGAATCTCCGCCTTTTCATAGACATCATTCTATAAGTACACGAACAGGGATAATTGTATTATAGTTTGATGGAATTCGTGAAAGCAGTTCAAATGAGCTATTTTTTTTAGATCACTGGTAATATTTGAAGCTCTTTTTTATGAGTTCAATGTAAGAAGATGCGATAGTGAGAGTGAATTTAGCTACCGTAAACATTCCGCTATGGCATATTCCATTTTCTGCTGTCGCTTATTCGTTGAGCTTAGTTTTGGAATGGGTGAGTTTGATTAGCTTGATTTTGATTTTATACGATGAGAGGTTGTTTTATCACTTAATAACTGATAGCATTTCAGGTCCTTTCAACATTTTTGTGGTATATCTCAAATACACAAAAAGTACTGTGGAAAAGTAGATTGGCTGTACTTTCTATCGTACATTCCCATGGAAAGGTGCTCAGATGATTTCATAATCCGCACAAGCTACCGAGTTGTATCGATTCGAAAGGGACGGTTTAAACACAGGTAGATGAAGACTATGAAAAATCAATGTATTGGTTTACTTTAAATGGTTTAATTGACTTCAACAGTATTGCATATTGCAATTTCACCTTTACAAACGTGCAACCTTCATATTGAAATGTTGCACAGGAAATGATGGCAAGCAAGAATTCGATTTAGGATTAAATGACCCATTCGTCGCTCATTTAATCATCTATGAAGAATAAACTGCAAAGAGAAAGACCAGCAACGTAGAGCAAGTCAAACTTTTGACATACCTGTGATCCCTGCGGTCCTTGTTCACCAGGCGGGCACGGATCAGGACACATTTTCTTTAGATCTATTGGTGGCTCACATGGAATACGTGCTGGCATACCGGGTGCGCCTGGTGATCCTCTAGGGCCTCGCATTCCCTTTCGACCCGGAAGACCTTTCGCACCTGGTGGTGCTTTGCAGCTGGAACAAATTTGCAAATGTTTTGCCTCGAAAATTGTAATTATTAAAAAAAATCAATTATAAATCCATTTTGTTTGGCCCTTTTCGTTCTTCCGTAACGACACTCATGCATCCTGGAGTTCGCAACTACCAACCAATTCGCCCACTGAAATCTGAGCGGCTGTTATTTTGAGGTCTGAATTTAAAAGAGTAGGAAGTACAAGGAACCTGCATGACGAACTGTCGCCAGGAAGAATATGAATTCTAACAAGTGCATCAGATTCTGATGGCTGCCCTTTGAAATCCTCTTGTCCGTCATCGTTTACTGCCGCTTTGTTATCCTGAATTTTTTCAACTTTTGCTCTTAAAGTTATTCCATCGTTCTTACTCATAAGGTGAGTAAATTGCATACATTTTTTTAGAATTTATGCTAAGTCGTTAGACTTCTATGCAAGAGAAAGATGTAATGAATTCTCACTCTTCGAAGTAAATGTTATACCTAAACTTAGGAATCTCAGAGACGAAATATATACTGCTCAATTTGAATTGTCACTGAGGTAGTTACTTCGTTCATTGAACTCCAATGCCTCATTCCCCTTCCCCCAACAAAAACTCTACAATATGATAAAGTCCTATTGGATTTTGCTTTTTTTTTAACCATTTGAAAGCATTTCTCTATATAGTTAGCTTCGTACTTGTTTAAAATCATTAATGAGATATGCCTTATTATCCTCTATTTCTAATCGTATCTATAGGAACGTATCCTAACAGCGTTTCAAAATAGGCTATCCAATTTCGTTGATATACTAAAAGGAAACGTTGAGAAATATTCTTCTCTCTCACTCTCTCTACGCTGATCTCAAGTTAAATAATTCAAAGATTAAACAACTCTCCACTTACGAAAAATTCGTCCGAATAACACGTTAATCAACACTATAAATTATGTGCTCACTTAGAATTTTTTTTTTCTACTTCTAATTCAATCAGAGGAAATTTTTAGGAAAAGAGAAAAATAAAAGGAAAAAATAAAAAAAATAAAGAAAATTTTAGTTTTTATCTGAAAGATATCTTTAAAAACTGAGAAAGAAAAAATTGAAATTATTCATGCAAAAATAGAAATTTTACGTATGTTTCGTATTGTGAGCGTTTCGTTCGGTTGCCCATATCGAATGTTGAATACTTCATCACAGTAACTACTGTTTCCTGTCGAAAAAAATTTTTAAATAGACTGTGAAAAAAACTTTACAATATTCCCGAAAGTAAAAATATTATTAAACATTGCTTCAATCAAGATATTTTATGGATTTCTCATGCAATTATTTAGCATTCCTACGTCTATATAAAACTTTGGTTGATTATTTTATTGACTAATTATTGCAACGACAGCAAGCAGTCATCCTAAGGGATAAATCTGAATTTTTATTCATGTCTATTTAAAGTTTTTGGGAGAGAAAACAACAAAAAATAACATCCGCTTCATCCTCAATGATACCTTTTAGATGTCGTTTACTGTTCATACCCCGTCCGTTAAAATCGCAAGGAAAATATAATCCTTGAGAGTTTATTCAAAGTAGTATAGTGTTTACTTCACAAAAATATCGTGTTTCTTGCGTGCACTGCATTCATAGATGTTGTTGATTTATTCAGTATGGACGGATTGCATAAAAGCTGTGCAATGGAAACTCATGAGAGGTTGCAACGTAGTGTTTCAGTGTGTGTAGTAAAACTATTAAAGAGTGAAATTTGGGAAGGAAGCTGGCTAAACTTTGGCCACCACCGGAAACGATTCGTCTTTCCTACCTCGCAGAATGTGATGTCACCATTGATTTGCCGATTCACATTTCCTACGTATTGACTGAGTGTAGGTACCAGCGAAATTAGACACACTAACGGTACAAAAGAAACCGTTAAGGCAGTTATTATCGCAAGACGATAGGCGAACTCACGCGATTCGTTCAATTCACTCGTATTCATTCGTAATTCACGACAGAACACTTTTTTACCTATATTGAAGCACTGAAAATGCGTCTATAACTGTTTTCAAGAGTAATGCAAACATACGAAACGAAAGACATAAGTTTAAATTGGAGTCGAGTTTAACGATTGCAACAACAAAACAAGACGAATGGTTGCTTTAACACTGAGTTGGATTGAAATTACTGAAGATCTATCGGTTCAACGAGAGATGAGGCTTTTGGCTTCAATTCTAGCTAGAGCAATAAGCATTGTAGCGTTCGTTATTCGTTACTGAAGACGCTCGTATAGGCGTGTGCAATTTTTCGTAATGATCCAACGAAACGCTCACTGTGAAAAATAACGAATGGTAAATAACTGCTGAGAAAATAAGGATCGTAATGATTCCTGTAGAGATCCATACTGTTTGAAACATTAAGTAGTATAAATAATTAACTAGAGAGAAGATATTGAAAAAAGAAATATGAAGGAAAATTTCACTAAAATTACAGTGAAATGAAGTTAAGGAAGTATCGCTGAAGGCCACAAATAGTAGACGGTGATAATTTCGCTCAGCGCAAATGCATCAAAACTTCTGCTTTTTTGACCTCGAAGTGGTCGACATTTAGCGACGTTGGCCTAATTTTAGGGCGAAATGAAGAAATCTATCGCTCAAAAGCACGCATCTTAAAACAACGTGTAAATCTATCATCGATTATTTCCGCTTTCTTAAAATTATTCATTGCGGTCTACGAACTCGTCTCATCCGTGTTCAACATCGAAGTATTTTTCACTATTTTGAAATATGTTTCGACATACTGGCGGATTTCAGAACGCTGTTGATAAATGGTAGATTCCTGAGAGATCAAAGAATCGCCGCGGAATGATGTACTTACTGGTGTCATGACATCAAAACTTATCTCAGACATCTCGATGAGTGCGGTCAGGTAATATTTTATAATGGTGAAACAGGGAATTCCGTAGAAGCGTCTTATTTTTTGAATGCTTCACCTCCTCTCTATATAGTTATTGGGTAAGATTCTTGGTTTTTTATATGTGGCAGTCGAAATACCGATGTACAAATATTGTAAGGGTCATCCCCCCTTGTCTCGTCTAATTGTAAGGTCTCTTTGGGGAGCTGCACCCTCTGTCGAGATGTAGTCGAGCAAACTGCGAGACGATACAGGTGTAAGGGGGAATAATTTCTCAGTCTTATACAATAAGGTGATAAACAAGTATGGACTCGTCCACAGGGATGCTTCAATTGTCAGCACAATTTTATAGTCGCCCCCGGCGAATTACACATTGAAAATGCTGCTCGAGGTAGATGGCAGACAAGTTGTTCGTTACTGAAATGCGAATCGTTACTGAAATGCGAATATGTAAAAATTGGGTTTGAAAAATTATATTTTGAAGTTATTATAAAAAAATTTGCTCTAAGAGTGTAAAACACGCTCAAACTTAGCAATGAATTTTTGAAACGATCGGATTTATGTTAATAGCTCAACGAAAAAATTTTTTTATTTCTTGATCGGAATGCTAATTTGTTTCGTAGAACGCTGTGTGTGGTCACTTTCGACTCTCATTGTTGACCGAAAGAGGCTAATATGCCATTTATGTAGTGAAGGATTTACTCCTGCAATTGCCGTTAAAGCTAATACGTCAATAAAGTTATATTTTGCTGATCATCTATGCGTAAATTTAAAGCAGAAAGTTTAATTATTGATGAATATCCGTCGCTGAGTTCAGATTTGCTCATAAGTGAACCTAACGGTTACCCTTTTGTTCACAACTTCGATCCTTTCATTCACAACTTCGATCTACGAAATCGTTAGCTCGCTCCATTTCATTCCCAAAAACATATTTGTGTCTTCGTGCATTGAAAGCTCACTTTAGACGAATTACCTAAATAACGGATGTGGCCAAGAAACTCGCATATGTCACGCGAAATTTCGACTTTCGCGTATTGTTTGCTCGACATTTGGAGATTTGTATGCCTCCTACTGAACGAACACACGTTGGTGGGTGAATGAATACTGATAGTTCTGCAACCAGATTCCGACAACAATCCGGATGACCTCACCATAAACTCTTTTCGATCTGGTTCATAGGTTCTCAGTAGAAATATATTGGAGACGGAGAGATAGAGTCTCTGCGGCGTTTTCAGTTGTGTAGAGAACAAAGTCAGAAATTGTGATTTTTTAATGGTTCATGTGAAAGTAACTAAAAGTTTTACCAATGAACTAAGTCCCTCGCCTCTTCAAGTGATTGCAGGCATTCGATCAACAAGAATTTGCGCATGGAAAAATTGTAGCTCATCGATAACCGTATGAACATAACAAAGCGACCACGCTGACACCAAACCACTGCTGTGCTCATTCCGTTGTTTTTCTTTAACTGTAGATCGCACAACGTCAACAGGCCCCCCCCCCGCGTCTGGATGTAAACTCTAATTGACGACATTCCACCTAAATGAGACTCGGATGCTTGGCTTTGGGTCAGTGAATTAGCCGCATGATTAGGTGGATTAAATTAACCTGCAAAGGGCTACTCTCAAAGCTTCGGTAACATTCATCTAGCGAAATCTGCATCAGCGATGAAATGAAGAAATTGTGTGCAAATTTCACAGGCTGCACTAGACTCGACGGTAATTGAGTATTAGAGAATGAAGTATTCATAGTGGATGCTCAAAATGACTCAAACCATAAACAGAGACAGCAAGAAGATTTATTGACAGTAAAAGGAGCATATCCCATTAAGATTTATTTTCAGATTTTTTCTTTTCGATTTGCTCCCTTGTCCATTCGGCGTCTTGCAAAATGAACTTGGAGAGTGTCGACTCGACCACTGGTTTCGTCAAATCAGGTCCATTGAAGTCGAGACAGATTAAATAGTCGACTATCGTTTTGTTCGCATCTTTTGGATGCACTCGAAATCGGCCTCCACCCAGTATCAGGTTCCCTCTAAATAGTTTTAAAGAATTAAAGTGCATGTCGCAAATGGATTTTTTTTTTATCCGATCAACGCAATTATACCCTCATCAGTTGATTAAATGCTTGGTTAATGCGTCTCTTAATAGCAAAAGCAATATTCTTAATTACTAATCATTTTTGTTGTGATACTTAACGCGTTGACCATTTTTTTTTTAATCTATGTAAAGATGGATTATTTAGAAGCTATTAATGAGAAATAAATTTACGAGGAAAACGAAAACGATTGAAGTACTGTAGATAAATTCACTAAGGAAAGCGTTATGTCGAAATTATACCAAACCTTATTCATCAACGATGCACCTAATGCATTGCAGGATGATTACGCAACTTAATCTCAACGATATTGCTATAGAGTGATTAAATTTCAACTTTCTGCAAGAGGTAATCAGACAGCATAGATTGGCTGAGGTGAAAATCCTACAAAAAGTGGCAAGAAATTACTTTTCCTTTTTTTTTTTCACGTATTAATTGAATGAGCAACTTACCGAATCTTCTTCTTGTATCTTTCCACTTCAGCGGTTTCAAAACTCCTTGCTGCCTCAATAATATCATCGTCGACCCTTCGATAAATTCGAGCGGTAACAAAATCGCGACCCTTCACTAGACCAGCATCTTTCATAGCGTACTAAAAATCCTCTAAGAGAGATATCTAGCAATATGTGAAATGCAAGTATATTTCTGACGGTATCCTCATTACGAGCGTTTTCTAATAAACATCACTAAGCGAAAAGCAATGAAAAGGAGCCAATAAACCTAACAGCTATACAGAAAGATCGAGAAACGGGAAACAAATTTAAATCAATTCCACCACTAGTATATCGCATTCACCATTTAGGAAAGCTATGACTTGAAAAAAAAAAAATACTCGAAGCTTATTAATATAAGCGCTTGTTTAGTTTGACGCTCTTTTAAGCAAAGATATGCCTCAAAGATTGAGGATATTCTTTTTGAAATTAAAGATAACCGAGTATACATTCAAAAAGAGATGCTAAAATTAGGCAATAACATTGCGTTTATTTTTATAATAGAGCAACCAACATGGATGATTTCAGCGTGTGGTGACAGAATAGCGACCTTCTCGGCAAGAGAGGTGTTTTTGTTGAGTTTCGCCGTTTCGACGAAATTGTCCCAATGCTCGTCGAATAGTTGTTGCCGAGGTATATCTAACTCGATCTGGAACAATAATCATAATAAATTCCGCACTGAATGTTTTCCTTTTTCCGCCAATTTACCAATCCCTTATAAAAATTTTTGCAGTACGAGAAGAAAATAAGCGCAGAAATGTGAATTACAGTTCTGAATTCAACAATAACAATATAATGATTTAAGAACGAAGAGCGATCGGAAATGCCAAGCATAAGATTTTATCGTGAGGATGGGAGAGAGCTTTTACTGCGAATAGTTCCTTCCTCAAGTTCCTTTCTTAGGCCTATAATTTGTGCATGCCGCATCTCCATTAACCTCATGGAAATTTCCCCTTCAACGGTTGAAGCTTTTCACAGTAAGCGTTATAAGATAATCAACTCTTCAAAGGAGAATCAACTCTTCAAAGGAGGGCTCGATATATTCACGAAAAAATAGTGAATTCTCGTGATTTAAATAATATCATTATTTGACTAAAAGAAATCGTTTAGGAAACAACGTAATTATGGAGAATATTTCACGAAGACAACAACAACAAAAAATTTGGCAAAAAAAATCTCTAAAAAGTCAGAAAGAAACGGAAGTAAGTCGCAAACATTTTAGACGTAATGCGAAGACATGCGGAGTACTTTTTTTGAACCTAAAACTGGTTTATAGAAAAGTTCATGAAATTTTTTGGTTTCAGTTAGATTTAATCTTGCACATTTTTGCTTTTTGTTTTTTTTTTTGTTTGATAAGGTGCTCGCATAGCCAATCTAAGCAATGATAACAAAGCACCCTTAATGTGAAAACTTTGCCGAATTCGAATCTCTTCGAGTAGACAATATCAGATTTGTTCTCTTTTTTCTTCTTCCAACCTTCCATTGTCTCGAATTCGGGAGTGCTTAATACGTGCAACACATCGTTCATCGCATCACCTGCCACCTTCAGTGCCTCTTCATACTTAAATTCACATATATCAATCAATGCTATGCAACGATTGCATCTTAACTAATAGAGACGAATTTACATATATGGAGTTTGCTGTGTGAAAACGGTTACAAAGAGTGTTGATAATTAAAGCTATCGAAGCAATGCAGTATATATCCCACTATTAGACTATTTCATTGTATTACATGAAACGTCGTTCGCTTACTGCTACCCAAGCATTAAGGAGAGTTGTTAAGAGAAGAGTGGAATGAGACAATGTTAGGGAAATCCCACATAATCTCGGATAGAACCAGAGCGTTATCCAATATCGGAAACAGAGAATAAGGAAGATAAGAGCTGTATGGAGAGGGAGACAATAATGATGGAAGGACGTTTCTTTGAGTTGTACTGTATGTGCTTTTTTTTCATTTTCAATGTCACACATACCAAGAACTTACGTTTCTTTATTTGCTCTTGCTTGATTTTCCAGTTAATTACAGTTGTTTTCGTCAGGAAAATTGTGCGATGAGGCCGAATGTTGGAGCTTAAGGCTCAGTTCATAGCTAAGGACATCCTAGGGAGCAAGAGCATAAGACTCGAACCTAAGGCACTTCAAACACCAAACATGAGCATATGGGTTGCTTCCGAAGACTTTTAGACGGGCCCACACATATCTCGAACTTCGCCAAAAGACCTCACAAGCAGCCTATGCAGTGAGATTTAGATGAGGTTGGACGAGGTCTTGTCGCTAGCGCAGGAAGTCGATTACAATCGCTGCAAGTTCTGAGCTTGCTAACACAGCTAATTTTCAACTAAAAGAAATGAGCACATGAAGAATTGGAGGAAAACTGCGAATACCTTTTCATGCTGTTGCTCCAACGTATCAGTGACTCCCGCGACGGTAACCGAAAAAGGCATCCCAATTGAAAGTGGCACCGTTGGAACTCCGTGTAAAGACTAACATGAAATATATGATAAAACACTGTGGCAAAACGGTCACCTACCAGAATTATACCCATATACGCCATACGAACCTCGCATCGCCATAAGAAAACATATGAATGAACATCAAACAGATAAACTAACGACAGAATAAGCGCTCTATATAAGATCACATCTAATTTTGCACTGCGTTAAGAGCGGCATTTTGATCGGTTCCTTTAACAAGTTTCGCTAACTTTTTCAGTTCCATTTTCGATTTCAGAATGCAGGTCCGGTTCAGGACCTGAAAAAACCCCTATAGAACCTCTGTTGTGTATGCTGCAACAGGTGATCGAACTTGAAACGTTAATAAACACTAAAACGGAAATACACCATCGCATCACGCCTAAAGCTGAGCACTAAACGTTTCTTAGTCGACAGCGCAGAACGCGGCTGACAAAACTGACTACGATTGGTTGACCTCGAACGTTCACTTAGGCATCCGCGCGCAAAAAAAAAAAACGCAAATTCGCACAATTACACAAAAATTCGTTGATCGGCGGTCGATAGAAGTGTTCAACAAAAATCGCTCTTGTTCAGTTGAAGACCATTGAAGCCGAAACTCGTTTCGTTGAATTCGTCTACAGTTCTTCAAGCAGTTACATAAAAAGTCAATCATATCTACATAGGAGGTGAGGAACTGAATAAAAATCGTGCAAATTTGATTGCGTGAAAAAAATTCGCATCCGTTCAATTTTGTGCATATCAGTTGGCATTTGTGGTGAATGCGGTATGGCATACCGATTTGTTACTTGTTTGTTTATTGGGCTAAATAACTGCGATCAACAACCGAGCCTAGCATCTATTGCAGCAAATTGATCTGCGCATAACGAGAAAGATCTCAAATGTATGACGATAAAAGTTGCAAAAAGAGTGCTGATAAGGGCGCTGCATATCGTAACAACGCTTTTTTTCAAGTAACACCCTAAATTTCCGTTCGGAATCTTTTCATCTCCTGATTCAGGTGATTTTCTCAGGCACGCCTTTTACTGCGATCGAAATTGAAAAACTTCTCGTATTTAATATCGGTAAACAATTTAAGAATCTTTAGCAAATCCACTCAGAATCTTATAAACTTTCAACGGATCTCTGATATATTTCTCTGAATTCAAATGACGTCAGCTGGATCAGATATAGCGATCCTTCGTGCAGGAGGAACAACACTTTTGATCTAGTGCAATCTCTTGGTGAAAAAGATGCATGTGAGCTTATAAAGGTTATGACAATGAAATATACACTATCGATGAAAACGGGCATAAGGTGTGGCATAACGATAACGGATTCGACAATTCGCGAGCAATACAATCTCAATTCCGTTTGCATAGAGATGAATGATGATACACTTCAAGAAAGAAGGAACACCATTTGCGAATGATGGCGACAACCTGGAGACTTCCGGCAAATGAAATTAGACTGTTTGAAGAATCAGTTAACGTGTTCTTTGCCTAATTAATCACCTCGGGTCTCATTCGCTTTAGAAATTTTGTACCCTAACTCTCACAGCTTATCCTAGCGTTATTTTCTTGACAAAGCTTATAAGAACATATATCATATATGTTTGTTTGCCCGAACTTCGATGCATTAAAAGTCGAGCTGTTTTCTTTTAGAAAAAAGATGAAAAATAAGGAAATAAAAAACACGATATGTGCTTTCCGATTTAGGATTAGGTCAGTGGACGTGTTATAAACGATTATAAACGACAGCATCAACTATACGAGAAAGTGAACACAACACAAGAATGCGTAATAGCACAATAGCCGAGTTAGTGACCCATCCATATTCATTCGGTGACACAACGGGAACACCGAACCGCACATAAATTTCACTGCTACCTTTCAACGTTTATATTTGTGTGCCGATGCGCTATGTGCGCTCTCCTCAGCGAAACTCTCCCTAAATTGGCTAAACCAAAAAACACCGTCTTATTGAAATCGAGGTCATCTAAGGTCACCTGATCTCGAGTATCCCAGTCACCAAAGAGAACGTCCTCGTTGTCTCTAACCCTATCACTAACCGCTTTATGTTTATGCACATTAATGATATGTGCTATATCTTTTTTAGATTTGTGTGTTGCTACGGACGTATCCATCTTAGACATATTTGTAACGATACGTTGTTATGACGTTTAAGGTTACTGCCTATAGTCTGTCTGGGCTCACAGATCATTAACGTAAGTCGCGACAATCAGCATTACTCATGTGAAACACAATCACTGAATCCGGGGTATTACCCCCGCTTATAGCTATGTCTCGTTCAAACTAGGAAGTAATTGACAATACCATATCAAGGTGCACTACGAAAATACGCATTAAGTTGCTCCCCGTCAAGAGTTCCCAAACGACGAGAATGCACGAAAACGCCGCATCATGAGATTCAGCCTGTTGCACGCAGAAGGATAGATAAAGTTTTGGCCAACGAACTAAGCAAACGACTAGCCAATTGAACGAAAAACTAACGGATATGCGTTACGGCCTAGGAAACTATTCTGTTCGATTTTGTATATTGATTAGGTCAACTATTGTGCCAGCCGCTCTGATGTGCTCTCCTCTATTCGTTGAGTTCTCATGGTAACTGGTTTGTGCTGTAGGCGGCGAAATTTCAAAAGGTACTTATAGGTGCCAGGCTCGCTAGGTCAATCCACTTTTTCCTCTCGGTAAAACACCTTTTGTGGCACACCTCCTCCACAGTTCTTCAGCTGAGCATCCCTTCAAATGTACTGTCACCCTATGCAACCACACTGACATAAGCCTCAGCGTTATTCGTTAAGACACTATCCCTCCTTTGATTTTCATTACACATTCCTTATGCCGCTAAATAAAATACTAAAACCATAGTGAAGCCTATGGTACCGTCGATTTATCGACAGTAATAAAGCATATTACTTGCACTGCTCACACTATTTATTTTTTGTAAAGTGAAGAATGCTCGAATTCACTAAAATGAAAGCTAAGTGCACAACATTCTTTACAACCCAACTAAGCTGATCGGGCAGCTCTCACAGCTGTCAATTTAACTCATCAAAAACATAAAAAATGGAATGTGCTCTGCGGAGATTCAAAGATACTTTATAAGAACCCACAAAATCGATAGAAGCAGTTAATAAAAATGAACGTCAGAGTAATGCCCAAAAATGCTCAAGACTAAGTCGGAATGTACAACAATAACCAACTGCACAGCATTTTTTACTCGCTTTCAGCACGCATATGTTGAATACAGGTTCTGCAACGAAGGCTTTCGGGACGAAACTCTAAACAGCGTCGCTCTATTTGTTCGCCCAGTTGACACGTAGCGCACGCCCGTTGAAATCAGCTCCATTGAGTGTATTGATTGCACCCTGTGCAGATACTTCGTCCGCAAAATCACAGAAACCAAAACCTTTTGGACGACCCGTATCACGATCGTAGACCAGCCTAAAACTATTGCCATCGTGAAACACATCCAACTTTAGACATTTTAAAAGTTTCTCAGCACTTGAGTCGCCACATTAAGTCATCTCTGTTAGATGTCGTGCTAATCATACCAAAATGCATTGTTCGATGTTACAATTTTCAGCTTGTATTTTAGAATTATGAAAAGAGAAATGAATAAAAACATATAGGCTGTATAGCGATCTTGTTCAACGCTAAAATTTCATGACTGCTGCATCCTAAACAAGTGAGCAATCGACGGAAATATAAAGGAGAAATAAACGTTATAAGATAGCAGTGATAACTTAGCGCAATCAATTGCAAAATAAAACAACTCAACACAAACAACCGATAGCGAATTTACAGCGTCCTCTTTGATACTAATAATCTGTGCTATAACAACAAAAATTTTACTGTGAAAAGTCGTCAGCATGCGTCAAATAGCACAAATGCATTAACGCACAATCAGCAGCTTATCCAGCAGAACCAAAGTTCAACACAAACAAGCCAAACCGGCCTGCTATCGAGTTTATCTATCACGCAATCGCGTCTAACAGTACAGCATTAAATCGCCGAATGTTAGGATCAAGCGTGAAAACTGTTTCAACAAAAAAAATATCTAAGGATCAATATCCTTTTTTCACTTAACCTCCTCATCCCGTTTGTATGAGAGGAAACTATAGTATGAATGGTTAGCAACCATCCTTTACCATTTTACAAAAACAATTATCAACTTTTAAGGGCAGAATAAGGTACTGATACAAAGAGATGAAACCTATATAACTCTAGTCTATGACAAACGAACACGAAATAATAAAAATAAATAAATAAATAAATAAATAAATAAATAAATAAAAGCGATGCAACTAACGATAAATCTTACCGTACGTTTACGACCGGACCAGCCTGACTGAAAAAATTTCCCACGTCCATCTCTGAGCAGTTGTATGGTATATTACCAACTGAAAAAAAATGAAAACACAAGTAATGAGCAAATGGATATAACAAAAAAAAAGTTTTTATGCAAAGCGGGGAACAAGTTTTATTTTATGATACAACAAACGGAGCCATACACAATTCAGATACGCAATACTTCGATTTTTACAATTTACTTTGCAAACTTGATGCTGACTAAAGGTGGTGTAAATCTAAAGAAAGGCGCCAAAAAGATAACAAATAAGCTGCAGCGACATATCACATAACATGTATTGATGGCGCAAGCAAACGGACCATTGCGCAACTTATACATTATCTATGAAGCGATAATGCCGCTGTATTAATAATCGCTAAAAGAGAATTTCGAAATGCTTTTGAAAGAAAAAAAAAAGCACAAGTTGGGGGGAAAAATTATTAATTTATTACCACGTTTTTAATAATATGGATAAAGCGCAATAGCCGGCGAGTGAGTAATAAAAACGCTGCCTGAGAGGAGCTGCTCTGAGCACCTTCTGCTCATCACCTGCAATATGCCCATAGTAGGGCTATTCACATTATCGTTTATCTGAAATTCGCTCACTAAAAAAATTGTAACTTAGGTGCAAAATTCGAACCGAAACGTTTTTATTTAAAAAAATATCCTGAATAAGTTGCTATGCATTTTGTCTTCTTATATAACTTCCTTCCATAAAAACGGTTGTTATGCTTTCAAGTATCCATGCTAACAACTTCGAAAAAAAAAAATCTTTTTTTATAGTGGACGAAATTAATTATCTTTTATAATAAATTTGCTCGCGTTAAAGTCTTTCAACGAGCACCTCAATGGATGAGTTGTCGGAGCTAAAAAGTAAAGGCAGCAATGTCGTCAAATGATTTCATCCCCTTCATTATTCAACTACCTGAAATGCGCTTGCCTATCTATTAGACAAAATCGCTTATAGCTCAACACGGCCCAACAGCATTCAACACGAACTGCTTTAAACATTCACAAAGAAGTTTCAACGATGAGGTGAATATGACCCGGAAAAGACGACTTCGCTGAACGAACTCCGTGAACTTGTTCACTTAGTGCAGGATTCGTGAAGATAAGCCCGAATTCACTTGTCGGAAATTTCAACATTGGTAAAAATTGCTAAAGGAGTTATGTGCAATATCTGCTTAGTTGAAGAAACGTTCTGCACCGCACAATGGTAATGAATATCGATGATTGGTTCATTGATCGATGCTTCCCTTTATTCTACGTTTATCTTTAGCATAGATAATTTCATGCAGAATTATGAGTTAAAGTAAAAACCTCATCGCATTAAAGCATGAAGTATAAATTGAAAAAAACAAAAAAAAAACTTACCATAAACAGAGAATTTATTCGGTGGTAACGATGCTACTGTTGCCATTTCTTTAACGATATTCGAAACGTTGAAACGACTTGCACTAACGATGAACTTCACAGAACTAAGACAGCGTGCCATAAAAGATGCTCGCGCCAATGCAATCGTTTTTGTTGAATGTCTCGAATAGAAAATTTTGAGCGCTACATTTGAATATGTCATATTGCATGAAACAACAGCGCAATTGCACATTGTTTACTATTAGCAATTGCAATTGCAGTAGTAATCACATCTTAGAAACACAGCTATTATTACAGTTCATAGGGAATTCTAACAAAACACCATTACGAGAATATATATATATATATATATATATATACATATATATATATATATGTATATATATATATATATATATATATATATATATACCTGGTCACCATCGCACACCGCATTAAGGATGTGCGTTCAACGACAATAGCCCAATTTGCTGTCAACATAATTGTGGGATTATTGCTTATGCTTTTCGAACATTGCATTGCCCTTAGGTAGAAAGGTCGCATATTAAAGAGCATGGTAGTTGTGCTAAGGGCTAAACCCTGAGGCTAATCTGTGGTCGCTTCTTTAGATTTATGTCGCCTCTAGACTAAAAAGCTATATCCTTGACCTGATCGTCTATAACGTACGTTATTACGATCACGTTGACATCGTTCACTGTAAACACAAATATTTCGCAATATTTGAAACACATTAAAGCAAAAAGCATGTTTCATATGTAAAAATCTCAGGGATCTAGCACCATTTAATAAGTACAGTAATAACATCCCATATAAATTAAATCTATCTCTGTTCCATTATACCGTAAATTCTGTCACTCATTCACCACACGTACTGTACTATATCATTAGAGAAAACGGTCGTTGTTCCGCTCAATTACTGCTTCGTATCTTTGAATTGCACTATATTCACTGTGTTTGAAATGATTCTCGCTGAATGTGCTCGATGAGGTCGTATTTGCAATTACGAATCAGAGACATTCAAATTCCCTCATTAAGATTCTAAAGTTCAGAATGTTTGGTCGTCGTGCAATCTTCAGCCGTCAAAGATTGGCGATTGCTATGTCGAACAACAAAGTTTGCATATAGTTCAATGTTTTATTCACCATTTTTGAAATTAGTTTAATTTTACTTCAGGAAGAGGTATCGGCTGGATTGTGTAATATGACGGATCGGTGGTGATTGTGCATTCACAGCATAACGAATGGAAAAAGCACAGGGATGTGCCACCTATCCATTGATACACATACATACAAACGATGTATATGCACCGCAGATGCCAGACACCCCTCTCCACTCACCTCCCTTACCTCACTCATCTTTTTCTCAGCACCGCGCACAAGCGAGATGTAGCACCTATTTGTAGTTATGTTGATTTAGCTTTCACTTCAAATGCTTCACTCAAATACTTCTCTTGCAAAGTTTTTTTGGGGGGTGATGGACGTTGTGGTCAGCTATACGATGCTTCTGGACATATTCTAATGCCTGATGATTATAAAAAATGTTGTCGTTGAAAAATTTCGAATATAGTTTTCGCTTTGCGCTCTTGTCAAATATCGTCCCTATAGGGATTGTGGCAGCAGATGGCCTTCAAGTGAGCACCAAATTCCGTTGAGACATCCTTTCGACACTGTTGACTTTGAAAGGTCTAAAACCATGAGTTTAGGCCACTTTCCTTGGCTATCTCGCCTTAATTCGGAAACAAAATTTTTTAGAAGAAGCATTTTTGAAAATTTACACCTATTAAAGTCGATAACGATGAAAACAGTTGTAAAAGATGCTTCTTCGCTTATAGTGTGTCGTTCGTTTGTTTCATAACAAATCGATTATCACATCAGTTTGCATTTCTCTTAAACAATCCGAAAAATCAACATATTCGCTTCTTATTTCTAATGCTACATTTTATTGTTTCACCTAAATGAAGTGGAAATTCCCTAAGCATTATGCGTGCATCACACTTCAACTCATATAAATTCATCAAATGAGTTGTGCTTCTCAATAGTAAACACTCGCAAAAGATTACCATCTGTGTGTATTTCGTTTGCGGTATAAAGTTTTACCTCACAAATTGGAAGTGTTTCGTTTCAATTTTTCAAGAATTTTTCCTCTCACTGAATAAAGTCTAAGCCTGAATAGGTTTGAAAAGATTTTTACAGCTTATTGTTTTTGAATTTGCCTTAGATTGATAACTATGATTTCATTTATTTGTAAGCAATAAAGCAATGATCATACGGTGCAATTAAACATACGATGAGTTATTATTTGGCTGTTAAGTTTTGCTGCGAATGCTCCTTTTTTTTCGACCACTGGTAGATGTCGAGAGCGATATAATAGAAGGAAAAAGATGTATGAAATTTTCATTAAAATAATTTACTCTCAAATTTTGTTTGCTATTATCAGTTCGTTTTAGTATATATTTGCGAAATTTTCCATTCCTTATTTCTACTTATAAAACGTTTGACTATGCTGGAAATGCTCAAGTTTGACTATGCTGGAAATGCTCAAGTTTGAATATGCTGGAAATGCTCAAGTTTGATGACCACCTCTCGTTGTGTCGATAAAACAACATGAGATAAGAAGGTAATCACCTGTATTTGTATAATTTACTGAACGTTGAAATGCGAGTTTTTTTTGAGTGAAACGAACCAATAATAGAGCATAAAGGAGTGTTGTTTTGCAGCAATGGCTCCTGACTCCGAACAGTACGATGTAGAGAATATGACGTGGACAGAGTTGCTGGATCATGCAGGACTGTGGAGGAATATATCGCGGTTGGTGATTTTAAGCGGTGCATTTCGCTCAACATGCTAGCCACCATTACTGATAAGTGTTCGTTTCTGTATAACATCTGTCAGTTTCTTTATGTTGAATGAGTGGATAAGTGAGTGAATAAGTGAATCAATAAATAAATAATGACGTGAATTACTATTCAAAAAGTCGACATAAGCGTTCAGTCATCGTTCGATGCGAAGATGACAGCTTAGTAATGAGAGAGTAATGAAGAACATTGGAGGAGTCAGTGTTGAGCAATTGTAAGGGACCATGCACCTTAGGAACATAGAATGAATTTAACTTGTGAGCAAATAGGACGAGATTTATGACCTGCATTACTTCAGGTGATACATTCCACATGTTAGCGATATGGAATATGAACGAGTTGAGAACGACGTTTTGCTCTCCATCCTTAACAAATAGTATTAGCTAAAGCGCAATATAAACAGTCTTAATGGGAACATGCTACCCAGAAAGAACCCTCCAAAGATTGCTGACAACTTGTTGGCATAGTTGAAGATCACACTTAATCCCTTTGCCGTGAAGAGATTCCAAAGTAAAACTTCTGAATTTTTACTCATAGAAAGCATAAAATAGACCTGGAAAGAGATTGCTTCCTGGGAAGAAAGCTATCATGTAAATCGGCGCTGCACATTTTCGATCAGCTAGAATCTGTGGTACTTGAAAGGAATCAGCTAATGGTGCAATACTCACCGATCGGTCATCCATGTGAAATAAAATCTGTTTGATGTGCTCGCAGCATTCATATAGCGAGGAATGTGAAATGCGATTTGCAACTTTCGATGTTCCACATAAAATCGGTAAACAATACAAGATACATCATGCTCATAAATAAAGATTTCTAATGACAGAAAATGTATTACGCATTTGGAGAGGACTTTTGCGCATCAAACTTATGTCTATTATGTGGTAATTTTCAACGAACGTCTAGTTGCCATCTTTGTGTGACCAATCATGAAAAATTAGCAATTCGATGCGTAGATTATGATGATTATTTGTTGTGTTATAAAGTGTTCTAAAAATTTTAGAATCTTTTTTGAAAATTCCATATGGACTGTGCAGTGTTTTTGAGACATCTTACATATGTCACGAATGAAATCAATCTAGGCACATCAATCCAACAGAATTTTTGTACAAACCATTGAGATCACGTCGTAAGGTCTTGAAGGATTCTCCCCTATTTCAACATCAACGTTAAAGCCGGTGAGGAAATCTCTAAATCAAACTTGAAATTCATCATAAACACCATAGGCCGTCGACTGACGCTACACCTATTTAATATCCCTCATCTACTGCCACCAACCAGTCGGATAGTGGTGAAGCAATCTTTGTTGCCGTTGATCTATCCAACAGGAAGCCGAACTGCTTGGGTCTGCTCGAGAACAGCATTTTTGACGATAATTTTTAGGACCTTGCAAACCGAAGGACTCAGACTAATAAAACGATAGCTTAGAGAACATTGAAAGATTTCTTTTGAAGAGGTATTATACTTGCTATTTTCAAAGCCTTAATAAGCGATCCGACGACTACGATGTGTCGAGATATATGCGATGCTCATTAACTTCCTTTCTGCTCTTTTCCTGATAAAGTTGGACGACATAAAGTCCGACGTTAAAGAGGCTTTATCAAGGAATTAATGAATGGAAGTCGTAACAAAGTCCGACGTTAAAGAGGCTTTATCAAGGAATTAATGAATGGAAGTCGTAACCCTCTCACTATCAGTCCTTACGTTATTGAAAGCGCTAACTATATCTGCATTTATGACAGGCGGTATTGCATCTTCTGTCTCAGTTTTTTTTTTTTTTTTTTTTTCTGAAAAAGACAAAAAGTTCACATTTGTTTCGATCATCACTGATATCTTCGACTGCAAGAGTGTTCAGAGTTTCGAGGCCGTGCACACTTTTAACTTTTTCATTTAACTATTTAAAAAGTCATCTTATTCCGGGGAAAATTTCTACCTTTCTCACAATTAAAGATTTATTTGTTACATTGGTTTGCGATAATTCAGATAATACTTGTGGGATGTAATTATTCGTCCCCCTAGTTTTGGCATTTTCCTGTCTCTGTAATGAAAATAACGCTTAGTTGCTAAACAACTGAAGATAATAGTGCATACTGTTTGCCGTGATTGGGCACAAGCGCAGGAATAACATATGCAAATCACCTGGTACAAGATACCTAAAAATTTATCGCAGAGCTCTTCCATGCGCAGGTAACTCTAGCCGACTGCTGAACAAGGGCAGCTATTTTGAGGATCCACACCACAATGATCACTTGTATTAAAGTTATCCATCAACGCTATCACTTAACAGTAATTCAAGTATACTGCTATCAGGCGTTGATTGGATACTGCTTTGCACAAATTTTCTGGAATTTGCTGAGTTTGTGTGGTGATCGCTGTATAACTATGAGTATTGAAAGTGACCGATAATGGCTATTGAACTGCGCACCATTTATTAGTGATCTAGAAATCTTCACCGTTGCGTGAGCCGAAATTAGGTTTTGCAAGTCATTGCGCAACTGGAATCGAATGACCGAAGCCCAAATCTTGTCTGTATGGGGGAGGGGGAGGTTTTTTTCCATGATTGCTGTACCAGCCCTCCCCCCTTCCTTCATAAGCCATTACTTCGTCTGGGGTGGAAGGTTTTTCGGGGATTTTCAATCTAAGATGAGAGTCCAAGGTTTTAAAGTGAACCATTTTTCACATAACGTTGGGTAGTGCAAAATTTGAATAAGGATCGTCTGTTGAAGAACACACCTCATGTCATAATGCTTAAAGATCTCTGTTCTGTGAGTTACGGGAAGCATACTCACATATTCATTTTCCTTGAATACGCATTTCTTGACTTTTTCATCTTGCGGGTTGCGTCGATATTTGAGGCCGTTCGTTGTTTGTTTTTGTTTTTGTTTTCATAATTCCTTTACTCCCGATTCATTGCAGTGGTGATTTTTTTTTTTTTTTTATACATATGAATCATGAACACAAGAACAACCAATAAGACTTTTTCTTTCTTTTTCCCGACAAAACTTTTTCTTTCTTTTTTTCTTTCTGAGATTCTTTTTCTGAGTTTCGAATAGGAAAGTTAATGCGTTGACATTCTACATGGGTAGGTAATTGAGGAGATAAAATATACATCCGTATAGCGTGCGTTTTATATCAAGAATTTATCACTGAGTTTTTGATAGTGTTTTTATGGGCATCCTGGGGAGGGGGGGGGGGTTATTTTAGGTGTGAAGGATGTTGATAAAGGTTTAAAAGGACGTGGTTGAAAGTGTTTTAAATGTTGAGTATATTGAATTAAACTTCAAACTGAAGCTTTGTCTTAGTTGTAGGCAGTTAACTTAAACTGTGTTCTGGCTCCTCCTCCCCCCTCCCCCTCCCCACCTTTTATCTTTTTTTCCCCCTCGTCTAGGTGAAACGAGGTCGCTATTTTGTTATTGGATAAGACCCTAGAGATATATTAAGCTTGTATTTCCTGCCAAATATTAAAAAAAAAAACAAAATTTTTTCGATATTCGATGAGAAATTCCTCACAGATGAAAGCAACTTATGGGAATATCTCACTTTAAATTCGTCGTGATATCCATGAATACTGTGAATAAATTCTACTCTCTTCTGTTACAATAAAATTAAGATGCATCGCCGAAGTATTATTTCGCACATAAAATGTTTAGCGAAATGTTTGAAATGGAAGAACAGTACTCTAAAGAGTCAATTAACATATGGCCAAGCTAAGCATTGTTGTTGTCTTTGTTAATGCTTGCTTACCTATATCGAATATCAGAGTTGACCTTAGCACATATTGGTAGATAATTTGAAGGGGGATTTCCCGATCGGCATTTGTCAATAAGAATGCGTTGTCATCATGCCTATCATATGCTTTTCAAGAAGCGTGTCTGTGTATTTGATCTGTTGGCGTGGTCAATTTCAGCAAAGGAATGGGTACATCACTTCACCACGTCCTTGTTTTTACGGACTCATCTGGCTCGGATCATCTGCTGGCATTAGGAGGGGGCAGTCAGTCATCGCAACAAACGATTTATTCAGCAGCATTATCACGTCCTTCACATGAGCACGTTGTTTCTATTCTACCGTTGTCGACACACCTCGAAGCGACTGTCTCCAAGGTTCTTTCCTTTATTAAGGGATGCCCTTTTTTGACTCAATGTATTCCCTATCTTTTAGGTTCCTACTTAAATGACTAATGCAATTGTATTTTTTTGCACCGGAGTATGTAAATTAGAAATGCTGATATTACTACCAATATTACTACCAAAATTTATCAACTGCTATCACTACTGATATCGGTACCGAACCGATATCGGTACTGAACTGATATCGATACCTAATTGATATCGGTATCGAACTGATATCGGTATCGAACTTTATCAGCTTATGTCACTTCCATATTTGTTAGCGGAGTTTACTACTGTTGAGATGATGTGATGAATTTTTTTCTTCCATTGGTAAAAAATGAGATCAAATGTTATAAAATTTGCATTTTATATTCTCTTTGATAATTTCAAGTGTGAACGGAGGTAACATTATAGGGTCCTCCACCAGCGGAGTTGGCTGCACTTTGGGAACGACAACGTACAGCGCTAACGTGGGGTATCTCTGCTTATGAATACGAACCAAGCACAGACACTCTCCTCTACACCGATTCAGCTCATATTTTCCTTTCACGGGTAAGTGAATATTTGCCGTTAATTAGCAAGTTGATCCGTCAAGGTGGCTAATTATTTGTTCTGATTTTATTTTAGTACGACCTGTAATTGAAGTAGATCATTTTATTTGGTCGGTGCAGTATTATCATCACATGCCGACTTACAAGGTTCATAGATGATTGCACATCAAAGACGGTGTAGAAATATTGGACACCTGAACATATGCATAAAGGCGATAATGTGAGAAGGTGAACCGGAAGATTTGAGATGCCACGACCATAGAAATGGCACAAAAGTTTAGAGACTAGGAAACCATCGGCTATGCTGCAATAAACGAGATGTGCAGATGCTTACCTCAAAGAGTGAGGAGTTGAACAGCTCCTAGGGGGATCTCGCGACCTTAAATTTGCGATAAGCCCATCAGAAATCGTCGTCGATCGGTTGCCGTCAAATACCAGTTTCAGCTTAAGGAATCGAATTTATTTGCCTTTAATTGGTTTTCGAATCGTTGTGCATATGCTTGGCATATTGCATCTCTATTTTCATACGTGTGTACTTAAGTAGGATAGTTGATGTTTTATTGCTTTCAGCCGTACTTACATGTTTTTGCATCTATTTTCAATTACCGTATTTTTTAGGTTACTGTAACTAAGGTTTTGGTTACTGTAAAGTATTTTAGGGATTGCAATTGCAGAATGGCTGCTTTCGTGAGGTGGGAGTTGGTGTTTCTGGTTGTCCACTGAATGCTCAACTCTGTCCTGTTGATAATGATATCGTCGCATTTGTTGCGAATCGAAACGTTCACATTGATCGGTAAATTTCTTTCAAATTCACATTGAAACAAAACGACTAAACATTAAAATATTATAAAAAACAATGTAATATTTATTTTATTACTTCATTTATTTATGTTGCCTAGGGGTTATTAGTGAGATTATTTCTATCTGTTTGCCGTCTTAAGTGGAATTGGTTTGATGATTGGCAACTAATGGGAAATGTGAAAGCGAAGTAGATATTGGATTTATCACTGTCATAATTAATAGCATTGCAGTGAGTTGGGACAGCATTCTTGTGACTTACCCACTGCAAAATCACTCAAATTGCTCTTAAGTGATTTTAGTGACAGCTGTTGTGGTGATTGCAATGCTTGGCTAATGTTATTCCTTATCGAATGGGTACCGTTGATTGGATCTACTGAACGTGTTCATTACAGAATGGGTTCGATTATCTACTCGACGAGATCCGAGAGAGATATTTCGAATGGGTGTTCACCATTCATCATGCAGGAAGAATTTGATCGGTTGGTTTTTTTTTTCCTAGATGGCTAACACTCATATAATGGAAAAGATTACAGCAAATGTGCAGTCGAGTCAGATGGCACAAGGGGGAATGAAATGTTCTTTTGCATACTGGTACTGCTGATGATTGCTATGGGAACATTATGGTCCCATTTTTTAATCACGAATAGAGGGATCTCCACGCAAGGGATAGTAAAACGATTTCTAGTTTGAGCATAAGTTTAAAGAAATAAGTTACAGAAGCAAGCGTTATTTGCAGCTTCACAGGTTTGTGGTGGAGCCCTGGTCCCGAGGCAATGCTCGTTTATGAAAGAGTCGACGAATCGAAGGTTACCGAGTTGCAATTTACTTGTCCCGGTCACTTAGCCAGCTCGCCGATGAAGTACCCGCTAGCTGGTTCAGCGAACGCCATTTCGACGCTTCATCTGATCTCCATCTGCTATGATAAGGTCTCCTTAAGTGTTTCACAAATGTGTGCATCCTTTTCAATGATCGCTTGCTGGCACAACCTTTCTTATGTTTTCATAATTGTGTTCATAAGGGTGATCCGAATGGGTCCTAGAATTTTAAGCATCGAAATTAAACGACACTAGAGAGAGTGTTGAATGTGGGTGTACTGGTGTGGCAGTTCGTATATAGCTTAACTTAGGCTGCATGGAGTGACCGATTGCATAAATATGCATCTATGCTTGCAGGTTGTCGACTGTGCCCTCAGTGTCGACTTAGCCGAGCAATATCAATGGTACGAATATCTAGCACGAGTTGGATGGCTGCCGGATGGAAGCGCGTCAGTTAATACGTTCTTTTAGGGGATTTCCCAGCATCTGTCATTATTTTATTTGATTTGATCATGAATACCTTTTATTTAGAAATGAAGCTTATTGACAGACTGTGAGGGCTGCATAGTCTGCATTAAACCATTTCATTTTTTATGTTTTGCGAAGTATGCTGTCAACAAGTGAGAGTCCGTCATTCTGCAGTTTTTTTTTTTGGGGTTTTTTTTTAAATTGAACTGGGTGATTATGCGATAGGCAGCTTTCTTATCCTGAACTTGTCAGAGGTGTTGGCATGTTTTGATTTTTTTTTGCACCTACTGATCTTTAGTCATGCTGCATGAGGTAATCGTGTATTAGAATATAAAATTCCCGAGCAAATTTGGAATAGGGAAGCTCCATATCCTTGTCAGAGTTTTCATTTATGGGGCTCTGCATCATCGCTGTTTAAGGTGATACGGAATGACTCATCAATTTAATAGTTGTACGTTGGAGAGGCGGAAATAGAGCTTCATATCTATTATGCCTTCAGTGTATGGGCCATCCTGATGAGTCGTCTGCAGGATCGCTACGCTGTTGTGCTCATACCGGTGCAATTATTTTGTGTGCAAAATGCTTCCACCGACGTTCGTATTATAACTCTACTCGATGAACAAACACCAACTTGGTTCAATGTTGGTTTTTCTCTTTTTCATCGCTTTCCTTTATTTATTAAGACATGTTGTGTAGACACATGTTGGGTGTATAAGTGGAGGAAGAGGGCGAAGTGAAGATAAAGGGAGAGGGAGGGATCCAATTCGGGCGTTTTTCCTGGCCTAGAACTTGGCTCTCGATAGCTCTTTAGATGCATATGTCGAAGTTTTTCTCTGTTTATTGTAATAGATGCTCCGGAACTATCTTTGTTGACGTATTCCCATCTCATGCGATCTTTATTTGAGTGCTACTATTATTCCTAATAGTTTGAGTATTTTATATTATTCTCTGAGCTGTGATATCGCCATTTGAAGGCGCAATTCTCATACACTTTTAGTGCACATTTATTTGTGCAACTTATAGAAGAGCACATTGCAAACGTTATTGTTTTATTTATTTATTTAATAAAAGAGATTTTAAAGAGTGGCGATGATCGGCATCTTTCCATCGTATTTATCGCCTCTCGAGTGCTCGTGAAGCGTTGAACCCACATCTAAGGGTAGATCTTAGTGAAATGTTGTAAATTTGGCTTTATATGCTTTGCCTTCAATATTAATCTCAAAAAGGACATCGAGCCACATAAAATGACTAGAGATGAAATTTGCGCTAAATTTGCAGGTGGATAATACGACGAAATTTCTACACTCATCTGACAATGTAATATCGTTTTTTCACGCAAGTGATAGAAATGACAATACACATTTATATTTATTTCAATTTAAACTCGACTCAAGTAAGATTTCGTTTTCATTTATATTCTAAATCTTTGATATTCTACATGATCTCATAATCAACAATTAATAGCTAACATATTTTACTATATTTAGATATATCAGTATTGATATTTCTTGTTATATGTTAGAGTAATTTGGTAAGAGAATTAAATTAAAGCATTTTTACGTTTGAGGTATCGCCAACCCATTCGTATCACTGCTGAAATAGAATATTTTCAGCATTCATCTCATAAATGCAAAATGCTTTAATATCCCAACAATAGACTCATCACATCTTTCTGCTGATCTTAACTTCTTCCCCCCCCCCCCTCTCAAAAAAAAACATTATTTTGGCGACAGATATATTTTATTTTAGTTATTCTCATAAGTGAATGCATAAATGTCTTATCTACTTTACTTAGAAAATTCATATGGAGTTTTTTTTGTAATATTGGTCTATTGAAAAATAATCTATGATATTTCGATTCTAGAGGGGAATATAATTTCTCAACGTGAAACACCTGTAACGTGCGGTGAATGGTCGGTATCGAGGCATGTTTCGTTACATGTGGATGAAAATCGACGGCACGTCTATTTTGTTGCAAATAAACATCATCCAGCCGATACCAATTTGTCAGTGATTCATACTTTTCTAGTCGTTGCTTTCGTTACATTTGTTAAATTTAGTGGAGGAGAGAAGGAAATGTTCTCTAATAGTTTGATCATTGCATGCAAACAAAGAGCTTCATCAAGTCTAAGCCATGGCGAAGGGGAACCTGTCCTTTTGCTATATTTCTGAATTTTTCGTTCTGCCATTTCGGGTCGGTAACCGACCAGAAAAACCGAAAGGCAACGATTTTTATCTTTTAGTTTCCTTATCATCGAAATCTCAATAGGTGATATTGCTCTAAGGTGCGTTCTAGTTGTAGAGTTCTGGATTTCATTTGTTTTCATTGTGTGCATTCGTCCTAATTAAAGAGGTTATTCAGGTGTCGTTCTCTTCTTTGAGTTCCTACATCACAATGAAGAGGTAACGGAACGGGGAGGAGGAGGGTCACATGCGCCACAACCTCGTGTTACCTGAGGGAATGCACTCACCGTTGATCTTGCTAATTTTATAGCTCTTGAAAGATATCGTTATGAGCTGAAAATTTCATTTTAAAATAAGAATAAAGCTATGGAGGAAAAATAATACTCCATATATGCGCTGATCAAAAATTTTTGTTCCATTAGACGAGCAAAGTTGTGAGTTTATAAGCTGCTATCATAAATGCGCCCACTTGAAAACATGTAAGTCAATAGAGATTGGAGTTTATTCAACAAGAACCGGAACCTGTAAGAGCAGAAATATAGCAGATTGATTGCAGTATGTATTTATTTACCTTCAATCCTTCTCATTTAGACTGTTTGGATCCCCGATTCAGAAATTTTCTTCTTCCTCCTTTTCTTTGCTCGCTTCGGGTTCCCGCGGTTCGTTATATCTGTAATTGACCGCTGGTTGTATTGAAGTTCTACAGAAAAGGCAACTGGATATTGTATATTGTATTTAGGTGTGTTGCATCTTATCGAAACTTGTCGGAGCCACGCGTTTTGACAGAACTTGGCCAATCGTACAGGTTCTTCTTTCGTTTATTTATGAATATATTATTCATGATTACCGCAATGGTATTAGTTTTTCCTCAATTGTCGTTAGTGTATTTTGCTTGTTATATGCATATTTTTCGAGTACGATGGGGAGGATTGTTAGATGAATGTTTTAGTTTGACAGCATTGTCTTTCAATTGCTACAGTTGTGCATTTTTAAAAATAAAGGCAATTAGGCCTTAATTCAATACACGCAATTTCATCGTGATGTTTTCTTTAGTATTTAATAAATAAGACTATGAATTAAGGGGATGATTATAACTTCATTTCTTGGGATTTTAGGTGGGATGATTGGAAAGAGGAGGGGGAATGTTGTTCTCGATGAACTTTGACCTGCTTTAATTACGTTGTTTTTGGCATTCATTGGCAATTGGTTGAGGTACACTCGTATGGAATGTGAGCTCAGCCTAAATACAGAGGTAGGCTTTGTCTGTTGGGAGAGCTCTCTTCGTATGTTGCCGAGATGTGCATTCTATCGTATAACACACAATGTTCACGATCCTCTTCCATCGGCTGCTCTCCAATATTTGATCGCAATGCCTTACGCCAATTCTCTTAACGAGCAGGCAATTCTTTCAATTTCAGGTATGTTTTTGTTTTGCAGTTTTTCAAATATCATTATTAATTTATTAATTTATTTATTCATTTATTTATTTATTTTTGTTAATATCGACAGTGACTGCTTTTATTATCATGCTTGCTATCCCAGCTGTTGACCTGGTCGTTATATTTGTGCAGGAATTGTGCGTTCCTTTAGGATTATGCCTCTTCCTCATTGTATTTATTTAACCATTGATAGTCGTTAGATGGGAGAAATGAGTGTACTCTAAACCATTTAGAAGCCGAATGTTTGATTCATCGATCAGTCTCTAGCATGTGCACTACTTTGGATTCATTTGATTTTTTTCATGATGCGCTATATTGACCTATAGTTAGCTTACATTACCTACATCAAATGATGCAGCGGAACGGCTAAAAGAGAAACGAAGAGATAGAACTATGAGAGCAACTAATCCATCTGCATAAAGTTTAGATGGGCATTTCCGAGGATAGCATCATGTAGAAAAACTTGGAGAGGGCATTTCGCTATTCTGCAAACGTTATATGTGTTCTTTCGGAATTCGCAATCCTCGCAAGTTATTACTCATTCCTTCTCGTTTATTGTTTACATTTTTAGCAATATTAACCCAATTGCGAAACGAGATCATTGATCAAAATTTTCAGATAATCGCCCACCGGTCTATCCGGAGATCATCGAATATATGTCGGCAAATTCTCGTCGACTTCATTACGCACTACTGTTGAGACCGATGCGTGCCTCAAAGGGTTTTCAATATCCTGTAATACAACTCGTATATGGTGGTCCTGGTGTGCAACTGGTGCGTAATACATGGGCAGTGTAAGTTCGCCTTTATTTTATTTTTATTTTTTATTTTTACTTTATTTATTTGTTTTTACTTATTTTATTTATTATGTTATTTGTTTATTCGTTTCTTTTCGTAATCATTTATAAATTTTTCTTGCGTCCTTCATGGAAGTAAGGTGCATCTGCTTCGCTGCCTTTCTCTATAGAAACAACTTAGTTAGATTTTTTCTTACGTTCTTCTGCTCAACGTGCTATAGCCACAAAACTTTTCTAATGGGGTCTTTTTTCGGTTTCGATGCCGTGTTAACTTTTGAGATAATGGTTTATCCGAAATGGGCGGCTTTTTTTTTGCCGTTTTGTATCCTCATTCTTCATCGTTCAACTCAATGCTCACTCGAGTATTAGAATTTTCAGGTGGCCATATTTAGAAAATTTCAGAACAGAGTGCATACTTGCAACGACATTCGCTGATGATTTCGTATTACTGTACTGTTTTAACGTTTACTACAGGGATTCAATAGATCATGCACAATGTTGTGCTAAATTCATTACTTCGTATTTTTAATTGGGAAACAAGTATGATCTAAATATGACATTTGAAATTGATTTGCGAAGTAGGAGTATTTGCATATACGAGGTTGATTTCAGGTGGGTGAGTTATCAGAAGTTCACCAGCCTCGGCTATGCGGTAGTAATGGTCGATGGGCGAGGATCGGCGAATCGTGGAATTTCATTTGAAGCAGCCATAAAAGGCCAGCTGGTAACTGTTTTCCAAAGTGCATTTATTGCGGTAGTAAGTGAAAATTTATAAGTTTTCTGCTCTTTCACCAAGGGAGCTTTACACTAACGAGCGGCGGTCGTGGCTATCCTCCGTAAAAGTTCGATCTTTTATTGATACTTCTCTTCGTTCTTGATGGGTGCTTACCAAATTGCTTTGTAATGTGGTACTGCTGAGCATTGATATTACTGTTACTAGCATTGTTCCGAAGCCGAAAATTCGATTATAATTCCGAGCAGGCGTTCGATGGAAGTTTAGTGACAACTTTGAGGTCGCTTTTTTCATGTGCCTCTTTTATACCGATCCAGCAGTTTTTTTTTTCAGGACCATTTTCCGATGTTTTGTGGTAGCGGCTCAGCACTAAGGATGACATTAGTTTTTGCATATTTGTGGTGAATGCACCTTTCATAACTGTTTTCAGGGCGCTATAGAGGTCGACGACCAAATAGAAGGATTGAAAGAGGTCGCGAAGAGGGCTGATGGTATCCTAGATTTGAGCCGAGTGGCAGTCATGGGCTGGTCTTATGGTGGCTTTATGGCACTAATGTGTCTAGCTAAGAGGCCAAACTTTTATAGGTGATCAGTCAGCTTTATGTGAAAATGTTTTATTGTTTCACAGTTCGACGGCTAAGAAAAACACCCATTTTTTCTCGATACAGTTTCAGGTAACACTATACCTTTGAAAAATATCATAGGTAGTTGTGTTTTCAAAAAGAGTTTTTCCATTTAGAAATGCATAAGTTATAGATGTAACTTCCTACAGAAAGTAAGTTAACTTATTGTTTTATTTGAGATTTGCAATCATTTATCACCGTCGTTTAGGATCAGCTAGCATTTCATCGTGGGTTTTTATTATGTAGCGTTGTGTTTGTTGCTGCTGCTCTCATTTAATCAGTAGTGTTTTGTTCATATGCCGCTGTATTATATATAACTCGCCGAGGACATTGTTTGGACACATCTAACCAACTTGCAGGGCTGCAATAGCAGGTGGCGCTGTTACGTGCTGGAATTTCTATGACACCGCATATACGGAGAGATATTTGGGTTTGCCCGGTGATCACTACACGAAATCATCCGTTTTAGAATATGTCAATCTGCTTCCCAATGAGTGAGGGCATTTTCAGCCTTTGATGCTTTTGTGTCCACATACCATATTCTCAAATATATCCGTCGGTTACGTGAACCGATCTAAAAAAGCTGGAAATATAGCAGTAATGGGTTGCTTTCGAAGCAGTTCTAACATCTTCGTGGAATTAAGCACTAAAATGTGGTTTATGTATAACATCACTGCCACTCAGTATTGATAGCCATGCATAATCGGGGAGTGTTCCGTTGATTGAAGAATACGGGCACATAAATGCTAGAAATTGGTTTGCAAAGTTGCAGTCTTTAAGGATGGATCGTCTATTGGTTGTGCATGGCTTGATGGATGAAAATGTACACTTTTCACATACCGAAGCACTTATCGAGGCGCTCATCACAGCTGGCAAGCCATTCCGTTTACAGGTATGTATGTTTTCAGTGGTTAGAGCAAATATGTGACCCTTTAGAGAGTAGGCGGAAATCCACAAAAAGCCCAGAGAAAGAAGTTTGAAGAATGAGATGTGGACTCGTTTTGAGCTTAGATAGCAAGGGTCATCCTTTGCGTGTGGATCCGCTGTTTTGTGATCTCTGAAAACTGTCCTTCCACTGAATATCCTATCCCGATCTCTATCCCCGCTAAGAATGAAATTTGCCGAAAACATTCACTCCGCTATACCAAACAAACCTCGCGGGCTGAGAGTCTCCCCAATGATGGGTTGATTCTTGGGAAATGCGCTTAGAAATATTTTTTTCACGTGGTGAGATGCGCATATCTATTTCCGGAACTTTGCCAGGAGGTTCGAGGCTCCTTGTCCAGTGACGCAGACAGCACCTTCCATTCTTGGAATGCTACTAGGAAACACCAAAACTACAGTTTTTGTGATAAATTTGCAGTCATGGAGTTTGATATTATATGATGAGTAATCTGGCCATTTACCTGCCATTTGCGCATTGTTATTCATCTGTTGAGACAGACACGGTAGAAGGGAATACTGTTCCATATTTTTGAATTTTACGGTAATTGCTGGGTGGCAGACGAGAACCGCAACGAATCTACTTGCATAGATGTTAGAGGGGTGAAGAAGTCAATTATGAGGAGGTACTGACAGTTGATGATGAAATATTTTCAGGTGTTTCCTTCGGAACGGCATGGAGTACGTTCACCCGAAGCAAGCGAGTTCCATGATGCATTAGTGCTTGACTTCTTAAAGAGAGCATTAGCAGTACGGAAGCGTACGAAACCATAGCGCTATGAGGAAGAGGGAGAAAATTATGTATATGGTTATCTCTCTCAATTCATTCGTACTTCTCTTTTCTGCCTCTCTATTATTTTTGTCACATGAAATTGATTTGGAAATTGCAAACCTCGTTGATCTCTGGGAAGGGTACCACAGAATCTAACAAGAGATATTTAGGCGTATTCCGATAAGTTCACACTCCTTAGGGGATCCTCGATTTCAAGCATTCTTCGGGACGTCGCCCATTGTTGTTCATTCCTCATTTCACTGGCCAGTCCTTTTCGAGTGCAGTTAAATGAAGTGTGCAAGTGAGCAAAATTGCCGCTTTTTCGGGATATATGTTTGTGTTTGCTTTGGCGTTGATATATCGCATCTAGCTGCTGGCAGTCCTGCATGTCAATTATCCTGCAGCTGCATTACCCACCCTCCAAAAATTGTCGAACCTTTCAGCAGGAATATCACAAAAACCTTCGGGTGAAATGTTCAAAACTGCAGAATGCTTTGTTATCACAAAAAATGTATCTATAAATGAGTTCAACACCTTCAAGAGTGAACGATCGTAGAAGGTTGTTGTTTTTCATGTTGCATTTGAAAGATACTCTACATGTGAAGAGCCATCTTCGTTGTCAGCGACATTCGACTGCCAGGTAGTGCTTTGTGGTATATTAAGATAGGTTATACGTAGGTCTATTATCCCAGTCTCTTTATTCATATGCCACGTACACCTTCCGCGATAGAGGTTGTAATTTAACTGTTAGTGGCAGCACTCATACCTATCCTGTCGCGAATAATCCGCTTGGTATTGTTGCAGTGCAGACCAGTTCTTGTGTTTTGCTCCTCACTGGTTACCGCCAACCGTAATTATTGAGTGCAGTGGAATGCTATCGGTTGTTCTTTACTGGCAGCTTATGCTGTCATTTGTGAGGTAAAACTTTTGAATGACAAAAAGCTTCGAGCTGTTCAACGAATTTCATTACATCATGACGATAATTGATGGTCGCTATGAGGCGACAAACTTCAGACAAAACATTGACCCCGGCAGTGGCTGACAACGAGCTCTATCTCCTTGTGAGATCATACAAATGTGGATGTTCAAAAATGACTGCATTCTTTTACTACTAATTCTAGAGTTCTCGGGACAGTCACCACCGAACAGGAAGAAAACCATGCACAGTATGAGTGATTTCCGTGCAAACATGCGCCATTCTGCTTTCGTAGCAACGCGGTTCGGAATGCGAGCTGCTCGACCAAAAAGATTATTTATTGCTGTTATAAAAACGCGTACTGGTGTCGTCTATCAAGCAGTTTAGTGCGGCCACATCTCTTGACGAGTGAAAACAAGGAAGTATGTAGAAATGAAAAGGACGACGCCCATACAATCCTCAGACAACCCCCCCCCCCTCCCCTCTCTAAATTCCTGCAACATAATTCCAGCTAACATGTGTGAACACCGAATTCCTCCTTTTCTGAACAAACCGTTACAGCAAAAAAAGGGTCAAATAATCAGAACACAACGCGGAACAAAAGGAACAACGGAGCGGAACACTGTATCCAACAACGGCTCTCACACGGGTCCCACCATCGCTAGTATTTTCCAGCGCGCGACGCCGCGGACGACCGTCTTGCAAATCACGACTGCGCAGACTGACTCGAAACGGCGGGCATGTTGCCGGTCGCGTTTAGCATAGGCGTACCCAACGGCGCACCACTTACCGCCGACGATGAGCCGTCTAAAAAGTGCTCATTAATGAGTGACGACACAACAATCAAACCAAGCCACATTTGACATCTTCCTTCTTGCATGCCTCTTGCAGGACAACGAACTCAATCCACTTAATGTGTGCTACGATAGTCTGTTAAGGTTCCTAGTAGGGTTTCAATACCTAACTCCTACTACCTTGTATGTCGATCGGTAGAATATAATGTGATGAAAATCATGAAGATAGTGGAAAGTTGTGTCACACCAGGCGATAACATCCATCTATAGAAGGTCGCACCACCACTACCGGAGGTAGTAAGTTTAGCAGTATTCTTGAAGTGGTACTTGACAGCGGTTCGACTTTGGGATAACTGTGACATCCAGGCGATCCGTTACTCCCTCAACGATATATTCCAGCCAGGCAACGAAAGCAGTAGCTTAGAAAAGCAGCGAATAAAACAGCTTACTGATTGCAGGCTGGCAAAGCTGTTCCTGTTTTGATCGTTGCTCATTCTCGACAACCGGATAGAAATACGGATGCTGCATGGCCTCCTTGGCCGTTAATCTCTCCTGGTGATCGTAACGGAGCAGCTTGTCCAAGAAGTCGATAGCTTCTGGGGTCACCAAGTGCTGGTTCTCACTATGTACGAAGCGCTCCCAGCGTTTCTTTGAATGACTGAAAATTCGATGACTACTCTTTCGGCAGTCCACCCAAGAAGCATTTTGACGACTGTATTACTACATCACTCAAGCCTATACTGGTGACCAGATAAAGAAATGGACCAGAACACTCCGTTCGTTGCTGAGGTAGCGCCCAGTGGCAATACCAATATTCAAATGATACTAACTGTACCACGGAAACACTTAGAAAAATAATATTGCAGTAAACGGGATAAGAAAAGGAACCAACCGTCCAAGAATGTCGTTAAATCGTGGATCCAGTTCAATCTGATACTTGTCGATGTATTCAAAAAGCTCCTCGGTTCCCAATACTTTAGCAATGCGAACCAACTGAAAGGTGCTTATTTTAGCACATATGCCCATGGGAACTGCAGTATTTGCATAGAAACAAAAATGAAATATTTTCTCTTCCGCGCACAGATGTGATCTTTGCTTAGCCCGTCATTAATGGGCTTTTCCCGAGCAGTGAGTGCTCTTCTGTCGATATTTCTTTAATTTTCGTTTTCTCCCTGCTGGTATGAAATCTTTCTAAAAATGCACCTAAACAACAAGCTGGTAAGCCGTGGCCCATTGCAGGGAAGGGAAGACTGAGATGTTAAAATTCCAATTTCGTCTTGCTCCCCTCCTCCCTCTCTTTTGGATCTCTAAACGACTGATGCCAGCAAATTTAACAAAGTGACCCATATCAAATAGTTCTGTTGGCGAATCAGGTTGACTGACATATTCAATAAATAATTTCTTCATGGTGAGCAATATTCGAATGAAATGATTAAGAAGAGAGCGAAATCAAAGAATTACTTGATCGTAGTTATCGTGGCCATGGAAGAACGGCTCTTTTCTGAAGATCATACTGGCCAACATACAGCCTAAGCTCCACATATCCAGCGAATAATCGTAGCACTAAAAAATATCGCTATATTTGTTTCACTTCGTGCGTACAGTATCAACAATAAAATTAAAACGGTTTTTTGACCTATAACCTTTTTTTTTTGCAATTATTTACGTAGTCGTTAATATATATCACTTACCTTTCATCCTAAGAGAGAATAATAATTGATGAACTCAGCGCACACTTCCACTCGTCAGAAATAACGGTTATGAACCATAAGAATGAACCATTTGAAAAGGTAAAATAAAAAATTTATTTTACCTGGTAATCGACAAGAAGCTCTGGACCTTTAAAATAACGTGATGCCACACGGACGTTGTACTCTTGACGAGTGTGATAGAATTCGGCGAGCCCCCAGTCAATAAGACGTAACTGCAAATACAACAATCAACAGGGGCAAACGTCAATTTTAGCCTACGCATCTCAACGTGAGATAATAATTATGATCCCTAACCACTGATCACAGAACTTTGCCAATCCCCCCCCCCCCTTGTTGAATTCTGAGGCATGTTTCAGTTATCTAATGCATTCAAAGCAGCTTATACACTCAAACGACGGTCACTTCTCAAGCATAAATGTGCAATAAACACTGTACCGTTCTCTGTTCGTGATCGATCATAACGTTGTGTGGCTTCACATCGCGATGCATTATTCCTTGTGAGTGACAAAAATCGAGTGCCTTCAGCAATTCATACAAATAATATCGAATATCGTAATCAGTTAGTGTCTGATATAACTGCTGAAAATATGCAAATATATCACATTGC
Organism: Baylisascaris procyonis; assembly: GCA_037389465.1. Lineage (NCBI taxonomy): Eukaryota > Metazoa > Nematoda > Chromadorea > Rhabditida > Ascarididae > Baylisascaris > Baylisascaris procyonis. The sequence continues at coordinate 698,272 of JAZARR010000105.1, forward strand.
GCTCGTTTCCTTCACCATAATTGAGGAAAGGGGATCAGGTAGAATAATAAGATGGCATCCTTCTTCTAAACCTTCATAGTTAAGAGTAATTAAGGTGATAGTGCTTGTGCAACTGCTTATAGAAAGAGTCAGCTTGCCTTAAAGTCGGTGTTGTTGACGTACTCAAATATAAGCGCCGGGGTCCTCGAAATGGGATCCTTGACAACATCCAATAGTGAAATGATATTCGTACCTCCTCGCAGATTCTCCAAAATTTTGATTTCACGTTTGATTTTCTTCTTCTTTACTGGCTGAAAACGAAAACAACAACAATAGATTTACTCAGTTTTGCGCATATCAAAAAGTGCCAAATAAACTTCGTCCGATTCATGAAAAAAACTTGGAAAAACATATTTTAATGCTGAATTTCCCATCGTTCATTATAAACGTTCCAAACTTTCTGCTCATAAAGTTATATTACGATCCTTTGCGATCGCCCTAAAAAACTGAACGGAAGATTGAGAGGCAGTTCAAATAAACGATACCAAAGAGAAGGAGAGGATGCAAGTGCTGCGAACGATGGTGAACAACTGATATGCTGCAGTACGCAACCCAAACGGACCGATATCCCATAAGAAGAGAATGGCTTCATGCCGATGCGTATTTTTTGAACGAATGTTTTATGATAACAATTTTGCATTTAAAAAAAAACGAGTAAACACGTACCTTAAGAATCTTAATCACACATTTCTGATCCATTGGTGCCTTGACTCCTTCGAACACCTCACTATACTTGCCACGCCCAAGTTTACGAATCAGCTGATAGTCATCGATGTTCCCCCATTCGATCATATGGCACTCATAGTCCCAGTATTCCCGCGGTTTTTGCTGATTCACCTTAATTTAAGTCAAATAAGCTTAAAAAATTCCTTCTGAACAACTTAAAAGTGATTTAAAGCTACAAAGCGAGTAGATCTAGCATGGTCGTGACCGCAGTTTGGCCGAACGACCGCTACCGCGCCTGTCCTGAGGTTCACATAACCGGTTTCAGCAATGAACCCAAAACAGTAATGAGATACCATAGAACACGACCGTCAACACGATTTAGGTTGGGTAGCAAATGCAAAGAACGCTTACCTCAGCGTATACCCGCGCACGGCTTGGAATGGGCATCTCCCAGCCGTCGAATACCAACCACAACGCCTTTATGTACCACTGAAAAATAGTCAATTTGGGTGACATCTTTCGATCTATTCGTATTTTCGACAGCAATTTCTTATCTATATTTTAACAGCAATAACCACAAAGTGTAAAGCATAAACTCGAATGAACACAAATAAATTAGAGATTCTATGAGCTAACGTGATTATCAGAAAGCATTACATTTGCTATTACCGTTAGAACGGCATGAAATGAGGCAAAGCAGTGTTCCTGCCGAAGTAAAAAGAGATGCATCCAACCTTTTCAGGTAATGACCGGGGACTGGACGATGAAGGCGAAGAGACGAGGAAGCGATAATCAAAAGTGCTTGAAATATATCATTCCCTTCGGACAAGCCGATATTTTTAACGATGCTTCCGAAAGACACTCAAGGTATACACATTTTACAAGTAAAACTCCGGCAACTCGATGTTTCCGGTGAAGAACGTTGCATTACGCATGTAAATTTCCATCATAAACGCTCATATGTGCATCGACGATAGAGTACTAGCTTAAAGCCGTTCCCCATCCCTTCTATAAAAACAAAACATGCTGAAAATGCACAACTTTACCTCACATATCTGACGTTGAAAAAATTACAGTTACTCGCGTTTCGAAGTTGCCACCATATATTCCCAAAACAAGAAGCCACTCTGCTTTCTTGAGGTATTTCATCTCTAATTTTCATAAATCGCCTCAGGGCATTTGTTCCACTAGTTGTGTTATGATTTTCTAGGCGCATTAGAATATTACTCAGCTTATTGTGCTCTTTGTGCCGAAACGCTGTTTTGTATTTTTATCGACGCTAATCCCCATATGTGTTCGACATACTTTTTTTTTTGAAACTAATGCAACTAGTAGGTAATCATTAGCAATTACTGCTTTCTAATGGCTATGCGCAGAGTTCAAAAATATTTAACTTTTTTTTGTGCAACAAAAGGCAATTTTTTCACTTCCCTCATATATGTTCGTTGAGATCGGAATATCGATTGCATAGGCAGGTCATCGATGGTATCAAAAACACAACAATGAACTCCACCTTCTGCGGGCAAGAACTTAGGATACAGCAGCTGCGAAATCTTCAACCCTAAATTTAAGCTCTCGGGACACCCGAGCTTCTGGTACAAAACCACCTAGATCAGGGATTGCACGAGCTTCTAAACTTTCTGAAAATCCTTGGAATGCTTCAAGCATCAGGCTTTTTCTGGAGACCATATGGAGATCAACGGCTTCAAGGTCGGGGTTGTTGGACTTACGAGGTGCCAGAGTCAAAGAACGCATTCAAGTAAACTCTAGCATAAGGTAAAAAGACTGGCGCAATGAGTTATGAAGTCGTGCTAAGACACCATAGTGAATGCAGCTGACACATAACAGTCTAATATAAAGACGTAGCTGTATGAAGTTCTTTGATGACCTAAACGAACGGTATCCAGAAAGGAGCACGACGAAGGCGAATCCGACAAGAATTCGTTGGATTCTGATTTCATCAACGCATGAAATTTCCACTCGAACATCACAAACAATTATATAACAGCACCCTCCAATACATTTTTTTCCTCCATCCTGCTTCACGAAACCGAGTGAAATGCATCCACAACGGATTGGGCAATTCGTTCACCTAAGTTAGAGGATATGCGGTGTAGCAGAGAAAAACAGAAAAGAGAGAGATAAGAGCGAGAGAGGGGAGAGGAGATGAGAACAGGTATGGGAGAGGGCGTTGCTTGGATAAGGTATGACAATACTCAGGATAACTCGACCCAACGATTGGAGAGGGCTAATCGAAGATCATCAAAAAAGACCTGGTAAAGGTTCGAATAGGATGCTTGAATATGCAGGTCGAGGCCCTCCGGCGACTTTCTGGCCTATTTCCTAAAGCATCTAAACCTTTACCTGGCGGAAGGAAAACCACTAACGTATAACGATGGCAATGGTACGGGAGCACGCAATGCAGTGCTTGCTGTATGTAAATGCATGTTAGCCTTTTTCCAATCGAACGATGAGTCTTTTTCGTTCTAATCACCGATAGTCGGTGTGTGGTATGGATCGCCAAATATAAGCATCACATCGGAAAACGAAGGGGATTATCTCTGCCCTTGGAAAATGGTTGGAGTGGATAATCAGCTATTTGCGAGATTGGCGCAAACGGCAGATCAGCGTTTAGCAAAGAATGCAACTCTTTTATAGTCTAACTGACCAATAACAAAGTAATTGCCCAAGAATCCGTTTTTTTTTTTTGTGGGTAAACATTCGTAGCAAATTGAACTGGAAGATTTCTTGCTACGTCTGATCATCCACTATTCCTGCATAGGTAAATGAATGTGAAGACGATGGGAAGTGCCTACGAGGATATTGCTCCCTGAGGTCTGCATGAAGCATATTGGAGTTGCTCCAATATCTCTTACTATCATCGTATTTGATTGAGTATTACGCAGGTGTCAAATGCATCCCTCTATATCGCCTTATAAATTCGCGTTTGTTGTAGTGATACACTTCGTGTATGGATGCCGATCATCATACCGTACCATACTTACCATATACGCAGATACGTTGCTGATTGCTTTTGGCGTTACTGTTTCCATGTTTTGCGGTGATTTCATTGTGTACGGTCAATGGGTCAATGAAATGTACTTGTGCTATGTTGCATACTTCCTGGATATGTTTGTTTTATCGTGAAAATCCACGCATTTATTCCTCTGCCTGATTTGCCTGAATACTGTAGCTTTGGAATTGTCGTTAAATGGGCATTATGCGCTATCGTACTCTATGTGATAAGTGGAAAATTTATTTACATTAAAAGAAATTTTAGAGAGGAAATAAAGTGACTGTTAAATGAGGAGAGAGCAGTGAATGTGAGAAAATTTTAGAGAGTGTAAGCGATAGGTTTATCGATAGAATACAACGAAATACGACTAACGGTGAATAGAATCCTAACATAATCGATTTGATTATCGTAGCAAAGGTTTTCGTTTTGAAGTTTTTTTTTCCCAAAAATTTATTAAAAATAAACGGAAATAGATGGAAATTTTGAGTTCTCTATGTATCTCTGCGTTTCTCAACATTTTCCTACTCTTTTATTGTTGATGATTTCGTCAGAACCAATTTCGAAACGATAGGAAGAGTGATAGCAATTTCCCAGAGGGAGACATAAGGCGAGTGCAACTCCAATTCAACTCTCATAGGCTCCGGAGTTGTTATGAGATAATTTTCAATTAGTTCCTAGTATGTTTAGTTGGTCTTGTCCGTCTGCGTGTCTGAGACCGTCGTAACCATCCCATTCATAGTCGTATAGACCGTCCAGCAATCCTCATGTGAATCTTTATGTGCCTCATCAACATGCTACTGCGTTGTGCAACATGTTGCACTGGCTATGGCAACTTACCCATGGGCCACGAGTATAGCAACCGATGTCAATATTTTTAGCAATTGTCTTATCGCCTGCGGGAAGTGAACGGGTTTTGTTGGTGATGTGAATGCATTCATTTGAAATATTACCCGTTTGGGTATCCATCACCACCCAAGCAAAACACAAATTTTCACTCTAAATTACGAACGTTTCTGCATTATTAATGAACAGTCATCTTTACCTGTTGAGGGGTAAAGGGCGGGGCAGGGGAGGGGGGGGGGGGGGGGGCAGGGGAGGGGGGGGGGCAGGGGAGGGGGGGGGGCAGGGGAATGAGCTGATAGAAGTTGCGGTATTTCAAAAGTGATTCACTTTGCATGAGGTTTATAGGTGGCATTAAATAGCAGATCGTCGGTCGTACTTGTTTTGGGCTATCGTCTACGTCGCAAAGTGATGTATCGTTTAAATATTGTTGCATTGAGTTAGGTTTTTATGTGCTTAACGGTTGCTTCGGTAATGCATCTGATTCAGTTTCCTGTTATTTTCTAATCAACACAATTTACCACGCGTTCACAATTTTCAACTGTTTTCGTTAGTTTTAACGTTGAATTCATTATGTAATTCATATTTCCTTCTCGAACCATCTGAATGTGTAGTAAACTTCCTGTTGACGTCGCTTCATTTCACTAATCGCAAACGTTTCGACATCGGGAAAATCGATGAGTTTATGCTTAGTTGACATCGGCTTTTCGGTCATGGTGATCATATAATTCTTCGTTTTGTGTACTTTTATATTTCGATTATTCGTTATTTTGTTTACGAAACAGATTCCACAACAATAATAGATGAAGTTGTTTTCTGGATTTCTCTGAAGTGAAAGAAAGCAACCATGAGGGCGATATCGAGGATTGCATGTTCACGACTTCCATGTGCATCACGCTGGAATACGCTTCTTTCACGCACTAAAGCGACAACAAGTGAAGCTTCAGAAAAAAGGAAGAACAACATGATCAAACCTCTATATTTGGACGCACAAGCCACCACACCAATGGTTCTGCCTTGATTTCTCTTTCTTGTTTCCTCTTCTCTTTTACAAGTTTATATTCGTTGATTGATTCATGTTAGTCCAACCTTCTTTCTTTTTCTTTGCATAAAAGTTATTAAGTTTTTTTTTTTTTTTTGAAGGACCCGCGTGTGATCGATGCGATGTTGCCTTATATGTTGACCGCATTCGGTAATCCACATAGTCGAACGCACGAATATGGTTGGGATGCTGAAGAAGCAGTGGAAAAAGCTCGCCAACAGGTTCGCTTCATTCATCGTATATCAACTTTTTCGATGCTACGTTGATATTTTATAAAACTATTTTCATTTGCATTATAAAGTTTAAGAAATCAGCTCATTATAACGTTTAATAACGTCGACCTTTTTTTTTGGCTAATTGTGAGTAGTTTGGTCACGTTGAAAAATATCAGATCATAAAGAAGGCAAAAGGGAATCACAGATAGACTTCATTTATTCTCCTTATTATAGCTCTAACCTCGATGTGAACCTATTTTATTTTTATTTTTATATAATTGTATGTTTTTTGTATATATTTTTATAATTGTATGCCTAATTTCTCCGCTTTCTTTAGTTGTAGTATCGTTCAGGTTGCAGTTTTAATTGGTGCAGATCCAAGAGAAGTGATTTTCACATCGGGCGCTACAGAGTCAAATAATATTGCGGTGAAAGGAGTGACACATTTCAATCGACAAGCTGGAAAGGATCATGTCATTACTGTACAAACGGTGAATCCATTTCATTTAATACTATTATTATTGTCATTTTATATGAGCATGAAAGAAGTGGCAAATGGCCTCGAGTGGGTTTTGTTCCCTTTGCAAGTTTATTAAAATTTCGACTTGTTTTTGTGGTTTTTTTTTAAATCTTTGGTAAAGTTGATTTGCAGACAAAATGTTTCTTTCCTTTTCTTCCCCCCCCCCCCCCTCATCATCAAATGTGGGTATTATTTGTTGTCATACGGCGGAGAGGAGTACATAATAGTGAAGGTGTTGTTGTTAGAGTGAAGTTTACATTTTAAAGATGTACCTCACTACCTGTCCTTCGTAACCAAATTGCTGCATTTGTTCGTTTATGTTTAGCAGTATAAACACATACGCACACACACATACACATCAACCAATCGCCAGGCTGGGGCAGTAATCAGTAATTGGGCTTGGCTCTCTATGATGTAAACAGGTGGGTGCTAGGGCTCTTTTCGGTGCGATCACATGGCTGCAAAGCGACTACCAATCGCCCCAGTATCAAGCTTCTTGTTGAAAGTACGTTCTTTATATGTACTCGGGCATTGCATATGAGGGGAATGTAGCATATAGAAAGAATTGTTGAAGCCGATAGCGTTAAACAGTCGAAAATAATGCAATCTGTCTCTATATCCAGGAACACAAATGCGTTTTGGATTCATGCCGATACCTGGAAAACGAAGGCTTCAAGGTCACATATCTGCCAGTGCAGAAAAATGGCATCATCAATCTGGAGGTGAGAGGGTTTCTAACCATTACTAATATTATGGTTCTAGTTTGGTTGTCGCTATCCTTCTGCTGTCACTTTCACTCATTTCCTTCGAAGAACCGGATGTTGCGCATTTGCTGATCGCCTATCGGTTGATTGGCTATACAATTTAGCACCCTTTGTTCCCTCATCCCTGAAGAAAATTAGAATTTCGATAACTATACCATTGAAAGGTTACAGATGGACGAATTCTTTAATGTGTTGGGAATTTCATTTTTGTTGATATTGTGAAGAAGCAAAGGTGTTATCAAGTTATGCGAAGATTAATAAGAGAGCGCAGAAGAAGCATTAAAATATCGTAAGTGTAGAGCTCACTAATTTGCCTGGTTACGCATTGGCGATCACTTTTGAAAGTGGAAAATCTTCTGCCTTAGTTTATATGAGGATTGCGGTTGCCATTCGCGTTGCAGATAGTCGTTTCCGTTATCAGCCAATACTGACATTATACCCTTTGATGATTAGAAAAAAAAAATTAATGAAAATCTGGGTTTGAAAAATTTGCGAAAAAAGTTCATCATTGGCTTATCGCTCATGGTATTTAAATATTTGAGTATTTTAAATCTAATCTGAAGAAAGTGGAGAGTTGAACTTTTTAGTTCTGATATCCTGCTAGTTCTTCATTCCTCTCTATATTTCTCGCAGTTTATAATTATTATCGCAGGTAGTGTAAAGTGAAGAGTGAGATTTTTGCTGTTGTCGTCGCGTTTATTTTATTTTTATAGTTGTGGAAACGATTAGTGAAGAGGGAAGAGGGAAAGGACTAATAAAAGATAGATGATTTTTGAGGATCTCGATAAAGCGATTACGAAACAAACTACGCTTGTTTCGGTGATGATGGTGAACAACGAAATCGGTGTGAAACAACCAGTGAAAGAGATTGGTCAGTTTTCGTCGCTTATCTTTTATTGCTCGAATGCATCGTTTTTATCTAATCTTATACTATTTTTTTGTTTTTAGCTTTTTGCTTTTATAAATTTAATAAACGTACCACTCTACTAGAGTAAAACTTTCTAGCAATATTATCCTCAGAAAAGAAATTTTTGCGCCATCAAGAAGGTAAAATCTGGCATTGCCATGATTACCGAAAATTGTGATTGCTTGATGGAACGATATCTTTAACTAGCAAATGAGCTGCCCGTCGATGGTCGTGTTTTTTTTTTTTTTTTTTTTTTGTTCTTCAATGGAAATCGACGGCTGATATTTTATTGAAGGTGCATTATGTCGCAAGAAGAGAGTATTCTTCCACACTGATGCAGCACAGGCAATTGGAAAAATACCAATCAATGTGAACGAGATGAACATCGATCTCATGTCGATCAGTGGGCACAAAATATACGGACCCAAAGGTGACAGCATTGGCTTTCCTTTCAGTATTCATTCACCGCTATCGAATCGACTGCTCTTCTCAATTGATTTCTTTCATTTCATTGCAAAATATGCGCATATTTATTTAATTTTTTGTTCATTACCCAATCGACGTGTATCTCAGAATTCAACGCTTATCGTTGAGCACATCTAACTACCTTTATTATTGCTGATCCTTTCACTGTTTTCACTTCATATATTTGCTTCACTTTTCATGTCCAAAACTTTCGAAACAAATATACTTAATAAACTAGAAAAAGGATTTTGCAGTTAGAATCCCTACTTTCACTCTTCCTTAAGTCAGAATGAAAGGAGAATTTCCAAAATTTGATGAGTTCACTGGAAAGTGTTTTACTGCTTGGGAGAAATTTATCAAGTACTTTCGCTTTTCCTTTAAATGACCACCGCTTTGATTCCACTGTAGACCTTGGCCGCATGCAGAAGACACGTGCTTCCCCTCCCCCCCCCCCGCCCTCTTCACCCTCGAAATTTAGGCTATGCGGAAAGGAGAGGAAGCCGTGCATCTTAAATGGCAATGTTTGATCGCGGAGGATTTTCTTCATTTTGGTTATTTTCTCGGCAACTTTATATGTATTGGTGTAGCTAAACATTTTTTCATTTGTTGAATTTGAGGGAAAATATACAACTTTGCATATGTTGGTGCAGATAGTTTTAAAATTGGCTGAATCTTTCAGGCGTGGGTGCATTGTACGTACGGAGACGACCGAGAGTGCGACTGGAAGCGCAAATGTCAGGTGGCGGTCAAGAAAGAGGGATGCGCTCAGGGACGTTGCCAACACCTCTGATCGTTGGCATTGGCAAGGTGAATGGGTCGTTCTTAGCAAGGACAAAGCAGAACGCTAGCGAATCAAGCTTTTTTATTGCTTTACATATACAACTGATTCGAAGCTCGCACAACCGGTCCGAAATCCCACGTATAACGGCACCTATTATACTTCCCAATTTTCTGGTCGCCAGTGGAAGTAGGAGCTTACGGGTTCTTTAAGTCTTGCATTACAGATTTTTGAGAATCATTCTTACATGTTACTGCCAAGCGATGAAAGGGATTTAAACCTAATTTTACACGAGCAGATGTTGGCTAATTCTTCGACCTCTTAAACTTGTTAGTTGAAAAAAAAAAAAGATTGTTGCTGATTGAATAGGAGGAGTGCAATCAAATTTGTTTGATAATGCCACCTTCGAAAACCTGTAAAGTTGGTTAGGCGTAAAACTTAGGATTTCGAGCATTATGGTGAACGCCGGTTCAGCAGCACTACCGTTCAACATCTTTTGCGTAATGTATGTGCTTTAATCAATATACGTGGTATTTAGGCATGTGAAATTGCTCGTGAGGAGATGGATATGGATAAGGCGCATATCGATCGTCTCTCAAAAAGTCTGATCGATCAAATAAACGCCAAGTTACCTCATGTGATCAAAAATGGCGAACCTCAACAGACCTATCCAGGTGAGGCTTTCACTTAGAGTTGTGCAATATTTATATGCAATATAACCGGAACATATTCTTCAAACCAATCCTGTTTGGTGTTCGCTTGTGTTTGTCAAAAATCTTCAGAGCTTATGGTGGAATGAGGCTTTTATTTTTCGAATGCTTGATCATCTCTGCGACTCTCAATCCATTCGTGAGGGTAAGCTAACTGCAGCAACTACAAGCTTGCTTTCTTGGGTTTGATCTGGAATGAAAAAGCTTGATATGAGTTGGCATATATCGTGCAATTTTAGTTGATTTATTTAACCCATAATAGCAGATTTTTTAGATCTCGGTGGTGTTGGTGTAGTCGTTTAGTCTAGACATTTTTTTTATAAGGGGGGGAGGAGGGGGATTCAGAGTCTAATATTTCGGCGCACATGGCCAGAAGGTCCTTGCGTTTGCGACAGTTGCAAAGTTTTATCACCAAATATGCGATTTGTTGAAGCATCACTGATTATTGCATGAAGCAATTGTTATCAGCTAATCGAATCACCAAGCAAAAACGTCTTAATCATCAAAAGGTGATATGCGAGATTTTGCACTTTTTTTCTGAGATTAGAGTCAAAGAACTTCCTGTGTTTATAAGTGACATTCGGTCATCTCATGTAATGCTTATGTGCCTTATCTGTTAGCATTGACTTATTGCTGTTTAGGTTGTGTGAATTTGTCGTTTGCCTACGTGGAAGGAGAGAGCCTTCTGATGGCTCTTAAAAGCGTGGCGCTATCGTCTGGAAGTGCTTGTACGAGTGCTTCCCTTGAGCCATCTTACGTGTTAAGGGCGATCGGCGCAGAAGAGGATCTCGCTCATTCCAGTATACGCTTTGGTATCGGCCGCTTCACAACACAAGAGGTGATTAATGATGCTTCTTTCCTTTTCATTGTTCGCTTAATATAGAGGTGTTTAAAAATGTGATGTTCGTTGCCTTCACGCATGTTTTCCGTTGATAACGGCCATATAGAGCTTTCACTTTGAATTTGCAGCAGATAACAGAGATTTTGCATGAAACAGTTGCTGTTATAGTTGGATTGAGGCAATAGAAAAGAAGCGGCTATAGCTTTCCCCATCAGGGTGGGAACAACGATGAGTTGTGTTGTTCAGCTTCAGGTGGTAGAGATATCATTGCGAGAAGTTGATGTTCAGCAATTTTTTTCATTTGCCCATTTATTGGTTGAATATTTACTCAAGCTATTCCACTTGATATGGCCATCTTTAGTGATGCTGTCGTGTTTACTCGATACCACTTTAAATTAATTGGTGATCCTAGAACAAGTTACGAATGGCAGATCAGTTTATACAGCCGTTAGTTAGCCGATTGTTAAAGTTCACATGTTTTTCAATTACCTATTCAAGGAGATCGACTATACAGTGGAGCACTGCGTGAAAGAGGTGCAACGACTTCGTGAGATGAGTCCTCTGTGGGAAATGGTGCAAGAGGGCGTCGATTTGAAGTCTATTCAATGGAGTCAACACTGAGGCGACTTTTCTACTAATCCAACCAACTGATTGAACACCGAACGGATTTTCCTTTGTGAGCAATCTTCCAACTCTAAAGGCCAAATCTTCTGTTCTTGTGAATTAATCAACCGACTGGAAAAATTTGCCGTTGTCTTCGTGATGGGAGCTTTGCTTTATTAAAAGGTATCTTATTTTTCTTTTTTGTTTATTTTTATAATACTGTGAATCTCGAATTAATCCCCTGGCTTTTGAAATTCCTCAAAAGTTTTCAAGCATAATTTGCTGAAGCAAGAGTGGTTTTTTTTTAATTTGAGCTAGATGTTTCAAATGCTTGAAAACAGGTCATTTCATGAGTTTCACGATCGGAGGGCGATCTGCGAGGTAGAGAGAAGGGGGAGGGAGGTATTGGAGCAAAGTTTTGTTCCTCTCAGGAAAGAGAAGAGTGAGAGCGGAGTTGGTTTATGTAAATCATACGGTTTTTGTATGTAATGTACAGAGATGAACTGTCAATATTCATGTCAATATTTTTGAAGTTTCCGTGGTTGGTTTGCAAGTGAACAATTCACTGCTAGCGCGCCATCCCCTTTCCCCCCCTCCCCCTAAATATTGCAAACATATTGAATTCGCAAACGTATTAGAGTGGGAGATAAACGAAAGAGGGGGGGGGGGGGAGAGTTTTTTAGCTGTCCAAAAAATTCCTCCTTCATAGATGTTTTGTATATGGTGCAGTTGTGTGGAAGAATATCGTTTTAATGGTTATATGTCGATTAAACATCAAAAAAGGTTTAAAACCCGAAAGAAATGTTTGAATAAAAATAGCCTGACGTAAAATTGAAACACTGCATTCTTATAGAAATGGTCGCCATATAAAACAGAAAATGCTATTATATTTATACGTTCATTTTGCAGAACCTTAAAATATGTTCTAAAAATTGTTAAGGCGGATAACGCCTATCGTGATGTTAATCTGCTAGCGAACTTTAGGAAACTTCTATAGTAGTAGAGATTGAGTGCTGCTAACGTCTATGTTGGCGGTAATGTTGTTTCCCGAATGCGATGAATGAAATGTTTTATAGAAAGCGAGATCTACTACAAAAACATAGATGGAGAAGCATTTCTTTCAAGTTTCGTTTACCTATAGTTCGTTGATTTGTTCGGTTTTGTTCTTAAAGAAAAGAAGTTCAGGTTTCTTGGATGGTAATGCCTTTCGAACATGCACGATCCACCACAGGCTTACATAAACGTCCTGTTGGTGTTGAGGAATGTGGGGTTCTAAAGAAAGTTTTGTATTGATGAGAATGCTATCCTTTCTTCATATTTGCGTAATCTTCAATTTTCATATTCGTTAATTTCATTGCGCTTATTTAAACCTTATCAATCATGGGAATGAGGAACATTTTCGGATAGTTCAAGGTGTTTTAAAACCATCGGCATCAAAAAAGGCTACCGTCCAATAATCTGAGAAATGTGAACTTTCCAATGAGCTACGGTAAAAAGCTTTCCCGATTGTTGTTGCAACGTTTTGATGTTTTGTTGTTTGTTGCAACATTTATTGCAACAAAAAGCTACAATGATGTCTGTTGCAAATTGTTCTTTATGTATAATATTTTTTGATGTTTATTATCTTCGTTTTGAATGTGTGCATGGTTTTAAGGCTTTCCTATTCTTATGGGTTCGTTGAATCTATCTGTCCACCAATGCTTATTAAATTGCTGTAAGCATTGCCTGAACAATATGTTTCGTTTTTTAAAAAAAATGTAAATTAGCCTGTAGAAAATTAAATGCTTTACATTCATCTACATATTCCCATCACATTTGTAGTCCACTTTTAGAGGTTTTACTCAGAAATTTCAACAGCCTTAGCTGTGAGCGAATCACGAAACACATTCCACCAGTATTTGCAAATTTCTGGATGCAGTAGTGGATGGGTTGGATGTGTTTTTCGTACAAAAGTTTTCTCGGGGGAGGGAGCAAGGGTGGTGGGGCGATTGTCTTCTGGACGCACACTGTCGAGCCTCTTATCGGTTTCGTAAGCATTCATATTTATTATGAGTGAAAGAGCTCTTCTTGGAGCTTCTTTATCGGCTAATTGAGCCGATCAGCGATTCATATACAGTGAGGGCCACATTAGTGGAACTCTTTCTAATCAGTGGTATTAGCGTAGAAGCTTCTTGTTGCATTTGAAGTTTTGGTTTTTAGCCTATTCGTTCAATAAGCAAATATTATCATTGTCGTTCCGAATCGTCCATATCTAATACAGCATTCCATTCAACGCTTACTATTCGCCAATGCGACAAAGCATATGCAACAATCGTTCTACTTGTGTGGTCTCTCCAAGCGAACGGCTCTTTTTAGCGCTTCGCCCTAAGCTGATCGAATAGCTAGGTGACGCCGCTTATATCTTTCATCTGGAGTATGTGAAAAGTTGCGAAATATAATGTTATCGATGCTGCTTGCTGAAATATGAATAAAATATTGTGACTAGTGTAATTGAATTGCTAATGGAGTGGTTTCGTTCAGTTTTAGGTCGCCAATTAAAATTGCTGCCATCCTTCCTTTGGATTGGTTGTCTTTTTCAATTTACTCCTCCCAAATGCACCCACTTTAATATAAAATTAAAATTCTTAGCTTCGCAGTCGATCACCTAAAATGCACTAAACTCATACGTTTAGGCCTTTCGTCAATGTCGCCACTGCAATGCTACAAAACTGTCTTTGAAAATATTCTGAGGTCGATCCAAGAGTTTTGCAGGATGTTTTTCACATCTGAAAGAGTGTTCAAAAAAGTTGCGTTGCATTGCAATTTTTGAAAATGAACTCGACCCTCGTTATGAATGAAAAGTAGGGATAGGCGTTTATCAATATTGTTGTCGATATCGGATCAGCGGTAGTTTCTCAACGGAAATGATCGTAAACATGCATATATGTTTCCGTTCGTTTTGATTCCTAAGGAAATCACGAGACAGCAATAACAAGAAAGAACATTATTAGACAATAATAAATCAAATCGTCATATCGAATCGTTGAAGCTCAATTCTTGGCCAATATTTTGACTGATCAGCATCAGTTGGATAGCCTTTTATACGCATCACAATTGAATAAATTCTTTATCGAGAAAAAAAAAACACTATTGGAATGATCTTTGTCGAAATATTTAAATTTTACTCAAACTTTTGATAGTAATTTTACACTGATTTCACTGAATTAAAGCCATATATCATTTAGCTTATGCTCTTTGTTATGAACCGCTTCGAACTTTTTTGCAGTAAAATTCCGTTCAAAAATTTGAAGTGCGACCCGAGTAATGAATAAAAAAAAAAGAAATTCATTACAGCGAAGCTGATTAAATTGTCTAAATTTTATACGATGCCTGAAAATGGCGCATTTAGAAACGAAATCTTACAACGAAAACATGATTACGGTAGTTGGCGCTTTTTTGGTCTTTTATGAAATGAGTTTAGGCCAACGTTATTGCATTCTGTCGTGTCCTACGTTGAGAACGCTTGATTGATATATGTTGCTAAGTATAGATGATTTTATTGTGGTGACTTTTTTCTTTGCGATATTCCCACTTTTCGATTCTCAGTGAGAATGTGTGACATTTAATTTAAAATATTTCAATAGACTTCGAGATGCACATTTTCTTGCATTGCGAAAATTTCTTTCATAGGTGTTTCGTTGTGGATGAATTCGTCTCTTTGTTGGCGTTGCTGCATTTTCAATCAAAAATTTAATAATAATAATAATAATAATAATAATAATAATAATAATAATAATAATAATACTAGGGATGTTGACCGTAATTTGTGAGGTAATACCGTATAATAAAATATATTCTAAACTATTTTGTGGTGTAAATTTCAACGTGCTACGATATTAAAGTAACAACAGAATAGAACAATTTTTGGCAAGCACTATATTTGCCGCTTCGTTTTTGATGAAGATATTTTGCGTAGCGTTGACGCTATGCTCAACGGCATTTCAATGTTTTATTTTTTCAAGTCATTTATTTTCCGCCTATTAGGCACCGTTATTTTTATTTAGCCCTGCACACTGTTACGTGCAGCCATCATAGTCCATCTGTCAATTGGCTTTTTACTCACAATTCAATCTTTCAATGGTAAAATGCCGTCTACAGTCAATTTAGAGTATTGCTGAAGAACTCAGATTTCGATTGCGTGATGTACTTAAAGTGTTGTCGTATTGATGTATTATAACAGTTTTATACTTAACAGCTGAAGTTGAAGTTCTTTTAGAATCTGATGGATATCTGTTGTGGGTCCCATCTTTAAATTGAGCGGTTGCCAAGACCTGAGGCAATATATCAATTGATGGATATAGTATTCCTATCATTTTAACGAAATACGGGTTGAATAGATCGATGTATTTAAAGAGTTTCATTTCGCATTCATTTTTCACTCTGGTGATATTGTGATAATACGCGAGCCATTCTAATTTGTAATGAAATTTAGGTTAGTTTCGTTTGGAGGGAACGAATGATCCATATAGATATACGCATTAATCGTGCAAGTTCAATCTGCTCAGAGATGAGAACATTGCCTAAAGAAATTCCCCATTGCTCCCTCCTCACCCTTTTCGACTCAGATTGGCAGTGTTGATGTGTGAAGTGATTGCTGAATGCCGAGATGTTTTCAAAAGATGTGATTTGAATTTTGAATCTTTTTGAGTTTGAATTTGATTTAATTTTTCCATCGTCTAATTTACGATTTTTAAATATCTAAAATTATGAACTATTACAATTTAAATACTTGCGAGGTTTTTGTTTGCTTGGTTGATATGCACAATTACGCTTTCAAGATATTTAGGGAATTGTTCTATCAGAGAGAGCGATGCTAATAATCCGTAAAGAATACTTTTTATTCCTTTTTGCATTTTGAGAGTTTATCTCAAGCATTCGCTAAGGTATTCAATGAATTGATGAATGAATCGGACGTTCAGTCGATTTCATTGTTTATGTTAAATGTGAGGAATCCGATTGAACCTTTTGAAGTAGAAAATTCGCATGTTTTTTTTTTTTTTTGAAGCACTCGTTTGGCGTTGTTGATTTAGCGGATTTTTAAGTACTGATATCCTTATCACTAGATTAACGATCATCTTTCTTAGATGATATTTATAAATGAAGTTATCTGGTGATACTTATATAAAACTTTGCCATATTACGGCATAGTATAGCTTAAGTAGAGTGTTGTTTACGTGGAGTTGTGTATTTTATGTTACTATTCAGCCTTTATATTTGAAGCGTCAGATTTCACAAATTGAAACAAGAGAGTGGAATAATTTAGGCGATTTTATTAGGTTTATCGGTTTATAAGTTGATTAATAGAACACAAAGCTCGACATTTTTTTTTTTTAGATTTTGATTTTATCGTTGGAGTGCTCTTTGTAGAACTCTTATAATTAGAGAATGTAATAGTCGTTTTTATTTCTATTCTGTCCACAACTTTATTACTCGAAAAGGTTTGCATCTAAATTCTCACATCGCTAAAAATCGCCTTTCCACTTTCGTTACATTTTACACTCGAATAAAACACTTACTCCTTTCTATAAGCTGTCAATCGTAAATGATGAACGTTCTGGATTCGAGTATGTGTTGCGCCAGCGATCTATTTCTACCTGCCTTATATATAATTTTGAAGTGGCTCAGAAAAATGAGCATATTTTTTCGCTTCCTACATCCCATTCGCAAATTTAGGATGTGACCCGTGTTGCTCTCCAGATCAGGATAAAACAAGGCAAATTTGTCGAGCTGTTTTCTCAGTTAATGTTGCAACAAGGTCCAACTGTCGAACAATATAGTTCGCTTGTATTTTATTTACTTCAAACGTAGTCGCGTTCGAAGAGGACAAATAGAAACATGATAAGAATAATATTTAAATCTATTTAAGATGCCTGTAAAGCTCGACGTTCTTCATGATGCCCTTCTTCGTTATAAAATACCCGAGAAGATGGGACGTTTCGAAGGGCATGTCGAATGGGCTAAAAACGAACGCGTCCTCACGATGATGCGCAGTTTCCGACGCGCAGTTATCAAGAAGGATTCACAATTTGTGAAGACCGTCCTCGGTGCATTGCAAAGCGCCACGCATGTAGGTGTTATTCATTTCGCTTTATGCACTGCGACAAAACCGTCGAAGGCTGTCATAGCGGTGTGAAACTTAATAGTTGTATCGAAAATATGCCTGTTTTCTAATTAACATCGAAGAGGGCAAACTATCATATTTCATTTTTGGAGACATGATCAATTCCCGTGTCACTTGATGCTTGCTATTGCTCCGAATTTTTGAGAGCTGTTAAAGGGGGCGTGAAAAAATTCCTTTGGAAATTGTCAAGAAATTCGTGAGAAGAAGTGACGGCGGAGAGGTGACAGCTCTCGTGATACAGCGCTTTCGAAAGAGCTCAAAAATTTAAATCCATATAAAGCTTAAATTGTTGAGAGAGCTTAGAAGAAATTGACTCCAAAAAGAGTTTTGTTTGTCGCATATTTCGTCAGTTGAAGCGAAAATTTAGGAGCGGTGGAATTTGAGAAGTTTTTTTCGTTTTTATTTTATTTTATTTTATTATTATTATTATTTTTTTTTGTTCAGAATGTAGCAGGGTGAGCTCACTTCTGTTCACAATGTTAATCTAATGCCGCAAGATTTCCGAAAGTTTTTCCCTTTTTTTGACTATAATGCACTTTTTTTTTTTTCGTTGGGAAGATTTCATAGCAAAAATTTTTCATGGGAAAGCAGTTTATCGAATGACTGGCTGGCTCCTTTTCTTTGTGGAATGGAAGCAATTATTGAATGAGGTTGTTAAAGAATAACCGTCAAGTATCCTTCGGTGTTCCACAGAACATTATCTCAAGCACTTCTCCTCATTAACTAGCAGCAAAAAATAATAGAAAAACCGGAAATTCGAGAAACGATGTCGCCGTTAATATTGCGGAGGATATAGGTGTCGTAGTTTAGCTGGAAAAAAAAAATCCGTTTTGAGACCAGGGCGATTTTTATAATCGAAACGTATTCTTTGTTAACAATTTTTATTTCACAAAGAGGGGATATTGCAAAAAAGTTTCTTCTGCAATGATTGCTCTCTCAAACAAACATTTCATTTACTCTTTTCTAAAATATTTCCCATAGATATGTTGATTTTTTTTCCGTCGCTACAAAGCACTAACAACTGAAACAAGTTCGATTAAAATAAAATTTGAAAGCGATGTTAGGCGTAGCAAGTGTTAGATGTGTGGCAAGTACGAGGATCTGCTTCCCGATCTCTCATTCTGAGTGAATTTGTGCTGTCACGTTTCGGACGTCAAATTTTTTAGACGCCACTCTTCCTGAATCCTGAAAAAGATACTTCGATGGGAGAATAACAAATCTGAATCCACCGATACAGTTATATAATATTGCCGATGTACCGTGGGTAGAATGTTAGTGACCTTATAATAGCTTGCTCTAATTCCATTCGAAGTAAATTTTTACACGCGTTCCCTTTTTACCTCAAGGATTTTGACTATCTGGTTATGTTAATTTATTGTGTTGCGTCGGTATCATGCGAATTTTTCCATTCATATGTACGAAAAAGTCAAAGTAAATTGTTTAAATTTTCTCTCACTCGGCCTGCCTACTATATTGAAAACTATTAAAAAAACGACTGGCAGAATTGCTGAACACCAAACAATTGAATTTTCATGAACTTAATTTGCACGGATAATGTTTTATTAAAAAAGTTTTGCGTGCAATTGATTTATTCGTGCTATGCAGTATTTCTGTTTGCACATTTCTATCTTTCAATGAATCCACCGCTGTAGCTGCTTATCTGCTTCGTGCTTCATGCCTCTTTTTACTTCAAAACTTGCTGATTATGAAGGAAGTGAAGTTTATTCTTCCCGAATGAAAACAAAATTTTTCACTTCGTGCTTTAAAACTTATATATGCTTATTCACTTCTTTATGGGAGATGAATCTCTGCAAATGTAACACATTGCAATTGCAACACTTTCAAAACGAAATCATTAGTGAATTAATCAGTGTGGTATTTTCATGGAAGAGTTTGCATAGTGTTGCTTGTTGAAGGCAGACATGTCGGAACATCTCACTGCGTTGGTACTCAACCGTTCATCTGCCGAACCAACAAAGCATGCACTTATGACAGCGATCTGCCTGGGGAGTCGCCCACTAGTGGAATTTATTCTTTCACTTTTCTACGAATTTCCTGGCGAGGAAAACTGCGGTTTGTTGTTTCGTGAGCTACGAGCACACGATATGTCTGAAATATTTCAAACATGAGTTCATTTGAGAAGAACGCAGAATCGTCTCCCTTGAAGAATGCATGTTTTGCGAAATGATAACACAATTTGTTTTGAGACAATGTTTTTTGGGTTTATTGAACGATTTCCATTCAAAGAAAATTGAGGAATTAAGCATATGTTTTGAGCGTAGAAGGTGAGGTAGATGAAACAGACCCCACATTTCTTATCTCCCACCATTGTATGCTTATACTGTTTAGTTGATAGTTGATCTTGCTCAATTAAACTGCAATATCCAGGAATTAGAAAAATATTTCCTTTGAAAGTTTTACTTTGGATTGTCTTGTTTGGGCATGAAAATGTTTATCTGTTCGCTTAATTATTGTAAACCAATTTTATAGGCTGTCACCGAATCTAGCGAATTTAATAACTCATAACAATGAGCTCTTCATTTTTCAGCATCCGTTACTTAATGAATAAAAGAATATGGGACATTTATTGAGTTTAAATTTGGTGTTTAAGCGGTGGCGAACACATTCCCGAAAAGTTAGTCAGGTTTTCAGGATGCCGCAATTCGGCAGCATTTCCACCACACATGACACCGTTGATGCTGGCGTGCATCTGTAACAATTACGCGATCGTTCAGTGCCTTCTGCTTCGCAAGCATTCCATTGAGCTGCCACATCGTCCCGACTGTGAGTTTTCATCATTTACCTCTTCCTTTTTTCGTTCTTATTCGCCAATTTTTTTATTACCACTTTTCATCGTTCAAAATGTGCACAAATTTTTGTCTTTTTTCGATAAATGGGGTGAAAAATAGCGGGTTTGAAAAACGGTGAAAGTGATTTTGCCATTTTTTTACTACAATTATCTCCGTGCTGCTTCAAAGATTAGAATACCAATCGAAGAGTAGCGCTAAGCAAGGAGAGTGACCCTTTTCATCTGTTCAACGCTAGAGGATTGAATTAGAGACTTTTGAAAGAGTATGGTAATTGCTGTGGTGAAAGCCAATAAAAATCATTCAGGCTGAAAGTCTGCAGATGGAATGATATCTTCAGATTTTTATCAGAGTTCAAATAAGAATAAGATTTAAAAAACAAATAGCCTTATTTTTTCTTCGCAGAAGCCTTCAAAAGCAAAAAAAAAGATCGAACCATTACTGACCGCAAGAAACAACTGGTGCCAACATAGAAAATAAAATTATGTAAAGATTAGAAAATGCAAAAAACAACTACAGCATCTTGCTTTTCCCATAAGAGTTTTGCAAAATTACCGAAAAAAAAACAAACTCAAATTTAAAAATTCTGGCCATACATTAGGTAGCGAGTGAATAATTGTAACCATACAGTAAGTAGTATCATATCGATGTGCAACAGTAATCGGTATTTATAAAGGGTCAGCAGTATAGCTCTTGTTCTATCTTATCGCTGAAATATTTTCATGAATGTCTCTCGCGATTTTTTATGATTAAAAAATAAAGTTGATCTATTTGTTCGACGAAATGTACGAAGGGTTTAATTAGTATTCTTTGATTAGCAGTGGTGCATTGTGCTTTGTCACTTCACCTTCACACTTTATCCTTCGTTATATAGGAAATAGCCAGCTTATTAATATAGTATCATACCGTTCAAGTTGATTTTTTTATTACCAAGTATGGTAGAAATATTCTCATAGAGAATAAGAGTTGGCAATAACATTGCAGCGTGAAACTGCAACAGTTAGAAACGCTGGGTTTGATTGCAGGTATATGCCATACTTGTAAATGCGGTGCAAGAACGCATGCGAAGGGCGTAATCACATTGGACACGTATAGAGCGATCAGTAGTGGACCGTTCTTGTGGTTGGCATGTGCGGATCCACCGCTTGCTGCTTTCAAACTCGCACTTGATCTGGAAGCATGCATGCAGTGCGAGCAAGAATATCGTGTATGACTTAACAACTCGTTCATATGATGTGTTTTTCAAAATTTACGTTTTTAGGAATTTTCTATCGCTTAACTTTTCTTTTTTGCGTTATTGAATTCGATTATTCAGTAGGAAGAGATTTGCATTAATATTTATTAACTCAAACAACGGAATGGTGATTATAGATTACAAGAACAAAAATTTAAGATAAAATGCTAAAACGACTTGAATAAAATTGCTAAAACGGATGCGTTATCATTGGACCGTTGGAAAATTGAAGAATTTGTAGTTAGCTAGTTGCTCGTTTCGGAGTGTGGCACTGTCTTAATTAATCTTAATTAATTATTGGTTGTAATGCGAGAATGGGAAGTAGAGGGGGGAGCAATTTTCCGCATCGTTCGTATGAGCTGTGGTAACAAGTGTGTTCTTTTTTTCCTGCTGAAATGCGGATTTTACCTTCTGGTAACCTTGGCTATCCTCTCCTTTCCAACTTCCATGTGTGTTTGCACTTTTTTACCGCAATAATGCAATTTTTCCTGTGGGTAAAGGAAGGGGCAATAATTTTCCACTCCAAGCTGCATATTTGGGTTGTAACGTTGACAGATTAATGCAACTGTGAAACGCAACGAATGAAGAAGAGGGCGTGAAAGTTCAGCATAAAGGAAGCAGCTGCGGTGACTGCCTAAAGGAGTTTTAGGCCGGATATGGCTGATAGTGCTGCCGAATTGCGCCAGTATCGGTAATTGATGGCAGATTCACTATGAGATAGCCTGTAGCATGCTAACCTTGATGGTGTGACTAGTTGTGATAGCAGATAAGCTGCGAGGAGAGTTGTGAAGAGGCAATATGTGATTGCCGGTGTATCAGAGCTTTTTCATACGAGGTATATCTTCTCTGAAAAGATTCACCTTTCCTTTGAGGCAATCTACGAGCAGTTGCATCGAAATGTGATGCTTTTCGGTGTTCGTATCATCCAAAACTGTTGGAATATGAAGGAAGTGGACGTATTGCTCTCACGAAAGGATGGCGCTTCGTTAACGGATTGCCAACTGCGTCTGCCTCGTCTTCGTTTGGCTCTCGATTGCCGCATGAAGAATGTAAGTCCGATGTAAATAACGCCAGGAGTAGAAATCGTGCACCAGACGAATAGATAAACTACTGAAAACTGTTCTGGTTATTGGGCCTAATTCTCATCAGTAAGGCTTTCGATATCACGGAGAAGTTGTATTCATTTCCTGAAAAGCTGTAATCAATAAACGCATCAGTGGATCGAATATTCCGGTGGATCTATGAATCACTGCAGCCATATATTTAAACCATTTTGATCGATGGTTGCCAGTCAAAAAGCCGTTCAGTGATCATCGATGGCTTTTCAGTGAGTCCCTTGTTGTGGAATATAGGTGGCCATCAAGATGGGTGTTTTTAGTGGCAACAAGTGAAATTTCTGGTGCCCGCCGAAAAGAAGATACCCACCAGATGTTGTTTATTGGTCGTGTCGCTTAACACTATTGAGGACTGGTTCTACTTGCAGTTCCTTTCAAGCGTGAATGTGCAATCGGCAATGCACACATACTGGAGTGGTACGTGGACCGATTATGGCAGACATTTGTGGAAAGATGCATGGAACATTACGAAGCACACGCTATTCTATCCGATCACTGCCACTGTGTACACCATGACTATAGGAAAATACATCAAATCATTCGAATATCCGTTTGCTAGGTAAGTGATTTTGTTGTTATGTGAAAATCTCTAATCCCTATGCTTCTATTTATTGAGGTGAGAATAGCCTGAAGTATGGGTTTGTTTTTTAAGGTTTAAAACGTCTCGCTATGATGTACAAGCTATCAGGAGTGATGCCATTGTGTTGCCCCCATTTGGGATCATTGATAGCCGCAACTTTCATACGTATATTGGAGATCTCGCCGATTGGGCAGTTGGTCATTTTCTCTAACGAAGAGTAGAATTTCAGTGGCAAAAGTACAGTTTGACGAAACATCATTGTTACCTCTTATTTGTGAAATTAAGTTCTTGTAAATTCCTAACGTTTTATGGTTACTGACATGTAATCATAGATGTTTGAGGCTTCCGTATTGCGATCTAAACAGCCTTGAGAAGTTTTCATGACGACATTTTTTTGACTGCTATTTGAAAGCGACGTTATTCTCTAGCTGGGTGGCTGTGATAGGTTTTATAAATCACCACTGACTGTATTGAGTTTTGTAAATGATCAATGGGAATACGGCTCGAGCTAGAGAAGTTTTGAATGAACGTTTAGTTGTGCTCAAGTAAGTAGACTGCAGGGATCGAAAATTTAGTTGAAACATTTTTTAAACTGCAAAATGCCTGCACACTAAGATGTGATTTCAAACTGTTAGCGCAGCTAAATAAAATCGTTTGCAGTTTGTGAAGATATGATACCTTTTTCAAAATCGTTTTATGGAACTTTGTCTATTTTCACAGCAAATGAAGAAAAAAAAAGCGGAAATTTCATCAAAATTTTATTCGGAATGCAAAAAAGAGGTACAACTTTATGATTTCTTTCCCCTCTTCACCGCACATACACGCATACAAACCTCGATCGGCCAGAAGTGAAACCTAAATACTTGTGGTGAGCATTTCTTTTAAAGATATCTGAGTGAAATGGCTAGTTATATCCTATTCTTGGTGGTGCTGCTATTTGTTCGATACTCGGGACGAGATGGTAAACACGCTGCCGACAGGTCCATCAGCGAAAACCGTAAGCCATAATTAGAATTTAAAGAACAGAACACCTGGATGTCATCCATCCATGAGCAGTAAGGCAGTAAGGGAAACCACCCCATTTATTAACCGATCACACGAGGCGATCAACGAGGCAATACTTGTTTGGGTGAGACGAGCGATGACTTCCTCTTATGAAGCCTGAGACTGAGAGTTCATCCTCGCTTCCCCCACCTTCCTCCCTCGCTCTTCCTTCCTTCCAATATCTCTCTAACAAAACATTAATGCCTTTCCTTTTTGAAAAAAACTTTGCGTGCTGCAGCGAATGTCGAAGTAGGATAGTGATGTTGAGCTGAAATGTGGAGCACTGAAAATGCATTTCCTGGCGATTGTGTTACGCAATCGTTGCAAGCAATATGAAAAACTACAGTACAAATTTGTTGTGATTATGCTACTTGTTCCTAGTTGTAGTGACTAGTTTTTGCATCATTTTTTGTTTTGTCACCTATTTCTGTTGCAAGGAAGTTTTTTTGCGGCCACATTTCCTTTCCATTTGTTGGGTGGTGTTGTGAATTGGCAAACTGGCAGGGATGTTTGAGCCAGTAAACTATGAGCGTGGTTTAATAATGTTGCTTATAAGTGGTGTGTATATTTCATGAATTTGAGAAGTGATTATGACAGAGTACAGTTTAAGAAGAAAAGGCCAAGGCCATAGAGTGTGATCCCTACGAAGGAACTTGCTTGCAGCGGCTGAAGTCCTCCTCGAGAGCTATGTATACATGTACACTATGGGAATGGCATTGCGGCACTACATCAATCTATGTATTCGCGGTTTCTCAGCGTTCTACGAGATGTGGTGGTCATGGTAAATACTTTTTCAACTCTTTACCACCCCGCTTTTTTGAGTTTCACGTATACTTTCTTTTTCATTTGCTCACCTATCATATTTGTTTGGTTTACGAACGAAAATCTGCATTGATCTTGAAGAAGGTTTGAATGCAACGTTTTTTATTGAGGTAAACGTTCATAAGAAGGTCAGTGAGAAGTGATAGGATGTTCTAGTCCAATGAATAGCTTAATGTGCTGTTGCAACGAATCTGTGATGCAAATTATTATCTGCAGGTTCGATCTTATACTACTGTGGCTCTTCTCTGGTGCGTGCTTTTGTGCGATGATGACGTCAGCGATCGTTGGACAGGACGGCTTATCTAAACTTCACAGACGACATTGGGTAATGCTCTTTCTTTAAGCATAATAGCACTTCGTCCACATCCTTAATTCTCATTTCTTTTTCTTTCAACTCCCCTGAAATCGCAATTTAAAGCTTTCCACACTGATGTGTTTATATTTTGGATTGTCTATACTCGATTGATATTCAGCACTCATAACGTCGTAATTCGAAAAGGCGTTATGCATATCTCTTCCTGCCTCCCTAAAAATTCATTTTGCATTTTCGTTGAATTTCGCATCAAAATTTCAGCATTCATTCGTATTTCACTGGGATTCCGTTATTTTTAGGCGATGAGCGATTAGGGTATTTAACGCGAACTGTCGTGAACAGTATAAACTTGTTGAGAGCAATTTGATTTCTGAACTCATGAAAGTACTAAATTGGTGCTGCATCTCGGTGATTTGAGTTTGCCTCGTTTTCTTTTTTTTTGTGGGGGGGGGGGGAGGGGAGAGGTTCATATACCAAGCATAGCATTAAAATTATTATACTTTTCTTGGTGTTCTATCCGTTGGCTTTCATTTCGGTTTACTCTTCATCTTCAATTGTCATGCATTTTTGCGGTTCTGAAGTCAACGTAGGAGCGACGGCATTTATGCGTCACGGTAGCAGGGAAGGGGGGGGGGTGAGGAAGTAATAACATAAGGTCACACATTGGCGACAAATATTTCTCAGCAGGAGCACAATGGCTATTGAAAGAAATGGTAGTGTTAAATGCTTTCAGATTTATTATGATATGTCCATAATCTACGACATTTATTTTGGTGGTGGATGTATAATGGCTTTCTGGAGAATTTTCTACTACGTGCAGTTGAGAAGGAAACTTGGATCGACGGTGGTACGTATGATTGTTGTTCGATGTGCTTATGAATTTCGAAGACGTTTGATGATCGTTGAGGAGCTGCTAAAATTTATCTTCTCGTGTTGGTCAAGGGGTGCTTAATTTTGGACTGAAATTTTTTAGCGCAAAACGGTGGATGCAGTTCGTCGAATTTCGCACAAAATGCACGTTTATTGGAAGAAAATGGGCGCCCACTTTGTTTTTTCCCCGCAAGAAAATGGGCGCCCACTTTGTTTTTTCCCGCAAGAAAATGGGCCCCACTTTGTTTTTTCCCGCAAGAAAATGGGCCCCACTTTGTTTTTTCCCTCAAGGAAATGGGCGCCAGCTTTGTTTTTTCCCGCAAGAAAATGGGCCCCACTTTGTTTTTTCCCTCAAGGAAATGGGCGCCAGCTTTGTTTCCCCCTCCCCCCTGTTACTGTTTTGTAGCTTAAAATTGTGCATGCATTACTGCCAGACCTAGCACATTTTGTTGCAAATTTGGCGGGCTATGTCAAGTCACGGATTGAAGCTGCATAAAAATAATGTGAAAATTTTTGGAGCGAAGCAACGGTATATTGACTAAAATCTGTGGACTAAAATTAAATTGTAGTATCTATTCTTATCAGTTTAATCTCTGATAAGTGATCTATGCGTATTCAATAGTGAACCAAATTTTAGATCTCAGTGACCCGCTGTGTTTATGATGTTGTGATATTCTTGGCGATAATGGCAGTTGTTATGTTGTGCTTTGCAATCGGTATTAGTTGTATTTACGAGCCATATGTGGCGAATAAAGTTATGCAACGTGATGGCACTCTAACATCTATGAAGGACACTTATGCTGGGTTAGTTTCATCTTTTAATTATCCTCGTCTTCACTACAGTGTGAATACATTAACGATATCAATCGAATTAGCAACATTATCGTAATTGCTCTATAGGCACTTAATATTGAACATAAATAGGTATCGTAGTGGCATGTCTTACATATGCTGAATGAAGGTGATTGCCGGAAATATTTGCTGGGCATCAGGTAACGATATGAGGCTTTTCATAAGTACGCCGTTGTGCTACTATTTACACATCACACATTTCGGGTGAAATATTAAGCTTTCAATAACAAATAATTGTCGAAATTTTTTTCACAATGAGACCATATCGAAAGTTCCGATCCCCAACATTGTATATATTAAATCTAAAACCTAAACCTTTTTTTTATTTCATTCCTCACGGCAAAGCGATTATCTATGTTATATGTGCCACACAGTGTATTTCAATATGTCCTGTTTATTGTTTTAGTTATGTCGTTGTGATTAAATGTGCTCATTCGATATTAGTTAACCGAACGTTTATCTGTTAGGTTATTTCATGTATCACTTCGTAGGATTGAAATACGAATTGCAAAAATCCCGAGGCAGGAAAATAATATATGCCAAATTATACATAGGAATTTGATTTCTCGACGAGACTGCTATGTCTTATACAGATTAGCAAACTAGATTATAAATGTGTGGGGACATCTTTTATTGTCCTTGTCGCCTTTTACCATAATTCATGACGTGGTTGAATAACGGTCCAGCAAGTACATATTTAGGCGAAAGGGAGGGGGAGGGGAGTGTATCGCAGTCTAGCAAATTGTACCGCTTTTATATACCTCCGCATGTGCCACAGTCTTTACCATCATGTCGTTTTTGTGGCACTTTTTGTTGTTTTCGTCCAGATTGCCTCGATATGCGTATCCCCCTGTTTGTCTATTGAACAATCGCCCGCAGGTATCAATTATGCCTTGTGATCATCAAACATGTTTTCTGAATTCGTCTTTTTTAAAGGATTATAATAACGTTCCGCAACTTATACTGGTCGTTTTATGGATACCTAGCACCATGGGACTATAAACTAATTGTTGGTAACGCGGGAACGAATTCCGAACCAACGGAGCATATTTTCACGATCATTGCCGGTGAAGTGATTGTCGCCATCTTTCACCTGACGGTTGTGGTGACGCTACTTAATTTGATGGTCACAATGCTAGTCAAAAAGGCCGATGAGGCGCAGGTAGGCACACCTAATCGTGGCTGGATTTTTTTTTTCTTTTTTGAACCAGCTGCGTTTTGTAATCAAATGAAATGGAACGAATTGTTTCAATAAGTTTGTTAGTGTTATATTTTTCTATAATGGAAGTAGAAAAACGTACAATTGATTAATAAACAAAGCATTATTACCCAACAATTCAAAGTACAATCAGAGGGTCTTGCATATTCTTGCACAAACTTCAAATTAAGCCGACAATGATGAGCAGCCAGGGAGCATTACTGCTTAGTAATGCTGAAGTATTTTCTCAGCTGAGTTCCATTTCTAAATTGAAGCTCAGCGGCTTTCCTTGAAAAGGGAGAAATTTTATTGCAGAGAAATGAAGAGTGGGAATGGAAGTACACAAGAGCACACATCTACAACGAATATTTCGATTGGTATAGTGCCGTACCACCACCAATCAATCTCTTCTTTATAACTGCTCGTATAATTAATGACATCATCAAAAAGAAGCTTGTTTGTGCTCTTCCAGTAAGTGAATTTTCTTTTGTTTCTTCGATATATTCACATCGCTTGTTTGCTGGAATCGTATTTTCATCGTCATAACGCAGTTTTCATTTTCAATGAAATATGGGGCGTGTGAAAGATTCTCGAAGTCTTTGTGGTTCTACTTTTTACTTGGCAGACAAAAGTGTACTTTTGAGCTCGAAAAAAATTTTACTAATTTGCGCATATCTGCGCAATCGAAAAATTTATAGGGGACGATTTTTTCTGGATGCGTTGTTCGATCTGCGCGGAATAGGCACACTAGATCGTTGTATGCCTTTCAACGTGTAAAGTTTTCAGCACATAGCTGAGTGTTGTATTTTAATGTAGCGCGACGAGGGTTATGAAATCAGCTAAACTCGAATCCTGATCAGAAGTGGTGTAGAAAATATGCAGTTACGGTGCCTCAATGCCGAAAGTTTACTCTAACGGTTACCTTTTTGTATCTTAGAGGTATCTGCAGTATTGAAGCAGATTTGCTTAGAATCCATGAAGTGTTATGCTCGTTACAGCCTTGCGAGAACGTTATTTGTAAGGTGTTGTGTTGCAGGAAGTGTTGGTGGCACAGGAAGCATTGGATGTGAATGTGGACGAAACATCGCAAGAAGGAGCCACTTACAACGTGCGTTTACGATTTGCTTCTTTTGTCTCGAAGGGAGGGGAACGCCATTTTGAGTGTGACGATATTTGCATATTGTGCTGCACAATGTTCACATTCTTGTGTCTTGCTATTTCAGTGAATTTTTATTTTTTATTTTTTATTTTTTTCAGAAACGTTTGTGTCATATTTTTTCATATTATCGCACGTTATTTTTCCGCCCAAAGTTTACCATATTTATACTTTTCCACTGTTTATCGAATCATCTTCTTAATGATAACACATTTTGCGAGGATATTGTTTGAAAGTTGGCAATGATAAAATCTTGCAGACTCTCCTTAAAGAGTTATTTGGTCGCTATCGATGCTCTAAAGAGTATCATTATCACAACATGTTCAAATCGGATGCCGAAAAATGTCTGCAAAACATACAGGTAAGTTTGTTTGCGTTTTATAAGCTATATAAATGAAGTAGCAGGTAAAGGTAAGATGCGGCAATGCTATATGTTGTTCGATTGAATGTGATTATGCACTTTGTGTAGATGCATACAGTCGGATGCATATATGTACTTCATAGTTTCATTCAATAAAGTGAACTTACTCACCTTATTAATTAGTGTCTGCAGAGTGTCGATACATATATATTACTCATTTATATAAGAAAATATCACTTAACAAATATACAAATGTAAGAACTTTGTCGGAAAAAAAAGCGCAAATTATTTTTCACACTCCTCTTTATTCGTAAAAATTTTCATCCAAATTTTTGAATATTCTCTTCTATTTGTGCCAATTGCTATGATGCGCTTTTCTACTTGTCGAATAAGCAATTTATATTTGTATTGATAATGAAAGTTTGGAAAATTTTATTTACTTGTATGAATTGAATTCTTTGCCGAGTGATGTTTTTTGTTTCGTTTTGCAGGATATGCTGAACACACCGGCACCAATTATGGCATTTATGAATGCAGAGAAGCCACTCGAACCTCACTAACCATCATACTGATGTCGGTAATATGGGGTTCATGTTTCTTTGTATAGAAAATGAAAAGGTGTATGCATAAATCGACGATGTGTGTGTAAAGGAAGTTTTAAATGTTGTGTTTATTTTCTTCACAGAAGCAGAAGCATAAGGCGATTGATGTACGTCAGCAATGATGGGTTGAATCCATTCGTGAAGTTTATTGCTCATCGTATGGCATCTTTAGTTTTCTCAGCAGCACCTTGCTTTAAATAAAGATCTTTTGGCGTAATAAAAGTCGATTGGTATACGTGGAACTTTTGGAAGAAATGCTATCAATAGCCAAAATTCGTGTAGAGACTTCAAGTGAATGGTTAGTGACAAGAGTACTTGATGATCTGCCGACGTAATCGAATATGAAAACTTCCACCGATTCATTCACTAAAGTTGTACGGAAATCATGAGTGGTGAAGAACTGAGAAGATAAGGTAAGCTGTAGTATGTGACCTGTTCGTTTAGTAGAAAGATGAGCGTTGTTTTCTTTGTTATAACACACAAGAGATCGTTTCAATTATCATCGTTCGCAGATGGAATATTCGTCTCTTTCAATGAAGTGTAAAACTAACACCGGCAAAAAATAAAACTTGCAGTATGTAAACATTTCTTTTATAAACTCATTCATGGCAACTAGAGCCCGAGGGATATTGTTGATAATGCGAGAGCAATAAACCCTTCTAGTTAGCTCATCGTCATTAAAACATCAGAAAAGAGGTAATTTAGCAACGTTAATTATCACTGTAAATATGCAAATAAAAAATCATCCGGTTTGGCTTGATGCCTTCAATAAATTTTTTTTTTAAATTAGCGATCGGTTTGTTTTTTGTCGGTTGATGAACCGAGGATTAATATTATCGTTGTTAAATCCTTTATCCATATAAATGTTATGAGTTTCAATCTACTAGAAAATAATAACCAAAGAAGGTAGTATGAAACTGCAAAACACTCGTATATTACATTGCACAATTGGGAGAATTTCATGAAAACAACATTGGCTATCGTATATCGCGTATGATGCGATACAATTTGCCGAGATCGTCAAAATTTCAGAAACGACGTACATAATGAGGGCATTGGGGAATGGGGATAAGAGATGATTAGTTGCTAGGGGAAGCCGTCTTCAAATTATCCTCAGCTCTGAGTGTTTCTCGACGAGACTAATTACAAATGGAGGTATGTTTCTTCAATTTGCACACAATGTCACACTTGGTAAGCGATACATAGAACAAGTGATTGCCTATAGTCAATTATAATTGATTCCATCTGAAATTGAGATTTAATACTCTCTGCGTGATTTCGATAATTATTGTAAACTTTTTATTTATTTATACTAATAAAGGTATTTGTTTGCAAAATTTAAACTTTATAGTTTTTAAATTGCGCCACATCTCGCAACGAAAACAAATGAGCGCGCACGCAAATGAACGATTTCGATTCGGGACGTGCATGAGACGTGCGCACACACCGATCGAAATCACTTCGTTGGTTGTCATTGCTTTATGACGAAAGAGTAGTGATGTGGTATACAGGTATAGATCACCTGGTGAAGGTGTTGATGTTTGTTGTAGGAATAGATTGATGTCAATTCAAATAATTCATCGTGAATTTACATCGTTACAGCTGCTAGAGAGGGGAATTTCGAAATCGTATCTGTTGCATTAATCCGTCTATAGGATTTGATGTGGGTTGCATTCTCGTGTTCTTCATCAAACATTTGCCTATTTAGATCGGGTCGAGGTGGCGTTATACGTATTGTATGCATAAATGTCGGCGTTGAATTCCAATCCATTTGGTGATCCATTTGCGGTATGTCGATTTTATTTATTTTTCTTTATGTTTTATGTCTAATTTATTCAAATTTAATTACTTTAAAAAAATGTAGTGCAATGCAGAGGTAGATCATTGTGAGGCTATGAAGTTTTCGTGTCGAATGAGTGGAACGAGATAATATGACAGTGTTTGCGCCATCTTTGCAGCACATGTTTTGCGTTACCGTCATATTCGTCGTCTACAAGCAGCATGGCAACCCGCAATTGTTTATCTAGCTGCTCACCTTTACCGATATTTTTAGCTGTGATCGTTTTGAACGATTTTGATTTTTAAAAAATGTCTGCCGTCTACAGAGAACTACAGTGGTTTGAGCCACATTATGACGGCAATATTGTGGAAGGTTTTTTGCATACGAAAGACATCTTCCAGCCATAGAAGACACAATTTTTTACACGATTCCAAAGCACTGTTAAGAAAATAATTGCAAAAGAAGACCAGTAGGCTTGTATTCTTTCGAAAAGACTTTGCATGTAGTTGAATGAAACCAGCGACAGTATTATCCTTTGAACGACTGCCACATTTTTGCCGAAAGATGTCGCGATACGGATCCCTCGGTCGTTGTGAATGTTACTATCGAGCCAAAGCAAGCTGTGCCAAGAAAAGGTTTGAATGCAAACATTGTTTGCATTTGCTGATGCTTGGTCGATCTATTGGCCACCCATTTGCGCTGCGAATTGTGAAGCTACTGAAATGTTTATTCTCTGCAAGAAAGGAGGGGAATCGTATAGCCACCTGTGAATTGTGGAACGTTGAATGTCGTTTGCAGCTCATCGATCCCTCGGGATTACGAATAGGCCACAAGCAAAACACACAAAAGCAAATGGATCAATAAAAAGTACTGCATTCGAACGGCATTTTTCAGTGATTTTCACAGTTATTTATTCGTGTTTACCATGTTTGTGCTTTCTAGTCATTTCGTGCTATCCGTTCTGATGGTCCATTTGAAATTCCCCATTTCACATTCATATTTTGTTTTCCCCAAGTCCAAAGGGAAGTGATTTACGTTTGTTTAAAAATCCGCTAAAGTGATGCATCTCTTTTTTTAAATCACTTTTGTGGAAGTGATTCTAATTGAGCTGAAAATTGATATCTTCCATATTTATGTAAAATTTAACGTTTATTTATTTGATCGGAAAACACTTTGCATTCGGACGTTATTTCTTTGATTCCCTCCTTTCAACACTCTCTCATCCCTGTATCGCCATTGCAAAGTAATGCCTGTGTGGCCATGTTCAGATTTTTGAATGCCTACCTTCTTGAGTTTACTTTTAATGTTTCTTAAAACGCAGTACATTTTTCCAACTGGAATTGATCGTTGGTTGATGTTGAGGTCACTAAGAACCTGGAGTAATGTGTGAGAAACATCAGAGGCATTTCAAGGGTTAGGGATTTTTTTGAACTGACGAAATGCCTTGTGGCTTCTGAAAACTTTAGATGTCGAGTTGAATGCCTCCATCGGCAAAGTTGGCCTACATATTTACGAAATGTTATTGCCCGTCTTTTCCACTGCCTATCCGTCTACCTGAAGCAATAAAACGATAACGTTCAACATTCAACATAGTCCATTATCAAGGAAATAGGGCATCTGTTCATATTTATTCAGTTTGCGTATCGGACGGAACACACAAATGTTAAAATACTAACTTGACGGTGAGCATTACGTTACGAAGTTGTGTAAACTTATACATGATTATGAAGAGAAGCCTTGAATTGGTGATCGCCTACGGGGTATGAATTTATGGTGATCGCCTACGGGGTATGAATTTATGGTGATCGCCTACGGGGTATGAATTTATTGTGATCGCCTACGGGGTATGAATTTATGGTGATCGCCCACGGGGTATGAATTTATGGTGGTCGCCTACAGGGTATGAATTTATGGTGATCGCCTACGGGGTATGAATTAATGGTGCTCGCCTACGGGGTATGAATTTATGGTGATCGCCTACGGGGTATGAATTTATGGTCGGCGCAAGTCGCGGAACACCTTTTTTATTCTTGAGCGTATGTCTCCATAAGTTACCACGTGGACGTTTATTTCCGACGTTGTAACAGTTGCTGCTATGTGTGGCGGAAAAGGAGGGGCTAGAGGGTTGAGAGAAGTGGAAAAAAGATAGAGAGAATCGATGAAGCGATAGCGTGGAAGATCAAGCACTGAAACCCGGGTCTTCTCCGCTTTGGAATTTAAGGTGTATGTAATCAAAACTATGAGGGCTCAGTTGAAATCGATTCAGGGAAATGCGAAAGAAAACGTTTCTCAAATCTATTATAATGTTTTGTGAGTTGCATTTCAGGATCCGAGTGTGCAACAAGCAGCAACACGACCGACCACCGATCCGAGTGAGGATTTCAATCCGTTCGCACAAAACGTGAGACCTGCCGCTGCGCAATCGACACCAGCTCCAAATGCACAGGTTTCTTGGGTTGCTTTATATGCTTTTCCTATAGAAATCTACAGTTCAGGTATTCGTGGATGAAGATAGGTACAACAGGAAAGGATCTGTATCCCATTGTAAGTGTGCTTTGGTATTGTTCTGTCATACGTGCATCTTTAGTCCCTTGCCCATCTACTACTGGCCTTACCACAGAAAAGGCAATAGGAGATTTATGCATAACTCTGAGGATCGTAGTGTGCCTTACGATTTCTCAACCTGTCGACCAAAAAGGATCCTCTCTTGTTCGGAGTTTGCGAGCAAATGGATGTTTGAAAATGTCTTCGGCCCTGTCTTTGCTTTTTTAAACTTTGCTTGTTTCTATATGCTAACTCAGCAACACGTTCTGTTATCTTCGTTTTATATGGTAATTATCAGCTGACCGTCATGAAGTTGCCGACTGTCTATATCTGCGTCTTCACAATTTTTTCATTTCCCTTAGTGAAGTAGTATTTCAGGTAATTGTTATTTTATGCACACAAGGATTGACAAATTTTAGTTCATTATTGGTTGCGCTGCAGTATCTTTTAGAAGTTGAGTCGCATGTTAGTAGTGACACATACCTCAGCCGTCAACTTTCTTTTCTGCAGTATCGTTGCTTTTCTAGCATATCCTCATCGTTCATAAATATGTAAAAATAATCGTTTCTTTTGTTCGTTGGAATCTTATCGGCTCCGCTGGGGTGGATTTCAGCTAATTAATAAACAAATCCTTATATTCTCTTCATTGTAAAGGATATATTTGTGTTGCTTATTTAGACGTCGGAAGTGCAACTTCCTTTCTCTGTCTTCTTGAAAGTTTTTTAGTCAATCAACACTGTGAATTTATGTGTGGACAGCAACGACAAAAATTATGGTGATCCAAACATAACTATTTTAAGCAACATTTTTGGCGCATTTCTTCAAATTCATT
The DNA here is from genome assembly GCA_037389465.1 of Baylisascaris procyonis. Taxonomy (NCBI): domain Eukaryota; kingdom Metazoa; phylum Nematoda; class Chromadorea; order Rhabditida; family Ascarididae; genus Baylisascaris; species Baylisascaris procyonis. The sequence continues at coordinate 733,948 of JAZARR010000105.1, forward strand.
CCATTTGCGTAACAGTTTTTTTTTTTAGCTTTTGTTTTCTATAGATTGATTCTCATCCCCATTGCAATTGTTTGTGACTTGCATCCCCCTTCGTCTCGTTTGACAAAAGCGATCGGGAAACAAATCACTGGAATGTTCTCGGAGGATTTTTATCCTTGGTACGGATTGAACGCATTCATTGTTTAGCATATCTAATAAACAAATGCGCAGGGATTTGCATACGTACGCATACCGCATTTTCTTTGCTTATGTAAGTGATTGAATTTACCATGTCTTAATTGTAGGCATTTGAAGCCATAAGACGCCTGTTCCGTAAAATATACCTTCAAAGAAGTGGAGAGGTGAGGAGGAGTGGCTGATGCGGCATCGGCTTGCATAATTCCCTGCACGATTATCGAAAGAATGACATGCACATATAGACTAAATATTGTAAAAGTACGCTCGCTGGCATGAAATAGCAGCTAATTTTCAACACGCAGAGGGATTCCTTTATTAATGCAGTCGTTTCTTCGGAAAGCGTTACCATCGACGATTACAAATGAATATGCTATGCGTGTTCACCGGACCCGCAGTGCAGGCTATACATTTAAGGAATGGATGGGAAAGAGAATTGATATTTTTTCGGCCATATCGTGGGACGGGCATATCATGCAACAAAACTGAACCCATTTTTGAGGTCTTTGGTGTAAGCTTTTTTTTGGGTTTATATTGTTTTTGAGGTTCCAAAAAGTATGCAAATATGAGAACGAAGTTAACTGATTAGCGGCGTGGTTTCTATACTCCCTTCACTCATTGATAAACCAAAAAATAAATGCAATTTTTGGATTCTTAAGGCATTGTTTTATGGTTTTTCGGCCTTTAAAATATGTACGAAATACTATCGATACCGCCTCAATGGAAGTACATCCTGCGCATATCGCCTTCGTCGGACCGGTGCACAATATTTTCAGGGCTGATGCTGCCTAAAAGTCTTCTATGCTGTAAAGTAATCACCAAATCTTTTATTCTCTTGCCGGTCCTTCACAGAAATTTTGAAATACTATCATAATGGTACTACGGTTGGGCGCATAAAATTTTTTCAGAGCGCTGAAACAGAAGCTCAGAAAAATTTACTCGTGGTTAATGGTTAGGAGAAGAGAAAGGATTTCCTCATCTTTCGTTGAGATTTGGATTTTGTGAGGGGGTGGGGAGGGGGAGGGAGGGGAGAATTGTTCGTTCCCTTCACTGTTGCGCATCCTCTCTTCCTTGGCTGGATGGCACATGTCGTAAATAGTTTGTAACAGTGCAGAAGTTTAAAAATCTGGTAATCATTTCAGAAAGTTTATTTAAATGCTAATTTTAAAAAAAATGCAAAATTATATTTGATTGAATTGTTGAATTTTTTTTTTTCCTCATATAATGAGCGTATTTGTTGAATTTTTATACGTTTGCTTAAGGTTATCATTTCTATTTGAGTAATAAAAAAAAAAAATCAACCTATCGAATTTTATCGAAAAAAGTTCTTTTGCGCGTTATCGTATTGATTAATCGAAGCGCACACTTCATCGTTGCGCTCAATATTTCTCTGACGTTCTTTATTATTATGTTTCTATTTCTCGTTCATGCATGTTGTCTATTCGTTTTTTTTTTCTACTCTTATTTACATGTCTAGCTAATTTTTTTTTTAATATTTATTCGTGTAATATATCTAATGGTTACTTAAGATATATAAATAATTATTGGTAATAATATGGGGCACTATTGAAGGGTTATTGCTTCATGCTAGTGTGGAAGTATAGCTGAAAGAATGAATGCCCACATGATAGGAGGCTTTGCTAAAAGAACGAAAAGAAAAAGTGAACCCTTGTAAGAGGTGGGGGGGGGGGGGGAGGAGGAGGGGAGGGGGTTCTATATTTCGGTTTCTTTGCATGAGCACTTTTTCAATTTTTTCGTTGTTTTTATTGTTTGCAAAAATCAAGGTTGTGAAGCTGCAACCTTATCTTACAATTTTTTTTAAAACTGTTTACCACTCAGATCTATTACTGTATTTGATTACTTAGTTTTCTGCTTTATATATACCATAAAATAGTTTTCAGAGTACTAAGGTTTACCCTTAAAAAAATTTTCAATGCCTTGTAATGAATAGAAGCACTCACTCCTCGTTTGCTTAAAGAGGATTGCAGCACCTGAAAAGTGGGATAATAACTCGAAATGATGTTGTGATGAGAGAATGAAGCGTAATTTTGTATAAAATGCCGTGTTATAATTAATACAGTATTGACGCGTTATTTGTGATGGCGTGTTTGCATATACTGTCGTATTTATTTGTTTTGTTTTTTTGGAGTAAGCTGGGGGGGGGGGGGGTAAGCGATTTACAGAAAAGGAGATAACGTCTTATCCCAAAATTTTGGAATTTCAAATTGTTTAGAATTTTCTTAGCGAAAGCGAAGCAGTGCAATATTTAATAAGGTACTTTAAAAACAGTTTTCTTGCTCATTCATTTTTTAAACAGTTTTTGGAAATGGCGAATAACTTTCTCAAGCGTTTCATCGGCCGCTTATTTTTCTTTAGATAGGTGTTAATGAATTATTATTGTTATTTTAGTGAGTGGTCGATGCAATCAAAAACTCCACTCTGTCCTTTATTCATTTAGTGATTTTTGTGTTTAAGAACATCTTATTTGCTGCTTTCATTTCATTTATTAATGCTGCCTATTAGTTCGCATTTGAACAGTGTGTTTGCGTATTTCGTTGTTCTCTTCACTTGGCAACCTCTGTGCACAAAATTCATTCTGCCTCTATGAATGGGAAGGATTTGACATCCTTATTTGGGAGTATCAAGGTCAGCGTCAGAGGTCATCCTTCCGTTTGTTGAGATCGAGTTCAAGCTGAGGTGGCATATCGGCGGTTGATGCCCAACGTTTTAGTGCACTGTTTTGTCGTATCTTGTAGCACGCGAAGTGAATTTAAATTCCAATTTACATTCGCTAACCTGAAGCTTAAGCTTTACGTCCGGTCGCTGTCTTATTTCGAGAGAGGGGGGAGGGGTTGAAAAGCGATCGATTTGAGGGATTGTGTCAACGAACGGTCACTCGAAATACATTTCTTGCTTTATTTCCCAATGCGATAACGATACGATATGTCTGCAGCTAGCAGAGTATATTGTTATGAAGTGGTGATAAGCCGTAGCTAGTATTTCTTCATATTTGTGGGTGTATTGCAGGCGGCTGCTCCCACTTCGGGTGCGATGAGCAATGATGAGTTGTTTCGTCGCCAAGAAGAGTTGGAAAGGAAGGCGCAAGAGCTGAGGAGAAGGGAGCAGGAGTTAGAGCGGCAGCAAAGAGAAGGTGCGGCCGGTGTTGGCTCCAACCGGCCGCACAACTGGCCTCCCATTCCTTCTTTCCTTCCTATACAACCTTGCTTCTATCAGGTTGGTGCCTTTGTGAGTTTTTACTGTATAATACAATTTCCGGAGCATGCTTTGGATCGCTGGTTAGAGGGGAGAGATTGAGGTCCTTCTTTAATTTCTGAAGAAAAAAAATCTGCTTCCAGCTTTCAGCAGCACAGTCAAAGGGATAATTTTGTGTATTTTCCGACGAAAAATAAAAATATCCTTAAAAATTCCCCACATGTTTGAAAAATCTTTTCCAAATTAGCAAAAACTAGAATATAGGGTGCCCTGCTTCAGTAACTGCATTTCGCGTCGTTCTTTTAATGCTATACGCTATCGTCCGGAGGTTCGATGGTTCCTACGTTGTTGATTTCACATCGAATTATTGCTAAGATTTCGCGCTTACTTTGAGGCACTTTGTGGCGCCGCTTATTCAACTCTTACTTAGTGCTGTGTTTATAACTTGAAATGATGGTGTTCGTGAAAGATCGCATTGAATTAATTGTAATTTAAAGCTCAGTTGTTCCGATTAGAGAATGAAAAGCGTTAAGTATGACTCAAGTTTAACACCGATTGTGTTTGGCTACATTTTTTTTTCTTTAACTTTTCAAGTAAATAAATAAAGAATGACGAATGTTCATAGAGATTTTCATGGGCAGTCAATAAAGAGTAATCAATTTAAGGAGCTTTAGTTAATGGTATGTCTCGGAATGCCCAAAATTAGCGCAATTTCATTGATCAAAGTGGCCAAAATGTTGAGAATCTGATAATCAAAGATTGTTTTTGGCTTGGTCATCAAATAACTAGTGCGCCGTTAATTGTATTTAATTGAACTCCTAGCGTTTAGTTTTTTTTTTTAAGGACTTATGTACTCTACTGACAAATATAGCATTCGGAGTCGTTCAAGTGCATTCCTTTTTATCGATTGCAACTGTTGTGGCATAGTCGTCGTTGTTGCAAATTACTGGTGAAACTGATTGGTTAAGTTATTCAAGCGTTTTCTTACAAACGTCACACTGAATGGGACTCCTTGTGCTTGAGCGCCTTAATTGACTAACGAAGCGGTACCTGGCTAGCACACAGAGAATGGCCACTTTTGGTATGCCGACACATGTTTGATAGACAAGAACTCTTTCAGCTGAATGCCTTCAGTGAAGGTGTCATATGTTTATTTAATTCTCCCATTGTGAACAACTCCTTGCCTGGAAAGCAGTGAAGCTGAGTTGCTGTATATATTAGTGGAATAAACAGCGCCAGAAATTTACATTGTTTTATAGGTGATATTGTGCTATTTTATGGTTTTCAGGATATCGAGGTGGAAATTCCTGTGCAATTCCAACGCACCGTAACGCTCGTCTATTACGTGTTCCTAACGTATGTTCTAGCGCTTACCGTCAACGTGGTGGCAGCGTTATTTTTTATGTTGTTTGGTGGTGGTGGCATCGGTATATTCCTTCTGGCGATCATTCAATTGATATTGTTCTCGCCGTGCTCGTTCCTGTTCTGGTTCCGCCCTGTTTATAAGGCGTTCAGGTGAGAGCTACTTTTTCCTGCTCACTATTGCATTGTCAAAGATTCAACACCTCAGTACGGATTGCCATTAGTCTTTTTTTCATTCCGCCATGCACAGCGTCAAGGCTTAAAGGAGGATTAATTAAGATCTTTTGCACTATTTGGTGGTATCAAAAGAAGATTGGATAGCACAACTTTATCAGCAATAATATACTCATTTGAGGTGGTTCCCGTAAGTTAACAAGTAGATGAGGCCTAGGTACGTCTCTAGGCGGCATGCGGGATTTCGGTGGTTGATGTAGTTTGTATCCATACCCTCGTAGCACGTCATTGCTCTGTTTTTGCTTCTTCTGGGGAGACAACCAATTTATAAATATTATTCTAATTTCAGGAACGATAGCTCGTTCAACTTTATGGTGTTCTTTTTTGTGCTCTTTTTTCACTCCATATTCACGCTCGTTCAAGCACTTGGTCTATCACAATATGCTTGCGGATGGGCGAATGCCGTCGAAACGTTCCAGTAAGTTGAACATTGCAAATTCTTTTGAAATCTAGCATTACTTTGTCCAGGGAGGTGTAGAAAGTTTTTTTGGGGAACTGTTGAGGTACAGTCTTATTTTCTGAGTGCATATCGCTTGATTTTATGACAAGGTGAGAAAGACAAGTGGAAAATAAATCACTGTTCTGTTTTGCTGGAATGGAATGAATAAGTTCTGACATCGTTTTGCATGTGGAATGTTTTGATACTTTATGTAAACGTTGGATTTCGTTCATTAAGGTGCATTCATCGTTGAGCTGATCTTATAAATAAATAGTTTTTTCGAAAAACTCGCCAATTACGACTACATGCATCTTATCCTCCCATTCCTCTTCACCTCAAATAAGAAAGGAATTCACTAGGCGCCTGCGTTGAACCTCAAGAACCCAACAGACATATATATTATCATTTACAAATCTTTTAAAAACATAGTGACAAGCCTCAATATTGTTCCGAATTAATAAAGGGGTCATGATTAGATATTCGTACAATGCGCATGTACAATGTTCGTGTCCAGATGATCGCAAATCAACTACATTTCTTTGAACTTTTTTTCCCCCTTAGACATATCGCATGAGTTGTTCTCCCGATTTGCACTGCTTGCCTGTTCCAACGCTTCGAGTTCATCTAATCATGACCCCTTTATTAATTCGGAACAATGTTGAGGCTTGTCACTATGTTTTTAAAAGATTTGTAAATGATAATATATATATGTCTGTTGGGTTCTTGAGGTTCAACGCAGGCGCCTAGTGAATTCCTTTCTTATTTGAGGTGAAGAGGAATGGGAGGATAAGATGCGTGTAGTCGTAATTGGCGAGTTTTTCGAAAAAACTATTTATTTATAAGATCAGCTCAACGATCTGTCGAATAGACCGAAAACTTTCTGGAACAATATCGGCCGGGTGTGGGGACGTTTACCAAATTGGTCGTCGATTAGGAGTAATTGAGTGCATATGTGTTTTAGCGTGAATGTTTTTGTGGCGCTTCTGATGCTGATCTCGGCGATAGCATTCACGGCTGCGTTCGCGGGTATGGTGTTCGCGCTTGTCAGAGTGCATCGCCTCTACCGTGGAGCCGGCTTTAGTATCGATAAGGCTCGTAAGGAGTTTTCCGACGGTGTAATGGCTGACAGAAATGTTCAGCAGGTGAGTTCATTTCAAAGGCTCAAGTGATGCAAGTAGAAAGTATAAAATGCCAATCCTGTGATGTTCGGCAATGGATATGTTGACGATGCTTCCAATATATGAGAATGACATATATTTTAGCCAGCAACACTGTATGCTTTAAAAAAGTTAATGTAGTGTTCTTTCTGATTGTATATGAATTTTTCGGGTTGATATGCGATACGAAATCGAAATCGTTTATCCATTTGTGTTGCCATCTTTAGGAAGGAAACTTATTCGAAAGAATGATCTCAAAGTGGCTTTTATTGGATCGTTGAAATTGTTGTAATTTTAGGCAGCATCAGGGGTGGCTCGTGCGGCTGCGACACATGCTGCGACACAGGCAATGAACCAGGCGACACAAGGACGTTATTAGTGCTAGATGAAGAGAGGTGCCCATGCCTTGGAATATATCAGCCAAGTCAGCGGCCTCAACGCTAATCTTTTCCATCGTTCCATCGCAAGTGTTTGTGCTTCTGTCTGATATCCTTTGGTGTGCGTAATTTACATCGCAATCCATTCTTGTGCGTAATTTGTATTGCACTTTACATCGTTTTAGATTGGTTTTGTATGAATTATTTGTTCAAAATCTGTTGAAGTCGGCTGGGTGTTGGGATGCGGTAAGAAAGGATGAGTGCTACTGCTTTGGGTAAACAGTTTATTTTTGCACCTTCTTGTTCGAGCCGTTTTCTCTGGGCATTCTCAATGCTATTGACTTTTGACGTCTACGGTACTATCCGAGTTTTCAATTTTCTGGTATCACCTGAGTTTTGTATCTTGTGGGACTACTCCAGTTTCAAATTTTGTGGCACTTTCCGATTTTTTGTGCTACTTTCCAAGTTTTGAATCTTGTGATACTGTCCGATTTTTCAAGCTTGCAATACTATCCTTCTGCTGTGACGACATCTCAGTGAAGGTCGTCGTGTGCAGATACCTTGTTTATAGCTTGCGCTTTCAAAGATTTTATAGCGACGAGCAAATAACACAATCGTTGTCAGTGGAAACGGCAGTCCGAATTGCACTTAGCCTGATCGTTGAGGTCGATTTCCTGTATTATCGGTTCGATGCAATTCAATGAGGAGTGTTTTTATTGCTTCAGAGTTTCACTCAATAGCGCTTTTTCATGAGCAAAACAATATTTGCGCATTTGCGCTTGGAGATTTAAGTTCGGAGAATCTTCGAATATTATTGGTAATGTTTGTGTCTTATCTGATGATTTTATTTTATTGTTTTGCTTGGAGCGCTGTATTTCCTCGAAATTTGTTGAGTTGATAGCTTTCTACAAGGAGAAACTAAAGAGAACGAACACTTTTGGCATTCAAAAAAAAAAAAAAGCGCATCGGGTTGTGCGAACGCCATTTTTGAGTGATTCATGATGTGCTCGTGCAATGTTTGTTATGAGCGCGCTTCGATGTAGCCAAATAATATTCGCATTCGATGAGGGCATGTAATCGCTTTTGTTTGCCGCTTAAAGGCAAAAGGAATCGTCGAATTTGGTCATATTTGAGTGTTACATAAATCTGCTAGTTGTGCTTGGGTTATTTCTTTACCTTCTTTGTACGTCTTTTTTTTTACAATTGTAATGCTTGCGTGACGCTGTCTCCTATTTCCGATGTGAATTACTGGCAACAGACGCATGAATGCAGTCGACTGGCTGTATTCACAAGACATTCGAAATAGTGGGAATGAGTTGATGAGTGGAACCATTTTTGCCCGTCTCGCATGTGGCCCATCTTGATGATGATTCGTTGTCGGCCATGTCTGTCTTGATGATGAGTGATTGTCGGCTCTGTCTGAGAGCTCAACGAGAAGGGGGAATTTGTTTTTTGCACCATCTGTAAACAAGTGCATACTCTGTCTGCTTTTGAGCGCAAATGTTGTTGCTCTCCTTTCGATATCTACTTTAAATGTGAAGATCACTTTCACAATGCAAATCGTTTTAATTGCAGTGTGTTGAGTAATAAAGTCGAGTTCACACCAATATTGAAACATCTCAACAACACGTTCATATTTGCTCTCATTGCGGCTCGTTGATTGCAATCTTACTTCTTATTCTTAACGTAAGCATTTTTTTATAGAATATCTTAGCAAACTACCCAACTGTTTGGCATCATCTGCTGCTCATCAGTGGTTATTCCCACCGCAGATTTGCGCTACGTGAACGTTTCATGTTGGCGATTGTTTAGCTTATCAACAGTAAACGTGCCAGATGGTCTGCTGGTAACGTATTTCTAGATATCGACAGAAATTGTTCTATATATTTCGGGCAACTTATTGCAAGATAAAAGTATCGGAAATGACCGGACAATCTCATAATTAATAGGTGATAGCACGAAAGATTACGCGTGTATTCTCTAAATTACCCATCTATTCCCTAAAATCTTTGTATACCGTAGAGTTCCCACAGTACATACTAATCGTTCGGTAACGATTTCATAGTTTTTGTGAAGTGAACGTTGTGTATTGGTAAACGATGAGATTGCAAGTTGGCATTTGTGATGACTTTTTTTGCAAGATTACAGTGCCAACTAGTTTTACCGATTTGCGAGGCAAGGTGTTCTTTTTTTTTTGTTGTTGTTTTTTCCCTTAGAAAGACGCTAGTAAAATAGTTACTCTTGCTACGTACCATAGAAGTCAGTTCGTTACTCTTAATTTAGTTAGTTATCACGCTAGAGGTTAGCATTCCGAATTTGATGCTTATTTAAATGTGAGGTTGATTAGTGCTTAGCACTGATGATAGCAGCATGTGAACATTATTTCAATGTTAGGTTTATGGCTTTGCAACGTTATGGGGAGCAAATTTGGGGGTGGATGAGGGTGCTAATTTAAAGGTCACGGTTGGTGAATAATAATGAAGCGTTGGCGGTGTATAAAATATGAAACAATTTCCACTTGTGCACATTGTGAAGGACATTTTTTGGGGAGTGCTAGAGTTAAGGATGGCATGTATTAAACCGCTATCGTTTGTGACAGATCGTTCGAGAAGATGTATGTTTAGGAGGCATCTGCCGCCAAATTAGCACCTCCAGGAGCAGTTCGCTAGCTTTCACCAGTGATCCGCCGAATTCATTGCATCACGGGTCGGCAGCTCGAGTATCGTTGAATAAATGTGTTCGGGTCGAAGAGGGTCGTACAAGAACGCTTCCGTTGTCTGATGTCATAGCGAGCAGCTTCTGCCGTGGTTAGCGATCGGTCTCATCAATCATATTCGGGCGACAAAGATTCTAGTTGCCAGTCGGTTGCAATAACAAGGTGGGTACAAGGTGCATGCTGTCAGCGCGAACTGTTTTCGCTTTCGCTCTTCGTTCCATTTTGAGTTCATTCATTGTCGGTCTGTTTCTATAGGTGAATCATGCATCGGCATCTAATCGTTCTCTCCCTTACCTTCCCCACTTTCTTCCACCCCCTCCACTCCCCTCCCGGTTTCTAATGGTTTTTGAATTAAGAGTTTATTGGGAATCTGCAGTCTTTTGAAGGATTTTTTTTTGTTGAAAACGCGAATCTAGTCAAAAACGCGAACAATAATACAAAACAACAATTTTCTCTTTCTTTTGTTCCGATGAAACGATATGGAATATTACTTCGTTGTTAGACGTCAGGAATACCGTGTGACATTAAATGAAACCTCTGAGAGATGTAAAGCTCGTGCTTTGAAGGGAAGGGCCCACCCATATCGAAAGGAAACGATTAATGCTGAATAGAATAGCTTGCATCATTTTCTGTTCTAATTTTTTCTTCCTGGCTGAATAACAGTGAACTTTCGATGGCCTCGATGTTCTCTTCTTCTTTTTTTTTTTTCAAAGCACGAGTAATTCGAGCGCTTTTTTTTTGCGTTAAGACATCCTACATTTGAAGCGGAGTCTTGAGAGCTCAACCTATACGATTATCTGCGCTAAGAATTGTTGAGCAAATTGCAATAAGCATCTAAATAGCTAGGTGAGCATCTTAACAAAAATCCTACATATGCAAAACGTAGTCGGGTCACATCGGTAATTTAGATGAATTGAATTATTATGCGTTATTCCGATGATATCAGCTTGAGTTTTGTTCGTTTATCTGTAAAATATTGTTTACCTTTGAGATTGCTTGACACGGAAATTGGACATCAATGTTGATTAGTAATGAGCAACTTTTTGAATTATTGACTACGTTCTATTACTTCATAAACTGCGGAGGTTTCTTTAAAAATTGTTACATCTCTTTGTTTGTTTTGTTCTCTCCTCAACTCTTTAGGTGATTTAAACTATCATTTACGAATATAAAATTTTTCGCTTCAAACTTTAAAAATTTGATAGAATTAGTCCAACAACGATTGTTGTTGTTCGTCACCGTTACCGTATATTGTATTCGCGCATCAAAGATCGCCGCACAATTTGTTCGGTGCGCGTGAACGTTGTTTGCGTAAAACAGCTGAGACGAATGCAGAAAGTGAGAGAAATAAAGAGTGCAAAGAGAGAAAGAATTGCGTTCGATTGTTGTGTGCGTGCCAAACGGCGATTGCTAAGAATTGTGCGGTATAATGATGCGGTTTGGGGATCTCTTATTGTTGTTGCTGTATTTATCTGAGGTAACCCGAATAGCGTTATTATTATCATGTGACACTTGTTGTTAAGATTTGCGAGCATTTCGTATTGATAGTATGTTCACCGGTCGGTTTTTCTTTTTTCGAACGGTGTCCGATGATGTGATGTTCACTTGAGTAGGTTTTTGCAGCCGGCTGTTCATTTCCCCGGTTTTTATAAATAAGTTGCCTCATAGTCTCATTCACAAACCCCTTCTTTTTGAGGCAGTGGGATCACTATCCCGAAAAAATGGGAAGGAGTTGTATTAGTTACGCTGCAGATGGAGACTAGTCAGAGTTGCGAAATGGTTGCTTTGAAAACGTGTGACAACAATGGTGGGTGATATCCATTTAAATTAGTCGAATCTCTGGAGGAAACCGTGACCCGCTACCTCAAATGGAAAGTAGAAGAGAGTTTAGCGTTATATTTGCTATGTATCACTAGGATAGTATCGTTTACAAAACACGAGAAGGTTTATCTGATCAAGTGTTAGCGCTAAAATGGTTTGCTTGTAAGATGGGACCAAACTTTCAAGTCTTTTTTTTTTCGATATCGTTTTAGTACGTTTCATTTATAAAGAAGCATCTTAATTCCCACCTATTTATCGTCGTTCATCACCATCTTCTATTCTTTTTATTGATTTCTATTCGGAATATTCACCTAAGGGAAGTTATTTTTGCGATTAATATTTGTAATACCTTTTTGCATAGAGATGCTTTTCGTTATAAAAAATAAGTATCGCTTTGTTGTGAAAATTTTGGAAAAGTCGTTTTTACTTGCAAATAGTGTGTGCATTTTATTTCAATGTTTTTATCTTGACTAGAAGATTTCGTTTTAGCGCTTCTGAGACGTTCAAATTTTCCGTCAGTTGCCTCCATATAAGGGCTGCTAAGACCATCGCAGAAATTGTTGGTGTGCTGCTGGGGGGGAGGAGGGAAGGGGAGGATGGGGGGAGGGGTACAGGTGTATATGTAATGTGATCGACTATCGAAGATTTATGACTTTGAAGTCGACATTTGGTAGAGGATTCGAGTCGAAAATTGTCTTGCTTTCAGTTTATGTAATTAATATGAGTATGAGCATAGAATATGATAACGTTTTATTGTTGTACTCTGTTGTGTCTCTTATCTCTATTTCAATGCAATTAAATCTAGTTAAGTGCTCTATAAAACGTATCAGTAGTATTGTCGTTGAAATAATACTGAAGTGTTGCGTCACACTAAAATCGATGCTTGATGGAACAGTGATTGCATCTGTGTGATAAGTGCTGTAACTTTGATAGGTCCCTATTAGCGAATATTCAAAGCTTTATCGAAGAGCAGCAAAAACCTCGGCCACTAGAGACTGCTGAAAGCCGATCCATTAAACGGGATCGGAAAGAATAGTTGGAAGAATCACGAGTCTTTCTTAACAACAATCTGAGAGGTGACAACGAGTCAGCAGTATTTTGAACCTATATAATTCCTGAATAGTTAGTGGGAAGTTTGTAGTTACATGGGAAGGTATTTGTGGGAAGCTACGGTTACATAATTCATTTTCAAATCGGAGCCAAGGGGGTTAAAATACAGCATTTGACGTGGAAGAGAGATCGGTCCGCCAACATCCTTTCTTTCTACATCAAATCGATCCATCCTCACCATAGAAATGGTCATCCCTTTCCCCAACCATTTCCTTTCCCTCTGCACCATCCCTTGTCTTTCCCTTTTCCTCCTTGCGGCTTTAACGCAGAACTGAAAATATGAATAAGTCTTACAGTCGAGAGAACATTTAACAAATACTCTTTGAGTGCCAAAGCGTATTCTCTACAGCTCAATTCTTATATGCATAAGATTTAGCGTGCACCGCATAGGTAAAACTCTTACTTGAATTGTTGTAGTGTGAACTTATTGGCTAGCCGCTTTATTTTATAGATTAGAAGTAGAGGTAGGCGGAGGGAAGGGGGTGCAAAGAACCATTTCCGCCCTGCATTCTGCTTCCTAATTACCTTATCATTGCAGCTCCACTATGGCGTCTACACAAAAAAACCTAGTTTTTCGAAATTCAATCGGACAGTATGTAATTATTTAACAATTCTGACGTCATAATTAGTCAAAAATTGAATATTTCCACCTATAAAATTTGTTAATCGCATTGCGTGTTGCCCGATTAGAATGAAATTTGCCCAATTCAACTGCAAAGGACGATAAACGTTTCTATTATTTTCACTATAATCATCCTGTAATGTGAAACGTTTGTACCGATAGCAGTGTCTATGAAGGGTTTTAATCTGTGCGCTGAGATGGTTCGGTCAACAAAAAAAAAGAACTTGTTTGAGTTTGATGCTTGACGAAACGTTATGGCCAGTGTGAAGTGCAGCAAAGTGGTCTCTTAGTTTTTCGCTTAGTGAATTCAAGCACATCGTCGGTGAGTGTGTTTCATCGACGCAACCAGCTTTACTTTTGCCGACCATACATCACTCAGCGTTAAGCACGGTCAGTATGGCGCGTGTCATCGTGTAAACAAACCTAAGTACGTATCGGTGATGAGTTTTCATTTACGTTGGTGAATTGTGAGGAACGAATATGTATTAGGCAAGTCAGCTGATTCGAAGGCAAGTACCACTAATCGTTGTTCTAGATGTGAGTAAGGCAAATTAGGCCCACTAGGTGAATCGATGTCGCATTCAGCTCAAATGTACTAGCCAGAACGGATGCTTTTTCGTGTTCCCTGATGACCATTCGTGTAGAATGCAAATTGCAGCTAAAACCAATTGTTCATTGGTATATATATGTTCAGCTGCAGTGTAGCCGCAAATGCACGCACATTAGTATGTACGTTGTTTATATCGAATTCCTCTATATTGATGTGAGAGTAGTTCTCATTTTAATAGGGCGACATGTTTGAAGAGTGCATTCAGCATATCTGAATGAGGAGGAAATGACTCTTATGTCCCAGTGGAGTTGTGTTCGATTGCAAAATCTTTATATTTGAGCAATAATGAAACTTACTTTCGTTATTACCGGGAAGTTATGTCCCAAAAGCAAACAAAAAGCTACCGAAAATAATTGCTTTAATTGGTTGAGCATGAAGTTTATTATTGAAACAAATTTTGTGTAGATTTTTATACCTCTTTCCCCTTCCTTCTCCCCCCCCCCCCTCCCATCATAAAACTGAAAAAAGGGATCGCTGTTCTTACTTAGCTGAAGCCTTATATGTTGTTGTTGTATATTTCTGAATTTATTTTCAGGCAGGAAACGTTCACAGCCTCAATAAAGCGTATACCCCCAGTAGAGCTTTTCTCGTAGCTATACTAATGAACAATAAATTTTTATTAAAGGTGTAGTGGGAATTTTTTTTTTTTTTTTTTTTTACGTTGTTTTGGACATATCTTTCGAAATTGCAATGCGGTTTTCTCTCGTTCGTTAAATGTTGTTTAAATTTCCTGTAATTTCTAAAATCAGCCCAGAGAAACAAGTAGCTTTTTCATTGATTATTGAACCTTGCTGAAAATTGATTAACCATAGAATGTGGGGGATGCAGAGCATAATCAATAGCCAGAAAATCTTTTTTTTTTTAGGTTTGGAAGTTCCCTTGGAAATGTTCGGATCTTGTTGTTTTTGAAGAAATCGATGGGCAAGTTTTAGCAAACCTTTTGGAGTGGATCTCAACCTAGCTCATTCTGATTTTTCTAAAGTTTTTCGGAAGAGCTCTAAAAAAGTTAACTTTTCATTGCAAAATAAGCGTTTTAACTGTTTTTTTTTTTTTTTTTGAATTTGATTCCATCAAAAATCGAATGCATAGGAAACGTTTTAGAGAAAATCAAGTAATTTTCGATCAATTTTGAGGTGTATAAAGTAGGCGCTTGCATCGATGCGTGTTTCTAACGTTTAAGGTGGAATTACCAGATTAGTTGAACAAAGTCGTTGGATAATGCGGCAGTTTGTTTTGTTTCGATAACTCTTTGCTGTTGGATAACATCAGCAATATTTTATTTGAATGTTCTTGATATTATTTTAGCAAGGCGTCGTTCTCCTTTTTTTTGAGTCTTATTGAAATTTTCTAGCAACTGGGACAACATTTTTACCCATTTCGTGCTGCATATATGCATCTGTTATGCGCCAATGAGGGCGTGATGATATCGTATAGCTTGAATTGAAAGGGAGACTGCTGATTGCTCATCAACAAGGTGGAGTTTTAATGAAGTTTTTTGATTAGATGGAATTATTTTCATATAGTATAGGTGGCAAAATATTTAACAACGATTGGATATCGTTGAGGGATGAGATTTTGGTTTTGCCATTAGCATCGAACCGTTTTTATTATGAAAACACCTTCAATGGCGTATGAGAGAGAGTTTATTTTTAAGCACATGGAATAAGTACATTCACAACGTGGTGTTCTAAACTATATGAATATAAACGAAAGCGAAAGACGCACACACTCGAAATATACAGAAAAAAGGGACGAAAAAAGCAGCGAACGAGTTGAGTTGATATCGGTGTGATTGTTAAATCTGATATTTATTAGTTGATAACGCAAGCTTAGAATTTTTTTTTTTTTTTTTTTTTTTTTGGTGTATCTGAAGTGTTTAGTAAAGGTATGTGTGATTGCATTTATATTCAGGTGATGATCTGAGCCATTATTGTTGCATCAAATTGAAGTGCATCTCAGAATTATATCACTCTTATAACAAACGAATATTTCCTTAGATTATTTTTCTGTTGTGGCTAGAAAGTGGCGAAATTATTTTTATGGGTCAATCGGTTTATAAAGAATTTAATGAATTTTGAGGAACCAACATCTATTAACCCGTAAATCATCTAATGAAAACGACGCTAATGCTGTAGTAATCACCTATTGTTAAACGATTCTAAACTAAAACGAAATATTATTCAATCCGACGGTTGAGCTAGTAAAAATTGGGAGAGCTGGGGAAAGGAGGAGGGCTGGTGGGAGAGGGGTCGAAAGGAAGGTTGAGCAGCATCTTCAGTGACATTGGCGAATTTTTGAGATTTATTGAAGGGGTCCCGTTGTCAACTGTTGGCAAGCCGAAGCCTTGTTTGGGAAAGCGTCGACTAATCACGAAACTCCTACCCGCAATCCGGCTGTTTCGTTATCGTCAAGTTCGAATCCTCCATCTCTCTTTAAACAGGTTTGCAAGGACGGTGACATTCATTTTAAATAGGATAGAATAAATTTGCCATTGGAAATGTGTCAGGAATTCCCCAACTTTGGGAACTGGAAGGTATCTTGCAACTCCGAGATCTAGAGACTTCTTGAAGAAAGCGAACGTCTTTGAGTTTCCCTGAGCAAAATGGGAAGCTTCAAGAGTTGCGTAGTTGCTTCGAAAAACCTTCGGTGAGTTACTGGCGTCGATGAATTGTGTCTTTATTGCTGTGCATTTGATTTTTATCGCTAAAGTAATAGCGTCAAGATATGTTCTCTTATTGCTTACATTTTGGCATATGAGCAGAAAAAATATGTGGAGTGTAGTGAGTCGATAAATTGAGACCCCTAAGTTTTCTTTATCATTCTCACTGCACCATTTCGGCCGTCAATGTGAAGTGGTGAACGAGCCTCTTAGGAAAGGTGATGGTGCAAAGAGCATTGATGTTGCGTTGCATTCTTGTTGCGTCGCGTTCACTTCCATAACGGCACTTCGCTACTCGTTTATATTCCATATAGGGGCTTGTAGAAAGGAGTTGAGAGCATTCATAATGAAATTTGTTTATTCGTTATCAATTAGCTGTACCTGTTCTTTTCATTCAAGAGTTGCGATTTGCTTGTTGTCTCTACTATCTCAATGTGTTTTTATGTGAGTAATAAGCAAATATAGCTTACAGATTGTATCATGTGACGATCACTTCTGTTCATTTGATCGATTTCTCTGGACTGCTATTTCGTTTCTCTTTTTCGTGGATATAGAGCAGCATAGGCGGTTGATCGTTGAGGAGTTCCCCTATTATTGAGCATATTTCAATTCAATAGCAATAGCAAATGTTTATTAGCGAAAAATAGTGCGTTTTACGACGGCTGCCGCAGTGCTCTCATTGATTCCCGTTATACAGTCGATCGATGATGATGGGCTTGATCGCAAGAACGCGTCCGCTGAGGGGTTGTTCCGGTGAGAGCGACAATCACGCGGGCACCATCCAACCAGTTGAGCAATGAAACGCGAAACGCATCCATTTAGTACCCCCTCCCCCATACGCACATATTCTCTCGAAATTTTTTTAGTTTATTGAAAGCTAGAATTGCTTAGTGCGGTGATTGTCGATTGAGCACACTCGATTCCTTTGATAGCTGCAAACTGAGCTTCTCTCTCTCCCTTTCCCTCTCTGTCTCTCTCTTTAAGCCAAGACGTCGACATTGTTTGTCGTTAAACTGTCTGCGACGATCGCTAATTGACTGTTGGTCGGCATGTGCGTTTATTGCTGCTTTTACGGTATAAGTTTGATTCGTGCCACACAAATCTTTCAATGGGCAATGCATTCAAAGGGCAAATGTATTGTTAAGAAGCATTCGATGGCACAGCGGAATCGTCTGATATGCGTCGATCTGCCCAACGGGAATGTGTGTATATTCAGCGTATTTCTTACACTCAGTGGACCGCCTAGTGAGCACATGAGCATACAGATGCGAGTGTGCATGAGTGCCGTCGAATCGATTAATCGGCGCACTGCAAAGAGATTGGAATGCAAAGCGTAACGAGAACGAGGGATATATGTTTTGCGGGAGAGAGGAGTGGAGAAATTGGTATAACACGATCTAAGACAATGACATTGTGGGTGTTAAGGAACCGGGGGGGGGGGGGAGGGGGAGGGGGGGAGGTTAAGGAGAGGGCGGAGTGAGAGGTTGCTTGATACAAGCAGAAACATTTTGAATGATACTTTGGTGATAATCTTATAGGACAAGCTGCAGAGAGGTTAATTTCCTGTCTATGAACGTATTGGTTGCTATGTTGCGGCCGAATCGTTTCCTGTTGTGAGTTTAATCGGTCGTTTCTCATTAGCCAGTTGTTGAATATTTTCAAAACGCTGGACCATTGTTATTTTTACGTAGGAGTGTAAACGTCCACATCAAGCCAGACGTCTAGACACATGCGAATGCTTCTCATGGGATGCAAGAAGATTAAATGCTATGGAATTGAAACGAGTGTCACCTTGTTTTAGATGGGGGTGCTCACCTCGACGTTGCTTGATTGCTTCGTTTGTCCACCAGAAACATTCAGATTGGTTAAGGCAGATGAGAGAAACGAGCTCAAAGATGACGACGCCAGAAATAGTATATTCGTAGAAATTGAAATTTTTAGCGCTTAGATTGCTTTTTTGAATGCTTCTCCCTAACTAGAAAAGACAATCAAATTTATAGGCATCAATATCGAAGTTTAGATGATTTGGCAAACTCTGTACTCATAAAATTTGACATATTTGCGTGTGTGGGGGGAGGGGAGGGGACAGAGGGCAGAGGGCAGGTTTTCTCATTTTTGGCATTTCCTGCTCGAAAGCTGATGAGCATCGGCAAGCGGTCTGATTGTTATACATCAGCGTCTCCCTTTTCGGCCATTCCATTCGTGGCAAACCGAATTTTAAACAAAAATCATCTTTTAGTAAACGGCTGTGGCCGCATATGGTTTGACGCGACGATGTGGATCTTCGTTTTGTTTGATACTGGTTTAGAATTGTGTTTCTATAGTGAAATTGCAGGGCAGTGTCGACTTGCGATTCGTTGTGTTTTATAAGGTTATTCAACTGTATTATTTGAAACGATCCAGCTGCTCATTGTTTAAACCAAGCGGGTCATTGAATTGAGCGATCCACTAAACAACAAAAGGTTTGATTTATACTGCTTGGTTCTAATACTGGTAAAAATTTAGCAGTAGGTTCAATTTTTTCTAGCTACATTTTCAAAAAGCTTTTTTTTTTAAATTTGGTTTGCATCATTTGAATTTTTAAACGACATGATGTGGAATTTGATATCATTTACACTACAGCAGTAATTTAGATGCTTTTGCAGCTTCTAATATAGGTGTGATTGATAGAAAGCAGTCATTAGTCGGCTTATCTAAGCATTGACGCTTGATTACCACTAAAGTTTCCTCTCTTTTTTTTTCGCATCTAGATACACGTATGCGTTATCTTTTCATCTACTTTCCTTGCGTTCTTGTCTCTCGCTTTGCTGGAAAAATTTTTTTTTTCCACTTCACATTGGAAATCTCGTTGATAGATTGCCAAAAATCCTCGTTTCTACTTTATTGCCTTCAACTGTGCGTATCTCTTTATCTTTTTTTCTTCTTTTTTTTCTCATTTGCTGTTTTTTTTTTAAATGAAATTTGCGTAATTGCTAATAAGAGAGTTCTTTGATCTCTTTCATGTCATGAATTACGTGAAAGTTATATATTTTTTTTTGTTTGAAATTCATTCATCTTTTCGGAAATATAGCAAAGTTTCATCGAATGTGAAGCTGAATTTTTCACTCATTTGATTCGTTGCTGAAGCAGCGATGTGCACTCAGATTTCAAATCTTTTAAAGAAATTCAATTGTTCTTTGAATGCTTAGACGGCTCATTTTCTTCTAATCACCTGTAGCAATCCCTCCTCCGCCTCCCCCCTTCCCCCTCCCCTCCCTCCATCAGTACTTCGCAAAACAAAACAAATATTCTGAGGTCGCTTCCAATTGGAGGGAGTTTACTAGGGGGGAAGGGGGAAGGGTCCTTTAATATAGTAATTGAAATAAAGAAAATAGCCAGAAAAGTTGACGAAAATGAGAACGACGCTGTCTTATACTATAGCATCCAGAGTTCTGAGTTTTGCACATCGCAATTTTTTTTTTTTAACGAAGTATGTTGAAGTTTATAAACTGCAAAAGTGTTTGCTATGTGTGTCTCTCTCATCAAATGGCCCTATTCAGCTACTGGACAATAGGTGTTCACTACTCGAGGCCATTTCTTGTCACTGTTGCACTTTATTAGAACATTTTCTAATTCTTGTTCACCAAAGCAGTGTTATTCTTAATAAACTGGCGATGTTAACGGTAAAAAGCAACCTCCCCCTCCTTGCTCTCTCTCTTCTTCACGTCTCCATCCCCCTCCCTCCTTATTTTGCGCGATCGGAATTTTGTACTGAGTAGGCTTGAACTTTTGGAGACAGGGCACTCATATTTATAATCACCACCTCATTACCTAAAAATTGACGACGACTGGAGGAATGGGTATCGCTAAGGACGTTGGTATGAGAGCGAGGTGGAATTTTGCAAAGGTAGTACCCATAGTACTTTAGCATCTCTCAGTGATCACTAAATGGTAGAAAGAAAAATCATTGACAAAAAACAGACCCCCTAAATAGTACCATCTCTTGGAGTGAAGCCTCCTCCAAGCACTACGAAGAACATTCTTGGTTTATTTATGCATTTTAGGATGATAGATAATTATTTTTATAACACGCTGTTCATCCCGCACTCTCTATTGGATTATTATCTGATATTCAAAAATCGATCGAAATTTGATCAGTGCAAAACGATGAATTTGGGGGCCATTGTGTTGTGTTAGATTGTAACATCACAATTGTATTGTAGAAGCAGTGCTGGTTGCTGAACCAGTGTAGCGGCACCGCATGAAGATTCTGTGGGAAAACGACGATTGGCCAGGCGCAGTGGTTGATCCTGGCATAACATGCCTCAATTGGATACCTAGTGCAAACAAGCCTGGTTGTGGACTTCTAGCAGCTGGTATGCGTTTATTTTCGTTTATTGCACATTGCTTCAGGCACCTTTTTTTTTCTAGGCGACAAGAAGAGAGATACCACGCTTCGCTTTAGTACGAGTTTTTGACCGCTTTATGCGTTTAGCGGTTGATGATAGGTTCGAGTTGGTGGTAAGTTATGTCGAATAAATTGGTGATCAGAATGGAGCAGTTTTGTTCGTTTCTAAAAATTATTCCGAAAAATGCCAGTAGGCCTTGTGAGTCTTCAACATTCTTCTCTCTTTTTCGTTATTATTTGAAGGTCTAAATATTTTTTCAGACATTTAAATTCCTTTTATTTCTTAAGCGTTTAATTTTGCATTTCTTAAGCGCTTTAATTCTTCTTATTTTCGAATGCTTTCAAGACCATTAGGTAGTTAGATTACATAAAGGTGAGCTTTTCTCAGTATGAGGGCATTATTATTTTGCTAGCGTCGAGCTGCGTAGCATCACATTAACTCTTTCAATGAGTTCCCACACAAATTTCCCTTCAAAGATTATTGTGCTGTGTTGAAAGTTGCAAAATCTTTCTATCAATATGGATGATTAGAATGTACAAAGGGACAACCTGAAACATATAAGGGAATATCCTTCATCTCAGTGGCGTTCCCTAATGTTTAGATGTGTAGTTACTGTCGAATGTGTTCACTTTTTTTATTTTAGGGAATTTGTGAAAAGAACGACTGTAAAAGTGGTCATTTATCAGTATTGTTTTTGATTGTATATTAAAAGAAAGAGCTTTAAAGGGCATTTTAAAAAGTGTTGCATTGAGTTCGTGACCGCAGGACATATTGACATTCAATTAATTTTGCGCGTCTAGACGTCATCGGGTCGAGGATGGAGCACGCCGCAGCAGTATATGAGGTGGATCGAAAGTCATAATGCTGTTTGATTTCAGGCTCAGAATCTGGTGCTGTAGGAGTGACTTCGACGGAAATATACGCAGGACGTGATGACTTAAAAAGATATAATTTTAACTTGCGCGGTCATCACAGCGCTATTAGTATTGTGGCGTGGAATCGCGAGCAGACCAAACTGGCCAGCTGCGACCTTTCGGGGATCATTTATGTCTGGGTTCCGAATGAAGAAAGGTGGAGCGTTGAGTTAGTCAATGACAGGGGCATCAAGGTAATTTGTCAAGTCAGCTTGCGTCGATTAAAGAAGCACCTGGATGCGTGCTTATTGAGGCTTCTTTCAATAGTACTTCCGCTTAGCTTGACTCACTTAAAGTCTAGGAGACATTCATCTCTTCTATCAAACGAAGTGTTTTCCGCAGATGCGCCAGAAGGGCAGTGTTGACAGTAGCTCGCTGGAAACTGCTCATAATTCTTTGAAGATGAGAAGTGGAGATGAAAGCATTTGTGTATCATAACTGTGAGTGCTTCATATCGGTAAAAATGTTCCGAATGCGCTCATTCGTGTTTTAGTTTGAGTAGAAACACAACACACTGCAAAAGCCAAAAGACTGCCTCCTAGTTGCTCTTTAAAGTAGTATAATTAATTGCAGTTGATTTTAGGTGCGCGATGTTAATTGGAGTCCTAGTGGAACGTCGGCGTTGATCTGCTACGAAGATAATTTTGTGTTGATCGGCTCTTCAACTGGACAGCGCATCTGGTCGAGCTCGTTCGCAGTTACGGTCACCTGTGGCGTTTGGGCACCTGATTCGAGGGAACTCGTGCTCGGATTCAACACAGGAACTATTCAAGTACTTACTGAACAAGGTGAGCATAGCCTTGTGATTATTATCGGTCATGTTACCGTTGTTGTTCTCAATCATTCGCCATGTAACTTTTATAATTTAAACCTTTCCAATGGCAGATTTAGGTTTTATGATACTCAATGTGTTCTCCGATTGCTATTTGCATGTTTTGCTTGCGTGCCTTATAGGTGCAAGCGTGACCGAGCGATCGCTTTTGCCTTGTGGTGTGCATCGGCTGGCGGCGTCGCCTCTTCGCGAAGACGGTAAATGGACGCTGGCGGTGTGCTCAGCGTCGAATTCGATTCTCTTCTTGAACGCCTACGATGAGGTGATGCCTTGCCAATGTTGCCTTCTCTAGCAGTAATTCGTACTCTGGTCTCTCTTCGGTCCTTTGCATGTAATGTCTAACAACCCTCTGTAACGTTCTATGGTGTAATTCATTTCTGAACTTTCTAAGTGTTTTTCAAAAATCGGTTGTGGTGTTTATTCATATCCTCTTTTATGACACAGTGCGAACAACCTGAATTCATAGTGATATATGGCTCGCAAGGTGCTATCTAAAGTTTGCTTTCTTTTTTTTTACTTGAAGGGCTATGAAGATTTGCTTACGTTTCCGAATATGTAGCATTTTTTGAGATCTTACACAACTTTTTCATGAACGACCGCATTGTCTTTGCTTCATCCTATTGAACTTTCGCTACAACCCTCCCCTTTGCTCCCGTTTACCTTTTTCTTTATTTTACGGTCACAGTTTTTTATGCGATGTAAGTATATTTTGGTGCATTTCAGGTTGAGCCGCTTAGCTGGCAAAGCACGGAGACGTTGCTCAGTGTGCAGTGGAATTCGAGAGGGACTCTCCTGGCGGTGGTATGCACCCCAAATCGCTTAGTCCTTCTCGATTATCGTGGCATACTCGTTTATTGCCAGCAAGTACCCCTCAACTCTAGCAAAGCGCTCACTGCGTTTACATGGGCGCATGATGACCACGCTGTCATCGCTGCTGCTGGTATGTCTATAGTTTGAAGTACATTCTCGATCAGAGTAAGGTGTTATTGATTACACATCGTCTCAGATCTTCACCGACGTCGAAAATGATTTTTATTTGGGGGAGGGGGGGGGGGAGTTGGTTTTACCACTGGGATGTCTCCTTCGCTTAGAATATTATTGGTTGAAAAATGCAGTCCCATCGGCTTGCTTATTATTTACGGCATCACAACGTTGTGGGTTAAACTTTTTGGCTCTTCCAAACCAGCCACATTTCTTTCTCGTGATATTAGATACGCGACCGTCCACTTAACAGCCGGTAGATGATTGGCAGCTGGCCGATGCATGAGTGTTTCGGTCTCGTTCTCATCAACGCTTCGCTTGACATGTCAGGCAGAAAGTGGAATGTCAATGAAAAAAGATGTGATGTGAAGCCCAATAAATAATGGGTGAATAATAGATTACAACACGGAAATTTGCTATTATTCATTTGAGAGGAAATATGGAAGTCAACATCTGGCTACCACTTAGTTTTATCTGCTCTTCTTTGAAATGCACGCATAGATTCAGATGCCTGAAAGTAAACTAAAGTATTATTTATGTTTTGCAATCATGTGGCCAGGATTCGCTAGAAAACAGATGTTCGTTGCTTAAGATATTGGATAGGGCCGTTATCGATGCGGTTTCAAAAATCTAACCGTTTTACCCTTTCTCACTGTAGCAGAATGCATCACATTACGTTGTCTGGTGGAAGTTTTACAAAAAGTGGTATGAAGGAGTGGGATCAAACCTATCGCTTTCCAACTCAGTAGCTATTACTTTACAGGGGGGCATTTGGCGATAGGGCGAGTGCTGGTTGGGGTACCCTCACTCTTCAATCTGGTCACCTATAACCTTTGGCTAATGATGGGTGCATCGGCACGTCGCGTCGATTCACTTCCACTTCCTGTTCGTGAACGCAACTCGATACGCGAACTTGATCATCACATTATCAGAGTGAGTTCATTCGTCGCATCCGCATTCCTCTATTGGAACTGACTAGTTGCAGAAGTTCATGCTTTAGTGTTTTTTTTTGTCTGCTGGACTGAACAAAGATTTTTTGAAGAATGATTTCGCGAGAAAATTTAGCGAAATTTGAAGTGTTTTTTTGTCAACGATATTACTGCCAGTCACAGTGTTCTGGTGGTGTTTATATTATTTGCCAATTGGATGAACTTTGCCGTTAGTTTTTTTTTGTAAAGAATTACACAGTTTCTTCGGTTTATATGACACATCACTTAGTTTTTTCTTTGTTTTGTTGAATACTGCCCTATGTATTGCTTGATTTATTGATACTCTCTCTTTTTTTTTTTTAATAACCCATTCAATTTTACTGTTCATCTCTAAAAAGCACTTATTGCTATCCATGTGCGCAGTGCTAAGAAAATGTTTGGGTTAGTTTGATCTGAATAAATAATGAAGAGAAGGATTGCAGTGTCGGATACCATCACGTGATGAGCTGTCGACGCAGGTATGCGAGCCATCCGATTGGCGATGGTATTGCACAATAAGGCCGGTGCCTCGGAAAGCACACTCGTATGTATTATGTATGGAGCACATGGGTGGTTTAGTGCCAATTTTGGTTGGTCGTCAGACAAATCGCATTATTCCCCAGTTTCACATTTCGCTTTTGAGTGCTGCAGCGACGCCTTCTAGCAGCCCATCTCCGTCCCCTGACAATGGCTCTTCAGCACAAGTTGGTAGGTGTTTCTTCCTTTGTGATTCATTTAATAACTATGCATTGGTACAAGTGTATTTGATGTGCAGGTGTTAAGTGGGTTATGAGGTGGGCATGAGTGATCTCTGATACGAATGCTTAAATCGAATCTTATAATAGCTAGGCTTCCCTATCTACCACCACCGCTATGGCTGTGATGATAGTTATCGATCTTAGAATGATTTTGTGCTAAACCGCAATCGACTCGAATAAAAAGGGAAAAAAGAGAACGAACATTAAAAGTGAAAAGAAAGTTCTGCTACAAATTCGGTTGCAGATCGATTTAAGTTGAGGTCACCACTCAGTTTCCAGTAGAAGATTGAGGCCATATCCGTTTGCGGTTGAAGGTTGAAAAGATTTATGACGCATCCTGCAAGAAGGCACAGATTGACCTCTAGTTTTGAATTGATGTAGCTACTCTACTTTTACTAATTAACTTTTGAGTCTGTTGCAATTTATTAGAGCCTTTACTAATTGATACTTTAACAAACCGTTAATTAGTTTATTTTGCTCTGAGTCTTGATTTCGCTGTTACTGTTTTTACTGCTGCACTATTACTATAATTGTTATCAATAATATTTTATTTCTCTTCTATCTACTTTGTTTGCCATCCTTATCAGCTTTTGAATGATTCGATCTTTTCTCACTTATGATATGAAAGCTTTTCATTCGGTTCGAATTGAGCGGAGGGCTCCAAAAACACTTCTGTCTATAAGATGCGTGGAAAAGCTTTTCGTCCGGCAGTCATATCTTTCTTCCCTCCGATCGTAATTGAGATAATAGGCCACCTGGAATATTGGAAGAGGATAAGCTTGCCTGTGCTTCACGACATAGGCAACATGAGAGAAAATTAACGGGAGGAAACGCACAAGGAAGCTGCTTGTGCCGTCCCGACATTTAGTTATTCATTCTGAAATGTGCTTTCCATGCTCGATTTTTTGTTGTCTGTTGCTTTTAAGCAGGAGAAGATGCCTTTCGAGTTTATCCCCCACCATGCTGTCAAACGTCTCACTTACTGTGCCTTCTGTGGCAATCAAATGTGATCTGATGCAGAATGCTCTTCAATGCTATAACACCCAACTAACATATACAATGACTGTTTAGTTGTCTTCTTTTAAAGCGTTCTTAGTTTCAGTTGGATTGTGTTAAGCATCGAATTAGTCTCGTAAAGGATCACGATAAGCAAATGAATTACAGAGGATGTAGGTGCTTTTATACGTTCGTCGGCGCAGCGCAATTCAGTATGGAGGAAGAGCAAGCGTCAATTGAGGGCACTCATGAACAGGCATGTCGCATGCAGACAACCCATCAATAGGACCAACGAAAAATTATTGCAGGTAGGCACTATTTGATAGTGCATTCTAAGCATTTCGTAGTAACTCTAACAAGTTGAATCGAGTAACAACAACTGTGGAAGAGTGTGACAGAGGAGGAAGAAAGAGAGGTCACAAAATACCAATCTGGTTGCAAAGAGGAATTGAATACATCATCAGTAATCTCGCTATCCCATTGCTGGTTATTTTTTGAACCGAAGTGGGGTAAGTATTTTGCTCTTGAAAAAGTTTGGCGTCAAAGTTGTTTCCGGAGTTTTTGATTCCGGTCTTGACGCTTTTCCGATGTTTTTTATGAGAAAATTTTTGCATCATACATCGTCATCAGGAAATTTGAGAGATTTGAGGAGCCTTGGGACCATTTTTTTATTTTATTTTTAGTGATTATTGTACTTCGAAGTGCCATACGGAAAACATGAAGGTATACTTTATACGGGGAAATTATATTGGTATCCACCTCAAGTAACCATTCTAGTAAGGGATTATATCGCTGCACAGTGGGGTACAAGGCGTGGGCTAAAGGAGGGCGGACGGTGGTAGGGCGAATCGCTTTCAAAGAGAGCGAGGTAGTCGAGGAAAGTAGAGGGCTGACCTCAGTCCTTGATAGCTGAAGGTGTCTAATTTGTATGACCGCAAGTTTGCTGGTTATGCTGCTTTACCGTTAAAAGCTTTAAACATTTTTTTGCATGCTCATCTAATAAGGAACATCAGACGAAATGTTGGGTTCTATTTCCAGGTTACTTCGAACGTATGGTGCACGAGGTTCAAAATGACTTCGTTAGCGACAAATATCCTCCCTCCTTTTCTCGCTCAGGTGCTTGATTATACCTCTTCTTTGCCTGGAGTTACGCTTGTCTGTATGTTTTAATGAAGTCATGTTGGAATGAAGGTAGCTCTGTATAGGGCCAGTTTTTCTTTCCTTGAAGATTTTCTTGCTATTCTTTTCGCTCTTTTCCAAGCTGATTCTTTCACTGTCGGGGATATTCAGGAAGTGTGGATCTGTACTAACTGCTAAAAATAAGTTTTTTATATTTTCTATATAATGGAAGGTTGCTGCAAAAAGTGTGTGACCAATTTTTTCGACAGCAGATTATTGCTAAAGGGTGTGAAGGGATTGTATATGTGAATATTTGTTGCTTCTTACGATTACTCTGAAACCGAAAATGTTGACTTCCCGACATGTCTCTATTTAATTTTATTCTTGGCATTATCCTTTTTTCGCCATGAAAAGTTGATAGTTAGTTTGTTAATGTGAGGGATCATACGTCATTGGACGATTGTTATTGCTGCCTTTCCGGGTTTCAGCATTCGTTAATAGCTATAACGTTTGTTCCGTCATGAGATTAGTAAAGAGTGAGACAAGGTGGAAGAGTGGCAGTAGCAGGTGTGGTAGAAATTCAACTGAGGCTAGAAATCACTGCAGAGGATATTTTGAGGTGGTCTACAAGACGTCGGTACTGCACCTGCAGCCGCGACAAATGACTGTACAGTTAGTGGATCTGAGTAGACGAAGCGCCAGTCCACCGTTGAACTCGTCGCGACGGGGCACCGCTCTCTCGGCGAGGAATGCCAACAACACAGATGTGGGCAGTGACCATATGTACCTTGGCGATGAAAACATGCGGCATGTGGCCGTCGCTCCTTCCGACAGGTTGGTGTAGTGCTTTTGGAAGAAATATTTCAGCTGAGACTGCGTTGTGATTCATTCCTCTTTGAAGGAGATGAGAATGTGAGTGAATATTGAGTAGGTTTGAGTGGTGTGAGATCAATAAAAAGATGCGTTTGAATTGGCGCTTTTCAATAGTTTATTTTTCATCCCTAAAATAATTTTTTATTTTTTCGATGAGATAGTGAAGGTCGAATCGGTGAAAATTTGGAGTGTTTAAATGTTAGCTGTGATTCTTTTAATAATTAAGATTTTAGCGCCAATAAGGAAAATTCAGTTATTGATAGATTAACTTCATATTATTGAATCTTCCTTTTTTTCAAATAAAGAAAAAAATTTTTCTTTTTTTATATCAGAAGTTTATTCCTTTTTTCTATATCACCCAACTCCAAAAGGCGTCTTCAGATGGGTTCTTTCGAGTGCATAACCCATCGAATCGAGAGCTGCAAGGAGCTTCCCAGTTTTCACAAGAGTTTTGCTCTCTCATTTCAACGTTGTCCCTCACCGTTTTCTGTATTGTTCACAGCATCATGCAGAAGCGGTTCTCGATTTTCATTCAGACCGTTCATCCGATCTTTTCATACCACTTCATGCTTTGAGCGTTTAACAGTTGCACAGATTGGCTACCGTCATACTAGGAAAGCGACGCTTAGATCAAAGACTGGGGTCGATAAATGACAAAATGGGGGTAGGGTTCCCGGTAATGGCATAGTTCTCAAAAAATTTGGGTCTTTGAGATGGTGACGGCTGCAGGGTGAAGGGCGTTGTGATTGGAAACCGGTCTTCCTACACGAGATATGTTGTTAACTGATTACAGGGAGTTGTTCGTGGCGGGTGCTGTGTTGCGTGCTGGCGCAGTTGGCGAAGACGGCGTCGATCCGGCGGCGCCAGTCGATGAGGATAGTGATGAGCCATTATCACCCGAAGAGCGTTTTCTCTATCAAGTAATGCTTTGATATTTTTCAGCATGAAGTTTAGTAGGCTTTCAGTGTGTTACGTTTGTAATTAAAATAGTTGCAGTTAAAGATACAATTTTTGAACGAGGAAATTTTGGGGCATGTGACCAGTATTTGTTGATAAGCACAAATTCGGTGGATTAAACCTTCGATCGACGATACGGGATGAAAGTATAGGTTAATTTGAGTATTTGAGTGCAAGCTGCATCGAGCGAGGTCATGCATGGGCCAGAAGTGAAGATACTGTTGGTAGCAAGTTTTGAATGCGTGAGTGGGGTGGGAGA
This sequence comes from Baylisascaris procyonis, assembly GCA_037389465.1. Taxonomy (NCBI): domain Eukaryota; kingdom Metazoa; phylum Nematoda; class Chromadorea; order Rhabditida; family Ascarididae; genus Baylisascaris; species Baylisascaris procyonis. The sequence continues at coordinate 763,487 of JAZARR010000105.1, forward strand.
GGGGGTGATATTTTTGCTGACACTCAGCCCATTATGGCTTCGTAAGGCAAGTTCATAGGGAATGTGCTGGAGGTATATGTGAAAATTTAATGAGCTTATAAAAGGGTAAAAATTTAAGGAGAGAAAACTTTAACCTTTATTCTCGCGTTAATTCCATTCAACGGTCCATATTTTCCCCTCTCTATCTCATTCCATCTTTCATTTTCCCCTCATTATTTTTCATCTTTCATAGCCTCATTTAATTATCTCAGGTATCCTTTTTCCTAGTTTGCGTTAGTCGCGCTCTTTTTAATAATTTCAACAAACCTCTGGAAATAAGATCCCATTTTCACATAATATTCTGGAATTTGCAAAGTCGAATGACATAAATACGTCATAGGACCGTTTACAAACGTTGTATATATTTTCCAAATGATGGCTGTGATGCGGAAATAAAAAATGAATTCATCCGTTATTATGCTTAACCGTTATGATATCCATTAGGTAGCAGTCGGATAAGGAACCATCAAAAATGTGAGAAAAGCGGATTGTGAATTAAAATGCCTTCATAATTAAGAAAGAAAATGAGTTTCTTAATCAGTGATAAAATTTACTTAAGTTGCTGATAAGGGTGTCGAAAGTCCGTACTATGATTCCAGGTTCTTGCCTTTCGTTCTTTTAACTGCGGTCATCGTTCTCTTTAGTTCTTGCAATTGGTGAGGTGAATGCATATTAGCCCTCTCGATGACTGTGTATGTAGATGGAGGAATGAATAATTTGGCAGCAAGTTGCAAGCTTACTCTCTGAGAGGGTACTGGGTGGTTGATATTATCGTAAGGTATGTCATTCCAGCGAATTGACTTGAAATGTGATTACGAACCAGTCGTTGGGCAGCATTACGTGTTAAAGGGCAGTTTGCGTCTCGCTACTACATTAAGGGATTAGGCGCCAGTGGTATCTGTCATTTATAACAAAGAGCCGGATGAAGTGAACTAATGTTGAATGATACAATTTTAGAATGTATTTACCGAATTCAACGAGCTTCGGGCGGCTGTTGAGAGGCACATTGCTAAGATGAAATGCTTTGCGAATGACCTCGAGCGATCCTCACATAAGCTCGAGCCGATCAGCGGAAGTGGCACTGTGCAGACAGTAGCCGAAATCAATGTGCCGATTGGCACTACTGTTGCGAGTGGAGCGACGTCAGCACTTGGCAAAGTGCCGAAGGTATCCGCATCACTGAAGGAGGACTGGACAGCTAACGCCGCTGTAAGTGGACGTGTGCAGCGGACCGAATTGACCATTGGACCGTCAACTTCCGGTAGCCAATGGCACCATCAGTACGACGATATTGAGGTTTGCCGTCTTAGCGAAATCTTTTCTCATTTAAAATGTTTGTTCGGTATCGTATTTGCTGTTTGCTGCGGAGGATGCGCACTAGACAGCTATTCACCGTGGCGTTGCTTATGTGAATAATCAAAAGGTGAATTTCTATTGCCTCAGTCGAACTGATGTGCTTAACAGTTTCCGTAAAGGTCTGTTGAAATGAAAAGTGGTTATTTACCAGGTGTGATTGTATCAGGTGGAATGTCTGTTGGCGCGTTCATCACAAAATCCACCTGGACGGTATTTCTTTATAGAATTCAAAGAGTGAATTTCGGTAACAATGTTTCGTATTGCTTTCATTAATTACCTCTATAAATGCAATTTATTCGAATGCTCATTTTTAGTATATCGATGAAGATGATTCGATAGTAATGCGTAATATGAGCGAAAGGATTCCATTGGTCGACCCCTCGAGGCTTAGCGACTCCTCTCGAAAAGGTTTGCTTATGTTGATTTGTGCTACCAAACAAGACTGCTCATTTTTTTTTTATTTTTACGAACACTCAGAATGCAGTGTGTTTCATTGAGCATTAGTTGATTCTATCGAGAATGGCTTTATGCGTTTATACGAAGAGTACAAGAAGATAAGGATGCCAGATGGATTCTATTTTGCAGGATTGCGTCAGCTGAACGATATCACATCAGTGTTGGACAAGCTGGCCAAACTAGCGAACGACTTAACGACACGTTGCGCGGTGGGGCAGCTAAGTAGTGAGGCCAGTCCGTCAAGCTCGAGGTCTCCGGCACTCGATGTGCGAAGCAATACGGCAAGTGCTCCAAAGATTTTTTGTTGTGGTCCTGAATGGGGCGTAATATATAAGAAAGGATGCAGGTTCATTTTGGGCGACATATTTTTCTCTCTTCAACTTTCCTGATGTACTTTAGCTCTCAAATAATTCACGCCCAAACCATTTTGTGTGCAGTCAGGGTGATTTCTTTTCCTTTTATAGCAAGCAATATTGAGTTGCTTCATTCAAAGGATTTGTTGATTTTCAGACCGAATTAAATGACAGTCACGCCACTGTCTCTTCTTTACGTTCGCAGCTGAAGGATATTGCAAAGAAAGTGACGCAGATCGAAAAGAAAATAAATTACGGTCAGAATATCACCATATTTTGTTGCTTGGTAAAATTGAACGTGTAAAGAAATAGGGGGGGGGGGAGGGAGTAGGAAGAGGGGGCCATTGTAGAAGATCATCAGGACCTCGGGTTTATGGGCTTCTAACGCACACCTCCGTTATCTTTCACTTGTTACTGAGTTTGAAATTTTACTGAAATCGTCGATCCTTTGTGGGTCATGCGAATTCTTTGCTTACTTCCGTAGATGCCGACGCTCATGAAGGGTACTGCCATCATGCGTTTTTGAGATAGAGGTCATCGAAAAGTAGAGCCGTATAGCGTTCAACGGTACTATGTGTAGTATCATCGAAATGCCCATACCCGAAGTGAGGTAGAATGGATCAGTAGAGGATTGAAACTGAAAATGTTTGAGGTGATGAGCTGCTTGACGAGGTATGTGGCGATCTGCAACAACGGGTGCAGCATATAAAGGCGGTGCTTGGTGAGCAGCCAACGGTCTCCGATGAAATACCTTTGCTTACCATGCAGAACAAGGCACCGTTTTGGAATGAAGCAAGTCAGGTTTACCAGGTAAATACGCATCTTCTCAATGAAGTCCTTTTCATGGAAGTTCATTCGATCGGGATAGCTTTTAAACACTAAGGTGTTATATGTTTCATTGTAAATGTAATGGAGCATGCATGAAGGTATCACCAGCGGCCACATGGCTGTGAAGTGAGATCGAACTCGTGTCATGCTTAATAACCAATTATCAGCAAGTCGTGAAGCGTTGTATTTGCAGCTCGATTTTGGTGGTCGCGTGACGCAGGAATCGGCGAAGAACTTCCAAATCGAATTTGCCGACAAACAGGTGATGCAGTTCGGTAGGATCGAAAACGGCGCATATACTCTCGATTTTCGCGCGCCCTTCAGTGCCGTGCAGGCATTCGCTGTAGCGCTGGCCTCTATAACGCAGCGACTGAAGTGAGCAGCTCAGATCAAAGATGTTCATCGAAGCGTCTGCAGCGAACTATTAGCTTGCGTTGTGCAAGATGGAGCAGGTGTTGGGAGCGCGGCAAGAGGGGGGAGGGGGTTGGATCCGTTCAGTTGAGCGGCTCTTGCTGCACTCCAGATATTCTGGTCACGGACATTTGCGCTTATATGCCGTTTTGTGTTGTCTCGCTGCCTGAGTGTTTCAGAACTACATTCAGTTGGTACTGTCTGTGTTCGAACAAGGCGCAAGTGTCGGTTTTACATGCGTTTTTCGTTATTTCTCAGCAGTCTTATTTTCTTTGCACATCCTCACTTGATGCCTATCGCTCAATATTTCTGGCAGAATAACGTCTTTGATCTACTTTCACTGACCATTTGACAAATCGCCAACCGTTAAATTGCAGTATCTCTTCCCTGAAATCACCCTCATTTTTATCATCTCACATATGTCGGCCGCGTTGTGTATGGCTGTGTCAGATTTTCCTTACCGGTCATTATTCTTTTTTTTTTTTCTGTTTGTGGACTGCCTTTGAGTCGTTATTTGTCTATTCCTAAATTCTTCCCCTCTCCTTTATTTTCTTTCATTTTTCCATCTGTGGTGCTTTGTCTTTCCATTTGCTGTGCTTTTTTCCTCAGAATTTTGCTGCATTTAGTCGTGACCTTTCGGACGATGCTTGTCCGCCTTCACGTTTTCTCTTCATTCAGGACTGTGATTGTGGGACATCGGAGGAAGTGATGACTGCTCTTAACGTTTTGTTGAACCAAATTGCGAGAGATTGTCTTGCTCTCACGTTTATATATTATTTCACAATTTGCGGAATGCTTCCTTTTATAGTTATCTCGGTGTCCTTCACCCCGTTCGTGTTGGTGTGATTTGTGGATTAAGCAACTTGAGTCGTTAAGGGAAGTTATAGCCGCGTTTTTTAGAGATTTATAGCCGGAAATTACTTCTGCTGGTGATACTTCGTTGGCGAACATACGAGTTGACCTTTGTTAGCTTCTGCTTGTATGTGAAAAGCAAATGGGGCATTGTTTTAGTGGATATGCGCCGATCCTCTACCAACTGTGAATGCGGCTGTCATCTTGCGGGTCGCCTCTTTGTTTCATTGTTTTGCTTCCGTTCTTTTGTTTTGCTTGCTGACCTTCAAAATGTGTTATGGATCGGTTTATGTGGATGCATTTGCATTCTTCTGGTGGTATCACTGCTTCTGACGCAGTCCACTAATTATCGTGTTTTTATCATATGCCTTCTTATTTTGTTGTGCTTTTTGTATAGTTTTATCATCCGTTTAGTAATGTCACTTTCAAATGCTCTAGCACCTCATTGAAGCCACTGATGTGTATTTAGTGAGCACAAACTGTTGAGCGGTACGTCAGAATGTAGCCTACGCTTATTTCGCAGCCATTCATTTCCTCCTTATCGTCTTGTACGTACCGGCGCATTTCCTTCGATGAAAGTTCCTTCCGCCCTTTGGAGAGAGGTATGCGAATTTGTGGATAAACTTAGCAGTCGCCACTTGAGTGATCAGTAGCGGTCGTCATTGTTGCTCATTAAAACGGGCGGAAGATGTAATAACAAATGACCAATGTGGAGTTCATCTCAAATAATAAAAGAGGGTGATATAGTGTTAGATATGGTTTTTTGATGATAATAAAGGGAGTGGTGGATGTGCTGCATATTAAATAGATGTGCTAATTGAAGTAGAGGTCATAATGACGAAAAATGGCAAAGAGCACAAAGGTAAACATAAATGCGAACGAAGAACACATGTCCTCGATACTACGTGTGCTTAGATGCTACAAAGAAACGTGTTGTACTTCAGTGCTCACATAACTCGGTAGCAGTGCAATGTGAATATGATTTGGGTGAGGTTCTATTACCTGAGGTGGGGAATGTATTTCGAATGGGTCATGGTACTTCACTTGATGAGGATCATGTGCCACACATTGCCGACGATTATCAGTTTGCTGTATTATCCGAACAAAACTTCAAGGTTGTGAATTCCCCAGCCATACAGTTGGGCGTTTTTTTTTTGTCATTACTTTCTGGTGGCTTCCATCTGGTGACTTTTATAGATGTCGGTAAAGAAAGCTTTAGTGAGATCAAGACGAGGACTCTTTTTCGAGGGATGGGAAGAAGGGGGTGAACGGGAGGTGGGATAGCTCGGAATTTTGAGTTGCGTTTCCATTCGAGGACATTGTATTCGTTCACATTTACGCAATATCTAGCGTTGTGATGTTCACAAAAAAATTTGTTGCAGTGATGTAGCGAATTTCGAGGTTTCTTTCATTTGTTGTTTCTCTAATTAGCATTCGTTTTATGTGGCTGTGCCTCGCGCGGTGCTGCGATCTGTTCTCATTGCTCGTTTGAATACGATGCCGATTTGCATCGGATTTCGCGATGATTTATAAAGTATCATTTTTGTACACTTATAGGGACGATCGTTAGGTGCTCTGCACTGCTGTTTTATTCTTCCATATTGGGTTGACATGTGTGTCTGCGATTCTTAGCGGAAGGAGGGAGCGTATGTAGGCGTAGCAGTTTATCTATGGGAATTTTGAATGTGATCCATTTTCATTCTGTTTGATATCTCTTCAAGAGAAAATGACAGCTAATGCAGACGTGGCTGAATTCATATATTTATGAGGGTAGCAAAAAATTGACTAGCGAATTGTGGATCGCTGATCCCATATTAATCGGCTAATTGTTGAGGGGGATATGAAGTTTGCACGCTCGATCTCTTCCAATGTTACATTGCACGGCATACGTATTTTACAGTAATTCGCTCACAGTTGCTGTCATTATTACTAGCAGCCGGTTATGAGATTTGATCTACTTGTAAAAACATTACATGGTTTTCAATTTGTCCGTTGCTCTTATCACAATCCAACAGCATGCGGTGTATGAGCGGCTGATCGCTTCAATTAATCACACCTGTTTATAATAAAACGGGGATTTACTATTATTCATTTGTGCCAGCGGTTTGCAGTATTGTATGAGTGACTAATAGGACGCTCTCAGTCTTGGGCAACAACGGGTTTACTAGGGAATTGTGAGGTCCGATCGCGAGCAGTTTAGTGACTCGTGGTTTTTTCTTGATGACCTTTATTACCCGATCTTGCGACTGTTCGATAGGGATGGAATGGTTGAATATTGCAATTTTTTTTTGAACCGCGGTTAGAGGATGTTTGACCTACGTTTGCAAACTTCAACGACTATGACATTTCCGTTCTTCCTTGTGATAGCCGGATAAAATTCAAAGCCCGTGAACAGTCGTTTCAAGCTTTGCGGATTCAGGTACACGAACCTCGGCATTCCCAATTTAGCTTATGAAAGCTTACACCGACTTTGATAATAGAATGACACCACACGAATAGCAGTCGGCAGTGATATGCAACACGCTATGTATTGCGTTGCATGTGCGCAGTGCGGTGTACCCTCATCAGCGTCGCGTTCTTCGGCGTTGTGAAGTGGTAAGTGCCAAATTCGCGAAAATTAGTGTGGAATGAAGCGCCGAACTATACGCACTGTTCCTTGTTGGCTATGCGTTGAATTTTCTTCGGATGGTTTCATTTTATGATCAAGTGATGGTTTTTCATAAAACGATGCCGGAGTGTTAGCTTCGATTAGAATACATTCGGTTTCGTTCCATCTTGAAAAGCTCTAAGGGTCGGCTCCCCTTGGCTCGTCTAGTCATCCAAGTCTCCTTGACGATCAGCACCGTCTGTCGAGACGCGGTCGAGCAAACTGCTGGACCACACAGGTATAAGGGTGAACAGTTTATGAGAGATATTCATGTTGTTGTGCTCACCAAAATTATTCCATAGAAGGTTAAGAAGGTGAATAGCTGGAGAATTTCCAGAATGTCAGTAGGCAGGCAGCCTTCCGGCGGTGATTAGTGTCGATGTGAGGAGATAAAAGCCAAGCAGGTTGGACTCCCTTTCACTGCATATTTCGACATTTGCGCTCCCTATTTCATAAATTCTTCTGTCTGTGCGTTCGGGTGATGTGAGAAAAGAAGGTGGATGCCAAAAACAAGTGTTTTAGTGCTTTTATGTTAGCGAATTTGAGGGAATCCATTCTGTTGTGATTTGCCTCATGTAAATTTGCTTGAACTTGAGCGGTATTCCATATGTAATCCAAGTTTAAACGGCAATCCAACTTTGATGCGTCGAATTTTGAAAGAAACATAGAAAATTTGAAGCATTTTACTGGGGTCACACAATTCGAGTTCCGAGGCCGGAGGCTTTCCTGGTCGGACAGTAAGACCTCGTTTATAGATATTTAAAGTGTGTTTTAATTTGTTAATTAAATTTGTAAGACGGCATTAATCCTGACGGGGGATGTTGCTCGCAAAACATCTCTACAGAAAAACTAGGCCAAGCAAAACACTTAATGAGACTATTCCAGTAAATTGTAAAGTAAAGAAGAAGTGACCGTGATGCATTTTAAGGTTACTACATGGAGCTAGCATGGTAGAGCGTAAATTGCTTTTTTATGCTTTATTGGGAACTATAAAAGGTTATTTCAGACGGCAATAATTGGCTGATAGAATTTTGTCGGTCATTGAGTTCAATTCCGTCAATTATGAATTAATATTCGGTTCTCTTCCACTTCCCACTCCGACTAAATTTGAGAAGCAGTAAAGTGATGATGAAAAGTAAGATAATGTAGTCTGCTAAAGCTTAAACATCATTGCTAAGGCTTCTCGACTATTATGTATGGGAAATGAGCTTGAACCTTGGAAAGGTGTCATTTTCACATTCGATGAGTGAGAGGAAGTCCTTCCAACATACTGAAAAAGTGCTTCCAGCACCCACGTGTTCGAGAACATACAAAAACGGCAAATGGTTTGGCCATTTACAACTTGGAGTGCTTTTTGCATTGCAAGTCTACAAATCGAATTGCCTTCCTGCTGAGCAATGAGATTTGAGCACAGTATTTTTCGAGAACCTTACACCTAGATTATCAAAAATTTAGCTCGTCAACTGATGCAGCTTTGTTTTGTTTTCACCTGCTGTTGACATCAACGGCCATACTTACGCTTAGCAGTCAACATCTGAATTGGGTGATGTACCGTCAAACCCCGATTATGGCGACCAGGACTTACAGCTAGTTTGACTTCCATGTGATGAAGGTGCAGGATAGTAGAGTAGGGATTTGTAATCGGAGGAGAGAATACAACTGGAGTGTTTATAGCTCTTGGAAGCGGCGTTTTGGGATATTTAGGCATCGTTTATATCTCCTAGGCGTGGTTCGTTCACATTTCTTACTGCTTGAATTGTAGTCACTTTTTCTGCAGTTTGGAGTTACCGTCAAAAAATTATATATGTATATATATATATATATATATATATATATATATATATATATAAATTCAGGTGTACACGTAAACGAATAAGTTGTTTAACAGTTGTTGAAGTATGTTTAGGTTTATCCATTTATTTAATTTTTAAGTAGCTAGGAAAAAATGTCCGTTGAATAATTTGTTGTTTTGCAGTTTGTTCTCATTTATAAAACTTTAAAAATTGGCATACGTCTTACGATGTTAGATAGGGATGAGGGGATGACTCAATAGACATGGTGTGCTATTTCCTGCTTCAGTCCACAAGTGCTCTTTCTGCAGTTTGAGTCCAACCGGTTCGGGTGCCTTTAATTGTTATGTGCAACGAAAAGTCAAGCAGATGAGGATGTTGGATGATGTACATCACTGAATCCGTTGAGGGTATCGATACAGCGTCTACAAAGATAAAATAACGATGGTATGATCTAAAAAATCAGTCACTGCTACTCAACAATTTCAAATGCCTATTTGATGTTCATGTTTTCAAGAAAAAAAAAATCATTGCGTACGAACTATACGAGAGGTGTTTTGATGTTAGCCTGGGTGGTCGCCAAGAGTGGTGCAGTACGTGCGCGACGCAAGTGCTCTGTGTCGATTTAGGCGGTAAACGTACGTGCTGCGTTGTTGTGTTCGCATGACGCTTTTTATGGACGGTGTTGCAGCAGTGTGTGTCCTTTATTTTTTCTGCACCAACCGGGTGCACACAAACTTGTCAGGACGTTTTCATGAGCGGGATGTTGATAACATAGAATATGGTTATAAGGATGTTTAACGGTTGTAAATTTATTAAGGCCGCCTTACGCTGTTGTTGCGGGCGTGAATTTGTTGCGTTGAGTGTTGTCGTTGTGTTCGTTTTTTTTTTTTTTTTTTGCGCAACATCCGTTGAAGCCAAGAAGAAAGGTTTACCATTGAAAGATTTGTTTGCATTGTAGAATCCATTTCGATGCATCTGAAGGCCTATCTGATGCATTTTTATCTTTTGTCGTGCAATTTGCACATATCTGATTGTTGAAACTAACTTTTTTGAAGCGTATTGCATCAACAACATGCTTGCTTTTATCACAGTTCAATAGTCACAAGAACATTGTGCTACCGATTGATGGTTGATTGGTGGTGTCAAAAACTTCAGGTTGACAATATTTGGTTTGCGTAAAACCCGGCCATCGCTATGGTGACTCGCTTTGTCAAGTATATTTATTAACGGGGAACTTCTGTACGGGTTATTACTTTTAATAAGACAAGATTTTAGCTTGATATATCGGTGCTATCGATACATCAAGACCACCAATATCGATATTGATTCATATGGTTACTGTTTACTTGCAGTAAGTAATGCAGCGATTGACAGGTGTTTTTAATATAAATTCGAAGAATTGCAGTGCATTTTCGGGGATTAAATTACGCTTATTTGTTGAGGTGAGTAGTGACCAATGTTGCGTTACAACTTCATTACGGCGTTGAAAATAAGATTCCTTGTAAGCGCTATCAGTATAGAGATTGTACACTAGTATCTTTGATGTTAACGTCTTATTGTTGGTAGTTGTGGTCGCTATCACTGGACTTTCTTTATTTCCCAAAACAGCTTTAGGTATCTAAGTTAAATTGTGTGGTCACGAATAGGTTATGTGGTATTCACTTCTGCGATACATCTTTTTTGCAGTGTCATGTTGATAGTTTTGCTGCCTACTATTGTTTGCCGTCGTTCTATTAGCGCACTAATGGTATGTGGTCGTTGATGAGCTTCATCAGCACGGTTGACGTCCCATCTTTTTCGCTGTATATCAGTTAAAGATAATTCAATCTGTGCGTATATCTCTATAGTCGTTCATTTTCCTTTCAGCACATGTCATTGCAAAGGTGCATAGTGTGTGCTCTTTCATTATTAGTTTGTTGTCATTGTGTAACTTCATTTTGTATTTGCTAAAGGCAATTTTAAGGGAAATTCGTCTCTGATTTGAGAATTCGATTTTCTAATTTCAAAAGTATTTTGAAATTTGCAATTTTTCATCTTTTATCACTCACAGAGCTTTTGGTACTTGTAGAATTCCGGTTGAACAAAGACCCCTCCACAAGCTAAAACTTTTCGGGTAGGACAATTGCATCAATCAGTGTTTGCACCTTGAATTGTTAGTGAATACTTCAAAAGTCGCACTATATTGTCGTTCATGAAACTTGGACTTAGAAAGCTTTATGGTGGAGATGCTGCGTTTATCCCGTTTTGTTGGATTTATCAGTCCGTTCATGCTTGCTCTAGTTGCTTTCTTCGTGTTGAGATTGCAGTAAGCGTAGGCTTCCGTATAAGGAATTTCGCAACTTGAGGATTTTTTTCGCATCATCTTATAATTATCCATAAATTTTTACATGATTATTCGGCGATTTCGTATATCCCTCTCATCTTCTAATTATAGGTTTTGAGATCATTGATGGTTGTTTTGGTGTGTTGTGGTATATATTTTTACCATATTCTTGTTTTTATTTTATCTACAGTTTCATGTAGCAGAAGTATTGTTACCGCCATTTTCATCGTTTATCGTACAGCACTGATCTTCGAGAGGGGGGGGGGGGGGAGCTGATTAGGCCTCAATTACAGTTAAGCCTAAGTTTTTCGAATTTCTTTTCATTTTGAAGTGAATTCAATTTGTTTTCGGCTGTTATGGTATAATAATTTGCATCATCGTTCTATGGGCATTTTTATTGTTTAGGTATTTGTTTTTGATATATGTGTATGATTTTATTTCAGTAACCGGTCGAAGTGAACATGTCCGAGTATATCGGAGAAGAAGGTATTAATTTCTGAGTTCTCGTCGTTACACTATCAATTTATAATCCCATAGTGTTTATGATTCGAAAACATTGAGCTTTATCTGTAGAAATGCTTGTATTTCTGTGTAAGTCACATGTATGTTGGTGGTCATTGAGTCACTGGCTGTCGGAATAGTCTGTGAAGTCGTTATTGCGAGCGGTGCCACTTGTTGTAGTCTTTCATCCATGTTTGAGGGTTTGCTTAGCCACACATCGCCCAGTGTTGTCTTACTTCCGCTGCTGTTGTCTTTTTTGCCGCATTTTTATCCTTTAATTACACGATATCGGAATCATTTAGCATTCTGGCTGCTGATAAATAAACTGGTATGGCGAGTTAGGTAGCAATCAGAAGAGAGTGACTGAATTTTGTTTGCTTGAATCTTGCAGCAAGCTTCATAATGAACGTTATTTTCATTATGGGCGTAGATTAGATTAGATGCAGACACTTATTGCATTAACTTGATTTTAATTGTTCCGTTTGCAACAGTTCAGTGCAGAATTGTGTTTCAGGATCGGAAGCAAATGGGGCGTATCATAAGTCACCGTCGAGAGCGTAAGTTTTTTTACTGCCATTTTGTTATAAATCAAGTAGTACGAAGTTAGTTAATGAGTTCCCTTTTCCACAACTTGCCTATCTGTATTTGACTCCTATACTCATGGAGTATGTATATGCCCGTATTTTTATCACAGGACTCTGATTTCAGTGTGCCCAATTGAATTTTCCACACTGTCTTTTTTCACCTCTGCATTTGTAGATCTCACACTGTAATTAATGGACAGCGGTACTACAAACCGTGGTTGCTTTTTTAATATCTATGATCGTTAGATGAACAACCATGTGTAAGGGTTATTTAATGGAGCGTACATCAAGGAGGGACTTGGTTTTCAGAGGTACTTGTGGAGGATCGGAGACGGCTGTCAACGATATTATGCAAGTGCTTCGTAAAGGGGTTTTCGGGAAAAGCGTCAGCTACCTTCAGGTAAGTAATTGCAGTTGTTAATGAGTAGGTTTTTGCTCGTAGATGGTAAGAAACTAGCATGAATAAGATGGTTCCGACGTTGTAACGTCGAAGCAGATTAAGGGGAAAAAATTGCGTAAGTTAGATCGTAATGAGGAGAAACTTCCATCCACCCATTTGAAGACATAGTATGGTATATGTTAGGGCAAAACTCCCTTGAGCTGACCGGCTATGTGCTCATTGTAAATAATCGATTTTGCTCTAAATCAGTGAGGCTTTCAAATCAGACAAAGCAGTTATGTAATATTTTTGCTCTGCGCTATGCTTGACGGATATTTTTTTATTGTCTTACGTTATCTTTTCTGTGAAGGTTTGCAATGAAATTATTCTGTTATTTATATGGGACAAATATGGAATGTGATCTATTGCGGGGGTAATTCGGATGTTGTGTTGCATTCGAATTTCGTTCATCTTTTCAAAACTAGTAGCAATAATGCATGAGCACTAGTTATATTGAATGTAACGATGGTTCTGTGTTATCAACGAGAGCCTTCTAACCTTTTCTTTGAGTATTTGATTGGAATTTCTGAAGAGCAGTTTCAGCATCTCAAAGTTGATAACAGTTTCTTTCCACTGTCATCTGTTTGCCTAAATGTCTCCTCGACGCTGAAAAATTCCATGTACTTGTCAGCATGCTTCACATTTACCTTATTTTCTTCATAGTTGATTTGGTCACCTTTTTAATACCTCATCGCTACGAGAGTAAGGTGCAACGTGCACTGTAGTGATTGCTTTGTTTTAGATGGGTATTTCAAGTACACCCGTTTAAATGTCATGCTCCTTCATTATTTAGCCGCATTTTTTTAATTTTCGTATCTCGCCTTTTGGCGTTATAAGAATGTGGTGTTGGTTTTTTGATTCAGGAAAGTAATGATTTGATAGATGTGAAGCGACACTTTGCACTAGGGAATTTTATCTTGATTCCGACGCAGTTGAGGTTTGTGTTGTTTGTCTCAGTTGCACATAATGATATTGTTTCAGGCACCTAATCACAGTGGCGATGATCCTGGAAAAGGCAGTGGACCATCAGGCAAGTCTTTCCTCGTTTTCATTCTTACTTCTTATTTAACACTAAAATTTGGGGCAGCAAACGGGATTCTTTTTCATTTTTTAGGATTCTCGTTTCTCTTTGACCTCATAACTATAAAGTTACCGTTTTTGTAAGTGCACATTGTTATCAGTATCAGTCGAAGTTAGGACGTAGTGGGCAAGTGGCGCATGAGCCATCTCTTTCCTGCTGGTCTTCTCAGAAATAATTTGGTGATAGCTTCCTCGAAGCAACATATGCTTGAAATACCCGCGGCATCATTTCGAATGCTGATGCCTGACTGCGAATGCCAGGTGTGACGTTGAGGTGTTCGTGTCGACGGAAGCCTGAATTGAAGGAATTCTTATTTGTTGCCACGGCAACTTGGCCGGCAGTCGCTTCGGTCAGCTGCCAGCTTGTAGACGTTTAATAATGCTGGATGGTGATTATTTTGCGCTGCTCAACCGCTGCGTGTTAAGTGTCACTCCATTAGAGCGTGCATTTTGTCGTGATTGCGAAAGACTATGGGGGTTAGAGCTATCTTCGTATGGATCAATCGTAAGAGAGTTTCTTCCAGGCCTGGCCACCGAAGGTGCACCTAAGAGCGTCACAGTAAGTGAACAGGAGGCGCACTGTGAATCGGATACAGCAGAACAAAATCAGAAGAGGTCATCAGTGGAAAAAGATGCGGCTATCGGCAATGAGGGATGTTCAGATGAGAAGAATGAAGAAAATGTGGTTAGTATACTCATAATGTTGATCGCCTCTTAACTCATAGCTCTTCCTCTGGCTTCCGTTTAGAATTGCTTGAGTGCAGCTTAAATGTGGTTAATTGTTGATAAGTTGCATCTTAACGTTTTAGATCTGACCAAGGTAGCGTTAAAGTCGGTCACGACTACTTTGTTTCTGTGAATTGTGTTATGAGAAACTACGGGTTTGGCATGCGAACGATTCCTGCTATCTTTTCTAGGAAGAGCCAGCGGAGAATAAGGTAGAAGACACGGGAGAGAATTTCGACGAAGTTATGGGAGCCGGCAAGGATGCCGCCGCCAGTGTTAAGGACGTGGGTACTGAAAGGGATACTGAGGCACAAGACGAGAAGCTCCAGAGGGCAGATAACGAATGTGAAATGTAAGCTTTCTTTATTCCATGTATTGTTGTAGTTGTTTCGCTTGCAATGCTCATGCAAATAATACCCTCAGGCAGGAACGCACATGAGTGCTTGTTAATGACTGTTGAATGCAATTGTTTCTGCTTCCTCCAGTCGCGATGAAATTGCATTTTAACAGCTGTGGAAACCATCCACCGGATTCATCAGATTCGATTGTTGCTTAAATTTTACTGTGTCAGTTGCCGGTACGCAATCGTCGAACTTCTATGCTATGTCGATCGAAGTCACGTCGAAACTCATCAATGTAACGAATTATTCGATGTCTGTCGTTTAAGTGATGAAACGTGATTGTTGCTAGTTGAGTTGTGATCACATGTTACATGTAAAGAAATAGCTTGAAAACAGACTTGATATATTTATGCAGAAACTTCCTGATGTGCCGTTCCTCTTTTGTACGTTTTGCTTTGAAAAGAAAAACAACGCCGAAGCTTCATCTGCTTGCATATTTGGGCACGGGATCCATTGTGCCGCTTCGAACGAAATTTGCTCACGAATTGAATATACAAGTCCATACTCAAAAATCACACCTCTGCTTCGAGCTGATGTGGTGCCATGTTGATTAGTTAATTGCAGTGCAAGTGGCATCGTTCCGACGACAGATACCTCCTTGCCAGATTCTCAGGCAAGTTCAGAACAGGGCTCGGGAAGTGGTGAGAAAAGCAGCCGAAAAACGGAAGAGGAGCAGGCTATGTTGCGGGAAAAAGATGTGACTGAACATGAGAGCAATGAAGATGGCGATACATCACGCACCGAAAAGGTCAGCATCGACCCGAAAGAGGATGTCTTCTCGACAAGTTCGGCAGTGAGTCCAGAAAAGGAATCCAAAAGTGGTGAAAAAGACAGCCAAGGAAATGAGAAGGAGCTGACGATGTTAAAGGAAAATGATAATGTAGCTAATTCCAACAGAAATGAAGGTAGCGATATCCCGTGCACCGAAAAGGTCAGTCCGTCTATCTCGCTAGCCTTTCCTGTTTCTTTTTTACTGAGGTATTCGTTAATAGAAATTCCTTTTTTACATAATAATTTGAGCTCCCTCGAGCAATATACGCATCACTAATGTCGAATATATACCTAGTTTAGGTTGCAGTGTGACTGATTGTCACCTTCATACAGAAACCTCATAGGTGCTTGTTAGCTTGAGGCAACTCTTATGTTCGGATCAATGAAGTAGTGTTATGATGGATGAAGCCCATTCTCGAATAGTTGCATTGTGTATCGGTTTCGTTTGCCTTGAGCGAATTTCTCTTCTTTTGTTTTTCATTAAATCGAAATCGTTTTATCATGCCGACCAAATAAGTTCTGCAATTTATTTCCTTAAGCAACAAGAATTTCCAATTGTTTAATGGTCATGCGACCTCATATCTCAAGATAGTGACAAGGTAACTAATTTGATGAAGCAAAAGGTACTAACACATGAAATAGATTCGCTTTTACATGACTGTAGGCAATTTCGGTGTAGATTATAGAGTTGCGGAAATTAGGTAATTAGAATTCAGGAAGTTGAACGGCCAGGACTTGGCACCGAAGATATGGACTCAAAAAGGACCGAAGAAGTTGAACAGCCAGATCTCGGCAATAAAGGCAAGCGTTCGAAAAATACCGATGATGAAGCTTCCTCAGCGGACGAACAAGGAGAGCGTAGCAAAGATTCGGTAAGCTTTTCTCGTCTTCAGATCCAGTTTTTGACATCTTTCATTAGTGTCGGCTTTCTCCGCCCTGTCGCTGTTGGTACTCTGTGTTGAAAACGAATTCTTACGCACATCTGGAGAAGCTGTATTAGGAGGATTTCTGTCACTATTTAACACCGATGGGAAGAATCATTATAAAGAAGAGATGTTCGACAAATGTTTTATTGCAAGGCAAGGTTATTGTCACAGTAGCTTTTCAGAGAATTTGAGTGTATTTGTCGGTTATGCCGACATAATATGTAGCCGTCGTGTCTGCGCGTGTGCATGCGTGTGATATATATTTGTCGGGTATGTGCAAGTGTTTTCGATGGAATTTAGTGCGTGTGGTATATGGCGTTTGAGACAAGCTTCGACACTGCTCACTGAATGGGTTGTGGCTTAGCGAACCTTCAACAGAGTTCGATACCGTGGTAGCGTTTTTGAAACCGATTTTGGTTCAGCTGATTATACTACTTCTTCGATGAAAGATCGGAGGTTTCGAGGGAATTTGCACCGAAAGTGAAAGTAGTTTTGATGTGCGAGTGAAGAGCTGAATCACGACTTCAGCAGATTCACTGTCGGTATTCCGAATGGATTGCAGCGTTGTTAAACAGTTGCTTCGATGGTTCAATGACGGGGCTAAGTGCAGGAAATTACTTAGCGTTGGCAGTTCTTGGCTTGTTAGCTGGCAGATGTTGCGTTTTTTTGCCTTGTTTATGATGTCAGTCTTTGACACTGGAGACGATACGAGGAGCTCATTGGATGAAGAAAATTTTTCTTGCTCGTTCCGGTTTTTTTTCATCCGCTTTTTTCATAGTATACGTTCCCCTAAGAAAATGCTAAAGGGTAGTGGGGGAGAGGTGGGGTGATGAGAATGCACGTGTATGTTTCCGAACCCCCCAAAATCAAAGCTGTTGTAAGACGGTGATCGACATCGGTGGTACGGTGGCGATATCGGGTCGCGCCGCGAGTATTAGGCTTAGAAATCTTTTCTATCGTGCCACTTCACTTGTGTAACATGTATATCAACAACAGGTCTGCACTGCAGCAATGAACCTGCAAAGCGAACGCACCTGTTGCTCTCACATGCTTGATGCGGAGAGGACGGCGTTCCCCATTCATTTTCTGAATCTAATTGACGGGCGCATGTAAGGTCTTCATAGTTATCCTCGTGCTCGATGGACATTACCGCCCCAGTGGTTGCTCATGTTGGGTATTGTTTCGTTTCGGCAGAAGAGTTCCCAACATATCCTTGGTTAGCGGTAAACATATGTTGGGTATTGTGCCGGGCAGTTGTGATGGTGTTATGTGACTGCTTCAGGAGGGGACAAGTGTCCGACGCTCTACTCGCAGATCAGCAAAGGAGGCAGCCGATGAACAAACGGATGATCTTGATGACGAAGAAAAGAAGGCAGCCGAAGAGCGACGCCGTAGTCTTCGCGCGCCGAAGCAAATTTCCTACTCGGGGTCAAGGTACTTATGTTCATTTGGGCGTTCAGTACTATTTCATCAGTTCCAAACCATTCAATATGCAAACCGCCCATTTAAGCTTACAGAATGCATATTTTTTGCCCCAACATATGCAAGGTTATCGGAGGTGTTGCAGTCTCTATTTTGGTTTCCTTGTGGAATTTATGTGATTTAGAACGAATACTACCCTTGCCGCGATATTCCCTTTTCGGCTTCTTCTGGCGATCACACAAACCATTAGCGAACTCTTCGAGATGGTTTTAAAAGGGTCAGCGATTCTATCAAAATGATTTTGAAGAGTATTTAGCATCTTTGCATCCTACAGTCACATCTTCTTTGTTACCATACCCTCTCTTCTTTATCGTCGCTTTGGCAGTAAATGGAGTTTGCTTTCGTGTGAGCTCACCTCGGTCGAGTTGTGTATGTGTAGAGAGTTGTAAATTTCCAGGCCGAAATCGGGAATTGCTGCGAAAACGGAGAAACCGGTGAAAGGAGACGGGAAGAAGATCGACAAGAAGGTAACAGTTCTCGTTCTTCTTGACTATTGAAGACTTCACGTGGACGTCACCTTGCCATTTCTCCCGTATCATTGATCCAGTAACGACTTAAGTAAGGAATATAGACAGGAGTGCCCAAAAAGTTGCTGTATCATTATATAAATGTCCATAGTCTCTACCCACTGGAACAAGAGTGTAGATATTGCTGTTTGTCAGTATCTGGTTAACAGTAATAATAACAGTGTCGCTGTAAGCAAAAAAGTTATTCCGAAGAAGCAGGGTCATTTCAATTTCCCGTTGTTACATTTTTTGAACGTGAAAACTGAATTTTTGTTTTGCATGTTTATTTCATAAAGTCCCGTTTGACGGATGCGTCACTTCGGTTAAATTGTAGAAGACGCCTTCTGCCTTGGAAGATACACCAGCGACAAAGCTTTCTGAAAGTTCCACCCGTCGCACTCGTCGATCACTAAAAGAGAAAGGTTGGCTTAAGTTTTGAATTGTTGCTGTTGAAGATGTCAATTTCCGGTGTGATGAAAGATGTATGTTTTATCCTCGAAACGCTAGTACTCGAAAGTTGTTTCGCGAATGCATTTGCAGAGCACACATCGCTTGCGCATTATTCACCTCGAGCAATCTCAGGAGCGCGAATTACGGCCTATCATAGGGAACTGCGTTGTTATCTCCTAATTAAGCTAGAGCTACATTTGGCTAGGTCGAGTATTTACGAAAGTGTGCTCGCTTAAAGAAATATCGTTGAGCATTTGTTGCTTTTCTTTGTGACTTAAAAAATTTATTCGACTGCTGCTGCTATTGAATTCGCAGGTCAAATGCAGTTAACCACCTAGGACTTATTCAGATAGGTATCTGGATTGTTTACTACAGATAGCCCGGTCGCCAATAGCATGAGTACTCCGAAACGTTCGCAGCAAGTGAAGACAGGGCCATCAAAGAAGATCCCGAGTTCGGAAGGAATGAGCAGACGCAAGATTAGCGGACCATCAAAAGGAAGCGGTTCGGATGATGACCCGTTCAGTTTCGAGAGCAATTTTGATAATCACCCACAACCATTACGCAACATTCAGGTGTTTTTTTTTTTTTTTTTTTTTTTTGAATGGAATATGAGTTGCAATGAGCAACGCGCACTCATGCGTGAGGAATTGCGACCGAGGGCAATCTCTGCGAAAATGAGCTGTGATGTTGTAGAGATATGAAATAAGGCATTACTATTGCTTGAGGAAAAGGGGGGGGGGGGGCACCGTTTTCGCATCCATTCCATTATATTCGTATTTAACGCTCTACAAGGCTCACATTCATCTCGACAACTCCCCCACCTCCCTGTCATCCTCCAGTTACGTTATTTTTACATTACTTCATAAATTGCACAGTATGTTCATCAAATATTTTCCTGTACCTAGTGCACACATGGGCCGCCGTCTCGATCGGTCCTTTGCGAATACATAAGTGTACATGCACGAAGCAAAATGTCAGTGCAGTGAATTTCAAGCCCATGCACTCATTACCAGACCCATGGCTATAGGTGATATATGCCAGTGTCCACTACCTTGCGAGACACTCCCTGTCTACGAGATGTCGAGTACCGCTGCATTCCCATCGTGCAAACACGATCACATCTTATGGAGCATGCTTGCATCTCGACAGAAATCTTGTCACCTACGTTTTCATACCTCTATGGTCTTAACGACCATTATTACGTCTCTAGTTTCGAATCCGTTTTCCCGCATACGATCGTGCGATCTCCGTGCTCGTCTTCTTCACATCAGAAAGCATGAATCAGCAAAAATTCACAGGATAAAGTCATATTAACGGATTCGAATAAGATGAGCAGGATATGGTTCTGTTGATGTGCTTGCATAACTTTTCGACTCGAGTCTTTTAAGTATTAAGGAAAGTGTGAGGAGAGTTTGGCTATCTCAGTAGCGAAAATTGTTTGCTTTGCTCTATTAAATAGCCCATGACCTTTGTGAGTGCTGGATAAGCTGGAATTTCCGATGGGATCTCATTTCATTGTATTTTCCTACACGTTGCTCACCATTTCTCTCATATCTGAAGTGTGTTTTTAGATGGAACGGCAGTCGTTCGGAAATATAAAGTTCACGAAAGCATCGACCATTCCGAACACTTCAGCGTAAGCTTTTCAATTGCATGTATTAAAGGAGATAGTGAAAAGACATGGCAAACGCCCGTAATTGATGTGGTTATTAGTGACAATAAGGTAATGTCACGATGCCCTCTACCTTTGCATCTCGCATTAGCATTGCGAGAATTCCACAATTTCCGTCAAAGCAGTTTTCGATTGATCTATGGAAATCTCACCTTCGCATAATCGGTTTTTTTTTTTCAAGCAGAAAAACCCTAAGTGGAATCACCACTTTCGAGAACGGAATTTTCAATTTTTCAAAGGCGGTATTCTTGTACTCTTGAGAACCCGAAACGTTCCCCACGACGAATTGACCACTTTTAAAGCTCGACACGCAGTTATGTTGGAAGGTCTTCCGGCCTCTCATTTGAAGTATTTATTTCTTGATATAATTGCATTTCGAGGACAGCATTATAATTGTTACACTGATTTGAACACATTTTTTTCTGTCCGAGGTGCATTTAAAAATCTTCATAGGCGCATTATTCAGTTTGTTAACTGCTACTAGAGTTAACCTTTATTAACTGTGCGCTGTTGTCCCTCAGGGAGACCCTACTCTTTTCCAAGTTGATCTTCAATTCCAGTTGCATGATGTTTGCGCTCGAATACCTCCATAATTTTGCGCTTAAACTCTTCATTACTTCCGGTTTTACAGGAATAAAACCGAAGTTGAAGATCCTTACGGAATTTTCTTCGGAGATTGGCTTAAGCAAGGTTATGATCACCAACTGTCATAGCTTTCCGTAATTAAAAGAGTTATGGAAGCGAGATAAAACATGCAGGGTCGAGCACTTCCTCATGGGCAACCATTTGGGATGAAGGGAAAGGAATAATGCAGCTATCTGCAACTGATACCAGAAAAAAAAAAGTTCGCAAAGCATAAATTTGGCAAAATAAAGGTCTGTTTTTTTTTTTTTTTTGATTTTTATTTTCATCTTTTCAGGAACCGATATGAAAAAACAGAGCAGACCGCAAGTGAGCGTCGACCGAACCTATCGGATTTGGTGCCACAGTTGAAGGTAGTTTATCTTTTTCGCAAATGAGATATTTGGATGCCGATTAAGAGAAAGGGGGGGGGGGAGTAGGGAAAACATTTATAGAATGGAAAGGGCGCGATAAGAAATTGGCAGACTTATTTATAAGAGTGGTAACTGAGGTGTTTTTTAAGTAGTGGTTGCAGCATTCGCTTCGGCAATATACACGTCGTAATGTTTGTAGGCGAGCATGTGCTTCGTTTAAAAGACGTTATGCCTGTCATTCCCTCTTAGGCAGCATAAGTTTATTCAGATTTGTGTGCTACCATGCGCTGTTCTACTGCACGTAAGTGTTTATCTAACTAGATCTATTCTTGGGTCTTAGTGAATCTAATTGGCCGAACGCTATTGCATCACTTAGGTGCGAGTGAATCTAATTGGCGGAACGCTGTTGCATCACTTAGGTGCGATACCGATCACTGCTATTTTCAGCATGGCGTTGTCCACAAATCACTCTCAGAGTTAAGCGCTATTCGTCGCACATCTCGAAAATCGAGGTACTTGCTTTTTTATTGACTTTTTACCTCTTTATTTTAGACACATTCACTTTTTTACCCTCTCATACAGCAATTATGTATTGCTCCGCCTTTCGCTTTCAGCGATCGTAGTCCCCTCACGCAGTAAATATTTTATAAATTTGTTTATCACGTGTATTTGTGTTTATGCATTAGTATCGGATATGTTGATATTTCCACCCTTTCCCGATCTGTTTGATCAGTTGAAATAGGGTATACGTGCCGGCATCCAAAGTTCTGAGGGAGCGCTGGAGCTGACGAAAAAGCATACTGGGGAAGGAAAGAAAGAAAGGAATATGAGCAGTGCATTTTTCTTACAGAGATGCGTGCAGCGACCTCCCAAAAAAAGGGGGATAGGGAACTCGCAGGGAAGCCTGTTTGGGCGTTCGTCAAGGTTTAAAGATTGAGCAAACAGTGACTATTGGAACGCTGAAATAGAGCAAACAACTGCTTTCTGCTTATTACGTCTGAAGTTAGAAGGTGAGGTGAAACTTATTTCAGGGGCTTTAAAGTAGTAATAAGCTCTTTTCATCGCATAGGGAAATAGCTTTATTTTCATTGTGCCATCCCAGGATGGTGGGCTGTGGTCACGTGATAATTTGCTGTTTTGTGGCCTGTTAAATGGAACATTCGCAAACCTCCAAAATGAGACGCTGCGAGGGGATTTATATATATGACCGGTAATACTGAATGTTGTAGATCACTAATCGCCTGACGTTGATGTTGTAGTGTTCGTAGGCAATCCGTCATCTAATTGCTGACTTGTCTTCCATTGCACATTGGACGGAAGTGCTGCCACCAATTTGCTCAGAGTCATTCTCTTTCACTCTGTTATTTTTTAGGAAGGCAAAATCTGCTAGCGAGGGTCTTTTCGCCGATGTAGCAGACAGCGATGATGGCGAAGAAGCTATGGAGGAAGACATGGAACGTGAAGGACTTGCACAAGTTGATGGCGAAAACGTTGCTGTATGTTTCGTCGTAATCGATCCTCTACCAGTTTCTTTGTTATATCGTTCGAAGCTTTAATGAAAACTTCCAGAATTTGGGAAGCTTTATTTGGAGCGTTAAAGTCGAGCGTATCTGTCTGATCTTCCGAAAAGGGAAGGTTATGTTATTAACGGAGTTGATCTGAAACTTATGGCGCATTGCATTCCTTTCCAGGTATCGTCCAAAACTTTTATATTAACAGAGCTTGGGAGGGGGGTACCAGCTGAGGGACCTCGTCGACGATGTGACTTTCCTCGTCATTGTTGAAATTGTTGAACGCTTGTAATTTAAGAGTGGAGCGAGTGGAACAGCTAGGACGCCGAAATGCCGTCGCAGGAAGATTGTGCTAAAAGCGAATACCGCATCGCCCACATTGCCGTCAAGGAAGCGCAGGATGTAAGTGCTTGAAGTGAAGATGGCGGCGATTGCAGTGGTTTTTTCCGTACTTCTCATTCTCCTTTAATGTCGTGTAAGATGAAATGATTCCGCTGTTGAATCCTTTCTTTGAGTTTTTCAGGAAAGAGGGAACAGCCGGTGTGCCTGTGAAAAAAACTAAAGCGCAGCTGCCTTCGTTGAGCGCCGATGAGCAGTTTGCGGTGGACCATCGAGTTAACGAGCATGCTCCTTACGACATTGGTGCTCGTGTATATGCGCTATGGGGGCGAGAGTACTACGCGGCGCAAGTTTCTGCGTAAGTTTCGGTCGTTTTCGGTCTTAGAGAAACGGTGGTGCGTCGAATTGGTGCTTTATGGGGGAGTAGAAAAATCTGACACATTCCGGTATTAGACCGGGTTGCTAATAGAGGGGAGGGAGGCCAGTAAAAAATTTCTTGAAAGAACTGCAGATACTTTCGTGAATAACGACAGGTGAAAACTCCAACAACTACAGCAGCGTCTAGTTAGGCTGCTGTATACAGCTGAACACAATTCTATAGCCTTTCAGCGAAGAGGAAGACCTATGTGTCGTCATTGATTCTTGGTCTTTGATGAATGTGCTTCGTCCCCTTTTTTTTCACACACGTCTACTTGAGAAGTCGCTCATTACTGTTTCACGGACAACCTCGCTTATCGATGAACTGCATTATATAGAAGTCAGCAGAGCCAGCACGTTTTAAGGCTTCCAGTAGGAAGTACTGTCTGGGAAGAAATCCGCCGTATTTCACAGGGACAGTTTGCCGTTGGTCTAGCTGTAGCTCACATGTGTGGAATGTGGGCTATCCCTTTGTGATCCTCCCGTTAAGGCTGGTCCAAGAGATTGACTAATCGCTGTATGTTGCCTATTTTCTCCGTTCACCCATCCACAAGAAGTGTATTTTGTGCACGGGCTGTTAATCTGGCAAGGGCAATATCCACACTTTTAAAACTCATCTTTCGACTTTGGTTAAAACCTGTGAAATTTAGAGAGCGAGATTCAAGTGGCAGATATGGGCTGTCGTTCGTGGAAGATGGTCAAGTTCGTACGCTCGTTATTACTGGTATCATTCCGCTCACCGCTCTCACCGAAGGCAAACAGGTATCTGCGAGTTTTCTTGTTGAAGAGTTTGCGCATCTTTTTTCTAACGTCGCATGAGGGAAAATGAGTTTTGTTGGTCGTTATTATTTCCGACGACATTTCTGGTGCTTCCACTTACGGTTTTGATGATCGATTCATTGCTAAAGTGGCTGGAATTTTCAGTGCGGTACAACGACGAGTAAAGATGGCGACGAGGTGATGGAATGTGTCGAAATTGTGAAGGCGCCATCAAGTGCTGACAAGCAGCAATGGTTGGAGGCCATTTTCGTAGTTAGAAGCATTGAGCACGGATATGAATACAGGTACGTTGTCATGAGAGGAAAGTGGCGTGTGCCTTACAGTAGTGATTTTTACTTCTTCTTGGCTTGTTTTGCTTAGCGATTTTCTTGGAAGTAGAGGTTGGGTGTATTTTGAAGTACTGCAATGAACATACGAATGCTGTTGCCCGTAAACGTCGCGAGAAGAGACTTTCATTGGTCGGGAGGGATAGGATATGTGATATGCGATATGCCTAATCTAATATAAGTTTTAGCGTATCATGGGAAAAGCTGATGCTGAGAGCGAATCAAGCGACCGAGCTCCTCACTGCAAAAGTCAACACAGCCTGCGATGTCATAGCAGGTAATACTTTTGAGGTGCTCTTTACATCGCGTTACCTATGCTTTCATGTTCAGAATGAAGCAAATGACTATTGCTTTTTGTTTTTGGAAATTTGCCTGAAATGTTTCAGACAATATCGATTCTACGGAAGCGCGTCGAAGCCGCGCCGCACGTCATACGCACGCTCCGGACGATGCCACACCCACGCGTTTGTCTCGCTCGCCAAAGAAGCCGAAAGATGGTAAGTGACTGCATCTAAGAAACAGAAAGTTTTCGTTTCGAGTCCAGCATGGCTCATGAGGGAGATAATCAACTGGGCATATTAGTTTATTGTTGGGGAGAGGGGAGGGGGGATAAGGGCCAGGTAAAGGAAGTTTGAAGATGTTTGTTGCAGTTTTGTTGTGCTTGTTGTTTTGAACCAGATGAGGATGCCCGTGATAGTTGAATGACTGCTGCTGACTAATTTAGTCTCATTTCTTCCACGGTTGCCCTTTTTTGCCCATTAATCCCATTCGCATTTCCCTTGTTGACAGAAACACGTGGTCCGAAAATTAGCGGATTTTATTAGAACAAAAGAAGATCAGACAACAAATAGACGTTGGAAACGACCCTTCAGGAGGAGCGTTCACACTTAAAAGTATGCCTTCACCGACACCTTCATCAGCAGCCTCATTGCCGGCGTCGCCAGCCGAGTGCTGTGTTCTGATTGTGTTTTTGTGTTAATAGAATCCGCTGATTTCCGCATATGAAGCGTTGACAATCCACTACGCTTTCACTAAAATCCTCTAATATTCAGCATCTTGTCTTTCTTACGATATGAGAATAGCAAATTTTTCAGTACACAGAAAAGAGCAGTTGCCTGGCGAGGCAGACAGCGAGGTTGCTGATGAAGGTGGCGGTGAAGGCGCAGCTTTGACTGCCAACGCTCCTCTTGAAGGTTCATTCTCAGCGTGTTTATCCTTTAGTTCTACTTTGCTCCATTGAAATCCACTAGTTTTCTTTACTGATATTTTTAACTGAGTGCAGAAATTCCATGATGCCCGATTATGATCCACTTTCTCCAATAGCGATTTGTAGGGCCTATAGATATTAGAAGTGATCGCTTGACACATCAAAAATTTTCATCTGTTCCCTTCTTGTACTTCCATTTTTTTACTCTTGAGCTAGAGAAATTTTCAAATCTTCCAAGGATATCGTCATATCCATGCCTTTCTGAGGAAACATTTTTTGTTTTAACTTGCGCTTTGATTAACATTGTTTCCTTCGTCCACGTGTGTTGAATATTTTATCGAATACTGATCTTTGCTATATCATGTCCATATGTGATCCATGTCCGGACGCCAACGTCATGCAAAGTGAGAGATCTCACCAACATGTCCATATGACATAGCGATAGGGCGCCATGATGTCGTCATCCTGCTTTACGTCTGTTCGGTATAAATTTTTTAATTTATAGAATTTTGCCCATTCGATTGGAATAGCTAGGCCTATTTGATCACTTTTGAGCTGAAGGTTCTGGAAGCCGTGTTGTTATGCCTTCGCGACCTGATCTTAAATCATGTAAGTCTGAAATTTCGTCACGAACCACTGAGAGAATGAGGATTTTTGGATCTTGGAAATTTCAGATGAAGGGAGAGTGAGATCATTTGCAGTGATAATATTGTGGGTATTAGCTAGCAGCAGTTTCAGATGGGGATATTTTCCGCGGTATATCGGTGGTAGTGACATCCGCAATGCGCAAGAATAAGGATGAAGAGCAGGCGTTCAGCAAGCGTGAAGTGCGGCAGATGATCGAGAGTCATGGTGGTATCGTGTCCGACGATTTCACTGTGAGTACTTCCTATTTTCTTTGCGGATCGGAGGCGTTGCTGGGCAGTTGTTCATCGTAGTGTTATTCTTTTGTAGCTGAGTGCTATATGCTATACAGCTGCTTACGATAGCAATGTGGAGTCTACTAAACCGAGCAGAATGTTTTGTTTCAGTGGACTTTCCCAGTTTTTTCATGCATAGTGCACTCCCTCTCCAGTGCTTGCGTCGTGACGTCATGATTCGATGTACATGACGATATATTTATAGAAGATTCCGGCGGGTGAGAAAGTACTGCTGATCGCGGACACGCACTACCGTACCCACAAGTATCTCTCAGCGTTGGCACGGTCGGTACCGTGTGTTCGCCACCAGTGGATCCGCGACTGTGTTGAGCAGGTGAGCTGTCTGGCGTATATATTGTCGCTTCTTCATTAGTATTTTTGAGTAGACGTTATGCTTAATAATATTAGTAAGTATTGTCCAGTTGATGAGGTCAATTTAAAGTATATAACCCATTTTACAGAACAGACTGCTCGATTACAACGACTACATGCTGCCAGCCGGAGTTTCGCTTTTGACAGGCTTGACTGTGCCGTGGTGCGTTCTATTACTTTTTTATTTGCCTTTATGTGCTCGCTTCGATGATGCCTTTATAAAGTAGCAGTATGAGTTAAAGTGTTTCATTTTAAGGTAGGCTATTTCGTCACAATACTGATGTCCCACTGTGATTAGTGATGCTGTACTATACACCAGTGGGGTTTTTTTTGTCGTTCACGTTAAACGTTTTCGTCTATATATATTTGTGTCATTTTTAGGCACGCTAACAATGGTCGTCTCCTCGAAGGTAAGCGGGTGCTTTTGTACACTCGCAACTTCTATAGCGAGTCACAAATGCCGAATTTTTCTGAGATTTGGGCACCACTCATCCAGCAGATGGGCGCAAGCGTTGTTGACCAAATGCCGCCAGGTACACGTTTATTATCATATCAGCGAAAATAGTTTGATATTATCGCTTTCCGATTTCAAAAATTGGTTCCTGCAGAAAAAACATTCGTCTTACTGAGTGGGAGAGTACCATAAGCCTTCATTTATTTTGGGTGCTGATCAATTTTGTGGTATGAATTTCTCGACTGCTGGTTTAACACCGAGAAGTAACAGTTTGTAAAATTGGTTCTGCAGATGGCGTAGACATTCTGCTAACCGACGCATCATGTCCCGAGGAAGTTCTGGCGAAAGCACGCTCCTTCAACGCGACGATTGTTTCATCAGAGTGGATTATTCAGGTTGGTTATACGTTCACCCGTTATTGAAGTCTATCGAGGATGTAGTAGAAATGCTTATTTGGGAAAAGGAGGTAGAAAAAGTGGATCAGGAACAGGGCCTCTAATATTAGAAAGAAGTGAATGAAAGTCAGCACGGGTTTGAACTGGAAATATTTTTTTAAGCGATAAATCGCACTCTCCGGTAATATCTGAATCCTTTTTATTTTTGCCAGCTTTGATCATGTTTTCAGTCAATCATCAACGGTTCTTTGCCGGATCCGATGAAACATGAGCGGTTCAGCTACAACTTCGTGGACTCTCAGTAAGGAACTCGCGATTGCGAATCGGTGATGACACTGGATTCGGTACTGTTTATTTCTGTTGTCGATCCCGATCGGATGGCTCGTCCTCTTCAATTTTATCCTTTACTGACTTGTTTTTGTCAATTTTTCACAGTCTTGTTGATTCAGCGTTTCTTTGGGGGATATAGGGGTGACATGGAGCTAAAAAAATTTTCAAGTTCCCCAGTGCACCAGATATTTATGTATCGTGAGTTGAAGTGCGGAGTTTCGTCACCCTGCTTCGGGTATCACGTATTTTGTTGGATGCAGACGGTTGTGCTTCTTCCTTGTTTTTTTTTTTTGGCCAGGCTTCGTCAGATCTGGTTTTAGCAAATGTTGCCCTCTTACGTATCTTCAGTTAATGTTTAAAAATGTTTGGGTTGTATTTGGAGTGTAGGGCCCAAGTAATGTTTGTCGTCTTTTGGTGCGACCTGAGCTTTATCGATTTGAAACTTTATATGATGATGTGAAAAGTCGCTGCAGCGGGACCATTGGGGCTCTAGTATCGGAAGTTGGAGTGATTTGATGCGAATCAAAAGGTAATTGGAAAGTTGGTGGCATTTTGGTAGAGCGCATGCGGGTTGGCGTGCCTCACTAAGAATTCCAGTAGCAGTAACAGCGTATCGTCGTTCGCCATGTAATGAGAATTAAAGTGTTCACAAAAAATGAGAATAAATTCCGGAAAATGGACCCAAATAAGTGATAATTAAATGAAGGTCATAAAACTATCATGTAATAAAACGTGCAACAAACGGTGGAAGGTGCGATCCGTCTAAAATGTAAGATGTTTCGTGTGTCTCATGCTAATACTTGGCTCAGTGTTGTAGTCTGAACTCGTTTCCTAATTCCGTTTACTGTGTTGAGGCCGTCTTTGGTCTCCACGATCTCTACATGAAGCTTAGAGGTTACGGATGTGACGTCATTTATTGTTTAACTTTTTACGCATTGTTTTCGAAGTTATGATGTGAAAATGTACTGACCAATTATTTTCGAGCGTAAGTTGCTTGATGCACTGGCAGCAGTGGAGTTAAACAGTTTCTATTATACGAATTAAACGTCGATTCCACTATTCTTCATATCGGCTCTTGCCATGAATTGTCTGTGATTTCTTCAGATTCGGTAGTAGCAACTGAACGACTGAAAGGGGATCGTCTAGTGAAACATGACTGGTTGCAAACAAGAGGCGAATAGAGGTTCATCGAAGTAGCGAAGTATTCATCACTGCGCAACGTCGTCGAATTTGATGAGCAGGCCAAGTCGCACCTGAAAATACATAACACTCGTGCACACCTTCCATTTTTCTCATCGTAAACTCCATGAGTAAATGCAGTAGGTTGGTCGGGGCGGCTAAAGTTTTCTGGTAGTTCAGGAAATCCAAAAAACTGCTGACTGAGGACTGCAGTAAAAAAGGAACAATTAGTCGCCGTTGTGAAGATGCTAGTTAAATCTCATCGTGGTCGCTGCTGAGGCTGGCACCGAGCTCGATCGACCATCACTTATTGAATCTGTTTCCGTTTTGCTTGGTTGGAGCTAGCCACGTGACTGCAACCTAGTTCACTTTATCTGTTGGCCTTGAATTAAACTTCGTGGCTGAAATCAGGTACAACCAAACCTCTGTTCTGAGTGCTGAGCTAAGGGGGGACGGCATTAGACAACAACGACGAGGGTTCTATTGATAACCTGTAGTACATGAGTGGGACGGAGTGCGAATGAGCACTGCGCAGTTCCGCCGGCTGTCAGCACTTTGCGAGGGTGTTGTGGCATCTGTGTCGTCACCGTTGAATGCTTATTTTGGCTTCAATATGACGATGTTGACGCTGGCGATCGGAACTATGATACTGTGTATTTTGAGACTCAAAAATTAGAACCAACGAAATTATAGAGGTCTAAATTTTCTCCCTACAGGTTAAGGCAGACAGTATTCTTGGAGAATGCGTCCCAAACACGCACAAATCGGAACTGGAAGGAACGCAAGACTTTGTCCAAGGTACGCGTCCTTCCATGATTCGTAGGATATGTAGATCTCATTCTTACTAGAGATCACTCGAAGAGCATTGAAACTGTTATCAACGAATTCTTTAACCAATTTAAAACATAGGATTAAGCGAAAGAAGATTCTTCACTCTAGGCTGCGGAAGTTATGAATTTCAGGACTAGATTCGAAATGAGGGGCTCTGTATACTTTCAGAGCAGTTCTAAAATGCTTTTCGGGTAGAATATCTGTGCATACCTGTGAAAGTCAATTTGCGGCTGCTTGTAAGATAACTAAATTAGTGTGCAGCACTCAAAAACGAGCCGCAGTTATACGGAAAACCATCAGTGCTAAAGTGTTCGGTACATGGATAACGTAGCGCTTTGAAAATGCAATCTTCAGTACGCATAGGTCTTAAAGCAGTTTTATTATAGATCAAAATTCAAGTCGCACATTATATTTTTGTGGAAGTTCCACGTATCATCTTTGGCGACCAACGATATTTCTCCATTTAGTCCAACGACCTCTTAAGACAGAAACTCCTAAGCAACACCTGGTATTTTTTTCAGCTGAAATCTGAAACGTCTATTCTCTTGGCCAATCAGCGATTCTGCCTGTGGAACTTTGAAGTCGACGTTTGAGATCAGACTTGAATGGTAAATTTTCAAATGGCCACCAAAAAGCCTACATATGCTCGATACTCCGTTTCAGATGTTATTTAGGCAAATTAAGAACAATATATGTCTAGTAAAATCTGATAGCAAAAAGTGAAAAGTTTGTAAATTTACTAGATGAAAATTTGTTAGAAAGGCCACATTATTAAGTTGTAAAACAGCGTCCGCATCGAGGAGGAATATCTACAGCTTCTTATCACTATTAGTGTTCAATTAGAGCGAATTCGTTGCTGTATTATATTTTATTGCATTCATAAGATTTTTTTTTTCGAGAGAAATGAATATTCATTATAGACTCATAACTTTATTAAATCATTTTTCATTCAGTTTGTCTCAGTTTTCACAAAAAAAAAATCTCGAATATTTCATTCCCATTTTTTTTCACAGCTCTCAAAAGTATGCACATGTATACCGAAATGAAATAACCCAAATTGTGATACTTCAGGCGGCGTTGGTTGATTAGCGTTGTGGTGCGTATGCGTGCGTATTTAATAGCGTCTTTGTTGCATCTCGCTGATCATTCCTTTTTATAATGCCTTTCAGCAAACCTTACAACTATGACGCGCGATCTAATCGTAGAGCAAAATTCATTTAATGAAGTCGTTTTTTCGAAGTAGTGAAAAACGAACTCATTGTAATCTCGGTCGGTGTGGTTAGCGGCTGCGTTGTTCATTGCAGCACTGAGCTTAGCTCGTTCGCTCCCCTAATATATTATGGGGAGCAATTTTTTTTTTTAACCTTCTGAGAAGGCATTGTTTTGAACTTGTGTGCAGTTATATCATTGGCTAGTACTATTTCATTGTTGCTTCTATTTCAGGCGATGAAATTAATTCTATTAGGTAGTGCGGTTTTGAACTATTTTTCTGAGTTGCCTGTATTATCATAATTCTTTTTTTTTTCGAAATGAAAGCTATGCTTAGTAATATTGAACAGTAAAGTTTAAAAAAGGCATAGAAATTTGCGTCATGAAATATTTAAACAGTTAAGATACTTTTATATACTCGAATGCTATTGAAGAGATACTCGAACAAGCTTTTAGGATTTTGTTCATTAATGAAACGGTTCTGCGCTTTGCTTCCAAGTCAATCTCCAATTTGACTATTGGAAAAGCATTACCATATGGAGTCATTATGTCCGCAGTCGACGCGCAATCATCCTCCTGAGAATAGCCTTTCGTGATGAGCTGCCATAGTTTTTTCTCAGCTTTTAAAAAAGTATTTCTTTTGAGATTTTTAATTTTCCTCAATGAAATCCACTTCGAATAAACATCAGCTATTTTTCCGTGAAAGTTTGAGTATTTCATAAACAGTCGTTAATGTTGGAATGCAGTTTTTTCACCGGAAATCATTTTTTGATTGCCGACTTATCTGTGAAAAATTGTCAGCTATTGAGTGAGTAATCAATATTTTCTTTAAGAAAATAGTTTTTTCCCACTGATAGTGGAAGAAATAATTCAATTGAAAAAATCGATTAAGTTAATTTTCAGTGAAACAATTACATAGTTGCATGAATTGAAACAGCCTCGCGAAGGTACGACTGTGAGCCATAGAAACGCAAACAAAGAATATTTTTATTTTTTTTTAGATTATTTTATGCAAAAAAATTTCCTCCACTCAACTTGTAATAAGGTTCCTCCGCGTAACTATGATTATAGCATCCACTCGTAAACTTTGGCTTAAAGCCATTTGAAATTTTCACGTGATTTTTGTTATCTATTTGATTTGTCTATCTAAAGTTGATTTCTTCACTTTAAACTCATAACACAGCTAAGAAAGAATATCGTTATAAATGAAGAAAAAAGAAGCGTATTTTTCAACGTAAGCGCATATGTTCCCGATGACGTAAGACACAACGGGATAAATGAGTTCCCTATTGTTGATTTTGAATATTTCGATGAAAAATTTGTTGAAAAGGAAGCGAAAAGAAATCTATAGAAGGCTGAATTGATGAGGCGATGAAGTGTTGAATCTTGTGGTTAATTAAATTCATCTCATTGCCTCATTGTAAAATTTTTGCCGTCTTCATTTCGATACCACAGCAATAATTCACTTGAATATTTTTATTGCCATAAAAGTTGCCACTTTGTATCATTTATTGAAAGAATGCGTTGATTTTCTGATATGTCTTAGTAATGAAAAAACATTTCTGAGCGCGTTGATGATTTATTATTTAGCGTGCTTGTTTCTCTTTACTTCGTCATATACGCTGTATAGATGCCGATTTCAGAATCCCAGCTGTCACTGAGGATTCTCAATAGGTGTAAAAGTTATAGAATACGGTCTTTCTTAGATGTTCTTTCTTTGAAACAACAAGAGAAGCACATTCATGAGGGTAAAAAACAATGACGTCAATAAATGTAATGAATCATTAGAGTTGTAAATTCGAAATATATACACCTTTAAAAATGAGCCTTTTTTTAAAATGTGGGTGGTCCAACGTATCGTATTGTTTTTCGATTCCGCTGAAGTTTTAGTGCCTTATGCCTTCGTGCTTTATGAAGATTTCAAATTGCTAATTAAACCGCCTCTTGATTGGTCCTGGATTTCTCTCCTAATGCTCTCGTTTCACGGATTTACGTATTGTAGATTAACGCTTTCATTCTGTCCAATAATTGTTTATATATAATATATATATATATATATATATATATATATATATATATATATATATATATATATATATATATATATATATATATATATATATATATATATATATATATATATATATATATATATATATATATCCCACAATAATTAAGAGACTAGTGAATTTTTGATTGCAGTTAAAGCAAGCAAAGTTATCTTTTCCCTTTCGTGTTCTCATCTATAAAATACTGCTAACAGCGACAATCAATAAGTATTGGCACTCTGTGCATTGAGAATAGATAAGATTGAATCGCACTAAAACCGATCGATTTTTATTGGTTCTATGCAGCTTCATATATATGCCTATAAATTGAAATTATTCAAAGTTCAACTAATATTTGTGGGTGTTTTGACCGATTAAACGAAATCAATAGCTTCCAAGTTGTGATTTAAAGCACTTTCTCACTATGAAATTACGTCTTATGCTTTGTTTTTTTTCCATTGTGTTGTTGTTCAGCATCTTATTGCTTATTAATCGATAGCATTTGGTGTTTGCAGCGTTCATTTGTTATTGGGAATCATTGCTATCTGTATTGTGTAGAATTTCTTCCTCTTATTATTGAATACTGAATTGCGATGTTTTACTTGATAAATTTGTGAGTGTATAGCAAGTTTAGCAACTAGTTACGAAAGCGCTGAAGCGTCGCCAAGTTACCGCAACTCGAAAGGGGATGACATGGTAACAACAAATCGATATAAGGTAATGAAGTGGAAAATAAACTTAAACTAGAAGCTTTCTCATTAAATGCCCAAAATTTATGCTTATAGCAGCATTTGACGATCGGATGAATCATCGCTCACATTTACATTTTGTCTTTCCGTTGTTGCCGTTTATAAATATTCATACAATTGTTTAGTTGTGCCGTGCACATTTCTTTACACTCGTTTCGGTTATTGAATTTTGGTAGGCATCTACGGGGGGGGGGGGAGGCGGATATCGACTTCGTGCCCAAACGGAATGCTATTTGAACAGCTGCCTCCAAGTTGCACATGACAAGCAGCTGCGTCAAAGCGAAATGTAAACCGTTCGGCGTTCGACGTTCCAAAAGAAGCAGCGCAGTGTTAGCGACATGATCGCATAAGCGTGACGTCGTATGCCATAAGTCGGACGCACTTTTTACGATGAGAAATTCGCCACCACAATTCCACCAAAACCAGCAGCGATAAGTGCGGAAAACGTGTGTCCCCGGCCGCTTTGTATCAGCGAAAAACGATGGCAGACGCCGCAGAAGTAACCAATGATGGAGGTTAGCAAGCTTTCTGGAGGTTCATTACTCAAGCCACTTTGATTTTCAGGTAATTGTATTCCCTCAGAATTTTGTGCTATGAAAGCAAACTTTTGAACGTGTACGTTTTAATTCAGTGATATTATTCCTTTCCTTGCCAGGATTGAGATGTCCTGAGCATATGTAATAAAAATACCTTACAAAATTGATTAACTTTCATCTGTTTCTCTTGTGATTATTTTTCATGTGAAAGGATTGCTTGCGCTTCTCGCAGCTTATCTAATTTTTCCGCCTTAGAAAGCTCATTTGCTGACAAGACAGTTGCGCTGAAACAAAGAAGCAAACGAGAAAGTATGTAATATCAGTCGTCGGGGTGGTAGTACTTAGGTGACGAAGCAATCAAGAATGGATGATCTAATTTTCTTTCTGTTGATGCTTTTAGATGCGTAGTGACTGTTAGTGGCCTAGCTTGAAGACACAGTCCGATCGCTTTTCATGCTTACTAGGCAAGAGCGATCAGTCATTATGTAACTTCTGAATCATGTTTTGGTGTTGCGAACTCATGTTTTGTATCTCGAGATCGCCGCCAACTCCTGATAGAATGTGAAATGACTGATCGCAGGAGTGTGGACGAAGGAGAGGTGGTTAGGAGGACTCGTTATATCGTATTTTTCCTGGATACTGCACATACTTGGCTGCTTCGAGTAACTCTTCGTCAAAGGTTTTGTTATGTGCCGCACGTTCAATTTCCATTATTTTTGGCTTTCATATGCGCATCATTTTATCTTCTCATAGCACAGCTCATTTTTCATTCGTAGTTATTTAGTGGATTTTATTCGTTGAGGAAATGAGCGCGTTTTTCTTATAATCTTTAACTGATTCATCACTATTCATTTTCTTTGGCGTCATCACTTCATAGCAGTCCGATAAAGAACGAAAGCGCAAATCACCTTCTTCATCTTCGTTCGCCGATCTTTTGAATTTTCGATGACATTTTTGTTTGGGGAGCATTGCACGAGCATCTCGAACACTGATGTGTGAATGACAGCTTTTCCAATTACAAAGGTTTTTCAGTGATTTCATTTCAAACAGCTTTTTTTTTTGAAAGAGGATGAGAGTAGGGGGTTATACTTGAGGTTTATGGCTTTGTAAAAGTATGCAGTGAATATTTTTAGGTTCTGCAGCATTTTGATGAGTGAGGGAGGACAGAGATTCTAAAGTTGCAAAAAGTTTTGGCATCGCTAAGATTCAAATTATTATTTTTTGAATCCTGTTCCCTCAACACTTATTCATCACTTTTATTTTATGAATCTGCATTCAGATTATGTCGATGTAGTTCAAATTTTGAAAAGTAGATGATATATAAAATTTATGACCACTTTCATAATCACGATTAGCTGCTTATGATCTATAGAGTTTTGATTTTTTTCTTAGATTTCTAGCCAAAATGTTAGACATCGTCAGATATCAGCTTTTGAAGAGCAGCCTCTAAAGTCACCGACACTTGCCGCAAAACTAATGATCACTACATAAGCTGACATGCTAGCAATTTTTTGCAACAATAAATATCTTGGGAATTTCTTTTTTTTTTGCATCTTCCTCATTTTCGATTAAAACTGAAAAGGATCAAGTTGGAGAGAATTTGAAAACATTTTGTATAGGATGGAAACATAAGAATGACATACAGGCGTTCGATGATTAGGTATTTTTGATAAGCGTTGTGTAGATATACACCAAGATTACCAATTTGTGCTTGAATATTGCTCGTTTGCTGTCTGGAGAAGGATGCATTTGAATTGCAATTAACCTAACCGCTTTCGAATGGCTTCCCAATGAACTTACGAACCTTGGAAGTGCTTGGAGATCTTCCTGTAATAAAAGCTTTGCGCGAATTATCTCTATAACTTGCCACTTACCTTCGGGTTTGTACGTGATTAATTGTGCGCGAATACCGCAACAAGGTATAAGTTGACGTTCACGGTTAAGCTCAGTGGTCATCAAATCTTCTTTCGACGATCGTTGCTCGCTCATTGCGGAAAGCCGCATCCGCTTCGATGAAAGAGGAATCGGATGAGTTACGTGAGAATATTGCATGGTGGCATCGACGTTGGGCACGTAAGCGGCAAAGTGCTGTACGCAGCGATGCATCGCGGCATGACGATACGCCAAAGTGCTGCCATAAGCGGCGTGCCGCTTCGCAGGAATATGATGAGCATGTTTGCAAATCGATGGCCAGATGTTCTTCAAGTGGAACACAAATGGTTGTGGCCGAAGTAGTTCCACGTTCTCGAGCACCTCGTTCAGTTGGCAGTTCACCATTGTTCATCAGACGCCCTCTGAGTCAGTCGACCCAACTTGTGTTTCCCTGTTTCTTGCTTTTCAGACGTTTTTGAAGTGGCTATGGCTGAGCGACAATAATTCAATAATCAGCGATGTAGAAGTAAAAATTTAGCATCACTTCCATCAAGCACCTGTATAAAATTCAATTGCTGACTTCTTCCGGTCTATGCAATAGCCTAGAATAACCACAGCGGGAAATTTAGAATTTCGATCGCCTCCTATAAGGTCGTGAAAATCAAAAATTGATTATCATGCAAATGCTCAGTCCACTACTTGATATTGATCATTCACTGCAGCATCAAATTGCATATAATTCTTTGCAATAGCAAATATTATTTAAAAGATATACAAGACGAATTTGAAATTGTTCGAGAATTTTCCGATCGTTTGCAAATGCATTTTAATGTTCCCGCTACCAAAGAGCAGCCCTCCTTTCATAGAACAATCAAGACCGAATCTCTAATTTTTTCTTGTCGTCATCAACTACAGAAAGTGCAAACAAGAAAGTCGCTTATATCAGCAGCGTTCAGATTTGCTTGTTTAGAAATTTAGCAGTATGCTTTTTAGGCTCCTGAAAACGTGTCTTGTAAAATATTCTTGTGAACTGTACGCACGCCTCTGTCCTGCTCAGCTACTCATCTGACTCAAATGTGGTCCTAGATTAGAAACTGCAAACAAAGACAAAGGACTTAAAATACTGTTCTAAATAATGATCATTTCAGGAGTTCTCGGATGTGCTTCCACACCTTCTACCCTTGATTCCGATTATCGTTTAGCTGAAGCTCATACAGGTTTTTTCGTTTATTCCATTTTTTTCCATCATTTTCTTATCGTTTATTATTTCCCTCAATAGGACACTTTGAGTTTCCGCTTAATCTTACTATATGGGCACCTGTTTGAAGCAGGCAAAGTAAATGAAATCGCTGAGTTCGCTAGTTTTGAAAAAGCTCTGATTGATTTAGTGATACATCATTTTGCGTCATATTTGCGATCATTCTTTCAGTAATAAACACAGGAGGCCTTCATTGGAAATTTGAGCAGCATAAAGAATCAATGCGCATAGTAATCCACCTCTGAACAATTTATTAGGTGCGTATCTTCAAAAATATTATGTGAAAAAATCGTTTCCGGCGTTTAACGGTTGCGGAGGGACTCCTACAGCGAGATAGTATGAAATCTATTATAGAAGCTTATATGACAAGTGATTTGAATGAATGGAGCTGTGTTAAGTAATAAAATTGAAGATTTCTTGCTTGCTTCAAACGAAAGCATATAAGCAATGGTGATGAACACATGTGAAAATACCAATGTGCACGCAACGAAATTGCAACGAAAAAGGCGACCTTCTATTAGCCAGATGAAACGAGAATTCAACAAAAAACTGACATCTGTGACACGTTTACTTTCAACGTTTAGAAGGGGTGAAGCATGGGTTAGAGAATTTTGGAAAACGAATTAGGGATCTCATAATGTGATTAAGATAACAATAAGCAATTTTTGAAAAATTCATTCTTCTTATTCGGTACCATTTCCTCTTGTTTTTTTCGAGTTCCCGATTTTTTTCGGACCTTAGTAACGTTTGAGATGTATTGTTTTTTATTTCGTATCTGAAATAAACAACGAAATAAAGCTAAAGAATTTATAATATTATGACATTTAGATGAAACCCCCGTAAGGCCAGCAAAGAAGCAGCGACTTTGGCGTAATATCAAACTCACAACGTCATCTATAAGGTATTTTTCAACGTGAACTTCGCTTATGCGGAAATTAAAATTTTCTGAGTTTTTAATGAGTAAGAAATATCAAATCTGGGCTGTGCCCGATCTAATAAACACTATTAGCACTTCTTGATGAGTAGTTAATACGAACGTGTACAGATAGTGCGATGCTATCCCTCCACTTCCCCATTCCCTCGTCTTCCTCGTCAAGAGTGGACACACTTTTTAAGGTTATCTGTGCACTTGTTTAAATTTATAAAGGGGAGTTATGCCGGGAGAAGTTTGAGGTCAGAGAATATAGAAATGAATTATAAAATGTCGTGGGCGGGACTTTGGTGAGTCGGAAGCGGAGAATTTCGAGATCCCCGCCTTCCGGCTACACCGCGAGGGGTCCCAAGCGAATGCGGTTGACTACGAGCTAAATTTCACAGGCGGATATAATTTCTGTAGCTAAAATACGCTAAGTGGAAGGGCATTGTTTGAATGTGGATGGGTTCGTTGAAATATTGTAAAGTACCTTAGAAATTGTTCGGTGGGATAAGGAGTAAAAGAAATAGCAAAAGTGTTAGAATGAAGGTTATTATGTTGTAAATCCCAAAAAAGCGAAATTCATTAATGTAACCTTTAGTAAAGAGCAGGTGGAAACTGAAAACCATCAAATGATATTTGTAACATAGTCAGCTTATTTGATTAGACGTTAGGGAGTCACAAAAACCCTCTTTTCTTCAGTACGAAAATCTCCACGTAAAGGTAATTTAGCTCCTAAGTACGCATCAGCTTGCTGATACTGTAGAAAACCTGAATGCTGTTCGCTGATTCAGGATGGGAGGGAAAAGTGAGGTCGCAAACGAAACTCTTTCGTCATCGGCTCCCGAACTTACAAGGACTTCGAAACAACCAGTCGTAAGTTCGAGCTATATTCTCGCCGCCATATCCACGCGCGAACTGTTAAATACATGGCTACGATACTCTGCGCAATTTTTAGCGTCGACCGACTCCGCGACTAAATGGAAAGTCCTTCCCCCCCCCCCCTCCCCTTTCCTGTACTTTTCTGCTGCTTTGTAAATTACTGGATTCATAAGATTAGTCATGGTATTGTAAACTTCTTCTAATGCCATTTTCAAGCAAAGTCGTCAATTTAGTGTTGTCGAAAGTGTTATTTAAAAGAAAAATGCGCATCGCTTCGTTGAAATGCATGATCATTTATTATTTGTTAAGGCAAATGAAGCGTAGCTGAAGGGAGAAGCTAGTCCATTTTGACATGCTTAGCCACCACTTGCTACTAAATGTCGATAAATTCTATACGGCCATTTTCTGGTACAGTGGTTGCATAAATGATGTGGCGTATCGCACAAATAGAATATGAAAACAAAGTGTAGTTGAAAAGATGAGTGGAGTGAAGAAAGATATACACCGACTCTATGGATTCAGTGAGTATTACCTGATATAATTCGATAAGGGTCTTTGATGTTTATAGACGTCAAAAACTGTCGCAAATAGTGCACTCATTTTATATCGACTAATTTTTTAATTTACACCGCTCTGATCCTAGAATAATGAATCTTTTATAACAGATTTATATGAGCAGTCTTATAAATTAACCTCTAGCGCCTCTATTCTATATAATTTATGAATGTGGTTGATCAGGTGAATGGAGAAGAAAAGCGCATATCATAAAAGGCTGGTTTCTCTACCTTAAAATTTTGTTTTTTTTAGAAACAAGATCAGCAGAAGCAGACTAGTGTGGATGAAAAAGTGCCACCAAAAATCGACGAGTACGTGACATTCTTAGTGAAAATTCGGCTGAAAGATGGGAAAAATCTCGCCGTACGTGATGCCTCGGGTAAAGCTTCACTTATTTTAGTCTCCGTATCAAAGTTTAGCATTGGCATGGAAATGCTTTTTTTTTGTGCAAATTTCTGCCAATCGTTAGCAATTTTTGTTTTCTTTTTCCGCAGCACTGTCAGTAAGAACTCTTGCCCATATGATCTTGATTTACGATCGCTTGTTAAACATGTAGTACACTTGAATGCTCATTGATTGCACTTGTCATTTGAAGTGGAAGCACATTGCAAAAATTTCAAAAAATGAATAATAAAAACGAAGAAGGAAAAGCTATAGCATTGTATTACATCTTGTTCTTCTATAATTGCAGCCAGCTGTCAAGAAGGCAATACGTTAGAGTGGAGTTTTTTATTTCTACGGGAGTGGCGCAATATCTAGTTACCATAGGAATTGAATTAATCGTCGACTTTGTTTTCAGGTAGTAGTGATCCTTACGTAAAATTTAAATACAAAAATCGAACGTATTTCAAAAGCAGTACGATTTATAAGAATCTGAATCCGGTTTGGGAGGAGGAATTCTCTCAACTGATCGATGACCCAACAACACCGATCGCTGTCGATGTCTATGATTATGATCGTTTCGCCGCAGACGACTATATGGGTGGTGGTCTTGTTGACTTAAGCCAACTCAGACTCTTCCAGTTAGTTCATTCATATCTATTCTATACACTAAAGTTAACCTTCGCGAAAACCGCTTGAGCTGTTCGGGATTGATGTAAAATTTGGATGATTCCGGAGAACTTAGAATCTTTAAAAAAGGAATCACATCACTGCTGGCTCATAATCACTGCTCCTGAATAAATGGCCTAGAGCTACTGCGTGCTACGTACTGAATCCTTCTTATAGTTCCCCGGTTGATATCCAAGGCAATTTCGCGATATCGCTTCATTCTATTATGCTCGAAGACATAGTGGATCGCATGCCTTTCCCTGAGTTGGAACACTAAAATTTCGTTTTTTTTTTTCTGCACTCTTGAAATGTTTGAATTCTTTGAAACTCGAATTTACCTTCCGGAAAGGAAATAGTTCTTAAAAAAATAGAGCAGCTATATTGCACCAGATGTTAGACAGATATGAACCTCTACTGCCCAAATACAAAATGTAGAAGAGGTAAATACAAATTCCAGCGGATGGCCTGGTTGCTAGTTCAAATCGTCGTGTGCATTTAATTGCTCCCATACATTCCTTTAACCGATGCCAGGTAGAGGTTAGCGAATTACTCGATGGGTTCTCTCCTCCCCCCCCCCCCCCTCTCCTCCTCTCCTCATAATATAGTCCGAAGTTTTTTTGAAAAAACGGGATGGATATGATGAAAGTCGGCAGAGGTAGGAAACAGCCTCCACGTTGAAAAAAATGACATTCAACATCTGGCAGCTTGCCAGGTGGAAGTTGATTTTCCCATTTCTCATGAAATGAACGGTGTATTGAAACATTGAGAAATCATTCAAATCTCAACTCGTCAAAGACCTCCTGGTAGTATAAAGATCGTAGATATATGTTGACGTTTTCATGGAAAAGTGGAAAAATGCGTGGAAAGCGTTAATGAACCGCACACAGGCGGGAATGATGCAAGCAAGCGATGCTGCGTAACTTGGCTTTGCACTGCACTAGCGTGCATCGTGGAAGTCAGCCCTCTAAATTGAAAATTCATATTCAATGTGAATCTCTATGAAAATAAGGATCAGCTTATCATTGGAGAGTTTTTGAGGGGCTGAATCGAATGATGTCTCAAGTATTTCGATACAGTCATTATCGTACGATATATGCGACAATAAATTTTTACACCTGACACGCTGCCAAATCTTAAAATGTACCTTTCATCCGGTATATATATTGTTTTAAGCAGAGGTTCATTTCTAATTAAGCTTTGAGCCGTCCAGTGTAGTGAAATTTCCGATTAATGTCGACTTTTTGGCAGAATGATGTCATTGTAAGATGCAATTTTTTATTTGTTCCATTAAGGCCAACTGAAATGAAAGTGAACCTGAAGGAGGAGGGTGCCGACGAAATGGGCGAAATCAACCTTGTGGTTACCGTAACGCCATTAACGCAAACCGAGAAAGAGCAGGTTTAAAAATTGCCAATTTTGTTTTACCTGTAGATTATAGTGTATGAATAACTTGGTGCAATCTTGCATTGAAGCTTCACCACATAATCATCGCTGCTTTCCATCGCTTTTTCTGCTAGGAAGATGGATAGTATATAAACTCTTCCTATTTTTCTCATCTTAGTTATTCGACAGCCAGCTGTATACATAAGTGGCATGATTAAGATTCCCAATCCTGTCGGACGACGCTTTAAGGGCAAACCGTCCATGCATGTATTTTGTTTATCAAAACGGTGCTTACTAACGTAGAAAGAGTATTTATCTTAGTACAAACTAACCGTTTTTTGGCATTATCAAAAGTTTCTCTCAACTTCCACTTTTTAAAAATATACTACATAGAGTGGACTTTTAATATTAAATTTGTAAAAGAATTAAATTAAAGTTGTGTATTTTTTCAGTAATTGTGTAGTGTACAACATTCCGCACAAAAATTAGCCCGGATTAGCAAGAGTTTAGTGTGTAAAGTTGAAAGTATCGGTGGCCTAGCAAATGAATTCTTGCAGTTTTACGTCGAACATTCATTAGAGTCTTAGTTGCTTGCTTTAAACATTATTGCTGCTATAATGGCATATATTTGTTTTTTTTTTAACTTTTTAAAAGAAAGTATCAATCATCATGAGGCATTAAGATGTACGTTTTTTTCAACGATAATAACATCACAAGATGCCTTGAAATTATTCAGAAAATATACGAAAAGATTTAAACCCCCTCAGAGTATCTTTAGATGAAATTTTCTTTTGAATTATTTTTTAGCGAAACAGTTTCGCCACTATTAGAAGGCTCAACTGCAAACAATTGTTTTTTGCATACAAGAAAAATGTGATCAATTATTTCGTGCCGCCTAAGAGAAAAATTTTCAGTTCATGAAAAAATGTGTCAAAGGAATCACTAGTGAGCAGCTGAAACGTCCACAGAAAGGTTGGCAAATTTTTTTATTATATGGCAATCATGCATTTCTTTATCGATTTTGAGCAGCTGAAAAAGCTAAGCAAAATCCATTCTGCAAAAAAGATTTGCTCTTCCATGTAGTGAACATGTGCGAAATAGCTACTCAAAAATTTTAACTTCATATTAAAAGTTCGTTTCTTTTTTTTTTTAAATAAATGAATTGAGGGACATTAAAGCTAGATTTTATTTGTTGGACCTGTTTTGTCCATCGTTCACCTCGGGGCTTCTTTTATTTTTTGAACGTCTGCAGAAACAACATTACCTGTGAGGATCTTCAGGAAGCAGTAGAAATTGTGAACTACTTTAATGCTTACAAGATGAAATCTCACGATCGTTTAATGGGGAAATACTGATTGCAGCAACACAAAATTGGCAATCTGTGGTGAACATCGTTCTTGTTGAAGGCCGAAATTTATATTCTCCGATCAACTCGACCTCATTGCCCGATCCGTTCGTGAAATTTAAACTCGGCTCAGAAAAATATAAAAGCAAGGTTCGATTGAGGGCAAAAAATTTCTCTAGCTACTAGTCCTCAATTTTAGGCTGCTAGGGCA
Source organism: Baylisascaris procyonis (assembly GCA_037389465.1). Classification (NCBI taxonomy): domain Eukaryota; kingdom Metazoa; phylum Nematoda; class Chromadorea; order Rhabditida; family Ascarididae; genus Baylisascaris; species Baylisascaris procyonis. The sequence goes on from JAZARR010000105.1 coordinate 808,153, forward strand.
GCCGCATAGTGTGAATGTTCTCCTTTATGTTTAATAGTTTCAAACTTTCTTCGCTGATAAAAACGGCTTGTGTATATTTATATATCCGATGACACTAGGTTTGTGCTATCGTTTTTGTAGTTTAATCTTAAAACTGTTTGTCGTCTCGATCCTTAGGACACCATGATAGCCATAGTTTTTCCGCATAAGGCAACGGAAATATGATACTTAAATCAATGTTATAATCTTCTTATCGATGCAGTATATAGCTGCTGAAAGTTATTGAGTGCTTCTACATTTATATGCGAACGTAGCGCCATAATGATGTTTTTTCGATATATTATAAATATTTTATTAGAAATATCAAAAATACAGCACATAACAAAAAAAAAAAAAAATGCAAAACACTAGGAGCATTTGCGCCCTTAGCGGGTAGCTCTGGCAAATCAACGCACTTATTAGAGGCGCATTCCTAAGTAATACAGCTATGCATTTTTCCTCTCGTTCAGTATTAGATATAAATTCATAAATTGTGTCGCGTATGAAATTGCTTCTTTTTTTCCAAATTCAGAAGTAGCGTTTGATTTATTGAAGAGCACTTGACCTTATTGATTCAAAGAAATGTTGGTAAAGAAGCTATCGAATTGAAGCGTCCATTTGTCTTCCAGCTTCCACGTATCAAAACTAGGTTTAGAGTTTCGTAGGGGGAGGAGCTGGGGGGCCATCGGACGCCTGCTGGCTGCTGAGTCACTAGACAACGTTGGGAACCTTTCCACCTTTCAAATCCCATTGCAAACTTCCCTTGTAGAACACACACAAGACTATATTTCATGCACAAAAAGACCTTTTCATTAGACAGTGTTTTTTTTTTGCGGGTTGTATATATCAGACGTTGACAATTTGCAGATTTTTTTTTTGCGGGTTGTATATATCAGACGTTGACAATTTGCAGATTTTTTTTTGCAGCCAGCCTCGAGAACGAGAAATCCAAAATGGTTGGAACAATTTGATCTGCATATGTATGATGTGCCTACCCATATTCTTGAAGTTATGGTCAACGATAAGCGTACCAACAGCTGCATGGGAACGTAAGCTAATATGTTGAGCTTGTTAAACTTATTCCCTATAAATGTGTCTTGTGATCCTTTCTCGATAGTGAAGTAAAACACCTAGCTCTCGAAGAGGAATTTTCGGCCAAGAGAGAAGAGATTTTCTCGCTACTATAATTAGGGAACACAAGATCGATTCCCATTTTTTGAAAAGAACGGAGAGGTATTTCAAAATATAATTCAAAGCAAAGGCAAAGCAATAGAAAGAGCCACGAATTATCGTGCTCAGAAGGAAGCTACTTCAAATTTAATTAGTATTTCATTACTGGAGCGTTGAGATGGAAACTTATAGCTGGCCCCAGCGGGAAGTAATTGCCTCCACTTGGCACCCCTCCCCTCCCACTCTCATTCCTTCTCACTTTTTTCGGCCAAACGTGCTGCCCATTTTTGATACGAATAGACCACGAACGCACTTCCCAGTGGTTTCCTTGTCTAAGCCAATTGTTCCTTTAATACTTGTTCAGCTTGATAGGATCGTTATTTTGATAATAATATTACAGAACAAGTATCGATCTAAACAAGTTAGACAAAGAATCGGCAAATCAGCTACTCCGCGATCTTGAAAATGGAAGTGGTCTGTGTTATCTTTATCATCTCTAGCTGCTAAACATCAGCATTTAAAATCTTTCGGAGTGCTATTTTTTTTTTCGAAGCTAATGTGTTATGAATTTTTCACACCATTTGGCTTGAACTAAATTGTTTTCAGATGTTGCAGACAGTTTACAGTGGATAGAGGAAAAAAGTTCTAGGTGCTTAAGGTGTGATACGATTGAAACGGTTCGAAATTGAATGCAACTATATGAGCAAAGCGCTAGCCTCGAAAAACATCTGACTATTACCAATTGTTATAGTATCCGCATTGAAGCGATTTGCATTGGTGCGATAGCTGATTTCAATAAGTATTGCTCAATGCGATAATATATGTTGGAAATCGAAAATGCTCAGTCTTTGAATTTTTTGGAATGGAATCAGTTTCTGTTATAGATTCAGTGATCGTATGAATGCGCTAAAAATGTGGTATTGGTATCCATCGTCTTATGTATTGTCGAAAGTTGTATGCTCACTTTTTTAGTAGCTTTTAGTCACGTTGCAGGATCCATTCTTCTGCTGATTTCAATCTCAGGTACAACATCCACTGACGCCGTTGTCGATCTTTGCGAATTTACTAGTAACGACGTAAGGAATGCGATTGTCAGCAAATATGTAAGTTTTATTGCTCTTTTTAGTACTTTTATAAATTTGCACTTATAAAGCGCTTTATGGTAGCATCATGCATGTGTGTTTGTTTGCATGTGTGATTCTTTGTTTGCCCGGAAATTTCGATTCGGGAGTAGTTGAAGTCAGAGTCTCGAAATTATTGTTGCTTCTTGTCTGTTCTATGCATATTTCGAGGTCTATTAGGGAGCGCTAATTTGTGCCAATGGAAAAAATGTATCGTATTTACAATAAAACTGGATGCTTTTTGCACAGATGATTTTTCTGCTAAAAAAAAAGGAATCTGTTGTTTCTTCTATATCGGTTTCAATTTCATAGCTGTGATAGGTAGCGCAGTGTCATATTGATATTGATGTGTGATATGGTCATGTGCTTTTGAATAGGCATTTTACTTCCCAAAATTAGGCCCTCTATACAGCATTCTCTTGCTTACTTTGAAGTGACTAGCTATGGGCCGTTTGATTATTGTTTTATTATAATCATGACAAGCTCTCTCCGAAGGATGCATCTTTAGTCTCGTTCCTCTTTTTTTCAGAACATACTACGGACATTCCAACGTCTTAACGATGTTGGATATCTAACAGTCAAAGGTTATTCATTTTCAATTATTCTTATGGTTTCTTTTGAGTAATAGAAAAACGGAGTAACGCGTTTAGCCCGTTAACCATGTTGTATACTACTGGTGCAGTAATCTCTATGAAAATTATCCTATAAATCATCGATGTTTTTTGTTAGTTTAAATATCTTTTTGCTATTATTTTTTATTAGTGCAGCTTGATCTCTTATGTTTTAGATAGTAATAGAGGCCGAAAGCAACGGGGAAGGTGGGGGGAGTCTTAAAACGGTTCTAGGCCTACGTTCTTTTTTGTTACTTATCAAGCCAGTGCTATGAATCCAATGACAATCATATGCTGAAAGGATGGGATGATATGATATTCATGCCACTGTGAAGGAAGAATTTTTGTTTTGAACACCCACCGAGAGCCTCTGTAATCATCTAGCAGTTATGTTCATATTCGATACTGAATGCGCTCTCAAGAAGTTGCGGAATTATGTTCTGCACGTTTTCTAGGTTGTTCATGACAAGCAACTTTATTTGTTCCAAATTCTAGCCAGTTTGATTTTGAGGGTCATATTTGAAATCTTACAGTATTCCAAGCACGTAATTTAATTGCGGCTGATATGGGTGGCAAAAGTGATCCGTTCGCGGTGGTGGAACTGGTCAATGCGCGGCTGCAGACTCATACGGAATACAAGACGCTCAATCCAGTTTGGAATAAGCTCTTCACATTGTATGTTAATTTCTGCATTTCTTGCTTGAAGCTGATGTTGACGATATCCAGTGTTGCAATCCCGATTGTAGTAAAAAGAAATCTTTCCCATATTTCAGTTGAAAGTTCACTGTGTTGCCACTAAAACAAGTTTGCTTTAAACGGCTATAGATGAGAAGCTTGATTGATGCTTCATAGTGCTCGGAGGGTTCCTGTATTTCGTAAGTTTTGATTATGAAATGACTTATTTAGAATCCGAGTTGCTTCTGATAGGGATTCGAAACCTCAAGTCGAAGCAATTGACTATTAAAATCATTGAGCATATATCGTCGACGTTATGAGATGCTTTATGAAGGTAGATTTGCAATATATGAAGAAAGCGTTATTTCTGCTATAAATTTTTAATTCCTCATGAGAATTCTTCTCCGACTCCTTTTCTCTTTCGATCCAAGCGAACTGATTGATTTTAGCGTTTATTTGTTTTGTTGTTGCATTAATATAGTCACTGTGCCAAAATATTTCGTTCAAATTTACGAATAAAAGACGTGAAAGTTCTTTAACTTGCAATGTCGTATTTAAAACTTTCACCAGTATCTCCGATCGCTTAGCATATCGTAACATTTTAACGAATTTAGTGCTCAAATTTTCAACAAAAAAAATTTCTCTAACAGCTTCTTTTCAGCTCCGTAAAAGATATTCATGCTGTGCTGGAGATCACTGTCTACGATGAAGATCCAAACAAAAAAGCTGAATTTTTGGGCAAAGTTGCCATTCCATTGCTAAAGGTAATTTCATCGCTTATTTGTAGTTCTAGTTTTGAAACGCAAATATTTTTTACGATCGCAAAAAAAATTTTTTTTATGGTCGCAGATTAGAATTTTTTTTAGGCCATTAGTGGGAAGATAACTTATTCATCCTACTTTCTAACTAATGCTCACTTTTGTTTTAATGAGCAACGTATACATTTATTTTAGAAACTCGAGTTTTGACCATTCTTTGGGAGAAATTTCGCATCATGGGCAACATCAGCATATACTCGCCGATCCGCGTTACTTCGCTAGTCGGATACTTCTTAGTGTTTAAAAATATCGACATTTGCGCCGTCTATTAACATTACTTTTGCACTCATTAATTGTGGAATAACTTGCAGATTAAGAACTGCGAAAAACGTTGGTATGCACTAAAGGATCGGAAACTTGATCAGCCTGCAAGAGGGCAAGTACAAGTTGAACTTGATGTTATTTGGAACCCGGTAAGAGTCAGTAAAAATTTGCACCGAAAATGGTCAATATTGCGAGAAATCAAATAATTAAATGAATATGTGAACGATACTAAAAAAATATTTCTATGTTCAGTTGAATGATTTTTTCGCTCATAAGATTTTAAAACAATATTCCGTGTAAAGAATCACAGTATGATGCTCCCATGTTTGTTTTTTAGCACAATGGATGATCGATGCTTGATCAAGAGGTTTTGTAAATGCTAATTATTAGTAACTTCTAGCCAGTACTATTTTCCCACTTTGCCAGTAACTCAGGCAATATTTTTTAAAAAGATAATGCAGTTAGTCACCTAATGAGTTCCACTTACGAATTTGGAAATCCTTGCAGATTCGTGCAGCTGTACGTACGTTCAATCCACGAGAGGGGAAGTATATGCATGCTGAGCCAAAATTTAAACGGCAGGTGTTTATGCACAATTACTCCAGGTAGGGCAATTTCTTAAATATCGCACTCATTGTTGTTTGCTTTGATCGTCGCCTTCTCGCGTTTATCGCGCTCGTTTAAAAATGGTTTTGAGTTTTCGGGAATAAAATTTTCTGTTTCATTGTTGATGTCACTTTGAAAGAAATATAAGCATTTGATCATTCCAAGTAATGTTAGGTACTTTGTTTTAAACTGACAACATATGTAAATAATTAAGACAGGTTGAAGAATTCGTTGCTATATGCAGTCGAAGCTCACGATTATGTGCAAAGTTGTTTCAATTGGAATTCGCCGAGACGTTCAATTACTGCCTTTATGGTCGGCTTTTCTTTTCTTTTTAAATATCATCCTTTCTTTACGTTGTCTCTTTTATTGCGACAATTGTAAATTCTATTACTGTTCTATCTCTTAACTGTGGGACGCTCCATTTGAAATGTAAATGAGGCGACGAGGTTTGTGACAACCGCGGCACATTCGTTGAGGGAGAACGGTGCGGAAGCTAGGATGGAGGGGAAAGGGAAAACAAGAAGGAGTGCATAGGAATGAAATGCTCTAACCCGGAAAGACGAGTCTTTGACACAGTTATCGCGTGACTTATATGTTTTGTTCTTATTTTTCCACTTCTGTTTAGCTGAAAGATCGCTTTGTATTTTAATTATTTTGCATCAGTTACAAGTGTAATGGTTTCCATGTGGTTGCAGATTTATTTGCTATGGGTATATTTCTTCGAGCTCTATCATATTCCACTATGCATTTTGGCGTTATTCCTGAGGGCACATATAGTTAAATATTATAATACGAGTGGCGTTGATATAACACAACGAGAGACATCACCTCGGGAGGCCGACGAAGACGACGACATCAACCAGCAGGTAAATCATTTTTGTTGTAATAATGGCTCTTTACAACCTTCATGATGTTCACTGAGTCGTACAAAATTCTGCTCGAAATTTGCCACGCTATTCATCTCATCAGAGAAAATTATTCACTAGAAAATGAAAGACCATTTTTCTGCTAATTTTGGTGCATTACTAGTCATTCTTCATTTTTGTTAAGAATCTTATTTAAGGCTGCTTTTTAGGATATCGGTTAAAGTTCCAATTCCAACAAAAAGAATTCTATCCTTTTGACCTAAATATTCTTAACAAATCCGCATGGAATCATAATGCATCATGTTGTTTTGCAACAGCGACCAATAATTCTGATGGTGTACAAAAACTGCCTGAGCATGACTAATAACTTCTACCACAGGTTTTATCGGAACTCATCACCTTTAACTGAGAGTTGTGGTAGATTTGGCGTGTTATGAAGTTAGAAGTATGGTGCTCCAATAAACTGTATCGATAATGTTGTGTGCTGAGATATGAGGTGAAAACTTGACTTAGTAATGAAAATGCCAATCGAAGAACTAGCTTACAATGTGGACTATATGCGTTAAATTTTACGGCTCTTCCATAAGTTTTTTAGTGCATTGATTGTCATTCCCATTTATATTATTCCCAGACATTCTCACCTTCATCTATGCTCATCGGGCTGTTTTATAACATTCCATTCGGTCGATATATGGGTTCGAATCGACTTATTTCGAATCAGCTGGAAAAACAAAGCAGTTTCTTTTTCAGGATAGTGGAGCAAATAAGCAGCTGAAGCGGCAGACAACCGAGAGGCAGCAATCGAAAGACGTAAGAATGAAAAATTTTTCTTCATCCGTCTTTTAAATTCCATCTATACAAACAACACCCAGCTATTGCCTTTTTTCCAGTTTCACTAATTGAATGCAATATCGTAGTGAAATAAGTGACAATGACTTCTCTGGAAAACTCGGATCCTTAGGTGGTTCAGAAAAGATGCATTGTCATATTAAGCAACGATATGAAAATGATCGGAAATTAAACGGTTAAGTTACTCGTCAGGTTGTTCCGGAAGTAATTCGAGCAGAGAATGCTTTCGGCGAGAAGTGCTCTAAGCCTATAAGCTCATCATTACTCCATGGCCCAAGAGAAAGCACTGATGTCTTGATTGACACCAGGACTTCATTCTACTCGGCTCATCGAACGATGAAATGCCCCTTTTGGTTCGAGACGCAACCATACTTATGACTGTTTTTACATGAGCATAATCTCTTGTTGCGGCCATCAAGTCATGTCTGAGGGCCGCCTCCACACTTCTGCTCATAAGAGGGGGGGAGGGGTCTTGAAATTTTCACGGGAGGTTTAGATCTTCGAAATTGCGGAAAATGCATATTGACCTAATTTTTGGCTGCGACTCTTCCAGAATCCTCATATCCCAAGCATCATTGTAAGGGGATATGAAGGGGAGGAAGTGGTTAAAAGTTATCGTTCCATCCTTGCACTGTAGGCTTTCATTTCCTGTCCGGGATGCTCGAAATCTGTCTTAATTAATTTCCAGTGAAATTCTACCACTTGAACGCATGCGATTCAACGACGGTTCTTACAGGATTAAAGGCCATGAAATAAGACACCTCGAGTATTAAATTCAATGTTTTTGTTGAATTTGCCCGAAGGAAAAGTGAATGCCCTAACTACTGCGTCCTCTTCCCCACGCAGTAGTCAGGGAATTCACTTCCACAATCTTCTTTCATTTTCTTGCTGTTCAACATGATTATGGTTATTTCGCTTATCGTCTCCTTGTCTTGGATGAATAAGACTTTCTTTAAATTTTATTGATGCTTCAGAGTGAAAGAAGCTCTACGACACTAAAAGATCGCCTTAGTGCGATACAGGATACGCTGGCAATGGTGCAGAATACTATGGATTTCATCGCATCTTTATTAGAACGCATCAAAAAGTAAGCTTCTCATCAAATCATGCATGGGCCATACTAGCTGCAAAGAATATGGCACGGAAGATTGATGCAAGGAACATGAAGAGGTGTTTTAGACCGAAGAGAACAATATTATGATTAGTGCCACTATCACTTTCAGACTGATACCATTACTAGACTTACCGTAGAATCAAGTTCAAACTGTAGTAGAAGAATAAACAAAACTAACAGCATTTACTGGTAACTCATGAATGCAGTTATAAAGTTTTTGTGCTGCAGCACTTTCAACTTCACACAGCCATACCTCTCCATTCTGGCGATCGTCGTGCTCACTATCGCTACCATCCTTCTGTACATAATTCCATTGCGCTGGATTCTAATCGCATGGGGTGAGTTGAATCTTGATAGGCTGTTCCTTGAAATCTAGTTTATTTGGTTTATGTTACTCGAGCAGTAATTTAGCATGCTACTAACACTACCTAGTCTTACGGCAAAGTTTACGTTGTATTACGGAAGCATTGTGGCCTGTGATTTTTGCTCATCAAACTTCTTGTATTAACCCCAAAATTGTCCACAAATGCGATAATTTTGAGTAAACGAATCGACTCAAAACCAGCATAGTTTTAGCACAATATTCATCACTTATCTTCAAACAATTCGTGTTTTAAAAATGAAATGAACAATTTGTTCTCACTTGCGACTCAACCGTCGCTGCTTCTTAGATACTTCGTCCTGAATTCAGATAAATGACTTAAAAGTTGCCCTTTTGTAAGGGACCTAGCGGAATCGTCCTGGAATCCTTAATAAAATTAACGCCAATTTTATTGATGCTTCACTTGTCGTATGCTATAGCTTTCGATAACATTCTGCCATGAAACTTGTATCGGCTTTAATCAAACTAACCAAACTGGGATTCTTTTTGGTTTCGTTTAGTGAACATTAGGTTATAGTGTGTTGTTGAATTCCCCAGATATGACAACTATCAACGGTTTACACTTGAACACTATTTTGAACTATCCTCTTTAGGTATTAACAAATTCACGAAGAAGCTTCGTAACCCGAACTTCATTCCCAACAACGAGTTGCTCGATTTTCTTTCACGGGTGCCTTCAGATGCTGAAATTGTAAGTTTTTTTATGACTTTCGAGTTAAGTTTAGTAGAATCATTTCTTTTCATTGAAATGACTTAAAATACAATAAAATCCATCAATAGTCAAATAGATGTATTTATTTCTAATATGAAATACATTGGGGAATGCTATATCTATGTAAATAGTTACAAGCACTTCTACAGCAATAGTGTCCTAGTAAACAGCAATAGCATATTGGTGCTATAACTTTATAAAATGATCGCTTAATCTATTGTAGAAAGCCTACGAAGAGGTGGAAATCGACGAAAGGCTCCTCACACAGTCTTCTGTTGAAAGCTCAACTACGCAGAGGGCTGCTAGCTGAATAGAGCCAGACACTCTTGAAGAGACTTCTAATTTTGTCCACCTTTTTTAGCTATTAGCGAATTTGAAGAATAGAGTACCCTTCCTGCTGTATACTTCAACTTTTTTCTATTGAAGCATGTCGCTCGATTTTCTCTAGTTGCGTTTCTCATATCACTTTCAAATATTCTCACTTTATAAACTGCTATTTTTAAACGTTGTGCTGCTCTGCTTAAACACTCCGGTGATTTTCTGTTGTATGCATACTAGCAATTCATCGGAATAGTTGAAGAGGTTAAACTTCAGTGGACATTTTATGAGGTTTGCTAATTTTTTACTGAAAAAAGATGTGGGGATTTACCGCAAAATTCCTTTCCCAATATTCGATAATCTGGGACTTCGAGTGAATTTTTAAAAAAATTTCACTCATAAACTTTATGCTTTGCTAATAAATACGATGTTACTAGTGAAGATGAACTATTTTTCATGGAAGACAAACGCGGTGGGAAATCCACTAAAACTTCAATCCCCAATAGAGGCCAAACAAGCGAAGAGATTCAACCCCCCCTTTTGGGGAATCAGGTGGTAACACGAACGATATCAAATCGAAAGGGCTGTTTCAAAATCATAGTGCCAATCTGTATGAACGAATTAAGGAGAAAATGCCCTTTTTTACTGCAGGATGGACAAACGCCTAAGAAATATTCACAATTACAACACACCCCACTTACTTGATCAAAAGCTTTAAAGTTTTCAAAAGGTTTGTAGAAAGTGGCTGATTTTTGAAATTCACCTCAGCAGGCAAAAATCTAGATGATCACACAAGCTCGTTTCGATTATAGTGCACTTTGAGTCGAAACATACGGCCGAATGGTCAGGTGCAGCGACAGCAACGTTTTTAGCAAAGAAAAATAATGCACCAGAATTAGTTGACGGCATTTTAAGCATGCAAACAACTTGAACGTTGAGAAAAGCGTTTTGGTGAAAAAAAAAACCTGAAAGCATATTCCCACCAAACGGCTAAAGTTGGCAGCAATAGTACTCTCCTATCTAAGTAACAGTGAAATGATATGGATTAACTTTCTCGATATTAGTCAGATGAGGTGGATACCGAAATTGAATCTTTTAGAATACTCCATAGAGAGAATCCTGGATCATAGCCGGCCCCAACCGGCAGTAACCCGGACGGTGCTACAGTCGAGTCCGCACAAACTTCGAGCTTATCCACTTAAATGAAATGATTCACCTCGGCATTGTATCATCGGCGTTGCGTTGGTTGATAAAACTTTTAAAGTCACAGCTCAGCATAGACGATTCCTTTTAGCTTACTAGGATTTGCACAGGTGTCATACTTTCATCCCTCCAAACCTTACAGTCTGTTTATCACATTGCAACTAAAGTTTACCCCAATTCATTCCTACTGCGTTGATTGCTCGTGGTTCCTATACTGCCTTGTAGCCGACTGCCAACACCGTATCACTGCCCTGTGAGGCGAGGTAGCAGACATACTATACAACATGGATTCCTCGGGTAGCAGCAGTCTTCATCCCGAATCATGTCTGAACGAACTGGAAATTCATGTCATGTTCATTGGCAAATATGTAAAGGTGAAATAAGCATGGAGGAGCACTCCGCCTCCGAAATTTTCAAGAAAAATGTGACATACGAACATATCAAGGCACCGGAATGCAAGCGAACTCTCCAAAACCTTGTTCCTGGGTCGAAACTAATACATAATTGTATTCTTCATAGCACCTTCAAAGCAATTTAGCAGGTGTCTTATGGAATTCGCTGGTTCATCCGGATGAACTTGCAAAAGTATTATTTGGATGATTGTTCGACCTGAATCCGAGGGTTTATGGTGTAAGCAATGTGCTGTTGAACTCTTTTATGAAGTTAAGCTGTTGAACGATGAATTATGCAGTTAAGTGCAACCCATTCAACATTTCAGTATAAAAATCTTAAGGACAATACTTTTGTAGGGCCCTCCCTTTGGTAGTCATTGTTTGAATTGCCGTAAAACAAATGATTTGTCCGACTGACGGCAGTGTTTCCACTCAGTAGAGTTTTCTTTTGCTCTAATTGATGGTGGCAATGGGCGCTGATGTTGATTATCTAGGCCGCACATACAGTGTTGTTATGCAAGGATAGATCATACAGTTGCAAAGCATTTTATTCTAAATGGACCAAAAACTTTGGGTGGATTCCAATCCCGAATGGGCCTCGGTCCCCGGCAGACTCCAATATCAAATGGGTCTGACCCTCGGAATAACCATAATCCTAGATTCCATCAAAGGCTACTAAACGAGAGGTATGAGCATGCGCCACTTGGTGGTATTTTTTCCATCGTCCAAAGGCTGGTGTCCACTAATCACAGATATGTCATAGACGATGGCTGCCCCTTTTCATCTCACCTTTCAAGCCTGATCCTTGTTCCCGGTTCTTCTATGCGCAGTTTTCCGTTTCCCCTATCTGTAAATTTCCCCAGAAAAATTGAGAAACTAAAAACCTTCAATGGAAAGACTGCTTCAGCTCGACAGCAAATTCAGAACTTCCCTTATAGTCCGAAATTTTCGCCATCACACCGTCGCTTTTTCACCAACAGCGATGATACCCTACTGTGGTGAAGATCGGCAGTCACACCTCCTAAATTTATTCCTTATTATATTTATGTATCTGCGTTTTTATTCAATTGTGAATAAAACAGTCGATTTGGCGATATTTGAAAAAATTACATTCTTATCTTGTTTCTGAAATGTGAAATTCAGCAAGAATGTTCACTCATATAATGTTTTGCAGATTTTTTATTGCACTCTGCTCATCTGACTATCAGATTCGATAAAGAATTTTCGATCCTGCAGTGTTCGAGTGTCACAAGATGAAATTTGATCTGATTCCGCGCTCTAAAATCGTTGTCTTTTCTGATATACCATTCAAGAGTTTTCTTTTCGTTGTGGGAGGTGAGCGGACAGCCCATTGACATCGTCCTTCACAATTTTGATGTTAGATTTTCTTTATATTTGAAACTTTCTTCCTGAAAACATTATTGAAGCACAGCACGTTTTAATATTTGAGAGTCACCTGCATTCATTTGCTCCTCAGTGATGTTATCTATTTGGCATTATGTGCAACTCCTCTCCACCCTCACCTCCTATAATTTTTCACCCTAATTCTGACTATTTCTACGTTTACGTAAACTTATACGTTTGCCCTTCTCTTTATACGATCCTAAAAGCATTCTTGCTCTGAATAGTTTCATGTGTTCTTTTCCATTGAGTGCCTTCTTTAGTGTATGTCGATAGGTGCTTTTAAATATTGTTTTATGTTAACGTTTATGAACATATTTTCGATGCCCTATGCATCTTTCTTTCGTCGCTTAAATAAACGTTCTTCATAGTACGTTGCATCAAACTATCTCTTTTAATATCGATCCAACCCCCTCTCCCCTGCCCCAGTTCTCCCTCCCTTCCACCTTTTCACTCCTCCCACCCCCGATTCTCCCTCCCCCCCACTTTCTCATTCCTCCTACCCCCCATTCTCCTTCCTTATTTCCCGAATTCTCTCTCCCATTCTCCTTTCTCATCCCCGAACTCCCTTCCCCCTCCTTCTTTTCATTCCCCTACCTCCGATTCCCCGCCCTCTCTCCCCTCTTCCCATCCTCCTTCAACGCAACCTGCACCACACTGTGACGTAGCTTTGGTTGAAGCACTGATGAGGAAGGAATGCGCTACCACGTGGGCATCGCTGTGCACATTGATTTACGATTACACTGCCTGCTATATTGCAGACGAACCTCTCGTTTCTCCGTGCTTTCTAAGCGTTGATTTTTATCTCTGCATATATATTTATAGGTTTTTCTATAGCTCTGAGCAGAGTGACAGCTGTATGTGAATATAGGTGTGCGTATGTGTTTGTGCGTATTTGTGCACGTGTTTTTTGCTGGTTGCTTTTTTATTTTAAGCAGAAGATGTTAGCTGTCGTTTGTTACAGAGATATAACTACGTGGGAAGAGGGGAAAAAGCTCTTTGGGATGATATTCTCATAGTAGTTGCCGTTTTCTTGCGTATTTCCCATCGCCGTTTAGCCGATTTTCAAAAATTGGTATTTTTTGTGATGCAAGCTTTGAAATGCTGATGTCGTCGTAAGCATTTCAAACATATTTTTATGTGTTTATGATTTACTATTACAACTTACTTATGGTCACTTTACTTTAACGTTTTGTACTGCAATGGGCAGCCTTTCGATCCTCTATCCTGAAATTGAACGGTGATCGTCTGTTGTGAGGTCTGAGACGTGTGTTAGTATCCACCTTTATTGTACTAGCTTTGACAACAAAGGGAGGCCGTTTAGAAAGCGTTGAGAGAAGCCGCATAGAAAAGAGATCTTTTCATACAGAGCACTCGAAAGGGAAAGAGCGCGTTGGCAAAAATTAATGTTATGCTGAGCGGGGAAAGGAGAAGAGTTTGAACACATTTTTCCGTTTCAGATCGCACCTAAACAAACTTCTTTTCATTTCACACCTGAAAAAACTTTTCCGTTTCAAATCGCACCTGATCTAACCTTCTCCAGTTCAGATTGCATCCAGGTTCTGTTCGCATTGGATCATTTCCACTGGTGGTTTTTAGTGATTTGGTCTTAACAAAGGGGAGAGGCGATGATATGGTAGTTTATTTTTCCACATTTAACGTAAGGGTGGTGCGAATCTCAGGGCAATCGATTAGAACGTAAAGTCTTTAGCGGAAAATGGCCCGTTACTGTGTATGTGGATATGGGTAAAGTCTGGTCTGACCAAGATTTGATTGGAGCTTAAAGGTAAAGTAATTTTTGGTTATCATGAAAGGAAGAGAGAAGGATGCACCTCGAGCATCATAGTGTACTGGAAATGCCAGGACAAGCGAAGATTCATGACCATAACGGTACAGTGGTGTCTACGAAGAAGCATAATTTTTGATAGCTAGCGTAAAACAAGAGATAACATTGAACAGGTAAGCCATATTTGTTGCAGTTACGTTAAGCGGCATATAGTTCAACGATTAAGAAATACCTGATGTCTACTTGGTAGCATACCTAACAAAAAATGAATGCATCTCGCTGATGTACATTCGTTGACGATGGGAGGCAGTGCATGTATGTTTCACGGAAGTGCGCACGTCTGCTGGCTTGATTGCTGCTCTATGTGTTATATTGTCATCAAAGGTCGCTCTTGTCACGTTTCCGTTGTGAAAACATTGCTTACGTGGCTCACCTGCGCAACCGTTCAACGTGCTTATAAAACTTCACCTTCCCCTTCCTCTGTCCGTATCAAGCATACTGCTCTACATTTTTTCCTACTATTCTTGTGGTAGTAAACGTTGGGCTTTATGATCGTTTATGAGTGTGGGATAGTATTTCTTGGATACACATAGCATCTGCAATCGTTGTGCACCATCTCTTTTCAAGCTAGCATATTTGAATATTCGTGGACCCAATCATCGCTAATATCTTTTTCCTATTACAAAATGGCCGAGATTTTTTTATTGTTTATGATGTTTTTTCCTATACATTTATTTGTTTTACCAACTTTTCTCGATAACGCTTTCTTCCGGACTATTTTATTTTATTTTGTTGATCATTCCATGTAAACTATCGATAGATATTTATCGTTTCGTATATCGTTTGGCTTCATGCAATATCTTTTCATGCTCTTATTTATATCATTGCTGTTCAGTTACCTTTACGTTGTGTGATCTTCATTTGACAGAGTGCGGCGATAATTGCGACCCGATAAGAGCGCCCCTAATAGGTGCTCACCACTTGAAGTCGCAAAATTAATGCTAGACTGAGACGGGCTTTTATTATACTCATATTTCACTGTACATTGAAATTTCAAGATAATATTATCTCATCGAATGAATCTATGGTAGAAGCGTATTCATAGATGGCGCAAGTGTCATGTAACCGTTCGATACGGATCTCACTAGATTAAGTTGCGTTCGGAAGTTACCTTATCTGTCGTTGCATTCTCTCAGGTAATTCGTTAAGGAGTATCGTAACTGGCTTAAAAAGCTATAGTATTGAAAGATGCGGATCTTTCTTTTTTGCTGAATAGCATCATCGTTTGCGTCGCTAATTGTTGGATTTCTTTTTTTTTTTTAACAGTATATTTAGGGTTTTTCAGATTGGTGTTTAGCACCGAATATATCCCGTCGAAAGCGTCAGTTATTGAATG
Organism: Baylisascaris procyonis; assembly: GCA_037389465.1. NCBI lineage: Eukaryota > Metazoa > Nematoda > Chromadorea > Rhabditida > Ascarididae > Baylisascaris > Baylisascaris procyonis. The sequence continues at coordinate 823,858 of JAZARR010000105.1, forward strand.
ATGTTGATTGACAGTGTGTTTGTTGTGATATTTTAATTGCTGTTGCATTTATTTAAAGGCATTTCTATAACAAATGTGACAATTTCTATGTGCTTCTTAAAGATGCCGTTGAAATTTGATGCATTTTATTGCACTTTTTGTAAAGGAACTAAATAATTCTTATTTTCATTTCCGACGTACGAAATGTTGGCGACAGTGAAGTATGCAAAGTGGGGTACTCGCATTCCAATAACAGTACAAGCGAGGTAGATGTTATTTCATTTCATTTTTGAAGGCGTTGAAAATTTATCTGTTAGGCGATTTCATTTTTTTTTTTTTTTTTTTTTTTTGTTAATAGTAGCAGAAAGCTTTGAAAGGGTGAGGGGAAGAGGGAGGAGTGAAGTTCATGATTTCATCAAAATCAGCAATTGCTAATCGTGAAGAATTTTTAAGGGGAAGCATTTTTTCAGTCGTTGCACATAAGCAGTGCGATTATAAGGCTCCGCTACAGCCTTTATTATAAATGATCTTTGTTGTCTAGATCTCAACTTGATAGAATGCTGGCTACATTCCTGCAAATTCGAAGGTTGCATGCACCTGATTACTCAATCAAACTACATTTTTAAAACAACAGTTTACAGTTACTTACTGACATATATTTAAACGATTTCTTGTTGCGTGCATTGTGTGTTTGTAATCACAAGTGTTCCCCCATGACTTTAAGGGTCTCCACTGCTAAAGTATCCAACAGCAATGAGGTGCTCCCCTTTTTGAAAGTCAATGCGACGTTCTATGCGCTATTTTCTGAACGGAATGCCGCCGTGTGGTGAAAATTGTTCGCATCTGTTCTCTGAATGGATCGCATATGATTCTTCGAAAAGAGATTTCATTTTCAGCCTGCTACTTCTGCCCCTCTCCGTTCTCTCCCCGTAGATGCCAATTATTTATGGTATTTTCATTTCTTTAATGGACACAGGCACGGTTTGGTGGAAATTGCAGGAGTTTAGGATGCGTGGATTACGGAGATATCTCAACAAGAAGAATATAGTTCACTTGAATCCACCAGTGTCGGAGCGAGGGTTTTGACTGGGAAAAAGTAAAAAACTCATGAAGTGATAATAACGAAGTCTCGGGAAAAGAGAACTATGCGAAATAGTTGAGCACGTGGTTGCTCGAAAATTGGTTATAAGCAATGACTAGGTCAAATTCCCTAGTTAGTCAGTACTTCGTCCGAGGGGGAGGGGGGAGGAGGAGAGGGTATACTGCTTCTTCCTCTCATCTGTGGGCTACGGCGTCGTGGCATCTGACTTGAAGCATCTAGTTATTTATTCGCTGCTAGCTACGTCTAATCTCGATAGCAGAAGCTGAAGCAGCAGTACGGGGGCAATGAGGTTGTTGGATTTTTGGGATCCAAGTATTACCTTCGTAAATGTTTGTTCTAGTCAAGTTTGACTTACAGGTTAGCAAGCAATACTCCACATGACGCATTCGCAGTGGTAATCGGCGGCGGTGTGGCGGGTACGTCGGTGGCCTATCACCTCACTAAGCGAAACATAAAGGAAGTCGTGTTGCTCGAAAAGGGTACACTCGCATCGGGGACTACGTTTCATTCGGTTCGTCTTGAATTCTATACAAATGTAATAAATAGGCACTATTGTACTGCCGGCGTTCGCACAAACACATTTCTTTAGCAGCTGAAATGTACGACACTTCTGTTTAATGTGTTGCAACATTCTTAGAGCTGTCTGGCTATTCAGTAATGTGATAGTGATTTGTTTGCATTGGGCTTGACTGCTTCCCGTTTCATTGGTGCACTTCTGAATCTTTTTTTTTTCGTGTGTGTATGTATTTGTATATTGGAATGGCGGCCGTTTTAGAATAGGTTTCTAGCATCCGAGGTTTGGGCGTTTGTTTTGGAGTTACACAGGCAAACCGCGGTTGTAGAGACGCAGTGACTACTTGTGTGCCATCTAAAGAACCATGATAGTATGTGCGGCTAACCGCATTTCTGAACTTGAAATCGAATGACAGTAGGCTGTTAACTACTCAGGAATTATGATGGCACCGATTGTTTTTATTTTCGTCATTATAGTTGCATAAGCAATTATTTGGTGGAAATTTCTCGTTGCGTGACCTGTATCGATATAGGTGGTTAAGCAAACAAAGCATTTCTCAGTTCGCAGCTTTGAATATAAATCAAATGGGAATATGCAAATATTGCGCTTTTTAGCTTCCACAAGAAGAAGCAGCTCTAAATTTTTCTTTTTCAGTGCTTCTGCTTACTGTTGGTATTCTGATTCATGGCATTCATTTTAGTAACAGATGCACAATATTTATTCATTACAGCCCTCCAGAACGGTCGCGTGAAGTGGGTGCATATGCATTGTTATATTTGTGTGTACACAAATGGATAAATTTATATATAAGTGTGTGCGTAGACTATAGACGTTTGTATACATACACGCATATATATCTATCTATACATTATATATATATATATATATATATATATATATATATATATATATATATATATATATATACGTTTGTTTATTTATCTATTTAAATTTATATTTGTATTTGTGTTTACATTTATGGATGTGGATCTATATATGTACATAAATCTGTATATTTTGTCTATATAGTTCAAGCTAGACCGATGAGGTTTTAGAGAACGAATTGTGTTATAGCACGAATGGCAACGTTCGTTCTCCATACGAATTGCAACATGTAACAGTTGCAGCTATCTTTCGCGAGTACGAACTTTTTGAATTCTTCTGTAGTTTTGCGTTTGTATTTTGTACTGACAGTTCGTTGTACTTCGATCTCCGTCTTTGGCTTTTTATCTTTATGTCATTAATGCAGTAAATTACTTGATATAACATAATGAAGTTGGCAATAACATTCTTTACTCTGTTCCTTTATACTCAACGAAATAGGCTTCTCATATTTGTTAATTTCAGCCGGGTCTTGTTAGTGCAAGTCATCCAGCTCATAGGTATAAACCGATATTAGCATATTCGGTCGAGCTGTACAGTCGAATCGGCAAAGAGACCGGCGAGGTTGGTATTTTGGTCTGTTCCATCTCATTTTTGAACGTATCGGTTTATCTTTTAACTAGTTTTGAAATCATTATTGCATTTATTCAGTTTATTTTTTGTAATGGAGATATAAATTTCAATGACAAATCAAATTTAAAGGCGTTGTTTTATGAATTATTTTCCATTATTGAGGAAAGCCTGATTAATGTGCTGCTTGAACTTGTGGAGAGCGTGGTGAATCGTTCACGCTTTGCATAAGCACCGCGTAGTTCGCAGCACTTGTTCGCTGCAACCGCGCTCGTTTTAGCCTCACCTCCTTCCTCCTCCGTCCTTCTTTCTGCAGATCGATCCATTTGGCTCCTACCCTATTATCTTCCTTTGACAAGATCTTTTCTTCCGAAAATCCTCTCGCATCGCCTTACTTCGGCTCTCAGTCAATGCGCTTTAGCGTCGGCTGCTATTGCAACGGAAAATTTGAGGAAGAAACGAGATCCATCCCTTATAGTGCGTGTAAGTGAAAAAAGGGGGATGAATAGTTTCTGCTTTGAAACAATATGAAGTGGTGTTATATCTCGTTAAATTCTTTTGGCGCATATGCTTGAAATTGAAACGAATTTGCAAACAATAAGGTAAGACAGTTGTTGCTGTTGCTAATATATCAGGAGGGGTATATTAAGAGGGGTATTAAGAGCAGTTATTGCTAATAAATCGGTTTATATTTGAGAAGTATAGATATGTGTGCGCATTCATAGACATTTATATTGCCATATACATATAGAATATGTTTTCGATTCCTTTCTATTTTTCAAATTTGATTTCGTTTTTTATGGTAGTATTTTGGCGAATATCATTGCTCCATGCCGTTGATAGAAGAGCCTTTCACTTGAAAGATATTTCCATGCCTTCTTTAGATCGTCATATCAATTCTGCATCAGTCCATGTTTTCAAGTGATTTATAAGTGGGAAATTTTAAAAGGCGCTGCGTAAATAATTTGTTGACGATCACATTCTTATAGGAAATGTAATTGTTTGTAGAATGTTGACTTTGTGCAGACGGGAACTGTGCGTTTGGCGACTAATGAAACTCGAATGGAAGAATTCCGCCGTTATGTAGCTCGCGACTATTTTCAGGTTATATTCCGATTTGTAATATTGTAACAACTTTATTTAGACTACAGACACTTCTCGCACCTTCCTTATTCTTGCACGTCGAATAGGTCATATATTACGTAGCATCAACAAAGAGGGCAGAAGAACGGTTTGCATGTTGGGGAACGGCTATCACTTATAGATGTAGGACGGAGTTGAAATGTAGAAACCTCATATTTTGTCTACTTGCTAAGGTGTAGTCATTATTTTTGTTTGATACTCTTTTTAGTATAAATCCATAGGAGGTATTTCCCTAAAAACCAACAATGACAGCTTGTAAATTCAATTTTTGGTTGAAATTTTCTTTCACACCGAACGGTGCTTTCAGAAAGGGGATGTATGCAAAACGTCACTGATTGATGTTAATGAGGTGAAGCAGCTGGCGCCAATTCTGGATATGTCGAGAGTTCGCGGTGCATTGTACACGACAGGTGATGGGTTTATCAACGCGAAAGCGCTCACGAGGGCGTTGGCGAAGGGCGCCGAGAAAGGTGGGGCAACTGTGGTGGAGCAGTGTCCACCCTTCAAGCTTATTGCGATTCCCAACGATGAGTGGCTTGTTCAGTTGGAAGATGGCCGCGAGATAAGAACTAGAAATATTGTCAACGCAGCAGGTGAGCGCATCTTGTTAGCGTTTTCTCTCTTTTCTTTGAATGGCTAAAAGCTGAATGCATTTGTTAGTGTATATAGGAATATCTCCATGCATAAGATTGCACTTTCTTTTTGAGGGGTTTTTTTCAGAGTGAGCTGTTTCCAGTTTGGGTGTTTTTGTTGGGAAGTTCCGTTGAAAATTTTTCACTTCTCGGCAATGGCTTATAATAAACAATGTGGTCTTTTCGAAAGTTACCGATTGAAGGTCACCGGTGGAAATGTGCCCTATTGAACAAAGCATTTTATCTTTATTGTTAGAGCGATCTAATTGAGGGATGCGGTTCGTTTGGTCGCATTTTGCTGCAGGACGTTTATGAGTACGGCAATTTCAGGCTTGTGGGCCAATGAAATAGCAAGGCTGACTAACTACGACGTACCTCTTGTTCATATTGAGCATCAATATGCTTCGATTGGGCCATTGCCTGAGGCAGGTTTTATAACCGTGTATGGGTAGAAGAGAGAATATTTTCGTTCGATGGCTCCCACCTTTCTTTTTCTTGGTTTCCAAAAAATGGGTAAGGCGTCGGGGGATGGAAGAAGGGAGATTGATGGAAGAACGCTGAACATTTGAGCATAATTTTTACTGATGCGCAGAATGGAAAAGCTGGTGGACGAGCACCTGTGTCACATGTTTAAAAGTTAAGTTGAAGTGGGAATGGGAGTAAATGGAGCAAAGATCATTGAGAGCCAAATTGAATTGGAGTTTCTTATTTTCTCTTTGAAGCAGGTTGTTCCTATAAAGTTGACACTAGTGAACTCTAAATTTACATGAAATCAGAGGCATTGAGTTATGGCTCCAAACAATGCGCGTAGGTTGAGTCATTGCAAGTATAAAGGATTATTGATTGCGCAATTTTGCATAATCATAATTTGATTTGCAGCTTGCTCAATTGGAAGGTCTTCCCGCAATAATCGATCATGATAGTACTTTTTATGTTCGTCGACAAGGTGAGAATCTCCTTTTCGGTGGCTTCGAAGGACGAGCTTCGGATGTCGTTATCCGAGACGACTGGCAAAAGAAAATGCCTCAAGGTAGGCACCTTCATTCTTACTTTTCTGCGATTGTTGGTTCGATTTTTTTCCTTCGATGGTGTTTTTTCATGTCGAGATATCAGATGCATTAATGGATGTACAATTTTACCAAGTGCATTAATGAACGTGCAAAATTAAGATGTCCACGAATTCGATTCTTCGGCTTGTAAAATTATCAGTAAATCTAATGCTAGCCTGTTCAGTTGTCCAAATAGTCATTTACCATCGGCCAGTTCCAACCTAGCGAGTGATTATCCATCAATGAGCAATTCGTTCGTTTTTGGGTTGAAGAAAGGATCGAGATGGGCTCTGTATGTTGCTACCATTTTGGTCACAGAAATATAGCTGATGCGTAATCACAGTGTAAAGGTGCGCTTATTCTATTTACATGCATCATTAAGTACCCGTAAGTTGAAGTTAATTAGAAGATTTCATGCCTCACCTGCAATGTTTAATCTTTCACGTTTGCCAATAATAATTTTTTTGAGTTGACCCAGATGAGTCGTTGTGTTCTTTCGCATATCCGGTAGATTTATTCGCAATCGTTTTGCATAGCACCGTGACCTTGGTTTTTAATCATATCATATATTGTGGGTAGATTATCGTTATATTTCGACCAGTAGAGTTATACATTAATGTTATGCGCTGGTAGCTGCGTACATCGAATTTTTTTTTACAGATGTTCGGTTTTCGAACAGTTATTTATAATTTTTTAAATAGATATTATCGCATTTGCTGCATCCTAAAGCGTTAGGTACAGGTCTTTGTGACATTTCAGATGCGACAGTGAAGCCATGTTTTGAACGTTTGGATGAGGCCTATAAGAGCGCATGCGATTTAATACCTGCATTAAATGGGGCAAAGGTGGAGGCGAAAGCTTCGGCGTTTACTATGACTGCTGACGGGTATCCGCTGGTTGGACCTACCAGTTGGAAACAGAACTACTGGCTTCAGGTTGAGAGTTGCATTTTCTGTCATTATTGAGAATGTCTATTAGGACTAAGAGGTGGCAGGTGAATGGCAACTTTGCTTGTTGAGGGTGATCTGTGTCCTTTGCGCATGCGCTGTATGCAGATTCTGTGCCTCACGCATTTCCGTTGCAAAGGAAAGTTTCGGGCTGTTATATTTCATAAGCTGGATTGAAGGGCGCATGTCTTGCGAATCTTTCTTCTAATTTCAGTATTTTTTCCCGACGATTTCCATAAATGGTAGGCTGTTCGCTAATCCGTTTCCTTACATTTCTTTTGATGGGACATTTTTATTCATTACGAATGCATCCGTAACTGTTGGTACAAGAAAATTTAATATTAATTGCTCTAATTTCAGGCGGGTTACTTTGACGGCGTATCGAGCGGTGGCGGTGTAGGAAAATATTTGGCTGACTGGATCGTTGATGGTGAGCCCCCATCCGAATTGTTCGACACAGACGCGAATAGGTGCGATCGTTGTGATGAATTCGTAGGCATCTTTTTGATACGAACTGAGGGAAGGTGTTTTGATTCTAATAGTGATTATTAAAGCGTCACGGATGTGGTTTGATGGGAAAGCTGAATGAGCCTTGCCGTTTTATTGTGATGGGGACAGTAAATTAGCTGTTTTTTGTTTTCGAAATTAAATACTGCTTTTCACATTTCTTTGCATCGTTGGTTGTATACTGATTGGTTTTAGGTTTGACCGATGGGCGAATCGTAAGTTTTTCATTGAGAAGAGCCGTGAAACATACTCAATGTTCTACAATTGGTCTTACACGAATCGGCCTGGCGGACGACCCACGGAGCGTGTCAGCGGTGTATATGCGCGTCTTATAAAAGAAGGTGGCGTATTTTCGTTCAGAAATGGATGGGAGGTTCGTACTGTAATTTTAATCTCATTTTCGCGATTTTTATTTTGCACCGATTTTTCAGACATGAACATTGTTATTGTAGGGTAATGGTGATTATTTTTGTTGCAATGGTAGTGGTGGTGCATTTCCTTGAATGAGATGTTATACATTATTTCATTAGTTACCAATTACCGAATGAACTTTTGATTGTTTTTTTTTTAAATTAAGCTTGCCGATATTTGCTGCTCTAGGCAAATAAGAAGCTGTCGAAGTTATTGATGAGAAAAAATGTCAGTAATTTATAGCATTTAAAAGAACTTTTCGTAGTTACTCTTAGCACTGATAAATGTGGCTCTTCAACATTTCAAGGCTGCCCTGCAAGGCACTGATCAGCTGTCAAGTCATCTGTTGGGTATGAAGGTTTGATTTAAGGGCGGGGAAAATGCGATCGGGTTTTTTGAACTGGAGGAAAGGAAGGGGATTAATTAAAAAATGCGTTGGTTTTAAGATAATGCGGTTGGATCGCGGTCGCCTTTGAACAAAACCATTTGATATGCGGATATTTAGCATGACAAATTGGCAAAATTTTGAGTAGGTTCAAGCTAGTGTGGTTATTGTAATATGCGAAATTAAGGTCGCTCAAGCATTTGCCGTGGAGGACGAGGCACAGTTACCATCGATGATACGCGAATATGAAATGGTAACCAACAAATGCGGTATTATCGATTTGTCGTGGAAGGGAAAAATTGAGGTTATTTTTGCATCTCCTTATTTGTTTTTGGAGCTTGAGGGGAGTTTTTCTGCAGAACTGTGAATGACTTTTGATGAAGGATGTTACTTTGCTTCTGTTATTTTCTTGTTTGAAGGGAATTTAATTTTTCAAAGAACACCCGCCTCTACTCTTGGCGACTGTGATGCATTGTCACTTTTTGCGACTATTCAGTGCGGTCGTTCTTCGTATCGGGATTTCTTTAGTGCTGCCAAAATAGGCTGGAAGCCCACTGCTTAGTGCAAGTCCTGGTTATTCGAAATATATGACATCATAGGGTTTAATGCTGATAGAAGAGGTCAAAAGTTGCAGTGAATTTAGTATTAAAAGTTACAGTGAATTTCGAAATGCAGGTGCGCGGACCAGATGCGGAAGTGTTCTTGGATCGAATACTGACAAATGCTGTGCCTCCGCTGGCTGCGATCACGTCCGGTCTCATGTTGACACGACGCGGAAACATACTCGCCCCACTCAAAGTTTTCCATCATGATCAGTACAGGTCATTTTTTTTATTGCATTTATATTTTCATTGTACATTTCTAAGTGATTTTCATCGGCCATTTTTGAGAAGTTGATCTGTCATTAAGAACGGATCTAGTTGGCAGTAAAGCTGGTCAGAAATTGAAATGTTAATTGCTTTCATAAAGTAGAATGGTATAAGTTCAAACTGAAAATGCTTTAGTGCAAGGTTGATGGAAAGAAATTGTTATATGGTAAATATCGGCAGACGATTCTATATTAAGACGCATTTGTGCTATTTGAATATAGCTAGTGGGCCACCGGGTTTTATCCATAGAACGTCACATATTAATAAGCTGTACCAGCTGACGGACAGCTGGTTGTCATTTCGTAAGCTAATATGCTGTCACAAGTTAGCATGTTCATAGGGAAGTTTTGTTGCAGGGCTGTTTTGAAAGTAGTGGTAGATATGCTCCGCCTTCAAGTACGTGGCAAATTTTCTGCTCTATTTAACCCATCATATGCGGTCGGATGGCAATGAGCCTGTTTCTTCAAGCTTTTACAGTGCGATGGGTTTAGAAGCGGGGTTCTGAGGAAGTCTTTTTTCTTGTTGTTTTTTTTTTCGATTTGAGTAGACAGTCGCATTAGTTGGGTTACGACTGGTGTGTTTAACTGGTAATCAATTATAGTTGAGGTTTTTTATGAGCTGTCAGTTATGGGAGCAAGCGATTCCCGTCAAATAGCATTGCTTCTTTATTTAGCAAGTATTGTAGTCATATTCGACGCATCTGCACTTAGAAACCTTGTCAGTGTTATTGCTAGCTTGATGCAGTATCAGTCATGATTTGTAAGTGTAATGCTCATCAAGCATTCAAGGGATTTCATCGGTCGGAATTCACGAAGCTTCTAAGTTGAGTGCAGCTAGCATTTCATTCTGCTTCCCTAATGTATTCACCTAACTCTCAAGGAATTTATGCTGACAAGAACGAATGGGATGTTTTGGAAATATCGAGTGTTAATTGAAGGACGAATTTCATTCTTTTGACCGATCCGGAAAGGGAGTCACGCGATTTGTACTGGATACAGAGAGCGGCTGATGAGATGAAAATGAATGTGGAGATCTCTGCCGTTAGCGAATATCTCGCATCGCTTGCGCTTGTTGGACCTCACAGCCGTGAAGTAGGTTTCACCTTTCCATATTCATCGTGTCAATGTTTGTCGTAACTGCTTGATCGGATTCTCAACAGACAACAGATGGGATTGTCGTTATCTGTCTGTGCTGCGTCTAGAAATGTTGGAGGAATGCACTAAAGGATAACCAATTTCAGGGAAATTGAATTGCGTGGTCGGTGTTGACATAATAGATGATATTTGTGTACTTTCCTGCTTTTTACGTAATTAATCATCACAATAGAATGGGAGACGCCGCAAGTAAGTATAGTTTGGATAGTTATTGTAACGGAAAGACACGCTTAACGCCATAACTGATGCTGCTTGAGCTGGAGCGCATTTAGAAGCGAAAGACTGCATGAAATAATGGAAGTTAGGTGGACAGGGCCACTGCAAAAAAGAATGCTGCCTAATTCGGGGACATTCATATGCCCATTGGCAACTCCTCCCATCCTTAAATTGACGAGAAAGAGTACAGACTATCAAACCGGTCCTTGCAAATATTGGAAAAAATGAGGTAATACATTTTAAAAAAGGGCACTTTTCTTCTTGAAGCTCCGCCAGATTTACATTTGAAGTTCTAAGAGGAGCTGTTTCAAGATGACGAAAGGAAATGTGAATTTTCCTTTGTCCTATTATAGAGAATCTTTTTTTTTTTTTTTGCAGAAGGCTAGATTGCATCTTAAAAATTTTGTGTGCAAGGATTCCTAATGGAATAAGTGAACCAGTTTCGCTAACAGAATCGAACACCTTGCCTTCAAAAATATGTGCTTTTGATATTCTCATTTCTTGAACCTTCAGTGATAAAATTTATCGGCAATCCATCTGAACCGCAGGCGAATCGCCGATAAGTTTTTTCTTTTCTAAACTTTCCTCTGCCCCGATTTGGCTTACTTCCAGGGGGACTATTTCGTCAGATTGGATTCCATGTTCCACTTCTCTAAACTCAGTTTTTCCATAGAGATCTGACACCACAAACTTGTACACTAATTTGGTTCGTGATTTATTGGCTAAAAGAAAGGATCACAATTCGAAAAATTCAGAATGTCATAATATTATGACTTGCAAATCAAACATCCTGGGAAAACAAGGGAAGTATATTTGAGTGTTTCGGTGCGAACAGTCGGTGACGTTTATTTCTAGATTTTCCAAGAAAGCACTAAGAATACCTCTGTTTGGATCCATTTCTGAAACAAAACGTGCATTTAGAACTGTGATGCTTAATTTGCATTTGTTGAACTATTTTGGAGGTTATGTTAAGGTACTGCAAGAGTTGACGAAATCAGACGTGTCAGACGAGGGTTTCCCCCAGCGAACAACCAAACTTCTGCGTTTGAGTAACGTGCCCGCGATTGCTGCACGTACATCGACATCGACGGGGCAACTGTCATTTGAATTCTTCCATAATAGGTGAGCAGCTTGATTCTGTGATAAGCAGGAAGCAAGATTACAATTGACGGTACTTGCAGATGCAAGAAAAAGCTGGAGAAGGCACAGGGGAAGCTTACCTTTCTCAAAAGGGAATGTGATTGCTGAATGTTTGTTCTTGATTTCCAGCCAATAAGCCGCGTTTAATTCAGTTTTTTTGCTTAAGTATGTTTGGGAAGGAGTGAAGATCTTTTTAGGAAGTTGTAGTTCTGCTGCCTTCTTCTGTAAAGCATACATTCACTTTCATATTAGTATAATTCGATACCGTAATATGGCATGCGGATGACATCTTTGTTGGTTACCGATGGCTGTATGAAAATTGCCAAATTTTTCTTAAAAATGGCCTTTTTTGAGGGTCGACATCAAAATTTCAGCATTTCAACATTCTAAAATTTTTTTCTAAGCTTATCAGAAGAGATGGGCGGTAGGATCATTTTTCTTTCTTTATCACTGACGAGAATTAGGGAGAGTGGTATCTTTTTATTAGCTTATCTCTCGCATCACGCGTGATCGAGAAAAAAGAAATGGCACCACTTGCAAATGGAATATGCGATAACGGTTTGGTGATATTTGATGTGGCATTTTTTGAATGTTTGGCAAGAGGGTTGAGTAAAAGCTCTATGGATGTTCTGAATGGTGAGTTGGTTTAAATTTTTTAGTTGTTGTGATGTTTTTCAGTAACTCGCTGCAAGAGAAGGCAAAGGAGGGGTGGTCGCAAGTTCTTAAACACCTTATTAGGAATGGTGGTAAGTCTGCAAATTTACTAAAAAGTTTCAACGGTCTAGCGTTTTATCTCATGATGAAATTTTCAGGGCTGATACTCTGAAGTTGTATAACGCTATAATGAATGAGGGAAAGAACTATGGTGTCGTCAATTTTGGCCAAGCGACTTTGAATATGATGCGCCTCGAACATGGATTCAAACTGTGGGGAAGAGAGGTTGGCTATCTTCACCGCTTATTGCGTAACTGTCAATCGGTTATTTCTTCCTGTTTTTCTGTCGTCATGGATCTGAGATAGGTTCGAGATTCATTGGAGGATTTTATAGATGAATCTCTCCACCGTAATTATTTTTGTTTTATTGAAGTCTCCATTCTTGCAAACGCAGTCGATTTTCATCTTACCTGCTGAATGAAAAATTGGCATAATGAGTCACTTTTTCTCTCAACGAAAAGGCCGTTGCTATGACACGAAGTGCATATTTTTATAATGTTGGATTACTTGAAACGATGCGCAGTGATGTTAGGTTCTTTGTTGAAGCTACATGATTCTTAGTTTTTTTTTTTTTTTTTTTTTTTTTTTTGCTTCACGATTGAATTTTGCATTTATTTACAAGTTTAAAGAGTTTTGCAGGTTTAAATTGTTGGTAGACAACCTGCTATTTTATAGGTCCTGCTTGACATTGTTTCTGGGATATGTAATGTTGCAGCAAAGTGGGGACTCTGTTGCATACATTCTACTACTAGGTTTCATTTTTGGGATGCGACGTCAATTTCAGCTGACTCTGGATACGAACCCATACGAATGTGGTTTGGGTCATTTGGTTGATCTAAGCAAGAAGAATTTCATCGGAAAGGCGGCTGTGCTCGAACTTTCACACAAGAAATGGAATAGGAAACAGGTAATCGTTTAGCCTAATTGTACTTTGTCCACTCCTTATAGTTTCCATTCCCCGAAGTACCTTCCCAGAAAAGCTATAAGCCTTTTAAATCTCGTTAAGGTCAATTATATCTCTTAGTTTCCCGTAGGATGCGAATGTGAGTCGTAGCGGTTTCTGCTGTGAAAAAACATGAATTTTTAAATTGGAGTGCTAGATATTTTAGCACCTAAATTTGTAGATTGAGCGTCTCATTTAATGTTTTTTGACTTGCAGCATTTTTAGATAAGGGAGCAACTGGCAAACCGTTGCCCAAATTGGTGCTGTTTAAGGTCGATAGTTGAATAGTTGAGAAGTTCATGGGAAAATGATTGTCCCTATCTAACATTCTCTTCGTTTATTCCATTTTGCCTTATACATTCATCTTTGCGATTGGAATGTTGAGGAATGCAGACTTAATATTGTCGTTACTCAATACGAAAGGTATTTTTCTGTGTTATTGTCAGCGATCGATGCATTTATTGTTTCAAGGTACTGTTGACTTGCGATCCTTTGGAGGGTGTGCAAGATTGGGCGAGCATTCCAAAAGGAATGGAGGTGGTGAGGAAACAAGGAGCTGAAAAGGTTCGATTTTCAAGCCCTGCACATTTTTTTCTGATATCAGCCATTCATTCAATTTTAGCCATTTATATGGGGCACCTCCGCCTAGTGACGTTGTTTTGTTGGAACTGTGCAATTTGTTGGCAACAAAATATGTGGTTTATTTAATTGGTGTTTTATACGATGCGAGTGAAAGAGATGTGTGTTTCAACTAGTAACTACAGCTGCCTTCCATGCTTTACTAGGGAAGGGAAAACTCATTTTCTGGAATTTTCCACATGTGCTGTATTTCCTTTGTAGCGCCGTTTATTTGGGCGAAGGAACTGAATAATAGCGTATAAAAATAACTTCGTCCAAAAATACACGTATGTAATTATTGGTGGTAATCTTAAACGATTTTTTTTATAGCGGATAGGCCAAATAACCTCGGGTACGTATAGTGTTCGTCTGCATCGCCCACTCGCTTATGCTTGGGTGAACGCGGATATCTCGGTTGACGATGCGGTATGTTAATTAACAGTTTCACTTTATTTTCTTTTATGTGAAATTTTTGAGCGAATGTTTTGGTGAGTTACGATAAGGAATATAATCGGAGAGAAAGAAGGGAAAAATCACTGCAGAGAATGGATGGGAAAAAACGGTAATCGGTATTTGGGCGTCAGGATGCATCAATATTGTACTTCCTTTCTTATTGGAATTTAACTGACAAAGTGCTACGAACTAAATAGATTTGGAAAGTGTGTGTGTTTGGAGAGGAGAAGCGAAAAGAAAATTGGAGGGGAAAAGCGGACGCATCCATTCGCAAAGAATGACAACACTCTTCGATATGAAAAAAGGAATTCGAAAGCAAAAGCTTATGCTAGAATTTTGAATTGTTTTTTGATTTTTATATTTGAATAACCCAAAAAAAAATGGAAAGAGTTTGTTGAAATGTGCATTCATAATTTGAGAGTAAACTGTTTGCAGTTGACTGTCGATATTGGAGGATTACGTATTGGTGCACGAATGTTGGAGGGCCCTCCAGTCCCAATTCCGCTCTCAGGCAACAATGAATGACAAATGCGTTAGATTCGGGACTAATCTTGCATCGTTTTGAGTTAGTTCACTGTTTCGTTTGTAGATTGAACGCGATTTTGCGATATTACCTTTTTGTATTTTCGTTTCTGCTCTCCTTAGACACCCGATTATTCCCTTCATTTTCTTCACGTTTTTTTTTCAAATTTATATTTCCACCTACCTGCTATGTTATCGTTGCTATTCGGTGTGTGATGTAAGATATTGTTAATTTGATGTATGTTCTTACTCTTAATATTTATAATTTTTTTAAAGCAAAGAGGCTTCTTCTATTTGAGTGGAGTTTGTTGATTCTACACTGAACAGGTGCTGCTCAATGGTTTCCGAAGCAAATGCGAGTTTTTTTTAGCAGTATGTGCTACCAAGTATCACACCCAACGCATTAGGTCGTCGTGGATTATTTTCCAATTCGTTTCGAACGCAGACGTGGCAGTATGAATGTGCCGTAAAAAATTGATATTCATATGGTGGTTGGGATGTAATTATCACTGAAGCATGATGAAGCAAAGGAAATTTAGTGTGGATGCAGCTGATGGTTAAAATTGCGAAGCCGATCATTTTTTACCAAAGCAAATTGTTGGCTTCGTTGGAGCAGGAAGAAAGTTCGATGGACAGAATTGGCGTTTTGGCAGGAAAGATTTGAAAAAATATTTTATCTAATGCGGAGTTTTTCTCTTGAGTGTTTTGGGCATTTTTCTGGAAAAGATGCACATGCACGTTTTTTAGAGGAGTTGTCGTGTTAAGAATTTCCTCTTTCGTCTAAGAATTAGGAACGCCATAAATTCTGTTACTGCGATACCCCAAACTTCCCCTCCTTAGTCCCACGCATCCAGCAAACGAGATATCCTCGGAGGATACGGGGTTCCGTATCCACTAAGCGGCTGTCTCCACTTTGGATGGGTCTGATGCGCTCTATGAATTTGCTTTCCAATTTGCGGGGGTCCTAAGTTAATTGAAAGGTTGGCGTGCCAGGTTTTTGGTCTCATTAAACAGGTGAAAAGCTGAGAGACGATATATTCGAGAGGCAGTAGATGTGACAATGTAGGGGATTGCAAATTTTGAAAAAAGTAGGTACGCAAAGCAGTTACATAGTTTTTGGCGCCGGCGATTTCGGCGCCAGCGAAATTGTGGGCGAAGACGTCTTTTGGGCGCGGCCGCCGTCGGCGCCGGCGAAATTAGGCGCCAAAATGCGTTTTTTTGGCGCGGGCGCTGGCGAAATCAGGCGCCGAAGCTCGTTTTTTGGCACGGGCGCCGGCGAAACTAGGCGCCAAAATGCGTTTTTTGGCGCGGGCGCCGGCGAAATCAGGCGCCAAAATGCGTTTTTTGGCGCGGGCGCCGGCGAAATTAGGCGCCAGAATGCATTTTTTGGCGCGGGCGCCGGCGAAATTAGGCGCCAAAATGCGTTTTTTGGCGCGGGCGCCGGCGAAATTAGGCGCCAGAATGCGTTTTTTGGCCCGGGCGCCCGCGAAATTAGGCACCAAAACTCGTTTTTTGGCGCGGGCGCCGGCGAAATGAGGCGCCAAAATGCATTTTTTGGCGCGGGCGCCGGCGAAATCAGGCGCCAAAACTCGTTTTTTGGCGCGGGCGCCGGCGAAATTAGGCGCCAAAAGGCGTTTTTTGGCGCGGGCGCCGGCGAAATTAGGCGCCAAAATGCGTTTTTTGGCGCGGGCGCCGGCGAAATTAGGCGCTAAAATGCATTTTTTGGCGCGGGCGCCGGCGAAATCAGGCGCCAAAATGCGTTTTCTGGCGCGGGCGCCGGCGAAATTAGGCGCCAGAATGCATTTTTTGGCGCGGGCGCCGGCGAAACTAGGCGCTAAAATGCGTTTTTTCGCGCGGGCGCCGGCGAAATTAGGCGCCAAAATGCGTTTTTTGGCGCGGGCGCCGGCGAAATCAGGCGATAAAATGCGTTTTTTGGCGCGGGCGCCGGCAAAATTATACGCCAAAACTCGTTTTTTGGCGCGGGCGCCGGCGAAATGAGGCGCCAAAATGCATTTTTTGGCGCGGGCGCCGGCGAAATTAGGCGCCAAAACTCGTTTTTTGGCGCGGGCGCCTTCGAAATTAGGCGCCAAAATGCGTTTTTTGGCGAGGGCGCTGACGAAACTAGGCCCCAAAATTCGTTTTTTGGCGCGGGCGGCCGCGAAATTAGGCGCCAAAATGCATTTTTTGGCGCGGGCGCCGGCGAAACTAGGCCCCAAAATTCGTTTTTTGGCGCGGGCGGCCGCGAAATTAGGCGCCAGAATGCGTTTTTTGGCGCGGGCGCCGGCGAAATCAGGCGCCAAAACTCGTTTTTTGGCGCGGGCGCCTTCGAAATTAGGCGCCAAAATGCATTTTTTGGCGCGGGCGCCGGCGAAATTGGGCGCCAAAATTCGTTCTTTGGCGCGGGCGGCCGCGAAATTAGGCGCCAAAACTCGTTTTTTGGCGCGGGCGCCTTCGAAATTAGGCGCCAGAATGCGTTTTTTGGCGCGGGCGCCGGCGAAATTAGGCGCCAGAATGCATTTTTTGGCGCGGGCGCCATCGAAATTAGGCGCTAAAATGCGTTTTTTCGCGCGGGCGCCGGCGAAATTAGGCGCCAAAATGCATTTTTTGGCGCGGGCGCCGGCGAAATTAGGCGCCAAAATGCATTTTTTGGCGCGGGCGCCTTCGAAATTAGGCGCCAGAATGCGTTTTTTGGCGCGGGCGCCGGCGAAATTAGGCGCCAGAATGCATTTTTTGGCGCGGGCGCCATCGAAATTAGGCGCTAAAATGCGTTTTTTCGCGCGGGCGCCGGCGAAATTAGGCGCCAAAATGCATTTTTTGGCGCGGGCGCCGGCGAAATTAGGCGCCAAAATGCATTTTTTGGCGCGGGCGCCGGCGAAATTAGGCCCCAAAATTCGTTTTTTGGCGCGGGCGCCGGCGAAATTAGGCGCCAAAACTCGTTTTTTGGCGCGGGCGCCTTCGAAATTAGGCGCCAAAATGCGTTTTTTGGCGCGGGCGCCTTCGAAATTAGGCGCCAAAATGCATTTTTTGGCGCGGGCGCCGGCGAAATTAGGCGCCAAAATTCGTTTTTTGGCGCGGGCGGCCGCGAAATTAGGCGCCAAAACTCGTTTTTTGGCGCGGGCGCCTTCGAAATTAGGCGCCAGAATGCGTTTTTTGGCGCGGGCGCCGGCGAAATTAGGCGCCAAAATGCATTTTTTGGCGCGGGCGCCGGCGAAATTAGGCGCCAAAATGCATTTTTTGGCGCGGGCGCCGGCGAAATTAGGCCCCAAAATTCGTTTTTTGGCGCGGGCGCCGGCGAAATTAGGCGCCAAAACTCGTTTTTTGGCGCGGGCGCCTTCGAAATTAGGCGCCAAAATGCGTTTTTTGGCGCGGGCGGCCGCGAAATTAGGCGCCAGAATGCGTTTTTTGGCGCGGGCGCCGGCGAAATCAGGCGCCAAAACTCGTTTTTTGGCGCGGGCGCCTTCGAAATTAGGCGCCAAAATGCATTTTTTGGCGCGGGCGGCGGCGAAATTAGGCGCCAAAACTCTTTTTTTGGCGCGGGCGCCGGCGAAATTAGGCGCTAAAATGCATTTTTTGGCGCGGGCGCCGGCGAGATCGGGCGCTAAAACTGGTTTTTTGGCGCGGGCGCCTTCGAAATTAGGCGCCAAAATTCGTTTTTTGGCGCGGGCGCCGACGAAATTAGGCGCCAAATGCGTTTTTTGGCGCGGGCGCAAGCGAAATTAGGCGCCAAAATTCGTTTTTTGGCGCGGGCGCCGGCGAAATTAGGCGCCAAAATGCGTTTTTTGGCGAGGGCGCTGGCGAAACTAGTCCCCAAAATGCATTTTTTGGCGCGGGCGGCGGCGAAATTAGGCGCCAAAACTCGTTTTTTGGCGCGGGCGCCGGCGAAGTGAGGCGCTAAAATGCATTTTTTGGCGCGGGCGCCGGCGAAATTAGGCGCCAAAACTCGTTTTTTGGCGCGGGCGCCTTCGAAATTAGGCGCTAAAATGCATTTTTTGGCGCGGGCGCCGGCGAAATTAGGCGCCAAAATGCATTTTTCGGCGCGGGCGCCGGCGAAACTAGGCCCCAAAATGCATTTTTTGGCGCGGGCGCCGGCGAAATTAGGCGCCAAAACCCGTTCTTTGGCGCGGGCGCCTTCGAAATTAGGCGCCAGGATGCGTTTTTTGGCGCGGGCGCCGGCGAAATTAGGCGCCAAAATGCATTTTTTGGCGCGGGCGCCGGCGAAATCAGGCGCCAAAACTGGTTTTTTGGCGCGGGCGCCGGCGAAATTAGGCGCCAAAACTAGTTTTTTGGCGCGGGCGCCGGCGAAATCAGGCGCCAAAATGCGTTTTTTGGCGCGGGCGCCGGCGAAATTAGGCGCTAAAATGCGTTTTTTGGCGCGGGCGCCGGCGAAACTAGACCCCAAAATTCGTTTTTTGGCGCGGGCGCCCGCGAAATCAAGCGATAAAATGCGTTTCTTGGCGCGGGCGCCTTCGAAATTAGGCGCCAAAATGCGTTTTTTGGCGCGGGCGGCCGCGAAATTAGGCGCCAGAATGCGTTTTTTGGCGCGGGCGCCGGCGAAATCAGGCGCCAAAACTCGTTTTTTGGCGCGGGCGCCTTCGAAATTAGGCGCCAAAATGCATTTTTTGGCGCGGGCGGCGGCGAAATTAGGCGCCAAAACTCTTTTTTTGGCGCGGGCGCCGGCGAAATTAGGCGCTAAAATGCATTTTTTGGCGCGGGCGCCGGCGAGATCGGGCGCTAAAACTGGTTTTTTGGCGCGGGCGCCTTCGAAATTAGGCGCCAAAATTCGTTTTTTGGCGCGGGCGCCGACGAAATTAGGCGCCAAAATGCGTTTTTTGGCGCGGGCGCAAGCGAAATTAGGCGCCAAAATTCGTTTTTTGGCGCGGGCGCCGGCGAAATTAGGCGCCAAAATGCGTTTTTTGGCGAGGGCGCTGGCGAAACTAGTCCCCAAAATGGATTTTTTGGCGCGGGCGGCGGCGAAATTAGGCGCCAAAACTCGTTTTTTGGCGCGGGCGCCGGCGAAGTGAGGCGCCAAAATGCATTTTTTGGCGCGGGCGCCGGCGAAATTAGGCGCCAAAACTCGTTTTTTGGCGCGGGCGCCTTCGAAATTAGGCGCTAAAATGCATTTTTTGGCGCGGGCGCCGGCGAAATTAGGCGCCAAAATGCATTTTTCGGCGCGGGCGCCGGCGAAACTAGGCCCCAAAATGCATTTTTTGGCGCGGGCGCCGGCGAAATTAGGCGCCAAAACCCGTTCTTTGGCGCGGGCGCCTTCGAAATTAGGCGCCAGGATGCGTTTTTTGGCGCGGGCGCCGGCGAAATTAGGCGCCAAAATGCATTTTTTGGCGCGGGCGCCGGCGAAATCAGGCGCCAAAACTGGTTTTTTGGCGCGGGCGCCGGCGAAATTAGGCGCCAAAACTCGTTTTTTGGCGCGGGCGCCGGCGAAATCAGGCGCCAAAATGCGTTTTTTGGCGCGGGCGCCGGCGAAATTAGGCGCTAAAATGCGTTTTTTGGCGCGGGCGCCGGCGAAACTAGACCCCAAAATTCGTTTTTTGGCGCGGGCGCCCGCGAAATCAAGCGATAAAATGCGTTTTTTGGCGCGGGCGCCGGCGAAATCAGGCGCCGGCACGGGCGCCGGCGAAACTAGGCGCCAAAATGCGTTTTTTTGGCGCGGGCGCCGGCGAAATCAGGCCCCAAAATTCGTTTTTTGGCGCTGGCGGCCGCGAAATTAGGCGCCAAAACTCGTTTTTTGGCGCGGGCGCCGGCGAAATGAGGCGCCAAAATGCATTTTTTGGCGCGGGCGCCGGCGAAATTAGGCGCCAGAACTCGTTTTTTGGCGCGGGCGCCGGCGAAATCAGGCGCCAAAATGCGTTTTTTGGCGAGGGCGCTGGCGAAACTAGGCCCCAAGATTCGTTTTTTGGCGCTGGCGGCCGCGAAATTAGGCGCCAAAATGCGTTTTTTGGCACGGGCGCCGGCGAAACTAGGCGCCAAAATGCGTTTTTTGGCGCGGGCGCCGGCGAAATCAGGCGCCAAAATGCGTTTTTTGGCGCGGGCGCCGGCGAAATTACGCGCCAGAATGCATTTTTTGGCGCGGGCGCCTTCGAAATTAGGCGCCAAAATGCGTTTTTTGGCGAGGGCGCTGGCGAAACTAGGCCCCAAAATTCGTTTTTTGGCGCTGGCGGCCGCGAAATTAGGCGCCAAAATGCGTTTTTTGGCACGGGCGCCGGCGAAACTAGGCGCCAAAATGCGTTTTTTGGCGCGGGCGCCGGCGAAATCAGGCGCCAAAACGCGTTTTTTGGCGCGGGCGCCGGCGAAATTACGCGCCAGAATGCATTTTTTGGCGCGGGCGCCTTCGAAATTAGGCGCCAAAATGCGTTTTTTGGCGAGGGCGCCGGCGAAATTAGGCGCCAAAACTCGTTTTTTGGCGCGGGCGCCTTCGAAATTAGGCGCCAAAATGCGTTTTTTGGCGAGGGCGCTGGCGAAACTAGGCCCCAAAATTCGTTTTTTGGCGCGGGCGGCCGCGAAATTAGGCGCCAGAATGCGTTTTTTGGCGCGGGCGCCGGCGAAATCAGGCGCCAAAACTCGTTTTTTGGCGCGGGCGCCTCCGAAATTAGGCGCCAAAATGCGTTTTTTGGCGAGGGCGCTGGCGAAACTAGGCCCCAAAATTCGTTTTTTGGCGCGGGCGCCGGCGAAACTAGGCGCCAAAATGCGTTTTTTGGCGCGGGCGCCGGCGAAATCAGGCGCCAAAATGCGTTTTTTGGCGCGGGCGCCGGCGAAATTACGCGCCAGAATGCATTTTTTGGCGGGGGCGCCTTTGAAATTAGGCGCCAAAATGCGTTTTTTGGCGAGGGCGCTGGCGAAACTAGGCCCCAAAATTCGTTTTTTGGCGCGGGCGGCCGCGAAATTAGGCGCCAGAATGCGTTTTTTGGCGCGGGCGCCGGCGAAATTAGGCGCTAAAATGCGTTTTTTGGCGCGGGCGCCGGCGAAACTAGACCCCAAAATTCGTTTTTTGGCGCGGGCGCCCGCGAAATCAAGCGATAAAATGCGTTTTTTGGCGCGGGCGCCGGCGAAATCAGGCGCCGGCACGGGCGCCGGCGAAACTAGGCGCCAAAATGCGTTTTTTTGGCGCGGGCGCCGGCGAAATCAGGCCCCAAAATTCGTTTTTTGGCGCTGGCGGCCGCGAAATTAGGCGCCAAAACTCGTTTTTTGGCGCGGGCGCCGGCGAAATGAGGCGCCAAAATGCATTTTTTGGCGCGGGCGCCGGCGAAATTAGGCGCCAGAACTCGTTTTTTGGCGCGGGCGCCGGCGAAATCAGGCGCCAAAATGCGTTTTTTGGCGAGGGCGCTGGCGAAACTAGGCCCCAAGATTCGTTTTTTGGCGCTGGCGGCCGCGAAATTAGGCGCCAAAATGCGTTTTTTGGCACGGGCGCCGGCGAAACTAGGCGCCAAAATGCGTTTTTTGGCGCGGGCGCCGGCGAAATCAGGCGCCAAAATGCGTTTTTTGGCGCGGGCGCCGGCGAAATTACGCGCCAGAATGCATTTTTTGGCGCGGGCGCCTTCGAAATTAGGCGCCAAAATGCGTTTTTTGGCGAGGGCGCTGGCGAAACTAGGCCCCAAAATTCGTTTTTTGGCGCTGGCGGCCGCGAAATTAGGCGCCAAAATGCGTTTTTTGGCACGGGCGCCGGCGAAACTAGGCGCCAAAATGCGTTTTTTGGCGCGGGCGCCGGCGAAATCAGGCGCCAAAACGCGTTTTTTGGCGCGGGCGCCGGCGAAATTACGCGCCAGAATGCATTTTTTGGCGCGGGCGCCTTCGAAATTAGGCGCCAAAATGCGTTTTTTGGCGAGGGCGCCGGCGAAATTAGGCGCCAAAACTCGTTTTTTGGCGCGGGCGCCTTCGAAATTAGGCGCCAAAATGCGTTTTTTGGCGAGGGCGCTGGCGAAACTAGGCCCCAAAATTCGTTTTTTGGCGCGGGCGGCCGCGAAATTAGGCGCCAGAATGCGTTTTTTGGCGCGGGCGCCGGCGAAATCAGGCGCCAAAACTCGTTTTTTGGCGCGGGCGCCTCCGAAATTAGGCGCCAAAATGCGTTTTTTGGCGAGGGCGCTGGCGAAACTAGGCCCCAAAATTCGTTTTTTGGCGCGGGCGCCGGCGAAACTAGGCGCCAAAATGCGTTTTTTGGCGCGGGCGCCGGCGAAATCAGGCGCCAAAATGCGTTTTTTGGCGCGGGCGCCGGCGAAATTACGCGCCAGAATGCATTTTTTGGCGGGGGCGCCTTTGAAATTAGGCGCCAAAATGCGTTTTTTGGCGAGGGCGCTGGCGAAACTAGGCCCCAAAATTCGTTTTTTGGCGCGGGCGGCCGCGAAATTAGGCGCCAGAATGCGTTTTTTGGCGCGGGCGCCGGCGAAATCAGGCGCCAAAACTCTTTTTTTGGCGCGGGCGCCTCCGAAATTAGGCGCCAAAACGCGTTTTTTGGCGAGGGCGCTGGCGAAACTAGGCCCCAAAATTCGTTTTTTGGCGCGGGCGCCGGCGAAATTAGGCGCCAAAACTCGTTTTTTGGCGGGGGCGCCGGCGAAATCAGGCGCCAAAATGCGTTTTTTGGCGCGGGCGCCGGCGAAATTAGGCGCCAAAATGCGTTTTTTGGCGCGGGCGCCCGCGAAATCAGGCGATAAAATGCGTTTTTTGGCGCGGGCGCCGGCGAAATTAAGCGCCAAAATGCGTTTTTTGGCGAGGGCGCTGGCGAAACTAGGCGCCAAAATGCGTTTTTTGGCGCGGGCGTCGGCGAAATTATACGCGAAAATGCGTTTTTTGGCGCGGGCGCTGGCGAAATCAGGAGCCAAAACTCGTTTTTTGGCGCGGGCGCCGGCGAAATTATACGCGAAAATGCGTTTTTTGGCGCGGGCGCCGGCGAAATCAGGCGCCAAAACTGGTTTTTTGGCGCGGGCGCCGGCGAAATTAGGCGCCAAAACTCGTTTTTTGGCGCGGGCGCGGGCGAAATCAGGCGCCAAAATGCGTTTTTTGGCGCGGGCGCCGGCGAAATTAGGCGCTAAAATGCGTTTTTTGGCGCGGGCGCCGGCGAAACTAGACCCCAAAATTCGTTTTTTGGCGCGGGCGCCCGCGAAATCAAGCGATAAAATGCGTTTTTTGGCGCGGGCGCCGGCGAAATCAGGCGCCGGCACGGGCGCCGGCGAAACTAGGCGCCAAAATGCGTTTTTTTGGCGCGGGCGCCGGCGAAATCAGGCCCCAAAATTCGTTTTTTGGCGCTGGCGGCCGCGAAATTAGGCGCCAAAACTCGTTTTTTGGCGCGGGCGCCGGCGAAATGAGGCGCCAAAATGCATTTTTTGGCGCGGGCGCCGGCGAAATTAGGCGCCAGAACTCGTTTTTTGGCGCGGGCGCCTTCGAAATTAGGCGCCAAAATGCGTTTTTTGGCGAGGGCGCTGGCGAAACTAGGCCCCAAGATTCGTTTTTTGGCGCTGGCGGCCGCGAAATTAGGCGCCAAAATGCGTTTTTTGGCACGGGCGCCGGCGAAACTAGGCGCCAAAATGCGTTTTTTGGCGCGGGCGCCGGCGAAATCAGGCGCCAAAATGCGTTTTTTGGCGCGGGCGCCGGCGAAATTACGCGCCAGAATGCATTTTTTGGCGCGGGCGCCTTCGAAATTAGGCGCCAAAATGCGTCTTTTGGCGAGGGCGCTGGCGAAACTAGGCCCCAAAATTCGTTTTTTGGCGCTGGCGGCCGCGAAATTAGGCGCCAAAATGCGTTTTTTGGCACGGGCGCCGGCGAAACTAGGCGCCAAAATGCGTTTTTTGGCGCGGGCGCCGGCGAAATCAGGCGCCAAAATGCGTTTTTTGGCGCGGGCGCCGGCGAAATTACGCGCCAGAATGCATTTTTTGGCGCGGGCGCCGGCGAAATTATACGCGAAAATGCGTTTTTTGGCGCGGGCGCTGGCGAAATCAGGAGCCAAAACTCGTTTTTTGGCGCGGGCGCCCGCGAAATTATACGCGAAAATGCGTTTTTTGGCGCGGGCGCCGGCGAAATCAGGCGCCAAAACTGGTTTTTTGGCGCGGGCGCCGGCGAAATTAGGCGCCAAAACTCGTTTTTTGGCGCGGGCGCCGGCGAAATTACGCGCCAGGATGCGTTTTTTGGCGCGGGCGCTGGCGAAATCAGGAGCCAAAACTCGTTTTTTGGCGCGGGCGCCGGCGAAATTATACGCGAAAATGCGTTTTTTGGCGCGGGCGCCGGCGAAATCAGGCGCCAAAACTGGTTTTTTGGCGCGGGCGCCGGCGAAATTAGGCGCCAAAACTCGTTTTTTGGCGCGGGCGCGGGCGAAATCAGGCGCCAAAATGCGTTTTTTGGCGCGGGCGCCGGCGAAATTAGGCGCTAAAATGCGTTTTTTGGCGAGGGCGCTGGCGAAACTAGGCCCCAAAATTCGTTTTTTGGCGCGGGCGCCGGCGAAACTAGGCGCCAAAATGCGTTTTTTGGCGCGGGCGCCGGCGAAATCAGGCGCCAAAATGCGTTTTTTGGCGCGGGCGCCGGCGAAATTACGCGCCAGAATGCATTTTTTGGCGGGGGCGCCTTTGAAATTAGGCGCCAAAATGCGTTTTTTGGCGAGGGCGCTGGCGAAACTAGGCCCCAAAATTCGTTTTTTGGCGCGGGCGGCCGCGAAATTAGGCGCCAGAATGCGTTTTTTGGCGCGGGCGCCGGCGAAATCAGGCGCCAAAACTCTTTTTTTGGCGCGGGCGCCTCCGAAATTAGGCGCCAAAACGCGTTTTTTGGCGAGGGCGCTGGCGAAACTAGGCCCCAAAATTCGTTTTTTGGCGCGGGCGCCGGCGAAATTAGGCGCCAAAACTCGTTTTTTGGCGGGGGCGCCGGCGAAATCAGGCGCCAAAATGCGTTTTTTGGCGCGGGCGCCGGCGAAATTAGGCGCCAAAATGCGTTTTTTGGCGCGGGCGCCCGCGAAATCAGGCGATAAAATGCGTTTTTTGGCGCGGGCGCCGGCGAAATTAAGCGCCAAAATGCGTTTTTTGGCGAGGGCGCTGGCGAAACTAGGCGCCAAAATGCGTTTTTTGGCGCGGGCGTCGGCGAAATTATACGCGAAAATGCGTTTTTTGGCGCGGGCGCTGGCGAAATCAGGAGCCAAAACTCGTTTTTTGGCGCGGGCGCCGGCGAAATTATACGCGAAAATGCGTTTTTTGGCGCGGGCGCCGGCGAAATCAGGCGCCAAAACTGGTTTTTTGGCGCGGGCGCCGGCGAAATTAGGCGCCAAAACTCGTTTTTTGGCGCGGGCGCGGGCGAAATCAGGCGCCAAAATGCGTTTTTTGGCGCGGGCGCCGGCGAAATTAGGCGCTAAAATGCGTTTTTTGGCGCGGGCGCCGGCGAAACTAGACCCCAAAATTCGTTTTTTGGCGCGGGCGCCCGCGAAATCAAGCGATAAAATGCGTTTTTTGGCGCGGGCGCCGGCGAAATCAGGCGCCGGCACGGGCGCCGGCGAAACTAGGCGCCAAAATGCGTTTTTTGGCGCGGGCGCCGGCGAAATCAGGCCCCAAAATTCGTTTTTTGGCGCTGGCGGCCGCGAAATTAGGCGCCAAAACTCGTTTTTTGGCGCGGGCGCCGGCGAAATGAGGCGCCAAAATGCATTTTTTGGCGCGGGCGCCGGCGAAATTAGGCGCCAGAACTCGTTTTTTGGCGCGGGCGCCTTCGAAATTAGGCGCCAAAATGCGTTTTTTGGCGAGGGCGCTGGCGAAACTAGGCCCCAAGATTCGTTTTTTGGCGCTGGCGGCCGCGAAATTAGGCGCCAAAATGCGTTTTTTGGCACGGGCGCCGGCGAAACTAGGCGCCAAAATGCGTTTTTTGGCGCGGGCGCCGGCGAAATCAGGCGCCAAAATGCGTTTTTTGGCGCGGGCGCCGGCGAAATTACGCGCCAGAATGCATTTTTTGGCGCGGGCGCCTTCGAAATTAGGCGCCAAAATGCGTCTTTTGGCGAGGGCGCTGGCGAAACTAGGCCCCAAAATTCGTTTTTTGGCGCTGGCGGCCGCGAAATTAGGCGCCAAAATGCGTTTTTTGGCACGGGCGCCGGCGAAACTAGGCGCCAAAATGCGTTTTTTGGCGCGGGCGCCGGCGAAATCAGGCGCCAAAATGCGTTTTTTGGCGCGGGCGCCGGCGAAATTACGCGCCAGAATGCATTTTTTGGCGCGGGCGCCGGCGAAATTATACGCGAAAATGCGTTTTTTGGCGCGGGCGCTGGCGAAATCAGGAGCCAAAACTCGTTTTTTGGCGCGGGCGCCCGCGAAATTATACGCGAAAATGCGTTTTTTGGCGCGGGCGCCGGCGAAATCAGGCGCCAAAACTGGTTTTTTGGCGCGGGCGCCGGCGAAATTAGGCGCCAAAACTCGTTTTTTGGCGCGGGCGCCGGCGAAATTACGCGCCAGGATGCGTTTTTTGGCGCGGGCGCTGGCGAAATCAGGAGCCAAAACTCGTTTTTTGGCGCGGGCGCCGGCGAAATTATACGCGAAAATGCGTTTTTTGGCGCGGGCGCCGGCGAAATCAGGCGCCAAAACTGGTTTTTTGGCGCGGGCGCCGGCGAAATTAGGCGCCAAAACTCGTTTTTTGGCGCGGGCGCGGGCGAAATCAGGCGCCAAAATGCGTTTTTTGGCGCGGGCGCCGGCGAAATTAGGCGCTAAAATGCGTTTTTTGGCGCGGGCGCCGGCGAAACTAGACCCCAAAATTCGTTTTTTGGCGCGGGCGCCCGCGAAATCAAGCGATAAAATGCGTTTTTTGGCGCGGGCGCCGGCGAAATCAGGCGCCGGCACGGGCGCCGGCGAAACTAGGCGCCAAAATGCGTTTTTTTGGCGCGGGCACCGGCGAAATCAGGCCCCAAAATTCGTTTTTTGGCGCTGGCGGCCGCGAAATTAGGCGCCAAAACTCGTTTTTTGGCGCGGGCGCCGGCGAAATGAGGCGCCAAAATGCATTTTTTGGCGCGGGCGCCGGCGAAATTAGGCGCCAGAACTCGTTTTTTGGCGCGGGCGCCTTCGAAATTAGGCGCCAAAATGCGTTTTTTGGCGAGGGCGCTGGCGAAACTAGGCCCCAAGATTCGTTTTTTGGCGCTGGCGGCCGCGAAATTAGGCGCCAAAATGCGTTTTTTGGCACGGGCGCCGGCGAAACTAGGCGCCAAAATGCGTTTTTTGGCGCGGGCGCCGGCGAAATCAGGCGCCAAAATGCGTTTTTTGGCGCGGGCGCCGGCGAAATTACGCGCCAGAATGCATTTTTTGGCACGGGCGCCTTCGAAATTAGGCGCCAAAACGCGTTTTTTGGCGAGGGCGCTGGCGAAACTAGGCCCCAAAATTCGTTTTTTGGCGCTGGCGGCCGCGAAATTAGGCGCCAAAACTCGTTTTTTGGCGCGGGCGCCGGCGAAATGAGGCGCCAAAATGCATTTTTTGGCGCGGGCGCCGGCGAAATTAGGCGCCAAAATGCGTTTTTTGGCACGGGCGCCGGCGAAACTAGGCGCCAAAATGCGTTTTTTGGCGCGGGCGCCGGTGAAATCAGGCGCCAAAATGCGTTTTTTGGCGCGGGCGCCGGCGAAATTACGCGCCAGAATGCATTTTTTGGCGCGGGCGCCTTCGAAATTAGGCGCCAAAATGCGTTTTTTGGCGAGGGCGCCGACGAAATTAGGCGCCAAAACTCGTTTTTTGGCGCGGGCGCCGGCGAAATTAGGCGCTAAAATGCATTTTTTGGCGCGGGCGCTGGCGAAATCAGGCGCCAAAACTCGTTTTTTGGCGCGGGCGCCTTCGAAATTAGGCGCCAAAATGCGTTTTTTGGCGAGGGCGCCGGCGAAACTAGGCGCCAAAACTCGTTTTTTGGCGCGGGCGCCGGCGAATCTAGAACCCAAAATTCGTTTTTTGGCGCGGGCGCCCGCGAAATCAGGCGATAAAATGCGTTTTTTGGCGCGGGCGCTGGCGAAATCAGGCGCCGGCACGGGCGCCGGCGAAACTAGGCGCCAAAATGCGTTTTTTGGCGCGGGCGCCGGCGAAATCAGGCGCCAAAATGCGTTTTTTGGCGCGGGCGCCGGCGAAATCAGGCGCCAAAATGCGTTTTTTGGCGCGGGCGCCGGCGAAATTAGGCGCCAGAATGCATTTTTTGGCGCGGGCGCCTTCGAAATTAGGCGCCAAAATGCGTTTTTTGGCGAGGGCGCCGGCGAAACTAGGCGCCAAAACTCGTTTTTTGGCGCGGGCGCCGGCGAATCTAGAACCCAAAATTCGTTTTTTGGCGCGGGCGCCCGCGAAATCAGGCGATAAAATGCGTTTTTTGGCGCGGGCGCTGGCGAAATCAGGCGCCGGCACGGGCGCCGGCGAAACTAGGCGCCAAAATGCGTTTTTTGGCGCGGGCGCCGGCGAAATCAGGCGCCAAAATGCGTTTTTTGGCGCGGGCGCCGGCGAAATTAGGCGCCAGAATGCATTTTTTGGCGCGGGCGCCTTCGAAATTAGGCGCCAAAATGCGTTTTTTGGCGCGGGCGCCTTCGAAATTAGGCGGCAGAATGCGTTTTTTGGCGCGGGCGACGGCGAAATTAGGCGCCAGAATGCATTTTTTGGCGCGGGCGCCGGCGAAATTAGGCGCCAAAATGCGTTTTTTGGCGAGGGCCCTGGCGAAACTAGGCGCCAGAATGCATTTTTTGGCGCGGGCGCCTTCGAAATTAGGCGCCAAAACTCGTTTTTTCGCGCGGGCGCCTTTGAAAATAGGCGCCAAAATGCATTTTTTGGCGCGGGCGCCGGCGAAATCAGGACCCAAAATTCGTTTTTTGGCGCTGGCGGCGGCGAAATTAGGCGCCAAAATGCGTTTTTTGGCACGGGCGCCGGCGAAACTAGGCGCCAAAATGCGTTTTTTGGCGCGGGCGCCGGCGAAATCAGGCGCCAAAATGCGTTTTTTGGCGCGGGCGCCGGCGAAATCAGGCGCCAAAATGCGTTTTTTGGCGCGGGCGCCGGCGAAATTAGGCGCCAGAATGCATTTTTTGGCGCGGGCGCCTTCGAAATTAGGCGCCAAAATGCGTTTTTTGGCGCGGGCGCCGGCGAAATCAGGCGCCAAAATGCGTTTTTTGGCGCGGGCGCCGGCGAAATTAGGCGCCAGAATGCATTTTTTGGCGCGGGCGCCTTCGAAATTAGGCGCCAAAATGCGTTTTTTGGCGAGGGCGCCGGCGAAACTAGGCGCCAAAACTCGTTTTTTGGCGCGGGCGCCGGCGAATCTAGAACCCAAAATTCGTTTTTTGGCGCGGGCGCCCGCGAAATCAGGCGATAAAATGCGTTTTTTGGCGCGGGCGATGGCGAAATCAGGCGCCGGCACGGGCGCCGGCGAAACTAGGCGCCAAAATGCGTTTTTTGGCGAGGGCCCTGGCGAAACTAGGCGCCAGAATGCATTTTTTGGCGCGGGCGCCTTCGAAATTAGGCGCCAAAACTCGTTTTTTCGCGCGGGCGCCTTTGAAAATAGGCGCCAAAATGCATCTTTTGGCGCGGGCGCCGGCGAAATCA
Source organism: Baylisascaris procyonis (assembly GCA_037389465.1). Taxonomy (NCBI): domain Eukaryota; kingdom Metazoa; phylum Nematoda; class Chromadorea; order Rhabditida; family Ascarididae; genus Baylisascaris; species Baylisascaris procyonis. Next base: position 854,105 of record JAZARR010000105.1, read on the forward strand.
GGCCCCAAAATTCGTTTTTTGGCGCTGGCGGCCGCGAAATTAGGCGCCAAAATGCGTTTTTTGGCACGGGCGCCGGCGAAACTAGGCGCCAAAATGCGTTTTTTGGCGCGGGCGCCGGCGAAATCAGGCGCCAAAATGCGTTTTTTGGCGCGGGCGCCGGCGAAATTACGCGCCAGAATGCATTTTTTGGCGCGGGCGCCTTCGAAATTAGGCGCCAAAATGCGTTTTTTGGCGAGGGCGCCGGCGAAATTAGGCGCCAAAACTCGTTTTTTGGCGCGGGCGCCGGCGAAATTAGGCGCCAAAATGCGTTTTTTGGCGAGGGCGCCGGCGAAATTAGGCGCCAAAACTCGTTTTTTGGCGCGGGCGCCGGCGAAATCAGGCGCCAGAATACATTCTTTCTCGCGGGCGGAGGCGAAATTAGGAGCCAAAATGCGTTTTTTGGCGCGGGCGCCGGCGAAATTAGGCGCCAGAATGCATTTTTTGGCGCGGGCGCCGGCGAAATTAGGCGCCGGCACGGGCGCCGGCGAAACTAGGCGCCAAAATGCGTTTTTTTGGCGCGGGCGCCGGCGAAATCAGGCGCCAAAATGCGTTTTTTGGCGCGGGCGCCGGCGAAACCAGGCGCCAAAACTCGTTTTTTGGCGCGGGCGCCGGCGAAACTAGAACCCAAAATTCGTTTTTTGGCGCGGGCGCCCGCGAAATCAGGCGATAAAATGCGTTTTTTGGCGCGGGCGCTGGCGAAATCAGGCGCCGGCACGGGCGCCGGCGAAACTAGGCGCCAAAATGCGTTTTTTGGCGCGGGCGCCGGCGAAATCAGGCGCCAAAACTCGTTTTTTGGCGCGGGCGCCGGCGAAACTAGAACCCAAAATTCGTTTTTTGGCGCGGGCGCCCGCGAAATCAGGCGATAAAATGCGTTTTTTGGCGCGGGCGCTGGCGAAATCAGGCGCCGGCACGGGCGCCGGCGAAACTAGGCGCCAAAATGCGTTTTTTGGCGCGGGCGCCGGCGAAATCAGGCGCCAAAATGCGTTTTTTGGCGCGGGCGCCGGCGAAATTAGGCGCCAGAATGCATTTTTTGGCGCGGGCGCCTTCGAAATTAGGCGCCAAAATGCGTTTTTTGGCGAGGGCGCTGGCGAAACTAGGCCCCAAAATTCGTTTTTTGGCGCGGGCGCCGGCGAAATTAGGCCCCAGAATGCATTTTTTGGCGCGGGCGCCTTCGAAATTAGGCGGCAGAATGCGTTTTTTGGCGCGGGCGACGGCGAAATTAGGCGCCAGAATGCATTTTTTGGCGCGGGCGCCGGCGAAATTAGGCGCCAAAATGCGTTTTTTGGCGAGGGCCCTGGCGAAACTAGGCGCCAGAATGAATTTTTTGGCGCGGGCGCCTTCGAAATTAGGCGCCAAAACTCGTTTTTTCGCGCGGGCGCCTTCGAAAATAGGCGCCAAAATGCATTTTTTGGCGCGGGCGCCGGCGAAATCAGGCGCTAAAACTGGTTTTTTGGCGCGGGCGCCTTCGAAATTAGGCGCCAAAATGCACTTTTTGGCGCGGGCGCCAGCGAAATCAGACGCTAAAACTGGTTTTTTGGCGCGGGCGCCTTCGAAATTAGGCGCCAAAATGCATTTTTTGGCGCGGGCGCCGGCGAAATTAGGCGCCGAAACTCGTTTTTTGGCGCGGGCGCCGGCGAAATCAGGCGCCAGAATGCATTCTTTCTCGCGGGCGGAGGCGAAATTAGGAGCCAAAATGCGTTTTTTGGCGCGGGCGCCGGCGAAATTATTCGCCAGAATGCATTTTTTGGCGCGGGCGCCGGCGAAATTAGGCGCCGGCACGGGCGCCGGCGAAACTAGGCGCCAAAATGCGTTTTTTTGGCGCGGGCGCCGGCGAAATCAGGCGCCAAAATGCGTTTTTTGGCGCGGGCGCCTTCGAAATTAGGCGCCAAAATGCGTTTTTTGGCGCGGGCGCCCGCGAAATCAGGCGCCAAAATGCATTTTTTGGCGCGGGCGCCGGCGAAATCAGGCCCCAAAATTCGTTTTTTGGCGCTGGCGGCCGCGAAATTAGGCGCCAAAATGCGTTTTTTGGCACGGGCGCCGGCGAAACTAGGCGCCAAAATGCGTTTTTTGGCGCGGGCGCCGGCGAAATCAGGCGCCAAAATGCGTTTTTTGGCGCGGGCGCCGGCGAAATTACGCGCCAGAATGCATTTTTTGGCGCGGGCGCCTTCGAAATTAGGCGCCAAAATGCGTTTTTTGGCGAGGGCGCCGGCGAAATTAGGCGCCAAAACTCGTTTTTTGGCGCGGGCGCCGGCGAAATTAGGCGCCAAAATGCGTTTTTTGGCGAGGGCGCCGGCGAAATTAGGCGCCAAAACTCGTTTTTTGGCGCGGGCGCCGGCGAAATCAGGCGCCAGAATACATTCTTTCTCGCGGGCGGAGGCGAAATTAGGAGCCAAAATGCGTTTTTTGGCGCGGGCGCCGGCGAAATTAGGCGCCAGAATGCATTTTTTGGCGCGGGCGCCGGCGAAATTAGGCGCCGGCACGGGCGCCGGCGAAACTAGGCGCCAAAATGCGTTTTTTTGGCGCGGGCGCCGGCGAAACTAGGCGCCAAAACTCGTTTTTTGGCGCGGGCGCCGGCGAAACTAGAACCCAAAATTCGTTTTTTGGTGCGGGCGCCCGCGAAATCAGGCGATAAAATGCGTTTTTTGGCGCGGGCGCTGGCGAAATCAGGCGCCGGCACGGGCGCCGGCGAAACTAGGCGCCAAAATGCGTTTTTTGGCGCGGGCGCCGGCGAAATCAGGCGCCAAAATGCGTTTTTTGGCGCGGGCGCCGGCGAAATTAGGCGCCAGAATGCATTTTTTGGCGCGGGCGCCTTCGAAATTAGGCGCCAAAATGCGTTTTTTGGCGAGGGCGCTGGCGAAACTAGGCCCCAAAGTTCGTTTTTTGGCGCGGGCGCCGGCGAAATTAGGCCCCAGAATGCATTTTTTGGCGCGGGCGCCTTCGAAATTAGGCGGCAGAATGCGTTTTTTGGCGCGGGCGACGGCGAAATTAGGCGCCAGAATGCATTTTTTGGCGCGGGCGCCGGCGAAATTAGGCGCCAAAATGCGTTTTTTGGCGAGGGCCCTGGCGAAACTAGGCGCCAGAATGAATTTTTTGGCGCGGGCGCCTTCGAAATTAGGCGCCAAAACTCGTTTTTTCGCGCGGGCGCCTTCGAAAATAGGCGCCAAAATGCATTTTTTGGCGCGGGCGCCTTCGAAATTAGGCGGCAGAATGCGTTTTTTGGCGCGGGCGACGGCGAAATTAGGCGCCAGAATGCATTTTTTGGCGCGGGCGCCGGCGAAATTAGGCGCCAAAATGCGTTTTTTGGCGAGGGCCCTGGCGAAACTAGGCGCCAGAATGAATTTTTTGGCGCGGGCGCCTTCGAAATTAGGCGCCAAAACTCGTTTTTTCGCGCGGGCGCCTTCGAAAATAGGCGCCAAAATGCATTTTTTGGCGCGGGCGCCGGCGAAATCAGGCGCTAAAACTGGTTTTTTGGCGCGGGCGCGTTCGAAATTAGGCGCCAAAATGCACTTTTTGGCGCGGCCGCCGGCGAAATTAGGCGCCGAAACTCGTTTTTTGGCGCGGGCGCCGGCGAAGTGAGGCGCCAAAATGCATTTTTTGGCGCGGGCGCCGGCGAAATTAGGCGCCAAAACTCGTTTTTTTGGCGCGGGCGCCGGCGAAATTAGGCGCCAAAATGCATTTTTTGGCGCGGGCGCCGGCGAAATCAGACGCTAAAACTGGTTTTTTGGCGCGGGCGCCTTCGAAATTAGGCGCCAAAATGCATTTTTTGGCGCGGGCGCCTGCGAAATTAGGCGCCGAAACTCGTTTTTTGGCGCGGGCGCCGGCGAAATCAGGCGCCAGAATGCATTCTTTCTCGCGGGCGGAGGCGAAATTAGGAGCCAAAATGCGTTTTTTGGCGCGGGCGCCGGCGAAATTATTCGCCAGAATGCATTTTTTGGCGCGGGCGCCGGCGAAATTAGGCGATGGCACGGGCGCCGGCGAAACTAGGCGCCAAAATGCGTTTTTTTGGCGCGGGCGCCGGCGAAATCAGGCGCCAAAATGCGTTTTTTGGCGCGGGCGCCTTCGAAATTAGGCGCCAAAATGCGTTTTTTGGCGCGGGCGCCTTCGAAATTAGGCGGCAGAATGCGTTTTTTGGCGCGGGCGACGGCGAAATTAGGCGCCAGAATGCATTTTTTGGCGCGGGCGCCGGCGAAATTAGGCGCCAAAATGCGTTTTTTGGCGAGGGCCCTGGCGAAACTAGGCGCCAAAACTCGTTTTTTTGGCGCGGGCGCCGGCGAAATTAGGCGCCAAAATGCATTTTTTGGCGCGGGCGCCGGCGAAATCAGACGCTAAAACTGGTTTTTTGGCGCGGGCGCCTTCGAAATTAGGCGCCAAAATGCATTTTTTGGCGCGGGCGCCTGCGAAATTAGGCGCCGAAACTCGTTTTTTGGCGCGGGCGCCGGCGAAATCAGGCGCCAGAATGCATTCTTTCTCGCGGGCGGAGGCGAAATTAGGAGCCAAAATGCGTTTTTTGGCGCGGGCGCCGGCGAAATTATTCGCCAGAATGCATTTTTTGGCGCGGGCGCCGGCGAAATTAGGCGCCGGCACGGGCGCCGGCGAAACTAGGCGCCAAAATGCGTTTTTTTGGCGCGGGCGCCGGCGAAATCAGGCGATAAAATGCGTTTTTTGGCGCGGGCGCTGGCGAAATCAGGCGCCGGCACGGGCGCCGGCGAAACTAGGCGCCAAAATGCGTTTTTTGGCGCGGGCGCCGGCGAAATCAGGCGGCAGAATGCGTTTTTTGGCGCGGGCGACGGCGAAATTAGGCGCCAGAATGCATTTTTTGGCGCGGGCGCCGGCGAAATTAGGCGCCAAAATGCGTTTTTTGGCGAGGGCCCTGGCGAAACTAGGCGCCAGAATGCATTTTTTGGCGCGGGTGCCTTCGAAATTAGGCGCCAAAACTCGTTTTTTCGCGCGGGCGCCTTCGAAAATAGGCGCCAAAATGCATTTTTTGGCGCGGGCGCCGGCGAAATCAGGCGCTAAAACTGGTTTTTTGGCGCGGGCGCCTTCGAAATTAGGCGCCAAAATGCATTTTTTGGCGCGGGCGCCTGCGAAATTAGGCGCCGAAACTCGTTTTTTGGCGAGGGCGCTGGGGAAACTAGGCCCCAAAATTCGTTTTTTTGGCGCGGGCGCCCGCGAAATCAAGCGATAAAATGCGTTTTTTGGCGCGGGCGCCGGCGAAATTACGCGCCAGAATGCATTTTTTGGCGCGGGCGCCGGCGAAATTATACGCGAAAATGCGTTTTTTGGCGCGGGCGCTGGCGAAATCAGGAGCCAAAACTCGTTTTTTGGCGCGGGCGCCGGCGAAATTATACGCGAAAATGCGTTTTTTGGCGCGGGCGCCGGCGAAATCAGGCGCCAGAATGCATTCTTTCTCGCGGGCGGAGGCGAAATTAGGAGCCAAAATGCGTTTTTTGGCGCGGGCGCCGGCGAAATTATTCGCCAGAATGCATTTTTTGGCGCGGGCGCCGGCGAAATTAGGCGATGGCACGGGCGCCGGCGAAACTAGGCGCCAAAATGCGTTTTTTTGGCGCGGGCGCCGGCGAAATCAGGCGCCAAAATGCGTTTTTTGGCGCGGGCGCCTTCGAAATTAGGCGCCAAAATGCGTTTTTTGGCGCGGGCGCCTTCGAAATTAGGCGGCAGAATGCGTTTTTTGGCGCGGGCGACGGCGAAATTAGGCGCCAGAATGCATTTTTTGGCGCGGGCGCCGGCGAAATTAGGCGCCAAAATGCGTTTTTTGGCGAGGGCCCTGGCGAAACTAGGCGCCAGAATGAATTTTTTGGCGCGGGCGCCTTCGAAATTAGGCGCCAAAACTCGTTTTTTCGCGCGGGCGCCTTCGAAAATAGCCGCCAAAATGCATTTTTTGGCGCGGGCGCCGGCGAAATCAGGCGCTAAAACTGGTTTTTTGGCGCGGGCGCCTTCGAAATTAGGCGCCAAAATGCACTTTTTGGCGCGGCCGCCGGCGAAATTAGGCGCCGAAACTCGTTTTTTGGCGCGGGCGCCGGCGAAGTGAGGCGCCAAAATGCATTTTTTGGCGCGGGCGCCGGCGAAATTAGGCGCCAAAACTCGTTTTTTTGGCGCGGGCGCCGGCGAAATCAGACGCTAAAACTGGTTTTTTGGCGCGGGCGCCTTCGAAATTAGGCGCCAAAATGCATTTTTTGGCGCGGGCGCCTGCGAAATTAGGCGCCGAAACTCGTTTTTTGGCGCGGGCGCCGGCGAAATCAGGCGCCAGAATGCATTCTTTCTCGCGGGCGGAGGCGAAATTAGGAGCCAAAATGCGTTTTTTGGCGCGGGCGCCGGCGAAATTATTCGCCAGAATGCATTTTTTGGCGCGGGCGCCGGCGAAATTAGGCGCCGGCACGGGCGCCGGCGAAACTAGGCGCCAAAATGCGTTTTTTTGGCGCGGGCGCCGGCGAAATCAGGCGATAAAATGCGTTTTTTGGCGCGGGCGCTGGCGAAATCAGGCGCCGGCACGGGCGCCGGCGAAACTAGGCGCCAAAATGCGTTTTTTGGCGCGGGCGCCGGCGAAATCAGGCGGCAGAATGCGTTTTTTGGCGCGGGCGACGGCGAAATTAGGCGCCAGAATGCATTTTTTGGCGCGGGCGCCGGCGAAATTAGGCGCCAAAATGCGTTTTTTGGCGAGGGCCCTGGCGAAACTAGGCGCCAGAATGCATTTTTTGGCGCGGGCGCCTTCGAAATTAGGCGCCAAAACTCGTTTTTTCGCGCGGGCGCCTTCGAAAATAGGCGCCAAAATGCATTTTTTGGCGCGGGCGCCGGCGAAATCAGGCGCTAAAACTGGTTTTTTGGCGCGGGCGCCTTCGAAATTAGGCGCCAAAATGCATTTTTTGGCGCGGGCGCCGGCGAAATTAGGCGCCGAAACTCGTTTTTTGGCGAGGGCGCTGGGGAAACTAGGCCCCAAAATTCGTTTTTTTGGCGCGGGCGCCCGCGAAATCAAGCGATAAAATGCGTTTTTTGGCGCGGGCGCCGGCGAAATTACGCGCCAGAATGCATTTTTTGGCGCGGGCGCCGGCGAAATTATACGCGAAAATGCGTTTTTTGGCGCGGGCGCTGGCGAAATCAGGAGCCAAAACTCGTTTTTTGGCGCGGGCGCCGGCGAAATTATACGCGAAAATGCGTTTTTTGGCGCGGGCGCCGGCGAAATCAGGCGCAAAAACTGGTTTTTTGGCGCGGGCGCCGGCGAAATTAGGCGCCAAAACTCGTTTTTTGGCGCGGGCGCCGGCGAAATCAGGCGCCAAAATGCGTTTTTTGGCGCGGGCGCCGGCGAAATTAGGCGCTAAAATGCGTTTTTTGGCGCGGGCGCCGGCGAAACTAGACCCCAAAATTCGTTTTTTGGCGCGGGCGCCCGCGAAATCAAGCGATAAAATGCGTTTTTTGGCGCGGGCGCCGGCGAAATCAGGCGCCGGCACGGGCGCCGGCGAAACTAGGCGCCAAAATGCGTTTTTTTGGCGCGGGCGCCGGCGAAATCAGGCGCCAAAATGCGTTTTTTGGCGCGGGCGCCTTCGAAATTAGGCGCCAAAATGCGTTTTTTGGCGCGGGCGCCCGCGAAATCAGGCGCCAAAATGCATTTTTTGGCGCGGGCGCCGGCGTAATCAGGCCCCAAAATTCGTTTTTTGGCGCTGGCGGCCGCGAAATTAAACGCCAAAATGCGTTTTTTGGCACGGGCGCCGGCGAAACTAGGCGCCAAAATGCGTTTTTTGGCGCGGGCGCCGGCGAAATCAGGCGCCAAAATGCGTTTTTTGGCGCGGGCGCCGGCGAAATTACGCGCCAGAATGCATTTTTTGGCGCGGGCGCCTTCGAAATTAGGCGCCAAAATGCGTTTTTTGGCGCGGGCGCCGGCGAAATTATTCGCCAGAATGCATTTTTTGGCGCGGGCGCCGGCGAAATTAGGCGCCGGCACGGGCGCCGGCGAAACTAGGCGCCAAAATGCGTTTTTTTGGCGCGGGCGCCGGCGAAATCAGGCGATAAAATGCGTTTTTTGGCCCGGGCGCTGGCGAAATCAGGCGCCGGCACGGGCGCCGGCGAAACTAGGCGCCAAAATGCGTTTTTTGGCGCGGGCGCCGGCGAAATCAGGCGGCAGAATGCGTTTTTTGGCGCGGGCGACGGCGAAATTAGGCGCCAGAATGCATTTTTTGGCGCGGGCGCCGGCGAAATTAGGCGCCAAAATGCGTTTTTTGGCGAGGGCCCTGGCGAAACTAGGCGCCAGAATGCATTTTTTGGCGCGGGCGCCTTCGAAATTAGGCGCCAAAACTCGTTTTTTCGCGCGGGCGCCTTCGAAAATAGGCGCCAAAATGCATTTTTTGGCGCGGGCGCCGGCGAAATCAGGCGCTAAAACTGGTTTTTTGGCGCGGGCGCCTTCGAAATTAGGCGCCAAAATGCATTTTTTGGCGCGGGCGCCGGCGAAATTAGGCGCCGAAACTCGTTTTTTGGCGAGGGCGCTGGGGAAACTAGGCCCCAAAATTCGTTTTTTTGGCGCGGGCGCCCGCGAAATCAAGCGATAAAATGCGTTTTTTGGCGCGGGCGCCGGCGAAATTACGCGCCAGAATGCATTTTTTGGCGCGGGCGCCGGCGAAATTATACGCGAAAATGCGTTTTTTGGCGCGGGCGCTGGCGAAATCAGGAGCCAAAACTCGTTTTTTGGCGCGGGCGCCGGCGAAATTATACGCGAAAATGCGTTTTTTGGCGCGGGCGCCGGCGAAATCAGGCGCAAAAACTGGTTTTTTGGCGCGGGCGCCGGCGAAATTAGGCGCCAAAACTCGTTTTTTGGCGCGGGCGCCGGCGAAATTAGGCGCCAAAATGCGTTTTTTGGCGAGGGCGCCGGCGAAATTAGGCGCCAAAACTCGTTTTTTGGCGCGGGCGCCGGCGAAATCAGGCGCCAGAATACATTCTTTCTCGCGGGCGGAGGCGAAATTAGGAGCCAAAATGCGTTTTTTGGCGCGGGCGCCGGCGAAATTAGGCGCCAGAATGCATTTTTTGGCGCGGGCCCCGGCGAAATTAGGCGCCGGCACGGGCGCCGGCGAAACTAGGCGCCAAAATGCGTTTTTTTGGCGCGGGCGCCGGCGAAACTAGGCGCCAAAACTCGTTTTTTGGCGCGGGCGCCGGCGAAACTAGAACCCAAAATTCGTTTTTTGGCGCGGGCGCCCGCGAAATCAGGCGATAAAATGCGTTTTTTGGCGCGGGCGCTGGCGAAATCAGGCGCCGGCACGGGCGCCGGCGAAACTAGGCGCCAAAATGCGTTTTTTGGCGCGGGCGCCGGCGAAATCAGGCGCCAAAATGCGTTTTTTGGCGCGGGCGCCGGCGAAATTAGGCGCCAGAATGCATTTTTTGGCGCGGGCGCCTTCGAAATTAGGCGCCAAAATGCGTTTTTTGGCGAGGGCGCTGGCGAAACTAGGCCCCAAAGTTCGTTTTTTGGCGCGGGCGCCGGCGAAATTAGGCCCCAGAATGCATTTTTTGGCGCGGGCGCCTTCGAAATTAGGCGCCAAAATGCGTTTTTTGGCGAGGGCCCTGGCGAAACTAGGCGCCAGAATGAATTTTTTGGCGCGGGCGCCTTCGAAATTAGGCGCCAAAACTCGTTTTTTCGCGCGGGCGCCTTCGAAAATAGGCGCCAAAATGCATTTTTTGGCGCGGGCGCCGGCGAAATCAGGCGCTAAAACTGGTTTTTTGGCGCGGGCGCGTTCGAAATTAGGCGCCAAAATGCACTTTTTGGCGCGGCCGCCGGCGAAATTAGGCGCCGAAACTCGTTTTTTGGCGCGGGCGCCGGCGAAGTGAGGCGCCAAAATGCATTTTTTGGCGCGGGCGCCGGCGAAATTAGGCGCCAAAACTCGTTTTTTTGGCGCGGGCGCCGGCGAAATTAGGCGCCAAAATGCATTTTTTGGCGCGGGCGCCGGCGAAATCAGACGCTAAAACTGGTTTTTTGGCGCGGGCGCCTTCGAAATTAGGCGCCAAAATGCATTTTTTGGCGCGGGCGCCTGCGAAATTAGGCGCCGAAACTCGTTTTTTGGCGCGGGCGCCGGCGAAATCAGGCGCCAGAATGCATTCTTTCTCGCGGGCGGAGGCGAAATTAGGAGCCAAAATGCGTTTTTTGGCGCGGGCGCCGGCGAAATTATTCGCCAGAATGCATTTTTTGGCGCGGGCGCCGGCGAAATTAGGCGATGGCACGGGCGCCGGCGAAACTAGGCGCCAAAATGCGTTTTTTTGGCGCGGGCGCCGGCGAAATCAGGCGCCAAAATGCGTTTTTTGGCGCGGGCGCCTTCGAAATTAGGCGCCAAAATGCGTTTTTTGGCGCGGGCGCCTTCGAAATTAGGCGGCAGAATGCGTTTTTTGGCGCGGGCGACGGCGAAATTAGGCGCCAGAATGCATTTTTTGGCGCGGGCGCCGGCGAAATTAGGCGCCAAAATGCGTTTTTTGGCGAGGGCCCTGGCGAAACTAGGCGCCAGAATGAATTTTTTGGCGCGGGCGCCTTCGAAATTAGGCGCCAAAACTCGTTTTTTCGCGCGGGCGCCTTCGAAAATAGGCGCCAAAATGCATTTTTTGGCGCGGGCGCCGGCGAAATCAGGCGCTAAAACTGGTTTTTTGGCGCGGGCGCCTTCGAAATTAGGCGCCAAAATGCACTTTTTGGCGCGGCCGCCGGCGAAATTAGGCGCCGAAACTCGTTTTTTGGCGCGGGCGCCGGCGAAGTGAGGCGCCAAAATGCATTTTTTGGCGCGGGCGCCGGCGAAATTAGGCGCCAAAACTCGTTTTTTTGGCGCGGGCGCCGGCGAAATTAGGCGCCAAAATGCATTTTTTGGCGCGGGCGCCGGCGAAATCAGACGCTAAAACTGGTTTTTTGGCGCGGGCGCCTTCGAAATTAGGCGCCAAAATGCATTTTTTGGCGCGGGCGCCTGCGAAATTAGGCGCCGAAACTCGTTTTTTGGCGCGGGCGCCGGCGAAATCAGGCGCCAGAATGCATTCTTTCTCGCGGGCGGAGGCGAAATTAGGAGCCAAAATGCGTTTTTCGGCGCGGGCGCCGGCGAAATTATTCGCCAGAATGCATTTTTTGGCGCGGGCGCCGGCGAAATTAGGCGCCGGCACGGGCGCCGGCGAAACTAGGCGCCAAAATGCGTTTTTTTGGCGCGGGCGCCGGCGAAATCAGGCGATAAAATGCGTTTTTTGGCGCGGGCGCTGGCGAAATCAGGCGCCGGCACGGGCGCCGGCGAAACTAGGCGCCAAAATGCGTTTTTTGGCGCGGGCGCCGGCGAAATCAGGCGGCAGAATGCGTTTTTTGGCGCGGGCGACGGCGAAATTAGGCGCCAGAATGCATTTTTTGGCGCGGGCGCCGGCGAAATTAGGCGCCAAAATGCGTTTTTTGGCGAGGGCCCTGGCGAAACTAGGCGCCAGAATGCATTTTTTGGCGCGGGCGCCTTCGAAATTAGGCGCCAAAACTCGTTTTTTCGCGCGGGCGCCTTCGAAAATAGGCGCCAAAATGCATTTTTTGGCGCGGGCGCCGGCGAAATCAGGCGCTAAAACTGGTTTTTTGGCGCGGGCGCCTTCGAAATTAGGCGCCAAAATGCATTTTTTGGCGCGGGCGCCTGCGAAATTAGGCGCCGAAACTCGTTTTTTGGCGAGGGCGCTGGGGAAACTAGGCCCCAAAATTCGTTTTTTTGGCGCGGGCGCCCGCGAAATCAAGCGATAAAATGCGTTTTTTGGCGCGGGCGCCGGCGAAATTACGCGCCAGAATGCATTTTTTGGCGCGGGCGCCGGCGAAATTATACGCGAAAATGCGTTTTTTGGCGCGGGCGCTGGCGAAATCAGGAGCCAAAACTCGTTTTTTGGCGCGGGCGCCGGCGAAATTATACGCGAAAATGCGTTTTTTGGCGCGGGCGCCGGCGAAATCAGGCGCCAGAATGCATTCTTTCTCGCGGGCGGAGGCGAAATTAGGAGCCAAAATGCGTTTTTTGGCGCGGGCGCCGGCGAAATTATTCGCCAGAATGCATTTTTTGGCGCGGGCGCCGGCGAAATTAGGCGATGGCACGGGCGCCGGCGAAACTAGGCGCCAAAATGCGTTTTTTTGGCGCGGGCGCCGGCGAAATCAGGCGCCAAAATGCGTTTTTTGGCGCGGGCGCCTTCGAAATTAGGCGCCAAAATGCGTTTTTTGGCGCGGGCGCCTTCGAAATTAGGCGGCAGAATGCGTTTTTTGGCGCGGGCGACGGCGAAATTAGGCGCCAGAATGCATTTTTTGGCGCGGGCGCCGGCGAAATTAGGCGCCAAAATGCGTTTTTTGGCGAGGGCCCTGGCGAAACTAGGCGCCAGAATGAATTTTTTGGCGCGGGCGCCTTCGAAATTAGGCGCCAAAACTCGTTTTTTCGCGCGGGCGCCTTCGAAAATAGGCGCCAAAATGCATTTTTTGGCGCGGGCGCCGGCGAAATCAGGCGCTAAAACTGGTTTTTTGGCGCGGGCGCCTTCGAAATTAGGCGCCAAAATGCACTTTTTGGCGCGGCCGCCGGCGAAATTAGGCGCCGAAACTCGTTTTTTGGCGCGGGCGCCGGCGAAGTGAGGCGCCAAAATGCATTTTTTGGCGCGGGCGCCGGCGAAATTAGGCGCCAAAACTCGTTTTTTTGGCGCGGGCGCCGGCGAAATTAGGCGCCAAAATGCATTTTTTGGCGCGGGCGCCGGCGAAATCAGACGCTAAAACTGGTTTTTTGGCGCGGGCGCCTTCGAAATTAGGCGCCAAAATGCATTTTTTGGCGCGGGCGCCTGCGAAATTAGGCGCCGAAACTCGTTTTTTGGCGCGGGCGCCGGCGAAATCAGGCGCCAGAATGCATTCTTTCTCGCGGGCGGAGGCGAAATTAGGAGCCAAAATGCGTTTTTTGGCGCGGGCGCCGGCGAAATTATTCGCCAGAATGCATTTTTTGGCGCGGGCGCCGGCGAAATTAGGCGCCGGCACGGGCGCCGGCGAAACTAGGCGCCAAAATGCGTTTTTTTGGCGCGGGCGCCGGCGAAATCAGGCGATAAAATGCGTTTTTTGGCGCGGGCGCTGGCGAAATCAGGCGCCGGCACGGGCGCCGGCGAAACTAGGCGCCAAAATGCGTTTTTTGGCGCGGGCGCCGGCGAAATCAGGCGGCAGAATGCGTTTTTTGGCGCGGGCGACGGCGAAATTAGGCGCCAGAATGCATTTTTTGGCGCGGGCGCCGGCGAAATTAGGCGCCAAAATGCGTTTTTTGGCGAGGGCCCTGGCGAAACTAGGCGCCAGAATGCATTTTTTGGCGCGGGCGCCTTCGAAATTAGGCGCCAAAACTCGTTTTTTCGCGCGGGCGCCTTCGAAAATAGGCGCCAAAATGCATTTTTTGGCGCGGGCGCCGGCGAAATCAGGCGCTAAAACTGGTTTTTTGGCGCGGGCGCCTTCGAAATTAGGCGCCAAAATGCATTTTTTGGCGCGGGCGCCGGCGAAATTAGGCGCCGAAACTCGTTTTTTGGCGAGGGCGCTGGGGAAACTAGGCCCCAAAATTCGTTTTTTTGGCGCGGGCGCCCGCGAAATCAAGCGATAAAATGCGTTTTTTGGCGCGGGCGCCGGCGAAATTACGCGCCAGAATGCATTTTTTGGCGCGGGCGCCGGCGAAATTATACGCGAAAATGCGTTTTTTGGCGCGGGCGCTGGCGAAATCAGGAGCCAAAACTCGTTTTTTGGCGCGGGCGCCGGCGAAATTATACGCGAAAATGCGTTTTTTGGCGCGGGCGCCGGCGAAATCAGGCGCAAAAACTGGTTTTTTGGCGCGGGCGCCGGCGAAATTAGGCGCCAAAACTCGTTTTTTGGCGCGGGCGCCGGCGAAATCAGGCGCCAAAATGCGTTTTTTGGCGCGGGCGCCGGCGAAATTAGGCGCTAAAATGCGTTTTTTGGCGCGGGCGCCGGCGAAACTAGACCCCAAAATTCGTTTTTTGGCGCGGGCGCCCGCGAAATCAAGCGATAAAATGCGTTTTTTGGCGCGGGCGCCGGCGAAATCAGGCGCCGGCACGGGCGCCGGCGAAACTAGGCGCCAAAATGCGTTTTTTTGGCGCGGGCGCCGGCGAAATCAGGCGCCAAAATGCGTTTTTTGGCGCGGGCGCCTTCGAAATTAGGCGCCAAAATGCGTTTTTTGGCGCGGGCGCCCGCGAAATCAGGCGCCAAAATGCATTTTTTGGCGCGGGCGCCGGCGTAATCAGGCCCCAAAATTCGTTTTTTGGCGCTGGCGGCCGCGAAATTAAACGCCAAAATGCGTTTTTTGGCACGGGCGCCGGCGAAACTAGGCGCCAAAATGCGTTTTTTGGCGCGGGCGCCGGCGAAATCAGGCGCCAAAATGCGTTTTTTGGCGCGGGCGCCGGCGAAATTACGCGCCAGAATGCATTTTTTGGCGCGGGCGCCTTCGAAATTAGGCGCCAAAATGCGTTTTTTGGCGCGGGCGCCGGCGAAATTATTCGCCAGAATGCATTTTTTGGCGCGGGCGCCGGCGAAATTAGGCGCCGGCACGGGCGCCGGCGAAACTAGGCGCCAAAATGCGTTTTTTTGGCGCGGGCGCCGGCGAAATCAGGCGATAAAATGCGTTTTTTGGCGCGGGCGCTGGCGAAATCAGGCGCCGGCACGGGCGCCGGCGAAACTAGGCGCCAAAATGCGTTTTTTGGCGCGGGCGCCGGCGAAATCAGGCGGCAGAATGCGTTTTTTGGCGCGGGCGACGGCGAAATTAGGCGCCAGAATGCATTTTTTGGCGCGGGCGCCGGCGAAATTAGGCGCCAAAATGCGTTTTTTGGCGAGGGCCCTGGCGAAACTAGGCGCCAGAATGCATTTTTTGGCGCGGGCGCCTTCGAAATTAGGCGCCAAAACTCGTTTTTTCGCGCGGGCGCCTTCGAAAATAGGCGCCAAAATGCATTTTTTGGCGCGGGCGCCGGCGAAATCAGGCGCTAAAACTGGTTTTTTGGCGCGGGCGCCTTCGAAATTAGGCGCCAAAACGCATCTTTTGGCGCGGGCGCCGGCGAAATTAGGCGCCGAAACTCGTTTTTTGGCGAGGGCGCTGGGGAAACTAGGCCCCAAAATTCGTTTTTTTGGCGCGGGCGCCCGCGAAATCAAGCGATAAAATGCGTTTTTTGGCGCGGGCGCCGGCGAAATTACGCGCCAGAATGCATTTTTTGGCGCGGGCGCCGGCGAAATTATACGCGAAAATGCGTTTTTTGGCGCGGGCGCTGGCGAAATCAGGAGCCAAAACTCGTTTTTTGGCGCGGGCGCCGGCGAAATTATACGCGAAAATGCGTTTTTTGGCGCGGGCGCCGGCGAAATCAGGCGCAAAAACTGGTTTTTTGGCGCGGGCGCCGGCGAAATTAGGCGCCAAAACTCGTTTTTTGGCGCGGGCGCCGGCGAAATTAGGCGCCAAAATGCGTTTTTTGGCGAGGGCGCCGGCGAAATTAGGCGCCAAAACTCGTTTTTTGGCGCGGGCGCCGGCGAAATCAGGCGCCAGAATACATTCTTTCTCGCGGGCGGAGGCGAAATTAGGAGCCAAAATGCGTTTTTTGGCGCGGGCGCCGGCGAAATTAGGCGCCAGAATGCATTTTTTGGCGCGGGCCCCGGCGAAATTAGGCGCCGGCACGGGCGCCGGCGAAACTAGGCGCCAAAATGCGTTTTTTTGGCGCGGGCGCCGGCGAAACTAGGCGCCAAAACTCGTTTTTTGGCGCGGGCGCCGGCGAAACTAGAACCCAAAATTCGTTTTTTGGCGCGGGCGCCCGCGAAATCAGGCGATAAAATGCGTTTTTTGGCGCGGGCGCTGGCGAAATCAGGCGCCGGCACGGGCGCCGGCGAAACTAGGCGCCAAAATGCGTTTTTTGGCGCGGGCGCCGGCGAAATCAGGCGCCAAAATGCGTTTTTTGGCGCGGGCGCCGGCGAAATTAGGCGCCAGAATGCATTTTTTGGCGCGGGCGCCTTCGAAATTAGGCGCCAAAATGCGTTTTTTGGCGAGGGCGCTGGCGAAACTAGGCCCCAAAGTTCGTTTTTTGGCGCGGGCGCCGGCGAAATTAGGCCCCAGAATGCATTTTTTGGCGCGGGCGCCTTCGAAATTAGGCGGCAGAATGCGTTTTTTGGCGCGGGCGACGGCGAAATTAGGCGCCAGAATGCATTCTTTCTCGCGGGCGGAGGCGAAATTAGGAGCCAAAATGCGTTTTTTGGCGCGGGCGCCGGCGAAATTATTCGCCAGAATGCATTTTTTGGCGCGGGCGCCGGCGAAATTAGGCGCCGGCACGGGCGCCGGCGAAACTAGGCGCCAAAATGCGTTTTTTGGCGCGGGCGCCTTCGAAATTAGGCGCCAAAATGCGTTTTTTGGCGCGGGCGCCCGCGAAATCAGGCGATAAAATGCGTTTTTTGGCGCGGGCGCTGGCGAAATTAGGCGCCAAAACTCGTTTTTTGGCGCGGGCGCCGGCGAAATCAGGCGCCAGAATACATTCTTTCTCGCGGGCGGAGGCGAAATTAGGAGCCAAAATGCGTTTTTTGGCGCGGGCGCCGGCGAAATTAGGCGCCAGAATGCATTTTTTGGCGCGGGCCCCGGCGAAATTAGGCGCCGGCACGGGCGCCGGCGAAACTAGGCGCCAAAATGCGTTTTTTTGGCGCGGGCGCCGGCGAAACTAGGCGCCAAAACTCGTTTTTTGGCGCGGGCGCCGGCGAAACTAGAACCCAAAATTCGTTTTTTGGCGCGGGCGCCCGCGAAATCAGGCGATAAAATGCGTTTTTTGGCGCGGGCGCTGGCGAAATCAGGCGCCGGCACGGGCGCCGGCGAAACTAGGCGCCAAAATGCGTTTTTTGGCGCGGGCGCCGGCGAAATCAGGCGCCAAAATGCGTTTTTTGGCGCGGGCGCCGGCGAAATTAGGCGCCAGAATGCATTTTTTGGCGCGGGCGCCTTCGAAATTAGGCGCCAAAATGCGTTTTTTGGCGAGGGCGCTGGCGAAACTAGGCCCCAAAGTTCGTTTTTTGGCGCGGGCGCCGGCGAAATTAGGCCCCAGAATGCATTTTTTGGCGCGGGCGCCTTCGAAATTAGGCGGCAGAATGCGTTTTTTGGCGCGGGCGACGGCGAAATTAGGCGCCAGAATGCATTTTTTGGCGCGGGCGCCGGCGAAATTAGGCGCCAAAATGCGTTTTTTGGCGCGGGCGACGGCGAAATTAGGCGCCAGAATGCATTTTTTGGCGCGGGCGCCGGCGAAATTAGGCGCCAAAATGCGTTTTTTGGCGAGGGCCCTGGCGAAACTAGGCGCCAGAATGAATTTTTTGGCGCGGGCGCCTTCGAAATTAGGCGCCAAAACTCGTTTTTTGGCGCGGGCGCCGGCGAAGTGAGGCGCCAAAATGCATTTTTTGGCGCGGGCGCCGGCGAAATTAGGCGCCAAAACTCGTTTTTTGCGCGGGCGCCGGCGAAATTAGGCGCCAAAATGCATTTTTTGGCGCGGGCGCCGGCGAAATCAGACGCTAAAACTGGTTTTTTGGCGCGGGCGCCTTCGAAATTAGGCGCCAAAATGCATTTTTTGGCGCGGGCGCCTGCGAAATTAGGCGCCGAAACTCGTTTTTTGGCGCGGGCGCCGGCGAAATCAGGCGCCAGAATGCATTCTTTCTCGCGGGCGGAGGCGAAATTAGGAGCCAAAATGCGTTTTTTGGCGCGGGCGCCGGCGAAATTATTCGCCAGAATGCATTTTTTGGCGCGGGCGCCGGCGAAATTAGGCGCCGGCACGGGCGCCGGCGAAACTAGGCGCCAAAATGCGTTTTTTTGGCGCGGGCGCCGGCGAAATCAGGCGCCAAAATGCGTTTTTTGGCGCGGGCGCCTTCGAAATTAGGCGCCAAAATGCGTTTTTTGGCGCGGGCGCCCGCGAAATCAGGCGATAAAATGCGTTTTTTGGCGCGGGCGCTGGCGAAATCAGGCGCCGGCACGGGCGCCGGCGAAACTAGGCGCCAAAATGCGTTTTTTGGCGCGGGCGCCGGCGAAATCAGGCGGCAGAATGCGTTTTTTGGCGCGGGCGACGGCGAAATTAGGCGCCAGAATGCATTTTTTGGCGCGGGCGCCGGCGAAATTAGGCGCCAAAATGCGTTTTTTGGCGAGGGCCCTGGCGAAACTAGGCGCCAGAATGCATTTTTTGGCGCGGGCGCCTTCGAAATTAGGCGCCAAAATGCATTTTTTGGCGCGGGCGCCGGCGAAATTAGGCGCCAAAACTCGTTTTTTTGGCGCGGGCGCAGGCGAAATTAGGCGCCAAAATGCGTTTTTTGGCGCGGGCGCCGGCGAAATTACGCGCCAGAATGCATTTTTTGGCGCGGGCGCCGGCGAAATTATACGCGAAAATGCGTTTTTTGGCGCGGGCGCTGGCGAAATCAGGAGCCAAAACTCGTTTTTTGGCGCGGGCGCCGGCGAAATTATACGCGAAAATGCGTTTTTTGGCGCGGGCGCCGGCGAAATCAGGCGCAAAAACTGGTTTTTTGGCGCGGGCGCCGGCGAAATTAGGCGCCAAAACTCGTTTTTTGGCGCGGGCGCCGGCGAAATCAGGCGCCAAAATGCGTTTTTTGGCGCGGGCGCCGGCGAAATTAGGCGCTAAAATGCGTTTTTTGGCGCGGGCGCCGGCGAAACTAGACCCCAAAATTCGTTTTTTGGCGCGGGCGCCCGCGAAATCAAGCGATAAAATGCGTTTTTTGGCGCGGGCGCCGGCGAAATCAGGCGCCGGCACGGGCGCCGGCGAAACTAGGCGCCAAAATGCATTTTTTGGCGCGGGCGCCGGCGAAATCAGGCGCTAAAACTGGTTTTTTGGCGCGGGCGCCTTCGAAATTAGGCGCCAAAATGCATTTTTTGGCGCGGGCGCCGGCGAAATTAGGCGCCAAAACTCGTTTTTTTGGCGCGGGCGCAGGCGAAATTAGGCGCCAAAATGCGTTTTTTGGCGCGGGCGCCGGCGAAATTACGCGCCAGAATGCATTTTTTGGCGCGGGCGCCGGCGAAATTATACGCGAAAATGCGTTTTTTGGCGCGGGCGCTGGCGAAATCAGGAGCCAAAACTCGTTTTTTGGCGCGGGCGCCGGCGAAATTATACGCGAAAATGCGTTTTTTGGCGCGGGCGCCGGCGAAATCAGGCGCAAAAACTGGTTTTTTGGCGCGGGCGCCGGCGAAATCAGGCGCCAAAATGCGTTTTTTGGCGCGGGCGCCGGCGAAATTAGGCGCTAAAATGCGTTTTTTGGCGCGGGCGCCGGCGAAACTAGACCCCAAAATTCGTTTTTTGGCGCGGGCGCCCGCGAAATCAAGCGATAAAATGCGTTTTTTGGCGCGGGCGCCGGCGAAATCAGGCGCCGGCACGGGCGCCGGCGAAACTAGGCGCCAAAATGCGTTTTTTGGCGCGGGCGCCGGCGAAATCAGGCCCCAAAATTCGTTTTTTGGCGCTGTCGGCCGCGAAATTAGGCGCCAAAACTCGTTTTTTGGCGCGGGCGCCGGCGAAATGAGGCGCCAAAATGCATTTTTTGGCGCGGGCGCCGGCGAAATTAGGCGCCAGAACTCGTTTTTTGGCGCGGGCGCCTTCGAAATTAGGCGCCAAAATGCGTTTTTTGGCGAGGGCGCTGGCGAAACTAGGCCCCAAGATTCGTTTTTTGGCGCTGGCGGCCGCGAAATTAGGCGCCAAAATGCGTTTTTTGGCACGGGCGCCGGCGAAACTAGGCGCCAAAATGCGTTTTTTGGCGCGGGCGCCGGCGAAATCAGGCGCCAAAATGCGTTTTTTGGCGCGGGCGCCGGCGAAATTACGCGCCAGAATGCATTTTTTGGCGCGGGCGCCTTTGAAAATAGGCGCCAAAATGCGTTTTTTGGCGAGGGCGCTGGCGAAACTAGGCCCCAAAATTCGTTTTTTGGCGCTGGCGGCCGCGAAATTAGGCGCCAAAATGCGTTTTTTGGCACGGGCGCCGGCGAAACTAGGCGCCAAAATGCGTTTTTTGGCGCGGGCGCCGGCGAAATCAGGCGCCAAAATGCGTTTTTTGGCGCGGGCGCCGGCGAAATTACGCGCCAGAATGCATTTTTTGGCGCGGGCGCCTTCGAAATTAGGCGCCAAAATGCGTTTTTTGGCGCGGGCGCCGGCGAAATTAGGCGCCAAAATGCGTTTTTTGGCGCGGGCGCCGGCGAAATCAGGCGCCAGAATGCATTCTTTCTCGCGGGCGGAGGCGAAATTAGCAGCCAAAATGCGTTTTTTGGCGCGGGCGCCGGCGAAATTAGGCCCCAGAATGCATTTTTTGGCGCGGGCGCCTTCGAAATTCGGCGCCAAAATGCGTTTTTTGGCGAGGGCGCTGGCGAAACTAGGCCCCAAAATTCGTTTTTTGGCGCGGGCGCCGGCGAAATTAGGCGCCAGAATGCATTTTTTGGCGCGGGCGCCTTCGAAATTAGGCGGCAGAATGCGTTTTTTGGCGAGGGCCCTGGCGAAACTAGGCGCCAGAATGCATTTTTTGGCGCGGGCGCCTTCGAAATTAGGCGCCAAAACTCGTTTTTTCGCGCGGGCGCCTTCGAAAATAGGCGCCAAAATGCATTTTTTGGCGCGGGCGCCGGCGAAATCAGGCGCTAAAACTGGTTTTTTGGCGCGGGCGCCTTCGAAATTAGGCGCCAAAATGCATTTTTTGGCGCGGGCGCCGGCGAAATTAGGCGCCGAAACTCGTTTTTTGGCGCGGGCGCCGGCGAAGTGAGGCGCTAAAACTGGTTTTTTGGCGCGGGCGCCGGCGAAACTAGGCCCCAAAATTCGTTTTTTGGCGCGGGCGCCGGCGAAATTAGGCGCCAAAATGCGTTTTTTGGCGCGGGCGCCGGCGAAATCAGGCGCCAAAACTCGTTTTTTGGCGCGGGCGCCTCCGAAATTAGGCGCCAAAATGCGTTTTTTGGCGAGGGCGCTGGCGAAACTAGGCCCCAAAATTCGTTTTTTGGCGCGGGCGCCGGCGAAATTAGGCGCCAGAACTCGTTTTTTGGCGCGGGCGCCTTCGAAATTAGGCGCCAAAATGCGTTTTTTGGCGAGGGCGCTGGCGAAACTAGGCCCCAAGATTCGTTTTTTGGCGCGGGCGGCCGCGAAATTAGGCGCCAAAATGCGTTTTTTGGCACGGGCGCCGGCGAAACTAGGCGCCAAAATGCGTTTTTTGGCGCGGGCGCCGGCGAAATCAGGCGCCAAAATGCGTTTTTTGGCGCGGGCGCCGGCGAAATTACGCGCCAGAATGCATTTTTTGGCGCGGGCGCCTTTGAAAATAGGCGCCAAAATGCGTTTTTTGGCGAGGGCGCTGGCGAAACTAGGCCCCAAAATTCGTTTTTTGGCGCTGGCGGCCGCGAAATTAGGCGCCAAAATGCGTTTTTTGGCACGGGCGCCGGCGAAACTAGGCGCCAAAATGCGTTTTTTGGCGCGGGCGCCGGCGAAATCAGGCGCCAAAATGCGTTTTTTGGCGCGGGCGCCGGCGAAATTACGCGCCAGAATGCATTTTTTGGCGCGGGCGCCTTCGAAATTAGGCGCCAAAATGCGTTTTTTGGCGAGGGCGCCGGCGAAATTAGGCGCCAAAACTCGTTTTTTGGCGCGGGCGCCGGCGAAATTAGGCGCCAAAATGCGTTTTTTGGCGAGGGCGCCGGCGAAATTAGGCGCCAAAACTCGTTTTTTGGCGCGGGCGCCGGCGAAATCAGGCGCCAGAATGCATTCTTTCTCGCGGGCGGAGGCGAAATTAGCAGCCAAAATGCGTTTTTTGGCGCGGGCGCCGGCGAAATTAGGCCCCAGAATGCATTTTTTGGCGCGGGCGCCTTCGAAATTCGGCGCCAAAATGCGTTTTTTGGCGAGGGCGCTGGCGAAACTAGGCCCCAAAATTCGTTTTTTGGCGCGGGCGCCGGCGAAATTAGGCCCCAGAATGCATTTTTTGGCGCGGGCGCCTTCGAAATTAGGCGGCAGAATGCGTTTTTTGGCGCGGGCGACGGCGAAATTAGGCGCCAGAATGCATTT
This sequence comes from Baylisascaris procyonis, assembly GCA_037389465.1. NCBI lineage: Eukaryota > Metazoa > Nematoda > Chromadorea > Rhabditida > Ascarididae > Baylisascaris > Baylisascaris procyonis. The sequence continues at coordinate 876,134 of JAZARR010000105.1, forward strand.
TTTGGCGCGGGCGCCGGCGAAATTAGGCGCCAAAATGCGTTTTTTGGCGAGGGCCCTGGCGAAACTAGGCGCCAGAATGCATTTTTTGGCGCGGGCGCCTTCGAAATTAGGCGCCAAAACTCGTTTTTTCGCGCGGGCGCCTTCGAAAATAGGCGCCAAAATGCATTTTTTGGCGCGGGCGCCGGCGAAATCAGGCGCTAAAACTGGTTTTTTGGCGCGGGCGCCTTCGAAATTAGGCGCCAAAATGCATTTTTTGGCGCGGGCGCCGGCGAAATTAGGCGCCGAAACTCGTTTTTTGGCGCGGGCGCCGGCGAAATTAGGCGCCAAAATGCGTTTTTTGGCGCGGGCGCCGGCGAAACTAGGCGCCAAAATGGGTTTTTTGGCGCGGGCGCCGGCGAAATCATTCGCCAAAATGCGTTTTTTGGCGCGGGCGCCGGCGAAATTACGCGCCAGAATGCATTTTTTGGCGGGGGCGCCTTCGAAATTAGGCGCCAGAATGCGTTTTTTGGCGCGGGCGCCGGCGAAATCAGGCGCCAAAACTCGTTTTTTGGCGCGGGCGCCTCCGAAATTAGGCGCCAAAATGCGTTTTTTGGCGAGGGCGCTGGCGAAACTAGGCCCCAAAATTCGTTTTTTGGCGCGGGCGCCGGCGAAATTAGGCGCCAAAACTCGTTTTTTGGCGCGGGCGCCGGCGAAATCAGGCGCCAAAATGCGTTTTTTGGCGCGGGCGCCCGCGAAATCAGGCGATAAAATGCGTTTTTTGGCGCGGGCGCCCGCGAAACTAGGCGCCGAAACTCGTTTTTTGGCGCGGGCGCCGGCGAAGTGAGGCGCCAAAATGCATTTTTTGGCGCGGGCGCCGGCGAAATTAGGCGCCAAAACTCGTTTTTTTGGCGCGGGCGCCGGCGAAATTACGCGCCAGAATGCATTTTTTGGCGGGGGCGCCTTCGAAATTAGGCGCCAAAATGCGTTTTTTGGCGAGGGCGCTGGCGAAACTAGGCCCCAAAATTCGTTTTTTGGCGCGGGCGGCCGCGAAATTAGGCGCCAGAATGCGTTTTTTGGCGCGGGCGCCGGCGAAATCAGGCGCCAAAACTCGTTTTTTGGCGCGGGCGCCTCCGAAATTAGGCGCCAAAATGCGTTTTTTGGCGAGGGCGCTGGCGAAACTAGGCCCCAAAATTCGTTTTTTGGCGCGGGCGCCGGCGAAATTAGGCGCCAGAACTCGTTTTTTGGCGCGGGCGCCTTCGAAATTAGGCGCCAAAATGCGTTTTTTGGCGAGGGCGCTGGCGAAACTAGGCCCCAAGATTCGTTTTTTGGCGCTGGCGGCCGCGAAATTAGGCGCCAAAATGCGTTTTTTGGCACGGGCGCCGGCGAAACTAGGCGCCAAAATGCGTTTTTTGGCGCGGGCGCCGGCGAAATCAGGCGCCAAAATGCGTTTTTTGGCGCGGGCGCCGGCGAAATTACGCGCCAGAATGCATTTTTTGGCGCGGGCGCCTTTGAAAATAGGCGCCAAAATGCGTTTTTTGGCGAGGGCGCTGGCGAAACTAGGCCCCAAAATTCGTTTTTTGGCGCTGGCGGCCGCGAAATTAGGCGCCAAAATGCGTTTTTTGGCACGGGCGCCGGCGAAACTAGGCGCCAAAATGCGTTTTTTGGCGCGGGCGCCGGCGAAATCAGGCGCCAAAATGCGTTTTTTGGCGCGGGCGCCGGCGAAATTACGCGCCAGAATGCATTTTTTGGCGCGGGCGCCTTCGAAATTAGGCGCCAAAATGCGTTTTTTGGCGAGGGCGCCGGCGAAATTAGGCGCCAAAACTCGTTTTTTGGCGCGGGCGCCGGCGAAATTAGGCGCCAAAATGCGTTTTTTGGCGAGGGCGCCGGCGAAATTAGGCGCCAAAACTCGTTTTTTGGCGCGGGCGCCGGCGAAATCAGGCGCCAGAATGCATTCTTTCTCGCGGGCGGAGGCGAAATTAGCAGCCAAAATGCGTTTTTTGGCGCGGGCGCCGGCGAAATTAGGCCCCAGAATGCATTTTTTGGCGCGGGCGCCTTCGAAATTCGGCGCCAAAATGCGTTTTTTGGCGAGGGCGCTGGCGAAACTAGGCCCCAAAATTCGTTTTTTGGCGCGGGCGCCGGCGAAATTAGGCCCCAGAATGCATTTTTTGGCGCGGGCGCCTTCGAAATTAGGCGGCAGAATGCGTTTTTTGGCGCGGGCGACGGCGAAATTAGGCGCCAGAATGCATTTTTTGGCGCGGGCGCCGGCGAAATTAGGCGCCAAAATGCGTTTTTTGGCGAGGGCCCTGGCGAAACTAGGCGCCAGAATGCATTTTTTGGCGCGGGCGCCTTCGAAATTAGGCGCCAAAACTCGTTTTTTCGCGCGGGCGCCTTCGAAAATAGGCGCCAAAATGCGTTTTTTTGGCGCGGGCGCCGGCGAAACTAGGCGCCAAAACTCGTTTTTTGGCGCGGGCGCCGGCGAAACTAGAACCCAAAATTCGTTTTTTGGCGCGGGCGCCCGCGAAATCAGGCGATAAAATGCGTTTTTTGGCGCGGGCGCTGGCGAAATCAGGCGCCGGCACGGGCGCCGGCGAAACTAGGCGCCAAAATGCGTTTTTTGGCGCGGGCGCCGGCGAAATCAGGCGCCAAAATGCGTTTTTTGGCGCGGGCGCCGGCGAAATTAGGCGCCAGAATGCATTTTTTGGCGCGGGCGCCTTCGAAATTAGGCGCCAAAATGCGTTTTTTGGCGAGGGCGCTGGCGAAACTAGGCCCCAAAGTTCGTTTTTTGGCGCGGGCGCCGGCGAAATTAGGCCCCAGAATGCATTTTTTGGCGCGGGCGCCTTCGAAATTAGGCGGCAGAATGCGTTTTTTGGCGCGGGCGACGGCGAAATTAGGCGCCAGAATGCATTCTTTCTCGCGGGCGGAGGCGAAATTAGGAGCCAAAATGCGTTTTTTGGCGCGGGCGCCGGCGAAATTATTCGCCAGAATGCATTTTTTGGCGCGGGCGCCGGCGAAATTAGGCGCCGGCACGGGCGCCGGCGAAACTAGGCGCCAAAATGCGTTTTTTGGCGCGGGCGCCTTCGAAATTAGGCGCCAAAATGCGTTTTTTGGCGCGGGCGCCCGCGAAATCAGGCGATAAAATGCGTTTTTTGGCGCGGGCGCTGGCGAAATTAGGCGCCAAAACTCGTTTTTTGGCGCGGGCGCCGGCGAAATCAGGCGCCAGAATACATTCTTTCTCGCGGGCGGAGGCGAAATTAGGAGCCAAAATGCGTTTTTTGGCGCGGGCGCCGGCGAAATTAGGCGCCAGAATGCATTTTTTGGCGCGGGCCCCGGCGAAATTAGGCGCCGGCACGGGCGCCGGCGAAACTAGGCGCCAAAATGCGTTTTTTTGGCGCGGGCGCCGGCGAAACTAGGCGCCAAAACTCGTTTTTTGGCGCGGGCGCCGGCGAAACTAGAACCCAAAATTCGTTTTTTGGCGCGGGCGCCCGCGAAATCAGGCGATAAAATGCGTTTTTTGGCGCGGGCGCTGGCGAAATCAGGCGCCGGCACGGGCGCCGGCGAAACTAGGCGCCAAAATGCGTTTTTTGGCGCGGGCGCCGGCGAAATCAGGCGCCAAAATGCGTTTTTTGGCGCGGGCGCCGGCGAAATCAGGCGCCAGAATGCATTCTTTCTCGCGGGCGGAGGCGAAATTAGCAGCCAAAATGCGTTTTTTGGCGCGGGCGCCGGCGAAATTAGGCCCCAGAATGCATTTTTTGGCGCGGGCGCCTTCGAAATTCGGCGCCAAAATGCGTTTTTTGGCGAGGGCGCTGGCGAAACTAGGCCCCAAAATTCGTTTTTTGGCGCGGGCGCCGGCGAAATTAGGCGCCAGAATGCATTTTTTGGCGCGGGCGCCTTCGAAATTAGGCGGCAGAATGCGTTTTTTGGCGAGGGCCCTGGCGAAACTAGGCGCCAGAATGCATTTTTTGGCGCGGGCGCCTTCGAAATTAGGCGCCAAAACTCGTTTTTTCGCGCGGGCGCCTTCGAAAATAGGCGCCAAAATGCATTTTTTGGCGCGGGCGCCGGCGAAATCAGGCGCTAAAACTGGTTTTTTGGCGCGGGCGCCTTCGAAATTAGGCGCCAAAATGCATTTTTTGGCGCGGGCGCCGGCGAAATTAGGCGCCGAAACTCGTTTTTTGGCGCGGGCGCCGGCGAAGTGAGGCGCCAAAATGCATTTTTTGGCGCGGGCGCCGGCGAAATTAGGCGCCAAAACTCGTTTTTTTGGCGCGGGCGCCGGCGAAATTAGGCGCCAAAATGCATTTTTTGGCGCGGGCGCCGGCGAAATTAGGCGCTAATGCATTTTTTGGCGCGGGCGCCGGCGAAATCAGGCGCTAAAACTGGTTTTTTGGCGCGGGCGCCGGCGAAACTAGGCCCCAAAATTCGTTTTTTGGCGCGGGCGCCGGCGAAATTAGGCGCCAAAATGCGTTTTTTGGCACGGGCGCCGGCGAAATCAGGCGCCAAAACTCGTTTTTTGGCGCGGGCGCCTCCGAAATTAGGCGCCAAAATGCGTTTTTTGGCGAGGGCGCTGGCGAAACTAGGCCCCAAAATTCGTTTTTTGGCGCGGGCGCCGGCGAAATTAGGCGCCAGAACTCGTTTTTTGGCGCGGGCGCCTTCGAAATTAGGCGCCAAAATGCGTTTTTTGGCGAGGGCGCTGGCGAAACTAGGCCCCAAGATTCGTTTTTTGGCGCTGGCGGCCGCGAAATTAGGCGCCAAAATGCGTTTTTTGGCACGGGCGCCGGCGAAACTAGGCGCCAAAATGCGTTTTTTGGCGCGGGCGCCGGCGAAATCAGGCGCCAAAATGCGTTTTTTGGCGCGGGCGCCGGCGAAATTACGCGCCAGAATGCATTTTTTGGCGCGGGCGCCTTTGAAAATAGGCGCCAAAATGCGTTTTTTGGCGAGGGCGCTGGCGAAACTAGGCCCCAAAATTCGTTTTTTGGCGCTGGCGGCCGCGAAATTAGGCGCCAAAATGCGTTTTTTGGCACGGGCGCCGGCGAAACTAGGCGCCAAAATGCGTTTTTTGGCGCGGGCGCCGGCGAAATCAGGCGCCAAAATGCGTTTTTTGGCGCGGGCGCCGGCGAAATTACGCGCCAGAATGCATTTTTTGGCGCGGGCGCCTTCGAAATTAGGCGCCAAAATGCGTTTTTTGGCGAGGGCGCCGGCGAAATTAGGCGCCAAAACTCGTTTTTTGGCGCGGGCGCCGGCGAAATTAGGCGCCAAAATGCGTTTTTTGGCGAGGGCGCCGGCGAAATTAGGCGCCAAAACTCGTTTTTTGGCGCGGGCGCCGGCGAAATCAGGCGCCAGAATGCATTCTTTCTCGCGGGCGGAGGCGAAATTAGCAGCCAAAATGCGTTTTTTGGCGCGGGCGCCGGCGAAATTAGGCCCCAGAATGCATTTTTTGGCGCGGGCGCCTTCGAAATTCGGCGCCAAAATGCGTTTTTTGGCGAGGGCGCTGGCGAAACTAGGCCCCAAAATTCGTTTTTTGGCGCGGGCGCCGGCGAAATTAGGCCCCAGAATGCATTTTTTGGCGCGGGCGCCTTCGAAATTAGGCGGCAGAATGCGTTTTTTGGCGCGGGCGACGGCGAAATTAGGCGCCAGAATGCATTTTTTGGCGCGGGCGCCGGCGAAATTAGGCGCCAAAATGCGTTTTTTGGCGAGGGCCCTGGCGAAACTAGGCGCCAGAATGCATTTTTTGGCGCGGGCGCCTTCGAAATTAGGCGCCAAAACTCGTTTTTTCGCGCGGGCGCCTTCGAAAATAGGCGCCAAAATGCATTTTTTGGCGCGGGCGCCGGCGAAATCAGGCGCTAAAACTGGTTTTTTGGCGCGGGCGCCTTCGAAATTAGGCGCCAAAATGCATTTTTTGGCGCGGGCGCCGGCGAAATTAGGCGCCGAAACTCGTTTTTTGGCGCGGGCGCCGGCGAAATTAGGCGCCAAAATGCGTTTTTTGGCACGGGCGCCGGCGAAACTAGGCGCCAAAATGGGTTTTTTGGCGCGGGCGCCGGCGAAATCATTCGCCAAAATGCGTTTTTTGGCGCGGGCGCCGGCGAAATTACGCGCCAGAATGCATTTTTTGGCGGGGGCGCCTTCGAAATTAGGCGCCAGAATGCGTTTTTTGGCGCGGGCGCCGGCGAAATCAGGCGCCAAAACTCGTTTTTTGGCGCGGGCGCCTCCGAAATTAGGCGCCAAAATGCGTTTTTTGGCGAGGGCGCTGGCGAAACTAGGCCCCAAAATTCGTTTTTTGGCGCGGGCGCCGGCGAAATTAGGCGCCAAAACTCGTTTTTTGGCGCGGGCGCCGGCGAAATCAGGCGCCAAAATGCGTTTTTTGGCGCGGGCGCCCGCGAAATCAGGCGATAAAATGCGTTTTTTGGCGCGGGCGCCCGCGAAACTAGGCGCCGAAACTCGTTTTTTGGCGCGGGCGCCGGCGAAGTGAGGCGCCAAAATGCATTTTTTGGCGCGGGCGCCGGCGAAATTAGGCGCCAAAACTCGTTTTTTTGGCGCGGGCGCCGGCGAAATTACGCGCCAGAATGCATTTTTTGGCGGGGGCGCCTTCGAAATTAGGCGCCAAAATGCGTTTTTTGGCGAGGGCGCTGGCGAAACTAGGCCCCAAAATTCGTTTTTTGGCGCGGGCGGCCGCGAAATTAGGCGCCAGAATGCGTTTTTTGGCGCGGGCGCCGGCGAAATCAGGCGCCAAAACTCGTTTTTTGGCGCGGGCGCCTCCGAAATTAGGCGCCAAAATGCGTTTTTTGGCGAGGGCGCTGGCGAAACTAGGCCCCAAAATTCGTTTTTTGGCGCGGGCGCCGGCGAAATTAGGCGCCAGAACTCGTTTTTTGGCGCGGGCGCCTTCGAAATTAGGCGCCAAAATGCGTTTTTTGGCGAGGGCGCTGGCGAAACTAGGCCCCAAGATTCGTTTTTTGGCGCTGGCGGCCGCGAAATTAGGCGCCAAAATGCGTTTTTTGGCACGGGCGCCGGCGAAACTAGGCGCCAAAATGCGTTTTTTGGCGCGGGCGCCGGCGAAATCAGGCGCCAAAATGCGTTTTTTGGCGCGGGCGCCGGCGAAATTACGCGCCAGAATGCATTTTTTGGCGCGGGCGCCTTTGAAAATAGTCGCCAAAATGCGTTTTTTGGCGAGGGCGCTGGCGAAACTAGGCCCCAAAATTCGTTTTTTGGCGCTGGCGGCCGCGAAATTAGGCGCCAAAATGCGTTTTTTGGCACGGGCGCCGGCGAAACTAGGCGCCAAAATGCGTTTTTTGGCGCGGGCGCCGGCGAAATCAGGCGCCAAAATGCGTTTTTTGGCGCGGGCGCCGGCGAAATTACGCGCCAGAATGCATTTTTTGGCGCGGGCGCCTTCGAAATTAGGCGCCAAAATGCGTTTTTTGGCGAGGGCGCCGGCGAAATTAGGCGCCAAAACTCGTTTTTTGGCGCGGGCGCCGGCGAAATTAGGCGCCAAAATGCGTTTTTTGGCGAGGGCGCCGGCGAAATTAGGCGCCAAAACTCGTTTTTTGGCGCGGGCGCCGGCGAAATCAGGCGCCAGAATGCATTCTTTCTCGCGGGCGGAGGCGAAATTAGCAGCCAAAATGCGTTTTTTGGCGCGGGCGCCGGCGAAATTAGGCCCCAGAATGCATTTTTTGGCGCGGGCGCCTTCGAAATTCGGCGCCAAAATGCGTTTTTTGGCGAGGGCGCTGGCGAAACTAGGCCCCAAAATTCGTTTTTTGGCGCGGGCGCCGGCGAAACTAGGCCCCAGAATGCATTTTTTGGCGCGGGCGCCTTCGAAATTAGGCGGCAGAATGCGTTTTTTGGCGCGGGCGACGGCGAAATTAGGCGCCAGAATGCATTTTTTGGCGCGGGCGCCGGCGAAATTAGGCGCCAAAATGCGTTTTTTGGCGAGGGCCCTGGCGAAACTAGGCGCCAGAATGCATTTTTTGGCGCGGGCGCCTTCGAAATTAGGCGCCAAAACTCGTTTTTTCGCGCGGGCGCCTTCGAAAATAGGCGCCAAAATGCGTTTTTTTGGCGCGGGCGCCGGCGAAACTAGGCGCCAAAACTCGTTTTTTGGCGCGGGCGCCGGCGAAACTAGAACCCAAAATTCGTTTTTTGGCGCGGGCGCCCGCGAAATCAGGCGATAAAATGCGTTTTTTTGGCGCGGGCGCTGGCGAAATCAGGCGCCGGCACGGGCGCCGGCGAAACTAGGCGCCAAAATGCGTTTTTTGGCGCGGGCGCCGGCGAAATCAGGCGCCAAAATGCGTTTTTTGGCGCGGGCGCCGGCGAAATTAGGCGCCAGAATGCATTTTTTGGCGCGGGCGCCTTCGAAATTAGGCGCCAAAATGCGTTTTTTGGCGAGGGCGCTGGCGAAACTAGGCCCCAAAGTTCGTTTTTTGGCGCGGGCGCCGGCGAAATTAGGCCCCAGAATGCATTTTTTGGCGCGGGCGCCTTCGAAATTAGGCGGCAGAATGCGTTTTTTGGCGCGGGCGACGGCGAAATTAGGCGCCAGAATGCATTCTTTCTCGCGGGCGGAGGCGAAATTAGGAGCCAAAATGCGTTTTTTGGCGCGGGCGCCGGCGAAATTATTCGCCAGAATGCATTTTTTGGCGCGGGCGCCGGCGAAATTAGGCGCCGGCACGGGCGCCGGCGAAACTAGGCGCCAAAATGCGTTTTTTGGCGCGGGCGCCTTCGAAATTAGGCGCCAAAATGCGTTTTTTGGCGCGGGCGCTGGCGAAATTAGGCGCCAAAACTCGTTTTTTGGCGCGGGCGCCGGCGAAATCAGGCGCCAGAATACATTCTTTCTCGCGGGCGGAGGCGAAATTAGGAGCCAAAATGCGTTTTTTGGCGCGGGCGCCGGCGAAATTAGGCGCCAGAATGCATTTTTTGGCGCGGGCCCCGGCGAAATTAGGCGCCGGCACGGGCGCCGGCGAAACTAGGCGCCAAAATGCGTTTTTTTGGCGCGGGCGCCGGCGAAACTAGGCGCCAAAACTCGTTTTTTGGCGCGGGCGCCGGCGAAACTAGAACCCAAAATTCGTTTTTTGGCGCGGGCGCCCGCGAAATCAGGCGATAAAATGCGTTTTTTGGCGCGGGCGCTGGCGAAATCAGGCGCCGGCACGGGCGCCGGCGAAACTAGGCGCCAAAATGCGTTTTTTGGCGCGGGCGCCGGCGAAATCAGGCGCCAAAATGCGTTTTTTGGCGCGGGCGCCGGCGAAATTAGGCGCCAGAATGCATTTTTTGGCGCGGGCGCCTTCGAAATTAGGCGCCAAAATGCGTTTTTTGGCGAGGGCGCTGGCGAAACTAGGCCCCAAAGTTCGTTTTTTGGCGCGGGCGCCGGCGAAATTAGGCCCCAGAATGCATTTTTTGGCGCGGGCGCCTTCGAAATTAGGCGCCAAAACTCGTTTTTTGGCGCGGGCGCCGGCGAAATCAGGCGCCAGAATGCATTCTTTCTCGCGGGCGGAGGCGAAATTAGCAGCCAAAATGCGTTTTTTGGCGCGGGCGCCGGCGAAATTAGGCCCCAGAATGCATTTTTTGGCGCGGGCGCCTTCGAAATTCGGCGCCAAAATGCGTTTTTTGGCGAGGGCGCTGGCGAAACTAGGCCCCAAAATTCGTTTTTTGGCGCGGGCGCCGGCGAAATTAGGCCCCAGAATGCATTTTTTGGCGCGGGCGCCTTCGAAATTAGGCGGCAGAATGCGTTTTTTGGCGCGGGCGACGGCGAAATTAGGCGCCAGAATGCATTTTTTGGCGCGGGCGCCGGCGAAATTAGGCGCCAAAATGCGTTTTTTGGCGAGGGCCCTGGCGAAACTAGGCGCCAGAATGCATTTTTTGGCGCGGGCGCCTTCGAAATTAGGCGCCAAAACTCGTTTTTTCGCGCGGGCGCCTTCGAAAATAGGCGCCAAAATGCGTTTTTTTGGCGCGGGCGCCGGCGAAACTAGGCGCCAAAACTCGTTTTTTGGCGCGGGCGCCGGCGAAACTAGAACCCAAAATTCGTTTTTTGGCGCGGGCGCCCGCGAAATCAGGCGATAAAATGCGTTTTTTGGCGCGGGCGCTGGCGAAATCAGGCGCCGGCACGGGCGCCGGCGAAACTAGGCGCCAAAATGCGTTTTTTGGCGCGGGCGCCGGCGAAATCAGGCGCCAAAATGCGTTTTTTGGCGCGGGCGCCGGCGAAATTAGGCGCCAGAATGCATTTTTTGGCGCGGGCGCCTTCGAAATTAGGCGCCAAAATGCGTTTTTTGGCGAGGGCGCTGGCGAAACTAGGCCCCAAAGTTCGTTTTTTGGCGCGGGCGCCGGCGAAATTAGGCCCCAGAATGCATTTTTTGGCGCGGGCGCCTCCGAAATTAGGCGGCAGAATGCGTTTTTTGGCGCGGGCGACGGCGAAATTAGGCGCCAGAATGCATTCTTTCTCGCGGGCGGAGGCGAAATTAGGAGCCAAAATGCGTTTTTTGGCGCGGGCGCCGGCGAAATTATTCGCCAGAATGCATTTTTTGGCGCGGGCGCCGGCGAAATTAGGCGCCGGCACGGGCGCCGGCGAAACTAGGCGCCAAAATGCGTTTTTTGGCGCGGGCGCCTTCGAAATTAGGCGCCAAAATGCGTTTTTTGGCGCGGGCGCCCGCGAAATCAGGCGATAAAATGCGTTTTTTGGCGCGGGCGCTGGCGAAATTAGGCGCCAAAACTCGTTTTTTGGCGCGGGCGCCGGCGAAATCAGGCGCCAGAATACATTCTTTCTCGCGGGCGGAGGCGAAATTAGGAGCCAAAATGCGTTTTTTGGCGCGGGCGCCGGCGAAATTAGGCGCCAGAATGCATTTTTTGGCGCGGGCCCCGGCGAAATTAGGCGCCGGCACGGGCGCCGGCGAAACTAGGCGCCAAAATGCGTTTTTTTGGCGCGGGCGCCGGCGAAACTAGGCGCCAAAACTCGTTTTTTGGCGCGGGCGCCGGCGAAACTAGAACCCAAAATTCGTTTTTTGGCGCGGGCGCCCGCGAAATCAGGCGATAAAATGCGTTTTTTGGCGCGGGCGCTGGCGAAATCAGGCGCCGGCACGGGCGCCGGCGAAACTAGGCGCCAAAATGCGTTTTTTGGCGCGGGCGCCGGCGAAATCAGGCGCCAAAATGCGTTTTTTGGCGCGGGCGCCGGCGAAATTAGGCGCCAGAATGCATTTTTTGGCGCGGGCGCCTTCGAAATTAGGCGCCAAAATGCGTTTTTTGGCGAGGGCGCTGGCGAAACTAGGCCCCAAAGTTCGTTTTTTGGCGCGGGCGCCGGCGAAATTAGGCCCCAGAATGCATTTTTTGGCGCGGGCGCCTTCGAAATTAGGCGGCAGAATGCGTTTTTTGGCGCGGGCGACGGCGAAATTAGGCGCCAGAATGCATTTTTTGGCGCGGGCGCCGGCGAAATTAGGCGCCAAAATGCGTTTTTTGGCGCGGGCGACGGCGAAATTAGGCGCCAGAATGCATTTTTTGGCGCGGGCGCCGGCGAAATTAGGCGCCAAAATGCGTTTTTTGGCGAGGGCCCTGGCGAAACTAGGCGCCAGAATGAATTTTTTGGCGCGGGCGCCTTCGAAATTAGGCGCCAAAACTCGTTTTTTGGCGCGGGCGCCGGCGAAGTGAGGCGCCAAAATGCATTTTTTGGCGCGGGCGCCGGCGAAATTAGGCGCCAAAACTCGTTTTTTGGCGCGGGCGCCGGCGAAATTAGGCGCCAAAATGCATTTTTTGGCGCGGGCGCCGGCGAAATCAGACGCTAAAACTGGTTTTTTGGCGCGGGCGCCTTCGAAATTAGGCGCCAAAATGCATTTTTTGGCGCGGGCGCCTGCGAAATTAGGCGCCGAAACTCGTTTTTTGGCGCGGGCGCCGGCGAAATCAGGCGCCAGAATGCATTCTTTCTCGCGGGCGGAGGCGAAATTAGGAGCCAAAATGCGTTTTTTGGCGCGGGCGCCGGCGAAATTATTCGCCAGAATGCATTTTTTGGCGCGGGCGCCGGCGAAATTAGGCGCCGGCACGGGCGCCGGCGAAACTAGGCGCCAAAATGCGTTTTTTTGGCGCGGGCGCCGGCGAAATCAGGCGCCAAAATGCGTTTTTTGGCGCGGGCGCCTTCGAAATTAGGCGCCAAAATGCGTTTTTTGGCGCGGGCGCCCGCGAAATCAGGCGATAAAATGCGTTTTTTGGCGCGGGCGCTGGCGAAATCAGGCGCCGGCACGGGCGCCGGCGAAACTAGGCGCCAAAATGCGTTTTTTGGCGCGGGCGCCGGCGAAATCAGGCGGCAGAATGCGTTTTTTGGCGCGGGCGACGGCGAAATTAGGCGCCAGAATGCATTTTTTGGCGCGGGCGCCGGCGAAATTAGGCGCCAAAATGCGTTTTTTGGCGAGGGCCCTGGCGAAACTAGGCGCCAGAATGCATTTTTTGGCGCGGGCGCCTTCGAAATTAGGCGCCAAAATGCATTTTTTGGCGCGGGCGCCGGCGAAATTAGGCGCCAAAACTCGTTTTTTTGGCGCGGGCGCAGGCGAAATTAGGCGCCAAAATGCGTTTTTTGGCGCGGGCGCCGGCGAAATTACGCGCCAGAATGCATTTTTTGGCGCGGGCGCCGGCGAAATTATACGCGAAAATGCGTTTTTTGGCGCGGGCGCTGGCGAAATCAGGAGCCAAAACTCGTTTTTTGGCGCGGGCGCCGGCGAAATTATACGCGAAAATGCGTTTTTTGGCGCGGGCGCCGGCGAAATCAGGCGCAAAAACTGGTTTTTTGGCGCGGGCGCCGGCGAAATTAGGCGCCAAAACTCGTTTTTTGGCGCGGGCGCCGGCGAAATCAGGCGCCAAAATGCGTTTTTTGGCGCGGGCGCCGGCGAAATTAGGCGCTAAAATGCGTTTTTTGGCGCGGGCGCCGGCGAAACTAGACCCCAAAATTCGTTTTTTGGCGCGGGCGCCCGCGAAATCAAGCGATAAAATGCGTTTTTTGGCGCGGGCGCCGGCGAAATCAGGCGCCGGCACGGGCGCCTTCGAAATTAGGCGCCAAAATGCATTTTTTGGCGCGGGCGCCGGCGAAATTAGGCGCCAAAACTCGTTTTTTTGGCGCGGGCGCAGGCGAAATTAGGCGCCAAAATGCGTTTTTTGGCGCGGGCGCCGGCGAAATTACGCGCCAGAATGCATTTTTTGGCGCGGGCGCCGGCGAAATTATACGCGAAAATGCGTTTTTTGGCGCGGGCGCTGGCGAAATCAGGAGCCAAAACTCGTTTTTTGGCGCGGGCGCCGGCGAAATTATACGCGAAAATGCGTTTTTTGGCGCGGGCGCCGGCGAAATCAGGCGCAAAAACTGGTTTTTTGGCGCGGGCGCCGGCGAAATCAGGCGCCAAAATGCGTTTTTTGGCGCGGGCGCCGGCGAAATTAGGCGCTAAAATGCGTTTTTTGGCGCGGGCGCCGGCGAAACTAGACCCCAAAATTCGTTTTTTGGCGCGGGCGCCCGCGAAATCAAGCGATAAAATGCGTTTTTTGGCGCGGGCGCCGGCGAAATCAGGCGCCGGCACGGGCGCCGGCGAAACTAGGCGCCAAAATGCGTTTTTTTGGCGCGGGCGCCGGCGAAATCAGGCCCCAAAATTCGTTTTTTGGCGCTGTCGGCCGCGAAATTAGGCGCCAAAACTCGTTTTTTGGCGCGGGCGCCGGCGAAATGAGGCGCCAAAATGCATTTTTTGGCGCGGGCGCCGGCGAAATTAGGCGCCAGAACTCGTTTTTTGGCGCGGGCGCCTTCGAAATTAGGCGCCAAAATGCGTTTTTTGGCGAGGGCGCTGGCGAAACTAGGCCCCAAGATTCGTTTTTTGGCGCTGGCGGCCGCGAAATTAGGCGCCAAAATGCGTTTTTTGGCACGGGCGCCGGCGAAACTAGGCGCCAAAATGCGTTTTTTGGCGCGGGCGCCGGCGAAATCAGGCGCCAAAATGCGTTTTTTGGCGCGGGCGCCGGCGAAATTACGCGCCAGAATGCATTTTTTGGCGCGGGCGCCTTTGAAAATAGGCGCCAAAATGCGTTTTTTGGCGAGGGCGCTGGCGAAACTAGGCCCCAAAATTCGTTTTTTGGCGCTGGCGGCCGCGAAATTAGGCGCCAAAATGCGTTTTTTGGCACGGGCGCCGGCGAAACTAGGCGCCAAAATGCGTTTTTTGGCGCGGGCGCCGGCGAAATCAGGCGCCAAAATGCGTTTTTTGGCGCGGGCGCCGGCGAAATTACGCGCCAGAATGCATTTTTTGGCGCGGGCGCCTTCGAAATTAGGCGCCAAAATGCGTTTTTTGGCGCGGGCGCCGGCGAAATTAGGCGCCAAAATGCGTTTTTTGGCGCGGGCGCCGGCGAAATCAGGCGCCAGAATGCATTCTTTCTCGCGGGCGGAGGCGAAATTAGCAGCCAAAATGCGTTTTTTGGCGCGGGCGCCGGCGAAATTAGGCCCCAGAATGCATTTTTTGGCGCGGGCGCCGGCGAAATTAGGCGCCAAAATGCGTTTTTTGGCGAGGGCCCTGCCGAAACTAGGCGCCAGAATGCATTTTTTGGCGCGGGCGCCTTCGAAATTAGGCGCCAAAACTCGTTTTTTCGCGCGGGCGCCTTCGAAAATAGGCGCCAAAATGCATTTTTTGGCGCGGGCGCCGGCGAAATCAGGCGCTAAAACTGGTTTTTTGGCGCGGGCGCCTTCGAAATTAGGCGCCAAAATGCATTTTTTGGCGCGGGCGCCGGCGAAATTAGGCGCCAGAATGCATTTTTTGGCGCGGGCGCCTTCGAAATTAGGCGGCAGAATGCGTTTTTTGGCGAGGGCCCTGGCGAAACTAGGCGCCAGAATGCATTTTTTGGCGCGGGCGCCTTCGAAATTAGGCGCCAAAACTCGTTTTTTCGCGCGGGCGCCTTCGAAAATAGGCGCCAAAATGCATTTTTTGGCGCGGGCGCCGGCGAAATCAGGCGCTAAAACTGGTTTTTTGGCGCGGGCGCCTTCGAAATTAGGCGCCAAAATGCATTTTTTGGCGCGGGCGCCGGCGAAATTAGGCGCCGAAACTCGTTTTTTGGCGCGGGCGCCGGCGAAGTGAGGCGCCAAAATGCATTTTTTGGCGCGGGCGCCGGCGAAATTAGGCGCCAAAATGCGTTTTTTGGCGCGGGCGCCGGCGAAATTAGGCGCTTAAATGCATTTTTTGGCGCGGGCGCCGGCGAAATCAGGCGCTAAAACTGGTTTTTTGGCGCGGGCGCCGGCGAAACTAGGCCGCCAAAATTCGTTTTTTGGCGCGGGCGCCGGCGAAATTAGGCGCCAAAATGCGTTTTTTGGCGGGCGGGCGCTCGGCGAAATTAGGCGCCAAAATGCGTTTTTTGGCGAGGGCGCTGGCGAAACTTTCGTTTTTTGGCGCGGGCGCCGGCGAAATTAGGCGCCAGAACTCGTTTTTTGGCGCGGGCGCCTTCGAAATTAGGCGCCAAAATGCGTTTTTTGGCGAGGGCGCTGGCGAAACTAGGCCCCAAGATTCGTTTTTTGGCGCTGGCGGCCGCGAAATTAGGCGCCAAAATGCGTTTTTTGGCACGGGCGCCGGCGAAACTAGGCGCCAAAATGCGTTTTTTGGCGCGGGCGCCGGCGAAATCAGGCGCCAAAATGCGTTTTTTGGCGCGGGCGCCGGCGAAATTACGCGCCAGAATGCATTTTTTGGCGCGGGCGCCTTTGAAAATAGGCGCCAAAATGCGTTTTTTGGCGAGGGCGCTGGCGAAACTAGGCCCCAAAATTCGTTTTTTGGCGCTGGCGGCCGCGAAATTAGGCGCCAAAATGCGTTTTTTGGCACGGGCGCCGGCGAAACTAGGCGCCAAAATGCGTTTTTTGGCGCGGGCGCCGGCGAAATCAGGCGCCAAAATGCGTTTTTTGGCGCGGGCGCCGGCGAAATTAGGCGCCAGAACTCGTTTTTTGGCGCGGGCGCCTTCGAAATTAGGCGCCAAAATGCGTTTTTTGGCGAGGGCGCTGGCGAAACTAGGCCCCAAGATTCGTTTTTTGGCGCTGGCGGCCGCGAAATTAGGCGCCAAAATGCGTTTTTTGGCACGGGCGCCGGCGAAACTAGGCGCCAAAATGCGTTTTTTGGCGCGGGCGCCGGCGAAATCAGGCGCCAAAATGCGTTTTTTGGCGCGGGCGCCGGCGAAATTACGCGCCAGAATGCATTTTTTGGCGCGGGCGCCTTTGAAAATAGGCGCCAAAATGCGTTTTTTGGCGAGGGCGCTGGCGAAACTAGGCCCCAAAATTCGTTTTTTGGCGCTGGCGGCCGCGAAATTAGGCGCCAAAATGCGTTTTTTGGCACGGGCGCCGGCGAAACTAGGCGCCAAAATGCGTTTTTTGGCGCGGGCGCCGGCGAAATCAGGCGCCAAAATGCGTTTTTTGGCGCGGGCGCCGGCGAAATTACGCGCCAGAATGCATTTTTTGGCGCGGGCGCCTTCGAAATTAGGCGCCAAAATGCGTTTTTTGGCGAGGGCGCCGGCGAAATTAGGCGCCAAAACTCGTTTTTTGGCGCGGGCGCCGGCGAAATTAGGCGCCAAAATGCGTTTTTTGGCGAGGGCGCCGGCGAAATTAGGCGCCAAAACTCGTTTTTTGGCGCGGGCGCCGGCGAAATCAGGCGCCAGAATGCATTCTTTCTCGCGGGCGGAGGCGAAATTAGCAGCCAAAATGCGTTTTTTGGCGCGGGCGCCGGCGAAATTAGGCCCCAGAATGCATTTTTTGGCGCGGGCGCCTTCGAAATTCGGCGCCAAAATGCGTTTTTTGGCGAGGGCGCTGGCGAAACTAGGCCCCAAAATTCGTTTTTTGGCGCGGGCGCCGGCGAAATTAGGCCCCAGAATGCATTTTTTGGCGCGGGCGCCTTCGAAATTAGGCGGCAGAATGCGTTTTTTGGCGCGGGCGACGGCGAAATTAGGCGCCAGAATGCATTTTTTGGCGCGGGCGCCGGCGAAATTAGGCGCCAAAATGCGTTTTTTGGCGAGGGCCCTGCCGAAACTAGGCGCCAGAATGCATTTTTTGGCGCGGGCGCCTTCGAAATTAGGCGCCAAAACTCGTTTTTTCGCGCGGGCGCCTTCGAAAATAGGCGCCAAAATGCATTTTTTGGCGCGGGCGCCGGCGAAATCAGGCGCTAAAACTGGTTTTTTGGCGCGGGCGCCTTCGAAATTAGGCGCCAAAATGCATTTTTTGGCGCGGGCGCCGGCGAAATTAGGCGCCGAAACTCGTTTTTTGGCGCGGGCGCCGGCGAAATTAGGCGCCAAAATGCGTTTTTTGGCACGGGCGCCGGCGAAACTAGGCGCCAAAATGGGTTTTTTGGCGCGGGCGCCGGCGAAATCATTCGCCAAAATGCGTTTTTTGGCGCGGGCGCCGGCGAAATTACGCGCCAGAATGCATTTTTTGGCGGGGGCGCCTTCGAAATTAGGCGCCAGAATGCGTTTTTTGGCGCGGGCGCCGGCGAAATCAGGCGCCAAAACTCGTTTTTTGGCGCGGGCGCCTCCGAAATTAGGCGCCAAAATGCGTTTTTTGGCGAGGGCGCTGGCGAAACTAGGCCCCAAAATTCGTTTTTTGGCGCGGGCGCCGGCGAAATTAGGCGCCAAAACTCGTTTTTTGGCGCGGGCGCCGGCGAAATCAGGCGCCAAAATGCGTTTTTTGGCGCGGGCGCCCGCGAAATCAGGCGATAAAATGCGTTTTTTGGCGCGGGCGCCCGCGAAACTAGGCGCCGAAACTCGTTTTTTGGCGCGGGCGCCGGCGAAGTGAGGCGCCAAAATGCATTTTTTGGCGCGGGCGCCGGCGAAATTAGGCGCCAAAACTCGTTTTTTTGGCGCGGGCGCCGGCGAAATTACGCGCCAGAATGCATTTTTTGGCGGGGGCGCCTTCGAAATTAGGCGCCAAAATGCGTTTTTTGGCGAGGGCGCTGGCGAAACTAGGCCCCAAAATTCGTTTTTTGGCGCGGGCGGCCGCGAAATTAGGCGCCAGAATGCGTTTTTTGGCGCGGGCGCCGGCGAAATCAGGCGCCAAAACTCGTTTTTTGGCGCGGGCGCCTCCGAAATTAGGCGCCAAAATGCGTTTTTTGGCGAGGGCGCTGGCGAAACTAGGCCCCAAAATTCGTTTTTTGGCGCGGGCGCCGGCGAAATTAGGCGCCAGAACTCGTTTTTTGGCGCGGGCGCCTTCGAAATTAGGCGCCAAAATGCGTTTTTTGGCGAGGGCGCTGGCGAAACTAGGCCCCAAGATTCGTTTTTTGGCGCTGGCGGCCGCGAAATTAGGCGCCAAAATGCGTTTTTTGGCACGGGCGCCGGCGAAACTAGGCGCCAAAATGCGTTTTTTGGCGCGGGCGCCGGCGAAATCAGGCGCCAAAATGCGTTTTTTGGCGCGGGCGCCGGCGAAATTACGCGCCAGAATGCATTTTTTGGCGCGGGCGCCTTTGAAAATAGGCGCCAAAATGCGTTTTTTGGCGAGGGCGCTGGCGAAACTAGGCCCCAAAATTCGTTTTTTGGCGCTGGCGGCCGCGAAATTAGGCGCCAAAATGCGTTTTTTGGCACGGGCGCCGGCGAAATTACGCGCCAGAATGCATTTTTTGGCGCGGGCGCCTTCGAAATTAGGCGCCAAAATGCGTTTTTTGGCGAGGGCGCCGGCGAAATTAGGCGCCAAAACTCGTTTTTTGGCGCGGGCGCCGGCGAAATTAGGCGCCAAAATGCGTTTTTTGGCGAGGGCGCCGGCGAAATTAGGCGCCAAAACTCGTTTTTTGGCGCGGGCGCCGGCGAAATCAGGCGCCAGAATGCATTCTTTCTCGCGGGCGGAGGCGAAATTAGCAGCCAAAATGCGTTTTTTGGCGCGGGCGCCGGCGAAATTAGGCCCCAGAATGCATTTTTTGGCGCGGGCGCCTTCGAAATTCGGCGCCAAAATGCGTTTTTTGGCGAGGGCGCTGGCGAAACTAGGCCCCAAAATTCGTTTTTTGGCGCGGGCGCCGGCGAAATTAGGCCCCAGAATGCATTTTTTGGCGCGGGCGCCTTCGAAATTAGGCGGCAGAATGCGTTTTTTGGCGCGGGCGACGGCGAAATTAGGCGCCAGAATGCATTTTTTGGCGCGGGCGCCGGCGAAATTAGGCGCCAAAATGCGTTTTTTGGCGAGGGCCCTGGCGAAACTAGGCGCCAGAATGCATTTTTTGGCGCGGGCGCCTTCGAAATCAGGCGCCGGCGCGGGCGCCTTCGAAATTAGGCGCCAAAATGCATTTTTTGGCGCGGGCGCCGGCGAAATTAGGCGCCAAAACTCGTTTTTTTGGCGCGGGCGCAGGCGAAATTAGGCGCCAAAATGCGTTTTTTGGCGCGGGCGCCGGCGAAATTACGCGCCAGAATGCATTTTCTGGCGCGGGCGCCGGCGAAATTATACGCGAAAATGCGTTTTTTGGCGCGGGCGCTGGCGAAATCAGGAGCCAAAACTCGTTTTTTGGCGCGGGCGCCGGCGAAATTATACGCGAAAATGCGTTTTTTGGCGCGGGCGCCGGCGAAATCAGGCGCAAAAACTGGTTTTTTGGCGCGGGCGCCGGCGAAATCAGGCGCCAAAATGCGTTTTTTGGCGCGGGCGCCGGCGAAATTAGGCGCTAAAATGCGTTTTTTGGCGCGGGCGCCGGCGAAACTAGACCCCAAAATTCGTTTTTTGGCGCGGGCGCCCGCGAAATCAAGCGATAAAATGCGTTTTTTGGCGCGGGCGCCGGCGAAATCAGGCGCCGGCACGGGCGCCGGCGAAACTAGGCGCCAAAATGCGTTTTTTTGGCGCGGGCGCCGGCGAAATCAGGCCCCAAAATTCGTTTTTTGGCGCGGGCGCCGGCGAAATCAGGCGCTAAAACTGGTTTTTTGGCGCGGGCGCCTTCGAAATTAGGCGCCAAAATGCATTTTTTGGCGCGGGCGCCGGCGAAATTAGGCGCCAGAATGCATTTTTTGGCGCGGGCGCCTTCGAAATTAGGCGGCAGAATGCGTTTTTTGGCGAGGGCCCTGGCGAAACTAGGCGCCAGAATGCATTTTTTGGCGCGGGCGCCTTCGAAATTAGGCGCCAAAACTCGTTTTTTCGCGCGGGCGCCTTCGAAAATAGGCGCCAAAATGCATTTTTTGGCGCGGGCGCCGGCGAAATCAGGCGCTAAAACTGGTTTTTTGGCGCGGGCGCCTTCGAAATTAGGCGCCAAAATGCATTTTTTGGCGCGGGCGCCGGCGAAATTAGGCGCCGAAACTCGTTTTTTGGCGCGGGCGCCGGCGAAGTGAGGCGCCAAAATGCATTTTTTGGCGCGGGCGCCGGCGAAATTAGGCGCCAAAACTCGTTTTTTTGGCGCGGGCGCCGGCGAAATTAGGCGCCAAAATGCATTTTTTGGCGCGGGCGCCGGCGAAATTAGGCGCTAATGCATTTTTTGGCGCGGGCGCCGGCGAAATCAGGCGCTAAAACTGGTTTTTTGGCGCGGGCGCCGGCGAAACTAGGCCCCAAAATTCGTTTTTTGGCGCGGGCGCCGGCGAAATTAGGCGCCAAAATGCGTTTTTTGGCACGGGCGCCGGCGAAATCAGGCGCCAAAACTCGTTTTTTGGCGCGGGCGCCTCCGAAATTAGGCGCCAAAATGCGTTTTTTGGCGAGGGCGCTGGCGAAACTAGGCCCCAAAATTCGTTTTTTGGCGCGGGCGCCGGCGAAATTAGGCGCCAGAACTCGTTTTTTGGCGCGGGCGCCTTCGAAATTAGGCGCCAAAATGCGTTTTTTGGCGAGGGCGCTGGCGAAACTAGGCCCCAAGATTCGTTTTTTGGCGCTGGCGGCCGCGAAATTAGGCGCCAAAATGCGTTTTTTGGCACGGGCGCCGGCGAAACTAGGCGCCAAAATGCGTTTTTTGGCGCGGGCGCCGGCGAAATCAGGCGCCAAAATGCGTTTTTTGGCGCGGGCGCCGGCGAAATTACGCGCCAGAATGCATTTTTTGGCGCGGGCGCCTTTGAAAATAGGCGCCAAAATGCGTTTTTTGGCGAGGGCGCTGGCGAAACTAGGCCCCAAAATTCGTTTTTTGGCGCTGGCGGCCGCGAAATTAGGCGCCAAAATGCGTTTTTTGGCACGGGCGCCGGCGAAACTAGGCGCCAAAATGCGTTTTTTGGCGCGGGCGCCGGCGAAATCAGGCGCCAAAATGCGTTTTTTGGCGCGGGCGCCGGCGAAATTACGCGCCAGAATGCATTTTTTGGCGCGGGCGCCTTCGAAATTAGGCGCCAAAATGCGTTTTTTGGCGAGGGCGCCGGCGAAATTAGGCGCCAAAACTCGTTTTTTGGCGCGGGCGCCGGCGAAATTAGGCGCCAAAATGCGTTTTTTGGCGAGGGCGCCGGCGAAATTAGGCGCCAAAACTCGTTTTTTGGCGCGGGCGCCGGCGAAATCAGGCGCCAGAATGCATTCTTTCTCGCGGGCGGAGGCGAAATTAGCAGCCAAAATGCGTTTTTTGGCGCGGGCGCCGGCGAAATTAGGCCCCAGAATGCATTTTTTGGCGCGGGCGCCTTCGAAATTCGGCGCCAAAATGCGTTTTTTGGCGAGGGCGCTGGCGAAACTAGGCCCCAAAATTCGTTTTTTGGCGCGGGCGCCGGCGAAATTAGGCCCCAGAATGCATTTTTTGGCGCGGGCGCCTTCGAAATTAGGCGGCAGAATGCGTTTTTTGGCGCGGGCGACGGCGAAATTAGGCGCCAGAATGCATTTTTTGGCGCGGGCGCCGGCGAAATTAGGCGCCAAAATGCGTTTTTTGGCGAGGGCCCTGCCGAAACTAGGCGCCAGAATGCATTTTTTGGCGCGGGCGCCTTCGAAATTAGGCGCCAAAACTCGTTTTTTCGCGCGGGCGCCTTCGAAAATAGGCGCCAAAATGCATTTTTTGGCGCGGGCGCCGGCGAAATCAGGCGCTAAAACTGGTTTTTTGGCGCGGGCGCCTTCGAAATTAGGCGCCAAAATGCATTTTTTGGCGCGGGCGCCGGCGAAATTAGGCGCCGAAACTCGTTTTTTGGCGCGGGCGCCGGCGAAATTAGGCGCCAAAATGCGTTTTTTGGCACGGGCGCCGGCGAAACTAGGCGCCAAAATGGGTTTTTTGGCGCGGGCGCCGGCGAAATCATTCGCCAAAATGCGTTTTTTGGCGCGGGCGCCGGCGAAATTACGCGCCAGAATGCATTTTTTGGCGGGGGCGCCTTCGAAATTAGGCGCCAGAATGCGTTTTTTGGCGCGGGCGCCGGCGAAATCAGGCGCCAAAACTCGTTTTTTGGCGCGGGCGCCTCCGAAATTAGGCGCCAAAATGCGTTTTTTGGCGAGGGCGCTGGCGAAACTAGGCCCCAAAATTCGTTTTTTGGCGCGGGCGCCGGCGAAATTAGGCGCCAAAACTCGTTTTTTGGCGCGGGCGCCGGCGAAATCAGGCGCCAAAATGCGTTTTTTGGCGCGGGCGCCCGCGAAATCAGGCGATAAAATGCGTTTTTTGGCGCGGGCGCCGGCGAAATTAAGCGCCAAAATGCGTTTTTTGGCGAGGGCGCTGGCGAAACTAGGGCCCAAAATTCGTTTTCTGGCGCTGGCGGCCGCGAAATTAGGCGCCAAAATGCGTTTTTTGGCGCGGGCGCCGGCGAAATCAGGCGCCAGAATGCATTTTTTGGCGCGGGCGCCTTCGAAATTAGGCGCCAAAATGCGTTTTTTGGCGCGGGCGCCGGCGAAATTAGGCGGCAGAATGCGTTTTTTGGCGAGGGCCCTGGCGAAACTAGGCGCCAGAATGCATTTTTTGGCGCGGGCGCCTTCGAAATTAGGCGCCAAAACTCGTTTTTTCGCGCGGGCGCCTTCGAAAATAGGCGCCAAAATGCATTTTTTGGCGCGGGCGCCGGCGAAATTAGGCGCCAAAATGCGTTTTTTGGCGCGGGCGCCCGCGAAATCAGGCGATAAAATGCGTTTTTTGGCGAGGGCGCTGGCGAAACTAGGCCCCAAAATTCGTTTTTTGGCGCGGGCGCCGGCGAAATTAGGCCCCAGAATGCATTTTTTGGCGCGGGCGCCTTCGAAATTAGGCGGCAGAATGCGTTTTTTGGCGCGGGCGACGGCGAAATTAGGCGCCAGAATGCATTTTTTGGCGCGGGCGCCGGCGAAATTAGGCGCCAAAATGCGTTTTTTGGCGAGGGCCCTGGCGAAACTAGGCGCCAGAATGCATTTTTTGGCGCGGGCGCCTTCGAAATTAGGCGCCAAAACTCGTTTTTTCGCGCGGGCGCCTTCGAAAATAGGCGCCAAAATGCATTTTTTGGCGCGGGCGCCGGCGAAATCAGGCCCTAAAACTGGTTTTTTGGCGCGGGCGCCTTCGAAATTAGGCGCCAAAATGCATTTTTTGGCGCGGGCGCCGGCGAAATTAGGCGCCGAAACTCGTTTTTTGGCGCGGGCGCCGGCGAAGTGAGGCGCCAAAATGCATTTTTTGGCGCGGGCGCCGGCGAAATTAGGCGCCAAAACTCGTTTTTTTGGCGCGGGCGCCGGCGAAATTAGGCGCCAAAATGCATTTTTTGGCGCGGGCGCCGGCGAAATCAGGCGCCAAAACTCGTTTTTTTGGCGCGGGCGCCGGCGAAATTACGCGCCAGAATGCATTTTTTTGGCGCGGGCGCCGGCGAAATTAGGCGCCAAAATGCGTTTTTTGGCGAGGGCGCTGGGGAAACTAGGCCCCAAAATTCGTTTTTTGGCGCGGGCGCCGGCGAAATTACGCGCCAGAATGCATTTTTTGGCGCGGGCGCCGGCGAAATTAGGCGCTAATGCATTTTTTGGCGCGGGCGCCGGCGAAATCAGGCGCTAAAACTGGTTTTTTGGCGCGGGCGCCGGCGAAACTAGGCCCCAAAATTCGTTTTTTGGCGCGGGCGCCGGCGAAATTAGGCGCCAAAATGCGTTTTTTGGCACGGGCGCCGGCGAAACTAGGCGCCAAAATGGGTTTTTTGGCGCGGGCGCCGGCGAAATCATTCGCCAAAATGCGTTTTTTGGCGCGGGCGCCGGCGAAATTACGCGCCAGAATGCATTTTTTGGCGGGGGCGCCTTCGAAATTAGGCGCCAAAATGCGTTTTTTGGCGAGGGCGCTGGCGAAACTAGGCCCCAAAATTCGTTTTTTGGCGCGGGCGGCCGCGAAATTAGGCGCCAGAATGCGTTTTTTGGCGCGGGCGCCGGCGAAATCAGGCGCCAAAACTCGTTTTTTGGCGCGGGCGCCTCCGAAATTAGGCGCCAAAATGCGTTTTTTGGCGAGGGCGCTGGCGAAACTAGGCCCCAAAATTCGTTTTTTGGCGCGGGCGCCGGCGAAATTAGGCGCCAAAACTCGTTTTTTGGCGCGGGCGCCGGCGAAATCAGGCGCCAAAATGCGTTTTTTGGCGCGGGCGCCCGCGAAATCAGGCGATAAAATGCGTTTTTTGGCGCGGGCGCCCGCGAAATCAGGCGATAAAATGCGTTTTTTGGCGCGGGCGCCGGCGAAATTAAGCGCCAAAATGCGTTTTTTGGCGAGGGCGCTGGCGAAACTAGGGCCCAAAATTCGTTTTCTGGCGCTGGCGGCCGCGAAATTAGGCGCCAAAATGCGTTTTTTGGCGCGGGCGCCGGCGAAATCAGGCGCCAGAATGCATTTTTTGGCGCGGGCGCCTTCGAAATTAGGCGCCAAAATGCGTTTTTTGGCGAGGGCGCTGGCGAAACTAGGCCCCAAAATTCGTTTTTTGGCGCGGGCGCCGGCGAAATTAGGCCCCAGAATGCATTTTTTGGCGCGGGCGCCTTCGAAATTAGGCGGCAGAATGCGTTTTTTGGCGAGGGCCCTGGCGAAACTAGGCGCCAGAATGCATTTTTTGGCGCGGGCGCCTTCGAAATTAGGCGCCAAAACTCGTTTTTTCGCGCGGGCGCCTTCGAAAATAGGCGCCAAAATGCATTTTTTGGCGCGGGCGCCGGCGAAATTAGGCGCCAAAATGCGTTTTTTGGCGCGGGCGCCCGCGAAATCAGGCGATAAAATGCGTTTTTTGGCGAGGGCGCTGGCGAAACTAGGCTCCAAAATTCGTTTTTTGGCGCGGGCGCCGGCGAAATTAGGCCCCAGAATGCATTTTTTGGCGCGGGCACCTTCGAAATTAGGCGGCAGAATGCGTTTTTTGGCGCGGGCGACGGCGAAATTAGGCGCCAGAATGCATTTTTTGGCGCGGGCGCCGGCGAAATTAGGCGCCAAAATGCGTTTTTTGGCGAGGGCCCTGGCGAAACTAGGCGCCAGAATGCATTTTTTGGCGCGGGCGCCTTCGAAATTAGGCGCCAAAACTCGTTTTTTCGCGCGGGCGCCTTCGAAAATAGGCGCCAAAATGCATTTTTTGGCGCGGGCGCCGGCGAAATCAGGCGCTAAAACTGGTTTTTTGGCGCGGGCGCCTTCGAAATTAGGCGCCAAAATGCATTTTTTGGCGCGGGCGCCGGCGAAATTAGGCGCCGAAACTCGTTTTTTGGCGCGGGCGCCGGCGAAGTGAGGCGCCAAAATGCATTTTTTGGCGCGGGCGCCGGCGAAATTAGGCGCCAAAACTCGTTTTTTTGGCGCGGGCGCCGGCGAAATTAGGCGCCAAAATGCATTTTTTGGCGCGGGCGGCCGCGAAATTAGGCGCCAGAATGCGTTTTTTGGCGCGGGCGCCGGCGAAATCAGGCGCCAAAACTCGTTTTTTGGCGCGGGCGCCTCCGAAATTAGGCGCCAAAATGCGTTTTTTGGCGAGGGCGCTGGCGAAACTAGGCCCCAAAATTCGTTTTCTGGCGCTGGCGGCCGCGAAATTAGGCGCCAAAATGCGTTTTTTGGCGCGGGCGCCGGCGAAATCAGGCGCCAAAATGCGTTTTTTGGCGCGGGCGCCGGCGAAATTAGGCGCCAGAATGCATTTTTTGGCGCGGGCGCCTTCGAAATTAGGCGCCAAAATGCGTTTTTTGGCGAGGGCGCTGGCGAAACTAGGCCCCAAAATTCGTTTTTTGGCGCGGGCGCCGGCGAAATTAGGCCCCAGAATGCATTTTTTGGCGCGGGCGCCTTCGAAATTAGGCGCCAAAATGCGTTTTTTGGCGAGGGCGCTGGCGAAACTAGGCCCCAAAATTCGTTTTTTGGCGCGGGCGCCGGCGAAATTAGGCCCCAGAATGCATTTTTTGGCGCGGGCGCCTTCGAAATTAGGCGCCAAAATGCGTTTTTTGGCGAGGGCGCTGGCGAAACTAGGCCCCAAAATTCGTTTTTTGGCGCGGGCGCCGGCGAAATTAGGCCCCAGAATGCATTTTTTGGCGCGGGCGCCTTCGAAATTAGGCGGCAGAATGCGTTTTTTGGCGCGGGCGCCGGCGAAATCAGGCGATAAAATGCGTTTTTTGGCGCGGGCGCCGGCGAAATCAGGCGCCAAAACTGGTTTTTTGGCGCGGGCGCCGGCGAAATTAGGCGCCAAAACTCGTTTTTTGGCGCGGGCGCCGGCGAAATCAGGCGCCAAAATGCGTTTTTTGGCGCGGGCGCCGGCGAAATTAGGCGCTAAAATGCGTTTTTTGGCGCGGGCGCCGGCGAAACTAGACCCCAAAACTCGTTTTTTGGCGCGGGCGCCGGCGAAATGAGGCGCCAAAATGCATTTTTTGGCGCGGGCGCCGGCGAGATTAGGCGCCAGAACTCGTTTTTTGGCGCGGGCGCCTTCGAAATTAGGCGCCAAAATGCGTTTTTTGGCGAGGGCGCTGTCGAAACTAGGCCCCAAGATTCGTTTTTTGGCGCTGGCGGCCGCGAAATTAGGCGCCAAAATGCGTTTTTTGGCGCGGGCGCCGGCGAAACTAGGCGCCAAAATGCGTTTTTTGGCGCGGGCGCCGGCGAAATCAGGCGCCAAAATGCGTTTTTTGACGCGGGCGCCGGCGAAATTACGCGCCAGAATGCATTTTTTGGCGCGGGCGCCTTCGAAATTAGGCGCCAAAATGCGTTTTTTGGCGAGGGCGCTGGCGAAACTAGGCCCCAAAATTCGTTTTTTGGCGCTGGCGGCCGCGAAATTAGGCGCCAAAATGCGTTTTTTGGCGCGGGCGCCGGCGAAATCAGGCGCCAAAATGCGTTTTTTGGCGCGGGCGCCGGCGAAATTAGGCGCCAGAATGCATTTTTTGGCGCGGGCGCCTTCGAAATTAGGCGCCAAAATGCGTTTTTTGGCGAGGGCGCTGGCGAAACTAGGCCCCAAAATTCGTTTTTTGGCGCGGGCGCCGGCGAAATTAGGCCCCAGAATGCATTTTTTGGCGCGGGCGCCTTCGAAATTAGGCGCCAAAATGCGTTTTTTGGCGAGGGCGCTGGCGAAACTAGGCCCCAAAATTCGTTTTTTGGCGCGGGCGCCGGCGAAATTAGGCCCCAGAATGCATTTTTTGGCGCGGGCGCCTTCGAAATTAGGCGCCAAAATGCGTTTTTTGGCGAGGGCGCTGGCGAAACTAGGCCCCAAAATTCGTTTTTTGGCGCGGGCGCCGGCGAAATTAGGCCCCAGAATGCATTTTTTGGCGCGGGCGCCTTCGAAATTAGGCGGCAGAATGCGTTTTTTGGCGCGGGCGCCGGCGAAATCAGGCGATAAAATGCGTTTTTTGGCGCGGGCGCCGGCGAAATCAGGCGCCAAAACTGGTTTTTTGGCGCGGGCGCCGGCGAAATTAGGCGCCAAAACTCGTTTTTTGGCGCGGGCGCCGGCGAAATCAGGCGCCAAAATGCGTTTTTTGGCGCGGGCGCCGGCGAAATTAGGCGCTAAAATGCGTTTTTTGGCGCGGGCGCCGGCGAAACTAGACCCCAAAACTCGTTTTTTGGCGCGGGCGCCGGCGAAATGAGGCGCCAAAATGCATTTTTTGGCGCGGGCGCCGGCGAGATTAGGCGCCAGAACTCGTTTTTTGGCGCGGGCGCCTTCGAAATTAGGCGCCAAAATGCGTTTTTTGGCGAGGGCGCTGTCGAAACTAGGCCCCAAGATTCGTTTTTTGGCGCTGGCGGCCGCGAAATTAGGCGCCAAAATGCGTTTTTTGGCGCGGGCGCCGGCGAAACTAGGCGCCAAAATGCGTTTTTTGGCGCGGGCGCCGGCGAAATCAGGCGCCAAAATGCGTTTTTTGACGCGGGCGCCGGCGAAATTACGCGCCAGAATGCATTTTTTGGCGCGGGCGCCTTCGAAATTAGGCGCCAAAATGCGTTTTTTGGCGAGGGCGCTGGCGAAACTAGGCCCCAAAATTCGTTTTTTGGCGCTGGCGGCCGCGAAATTAGGCGCCAAAATGCGTTTTTTGGCACGGGCGCCGGCGAAACTAGGCGCCAAAATGCGTTTTTTGGCGCGGGCGCCGGCGAAATCAGGCGCCAAAATGCGTTTTTTGGCGCGGGCGCCGGCGAAATTACGCGCCAGAATGCATTTTTTGGCGCGGGCGCCTTCGAAATTAGGCGCCAAAATGCGTTTTTTGGCGAGGGCGCTGGCGAAACTAGGCCCCAAAATTCGTTTTTTGGCGCGGGCGGCCGCGAAATTAGGCGCCAAAATGCGTTTTTTGGCGCGGGCGCCGGCGAAATCAGGCGCCAAAAGTGGTTTTCTGGCGCGGGCGCTGGCGAAATCAGGCGCCAAAATTCGTTTTTTGGCGCGGGCGCTGGCGAAATCAGGCGCCAAAATTCGTTTTTTGGCGCGGGCGCCGGCGAAATTAGGCGCCAGAATGCATTTTTTGGCGCGGGCGCCGGCGAAATTAGGCGCTAAAATGCATTTTTTGGCGCGGGCGCCGGCGAAATTAGGCGCCAAAACTCGTTTTTTGGCGCGGGCGCCGGCGAAATTAGGCGCCAAAAATCGTTTTTTGGCGCGGGCGCCGGCGAAATTAGGCGCTAAAATGCATTTTTTGGCGCGGGCGCCGGCGAAATCAGGCGCTAAAACTGGTTTTTTGGAGCGGGCGCCTTCGAAATTAGGCGCTAAAATGCATTTTTTGGCGCGGGCGCCGGCGAAATTAGGCGCCAAAATTATTTTTTGGCGCGGGCGCCGGCGAAATTAGGCGCCAAAGCTCGTTTTTTGGCGCGGGCGCCGTCGAAATTAGGTGCGAAGACGCGTTTTGCGTGTGTGCGTGTGCGTACGTCCATGTGTGCGTGCAGACGTGCGCGCGTACGTGCGTGGTGCCAACTTTGTGCCTGCTGCATGCTCTACGGCGACATGATTTCATGTTTTAGTGGAGTTGACATCTCGTTCAGAGAGTTGTCATTGTCTCGGTTGTATTACAGGATTTAAGAACACCGCAACGCATATGCAGCATAGAGCGCAACACCCCTAAGTCTATACTTTTAAAAGACGAGGAAGCATCATCGCATCAATCTTTTGGCCAGATCGGGCACATCATTCCTAAAAAAGCAACCAGAAGATAAGGTGCCCTGAATGAGGCATTTCGCGATAAAGTAGGCACTTTTTGGATTCTCTTCATAACGCGAACGATGAATCTTTTGTCAATCGCGCCAATCATCTTTACCAATCGTACCGAAAAAAAAAAGAAAAAAGAACATGGAGAGCGAATAATTAAACCAAAGAAAATTGGAAAATGATAGTCAATTAGACGAATATTCATTTAGCATTCAATTTGCTCAATACATTTCGATAAAGCGAGAAAAATGAACAGCTTGCGCTGCAAACAGCAATTCACGAAAATACAACAAAAATTACTTGTGGAAAAATGGACAGTTGTTGAGCTACTCCGGCCAAGTGACCAAAGACATTCACATAGCAACAGTGAATCGCGAAAGAGGGCCGCATCGTCGACGCGTCAGCGTCAACCGCCTCTTGAAAAAAATAAATAAATAAAGCCAGCGCATTCAGATGATTAGAAGCATGCTCCCCGCGGTTTCTCACTCGGAATAAATGAAGCATTGTCGTTCATTCAGAGTAGTAACTAAGTACAGTCGGAAAAAAGACCGTCCATTCCAAAAGTGAGGAAAGGAAATGTTGGAACAACTACTCCAACGTGACGCTCCCTTTGCGATCAGCAATTATGTGGCTCCCATCTTTGCCCCGAATCCTACGTCAGTCGAAAACCTCATCAGCTCGGGACTAACTCGTAGCAGAACGCGTAATATAACCTCCAGAATTTGTCTAACTTCCCGTTCCCAATTTCCCTATCGCCATAAATAAAGGTTGACCCTCGCGCCCATTGAAGCGAACAGGAATACATTAAGGATCGGTACTGGGTTTTCTTGAAATTAGACCTTTGACCCGAAATGATCGTCCCACATAGCAGATGACGCTCTCGAATACCAGTGAACAAACACTTCGCACTTCATAAAACAAAAAAAAAACCTAATAATGTACGATTGCTCATCACCGTTCTTCCTCACTTCCGCGTGGTCAACCCTCAGGTGAAAATAGAAGCCGAACAATACTCGTCGACAAAGATGCACTTTTCCGCGTGAAAGATCGAGTTAATTTTTCTACATTGATTTTCGACGCTGGTTTTGAAAATGCGGCTCATTTCCCTCTGCAACGCCAGAGTCCGCTAAAATCGTTGCGGAAACAAACATCCGGATTTCCAACCCATCCACAATGAGAAGTCACCTCGCGAATACAAGGATTTTTAGCAAAAATGAACTCCTACGTTGGCTGTCAATGGCATCAATTAATCCACACGACTTCTCAACTGCGAACTGGAAATAAAAACCTTCTCAGCCTTTCAAGCTTTTCAGGAAAACAATTCAAATAGAATAAATCGGATTCCAAAATCCCTTGATGAGACTACTAATTTACAGTTTCTAATAATTTATTAACAGTAGGCGCAACTTCAACACTATGAGGGATTTCTAGGCTTGGAAAAATTACCGCCGCAGTCAGCAATCCCACCTGATGGAGGCGTATTACACAAAATACGTCAAACCCACCACTGACAAAAACTAACTGTTGACAAGTTCGAACGGTACAGGTTCAGTATGGTATGGCTTGTGTTCATAATGCGGCCTCCACGCTCCCCGGTTAAAAGATATTCTCTTCTCGCCTTTCCTGCGCTATAGCAGCTCAACATGGAAAATTTATGTTTTCATGGAAAAAGAATTTTCAAAGACCTTTACCACCCACATGTGAAAGATAAAACTCTCCAGTTCCATCTGTTTCAAGACTCTCGAGAACATCTGCCATGAGATTTTGCATGACATAATTGGAATCTTATATGCCCTTCCGGTCTTGCACGCTCTTTACTAGTACTAGTTTCCCAACAGCGTTTGAGAGGGGACGCGGGACAACCTGCTCCCAGCAGTTTAGTGTGCGCCTTCGCTATATACAACCAATCCCACTCCTACATCAAGCGTAACAAATATCCGCTAGTATCGCCCGGCCAAAAACAACTGAAATACCTTTCATGGAAACTACAGGGACTTCTGCATAAAGGATCCTCGCAGAAAGCAGCACTGCAGAGATTATAATACAGGTCGTCAAAGACAATACGGTTTACCGTCGCTCCTAACTTCTGCCTCAATCCTATCTCCTTCTCTGCGAATGAGACAATGTGGCCGTAACCTAACTGAACCTATGCCGTGTAATCAACGAGGCAAAAGCGATTCAGAAAGCTTACAAATGACAAACGGTACCAACCGTCAGTACAACCATTTGCACAAATGTAAGTCATGATAGAACGATCCGTCAAGGAAAAGACACGTTTCAACGGTAAGAACGACGCAAACGGCCATTTCAAGGCGGACGGAACATTTGTCACAACAAAAATACATATCCCCCACCTCACTGATTAGGAGCTGCTCCTCAAGATGCTCCAAATAAACGCGTTCGTTTTGTTGAATCAACTCGTGGATATTCAACTTTCACGCCTCTCGCACACTATGTGAAAGATTCCTCGTTCAGGCAAACTTGAATGCCGTAACCGATATTATTCTACCAATTTTTCCCTCTCGTGCATTTCGCTTTCCACAACAAAAATAAAACCAATTCTAAAAAAGTATTTTCTAGCCGGCTTTATAATTTGCAAAAATTGGCCATCCGACCATGCAGAGAAAAAAATGCGACAAAAAGTTGAGAAAATAGAACACTTCCCGAGTACTGCAAAAAAAGATTGGTGGAGCAGATGAGGAAGCATCACAATACGCCACACACTGACTGCAAATATGATAATAACAATCTGAAATGATAGCAAAACGTCAACAGCGAAATAAATATCAATGTCAGCTTATGCAAACTTCAGAAAAGAGCACAAAAAGCGCTCAAAAGAAGTCTGCTACATTATCACAAAACATATCACAGGGGGAAGCTTAAAAAACAAGTTTCCTATATGAGTGATGGCATGAAAACCCCATCTCAAATCGGCCAACAAGTGTGCAATTGTTCACACTTCAAAACATGAACTTCAACATGACCAGTCCTGCAAAATGCTTTCTGTGCTGGAGATAAGCATGTGAAAGGCTTGACGCGATGCCGCCGCCAAAACACTCCTTAAGGAAAGTGTTTTCCAACGAATCACGAGTGGCTGACAGATCTCCACGAACTTCGCACACTACTCGTAGCAAACTTTTAAAGAAAAAAGAGGTGGAAATGCATTTCATCTTTTTGCTGTAATTTTCGTAAAATCTGCCGAAACAATTTTCACTCAGCTTTCGAAAAAATGTTTTTGTAAGTAAATTCCGCTTTATTAATCTTTCACTGAGTTGCATAAATCATAAGACATAAAAAAAATCCATTTATCACTTCAAGCTATTTTTTTTACACAGCCATAATACTTCAAAATGTCGACCACTGTTCCCGTACAGAAAAAACTTGCATGCGCCTCCCACATGACATCGCAAATTTATACGTAACTTAAGTGTGCCACCAACCGGATGGCTTTTCACTCTCTCCACCATCACTTCGAAAGAACAGAACAGCTGTGAAGAAAAAAACCAAACGCACTTCCAAGCTTTCTAAAGAACTTAAAGCTTTATCAAGCAACGAAGCAACATGAGGTCATTTTCCTCTAAAAACCATGAAACATTCTCCCACTTAAGCTTCCTGATCTCAGACGTTGTTGATGTTAAGGTAGAGAGGCAGGGGAGGAGGGTGGTGCACCAATGCATTAGTCATCCAATTAAACGAGACGATTTCATGCTTCTACCGCAGCTTCCGTTAGATGTAAAAGTGCTAGGGAATAGCTGGGTTTTAGGACAAGCTTGACATGGCAATAAGCAACACTGCTTCTTTGCTGCACAACAGCGTGCAGTACATCGATCGTTGACTTGGCAAGTAGCATAAAACGCCCAAAGCTGTATTTTAAAAATTGACCTCATCAATTCTCATCAACCGCTACACTAAATCCCTAAAGACTTAAGTTAACGAATGAATTTTTTTTTGGAAGACAAGAAAAAGTACAGCTCACGTAAACTTACATGCTTAGTCCTTCCTTTCCCCACAACTCTCCTACCTCGTGCTGAAGGGATTTTCACAAGTGCTTTCATCAACACCGACACAAATCCTTTCTGAAAGCAAATCCAAGAACGGCGATTACCCAACACTTTCAGGACCACCCACGGTGTCTTCCCACACCCAAAATGATCACCCTCCATATTTATGAAAACCGTAATTTAGCTATTGTTTTAAGGTTGGCGCATGCGCAAACACGAATACCTATCACAAAATTCAGATGAACTGACGACCTCATAAAGGGTTGCAGGATGAATCCTCATAAATGATCAATGCCATGCTGGATGTTCTATTTTTCCTCATCACTTATATAAGCTACCGGGATTCATGATCACTGCACTGTTTCATGTAACTGTCAATAGCACTTGGATCGACAAGAGAATGACGAGCAATCGAATGCAATAGCTCATTTTGACGCACTTCTACGAACAATATGAGCTGCTTGCCACAAAATGGTGTAGTGAATAAAACTGAGGAGACGGTGACGGACAGGTGCACGTGAGATGTTTACGAGTGAAGACACAATACCAGCGATCGAGTCAAGCCTTACGCAAGTTAAATGTGATCAAAGACGACATTCACAGGAAATCACTCGTTACCAAATCCTTCGGTCTCCTCAATAGCCCGCGTGAGCTTCTCAGCTAGTTGCTCGTAGGAACGGTAAGGGGGCAGGTCGAGCCGGTTGAAGCACGTATGCGACCTAGGCAACCAGTTCTCCTTGCCCACTCGCTCGATACAAAACAACTGTGGACCAGTGGAACCAATCAGTTCAGAAAAGCCACCGACCGGTACGCGACAGGTCCCAGTAACAAACTGAAGCAAGCGCGCACGTTTCTCCTGGTCCAGCGAGCGCACGAACTGCCAAAACCACAGCACCTGAAGTCAGCTACCACTCTTTCTAGGTTCAGAAAAGCTTCGTTAATTGATCTACCCTCTCCTGAGATCCGTTCCACCAAACGACAAGGCGTTTAACCCCACGTAACAAGACCCTTTCACAGACTTCTTCAACTGTACAGACTGTCACTGAATTCCTAACTATGAATAAATACTTTTCATCTCTGAAGAGACGAAACAAGCACAACTGCAGCTTGTATAAGTACCACGAAACAAATATATATCTTAGATTTTGAGCATGCTATATTTCGGAGATGAAAAAACGGAAGAAACCGAAACGGAAAGTTCGCATTCTGCAATGGATATTGTCCTGCCAGAAATTCTGTGTAACCATAAATATGACATCGATACGTAAAAACAACGCACAGTGATACAAGACCAAGCAAGATCTTAAAACCGTTAAACTATGACGGATGAAGAAGCAACCAAGGCAGTAAAGGTAAGGCTTTTACCTGGTCACTTCTGAATCATCTGAAGAACAATGGCAGGAAAGGCAGAAGGCTTAACCAACCAGCTTCAAAACGCTGAAATCATTCCCCAACAGGTCGAACTATGTTGAACCAACATATTCGTAATGCAGCTCAACAGCTAGCAGTTAGAGTATCCATAAAGTGAGGAGTAAAGAAGCACCTACTCTTCCAAATTCATTCTTCACTGGAACACCTTACGATAAAAAAACATCCTCTAAACACGAAAATATCTGTTCGAGAAGACTAACCTGTTTGCTTTGGGGCGCATAGTGCCGGTAAACAGTATTCCTTTGCCAGTCATCAACATCCACATCCTGCATGCCACACAACAGCAACTCGAGCTCGCGCTCGTCAAAATACTGCAGCCATTCGAGTGGGAAAACCGAATTGAACCCGTTGAAGAAGGCTCGCGTCTGCTGCTCAATGCCCCTATTGAACCGCCACTCAACCAATAGCTCCATATACTCTTCCTTATTTGCCTCGCATACTGCCTGAAAATCAGCCCATCTCTTCTGCATGACGAATAGGGTGCTCAAAAAAAAGTGAAAAAAATACGGCTAATACAAATGCCCCACTGAAAACTACAGTGAAGCGAAAGGCATTCTCGACGGGGAGACCACGAAGAAACCACAGCACACGGCCTGGCGCTAGTGCTTAATGATGTCTGTCTTATAACTTACAACAACATGCAAAGCACAGATGCATAAGAAGATGAGACAGCTTTCGGAGCGAGATTTAACTAGCAGTGGTAAAGACCAGAAAGTGACTGCATCGAACAGAGAACAGATGGCGAACGGGGAGAAACAGTAGTCAATGCAAAAAGAAAAAAAGACTAAACTTTCCACAACGGGCGTACAGCTCAGATAAAACATGACAACAACTCAAGTACTCGTATTCCTAAATATCCGCTTCTTATAACACAAGTTCCAACGTCGGCATTGAATTAACGGGAAATTCAACCAACGGTGATGGTGACACAGAAAAGTAAAAGGCAAACGGCTTTAAATTCGAATTTTCGAGAGTCAACGATTACGGACGAGTATAAAAAACAATGACGAAAAGTGAATCATTAATCAGCTAGATGACGAATTGAGAAATGATTTACCAATTCCGCACCACCTTCCTTCAATTCATGAGTACGTATTTCGCCCAGCAATTCATAATCGGCAACGAAGTACAACTCCATATCGCATTCATCAACGTTGTTCTCCTTTATCCACATAACGCTGTTGTAGAACTCTGCGTCAACACTTTCCAAATCCTTCAGCGTCAGCTTCTTGTTGAGCATTTTCTTGTAAAAAGGCATCGTGAACCCACTGTAGATAAACTTGCCATGGAACAACGCCTAAATCAAATCACTATGACTCGGTGCAAGAACTGAATAATCTTACGCAAATCCGACATAAAATATCACGGTTATTCAAAATAGCACATAATTTATTTTACTGCCGCCAACACAAGCAGATTCGGCCACCTGCTTGTGAAGATTAGTCCGTGTTACAAAAAAAATTTAAAAAAAAACAAACAGACAAACGAGGCATTACGACTGGCCCATTTCCTAAACTTCAAAGCCAATCTGGCCGCACGGAAAATTTTGCAGCACTTGTACTCATCAAATCAGAAGTACAACAAAGCAGAAAAATGGATGCAAATACACAAAAGTCATCCACTGATGTTATCCACCATCAACTGTGTTCGTGATCCTCATGGTACAATTACAATCTCAGATGGACTGTAGCTGACCTCATCGTAAAACTTCAAACGAGATATGCAATGATATGATTTATAAATTAGTAACTCAAATGCTAATCGCATCGAGAATTTCGGAAGCACGAAAACTTAGAAAAAAAAACGGTCGGCAAAAAAGAGGAAATACAGCCAGTTCTAAAAACCCAACAAACGGCACTGCCAAAAATATATACACGGTTGGTTCTCCAAAAAAAAGGGAAGGAATTAATGTGCCGAAGGAGCAAATCGAAAAAGTTCAAAAAACGAAAACAACTACGAGTTGATCAATTTTGGAAATTTTTGTGCAAAACTCTTTTGCCCATGTTAAATAAAAATGTGATGAGAATGACGCGGATTAAGAACATTCGCTAAGGCGATCCGGAAGTTTTATTGACCATTCGACTGTCCCCATTCATCCATCCAGTATGACGTTAATGGTAAACAAATACTCACCATAGCTATAAATCTTCCAATATATTCGAAATACTTCAGATGGTCGGGATTGATAAAAGAAGCAGGATTGATCTGCAGACTGTAGTTGTTCGTCCCGGCATACATAAATAGGCAGTACATCGGATTGAGCACCTCATGAGACAAAAGGAAAAACCATTCGCTGCAATTAAGTTTTCTCAATTGACTACAACAAACTCAAAATCTCAACAAAGAATCTACACGACGAATTTGGCTCCATGGATTAACAACTGACAACTGCGCAATTTTATGGCTTCAATACTATAAAAAGCATGCGTAGGCAAGAACACCCTTAATGGAAAGCGTGCAGAATTGAAAGAGGGCATAAGAAAGCAGGCAAAGGCTGCGCTTACGTTAAAACTGACGCGAATCTCATCATAAGATAGCCTAACATGCTGCTACGTCGTGACGCCGAAAAAACTGAGCGAGAACGATACATGAACTCCAATGAATAATGCATACGCGGATGTGAAGGAGCAAATGAAAACAACAGAATGAAACAGCGAGCAGCTCTAACTTAATACTAGATTTAAATTCTCGACACTCAACAAAATCGCGGCTTAAAGGTGCAACCATTTCGATATAGCAAGCAGATGCCCATCACTAAGTATAGCCTCGCTTTGAGTATCCCAAAAAGTATTCCCGTGAGCAAACATTCTACACTCGAAACGCCGCTCGTTACTACGGATCTTGATAGCGGTACTACATGGGAAAAGAACATAACAATTTTGATGAAAAAGTCAAAAACCCGAACACGAAGAAGAAAAGAAAAGTGAGAGCGTGAAAATTACCGAGCGACTCCTCCATAATCAAGCCCCTCTTCACCTCGAAACTGAATGTAGAGTCTTCGTCGCAGATCGACTGCAGTCTTGCGCATTATCTAAAATAAAGCGAACCATCAAGTCAACTGTGGGCCCTTTCGCGCTCTGCCAGCATCAACCTATACTGAGTTACTTATTATCAGCCAATTTCCTGTTAACTCTGTCACGTTTAGTCGATTCAGAAGATTTTCCTAATACACTCGGATCTTGTCATAAAATAATTAGCGAGGAGAAAGATATGGGAGAAAACCGGAGAAGGAAGGTTCCCGTCAAACTTGTTCCATATACAGATGGCAGTAAAGCTTAGGCCAGCTTACTTCGTACGTTTGAGGATGCATATTCTGCTCCCCAAGTGGCAACAAGCTACGAAGACCGAAGATTTTAAGCTGATGTAAACTGAAATATTTGATGACGATTCGCTATTTTGTTCCCTCGCATTCTCTCTAAACAGGACATTCAGTAATCGTTCGCCCATCGTATCCACCAATCGGATATTCTCCTGTCGAATAGCGAAACTGTAAGTGACTGATAACAATGAAACTTGGAAAATTTTGAGGAAGAATTTACCTCTTGGAATGAGTCCTCGAAGAGGTTGTTTCGCGAAACGGTGATCTTCACATGGTTTGGAACGCTGTTTGACTGGAAAAAATTTATGCAGGATTTGAAAGGGATTTTGTGTGGCTGCTGTTTTGTACTTATCATCGCTCAAAAAGTTTACATATTGATGCCTGGAAAGATGTCAGCAATCCACAATTCCGGAACTAAATACCATCCATCTCATTGAAATAAATCAAAATCGAAAACAATGTACGACAGCAAAAAACATTTTGGAAGCATCAGTGCAATACCACAATGAGGTAACAAACTGTACGAGTGAGATCCTGTTTGAAATATCAGTAGAAATAAATTTTTCAAAAATAAAAAAGAAGTTTTTATTCAAAACAAAGGGCATTTACAAAAAGTGAACCAAGATTAAAAGCGCTCGCAAAACGGAAGTAGGAAACTGAGCCAATGGGAAACATCCTTTATTTTTGCCGCATCGCGGAGATGGCAATTTAGCACTACGCATAATCAATCAGCTAGCTCAAAGATTGGCTTACCAGGCAAAGGTATCGGAATTGGGCAATTTTCCACCGAAACGTTCTTTCGAAACTCATCGGCATACCGTGGACGCCCATTGGCCCCACTGGCTTGCCAGTACGTGGGTCGTTATAAGTGGTCGACTTGGTATTGTGGTCGATGAAAAATGGTACTCCCTGCTCCGTGAAACGCATTTCCCAACCTTCAGGTAGCGGTTCGTCCGACACACTGAATTTAAGACCTTCTTAGTCCCATAACTGCGTAAGTGCCGCGAGCTGTATGATTGGTGTATATAAACAAGTTGCGTTGCAAACCCATAGCGAGCAAGTTTGTAAGATCACGAGAAACTCAGAAATAGGAAGTAAAATTAAAATTCAGAAATAAAAGTTAAAACAAATAATCTCATTCGGTAATTTTAACCACGGACCACAAAAGCCATGGCGATGAAGTTTGGGATGGACATAATTTACATAACAAAATGACTTCCTAATCCTCACTGTCGCCGTGTTTGCCACAAAAATCCACGCCGGCATCGGCGGTCGCGCTAGCTGACCAAAACGCATTTTTCGTTTAGGGCCGCCTTTAATATGCCTTGGTCTATGTGCATAAAGAAATAAGGGTGACACAATGAGATATCAACTGTTGTTCCTATACGTAAATAACTTCTGTCATGAAGACTAATCAGTAAATCGCTCGTTCATAGCGGTCTCGAACTTCATCACTAGTTCACATCCATCACGTATTGCCGAAGCTGTGCATAATGGCCAAATTGGTTCGATGTGAATTACCGATCATTAAGACAGCTATTAAATATGTCAATTGGGTAAACTTGCTCCACTTCTTTAGTATTAACAGATACGTCAAGAAGCATACTACTTACATAATATAATCAACGCGTTGGGCTCAAACACATAGGATTCTCGGTGATGTTTTGTAAATTACCCCCCTGATGTATGATGTGTGGCAAATTGAACCTCCCCCACCTACAAGCTTCGTTTTAAGTGAAAAATATACCCACAGCGCACTTCCGAAGCAGACGCCTTCAAGATACGTAGTTAGAATAGCAAATGCTCCCCCAATAGGCAACTTGATAAAACTTTAGATGTTGCGCTCATTATAGGAAACTTTCGAAGTGGACACTTTATTTGAACAGTTAGTTTATAATGTGAACACCTAGCCCACCATCTCTAGAAACGCCTCTTTGTGCAACGTGGAGAGTGCAGGAAAAAGAACGGCTGAATCGAAGCGATATGTACAATCTGCTCATGCACATCACTCGCCAAACTGTTAATAGGCAATTAAAAGAATAAAATTCCATGTGATAAAAATTTACCCCTGTGTGCGAGGATCCTCCCACTGTGTAGTTCTGTTCACATGATTAACGAAGTAGATACGACCCGTGTTCGGATCAGCTCGCTTCTCCCATCCATTCGGCAAAGGACCCAGTGGATCGTCGTTGGATATCATCGCATTGGACTGCAATAACAAAAAGCATCTTCCTCAGTGAACAGAAATCATAAAACATCTATCAACGCAATTCACACACAACCATTCAAGAAACAAAATAAACTTCACCAATAAAACTTCTGCTAAATTTTATATGAGTGTTTATGAAACCTCGACAACCAAATGTTCAGAGCAGCCCATAACGTGCGACGCGATATAACGAAATTCTTGAGTTCAAGAAAAAATTAACTACTTTCGAGATTGTGTTTGGCTACCACAAGAGCACTTACTAGCATCCACAATCGGGCAGCGGATGTTCCTTTAGAACTCGCTAAGGATAAAGCATGTGGGCTCCCACAGTAGAACGGGTCATGCATGATAATCTTCATATTCAAATCACAAAAGTCTTCACGATATGGGTGCTTCTCAAATTTTCCGGGATTCCACTCACAGGTCAAGCAAAATTCACACATCAGCCCACATGTCAGAAACCATAGAAATCAAAAGTTTTTCGGAGGAACAGCCTCGAAATCAGAAATGATCTCGGGGAGATTATTAAAATCGAATGTTGGTCCATGGATCGATCACATGCAAAAGCTACGTTCAACAATCTCCACGACCCCGGGTGTAGTGATCCACGCCAGACAAAACGTAAAATATGTGAACAGCCAATGTAATCTGAAGACATGCATGATGGCAGCATGCGCTACGGCTGAAAATAAAATAAAAAAAAAAACTTGCGATGGCTCTAGCTAAACCTACCGGTTAAACCTAGCAAAGGTTTTAACTTATGAAGAGTTAGGCAATGGGACATAACCATAAGAAGGAAAAATAAATGAATTAAAAATGTAGCAACCTGGAGAAGATAGCGCTGCTCCCATTGATGCATGGCCTGGTCCCTATTTGACTGCCACTGCTCGTGCGCCTCCAACATATCCGCTGTTGGGCGCTGCCAAGTAGTGGTGCGCGTGTTGTGATCCACGTAATAAACGCGCCCACGAGGGTCACGACGCATCTCCCAACTGCAAAAACACCGTCTGCCGTTGACAGCCTTTACCTTCAAAACCGAGAAGGCGTATAAAAAGAGGGATCGTCAGGGTAGGATCCTGGATTACTTTCACACAGTTAGCCCTCAAGGCAATGCCAGAGACTAACGGGGCTCAAATGCAGCTCTCGCTCGTAGGTGCACTCTCTCAAACAAAGGACATACAAGAGCAGGAATTCAAGCAGGCAGAGAAAGAAAATAAACGAACCCAGATGGTAGAGGTGTGGTGCTTGGTCGTTCCCAAGTAGTGCTCTTTGTTGTATGATCAACGTAATACTTTCTACCATAAGCGTCATAGCGCAGTTCCCAGCCTTCTGGTAGGCGTTCATCTGCGGCAGCCGATCCGTTAGCAGCACCCGTTGAAGCCATCATTGTGTCGCGTGTCTTACCTTAACAACAAATGAAACTCATTTAACGCAAACAATAAGCAATCTATAGCATCCCAACTTCAACACATGTGCACTGTTACTCGGTCAACGAAATTGGGTACGCTGAAGAACCTTTCTGCAACAACGCACTAAATTTTGAAATCATTAGTCAGCCAACAAGCTATATTCGATGCAGAAACGTAAAAACAGAAATGCATGAAGGACATGTGTGAAAGAGACGGGATAACGACAAAAATCTAACCAAATGTGGCTGCGACAAACCCATAAGTCCCATTAGATCACGCAATCTTCACGGGATGTCGCCTTTCCGTCGACTCTATCAAGAAAATGTCGAACGACGTAGAATATTCGAAGAAAAAAAAATACGACTTTTAGATCACATTATCAGATTATAACCTAATGGAATGATCGTTATTCTGGTTACAGGTCATAATCTAGCTCATGCATCAACAACACAACGGACGCGTTGAAGGAGAGGTACCACACGGAAGATAGAATAGCGGACCAGAATTGGTTCGACGACTGGAAGAATTGCTGTTAGAAGGGGTGCCGCTCGCAGGGTTCGCCGCCGCCACAAGCCCGTTACTCATGTTCGATGAGGTGGACGGCTCGCCCACGTGCCCTTCCGAGCTTCGACTGCTACCTAAATAAACACCAGTAGAATGCATGCTACTAAACGAACATATACAACTGACAACCGAAACATCTCTCTATCTCTTCTCTCTTCACGGCAATCAACCAAAACTCAGTCCACAGTGTGTGTACACTAAAAAGTAGTCTAAAAACCGACCGTGTGGGACGAACTGAGATGAAAATGGATGTAAGAAAACAATAATGTACTCAACGGAAAAAAAAAAGGATGAAAGAAGAGAAACAATGCGGTGAACTCGAAAACGCAAGAGGAGATGCGATTTCTATCGAAAATGCGCACACTGCAGTGAATCACAACCGATGAAATCTTTTTGTTGTGAAACGTGAGTGAAGTAACCAGCGAATGGGCACATTAAATAAGCATTCGAAGACACATCATAATGCGTTCCATCACTCTGCTATCTGATTAAGAAAACGGCACAAACCCGCTATTTAAAAATGTCAATGGGAGGGTTTTTTTTAAATGCATTGCTACTTTCTATTAGTTTTTTAGAAGTGACTGATAATTCCCAAGAATTTATAGTGCAAAGGCCGTGATCGCTGAAAATATTTTTATGCATCAATAAAATGTTTCAGATAAAAAAACCTTCAAATTAACGATCTGCACGATTGCTGCGTTGAAACGCC
The DNA here is from genome assembly GCA_037389465.1 of Baylisascaris procyonis. Taxonomy (NCBI): domain Eukaryota; kingdom Metazoa; phylum Nematoda; class Chromadorea; order Rhabditida; family Ascarididae; genus Baylisascaris; species Baylisascaris procyonis. The sequence goes on from JAZARR010000105.1 coordinate 919,020, forward strand.
AATCGCTTTATATAATTAAAAATGATAGTGGTGTTAAAACTGCACTAAATCTCATCAATTTTAGCGAGAAATGAGTGAGCATATAAGTGGTGTGGTTCAAAAAGCAGCGATCATGAAAAAAAAATCGATAAAGAAGCAAAGGTGATTAGATAGGTGACGGATCGAGAGAGAAGTGCTCATTGCAAAGAGGAAAGGAAGTGAAAACGAGTTTCGAGATGGTAACGCGATCGAGAGCGCACGACAAACGACAGAGACAAGCGAAGATCAACGAATGCGAACGGCGTTCATGAATGCACCTCTTTTCACGTCCAACAAACACATCACATCAACCAGACTTTTCTTCATGTACCATTTCGAGTCCTGCATCACTCTCCTCCTGCGATACTTCAGGTTCTCTCAAAATGACCGCCAACTGCTAGAACTCAACAAACCATATGCTTTTTTATTTTATCCCCGTTGAGAAAATGTTAGTAACATGTCAACTAATAACACAGAACGCGTAAAAACTGAAGCGTGCAACAAATGAATTCTAGCATTCACTTCCTTCTGCACAATCCCCTCTTCACAAAATACGTTACGGCTAACCACGCATATATATATATATATATATATATATATATATATATATATATATATATATATATATATATATATATATATATATATATATATATATATATATATATATATATACACTATATATAGAGTATTACTAATCGCGAGGTAGTTGCCCAAGGGTGCATCGCATATCTGCACTTTACAAGAGATGCAACTAGGACGAGGCAAGCCTGCAACAAAGAGAGACTGTATAAACAAAACAACGACGTCTGTCGAGCGGATAGAGAGCGGCGGAGGGGAAAGGAGGAGGGAGGGGATGGGGGGGGGGGGGGATCAGCAAATAGTTTCCTTTCAGATAGCACAGCCATTTCTATAGCTTGCATATAACCAAGAATTAGAAGCGTAAACTCGAATCGATTTGCTTGAAGCTGAAATATTTGCAATTTATCTCTCTTCGCATCGTTTTTGACATAAATTTTGCTTAATGTGTTATTGAATTTTGCAGTTTTGCTTATACTTACTCTTTTTTGAATGTGCAAAATCTCAATATCCCTTCGAAACGTTCCCTTCGTCATAGAGATTTGTCAAAGAGCACCTTTGGAAAAAGGTAAACCACTAATTAATTATCAGATAATCTTTTCTGCAGCATTCCCAATTTGCATAAAATAATATTTTTGCGCAGTTTCGTAAACATCATTGGCTTAACAATCTTATAATCCCCTATTTTATAACGGTGAAAAATAAAGGTGATTTTTCTTCTTTTTATTATATCATTCAACACATCGTCCTTTTCGCAAGAGCGAATAAATTTTATCGATTATTGAGAGTTCACCGCATCAATATTTCAACACAATCCCGCTCCATGAATAATCAGATTGTCAAGTGTAAACATAACGTCCCTTGTGTTTCTCCTCTCTCAGGTGGAGTAAAACACACATACTGAATGCAACGAGAAACATGAACGCATGCATCCTTCGCGACTGTTACATACTACTACAGTAAGGAATCCCCGCTCCCTGATGGGCTACCCGCCGAAAACCAATCCCCCGACTTTTCCGTTCGGTTCTCTTCGGCATAGTTTCTCACCTACATCGAAAATTATCTCCAAGCTCCCCAATAACAAATAGCCATTGAAAATGTTTGAAAGCTACTGTCCTATTCGTTACTAAAATTGAATCCACTTCTTCTCAACAAGAACTAGATGCAATGCGAACAATTTGTTTCAGCGAGATGGTCCCACTTCTGCACCTCAACTTCAGCAATTTTGTCACTTTGTTAACAAAATGTAAGACATCGATTCTTCCAACAGACAACTTTGGCTAGCGCCTTCCGTTGTAAGCTCAAAAACAGTAAAAACATAAATACACAATTACTGACGAGCAAAAAAGAGACATTTTCGCGATGATTCACTTATGGACGGGATGCATCAATTGCAAGAGAAAAAATATCGCCAACAAATTTCTTAATATCACAGGGGTTATCTCAAGATGAATTTTTCTTCCCCTCTGAGAATTGTGGTCACTTACAGAAAGAAAAATGTTTCGCAAAGAATGAGTTTTCTCAAATAACATAAGAAAATTGGTTTAACTAGATAAAATCAACGCGTGTCTCACTGAAACGAAGGGGTATACTTCACACAAGGGAATAATCCGATCGGAAAAATCGCGAATTTTGCGTATGTGCCTCATTAAAGTGCTGAAAACGATTGTCACCTTTATTTCATTTTGTCCCTCCCTTAATCCTACTCATTTTCTGAATTATTTCTCAGTCTAGAAAAAAAATGCAATTCAACCATTCAGAACGTCGGCTCTACTCAACGTTCCCTAACTAGATAAAATGCAAAGTTAAAATTGTGCACGTATTAACGCAACATAAAAATGATCAAAATAAAAAAGCAGTTACCCGCACTCCTCTTTTTTGAGCGTTCAATACTGCCCGTAAGCGCGATTTTCAGTTCGCCAGTTTTCGTCGAATCCTTCGGGGATGTCAGTTGCAGCGTTATCTTGGTGTTGTCGACTGCAAAAAGCACACATATACATTCGTCGAAAACGAAACATCGTTTTACTGCTTATATGCAGATGAACAGCAGGTTTCGCTCACGACCCTAACCTCCCTCATCCTCCCCATCCCCCTCCTATCAAACAGTGGCTGTATCTTATCCACATTAAAAATCATGGTTACGCGTCGATGCTTATCATCTCTATTCAACTAATCTAACAAACGCGTTATTGCAGTCGGTAAGGATGACAAAATGATGCACGTTAAAAAGACGACTGAGTGCAGGAAATTCAATTGATGCATTTGCAAATACCTGAAACAAAGTAATGCATGTGTTCGGTTTTGTTAACCATCCCTTCTAATCAGAGAAGGCATCCACTCGATTAAAACTGCATTTTAACAACAAAAATTGACGCTAGTCATTGACGAGATATTGACGAATAACTACTCATAACAGCTTCATTCCAATATGCTATCTATTACTGTCGCATTCTACGACAAATCAACTAAAACAGCAAACTGCTAACAACTAACAGAACATTCGCAACGGGACATTCAAAATTCAAACGAGCACATCAATAGCACAAATCTGCAAATGATTCGATTCTTCAACCGATCGTCAAAGGAGCGCACTTTCAGTGAGACACTCCCTCCCCTCAACCCTATCCTTATACCAATTTCCGTAAGCATTAAAGTCTCAAGCCTAAATTCTTTTCCGCAGTTAACAGACTAACTTTGGAAATGGCAGGGGACGGTCGGAGAGAGAAACATTTAATGATGTATATATACAACCAACAAATTTCTTAACTCTTAATCTCATCGACCCCCCAATTGAATAACTCATGATGCGCTTTGCGAATGCAAATTTTACAAGAATGCAGTTTTCTGCGTTACCTTCTGTACCTAAAAGTTTTGCACAACGGTGGATATGGCGCTCATCATGCAAATTTCCCGGCATTATTGCGGCTCCAGGAGTTGAGATAATTGGATTATTCAAGTCTCAACTTCGAATAGCAAATAAGTCAAAATGCTAACAAAAAGATTAAAAAATAAAAACTATGCACGAACATTTTCCGCTATCGGACTCCTTCTTGATTGCATGCGATATCTTCAGAGTTTTTTGCCCGATCAACGAGTCTTCGAAGAGCTTTGATTTGCCGAAAACTCGAAAGTCGAGAATTGACGACTCACTAACCTGTACCTGCAATAAAACAAAACAATGTCATGTCCGCGATATATCAGCACTACTCCAGATCAAGCATCATTCAGCAGCGAGAAAAGACAGAGGCAAACAAGATGAACAAGTTCTTGCAAAATTTTCCATCAAATATGCGCATATCCCTCTACGAGTGATATTCCAAAACACCATAACGCTTGCAACGAAATCAGCAGTGAACAATTTAACCAAATCCAGGCACTTCACATTTCAAATTAATTTCACATAAGCGTTAAGAATGCCCTCCTCCCCCCCCCCACCCATCAGACCAATATTCAATGCACATGGAACAAAAAAGCATGTATTCCCTTCCTTCAAATAACCTAGTGAATGTTCAACTTTGTACGAGATAGTCTGCATAGACGCATATATATTCCCTTCCTTCAAACTCAAGGATGGCAGACGAAACATCAGACGAAACATGCAAGTCACCAACAAAAAAAACCGTGAAAGAAAGCGGGCAGACGAAGAACAAAAAAAGGAAAAGACGCAATCGTACTTTGGACCAAGTCGTCAAACATCAGTCTCAAATTAAATGAATACGAGAGGTTTTTCACGTTCAAAAGAAGCAAACAGAAGTCATTCCTGATTGCAAAGGAACATAATGCGTCTCATTTCGATTTACAAAGGAAAAGACAGGCGAATTTCGATCCCACAGAATACAAAGCGCCTACTGCGTGTTGCAATGCAATACACGACTTTCAAAAATGAACGCCTAATGCGCGCTGCGTGTTCACAACCAACAAAACATGCAAAAATGGTTACATCAAAGTTACATTCATATATGGGCAATCTCTCTCCTAATTAAGGGGGGAGGGGGGGGGAGGTCCACTAGCCGCAGCTACTTTTCGGGCAAAACCCGCAGCGGCTTTAGCACAAAAAAACAAAATTCTTTTTTTTTCAACCCACAGCGACTGTTATATAGTGCAAAATGAGGCTATCAGCTGCTTATTGTAACGTTCGACTAGCAAAGTGTCTATCAAAATTTTCGGCTCGTTTCTCCCGTTTTATCCTCAAAAATTTCAATTCCATCAAGCACTAAAAATTGTGCAAACAGCAGCTGAAGATACATTACGCCATCTACCTGCCTGACATGGGCTTGTTCACATGTACCGTTCCGAATTTCTAAGTAAATGCAAGTAAGACCTCTATATAATTGGGAAGAGGGAGAGGAGAAAAAAGGGGGGAAGAGAGTCCATTAGTGAAAACTTAAGCCCGACTCAATAACAAAAAGTGGGCTTGAAATTTTTTCCGAAGTTCCAGCACGGGAATAAGCCACTGCGATCAAACCTGAGTTCAAGTATCCAAAAATAGGTTTGTTTTCGCTCCCTGACAAATGTAAGTTGCAAATGAGTGAAAATCAAGGCTTTCTCGTCTAGGTTTTAATGATTACTGTTCAAGTATCTGAGTGCGTTTGAGTCATTCATCTGGGGACGACAGCTTCACAGCCATACATGCTTTATAAACATGGAAGAAATTCATCACAAAAAAATAAAAAATAAAGTGCAACAGTACAATGGAATTGCAATACGCAATTAATGTAACAAGTGCGGACGACTTTCTTCTTTGTGAACATGCGCGAATGTCTGTTGAGAATACGTAAAGATGGAAAATACAAAGCCACTTGCCCGGTTGCAGGAGTGATTAGGTCAGAAATAAGCAGAAATTTTCGTGCGGTTGGCAATGACTGCGAAGCAGGATAGGAATTACTACTGGTTCAGTAATCAGCACGCTAGTAAGTCATAACCGTGGTAAACAGCGTTAGCTGGTACTTGTCGCACTTGAACGCTGCGAATCAAACAGAGCAACATTAGGGACGTGCGAACACCTTCAAGCCGCAAAAGATTTTTATGAAGAAAATGAAGTTCTAATGAATGATCCAATGCGTCGACCGTCTCAACATGAAGTGTTGCATACCTGCAGTTGTTCATCCCACTGTGGTGTGCTTGTCTTCTTTTTGACCGCAGTTTTCTTCGACGGCGAACAATCGACGACCAGTTCAACATAGACATCAGGAGGTTTACTGAATATTCCTCCAACGCCTTGTAGTTTCGCCGAAATTACTGAAAGATAATAAGAAGGTAAAATATGCCAAGATGAAGGTTGACAATACTGGAATAAATGTTTTGCTTACGTATAGCGAATTCAAATAGTTGGCACTGTTTCACCAAACTTCTAAACCGTTTACTTCGAATTTTGATCGTTTCCCCTTGAACAAACAGTCTCCTCTCTCAAGTGTTTTTCTTCCCACTTGCTGCATTTGTGATTCATTGCATATTGCTATCCGCTTTATTCCATTTGCCCATCTATATTACTTTCAACACCCAAAATTTGTTATTCATCCTACTTACGATATAATACGAATACAACAGGAAGTAGGAAGGAGCCGCAAACCTTAAGTCGATATGAATATCACATGATTACTAGGTGGTAAATTACTTTGGTAATTTTATTGTTAGTTGTTGCAGTTCAATCTGGTTCGGCTATCCGCAACCCGTGATAATTCAACGGAACCATTTCCTTCAAGAAATTTCGAAATATTTCGTACTAAGAGAAATTTTTCCACTCAGTAATATCGTTTTCAACAGAGATGTTGGCAACGAAAAATTCTTCCACTAAGACCTCCAAAAAGTTGTTTACATATTGCCGTAGATTGGCAACGAAGATCGGCGAAAAATTCAAAACGCTATAATTTGCAAACCAAATTGATAAGCAAATAAGATAAGCACCCTGTACAATTGGTATGCGTTTGAGTGAAAATCTATCTCAAACGCCATCGAAAGTTACCTATAACAAAGGAGAAATGAGTCAACTCTAGCCACATACTCACTTGTGATCGAATTGAATTATACCCCAATGGAAAGCTAAATTTTCTTCTTTTTTTTTTATCTGATGGTGCTTAGATCATCAGGTAGTATAAGCAGCACTTTTGTTAACAACGGAAAATAGTAAACAATTTTAAAAAATCTATACTTTATTCGAAAAAGCCATTTTAAAAAAAACTAAAGTGTAGACGAAAAATTTAATCCGTTTAGACGATAAATTTCTTCTATCTATTTAGAAACAAGTTTTTTTTTTCAAGCATTTTCAACTCTGCATTTTTTGAAGCAATAAATTTCCGCTTGAGAGCTTTTTTCTGCCTCTTACACACGAGGTTTATCCACTTTGCTCATTCGGTCCGCTGTGGTGAACATTTGATCGATTTCTTTTACTTACTGAATCTTTATGAGAGTGCAAATATCCCTCTTCTATTCCACCTCTTTCCTCTCCTTTCTAAATTCAGAAATCTCTCCCTCCCTAAGTCAAGCGCATAATCCTCCCTCAATGCAAGTATCCTCGAAACTCAGTCAAAACCGAAGAATCATTTCTTTTTTCATTCAAGACAGTCAGGTAGCAGTTGGTTAATCGGAATAAAAACGGGACAAAAAAAAACCAAAGACGCCAACGTTTATGTCCTGATGCAATTAGTGGTGAATCAATGGGGAGGCGTTTTGTATCAATGTATAGCACTAAAAGGCGCAAGAATCAAAACGCTGATAAGCTGTACGCACATCATCAGACTAGTGCCGCTCCTTGTTGTATGCGTCGTATGCAGTGATAATGTTGCGTCATACACATACGCACACACCACCACACACATACACTGATAGCATTCAGCCAATTCCCATCCATCATCATAACCACACTCATAAAACCATACGAGCAATAAAGATACCACTGAATCGACAACGATGCAGACATCGTTCCTGCCAGCCTACCTCACTTCACCTTCACCATTATGCACGCAACAAACTCTACTGCTATCAACCCTGATAAAATGAATCCCATTTCTCCTCCGAAGTCTAAAAAACCAGAACATCTAGCATGCGAACAACAAGCGGCACAAGTATCGACAAAACATCTAAACAGGTTTGCGAAGCTACCTTGCGAAAAAGTGGTGCAAACAATATATAGGCAAAATCAGGCATAATCCTGAGTAATTCGCCTCCCATAAGCAAGATCCTATCGGAAGAGTTCAAATATTCCTCGCAAGGCGTAATTCAAAAAACGCTAAACACAATGCCCACAGCTGAGGAGATCGCTTAGGAATCAAAATTCTCATTTAAGATTACAGAAAGGTTTAAGACTAATGACCCGTCATTTTAATCGTTTGGAGTGATCTCTCACCCTAAGTGACTATAAAGGTTTCAACAAAAAACAAACAAATAAACGATCTTTCAATATCGAGAACGAGAACGTTGCCGAGCTGAAATATGGAGAACTTCAACAATTTAGCCGCACTGATTTAAAAGCCAAAAAAATCCTTCAACTTCAGAAAACGCCTGAGCGGTGAACAGGCATCGCTGCATCATGCCTTGGAGGCAATCGGAGCATGACCCTGAGTGGTCTGTGATCAGTCTTTCTTTGAATCTTTCAAATGGCACGTCAGCAAAATACCACAGTTGAAAGATTCGTTTCACTGGAGGGAAAAGAGTGAGAGAAAAGAAGGGACGAAATGGGGAATTCGGGATGCTAGATGAAGAAATGAAAAATGACTGAAGCCGCAGTGGAGACTTGCATTTTATCTGCAAGTGTCGAAAGGTTGCGAATAAAGAACTCGACAAGAGATACAAAAAGTAACATCACACAACATAATCCACAAGAGGTTCTTCAAATAGCTCATTCAACAACTTACTAGCTATATGAAGTGGGAAGAGCCTGAGGCGCTCATCAGCGGGACCATTCTGTGAGGGCATTCTCAACTCACCATCACCGGCCATCAATGGCGCAAGAGCCGCCTGCAAACACTCTCTATTGAACACAGCAAATGAATCAGTGTGCTTGCACAACAAGAAAAAACGCAACGAGCATCTCAGTGTGCAATCGGTTCACGCACTCACAAAAACGCATCAATATATACGAGCATCACACAAGCGCGCATCGATGAACACATATGCGATCAATACTTGTAAATTCATATTCCCCTTTAATTGCTCTATGATGATACAATGAGGAAGTAACACATATCCTAGAAGTTTACTAACAAAGGACCAAAGGTGCATATCACAAGTTTTTACCTGCAAAAAAAAAGAAAAAAAGAAAAAGATCAGGTCATGAAGCAAAAAGAGACGTTATTCCACAAAAGATACAAAAAATAAATTAAATAAAAGAGAAGTAAAATAGCGATTGTGATGGTTCGCTTCTCCGATGGAACGACTTTTTCTTAAATCATAAAAACGAGGAATTAGAGGGACTTATACTGTATTTGAAATTTGTTTAGTATATACGACTGATTTAAAAAAAAAAATGCAGTCTTTGATAGCCGTAAGAGAATCGCAAAAAAGTTCGTTTGCATTCCCTAAGCGACCAGTGCCAACCTAGTAGATGAGCCAGGTTTTATTGTGATATGATATATTTCGCATATCATTTCGCTCTTTGCATAATTTGCTAATTTTATTGGTGGCATTATATCCGTTCAGTGAACAGCTTTTTTTCCTATCTTCAGAAAATTCCTCAATCCTTGGATATGTGCCGTTGATTTCAATATTTGATTCCAATATTTCAATAAAATTCCTATCTTTTATAAAATATATTTTATTTTATATTTTTATATTTTATACACCTTTTATATTTACATCTTCAACAAAAAAATATATTTTATAATATCCTTTCCATACACCTTTTACGCACAATTTCGTTTTTCAATTCAAGATAACCACGAAATTGAACGCTTATACAAAGAGATTACTTTCGTCAATGTGTATCTCAAACTTGACAAAAACAAACAAAACAAGAACTACAAAAATATAAGAAAACTACAGCATCCTTTAGCATATTTGGTCATTGTTCAAAGCAAAAAGTTCACGTAAAATCGCAAAAAAAAAAAGGATCATTGATCAAAATTGCATTTCCTGGAAATAAGCACGAGATAGGCAACATAAAGTATTATCAAGTAATATTCAACCGATAATAACAACTTGATTATCACTGTCGAATCGCTAAGCACAACTCGCGAACTTGGCGATTTTTGAACTACCGAGGGAGCTTTAAAAAAATGATCGGTGAAATTGAAACTCTCACCCCCCCCCCCCTCAGTAACGTAGTTGCAAAATAGCAATGCGGATGCAAACAGTTATGAGCCCATATATTTTGTGATCACATCAAACGAGCACAGTCTTCACATTACATGGCATCATCGTTTCTCCGTACCGTTCATGACCAGCGACAAACTTTGCATAAGTTAACCTCACATAAACACAGCGTATAATTCCCTGTCGTGGACGAACATGTGAAAATACGCTAAGCCTATAGATGAAGAAACATCTAACACAGATAACACCACAGGATAAAACTTAAACTTTTTTTAATATGCGTTACCGCTTTACATCCGCCGCTTACTGCCCGTGAAAGTAATTACGCTTCTCGTCGATCGACTACAGTTTGAAGGAGACTAAGAAACTTCCTTTCAATTATCTTTATAATAAATTACTGCCAGCGTTGCAAAGCTAGATGACAAACTACCTATTCACTAATGCTATTTTCTTGTGCACTAATATAAAATGACATCCTCTAAATTTTGTCCCCCTTACATAGGAAATCTTCGCAAAGTGCGTTCCCTGTCCTAAGCATAAAATTGTGGGAAGTAGATCCCTCTAACTCGTCCCGTCCCACCTTCTCCCTCTCGAACTTCTCTCCCCGTTTCCACGGTTTTGCGCACCAACTGCAACAGCTCTCATCAAATTTTAGCTTAATGAGACTCTGGTAAACTTCACTAACAAATTTAAATCGGCACTTTCCACTCCCCACAATTGATCCAATCGAAATTTGACGGCCAGAAATTATGCTAGCGCGCTTATACACATCTAAACTGAACCTCAAGCGAATGCTCTGGTTCAAAACCGATATGATGGAGTCGACTTAATGTCTCAGGTGAATCTAAAATTACCAATTGATGGCTAATTCGCTATTTGCCGTTAATGTGAGTCATACTAGCGCAGAAAGATTAGTGGTGCTGAATGGTAAAATATGAGATCAGTGATGGATGGAAATAACAAGAGAGAAACCGAGAGAGCTGTCTGCCGCGCACGAACACTTTCAAACGCAGTATTGCCCGTATATGCCCCATCGATTCACTGTTCCGTAAACCAGTAACGAACAACTCGCCACCAAAAGCGCGCAACGAACACAAGACGTGTCACTTCTTAGTTATCAAACGACCGCCACAATTTACGCATTTCGATCACCCTTTATTGCTGAGGTCCGATAATGCGTCTAGTCTAGGGAATTAGCAAAACCTAAACATCAAATACGCCACGCTACATGAACACCGCCTGAATGATCAACCCAAGAGTCGATCACAAATGATTCCGATGCTCCGGCGCCATTTTGATCAAAGTTTACACGTGACAGCAATCGAGAAATAACCGCGAAGGCGTCAATACAAAAGCAGAGTAATGGCAAATCGTGCTCCATTTTGGTAAAGTTTTCACCCACCCTCTACCCTTCCTACACTTTCTCGCTACCTCTGCTTTGACTAACTCTAATAACGTCTACTTATTAAAACATTACAAAAATACCCGAGCATGAAAAGGCCATTCCTATTAAAGTCATACTCAGAAAACCTTATCTTTAGGCAATATGATAAAATGTTATGTTATTTAGAGTGATGCCCTCTTTATTTGAAGAGAAAGGACGAAAATGTGCGGCATCGAAATCGTAGCATTAATCGTGCGCCGTGCAATACTCATCACATTCGTCAACGTTCTGCTGCATATTCGTGCAAAGCAAACTTCAAAGCTCAACGGCTTAGAAGTGATGACTTCATTTACGAAAAATTGCACTCTTCATAAATTTTAACTCATATCAATCAATGTGGATGTTTTAACGTAGAGAACGTTAATCACAATTTGAGTGCTCATTTTCCTCATTAAAAAAAAAAAAAAATTAATTCTTTAAACATTTAATGTAATATTTATATTAATGATCATTTATTTACTCCAATATCCCAAAGTGCGGAAATATGCAGAACGCATATGAACGAGATTAGCTGATACCTCCGTGTTTGAAACTATCTTCAAAAATGCATTAACAAGAAAGCATTTGCGTTGTTGCACTGATACCTTCCCATTACTTCTTCGTTGTATTTGCAGCTGTTCCCTACTAATTTCTACGTTTTCGTTAAAACTCACTGATAATGCAAATGGAAGTTTTCTTGATAAAAAATCGTCATTTCACCTGAAGGATTATAAAAATTGCCTGCATCATACTCTAATTCCCGACCTGGTACACTATCTTTCCTCATTGTAAGAAGAATTGCTAATGCCTTAATCCCACCCTTTAGCCATCTATCGAACAATATCTTATTTCATGAAAGGGTAATCACCATCAATGCAACAATTCGCCGTTGTCTATTCCATTCATAAAAGGAACAGAAAAACAATTCTGCCAATTACTGCGCCATTTTATTCGCCAGAAGATCATACTCTAAAAGCAATCAGCATTTCTCTGAATATAACAAAAATGCGTTTTCTTAATCATCATTCAACGATAGCTATTTCAATTCGTGATAACAAGTGATCGTGGAATCGTGATCACAAGTTATCACCAATAATCGTAGGTCTGATAACGAAGGACATGTCTGTTGATAATAAGTACCCTGATAGCAAAGAGGTATATAATTTTGAGCACCTGGTTCTTGCTCATAAACCTGTTTATGGCGCTAATGGAATATAGGACCTTTTGTGGCACCGTCATTTTTGCGTGAAAGCTGACTGATAGCTCAAAGATGCAGTCATCACTGAAAGTAGAGTCGCTCAAGGTTCGTTGCTTGATAAAACGGACTTCCCGATATACATTAATGCTCTTCCACTTATGAGTTCGTTCATCGCTAAATACTTTCTTTCGAAGAACGTATTGCGATCATCTCAAATCAATAATTCGGATCACTTCAGATGTGGTCAGCTACGATGAGCCACAAATTAGTTATCCCTTAGAGTAAGAAAACAAACGCTAAGGATTAACAGCAATAATCCGAGAAAGCTTTTAATCTTAGCACGTCCATTCAGTGAACGAGTTATGCATCATTATTACTGATTCCCTTCTATTAGATAATCACGTCCTATTTGTCGTATCTCATGCACATATCAGTGCTAATCATATAAAAACCTCTTATCGAAGCAACGCTAAAGCTGTATATCGCTTATTTGCTGTTTATGTCACGTTTATAGAGGCATATATTAGTGCGTGAATATGGCTCGTTAATGGCTCTCAACGAGTTTACTCTTACTTTCATTTAATCAAAAACACTTTACCAAACACATTCCATCGGCTTTTTTCCCATCATAAATATTTACACTGACTTAAACATTTTAACTGCAAACAATGAACATCATTACTTTTAATAGACTCGACTATGAAGCGCAATACCATTGAACATTCAATACGCACTCCCACAAGTGCATTTTCACATTTCGCCTTATGAACTCAGACAGACAGCGATCAGCACCAATAAAAACTTTTTCACAGCATACTTATAGTGAACGCCGTCTGTGTAAAGGAAATTTTTTGTTCACTGAATAAAACGGCGAAAGGGGTTGCTGGCTGTGAAGTGACAAGGGCATTCCCCATCGTCACTTCTTACGCAGTAAAATGATGTCACAATCATAAAATTACTATCTTCTTATTTGACTCATATAAACAAATCACATCTTCCTTTTCACATTGCATGCTCTTTTATATTTGGTTACGTATTATGATGATATACGATGTATTCTGACCTATTTTGATCAAATACGAAAGCGATCTATACACCTGTACCCTTGAAGATACAAAGATAAAGCGCTATATACATACCTTTTCAGTATCCAACTTTATCGCTTAAAGCACTTCCAAAAACATCGTCAACAAAGTAAGTACATGTGCAACATTATTTCACTGACGGCCGATCAATCACTCAGGCGTACGTGAACAATAACAACTGCTTGTGATGTTCTAAGAGCAATAATAAACCTTGACTAGTGACGTTTACCGTTGCAGACCTATCCTTAGACATGTCAATCTCATCAACTGTTCTCGCTAACGTGTTCTAGGATCGGGCTTATAACCCGAAACGTCGGCAATAAACACTTCATGAAACATGTGTACATCGATGACGAATCGCTGCCCTTAAAACATCAACGGCTATTTGTACATTGCAGGATGACTGCCTTCTTGAATAACTTTTTGAGGCGATATAAATTCAGTGCTCCCGCTCCTAAACGAATTTAGCTGCAAATGGATGGAGATGATGAAGTGGAGCAAAAAAAAAAAGAAAAAAAAAGAGAGAGAGAGAAAACGTGGAAACAACGAGTTTCGGAGAGATAATTCACAAACTTGCACCTCACATGAAAAGCGCATATGGCTATCATAGTATCGCAGTTTTACCGGGGTCGCGTTCTTCAGGATTTTGAGCTCTATGCAGCCCCGAGCTGTCACAATCCCTTTTCTCTTACTTAAAACTGAGAAAACTGCAAGCAGCATTAAAGCATGCGAAGAAAAACCCCATTCAAAATGGTACTGTTGCACCTGGAATGTTTAAATGATCGAAGTAATCAAAACAGAAATACGGAAGTGCTCTGATCACTGCCAAAAATCTTTGGCCGCCTCTCCGACGATTAATATTCTCGTTCTTTCAAAAACGTTACTTTTGACCCCCCAAAACTTGAACACCTTACCGATGTACCTTGGTGGCGATCTTAACAAACATTAGGCACATTGCTAAACTAAATAACCTATGCTAACTTTTGTTCTTCCCTCGGTCTACGGTCTACAATGACGAGAATCGATTCCTGTCACCCGTCCACTAAAGAATCAAATCGCCGACAAAACTATCGACTGCATCGCCGACAAAACCAACGACTAAAACGTTAACTAGAGCACTTTTATGCAACATTGCGCTGCGGCGCACCAACTCCTGAGTAGGAAGCCTGAAGCAATTTTGATGCTTTGTTGTAGTTTCACTGGCATACAAACTAAACGCCAGATGGCTGTCACTTGATGCGGAAGTATCACAGCACAGCCAGTTGACGACGGCAACATTATTCAACACACCGTTATGAAAAGTCATAGAAGTAAACTTTTCGGTCGGCGGCGCTTATCTTGCTCAGAGCATTCGTCATGGCATATAAGATCTGGAAAAAGTTGATGCAGCGCAAAAATAAACGACCAATACATTTCCAGTTACAATATCATACGCAGCCTCAACTCATTTTTCACACAAGAGTTGCAAATTTGAGCCATTTTTGCGGAAATCAAACGACTGCATTGTTTTGTGCCCTATTCTTCGTCTTTTTTTTCTTCAGCCAATTACCTTTTCCACTGAAAGAGAAAGCATCCAAATGGAAGAAATTTGGCTTTTATTCCTAGTGCCGTAATAGGAATCACAAAAGAACTGAAGCAGTGGTTTCTCCACTGCTGCAAACCCTCATTTTCCCATCTTGCAAACAATCGACATACACCAACAAAATGCAGTTAGGCATCAATCATAGACCGGATTCACACCTTTTGCAACCTTAAAATTCATCAACAGCGCAAACGCAATAAACCCAAAAAAATGTATGTAATTATTTAGCATTACTAGCAGCAAGTTCAGTCAACATGTATCAGAAAAGCATTCTAACGGCAAATATGGAGTGGAATCGATGATGCGATCAGACTATTTTTCTTAACAAAACCTGAAAATTGTGAAAACGATACTAATGTTGCGTCCTCTCTTCTCCTATTCTCCCCCCCCCCCCCCCCTCCCCTATGAGATGGTTGGTTGGCCACCTAGCTGTAAGTCACTTTCATCGTCAGCTAATCTTATCCTGTGCCGTTTCACTTGATGTTTCGAAAAAAAAAAATGCATCACCTTGCAAAGCAATTACATAGGTATATATCTTTTCGATGAGCTTAATTGCTTCAATGGAAATGGCAACATCAATTTAAGATATCATCTCTAAGATATGATTAAATTGTACTCTTAGCGCAGCACATCTCTGCCTTCGATGATCATAACTAGCTTATATTCCCTTCCATTTAACAAATATGAACGATTGCAGACATTTCAGTTTCTTTTTTTTTTTTTTTTTCAGAGAAAATTCACTAAACATGCTTCATATCACGAAATAAATGTACTGCTGAAAATCCAATGGCACTTCCTCTCTATATTTTAAGCAATAAAAATGCAAAAAAAAAAGGTAGAAAAAGTTTAACATCACTATAATATAGGATGTACAGAATCGATATTCAAAAATAATCCCATTTAAGGATCGAAAACGCCGGAAAGCGACTTCAATAAAATCAAACAATGAAATTAAAGCGCTAATTTGTAAACGTATATGTAATAAGGTTATTCGAAATTTAACGCAATTATAAATCAGTGCTAATAAATTTAATCGACGATGTGCGGGATTTTTGCCTCATAAGAGCACAAATCATTCTTTACCTAAAACATTCTATTATTGAATTATCTGTCCATCGTTACCAACTTTCTCCTCCCTCTCCCCTCCACCAGTTTTGCTCACCGTTTTTGTTGAAGATCAACAGTTCCACAACTCCACCACTATCGAGTTTATAGCCCTGTGAAAATTGAAAGTTCCCAACAGGTTTAGACCAACAGCCATTCACTTTTATTACTTAGGTATTCAACGTAAAACAACATCAAAGGCCACATTAGTGTCAACATCGCAAAGCTTTCACATGTAAGCACTAAAGCTTTACAATTCTAAATTCCATAGCGCAAAATTTTAGCATGAACTTACCACGTGAAAACAGTGGGCTAAAAATTTCCCGACACTGCAAGAGCAGTTTTTTTTAGTAAGTGCTTTATTTTAGGCGCTAGTAACTTTAATTCCACTCAAACGGAAGTGAACTCCATTTATCAGCTCTCCTTCTTGGGTAAATATCTAGCGATAGAGAAATGAAGGCTTTACGATAGATTTCCCAGCAATCACGCTGCTATTTTTCAATAGCTTACAGCTCGCCGAAAAGCATTTTTTGCAGCTGTTCGATGACAGAAGGAGAACTAAAGGGCCCCCACAAACCTCCCGGCGAAATGCCATTAAGCAGTTAATTTGGCAGCGTTTGAAAGAACAATGGGACATGAGAAGGTGAGAAGATGACCAGTTCCCTTATTTCAAATCTCGCATAAAATATATCGACTTTTTTTAACTTCGGTTTAATGCAAAATCATTGTAGTAATATATCACCGTATCAACAAATCTATATATTTCAATCTCAACACAATCGACTAAAAATAAAATATTAGATTTACTTCATAGGAACAACAATTAGCTCCATATACCCACACATTCTTCAAATTCGCGACTTCATTTACTCAACGCAGACCAGATTTGGGCTGGAAATGATTCCCGTTTGGGTAAGAGCTTTATGCGAACAGAGATCAACAGTCCGATCTCGGTTGGATTTAGCCTTACGGGTTTAAAACCATTCTCGACTCCAATCACGAACGGTTAAACTTAGACCCCTGTAAATACATCTCTTACTATTTGCTCATCCAAGTCGTTAATTATTATGTCCTAATACAGTAAAAAAAAAAGTGAAATAGATATATTTCAGGATGTTCTAAACAAAATGCATAAGCTATTAGCGTATTGCCAAATATGTACGCAGCTATATCTCCTAAAATCCTATCATTATTATCCTCTAAGATCACAGGGCAGAAAAAAATTGTATACAATATTCCATCAAGACGTTTAACGCACAAGAAAATTGCCTCATTGATCTGTATCCACTATAGGCACTATATTTATACGCAACATCGCAGCAAAAAAATACATAAAGCACAAATCGCGCTCATCATTTTTACTGATGAAATGTGAAAGCGCGCCACCCAACACCTAAACGATTAGCCAGCATCAACGCCAAAAAATAGTTTCAACTAAAAATGGAAAACATCCAAAATGCGACAAATCATTCACGAGGTAGCAAGCGAAAATTGGCTGCTGATTTGATTCGTCAACTATGTTCGCAGTGGTTCGGAACAGAAATAGTTCGAAGTGACCGAAGCATTATAAATGGCATTTCTTTGGGGGGGGGGGTAGGGGGAGGTAAGTTTCACCCATTCATGCTAAGATAAGCGAACGACTGGATTTGATTAGTGTGTTGATTGCAGCAATAAAAGGAGGTGGCATGAAGGAGGGGGTGGGGGTGGGCTATATCGAGGATTGCACCATCAGTTAGGGAGAAGCGGGGGGGAGGGTGGACGTGGGGGGGGGAGGGCTTGCATGACATCACGTCATCACCATATGCGGGCATTTAATTCGACTCGCATAAAATGGAAACTGGAACCTTACTCTAGCAATATATATAAAACGGAAAAAAACCCTTCCGCCAACATCGGATCTTCTGACAGACGGCTTTATGATGAGCGATAACGATACGTCGAGTGGATGATGAAATCCTTAAGCCGTTGATACAATATTGTAATGAATGGAAAACTGATCATGCGAGCATTCCGCATTTCTATGCGATTAGCTAATGATCTCTCTCAGTAGAAATGAATTACCAAATATTAGCGCTCAACACAAGTTAAGTGATCTGCTATTCGAAGATATGAGTAATTCCTTTCAATAAGCATTGCTTATATTCTAATATTTAAAACTATACGATTTAAATTGTGAACATTACAAGATGACGTTGATTTGCTTCACCTTAAAAAAGGGCACAATTTGAGTGTAACGTTATATATCAAACAGCGACAACAACATACACCTCACTGAAATAGATAAAAATTTCACTGAAGCCAATTCTATCGCAGTTCTCTAAACATCATATTAGAGCGTTTCCAGATTGCATTTGATTGTTAGGGAGTTGCGTTGTTTAAATTGCATCGATTTTTCGGCACCAATACAACAAACCAACTATCAATAAGCGATGACGTGCATAAATTTAGTGCTTTGAAAAGTTCGACCACCCGATGACGAACTGTACGAAGTTCTGATTGACGAGTGATGCGTCATTTGAGGTGAAGACATTCCAAATTGCAATATTACTGCGCATCATTTGCGATTCAAAAACTGCTTATCCCACAATACTACGGTAGCTACGATGGCAGTGCGCGGCGCATAATTGAATCACAAGCAATTGATCGATGATGCACACGTTTAAGCTGCGCACAATTCAGTCGTACGTCGGTTGGCGGTATGCGTGAGAATGGATTTTAGATACGGTCATTTGCGCCGTTTGGTGTCTGCGCACAGATGTGAAGGTGAAAATGCATAGAGCCGGGCGTTTTTGCATGCGAATAGTTGCGCCGGGGTGATATATTGCCAAATGGAGAGATATCTCAGGGATGTACTCTAATATGTTGGCACATGGGCTGTGCATGTTTTCATGCCGTTCAAACAGCGATGTGATGCCCGCACCGAATTGACATTTGCGCCTCGACAGCTTTAGTGCTGCATAGGGTTTCATGTTCGCTCAACGCATCTCAACACCTCAGCAATAATTAATGACAATTTCAATAGGAAATTAGCTTATTAGTGGTAGGCGTGTTGTGATTAGCTGATAAACAATTGCGTTTTGTTCATTGCTCAACGAATCTAGACACTAGAAGTGCTAACCAATGATTTAATGACGATTAAATAGTTGTGAATTATTACTAAATTACTAGTAAAAAAAAAACGGTATTGTTTGATGGGCATTTGCAAAGATAATAAATGAAATATCGTAGTTAAATAATATAAATTTCTAATAAAATAGCCTAGAACTATATTATGGACAAATATTTTAGCTGCAACGAAAACGAATTCCTACTCGGAAAGAAATCAAAAACTTCACTTTTTCGTACATTTCGTTTATGAAATGCTTCATTTATAGGTTCCTACTGACTCCGAGATTTTATTTTTTGACTCCCGAATTGACTCCCAAATTACATTGATTCATAGAATGTCTGACTGGAAAAAATTTACAAAATACAGGAAAAAGATTTCTTCATCAGAAAAATTTCCAAACTTTGATGACTTTCTTATTCATAGCGGTTGAAATAATTTACGTTAAATTACAATCACTCTTCATATGCGATAATAACGATTTATAATTAAAATTTTTTTTTCTTTTTATTATTTTATTATTTATTAAAGAGGATAAAATAAACGATGAATATATTTTTCTTTGATTATTTATTGTAACAACACTTATATAAATGATTAAAGCAGTAGTTCATTCGTATATAAAGCATTAATACATTGCTTGGCAAAAAAAAAAATTTAAAGAAATAACGCAAAAAAAAAACGTTGTGAAATTAATTTTTTTTAATCGTAAGAAGAAAATGCATCAATTCGATTAATACAACGGCAAATATCATAAATGCGTAAATTTGTTGTTTATTGATGAATTGAAATTTACAGTGAGGAAGAAAAACCAATCATTGGATTATTCCTACTGCAAAACAATTACAATTTAAACGACAAATTTTTATAGTTGAAATTAATTCTATATTCATTTGATGATGAAATAATGATAAAATTATATTTTAGAATACAAAGTTTATTTAAAAAAAAAAGGAAAAAAAAAGAAGAGAATTACACCTGATTAGATCATTCATCGATGAAATCAATTATCGAATCGTCCGTACGAATCAATATAAAGCAATAGAAATTACGATTGAAAAAAAAGGGAATTTAAAAATTTGAAGTGAGCGGAAACCCCTTTTAATTATTAAACTATTCATTTTACTCATTAGCATAATTCAAAATAACTTTTTTTCAATTTACTCAATAATATTGGTCTATCGATCATTTCGCAGCAAAATTTAAATACATTAATGTATTTCATCAATATTTTTTAAGGCTATTTACTTCGAGTAAATTATTCAAAAAAAAAAGCGCTAAAATTATATTATAGCGCTAAAGACGAAACATCTTTTCCCCATTAGTTGAAAGTATATTCTTTATAAAGTAAATGGGGCTAGAAGGTAAGAGTTCGGTGAATGCTAGGAACGAATATGCTCAGATCACATAAGATTATGAAGTGAAGATATGAGAATCATAGAAGCATAATACGAGATTTCGAGGTGAGTATCTCTTGCCTGAACTGCGAAAATGGATCGGGTTCAGATGTGAAGAACGATTCGCAATCGGCATCGATTGCTAAGTGACTTTTTGAGATTGGTAGACGTAATTTTGGCAACTTTAAGATGAAACCGCCAGCCTTCTCGACGAGACGACCATCCGACTTCGATGTATGCATTTGAGGCACCTTTAAAAACAACAATAAAGTACTCTCTAACCGTTGCAATACCTATGAAAACAATTACACAGAAAGCAACTTCACATATCAGTTCATTTATCGCCCTACCGAAAGCTGAACTAGCTTGTAGAAAAATAGCTAGAGTTTGTACTGGCCAAGTTAAGAGGTGCCTCTACTGGGTCGCAATCATCTGTGGTCAAACTCATCGAATCTGCACTTGTTCGTTTTTTGACTCCGCACTACTTGCTATCATAATCTATTTCCGTCAACTTCGCCAACCGACAATAGTCATCGAATCTGAAGACGTAACCAACGAATCCACGCTATCATTTCCCTTATCAAAAACGCACCATCTAGCCAACACAGTCATTGCATTTAATCCATATTTGCTACCTTTCATCCGACATACCCGCTGAAGCATTTTCTTTTAAACGGATAAGATTTCAATTTAAAAAATGAGGTGGTTGACTTAATATCCGTTGTAGCGACTCAATGACTAATCTAATCGGAGAAAAATAGCAATTTAAATTAGAATATTTCAGTTAATGATCGGAGGGGTACTCTTGGTTGATCACCTTCCTTCCCTCCCTCCCCTTTCCCCACTTATTCGGCACTCATAACTCTTGCTCACCTTTTGCGGAGCATTGCTAATGTGCGCCGAATCGTCACGTGTACCAAACACTGATGTGAAAATATTGGCGAATCGACGTCTGAAAATATTCTTTTGCACTACAAACATCGATCATAAAATTTCTCAGGAAATATTCAACAGTTATATATCATTTTTAGTGATATAACTTATCAATTGCATAATTAAGCACTATGAGTTTGCTATATAATTCGACGAAAAGAAATAATGCACTCAAGTTAGATTGTTCGTAACTTCGATCACATTCATATAAACAATTAGGCATGACGTCATGATTGATTAGTGCATCACCTATTCCCAAGAATCTTGTACGAAGAGAATAAACAAATAGATTCGATGTTAAATGAAATGGTAACAGCTGGAACATGGTGGAGGTAAGCATCATTACCCAGCAGTTCGAAATGAAAATATCCCTGCTATGGTTTCATTAGGCATGCTACCGTAGACCGGCGAATAGTAACCCTCCTCCCACTTAGTGTGATTGTATCGTTATTCGGCGGTTGCCCCACCAAAACACTATTTAGCGAAATACGTTTTCTACTCTGCCAATCACCTCAATATCGATCTATTTGCATTTATATATTTTTAGATCAACGGCCTCAGGATGCGTTCAGCACATTTCATTACTACAGGATTCTGCTTGAGCAGTAAAGTTAGTGAGGTGCAAAAGTGCGATAAACAGTACAGTGAAGTTCTACAGAACGTTGGTTAATTGATAGCCTAGTATTAGATGCTCTAATTGAGGATCAAAATGCACTGTTTAAATCTGCCCAACGATCAAAATAACAACAAATAAGAAAGAACTAAACAATTTATAGCACCATTAGCGAAGATAATAAAGAAGCTTTGCATTGCTAAAAAAAGGAAATCTGCTTACTCGCTTCCGTCTGGACAACCATTGAGCTTTCCAACGGATGAAAGATCCATGTGATAACCTGCCATTTCCATCGTTACCCTCAATTGCTCACCAATTGCCTCCATATATTCGTCGGCTTCGTCTGGTGTTTTCAAGGGGATCGCCACATTATTGAAGAGACGAGTCTTGGCTGCATGCCATGAAAACTGCTCGTTCGGTTTTGCACACAATCTAAATCCTTCTATATTACCGAAGCAAAACCCAAAAAGTGTTTTTCCCACTAATTTGATCCACAATTATAATTTTTGTACTTTTGGTTTTCTCTGCAAAATGCCGTTGTGTACTGACTAAGCGAAAAGAAATTTCCTCAGGCAATAGCCACGTGATCCGAGGACTCTTTCATTGGGTACCGTACCCACCCGTTGAATACCCCTTCGAAATGTCATGTCACTATCATTTACGTTCACATCAAATTATGCAGAAACGCAACTCGCATATCCTGCAACTCTTTTAGATAAAATATTCGCAAATTAGACGTTCTGACGGAAGAAGAATGTGAATCGGATAATGCAGCCTTTTGAAAAATTTCGGGGAAAAATGAGCGAACATTTCCAAAGGCAAGTAAAACTTACCCACTCACATAAATTAATTTAAGAAAAAACCGAAATTCGCGAATGGTATTTTTTTTTCTTTAAACGGGTAAGACTCAAGCTAAAGCACTTGAAAACAAGGATGGTCTGCAAATGTTCTACTTCTAGACGATAAAATCGGACTCGAGTTTTTGCTCGTATTTTATCATCGGTTTCCAGAAACAGTACTTCTTCAATTTTTTTCGCAGCATCAGCAAAATAGATATGGTCGCTAGTCCTTATCATCACCTCGAAAGGATGTCGGGTGTTCAGGGAAGCAGATACAACCATTTCAGAACAACTCCAAAAGTATGCTTGAGCAACTATTGAAAATGCATGCAACTCTTCAGTATCCCCTCTTAATATATTCCTACGAAATTTTGCAAAAATTGCGCCATTTTATACGTAAACCAACGTTTACAGAATTGTGATCCGAACTCAAGACGATCAAAACTAGCTGCAATGGGTATCTTTGGGCAGTACCCTGAAGGGCGAACAGTGGTTCTACGAACTTTTCCAGCCTTGAATGAGTAGAAATTTACTATAAAAAGCAAATTCGATAAACAAATGCCTCAGTGATATAAAGTAAAATTAATGTGGATATGTTATATCCAGGTACCTTAGGTGTATCCTCGGCGATTTATCGAACGTTCCGAGCTGTAGGCAAGTGATGTCCTCGAAACCGATTATCTTCACTTGTAGTAACTTCTCGGAATCGTCATCATACATAGCCACAATCACGCGTTGCCTATAATCAAGAAAACATGAAGAGGGAACTTTGTTCGTAGATGATGGCCAACTCATTAACGACAAATAACACACATAAAGTGAGTCAAGAAAGCTTTTGAGATCAACTTGCCTTAAGCAATGATCAACAATTATGTAATAATCAAAACAAAGAAGGGCGAAGAACGACATTAAAGATGAAAGTGCTATAGGAAATGAGTGATATAAACATAGAACAATCAACTTTAGATTTTTCAAAGCATCTTTGCATACGTTTGCATCAATGAAATCGAATAATGATAACTGTGAATGTGAAATATACTTTTAATCCAGTAATTCGGCAAGTAATCATTTAAGTAAACCCAGTAATCCAGTAATTCATTGTGAATTTTTAAAAAAAAAACTCCGAATATATTTTTAAACGAAGGCATAGACGATCTTGCCGAATGCTTTATGCCAACGGCCGAAATACCTTGTGAGAAGGAGAACTGTATCGATTTGATCGGAAAGGTGTGAGCCATCGACTAATGCCCAACCTCCAACTAGCACCTCTTGCTCAGGCAGAATGAAGTGCACAGTTTCACTGACCAGACGACCGATGCTCTCACTTTCTTCCTCATCTGCTTCACATTCGTCTTCCTCGTTCCGTATGTTCGATTTTGTAATGCTCCCTAAAGTAGTCCTCTTTTTGAATATTCAAATTTATACACCTAAATTTACTTTATTTTAGCACCATACTTCTTTCATACACGGCATGGTGACACCTTAACGCGTCACCGAAGAACAAAGTATACTATACAAGTTGTGAATTTTTGCCAAGCAATAAAAGGCTGTGCCTCTTGTTTATAGTACCGCATTTTGCATTTCATAGTACCATCTTGTTAGTAATTTTAGTTACAACAAAGATATCTTCTTAACAGTAAGTTATGAGAGAATTAATGGGAATTTACTAATAGTGAAATGATTTAATTAACGAAATCTATAACGTCGCAATGAATTGAGAGCATTACTCTGAGAGATGATTTTGCGTTATTTCATTCAACAGCAATCTACAAATACAAACATTGCAAATACCATTTAGTAGAGCATCGATGGCAAGTTGTCGTTGATTGTCTCGCATATGTGAAAGATAATAGCGTGATGCCGATGTATAGCCATCACGTACCATGCCTACGATTTTGCGCTGTCCACTACGTGTAACGTCGCCTTTAAGTGCATCCGTACCCGCATACTGCAATAATAAACGATAGTAAAAGCCCACTTCGAGTTAAAATTAATCGACTTACAATCGTACTGATACGGCATTAATTTTAATTTTCTCTATTTGTTTAATTATGAATAAACAAACAACAAAAGTTCCCCTCTGCTTATTTCCTTCATTTACCAAGCAAAGGTGGTTATTTTCACTACTTCAACATCAACCTTTACGGATCCTAGATGAAATACATACCTGTCTAGAGATTGCATCACCATTGTCAGCCCACATTGATTGAAGTGTTCTAACCAGCTGATCGGGAGATTCGCCGAGTGGTCCAACCAAGCCAAGCTTCTGTGCCTGAATCAGGCACATCGCCTGCGAAATTGCACACTGAAAGAGATTCTCTGATAAAGTAGTGAAGATCGGTATGCAATGCAAGTAATGGGAGCAGATCTTGCTTTCACCAGCGTTAGTACATAACCCGACACGTTAAAAATTAGACCACAATAAAGTCAACCAATTATTGAAGTTGCAACTCAATCACAATTGTGGTAAAGACAAATAAGACAAGCAGCTAAGCCTGCCTATTGCTCGAAATTATTCAACAATTAGCAAATGCACTTCGGTGGCAAAAGAAGTTCTTAAAGAATATCAATATTAACCTGAACAATGTTTGTTCGATCGAGACAATCAACGCAATTAGTTCGAATAATGCCATGCTGCTCACGAACCATTTGGCCCGATTTATCCACCCAACAAAATTGGATTTTGCTCAGCTGTTCGGCTAACGCATTCACCAAATCGTTTACCTTCAAAGTGCTTCCTAAGTGCATCGATTTCTTTCAAATCCATCAGAAACAACAAAATAAAATAAAAAAACGGTTCGAATATGAAAAATAAATTGCACTCTTAGAAATTTTACCAGATAACATCAAAGCAGATTTACTTCTATCTTAGCACAAAAGTAAAAGTAAAATAAGTACCAAAAATAGATAATTTCACATTTCATTTAATATTTCAATGTTTGCTTTCTTTTATTTGTTGTATATAAAACCTTTATTTTACAACCGTTATTTGAAACTATGAAAAGTAAAAAATAAAAAATAAAAATTTCACAGGATCTATTCAAAAACATGCAATACTGCGGAGATAATAATCAAAAAAAGTTGTGAGTGTGTTAAGGATTACCTTATGGAAATGAAGAGCACGACAATGGGAGTGAAAATCAAACGAGAAATACGCAATATCAGGTGAATTCATTTGAAGAATATGCTGCAGATAACTTAGTGCTAGATTGAGTTCCCTGAAATGTTCCGCTTGCATTCAATTCAATAAATTCTAGTTCAATAAAGAGATGTAAACATTCAAATGAGCTTAAATCGGGGCACAAGTTAATAACGAAAGCAATTCCAATCAAGCACACATAACCGCTGAACTCATCCTCAACGACTGAATATTCATATGAATTTTGCTGACTCCCAAAGATGTCCTAATACAAAGCTGATTTTTCATTCCTACACTTATAGCTTGGTCGTATTTATAATGCCGTTTGCAAATTTTATAAGATCTGCTACGAAAATAAAATATGTTAATAGTAATCTACTACAAAGGATATCCTCTATTCGAAATTTCGTCTCGATCTTCCTTGAAATCATTTATACTATGAAGGATAAAATAATATCAAAAAGAAAGCAACTAACCTTCCCGTTTGATCGACTAGATTTACAATCGTTAGTGGAACGCCATACTGCTGCAGCATTGAATTCATATGCTTCTTGTAAACGGGTAGTGAGTCACTAATTGGCTTATCAATGATAAGTGGTGGCCGATAGCGATAACCACGCTGACTCCAAAACACGGGAACTGAGCCGCGAATCTGAAATGCAACAAGTCAAAATTTTAGCCGACAAAGTGTCTTGGTGAAAACGGCTCCGAGTGAAATTTTCGGCCAAATTGTATGAGTGATTACCTTGAGAGAGATAGTAACACTTGGAGAATGAACTTACCTGAACGTAAGCGAGGTAGTGATCAAATACGCCGAGGATAAGTTCTGTTTCAACGAAGTTCGCGACATCACCCTCGTCGTCAATACCCCTTCGCAAATATCGCACTCCTGCTCGTTTCACTGATCTTCGAGATATCAACGTTAACGTTAACACACAATCCATTTCGAACGCCACAGTTCTGTAAATACTCCTTCAAACTTTTTCACCTAAACGTCCCCAATAAAAATGGAAAATTATTGCATCGATAACGATTTCATTCTAAGAGACGTGAAGAAATATTTTAAAATAATGAATAGCGTATGCAAAATTTTATCACATGCGCTAATCTCCTCTACCAAGTATCGCAAGCGTATGCTCGTAATGCTTAGTACAAGCGTATATTTCTAGATTAGAGCCATACTGACTGATGTTTTGATGTGTCGTATCATTCTGCAGTAATCTACCACAACGCTACGATTACTGCAAAAAGGAAGGGCTCAAATGTCGCAAAAATATATCTCTCAATTAGAGATGAGATAAATTTAAAAACCCCACTGGTTGTGATTATTGGTGTTCAAATAATTACTACAACAATTATGAGCAAATAACCATCGACTCACCGCTCGCAGATGAAACCTTGGCAGATTGGTGTAATCCAAGGATAAGCGTTCTTTACAAGAAAATCATTATTCATGAATAAATCGTCCAATAAATGTCGATTCCAAAAAAAACGATCATCTGGAGTGTCTCTCTTTGATAGCAATCTGCAAACGGGGGAAAAAAGAAATCTCCCACACCAATTTCTAATCTATTTTGTAGAATATTTCCACCTAATTGCTTTTGGATTTATTCACATGGTTGATCTCAAAATGAACGGTGAGCATGTCTAATGTACGCATTCAATTCTAATGTTTTCGATTTTCTCCGACTCTCTTTTCTTTTGATTTATCCTTCTTCAACATGCAACGATACAATCCTTTTTAGCAAAAGCCTTTTTAAATGCAGAATAACTTTAATATAATTCTACACACCTACTATGCGATCCTCACCTTGTCTATTTCGTCACTTCAAAAGAGATGGAGAAATGAATTTTAAAAAATACCGAAATGAAAATATGCTGATTCTGAATCCATACTGTGCAAAAGTTAGTTCATTTTTTTGCGATTTTTCAATTCAATGACGACAAGCGACAAAGAATTTTTAGATCAATTCGAAACTGCTCTCGGCTAATTTCAGGAATTATCGGTAAAAATCCTTTCGAGCATAATCCAACTTATGGCTTTAATATCCAATATGATCTAAATAAAACACCCCTGTTGCATTATTGGTCTCAATTATAAGAATACAACACACTGAAGTGAAATGATAGACGAATCTCATAAAAAGAAGATAATTAAAGAAGTATATATAGAAAGCGATCGGGAATATAATCATACCTTTGTGTTGTTAGTGTTAAATCGCTACCAAAGCAAACATAGAAATCACCATTCTCATTGAAAAGTCGTAATATCTCGTCTATTGTACGTGACGATGAAGCTTTACCGCTGACGAATTTCATTAATTTCCTTTGTGAGCTTCTTATTTTTCCAAGATTTGTTTTAGCAACGTTGAGTTCGATCTAAAAAAATATCACATCTGATACTTTTTTAAATCATTCATTCAATTTATAAAACGATACCCCTCAAAAATATTTTGACTCATCTAAAGCGTCTAAAATAAACCAAAATAAACGTCTAAAATGCATTTTTTGATATATCCTTCCTTATAAAGCTCTAAAAAATTGTGGTAAACATGCTGATCTATTCAAGGACTATATATGTATATATATATATATATATATATATATATATATATATATATTATTCATCATAACTTTAGAATCAATAAATATTAACCTTTAGTTAGACTAAGAGATTAATATTAATAGATACCAGTTAACCTTTTTACTCAAAGCGATAGCTCGTATACGATATTTCTTCGTTACCTTATCAATGGTGGTGTTATCCTCTAGTTGTATAGCAAGTACTCTATCGATATGATGTATTTCCGCCTGAAAAATTATTCAAAAAAAATTTTTTTTCCACAAAATAGATTTATGAATTTAACGTAGATAATGAATAGAAAACAAAAGAAAAATATTCTTAAAAAAAAATAGTTAAAATATTCGATAAGTAGAAGGAAAAAATCGTTGAAAAGAAATCAAAATTATTTAGGAAATCAATGAATTTAAATTGAGTTTATTTTTAAATTCGAAATATAAAAAATTAAAAATTAATAAGAATGTCAAGTTTAATCTAATAAACGTTTAACAATTTCAATTTTATGCATTGTTAAATGAGTTTTATTTGAATTTCTAAGCATACAAAAATCAATTGCTAGAATTCTATGCTGCTATACGATAGTAAATTTTAAATTCTAATAAAATAAATCCCCCCCCCCTCATTGAAATCGTTAAATTATTTCTTTTCTTATTCGATAATTCCTTTAGCGCTTAAAACAAAGTGTTCTATTTTTCTCTTTTTTTTTTTTTTTTTTTTTTAATAAAGTGCTTATAATATTTAACTATTTTATAACAGAAAATAACGTTATTTTACACATAATATTCATCTTCCTTACTCTTTCTTTCTTGTAAACCATCTTAATAGTACAGATAAATAAAATTAACAAATTGTATTATTGGTGATATAAGCAATTTTTAATATTGTTGAATAAAAATGACCATATAGAAATTCTCCTCATCATACCTACCCATATCGAAGAAAGGCTTCCGCTATAATCTGCTAGGCATATACAATCCGCTATAATCTTCCATTATAATCCCATAAGTAAAACCACTAAATTGACAACGACAAATTAAGCTAAAAAAATTAAAGAAAAGTGAACTGCGGATATAGAAATATAGGTTGATATATGGGAAAGTCACCAATGTCGAACCTGTGTACATGGGTATGTTGCAATCGGTGTACATTGTGCAATGAGCAATAGATAGCGCTCATTAGCGGCACGTAACGAACCGACCACTCCATTCACATCACCGACATGAAGTGCAACTTTCAATTCGTCCGATACTGCAACGATAGTGGTCAAATAATGATAGAGATTGTTTCCTTTCAAATATAATATTAACCTCAAAACAGGAAACAAAACTGTCCTGAAAGATCTGAAAAAAAATAAATAAAAATAAAAATAAAAATAAAAAAAACAAATAAAACTTCCTTCTTTTTTTTTTATGCATACCCAAATTATCACTCAACGAATAAGAAACCTATACGATCGATTTCAATCAAAACGGAAGATTTCGTTAATTTTAAAACGCTCTTTACGGTATTGTCTATGTGTGAGTTCGAAATTATTTATATTTACAAAGCAACGATCCTATCAAATAATTTCAAAAAAAAGCATAGGATTGGAAGATCGGAAATAGAAGGGCTTCAAAACATACCTTCAAATTCCTCATAAGCGGTTAGTCGACCGGATGCTTTTGAGCATTTTAAAACGAATCCTTTGTTAGCAATATAAAACGCATTTGGTGCCGAATATAATTTCATGACACAATCGAAATACACAAACACACACACACACACACACACGAGATGATGCGTCTCTACTCAAAGAAAAACGTCCCAGAACGTAATGAATGAAATTCTATTGCAATATGTGGACAATTGTTGTCAAGTTTACATTCACATAAAATGAATTTTCATTGAAATTTAAAATGATCGTAATACTATTCCCCTCAGGCAAGATTTCCCACATATCCATTGAAATCTCCTCATAACGATTAAAAAAAAAAAAAAAAAGAAAATATCTCAGAAATTTTAATGAAATTTGAGGAAATATTTTGCTCGACCAAAATTTAAAGTTTAGTTATATCCTGTTTATAGTTTAATTATAGTTATATCCTATATCCGATTTTATGAATTATTCAATTGAAATAAATAATGAGTCAACAATTTTTCTCATCTCATTATCAATTCCTATTTGCATTTGTTGACGTTGTGCTATTTAACTAGTAGCAATATGCTACAATGTAAACAAATGTTATTTCCACTTTCGGTTTGGATTATTCCATCGTTTTTTTTTTTTTTTTTTCTAAAAAACACATTGTGCGGAATATAGTCAAAACGGAGGATGTATATATTTCAAGGATCGATGACAAGGAATCTATGGATTCGATGAAATCTTCATCGATGCATTTATCAACACATTTCTCTATTATTATACCATCTCGGAAAATCAATATGCCAATATAGTGGGGGAGATGCATCCAACTCATATCCAATTTCAGGCTACGCTTATATCCCCTGGGGGGGGGATGCTTCGATTATTTATAACCTTTTTGAAAATAAATAATTTTCGGGTTAATATCTCTGTGTGATTCTTTTTTTTTCTGTCACTGCTACACAACATCGCATAAGCGGTGGATATACCTCGCTCATGAAATCTTAGCTATTTCTTGCTGGATCAGTTGGGCACAGTTATGGAGAACCTTATCCAAATTTAGTGCCGTTAGCGTCAAATCAATTAAATGTGGATCGGGTCGCGATTGCGAACGAGACAGTGTCCATACTTTGCCCATGTCAGTATGAAGGTTAATTAAGTCCGTTACCGGTCTCGAATAGGTGAATGGGGAGTTGCCTCACCAAGATCATATTTAATCTGTTTCAATTAGGTTATGAGCTGAACTTGCCCCATATTGCAGCCGTGGCCGAAATTGAGACCGTATTTAATCCAAGTTGTTGTTATTGTCTGCTTCATGGCTTCATGGTTGTCTCGAATTTTTGAGTATTACTTAGTTTAATTCAGCGTTTCTTCGTTACTGTTGCTACATCGTATCACAATTTTTGGGTCCATTTTAAAGTTGAAAATATTTAAAGTTATTGTTTAGGAATTGATAATTGTCTACTATTAGTGGGCTAAGATGAAGCGTCACTACACAAAAGCGGATGAAGAGGATCGTATGCCAATCGTCGAAAGACTTTATAGGTTTTATTTTACTTCATATTATTTTTTAAGCGTGATATTCGTTAAATTTATTTATACAGTGAATTTCTACTCGCATTATAGTTGTAGTTAATATCTGTCATTTATAACTACGAATAGGTCGTCATAAACTTCAATCTTTGAATGATAAAAATATTGCAATCATCTTTCCCATATTATAAAGCGCTGCATGATTCATTCGTTGCGTCTATTGCATTTTAACATGAAAAAATTTAAAATTTTATTTATTTTCTTTAGCGGAAAAAAAGTAGATATTTACTATGTTTTTATTTAGGAAAAATCAAGAATGCTATGCTCATGCTGGAGGATTTTTAGAGGACGATGATGAAGAGGAGGAGCGTAGAGGAAGAATTTCAGAAGCGAGGCAAAAACGTAAGTTTCTTCTTTATTCGACTATCTTATTTGAGAATATAGTTGCGTTGTCTTCTTATACTCGTCATTTTTATTTATTTATTTCGTTTAATTTAATTTCTTAAATTGAAATATACAAAAAAATTATATGAATATGAGGAGAAGTTAAAGATTTGTCGTCTTTTATGTCAAAAAAATTACGATTCTCGCAGATAATATCATTGTAAAAATTCAAAAAAATACCATCCGAATAAGCGTCCTCAATTATACATCGAATATAAAGTGCACTTAACATAAACAGCTCATAGTATCCTCATCAGACGCAGTTTTATTGTACCTCTTTCCCAATCTTTTCCCGCAAATTTCTCAGCAGTCTTGTTTAGTAAAATTTTTGAAGGATGATTTCCAAGTTACGATTTCATGTGTGGAAAAAATGCTAAGGAGTAGAAGGTATTGAAGTTGATCTGTCTGATTATGCCACCACAAACCTTTATAATTGTGCTGTCTCGAAAGCCAGAGTGCTTTCAGCGTTGATATCATATATCACTTTGTGCACCCAATGCACAAATAATGGCATATGTTGAAGGGTTAGAAGCGGCGGCGAATGCTGCGGGTCTGGTGGCACCCGACGAATGCTCTATTTGTAAAAAACCGCTTCTCGATTCGTTTCTTTGGGACAAGTTCAATTACCCTGTCTGCGATATGTGCAGGTAATTATTAATCAGCCACCCAGCATATAATATGCTAGAGGATGTTTAGGACCTTGTCAACCCTTAGATTTCTACTACGATTACCATCTATTTGTTCTATTTATATAACTGCAGCCTTATGACGTTTCTTGTTTTGTGTAAATAATTTCATCGAATGCGGAATATCCAAGTGTTTCGAGTGCTCTCAAGCTTATTTTTAGAGATGATAAAGGCGCACATAAGTTGATTGCACGTACCGAAGCGAAGGCAAAATATATGCTGAAAGATTGCGATTTGGATTTACGCAAACCCATATTGAGGTATATTTCCAAGAAGAATCCACATAATCCTCGTTACGGAGATATGAAACTCTACCTGAAAGCTGAGGTAAGGTCTAGCTTATTTTGTTTCATCTTTTTTTTTTTCGTAATAAGGTATTAAGTGAAGCGAGAGGGGAAATAAATTCATTTATCTATGGCTGGTGACTTTGTTGTTGTTATGAGCAATACGTTTTGCAGCTCGAGAAGCGCTGTCTCGAAATATACGAGTCGTGGGAGAAATTCGAAGCAGTGAAAGAGAGTCGTGCTAACGAAAAGGAAGCACGTGCTGAAAAGAGTTACGAAAAGAAGATTCGTCGGATGCGACAACAGGTGTTTACTTTCGTTTACGCATTATAACTATCAATTTTTTTCTTCGATTATTCACAACTAGCGGAATCATTTTATTTCCACCGGATGGATATGAATTTTCGATTACAACTAGTGATCATACGATTAATTCTATAATAATTATCTCAAAGCTTTATCGGTATATATTTTCTGAGATTCTAATTTTGACTCCATCAAATACAGTTTTATTTTTTCTGAGTGAAGGCTTTCCTGATCTTCTAAAAAAAAAAGTTTGTTGGGACCGTCACAGTGAGATTTTTCTGAGATATAAATTCGCAGATGAGTTATAAAATTTGGCATATCTATGCAATTTGGTGTTTAGATTACAGAATATATTTGCCAGTGCGACGAGAAAAAAAATTGTGCAAATGTGTAGCAATGTGTATTTTTAGTTGCGGGGGACGAAGATACCCAAACTCACGAAGAACCAACCTCACGAGCACACTTACGGGGAGGAGTGTTACGATGAAGCAAGCGGCAAATATCTCTCAACGTGTTCTGTTTGTGGCTATGTGCTCTCTTATGAAAAGTTCTAGAACATTAATGTTTGTATGTATGTTCCGTTTATAATTTCTGAAGTTTTTTCCACATCCGTTTACTCCCTATATTAGGGTCCTTGTTGTAGCCAAATTTATGTTAGTGGTATTGAGCTATCTTCGATAAGCACCAGATCATCGGATGGTCATTCATATTTAAACAACAGTCACATAGCACGTCTTTGATGAAGAAAGGAAAAAGCTTCTAAATGGAATTAACTGAAATAAATTCAGATATACGCCATCACCCCGACAGCATTTTAGAAATGAAAATTTCACGTGCGGTATAATCGTAAAATTTTATTGTGTATAAATGCATTGACACTTATATGATCTTATTGTTGACATGATCACTGAACGTAAGAAACATCCTTCAAAGATAATTGCCCATTTACGATACATCGACGAACGACAGCAAATATGTCCTGTTATGGTGCATACGTCCTGTTAAATTGGGACACACGTGTGCACAACCATCGTGCTGGTTTTGTGAAGAGATCCAATGATAGTGGGTGCCGTTATGCTGTTCTGTGCTTGCAATATGACACTGCATGATGTATCTTTGCCTTTTTCTTATCTCTTGATCTATTGAAAATAAATGTGATTAGATGTGCAAAGTTTTCAGCAAAGAAATGAAAACCCGATTATACACTAAAAGGATAACAACTGTTCGAGATGTGATGTTGTCATCGAATTCTTTAAAGAATTCTTATTGCTTATTGATTGCAGTATTGCAACTTCCGCAAAATCGGTGGCTTTTACTTCGACATTAATCCCAAAAGAAATTGAGCATTTGATGAATTTCCTCACAGTATTGGATCAGGTCTGAAAAGTGGGGAAAAACTGGATCGGCGGCTCATCGATATCTCTTCTATTAGTCACTGAGGGTCTGGAAAGAGAGACACATCGTACCGACTTATAAGGATTTTCTCTCAACTGCCAATTAAAGACCAAGAAAAAAAAATTAGAATGCATACGATCGCATCAAAGCGGTACATATTTAAGCGATAAAAACGACTTGTCAATCGTATCGGCGTGTTGTAGTAGGTTTTTAATAATTTTTTTTTTTTTTGCTCATTTTCGAGCGTTGAAGTGTTCAGTTGATCTCATTCACATAGGCAGGATATTATATCCGGTCGGATATTGCAGGAAGATAAAACATTCTAATTCTTGAATAGCACTCAACAATTTGGGACTGTTAGCAAACAAATATAGTTGCTTATTTGCTTTCCGCGCAAAATCAGATCAGCATTCAGAGGGTTCCATATGTGCTTTCACAGCCGAATTTTTTTTTTTTTTTAATCAACGGAACTAAGGTATATATTGTTAGAAACAGCAGGGTATTGCATCCTTCCTATGTTCTGAGAATCTTCTCACAGAGAATTCTCAGACCTTTCCAGCTTCCCTCACTGAGCCAAAAAGTCCTTGGTCTCATAAAAGAAATGAACACGACTCTCTATGGTGACCCATAGATATGAATTCGTCAGGTTTTAAGTTTGCCGCTTATTTGGCGTATTCGATCCGGATTAGAAAAGTATCAAATACGCTGAGGAAGTATCTTTTTTTCGGATTTTCTAATGATTATTTTCAATGTGGATGGACAGGAAATGGTCAGCTGATGAGAAAGACGTTGGATGAATCTAAGAGTAAAAGTTTGAAATTCGAATTCAAGAACACTGGGAAATAAATTATGAAGTGGTTTGTTTATTGCTTATGGTACATAATTCTTTCATCAAAACATATATTCGACGCAGTGAAACGATCAGAGTTGTTTTGGAAGGATTTGTGGAGATTTGGAAGGAGGGGGATAAATGATTTTAGTTTTAGTGTTCGGGATCTCTTTAGTTTTGATATTGATGTTTATGGTGCTCATATATCACATAGTTGAGAAATACGTCGTTATGATGTAGTGGAACGCTGAAAAATCCTACTGTTGTCGAAAATAAAGTGAATTCTAAAATTGTAGAAAACAAGGAAGCGATTTCACCATAAAAATGGCCATATATTTTATATTGCTTTGTGGGATTTTCTTTGCATAGTGGGTTTTATCCGGCTTCTAGTAGTTGCGATAGCTTTTAATAAAAGAAATTAATAGCTGCATTGGAGAGTATAAGGTTTTTTCTCCTCGAGGATCAACAAATTGCCGATCATTATAGTTGCATACACCAATTGAAGGTTTATATTCATCTGTAGTATCTAGTTTCGAATTTGTGGTTTGTTGTATTTTGTTTTAATATTAGCATCTATTCAATTGATCAATGCTGAATTCCATTGAAGATAATTTTATGCTTGGTTATTCCCTCATATAGTAATATAGACATAGATATGTCATTTATAGGATCGTCTATACGCCATTAACATTGATATATGTTGATAGATTGCTGTTTAATTCTTATTTCTATTTATGTTCTATTAGCTATTCGTATGCATGCTTATGGGGGGAGCTGAACTGATAGGCACACGTTTTTTTTTTACACAATCGTTTTTCGATGTTTTGACGGCAACAGTCGATTTGGATAAAATCCGATTCAGGTGAACGCAAGTTCCGGTTTAAAATTCTTCCGTATATTAGTAAATTTTTCCCCCCCCATCGCGATCGGTACCGATTAAGAGTTAAGGTAGTGCACATTCTATCGCAATTGTTTTCGATTTGCATATAAATGTTGAAATTATTGAAAATATTTACTCGTTGATTTTTCTCTTCCATAATTTTCTTTGTTACTTTCTTTGCTGCCGTTGTTAAATTGTTATATTCAGCGTAAAAATGCAAAATAACCGATGGTTTCTGAATGACATTGCTTCACCCTTTATATATATATATATATATATATATATATATATATATATATATATATATATATATATATATATATATATATATATATATATATATATATATATATATAGATTCCTTCCCCTCGAAGACGAAGCGAAAAGTTAAATTATAATGTCTCAATTTATCCATATTAATAATCCACTTTTGTTCTGAGAGATGTGTTTTAATACTGTGATGAAATACTCAAAGAATTTTTCATTGAGATGTTCAAATTACGATTTTTGCCACTTCCGCGTAATTTCATTAACATTTTTAAATGATAAAAGAAAAAAAAGAGAGAAATTGATTAATCGAACGCCGCCGCGGCTTTGATTCGTACTATGGAAAAGGAGTATCGGAGGGGGGGGGGAGGGAGGAGCAGGTCGCTCTCACCGCCAACTTCAGGCTCTCCAGGATGTACACGTATGACATTTTATATATGGTTCTATGCTGTTGTAGGAGAAGTAAGGGATTTCGGAGCAAATGACGGAGAAAAAAGCGGTGATCGCACCGATACCGATCGACGTTTGCCGACGAATATGCACTGGTCAGGTGGTGACCACACTGGGAGATGCTTGCAAAGAGGTCATTGATAACGCACTTGATGCCGGCGCTACGACCATCGGTGAGTTTCACCGTCATCTGTTTAGTTGTGCGAATAGAGACAATAATATATGGGAATTTTCAATATTTGGTGTCAGACCTTTCATCCTTCTTTTTCTTCCGGTTTTTGAGTTTGACCAAGTTATTGAATTTTCAGCTCTTAGTGATTTTTTCTGAGGGTTTTTTTGTCACTAAAAATGCGTAAGTGTTATTTATCTCTTAATAGTCTTTTTTTATAACATTTAAGGCCTCCTTCTTTCGCCCATTGAGATATGGCCACCGTTACGGTCTATAAGACCTTCAGCCTTACATTTCATACGACGTGAGTGACGAACAACCTGAATGGAAAAAGATCTCAACAATATTCGTGCAGTACATTTCTTAACCTTTTTTACTGAATATATTCGTATATATTTTGTGACAATAAACACTCAACTAATCACCGTCTGCCATCAACTCGTATCGTTGTTGTATTCGTGTAATATGAGCTTAATGCTTTGTGGCAATGAAGCTTGTACTAATGGAGACGAGATTTAGAGGTGCGTCTGCGTTCGTTTGGCTCCGAATCGATGGAGGTAATTGACAATGGTTGCGGAATACATTCTTCTGACTTCGAAGCGTTGTGTGAGTGCAGTTTTACTCTTATAAATTGATTACTGCTTCGCTTTCGTTTGTATTTTTGCTAATGTCGCAAGTGGTTGCTTATTGATTCACATTGAAAACGGGTTGCTATTTTATGCACTTTTCGAATAAATTGTGTTTTTATTAGTTTTTTATAAATATTTTAAAGATTTATTTATGTTGAGATTGTCTCTTGTTGAATGTGATACGATGAAAGCTGAGTTATGAATAACTTTAAGGCAAGGCACATGCAACATCGAAGCTCACCGATCTCAGTGATTTCAATCATCTCTCGACGATCGGTTTTCGTGGGGAAGCGCTGAACGCATTATGCGCAATAAGGTTAGTGCATCGTTTAACTCTTTCTAAAATCTTATATCGTTTCTATTTTATGAACTCTCGGTACTAATAACACTTTTTGAAGTTATAACATTATGGATGCTAAATAAATAAATTTCTGTGGTAGTAGTGTGGTATTTTTACGTCGATGATGAGCATAGTTGCAAACGATTGATCGTTCCATATTTAAATATTTAAACAGTAAGGGGTAATGGTAAATCGTTTTAGGGTTTCTTTCTACCATTACTAATGTAGTCGGTTTTGGGACACTTATTTTAACCGTTAATGAAACATATGCGACATTTCTTTTTATAGTGAAGTCAGAATTTCTTTTCTTTATTTTTGACAGTTTTATGAGTGTCGATCTCAAAATTTATGCACCAATTTTATTGAGGCTTCAAAGATTTTCTATTTCGAGTCTTATATGCCATCGATAGTCTTCACATAATGACTTCTATTAAGATACAGATCGTTTCTCTTATCGATCTTATATTATTTCATGAATAGTATTTTAAAGTTGAAAACTTTTTCTTAACTTTGTTGTATATCATCTAAAATGAAAACTTTTCGTTCAAATTTTCTAGAATTTTTATCATTTTATTCATATATTCTTGTTTTAGCTCTATAACGATAATTACTCGTCACGTAGATGAAGCAATGGCAACACGTCTCATTTATGATCACAACGGATGTATACAATCTCGTGAATCATGCGCTAGACCGGTAAAATTTTCGTCATTCATTTTTCAAGCTATGGGCATTGTTTTGATTGACGCTTAACCTCAGATCTGCATATATAAAATGTTTATGTGCTACAGAAGCATTCAGATTCTGGCATTAAACAACTGAAATGGCAATTATGTGTGATCGGTAATGTAAGCGATACTATATCGTTGACTTTTCTTTTTGTAGTTTATATTAATATAGTTGTCGATATTGTTATCATCTATGTATTTCCATGTATTTATATTTAATATTTGCACGATGAAATAGCTTTATTTTATATATTTTCTAGCCGGGTACAACAGTAATTGTGAGTAAATTGTTCGAGACGTTACCTGTACGCCGCAAAGAATTACAACGAACTGCGAAGAAGCAATTCTGCAAATTGCTCAATGTGGTGCATACTCTTGCTCTATCACGTACGGATGTTCGTTTCTGCGTTAATAGCATATTGGACGGGTATATATTTATATTATTGCTCATGGAATAGGCGTATTTTGCCGCATCGTTTTTGCATTGAATACACGCCTTGTCATTTGGGATAGATGGATCATTGGATATCGGAATATTTGAAGGGGTCCATCCCTCTTGCTTTCATCGAATGGAATAAATTCAAAAACTATCAATGTGCTCATTCCGCTAGAGTGTTTAATGATTATACACATCGATGAAAATGTGAATTTTGAAAATGAATGTCCATAGAGGATAGGATAGCTTTCAGAAGACAACATCAGATTCTGTCGACACCTGGTGGCACTGCTTCAATAAAGGAGGTATTGGTAAGCCTATTCGGTGCTCGTTCAGACAAAAATGCCGTACTCGATATTGTTCAGCGTGCACCAGACAATGAAGTATGCTCCATCTATGGCGTATCCGCCGAAAACAGTGCATCTACTTTTGCAGAGATCAAGTGAGGTTTCTTTTTCTATCTTTTCTGCATTCAGAGAGTCTCTTGCCCGCCGTGTGAGAAAATCGAAAATGCGGTGATACCTTGAGGGGATTGCGTTGGTCGTATTTTTTAAACTTCCATGAGCCATGGAGATGAGTATAGCACCACAGTGCTATCTCCTGTAGTGAGCATACGTAAACATGGATTTGTAGAGATGCTATAATGCGTCCTTAGGGAAACGATACCAAATTAAATCAGTGAATTATTTCGGCACATGCATTAAATCTTTTTTAAATCCTCACCGCCCTTATAAAGTTGTTAATGATCCCAAACTTTTTTGTTAAGCCGCATCAGTTCGCAGTCGGAATGCTGTTCGATATGAATATTGTAAAGTCCGTCGTTGCATAGTGTCTGCAATCCCATCATTGCTTCTTGGCTATCCACTAAATCTCCCAGCATCAGTCCATGGCAAATTCAAAATTCAGATACCACCGGGGATTCGTTTCCAATCAAAATTGAGGCGTTGCGTGGTGGGTCGATCGGCAATAAATGGCGAAAAAATGTAACAAAGACATTGGAAATTTTGCACGTGTTTAAAAGTTTTGTCAAGTGTGTTTCTTGCAGCGCGTTACTTCTTCTCATACTGTTTTATGACTGAAAGTGATGTCTCGTTTGCAGATTGAGTGGATATGTAAGCTCATGTGTGCATGGACATGGTAGAAGCACCGCCGATCGACAATTCATCTATTTTAATAAGCGACCAGTGCAGTATCCGAAGGTTTCACTTGTCTTTTCAAGTAAAACATAGCTTGCGCACTTGCAAATTAATCGCAATCGGTCTAGGCTATGGTAACTTTGCACTGATGTGAAGGAGTAGAGCGTACTGGTTAAGCCTCAAAAGTGACCTAGCAAACGTTTTGTGCAATTTCCCATGCAGCTTGTTCCAACTCGTTCGAGGTATATCGTTTTCTCTTTCATTGTCTTTCAGAGTTTAGCGCTTCCATTAAAAAAAAATTGAGGCCATGCAGGTACTAGAAATATAGATTTATTTGAACTGTTGCGTCATGCTAATATCATGCGGGATCGATTTTAAGGCCAGATATGTGGGGCGTAAAGGGATAAAAAAACACCTGATGACTTCACTGTTTCAGAAAAAAAAAAAAGGTCGAAAAGGAATCTCTAAGACCTAGATAACAGCCCTCAAAAGATACAGCAAATGCTTTGAATAGGCTGAAGTGTTAGATACGATATGGAAATAGAAAGGTTGTTTGAAAATGGTTTCCTTAGCGATACCTATTCAATTTGCAGTTGTGTCGCATCGTAAACGAAGTTTATCAACAATACAATCAGGGTCAATACTGCATGCTGGTGCTGCTTGTTGATGTTCCTCCGGGTATGTCTGAATGTGGCTCCAATTGTTGATATATGTGTGCTTTCATTTCTGCTTATTCAAATCATTCACGTCTATTATGCTTTTCCATATGTTCTCTTCATAGAAAAAAGTAGCCTTAATAAGGGTGATAGATCAGGAAGATGGCCATCGAAGAGGTGATTATTTGGTCACCGATTTTCGATTAGTTGAGATTTCGGTTATCGTGATAACGATTGGTTTGAAGTGATGCTGCAGTATTTGCTTGCATGAGCTAGCCGAATCTTTCGTTCCCATAATGAAAGTGATAGCCAGCTCTTTCATTTTTACATCTTTCAAGTTTTAACTAGCCACTACTTACAGGAGTCAGATCAAACAAATTCGATGCCGTTATGAATTTGCTGATGGTGCTTTCTCTCTTCCTGCATGCTTTATGCTGCTTTGTGTTAGTCAAAGAAGGAGGTAGCGGGCAGAAAGATGATTTCCACAGCTCCTTTACTTGATTGTTCGTTTAAAGTAAATTATGGCTGTTAGCGGTTTAAATCTAAATGAATTGATTTAGGCACTTCGAAAAGGTGCAAATTCATCAATTTTCTTCTCTCCGATCTTTTCGCTTTTCGTTGTTTTCTTCTCTGACCAAATTGCGCCTCGATTTTTCGTCGACATGCCTCATCCATCAACCACATCGTCCCTTAGTGAGATCTCTTTCCTTGATGAAGATGCTTTGCTTATTACAAATTAATTCTTAGTTGTTCATCTCCTCTTATCATAGTAGATGCTTTAATTCGTTATATTATACTGCTT
Source organism: Baylisascaris procyonis (assembly GCA_037389465.1). Classification (NCBI taxonomy): domain Eukaryota; kingdom Metazoa; phylum Nematoda; class Chromadorea; order Rhabditida; family Ascarididae; genus Baylisascaris; species Baylisascaris procyonis. The sequence goes on from JAZARR010000105.1 coordinate 961,454, forward strand.
TTTGTTATAATTGCTAGCATATACAACCTAACTCTTGCTTTGTGTTAAAGAGAGCATAGATGTGAATGTGGCTCCTGACAAACGATCCGTATTCTACGAAAAGGAAAGGGAGCTATTTGCTGTGGTACGGGCCTCAATGCTGGCCACATTCGAGCCTTGTCTTGGGCAAACACTATATATCGACGCACCCATCATGAGATTTCATCAAGACAACGCCGAGCGGAGCATAGCATCTGCAAACTCTGGTGGGTTGGCCTTCTTGTTCGGCTGCGAGAAAGTCCTAACTCATTGGTAGTTTGGGCAAACGTAAAGTCCACAAAAACCAGATTCGCTTCTTTTCCAAATACTTCGATAACGTTTGAGAATATAGAGTTGTTTTTTTCTCGAGTGCATTCTGTGGGACTGTAACGTTGCAAGATCAAAGTAACTAGAGAGTGCTGATGGGATAATGCAACTTGCTGTTTATATATAATGTTGCTAACATAAAAAATCGAAACCATTGTTGTGCAGAAAGGTGTCTTATGGGCGGGCGGAAACGATAACCTCGAAGCTGCAAAAGGTTTCGATTTTCGCCCTTCGAAACTTCAAGCACTATGCAAAATCAACTCGATGAGTCGTGTCTGGAAATTAGTATTGACAACTATTGTCTTTTGCTTATCGATATGATACTGTCGATTATCTACTTGTATACAATTAGTATATCACTGTTGTAGACTGAATATGGAAATTAGATTTATTATTTATTGTATAATAGTTAATTATGAGTCATTACACTGCAGACTCCGTCGTTAGGATATGGCATAAGACCATTTGAAGTCTGTTAATTCTCTTCCGTGTATTATTGTTTATAATTGTCTGGAATACCAGGAACAATTTTTATTGTCGGCCACCGGGTTTGGATAATTTTTTATGAAATTTCATTGCCTTATTTTAATTGTCATAGGGAGCTGACTGAATGTCGTAGAGTTGTGATTTTTTGTTGTTTGATCGCAATTAAAAACTTCTTAGCCAGGATCCTAATTTGTTGCTTTCTACTTGCTGTACAATTGCTCTAACTAATTGAGGCGGAATATGCTGTACAATTGCTCTAACATTTGGTTTTATCGTGAACTTCAACCAAGCAATAAATGATGACCGAAGGCGCCAATGATCATCTATAGCTCAAAAAGTGGAATATACATCAGCTTAATAAAAAAAAAAGTGCCCAGTCACCATAGCTATAATCATTAACAGATTGTGGTGCAGTTTTATGGTTCAGGTTTCGAATATTTCAAATGAGCGTTGTTTTGCAGCTGTCGCGGAAGCTTCGCAGTGTTATGCGGAAGATAATACGGTTGTCAATTATGCACCGATTGCAGAAGAGGAAAATTTACCTTATGAACCGACACAACCGTTTAAAGTGATTATTGAAGACGGATCGCGCATCGGACCACCCACCGTTGTTACGTTTGCCGCCAGTACATCTGCCCGTAAAGGTAACCAACTCATCCGTATCATTTCCTCTTGCCCACAGGGTGTCACTTGCTTTTTACTGCAAGGTTGGATAGTTACTAGTATCACGTTATGAATTGAACCACTGATTTTTGAAAAGATTTAAGTACTGAAGTATAACTTAAAAAACTGCGTGTACTTTGCTGCCAGTCGGGTCATATTTTGTGCTGATTGAGTTGCAGTTTTAAAACCGAAGTAATGAGGTAAATAAATTTTACGTTGACCTACGTGAGTGCTTTAAAGCATAAATTAAGTTTGAAGGTAATTGGTTTAACTTGCTAATTAATGGTTGTGTTAACGACAAAAGCCCGGAGATTGAAGATTGGAGATCATGAAACGGCTAGCCATGGGAGTTTTTTGGAGCGGGCAATTAAGAACTGGTTTAGTTTCAGATGACATTTCTTCCCACCGCAAAAGGCCGGCTACCGAGGGTAGTAAAGGGCATGATTTTGGTGAAGAAGGTGCCTCGAAGAAACGCACTGCTGGAAAACGACCGGAGCAATTTTCGTTCACTGTTGTGCCGCATACACCAAGTGGCGATACGACTAGCTTAGACCGAGCACAGAACGAATCAGGCTTCGCCAGTGCCTCTTCAGCAGCCGATAGCGGTGCTTCGATGCTTGGGCATGGTGGTGAGTCAGATGGCTCCACGAAGGACCAACGAAGAATTGCGTGCGCAGAAGAAAGGGGCGGAGTGCTCGCTAGCAATCGGCCATCGTTAAGCCAACTCGTCGAAAGCGCTACCAGATCGGAGATGTTTGCTGTGCCAGCAGTAGTTGACGCAGACGCCGAAACGATGTTCATTGAGGAAGATAGAAATCAACCAATACCAACGGTTACTGCAACTTCCGACAGGAATCAGTTGAGGTCAAAGGCAGCTGTCGAGGTAGGATTAATGATGCTTTGAATGATGTCTCGATGTCGCTAAACCTATCGGCTGCACTTCTATTGTGAAGAGGATTGGCAGTAATTGTCGATTAGTTTTTGCTCACAAATCATTTACCTTTCAAAGAAAGCAAATACATTTGTGAACTTGCACGAAGGTTGTATAGATGCTTTCTTAACCGATGAAGAGCGCCTAAACAATGCACTGAATTTGAGACAGGGGTAGAACTGATTACTTCTGCTAGCCTGAATTGCTATGTTTGAGTGTATTGTATTATTATGCCACATATGTTTGACTATTTGAAGGGGATGAGGTATTTCATGTTCGCTCAACGATGGATTGCTTGTTTTTGCAATTGTTCATTTGCTTTCGCTATTAGATTCATCCAGTATGCATAGGATCCTATTTACACTTCGCATTCAAATAGTTAAAAACTGTAGTTATTCGTAAAATGTTTATTATTATTAAAAACAAATGAAAGCATAATTGATTGGCAAGACTCGAGAGGTTGCAATTTTAAAGGATATATGTACATGTAAGCGATTACAACAAAAAAAAAGAGATAAGATTTCAGAAATGATAAGGTAATAAAATGATTATGATTGTAAGCACTCACCTATGTACTAGAATTTGGACGTATGTCAGAAATATATATTAGTGTCTTGATTAGATTATTCAGTTCTCGTTTCTCTTCCTGCTTAGTTCCTTCGCTATAACTCGTATTTCCCTTAGGCCTGCATGGAACTATTTATTGATGAATGTTGTGTTAGACATCTTAGCAATGAAGTGGATTGTTCCTGAAATAAGCTGGAGAGCATATTGTATGGCACTACTCGAGAATGTTATATGGATTTCACATTTGCAACAAACTTAAATATATAAAGGTTTTTTGTGTTGTCAACAATGCTGACAATTGTTATTCTTTGTCATGTTCGAATATGCTTTATGCTGAATGAGACCTTCGAAGAAATTATCTGTGTGACAAAAATTTAGAAAGTTGTTGAATAATGTTGATTGCTGATGAGCTAACCGACTGTATGCTTACTTGACATACGCAATTGGTGCTGCAGTCCATTAAATTTTGTGCTCATTCAGTGGGGCGAGTAAGAAGCTTGCTGCTTTGGGCGTTCGAGTACCTGTAGCCACGAAAATTTTTCAGTGTTCATATTTGTACGGTTATTGCATCAATATTTTAAAAGGTTGACTTGAAGGAGTCACCTGATTCTACCAGTTGTGCTCACGACCCGGAAGGATCGCGTTCATCGACAGTGATACGCACACAACAGACTGTCGCATTTGCACCGGCTAATCTAGTGCGAAGAACACAAGAGGTGAGTTGTTGTTGCCGTCATAGTGCAAATTTATGCATGCACTGATGTGCATACGATAAATGGAACCCCCAGGGAATTCTTTCATTTGTTAAATAAAACTTTTTTTTTGATTTCATCTTTTTCAAAGTTTGTACTATTCAGGTATTTGAACAATATTTTTGTGTTTACACCTCGGGCTCCTTTGTGATATGGGATAGGGCAGCGAGGAGGGGAAGAAAAAGGAAGGAGACCTTTTACCATTCTAATGTTACAATACAGTATACTATTGCGGTACTTTTTTCTAAAAGTTAAAGCACGAAATGTAAACGTCGGTCTTATTTCGTTGCTTTCATAGAATTGCTCGAAGTGAAAATATCAACTAACTGTGACATAATAATCTAAAGCTGCTGAGCGGATGCTGCGAAATCCTGCTAGTCGTATTGCATTAAAAGGTTATCAACCGAACGTTGCGAACGTCGGAATAGTCTTTTACGATAGCTTCGATTGTGAAAACTTTTAACTATCACTGAATCTGTGAAAAATTTCTTCCTTCATTCATCGTGATGTTGGTTGTGATGAATGCAACTCCGAAATCGATTACATTTACTAAAAAAAACCTCAGCATTAGGTGGAAATGTCTATATGAGGGTAGTGAATTTTTGAATTAAAATATTTGCCTATATAGGATTAATCATTTTTTAGTGGGCGCAAAAATTTTTTGACGTTTCGTTCTTCATGTTGAAATTGTTTGGAATTGTTGAAGATACGCTCACGTCAAAATGCAGCACTACTTTCTGAACGAGCAATAGAGAATGCAGTTGTGCAACCGACGTTCACTATCGTTTCTCAACAAGCTGCTGAAGACGATCTTGGCGCAAACGTCAGGTAATAATTCAATAATACTTAGAAGCACCTTGCACCCCTATACAATAGTCAAACACACGATGGATGCGTGAAGATATCTCTTTGTCATATTTGTCTTGCGTGCAAGCGTGTCGTAAATCAAACAGATGAAAAAAAGATGGTTATCTCGTCATCTATATTCGCTTCTATTGTAGTCTTTCTTATGTTGCCTCAAATTGCTTAAAAATTTAGCAACGCGTTGTTTAAGAAAAGAAGATTTTATTGCAATGGACGTAATTGGTCAATTCAACAAAGGTTTCATCATTACACGCCTTCGTGGAGATTTATTCATCGTTGATCAACATGCCAGTGATGAGAAGTACAACTTTGAGAGACTTCAGAAGGAGGCACGAATTCAAAGTCAACTTCTTATCAAGTATGCCAATTCACTTATCATTTCATAAACACAACAACACTCTTGCAATGTCGGTGTTTTTATTTATTTTTTCATACTTAATTCACGCTTCATTTTAAGTTTAAGTTGCTTTATTGTGCATCATGCATGTCTGTTTGCTTGCCTTTCGCCGCCTTTATGATTCTACAGTGTGTATCTTACTCAATGTACGATTTACAGTGATTTTACAGTGTCTACAGTGTGTCTTACAGTACCAGGAATATTTTTGATGCAAAGCATATATAGCACCTCCAAATCAGGGATTGTGACAATTTTTTAATGTTCGGCAAGTCAACTCCATCTTAGCGAAATGCTGTTGTGGTTATGCGTTAATCCTGGTTGGAAGAATCTACATGATCGGATGATTGCAATTGTAAGCGTATGATTCGTTTACGTTGCCACTTCAGCTGCCATTTTCAACGGTACCATCTGCTTCGTACTCATTCATCCTTCTCGTACCAACAAATCCCACCGTGTATTTAACATCGAGACTGATTGACACAGTTAGCGCAATTCGGGGATGCCTAATGCTGTGGCTTGCTAATTTAGAGAATCTCTTCAGCCCTCGGCCACTGAAGATTGGTGCAATGGAGGAGGCCGTTCTGCGGGATAATATCGAGATCTTCAATCAGAATGGATTTGAATTTCGATTCGATGACAGTGGTAAATGATCCACATCGAATTTCTTTGCTTTGTATCATTCATTCATTCATTAAAACTGACGCAGGTCTATGTAGAAGCTTTTCCGTTATTGTATCATAGCGGTTGTCTCTGACAGATTCTTAAATTGGCTTTGATGGGCAGTTTTTTTTTTTTTTTTTTGTTTGTTGGAAGGTTTTTTTCTCTTCTTTTGTCTCCTTTATTTTATTTCTAAAAGATTCGTGCCGCTTACATAATTTAATAAAGAATTGCATTTCCAACCAGTGGTTACTTTCATAGTTAAACCTCTCACGATGAGGTTCCCGTCACTTCTTATGGGGAATAGTGCGATCCCATCAACTTTGTCTACATAAAGGAATTTGTTTATATTTGCTGAAATAAGCTTTGCATTATCAGATCTAAATGCGGGATGCTATAAGAGAGATTCTAATTCTGCAGGTGAATCGGAAGGGCGCGCTTTGCTAACGTCGGTACCTGTTCTCAATAGCTGCCAGCTGGGCACATCAGGTTCTGGTTTTTTTTTTGCATCAAACCATTAAACAATCTTCTTTGCCTATTTTAATTAACCTATACTAAGCGATTCATTCAATTTATGAATGGAATTCTTATTCCATGACCTCTTAAGACAAGAGAGTGCAAAGATGTTTGATTATAGAAAATTGGGAGTTTGAAGTAAAATAGAGAATTTTACTGATTAGAGTCAAAGTGTAAGCTTTTTATGCCACTTATGAAAATCCAAGATGTGTGGCGATTCTTCAAGGTTTGTAAAATTCTGCATTTCCGCCATTCTTTGCACTCTTACGCCGTCAATTGGCACGCAATTATTTACACGCACTACTTGAAATGTTGATTTGCCAACCCGAATGAAATTTGAGTGTAAAGTGCTATCCGTAATATAGAGCCGCAATATTCAGATATCGATGAAATGCTATCCGTACTAGCAGAATTCCCGGGTACAGTGTATCGGCCAACAAAATTGCGTAAATTATTTGCGTCGCGTGCATGCCGTAAATCGGTGATGATCGGGATGACTTTGAGTATACCACAGATGGAGAAGGTCTCGATCTTACAATTACCTCTTATTTTTGGTTTATTTCCGCTTTACCATTTTTGTGTCATTTTTCATAGTCGAAGTCTGTTTTTGTTTTATATATTTGTGTTGAATTCTAACATCTCGAAAGTGCTTGAATAACGCGTTGATGTCATCTTATAAAAAAGGGAATCAAACGAAAATGAGGAGTGTGTTTAAAGAACGTAACGATGGAAATAGGTAATGATACGTTGAATGATGCTCATTTAATATTTGATTGAAATTGGCGATTGATATATATATTTTTTTGTTAGATGCATCATAGAACTACTGAAATTATCTTCTTAAGGCAAGTATCGCTCTCATTTCGTTATTAAATTTTAACAATGAATAACCAATGTTTTTTTTTTTCTACATTTGCATAGGGAATTGTAAATAAGACACCGAAACATAGTACGAAAAATTTTCTGATATTTCAAATGTACGAGTTAGATTTCACTAATTAGCGAAATTCACTAATCGAAAGACTAAAAAAATTCAGTAGTGACAAAAAAAAAAATTAATGATGAAATGTATGGGTTGATTGCTGAGTATGATAGAAATGTAAAGCAATTTTTTTCTGACCAAGATTAGAGGGGTGAGAAAGTAGAGCAGTTTTTTTTAATAACGACATTATGGGTCCTAAGCAGAAAGTGGAGGAGGACGAATTTATATTATTTAGGTGTAAATATTCTGAAATAAGAACAAAATTGTTGTTTTTTTGCAGATTGTTCGACATTTAGGCACATTGCATCATCCATGGGTGAGTTTATTGCGTTTTTACTGCCGATTAGAGATATCACCATCGTTAGTTTCTTGGTGCATAAGAATATTATTTCGACCGGGTTGGCTTATTCCTTTTTGCATATTTCTTATCTTATACTAAAAATAAATTGAGGCAAAATTTCCCGAAATATTCACGAAGTTTTTGAGAGATCTGTTTGAAGAGAAAATTTAAAGAATTAATTTTCTTGCTATTCTTTACTCTTTATCTTGTTTTATTTGAAGTTATTTCTATACCGACGAAATGATGCGTTTCGTTATGACGATAATTTGTACATAACACAATTTTCCACTTCACGAATAAAGGCCAGAAAATGATCACTCCCGATATAAAAAGTTAATTTTAATCTCAATCTAATAGTCACTATTTCCGGTTTTAAAAGTGTCTTCTTCAGTGTATACATTGCAGTTTCACTACCTATGATTCATTTTGTTATATATTTTCTACATTGTTCTATTCTTTAATTTTTCACTTTTCTTCAAATTTTAGCTCCCCTCTTTATATTAATTTTCTTTCACTTTCTCTTTTTAGCTTTTATCTTCTTCGTTTTTGTAATTTTTAATTAAAATTTTCGCAGCTAATTTTTGACTAGAAGTAAAGGGATTGTGCGTATGTTGTGAGCATGTTCAATAATCTAGCCCGATACGAGTGAAGAGGCTTCGCATAAGGTTGTCGATCATTTGCACCATCTCTTTCAGAACTGTCCACATGGACGACCTACGTTTAGACGTCTTTGCTCGTTGGCCGTACGACCCAACGTTTACGTCGGAGGCAAAAACAACGACACACACATCGAGAGCAATCCCGTTGCACATTGAGGGGCAAATTTTCCTCCTGCGGAGTTATTCTGCGTTTCGTTGTTTGTGAACGATGGGAATTTCGTTGTTCTCGTTATTCGTGTTTTTTATTTCTCTCGAATTGCTGACTTAAAGATTGGCATAGTTTTTAAGGTTTTCCATTTCGAACTATTCGACGGAATTTAGAATTAACTGTTGACATTATTTATTTTAAAATGTTGCCATTGTTTATCATACGGGATTTTGTGGACTATAGAAAGTGATTTTGTTTATGCGCCGTAATGTTTCTCTATAGCGGTTCTGGTATTGCATGCGGTTGTTTTTTTTTTATAAAACGTATATCGTTCATCGTTTACTTTCTACATTTTTTTTTTAGAATTTTCAGATGTCATGTCCAGGAAAAGCTGTTCTCCGTAATGATGCTTTATTGAACGGTAGAAGAGGTGTCGTTTTTGTAGAGCGCCGTTGTACTGTAATGATTGTAGGTAAAGGTGACTACAACTTTTCTCTATAAGTAAGTGACATAAAATTTTGAATTTATGTGAAGAGAGTATAAATGATTTCATTCGATTGTGTTTGATGGGGGAATTCGGTATCTTCATAGTACAGAATTAGAAATCTAACGTTTCCGGTTTTCAAAGAAATCTGATCTATGGCTGGCATGTAAGAGTGGGGGGGGGGCATGACAGAGAGATAATTCATGATTTGAGGGAGGGATTTTACTTCCTTTGCCTCTCCTTCCCGCATCCCTCATATCATTAGGGATACGGTGAGTCCCTTCCTGTACTAAAGGCATCAATTTTTCAAGCTGGATTTCACATACATTTTTGCATGTGTTGATAACTGAATTGTGCGCAATGTGTTCTGAGTCTTTGGAACGATCAAAAAACTGTTCAATTAAGTGTTTTGATGGGAAGTTTTTGTCTTTTGCTGATGTTTCCGGTTGCCTAATGAAATGCTATAGGAGATAGGGAGCAGTTTGGAGAAGAAGCAAGGACAGGTAGTCGTTTTAGTGGCAAAGGAAGTTTGATGTTATAGAAGGGAAATGGTCTCCTTTCATGAACAACGAAGAAAGATGTGCCTCGGTGCACCTTTTATAGTTTTGCGGGCCACGATCTGTCCAATTCCTTAGAATATTGTAAATCACTAGTTTTTAGTCAGAAATTTTTATGTTGATGATAACGCTACTTGGTTTGTCTTTCAACTAAGAAATTAAAACTCAACATTCCAATAAGTTTCTTGATTTCTCATCAAAGTTTCTGCGCAGTTTCTCTTACTTAAAACGATTAAACTTTTCAATTTTTACTATGCATTTAGCCAAATGTTCAGTTCTTCCTGTCGACTGTTTACGGTAATTTGGAAAATGGTAAATTACGGTAAAAAAAGGACCACTTCCTGAAAGTGGTGAAAATCGCAGTCATTCCTTGTCTCTAATGGAGGAGTGGGGGAGGGGGGGGGGGGGTTAGTGTTGTCTTGTTTCATATATTGTGTTCAATGTTGAAAATTCTAATGTTGCGTGATAATTGTTGAATTTTTTTCTTAAATGGCATTTCTCAAAGAAAATCTCTTCAAAGCATTTGCATATTATCATTTGATAATTTGCCAATATTAGAGATTATATCGTTTTGATAAACTTTGTGTTTACGAGTGGAAATCAACAAGTCTAAAACATACAAGAACCATAACTCATTATAAGTATTAAAAAAAAAAGAAGAATTGAATACGATTTTGATTCGTTCTACGTTAAGTTAGCTATAATGAATGCATGAGGAGTATGTATCAGCGAAAAGGTGAAAAATGTTCTGAAAAAAAAAAAAAAAGAAAAAAAAATGAAGCGAAAATCAGTGATGATTTCATGGCAAAGAAATTCCACTCGATACGTCGACACATTCGTAAAATCGAAATCATACAAATGCTCTCTATAGTTTGGTTGTGACCAGTCGGGTGTAAGCAAAACGAATGAAGTGCTTTTGATTTTGACTAGGGAAATCAAAATTGATCATAATGCGCCAAAATTCGATGACAATACGCAACTTTCTTATGAATGAGTTTTTGATACGTAATCAAGCGTTTCACTCTCAAAGAAGTTTTTGAGGTGCACCAATCTTCTAAAACATATATTCCGGAGGTTGCCAGTTCAGGCTGTCTCTTTAACAACTAACAATTCAGCTTATGTTAAGATGTGTTGGCGGGTTGCCGGCGTCAGATCTCGTGATATGTTTCGACGGAATCTTATCAGCTTATCAGTTCCTATAAGCGGCTCCATCCACGCGACAAGTGGATTGAGGAACGTGTTGCATTCCATAGAGTAGTCTCCTTCGAAGGTGCTGACTCTGTTGGTTCTAAAGGAGTCATCTTGACTATTCGGGAATATTGTTTAAATAATAAACAAGGCAAGCGATCGTGTTTCTGAATGGATAAATGCTTATCTATGTGCTGTCATTAGCGATATGAATATATGCTCGTAGAATTGCTCCTTAATCCTATTCCTAAAGAAACACTTGTGTGACGATTCAATAAGTTGTCTAGCTAATAGGCGCTTTTTGAATTAATTTCCTATAGATCAATATTCACTAAATTTTTCGAACAAAAAATTCTTCACAGATGCGTTTTCATCGAGTGAACGCTGATGCGTATGTAATAATTGGTTGCAGCGGCCAATTATGGCCGTTTGCGTAGATCGCTGGCTTATGTGCACAATTAGAAGTGGTATTGCGTGAATGCACCGGCATATGAGTTCATTCATTGTATTGTTGGTGCTGTGGTCGGGTGTGTGCGGTCCGTTGCTCTCTCCTATGCTTTGTGTTAATTTTGCACATTCATAGCCGATGTGATGCATTGCACGCCGGCTGAATCCGCATTTGCTATTAAACACAAGATTTTTTAGTATACCTACTTAAATGCTAACAGCATTACATTGTTGATCCTTAGATATAATCTGAGACCAGAACATAGTGGATATTTTAAAGTGAACGAAAATGATATGCGGTTTTTGTAGAGAAATTATATTTATTAATGACTCATTTTCATTTGCTTTCAAGTCCCACATAGATCGTTCAGATTACCATGCATAAGCCAGAAGAACTGCTCTCTAATCCATAGATTTCAATTAGTTTTCTTTTATTTTTTTTAGCTTTCTTCTTTTAATATATGTCATATATTAGGTAATGGAGAAATTGAGATAAAAAATGGATTTTCTAAAAAGTTTTTGGGGAAATTCTTTGCGATAAAAAAAATTTTTTTTTTTTCATCATCCTTAAATAGTTGATCTCTACTCTTCTATGCTAATAGCTTTTCACCATGAAAATATTGTTGAATGAGAAATAGAATTCGAAAATAATTTTCAAATACTTGCAGCAACAGCAGCAAAAATGATTTTTCTTTTTCTAGAGTAGATCCACCGAGATTTTCAATACTTTTGCTTTTCTTCTATAGCAAGTTGTAGCAAATGAGTGTTTGCTTGGATTATTTGCGAAATGCAAAACTCTTCAACAAAAAGGCGAAATTGATCAGTTCCTTTTTTGGGGCATTTATTAGGCTTGATGTTCGTAGTTCGCATATGTTGAATCATCTCGGGAATTGGGATCTGAGGATGGAGGTAAGAACGTATAAGCAGGAGTTGAAGAGCTAGTGTTTATGAGTGGATATGATAAGATAGAAGAATAAAGAAGATTAGAACTACATATGCGTTGCCGCAATATCAAAACGAATACACAGGAAGTGGGCGTGCTGATTGTTGTTTTGACGCGTCGATGCATCGTCGTTACAGATGTTTTCTCAACAACGCCCCCTTTGAGCTGCAATCGTTCTTCGTCGTTCATCTATCAGTCAGCGATGAATTTCTTGGAACTTCTAGAATGCTTCTCAATATTTTATATGCATATTTCTTCTTTTGTAACGCAAGTAACCTATAAAACATTCTCGAATAAATGAAGCGTTCTTCTTGTTGAGAGAAATTATTGTTCCATTATATGCTCTATGCTATGCGCTTTTAATTTTATGCATACTAGCAACCGACGTTTGCAATAAATTTGCATTGAATTATACGACTAATTGAAAAAAAAAGAAAAATACAAGATTGGCTTATAAAAATGCAATTTTTAATGCAATTCTTGCAAGAGTAGCTTGTATGTAACAGTTGTATTTCAATAACGTTGCATTTATTCCATCGTTGAGTAGAAGAAATTTTACGATTTTCTTTTCGAAACGTCATAGAAAGTTTGCATTCGATGCGAATAATGACGTTTACTTTGATTTATTGCTTCTAATAAGAGGGTTTGCAGATGTTCGCGCTGATCATTCATATAGGTGTTACTATTAGGGCTTATAAGGTTTTTTTGCCTTCATGAAGCACCGGATTTCATGTTCAAAGAGTGTTTGTTTTTCATTCGTTGTTCGAGAATTACTTTTGCAAGTTTGCAATGCATTGTTTTTATTAGCTGATTGCTTATAGTTGGTAGGGCCCTCGCGAAGTAATGAGAGGTCAACCCGTTTATAAATGAGTGGCTTATTTGATAAGCGAAGTTCGAATCCCATCAGGTATGGTAGTGGGGTCGAGTTGAAACATTGCGTGAACATGAACTTTCCTGATATTGTAGAAGGTCAGAATAAGCAATTAGTGATGTGAGGAGGCGGTAGTGATCGAGTCGAGGTTCGTGGATCACCTTTCAACGCATAAGAGCATAAGTTCGAAGAAGCTTATCAACTGACTGGCGCTTAGATATATTGGCAAGTTGCGTTTTTGAATTCTTGAGCTATGGAATCGTCCAGTCTTAACAGCTCACATTCACTGCCCGACCCATCTTCCGATAACGCAGTTAGAGCTAACAAAACCTTTCGTGCATTTTACTGCCGTTATTGCAGTTAATTTGTCGAATAAAACTCAATTTGCGTATTATTCGATTAGATCTATAAAGATGTCAGAATCAAACTCTGAAATTTTTGCTAACCCTAGCGACGTATCCCGGGGCAATGATATAAAGTATGGTGTTAATATTGAGTTCCTCAGGCGACAAAACCTGAAATTTTTGAAACATTTCCAGTCTTTTCATCTGACAAAGCCGAGATATTTTACGTTCAACATCTCAACAGTCAATTGATTGTTTTGGGTATGACTTCTTTTTTTGGGATTATATGATATCTTTGTGAATATTTACCTTCTATTTTCTTCAATGCTCAATAAGGTATGAAGTAATTTCAGACTAAACAGTTCAACAGTTCACAAAGAAAAAATTGTTATTTTTGCTGTCATTGAGATTACCTCTTAAGGACTCTTTTTACAGTTCGAACTTTGCAACATGAATTTGTGTATATAGCCCCAAAGCAGCACTTTGTCATTCATTTACATTCCACAATTTTGATGAAATTCTCAGAGGTTTTTCGGGCGACAAATTCAAAACAATTCGAAGAGGTCTTATGCTTTGCTCTTCAAGAGAATCGAAGTTTACAATATGCCATTATGTCGTAAACTTGTAAAATCATTGCGTTTCTCGGTTTATTGACGCATTTCAAAGAAATCATTGAACATCTGTTCCCTCTTAGAAGCTTGCCATTGCCTACTCAATGAGTGCATTTTTATTTGTGACTTACGAAGCTCACATCTACTATGGAAATAATGGCTACAGAGGGTTTATACGTATTTATGTATGCATTCGCTTGTGTACACTCACCTGTCCAATGAGGAAATCATTGAAATCAAAGTTGCCAAATTTGGTATTTAATAAAGCGTTACTAACATATAAGGTCATTCTATGTTTATCGTAGTCCAGTGATTTTATTTACTAATTTTTAGCTTGACTCGTCAATCTCGAGCGTAGTTACGATTGCATAGAACATCTACGTTTGCATAACCTGTTGAGTAGCATTTCGCAATCTTCCAAATCGAAAAAGGCGAATCTTTGGTTGATTTATTCGAGCGGTCGGTTCGATAAAAGCTTGAGCCTATTGGTACTGCGCATGTTTTATTATCTGCTGGCAATTTAAGAAACTGGCTGGCTTGATGAAATAAATGGACTGCAAACGGGGATGCGATATCAGCTCATCTGTTTTGTTGATGCACTTGTTTCGCATCTACGAACCATGTTGGTATATAGAATCGCTCATGTGTTTGTTTAATGAGGCAAGCGGAAGGGAGAGTGGAAGAAGTTGAGGATATGACCGGGTTTTTTATATTCCGCAATCGAGTGCTGATCATATATAATTTATCCAGCGATTTTACGTTAAGTTCCTTCCGATTTAGGGTATTTTTGCCGAAACAAAATACTCGCTAAAATCGAATCTTTTTAGTGAAAATTGTTTTGCGTTCAATTTCCGCCAAATAAGCAGAAAAATGAAATTGTATCAGTAATTGCGCTTTTTGTTGAATTAGCCGAATTTTTGAAAGAATCAGTTGTTTCTTTTTTTTGTGATTTTGATTGGATCCGATCCCTTTTGAGATTGTCAATGAGATTAAGGCTATGTTTAGCATAGGCTCTATTTTTTTTTTTTGCCATCATAGGCTGCGGATTTTTCCTTTCGTATCTTTTTATAAATAAGCTCAAAATAGGCTATTAGTAATTTCCAAATGCGGTTGGCTTCCATCATAATTGCTGTTTTGGATGAATATAAGTGATTTTTTTATATTTATTCTTTTGCAGGTATGCAATTTCATTAGCTAGATAGGCGCTATATAGATTATTTAGTTTTAACATTTTCATAGTAAATTTGTGTTTATGTAGGTTATTTATGAATCGTTTCTAAGTGCGTGAATTGTTATTTCCTTTGTTCTCTAGGATTTGCTCAATTTCTCGACTAATTTCCAATTCAGCACACATCGCTTCTTGGCCAAGTATTAGGTTGTGCATTTTTTTTTTTTCGAAAAGATTTCTTTGTTTGAAATTTTATGAAGTAAATTGCACTTTTTTTTTGACGAGCATAAATGTTTGCGGATTTTATTTTACTTGAAGGCCAATCGTTTTATTCGAGGTCGGCCGGAACTTTCATCTTATCGTTTTTTTTGTAATTTTGCGTTAGAAATGCGATAATTGTCGCATGTGAACTATAAGTGTGTGCTTTTAAGTGGCACCTCAGTGGGCATCGTCTCTAAAACTGTTGAAACGGTGACCCTTGAATGTGAGTTACTATTGTGCCACCATCGGGAGTGCTATCAATGATGTTCGTTTCAAAATTTTTAATTTTCACGAAAAAAATTTCATTGTTTGCATGACATTCGTAGTTTTCTGAAGCAAACAAAAATCGACACACATATTTGTTAGACAAAAAAAAAGTTATTTGATTTGAGGAAGAGTGCACCTTCATTTCATTGCTAATCAAAACCGGATTCCAATTGTTGTCGGAAAAAATTTTCATCACCGAGGTGCACATCGTTTTCTTTTGCTATTGCGTATTTCTAAACGCAATTTATTCCCTCATAAATTTGGCAGTACAAATTTTAAATAGTTGAGGGGGGGGGGTGGTTGGGGAGACAACGATTAGAGGAAACAATCGCCCATCGTTTTGAAACATTTTTATTTCTTCTGTTTCAAATTTTAAGAATTTTATTTGTGATGACTTCCTTTCGAGAGTAAAATTTATACGAAATATCAGACCGATCTCGATCGATTAGCTATTAATAATGCTTAGTAAGGTGAACTTCACACGCTTCATCCCGCGCCTGCAAATATGTTGTAGCCTTATGGTGTAAGTACAATTGTATTCCATTCTGATGACGCTTGTGTGATTACAACAATCTAATGGCATTCATAAACTGCGACCCTTATATTTTATTTAGATTTGTGTTTTATGCGTAGAATTTTTTTCTAGTTAAAGTATACTTTCATAACACTTTCATCCTAAAGATATCTGACTATTTGCATTAAACTCTAGAGGCATAAGGGAGTTGAAATTTAGTGAATTTTATCTTAGTGAGTTTTATTAATCACCGACTTAATATATCTGGAAATGAAACAAGAAATGACTTGAAGATACTCCCTGATGAACATTTCGTTAAATGACGCAGAATTGAGGCAATTTATTTATTACAAATATCATCTATCTATCATTTGGTTTTTATCTCCTTTCAGTAATCAGCATTTTTCATTGACCAGTTTTATGATTTCCCTTATGAATTCCTCAAATTGGGAGAGCCAAATTTTTTTTTTTTTTTGTTGATACGTTATCGATGAGCGCAATTTAGAACAAACGATATTATTGAATCGTATACGCATTCCACCTTCCGGTGTGGCTCGTTTATCCTCTGGGTCATCGTTCCACATTTTATCTCACATCTTTTTTTTTTTCCATATACGAATTTTTGTGTAGTTATTGTCGAGTTATGTCTTATTTATATGATGCTAGGGCTTACATTTGTACTCTTAAGTGGAAAGCACTATTGTTTTAAATTCATCCTTTGAGTTTAGTTTTTTTTCATTGTTTCGTTTATTCGTTTGTTGTAGCTGATTTTGTTTGTGTTTTCATATTAGTGTTTCCTCGAAGCAAATGAAATTTGTTGAAATTGAGTTTTATTCTTTGAGGTAAGCATGCAGTCTGTTTTCTAATGGTGAATTTTTATTCTTTTCGGAACGAATCACCTCGAGTGGGGCGTATTTATAACTAATTCCGCAATTACAGTTGTTCAGAACGTGAAAAGAATTTCGCACTGCTCGGATCTTTTATTTACATGTTGGTCATCGCGGTAGACAGAGAAATTGTTGTGTTTACTTATCTTGATATGTTTTTAAAATGTATCATTGCGTAGGCGAGGGAAATAATTAAAGGTCTTTGTATAGTGATTCAGTGCTGCGCCATGAAATATATTCAAGTGAACTCTTGGATGAGCTAAGTTGCTGGGAGAGGGAACCGTGGATGTTCCATCTTCCAAAGGAGTCATTAGTAAGTTGTTAATTAGAAGTTCGGGCGTATATTTTGGATGCAACTAGTGATGTTGGTTTATTCGGTAATGGAGTAACTGGGAGATGTGATGCCGACAGGAATTTGTGCTTACAGAGACTCATCACTCCCTCAGATGGGCTATTTGCAAGAGAGATAAGCAAAGAACATTTGTGAAAATTGATAGTCTTTCGAAATTTTATTCAGATTCGATATCTTTGTGAGGGATTTGTTGTCTATAGCCAGTGATCATTAGCCGGTTTCTCGTCCTTTCGAATAGTCCAGTCTTTTATGTTGCAGAAGAACTTAGTGCAATACGGTGTATTGCCTTCACTGCGGTTATGTGGGGAAACAGCGTTTAATCCTCGTTGTATCTCATAAACGAAAATCGTCTTCGCAAAACACACGTGACTTTTTCAACGTGCAGTATTTCTATATAAAACATTTTACTTTTCTGCGCAATTAAACGGTTGATTTCCTTCACATTTCGCAAGAGGTCATTCAAATATTTCTGCTGGATTTCCTCGATGAAGAACATATGTCTGAGCTGCTAACGTTCTTATTTTACTATTGAAGAAACGCTTCTCGCCTCCGATATTTCGCTCCTTTCCTTTTCGCGAGATGCGCAGTTACTTTTGGCCGGATGAACGTGGGTGGTCTCTTCATAAGCGCTATTCAAGGCTGAATGTATCCTCCATGCAAATGTTTCAAGTGTGTAAAATGTTTAAAGTAATGATTCCGTTCTTTGCATACTTGTACGACTGATATCTGCTTAGGCAACCAATTTTTCTATATTTGTTGTCTTGTTGCTCTATTGATCAGCATTAATCGGCCCAAGTTAAACGTAATCTGCTATGCAGTACGATTTGAAATGCCTTCCTATTGGTTTGGTTTTTAGTTTTGTATTTCTGGATTTCCTTTGAACAGTTGCATTCATAATTATTGCGGTGTAACTGAATGTCTTATTCATCGTTGTGTAGATTACAGTTTCATTTGCTCGCATTAAACCTGACCGGTCATTAGCAAATTGGTCATCGTTTTCTGCCTTATGGTTCGAAGCCCTCAGATCGTGGGCCTCATAATATGAACCCTTTTGGCGTCTGAGCTGATAATGATGCGTCGAGTGATTGATTTGCCACATGTCGGAGGCGCCGTCAATCGTGAGCGTGGATCGTTTTGAACGCATGGAATGGATAGGTTATAGGGGGTTGAGGGGAATATTGTCGTGGATGAGTTATGCGAATGCGATGAGGGGAGGGCGTTGCAGGAAACGACTTTGTTGTGCATAACACATTGGCGCCATTGCTTTCGGTAACGGCATCCGCTTATGGCGACTGGCGGTGTTTGTTTGCGGAAATAGTCGCAATTACTCGTGCCCTGGTGTGACCTTCACTCTCCGTTCCGGCTGATCTGCTTACACCGGAAGCCATGCCGCTTTAGTTTGAAACTCGCATCTCAGTATTCTTTAAAATTACGACTGATTTTGTTGTGAGATAAAAATTGCGCATTTATCGTTGGAATTTCTTCTAGCTTTTTGCAGCTGTTAGCACTTTTTTGTTTGTTTTTTTCGCTTGTTTGGCTCACCCAATTATCACGGACTGCAGCTGTGGATGCATACGTTTTGTATTTTCTGATCGGAGCGTATCCGCAGCTTTCTTTTCAGCATCTAACTCCAACATTAATCATCCTAGCAATCACATCCTTGCATTCAGCTGAACGTCTCTTTCTGCTGCCTATCCCCATTCTTCAACAAGTGAAATGGCAAATGAATAGTCACTCTTTAGGTTGTAATCAGCAGCACGACGTTCATTATGCCCCCTGGGTAATATTGGGCGGGGATTGGTGAACTCCAGGCGATCCCTTATCTGCTTTTCGAAAATGCTAACTTATCGAAAATCCCTTATGATCGTTGTGTTGCAAGACATCTCCGATTGGTGAATCCTTTTGGAGCTGTGGCGTTGTCGCGAGAATTCTTTTGGTATTTTGGTTCTTTACAACAGCAGACTACTAATTCCGTCTTGCGATTGGGACCTAACTATGATATGATTACACATTATTTTGGACGTGGAACAATACTGTCGAGGTGGTATTACAAGATTTTAAACAGGGCAAAAGATTTGGGAGAATATTGGCTGTCGGAAAATTTAAATCGCATTAGGAATATCCTTTTAACATTTGCCCTTCCTTCAAGACCTCTCTAGGCACTTTTTGCCTTTTTAAACATTAGCTGCACAGAAGACGTTAAACTAAAAGGATAAAAATGGACGATTCTGCACTCGATAAGGAAGGGTGCTGTCCACAAATACTCTCTAAATGATGCCCCACTTCCCGTCTTTGTTTAGTTGCGCTTTGCTTATGTTTACGTTTTAAATTGATTTTTCAATAGTTTAAAACAGACAGCCAACAACTGCTTTGTTTTATTTATTCGGAATGTCTCCTTTGCAATATTAACGCGCATTGCGCTGTTGTTTCTTTTCTTTGCGGTTTTTTTAAATTGCTGTGAATGGGATTTCATGGGACAGCAATTCGTTACTCCAGAATTATCAAACAGTGTTGGCGTTGTTGTCGCTGCTTGTAGATTGCATTATAGAACGAACGTTTGAGTCGAAGCACATTTTTAAATGTACATATACTTGTATTGATATGGATCTACGGGTTTCGATAACCGAAATAGGGGTAGACATTAACATTCTTCAAAATCTCCCATCAAGAGGAGAGAAAAAGTTGCGAAGGCATATCTCCTTGAATTCTTGAAACAGCTGTTTATAAGCGTAGCGGTATTAGAATATGCACATTTGATCGTCATCGAAAAATCGGTTAGATGGACAGTGGATATCGTTCGACTTGATGGTGCTGTCAGTGAATGTCTAGCTTGGAGGTTGTGTGGGTGTCGGTGTCGAATGAGCGTATCATCGGGATAATATATGACTGTTATTTGCTGAGGCCGGAAATTGCTGTGCGCAAAGGGGCGCTTCACACATCTGCCACCCATATCTATCCATATGAATACGATTACCTTTCACATTTCATGCAGTGAGCAGGAGTGGTGTATCCACATATGCAAAGTTACACTCTTCCTTTTGGCATCACAGCTGCCCGCACTTATTGTCTACCCGCTTACAAAAGCTTTCCAGTGCAACTTTCGCTTAATTAAGCAAGCAAATGATGTGACCCTATAAAACAAGTTGCACTTGATGTATCATGTTATGCTAGACAAAGCTTGTTTTATCGACGATATAATAAATATAGACTTTTGAAGAGCAGCAAAATGTGAGTGAATGAATAAATTCTCTTCTTTCATACTCTTATTTTAGTATTTCTCAAAGAAAAGTTATTTTATGTGGTATTATTATATTAGTTTCATATAATTTCAATTGATAAACAATTGCTCACTTTCGATATTTATTGCCTTTGCGTTAAATTTTGACATAGTTTATTGATGTCTTCGAAATTGCTCAATTGCTTAGCGAAAAGATTAATACCCAATGGCTTTTTTTTTAAGAGAAAGTACAATTGCGTTATGTTATCGATTATAATTGTTCAATTTTTTCCAGAATTTTATCGATGCTTTGATGAGTACAAAAGAACGCATTATCTAAAAAATGGTGAAACTGATTGTTTACTGGCACTCTGTACAGTAACAAAAGCGATTGTCACGTTCAATTTAGAAGTTTTCTTGAAAAATTTTTTGATGGCTGTCAATCCATCGCCAATGCAGAGCAAAGTGAGAATGCGTATTAAACTATAGCGTTGCCCAACTCTATGATAGGCCAACATCCAAACTTTGAAACTCCATTATGAACGCTTTCATTCCGTTAATCGTTGTAATAATAATCGGTAAAGTATGTTTTACAATTCGTTGGATGATGTCGTTTTTTCCGTTTCGTATTATCGGTACCGGCAAAATCTTTTGAACTCTAAACGATCACAGTGGGTGAGGATGAGTCGACGAGGTGCATTCGAAGGGGCCGCAATTGTGTATGAAATGTATCACGTGACAAGCTTATCAGAAAAGCTGATAAGACATATGCTTTTGAATTTCCACTCATCGTATCAATCGCTTTCATAGCATGCCAACAAATTATAAAGTGCGCACTTACTGCATTTCATATTTAAAGATTTTCATTGTTGGCATAAATCTTCCGCTAGAAATTTGATTTTCACGTTAAACCAATTGTGAAATATGATCCGAACAGAGCAGATCTTTCACAAATATGCAAATTTTTAGGCCAATTGAATGACTGGAACTTCTTCCGGTATTCATGAATCAAGTATTGTGTTGGTGAATTGAAACTATCAGATTGATACACACATACATATGTATAGATATCACGTCGTTTTTTGTTTTGCAAATGCAAATTTCTAGAAGCGCTTTAAATACCCTTTTTACAGATGCTAAAATATCAGGTGCGTTCTTCGGGTTCACTGAATGGTGGCACTACAGCACTGAAGACCTCCACGAACTCAATTGATAGGCCTTCATCATCAGTATGCTCATCTCAAGAAACGCTGCCAGTTCGTAATCGATCGAACTCGTTATCTTCATTGAGTTCGATTGACAGCAGTGACTCGACCGAATGGGTTTGTAATTCTTTTGCTTCAGATGCGAAACCATCGTTAGATGTCCTATGCTAGACTCAAATATGCATGCAAACTATATCTCAACTGAGGTTTTTTCTCCTTAAATTGGCGATTTCCTCGTTCAACGAATATATTTGACTAATTCGGTTCCACTAGCTGACCACCAAAGCTACGAGAAGTTCGACTCAGCTGAAGTGCACTTGGTTTTTAGGTCACTTATGTATTCTTTTAAATTATAGTTTCCTAAATTATAAATTTATTTATTGTTTCTAATGTGTTATTGTGCATCGACGAAACTATTTGCAGGGAGTGCTGAAAGTTTATACAGGTTGCGTTAATGAGGACACCGAATACAAAACACTACGCATCTCAACGAGTCACACTGCTAAAAATGTGATCGACACAATTATTGGCAAATTCCGTATTTCCTATCGTGATCCGAATCTCTTTGAAATTATCATGGAAGTTCGAACAAGAATACGTGAATGTGAGGTAAGGTGAAATTATCATTTATGGCATGCATTTGTGCACTTGCTAAGGTTTATCATCGGTAACTATTCCTGAGTTCGCTCATTGATTTCGCTCTCAACGAAGTTCTCACACCATTAAGGTTTCTTTGTATGCATGACTAGGAATATATAAAAAATGCCGACTTCCATAGTGAAGAAAACCTCACTTTCACAAATGTATCGCTTTTCTCTATCGATGTGCAACTGATGAAATTAAAGAAAGTACATTTGGTTTAGGATCATGTTTGGATTATCGCTACATATATTTTGATTTTATCGTGAATTGACAACGAGATGAGGTGAACGGATGATTTTATTCGCAATTTGATGAAAAAATTTGAGGGGGATTTTTAAAATATATTTTTGAATTATTATTCAATATATACGGTGAACGCATTTATTGGAAATTTTTAAAGTGTCGAAATGGGGTTACGAACGCTGAAATATGGATAATTCTCTTAGGAAAGCCCAATAGAGACGTGCTGAGTGAAAACTTGAATTCCATTTAGGTGAAATCAACTTGACCGTAATGTGAGAGCATTTTTGCATGATTAAAAAGTTATCGCGAAACGAGAATGCGAAAGAAGAGTGACAATTTTCGAGCAGATTAAACTATTCACAAATTTCGGCTGCTCTCTGCAATTTTCTAAGGTGCTTATCGATGAAAAGTGAATGCGACAACTCTTAAATCGTCTTACAAACAGTTTTTATGCAAATTGCTGAAGAAAGTGAATGTCTGACCAAATATCGCCCACGAATAGCAATGAAGAAATTTTTGTTGTGCCGATCGTATCACGATTATAACTTTATGCATCTTTCAGGTGAAAAATTTGCTCTTACTAAGCGCAGATTCACGACCGCTTGAATTGCAACGATGCCATCCCGCTAATATGTCACGCTTCTTCTTGGCAATTTCACAGAATGGTGTCTTAGTGCGCATTTATGATTATTTGATCAATCCGCAGGTAGGGCTTTATTTCGGTCATCTTCGTAAAATTCTTCTTTATTTTTTCTTATTTTAGTTTTCTTCTATGTTTGGATCACTTAAGTTTTTTTTTTTCAATGTTGGGTTTGTGAAGTGCTTCAGAGGTCTTCAAAAAGTAAGCTGTTGCTTCTCTGTCTTAGGCAGAGGTTCTCGTGGTGAGTTTATCCCTACTCAGTGCTGCTGAAAAATGATTCCCTGGGGGATGATTCAAAAACGACATTTTGTTAGACCATAAGTGCCTTGATGTTTACTGCTGTCAGTTCAAATCATTTATTGAAGGGGATTGAACTGAAATAGCAGCTAAAATGATACTCATGAGGGAGAGAATGGAATAATTGCACGCTATTATGTGTTGCTATTTGAAGAGCAATTACAAATCGTTGATGCTGTCAACACGAACGACCTGTTACGAAACGATAGCGCTCTTATTGGCAGTGATTCGACGAGAGGGCTCACCGAACGAATACCGATTATCGTTATCGGAGGCGGAGCATGATCTCGATATGAGCGATACAATTGCAGATTTGTATGTTGCACTCGACTCGCACCAAAAAATCCTCATACGGCGTATTTGTTGAGTATAACCTCATGGCGATATCTATTGCCTTTCGGCGAATTTTGCGGAATTTTATACTTCGAATTCTTTGTTCAAAACAGTTGAATCTTACAACTATCAAATTTTTTAGCTCAACCACATCTTTTTGAGGCA
This sequence comes from Baylisascaris procyonis, assembly GCA_037389465.1. Classification (NCBI taxonomy): domain Eukaryota; kingdom Metazoa; phylum Nematoda; class Chromadorea; order Rhabditida; family Ascarididae; genus Baylisascaris; species Baylisascaris procyonis. The sequence goes on from JAZARR010000105.1 coordinate 985,397, forward strand.
AATTTGCGTGAGGCAATTTTCTCACTGAGAAATGTCAGATCATGGTGTACAATGGGAGGTTTTACTCCGAACATACTCTTTTGCATGCGCCTAAAAAATATAGCATTGATATGGAGAGCTAAAAGAAAGTCGATTGTTCCACTTTGGAAAAATGCACTTTGTGAGGCAATGCGAATGTGATATTTCAATTTTTTGAAGTGGCATCGATCCAAATACATTTCCAAGTATTGAATTCGACGTGATGAAAGGGTGATTGATCTTAAATCATACGCAAATGCTGAAAAATGAAAACTTTGAAAACTTGAAACGATGTATTATTCGCTAAATTAAGAGCACATATGCCAAGAAATAGAAAATAAATCGGCGCTAATGTTCCTAAAAATGCAAATTGTATAAATGATATTTTATAAATTAATTATTCACTTCATTCTCTCAACTAATTTATAAATGATATTTTTCTCATCTCTCTTATGATTGTTTCTTCAAAAAGTGTAAATGTTTACCTAAAGAGTGCTATTAAAGAAATTGATGTATTTCATACAAATCGTTGTTTTTTTTTTCCATTTGCAATCAATTGTAATAATTCATTTAATATATGTACGAACTTTTCAACATTGAATGGCGCATTTTATGTAGTAATTTTTTGTTTAACAGAAAAGAAAAACAATGGATCAATGAGAAAACAATTTAGACTATAAAGGAGAGTTGGACAGTTTCCCAAAAATTGAGGGATGATATGCTTATATGTGGTCTAGATTCTTTCAAATCAACTTTTCAAATGCAAGAAATTCTTTAGGTGGAAGAAATAAGTTTTTAAATTGCGTTGGCAGTAGTATTCAAAGTTGCTAAGTCGAGTAGCTATACTCGGTTCCACAGGTAGTCCTTGCAGTAATTGTAAACCACAGGAAAACCGAGGTGGCGAGTTTCCAAGGACTGTATCTTCGTGTGTGGTACGAATTGAACATCTATAAAGCGATGTATCGCGCTCATTTCACATTATTTGTCGTTTGTTTGTTGTTTTTTTTTTCAAAATTTAACGTTTGCATATCCATTTTCATTTTGTTTTCATCATTCGGCACGGCTGCTTATGTTTAGGAAAATTTAATTGTTTGATACATTTATTGATTTCGTTTCCTTTTTTTTGACCTTCATATCAATAGCAATATAGTCATTTCAATTGTAGAGTAAACTCTGACCTTCAAGAAACGCCTACTGAAATTTGCTTCACCAATATGAAAATGTTTTCAATAATAAGGCAACAGTTTATACACACATACTCTGGAAATTTAAGCGCAACGCATAAAATATATACAATCGTATATTTAATGGTTAAAACGATACCACCAGTGATTCTGTGATGAACTTATAAATGGATCTCGATAATGGAGACAGGTGACAGGAGCCAACTGTGAATTAGCAGCAGTGGATATATTCGTTCATACATTTGTGGATAAGCTACTCTTATAAAGTGAATGCGAAGTCCTTCAATTTCAGTCCTGAAAGGATAAGAAGACAGTGATTCCGGCGCCCTTCAATTTCAATCCTGAAAGGATAAGAACACAGTGAATCCGGAGTCCTTCAATTTCAGTCCTGAAAGGATAAGAAGACAGTGAGTCCGGAGTCTTCAATTTCAGCCCAGGAAGGATAAAAAGACAGCTATTTTTCGACCTTCTCTACGCTTCAAAGTTATTTCTTCATGCAAATAAAGGAGATGTTTAGAACATTTGACTGTCGGTCATATATATGAGATAAAAGCGAAACTCAATTCTGTGGGTACTGAATTCGTATGAGCGGTTTGTAGTTCGAAGAAATTTCCGGCCTCATAAAAACAGCGGAAGTTCCGAAATTCCGAAGTGGAACTAAATGATGAGTCGCTTACGAGGTCATCGTTCGCCTCTTATCTCATTTTTGCCGTTAATCTCATTTAAGATTGTGGCAGATGTACAATGATTGAGGCGATCGAGTAAATTCCCAGTGAAATATTTTTCAGAAAGAAAATGAAATTTTAAATATTAATTAATAAAAATTTCTTTAGAATATCGAAATAAATAAATAAAGAAGACGAAGTGATTTGAATAAATGCATAAAAATTTTTTTCTTGAAATTAAATATAAACCTGTATTGATTAAATGTATTGAGAAAATATTCATGTTGTTTCCAATTGAATTTTAGCATAATATCGCTAATATTTTTTAAATAATCGCTATTAAATCCATGCTGGATATGTGATCCCACAAAATCTGAAATAAGTTGCAAGCGTCCACGTTCGATGAGTCTCATGAAATGTTAAATCGCTGAGTTAGTGATATTAATCGAATATTCAATGATCGCCTCGTTATCCGCTGTCACATTACTAACACTAAAGAACATCCTGAAAACAAATCATTTAAAGTCTCTTTCGCCGATATCACGTATGAATATAAGTTGCAAATATCTGTGGTGTTAAAGTAATGGAAGAATGCTTCTTACCACTTCAGAATAATCGACCGTCATTGAAAATACCAAAAAGTTGCATTAATCTTTAAGCGAAAATCATACTATTTGAGGGCGATTTTAGGTTATATTCAATATAGCACCTAATAGCTAAATTGGTGTTCAAAAATGAGGTGATTGAAGAGGGTGAATTGGTGGGAAATGCATATAGCCCATCGTAGAGATTGGTAGCAATAATCTTTGAAACGGATTAATGGCTGCGCATAGTAGGCTATATTTATTTCCAAGTAATTTTTGCAAATGAAAGCAATCACCTGTGAAATTTCAAGAGTCTCGTATTTGAAAGGATAATCAAGAAAGAATTTGAGGCAAACAGATAGGAAGCCAATGAAGAGAACACTTTTAAGCGTATTTGTAAGAGGCAACATAATGGTAGAGCAACGAACGACTAACGTGAGTACAATTTGATCTCGCACGGGCCGACACGGCTCCTTCTAAACCACACAAACTCTCACCACTTATTAACGACTTGATTGGTTCGCCTACAAAAGTGAACCAATTCTTTTCTGGCTTATCTACATTTTCAACGGATAGGAATAGTGAAGTAGTTGGAGTAGTTTCATCTTGGTTGCAAAGTTATTACAGTGATTATGAGATATTTTGCATATAATTTGTTAACGGGTCTTTAAACGGTTCTTTTGCATAATTAGTGATGATGTAGCATAGAGTTATGTCTAAACGAAAAAAAAAATGACGAGATCATCTAGAAATAACGTCGCTATTTCCGACTCACTTATTAGCTTATACGAATTAGACGAGCTTGACTCATAAATCTTATGAGTCGCTATGACGCGTAACATTGACCCGAATTCAAAAATATGGTGTTGGGAATGGATTTTAAAATATATCATTCAGCGGTATACTCTAGTCGTGTTTAATGATTCACTTCATTCGCATCAATGCTCTTTGAATCGACGGACTGTCGCTATGGTAACCGAATTTGCAATAACTGACTAATGCCTTCACCACTATGTTCTGATCCGCTAATTCATTGCACGATCTTTTGATCTGAAAGCCGTTCTTCACAAACGTTCACAATTTTATGCGCGTTTTGTTTGCATTTGTTAAGATTAGGAGTTGTTTTATTGAATTTTTGTACTGATGTTTCTTATAGTGTTTGAATTTGTTGAATAATTAGGCCTTTGCTGAATGATTGTTAATGCATTTGTTAAGATTTGTTGAATTCTTGTTTGCATTCCTTTTGTTACCCATAGTCCTATATCTCTTGCTGTAAAGATGTCCTTTCCTATTATGCGTGTTGATTGATTTTATTCATTGTAACATATTTGTCGAAATTACGAACGTTTATTGAAACGATTAGAAAAACATACCATAATATTTAAGTGTGATGAACAGTTAGGAAAAACTTTTTTTTAAAACTCTTTTTCAAAGTTTTTAATGAAACTTCGACCTGTTCGAGGTCTTTGCGCGAGGCTTAATTAAAGGTATGCTTAAACAAATGAAGGGAGGAGGAAGGGACAGAGGGTATAGCTGCGTAGGAAAATAAATAGTGGGAGGATTTTCTATGAGAAAGGATGAATAAAATAAAGAATAATGCACCATTTGTCGAGCGTTGAATGATTCCATTAATGAAAAATAACGAAGCGGGTATTTCTAGCCGTTGCCTTACTCATCGTTCAGTGAAGAAGTGAATACTGCATGGACGAGGCCGTCAATGAATTTTTGGACGGCGATGGTTGTCACTTGCTTGATTTTCTTGTTGACAACGTGAGGTCAAATTGCGCTGCTGATATTGAAATCCACTTAAAAAGGTTTAATTTATCTTCTTTGTTATATGAAGAAATTTGTAAGTGTACCTTACGGCCATGCAGCTGAGGTGCTGGTTGACAGTATGGAAAAGCATACTGCGTATTACTCGTAGCTGAAAAAGAAAGAGGTTATAGGTATATACAGCACTTTTATTGCAGGCTTACAGTATTATAATGTTAGAGCTCAATTATAGTCTTATAATTTTAGTGCTCAATGTCACTTTTCATTTTCGATATACGGGGCCACCTTAGGCCTCTATAATGATACGCCTCATACCTATATCTTCGCATAGCACTAATCACCCAGTAAGCAACCTACAACGCTCCTAGCAATCTAAAATCGTTTCACCTGATGCTGTAACGCTTGTCATCAAACAAACACAAATTGCCGGTCTCGTAATATTTAGGTAGAAGTGAAATCCAGTTTATGAGCCGATAGGGACCGTAGCATATAGTGGTGGCCAAGACCTCAAATGCCACTCGATGTGTCCTAAATTCAGTCGTCTTAGTTAGAATGCTTCCTGCGTAGTGGTCGTTTGATGGATATTGTATATTGTAAGATATGGATTCTTAATTTAGTTTGTTTACGGCACAAACTGTTCCTACGTCAACGACATCAACAGATTCAATCAATGCGGATATGAGGCTCGTCGAGAGACGTATCTCGCGTGCAGCGATGTATATATCCAAAACCGATGCATTCAAGCGGTTAAAACTCGACATTGTGGCAAGGAGTCGTAAACTTGCTCGATTGCGCTGTGATGTGCTTGAAAATGTTGGTCTATTCGTTTTTTTTTTCTCTTTCATATTATTAGCTGGTTTTATGAAACAATATGTACTTGAAAAGATGGTAAACTCGATTCGCCGAATAGCCCATGAAAAGGCTTATTTGAAGAAAATCGGGTTGCTTTAAAAAAAAAAAAAACTTCTCATCCGTAAGAAATCTGCCAGTCAGTTAGATACGTGGAAATCACACCCCTAAATGGCAAATACTGTCAATTGGCGGTCATACTTCGAGTTGCATAAATGGATGTCATCTCAGTTTTCGATATCATCGGAACTTACGCAGTTATGTGGAGTTATGTTATATGCAGCACCTTCTATTCCGCTCCTCTCATTCGTTCATTCCTTCTCCCCTATCCTCATTTGCCCTATTTCGCGGGTCGCATTTGGCCTCATCAAATTTCTTAAATTTACTACTTGTGTTAACAACATTCATTTTTAAGTCGTAAACAGCTTCATTTCAACTGAGTCGTCGACCCCGGTCAGTTTAGCGTGTTTTCTTTATTGCTAAAACAATGAAGATTTGATGATGATTGATTTGCTGAGTTAAATCTTGTGAATAATATTTTCTTCTACCTATGTGCAGGATTATTCGGAGCATTCATTTGCTGGCAATTCGACTTTCGGTTTGGACTTGGCGCAGAGTACACGATTTCTAGGCGATTCTGATACTACAAGCTTAGTCGAGCAGCTAGAAGATCCGAAAACATCAACCCAACAAAGGTTTTTGAACTTTTTTATAAAGGAGCTGTTTGAAATTCAACTAGAATTTTTTAGTGTTGATAATTCTCGAACTTAGAAATTCATAAAATTTTCACACTTAAATGGGCATTTCATTCATCTAAAGTATGGTACGATGGATTAGTCTGTCAATGTATGTATAAGTTTCTTCCAACGTAATAGCTCTCATTGCTTTAAAGTTTATGCAGCTGACTCCAATTTATTTTTAATTATAGAACGCCAACATTACCTCATTCGCTTCCAATGAACTTTTTTTTTACTCTCGCTAACGAATATATTTTGAGGATCGCGTTATTGAATTCGCTTTTATCGCTTTCAACGTCGGCAATCGGGAAAAAGAAACATTTGACACAGATATTACGGATCTGCAAGCAAACCGTCATGGTGGGTTGTTCACGAATTTCTTTGATGTCTCTAAAAGTAATTCAATCGTATATCATTTTCCCCCAGTCTCAGCTCTCTATTATTTATTTTCAGTGAACAGGAAATAAGCAGTTTATATTATATTGTATGAATACTTATCACTATAGTTGCTAATAGCTTAGTGGGATAGTGCCTGCAATTGCTAGAGTGTGTTTCTGACCACTCTTAATCATGCGAGAGTGATCTTGCATGAGTGAACCTTCCGTCGCCTTTACAGAAGCCTTGGCTTATATGTCAGATTGCGGATCTAGCTTCATGGAAGGATGATCCTGTTAGTGATAGGCCGAAAGTGACCGGGTACCATAAACCCAGGCTAAAGAGTACCCATGTGCATGTCTTAATGTACCATGAGCACTTTCCCTTGTGGCGCTATCACCTGAACGCAAGACTGGCTCACAAGGCAAAGTACTCCGTCCGCACTATCACTTTCGCACTTGCCAGAGATCACAGAGGTTCATACTCAGTTATGTGCAACCAAACTTGGCATGCTTTAACGCTAGAGTAAAAGGCTGACCCGAGAGCCATAATTTTAGGTAAGATGGGCTTTGAATTCGCAATGATTTCTCAAATCTTGTTATTGTTCACTATCAAATCAAAAAGTCGAAAAGGGAAGTACGAGGTGGTGAATCTGATTCCAGGTTTCATGAATCATGAGCTCATGAATAAACATTTTTTTGCGCCTGTGCGCGGAAATTTCTCAATTTTTAATTTCATTGCCATGTTGATCTTTTCGACGGAAGTTTATTTCGAGCTGAACTTTATTCAGTTGTTGATTGGAATATATGAAACTTTTGAGGAGGAGAATATGTTAACGAGCACATTGATGTTATTGAAGAAGCTATTCAACACGAAGGATTCTGATATCGTAAGTGAAGTGCTGTGCTCATTGATTACGAATATGTCGTCTGTGCTGCACTCATCGCTTAGTGAAGGAGGAAAATTGAAAGCGGTCATGCTACTCTTTAAGGTATCATGTTTAAATTATCAAATGAGACCACATAAAGCAGTTTGTTTTTGTTGTACAGTGCCGTGCACTTTCGCAAGTTCCTCATTGCGTAGTGATGCATCTAAAGTAGTGTCTTCAGTGAGGACTTTCGGGAATTTTTGCTGGGTTCGTTGGATTGAAAATTTCAAAAAAATTTTATTTTTTAAGTGAGGTGATCGCACGAAGTTGCGTATTAAAATGTGATTTCAATAGCGGAGATGGGGTGGGGGGAATAAGAAATGATGAGCGCAGAGAAGTTCCATCACCTCTTTGCCGTGGTTTTGCTATCGGCTCATATGCTCTTTTGATAAAAATAGTTCATCTTGAAATAATTTTCAGATGATGTGCATCTGTCCAGCTCTTTGGCCACGATTTCAGCCACAATCGGTCTCTAAAATAATTTCTTCTTTAATACGGTATATCGGAAGTGTGGATATAAACGACATGAGCATCAATAATCTAGTAGCGATATTAGCAGCTCTAGATCCTCGAGCGAATTGGATGCGAAGTTGGGTGCATGCACTATCGAGTCGCCAAATTATGAAAGCCTCATTGCCAAGTTTTGCTTCCAAAGCTAAGAATTTCATCCGTGATCGACCAGAGGTCAGTTTTTCGGTACATTGAAAGTGGTCATGTTGCAATACAAATGAAACATCTCACTGTATTATGCTATTTTATCTGTTGCCTAATTCGACGCTGGAATAGGAGATATGAGAATGAATCTGTAATACATCTTCCTTATTTTCATCATTTCTCAGGAAAGGAACATTTCCCATATTTTCTTTTAAATGAAGGCGCTTTCATCATTGCGCATTTGTTTTTCTTTCTTCACCATTCATTTTCCTCCGAAATAAGCTGCAATAAGCTATAAGAGTAATTATAGCTTCTACAAGCATTGTAATATGATAGCCTGAAAGTATTCAGCAAGATATATGTTCTTCTTCCTAAAATTGCATCATGCTGTTATATCTACGTATCGGGGTGTGAAGCATACACATATGGGGATAAAATTGTCTATGCATTATCTAACTTTCATGCGCTACATGCCGTAACCGAATTTCTAATTACTTGTCGATCAATGCTAGATCCATACCTTAGTTCTTAATCAATGAAACAAAGTTTTTTTTTGGATTCGTAATCCAGAACCCAAGTTGCCTTTTATAGCTGCCGATTTGCATATTCGAATGAAACCTCAAAGGAAGTGGATGAGTCACAGATGAACATAGTTCTCCGGAGTGTTCATTCTGACCACTCGTTATGAACCGTTTTTGAATGCACGCTTTTTATCATCTCGAAATATCTGAGGGCAATTTTGAGCTCTTTTTTGTCTATGTGTGCTGATCTTTTTTTCGATAAAAAACTACTGAATGGGTGCAATTTGCTTGCGCAACTGTTTTTTTTTTCTTCTAAATGAAAGTGGTTGCAAGTGATGTGCATGGAACGATATGATTTTAGCTTGTTAGCACGAATGTTGGATGTCATTTTCAAAGCAACGTTTTGCAGTGCGATTCATCGAAATATCAATCAGTATTTCTGCATTATTCGCCGAAAGAATTGCTCATTTTATTGCACACAAATCTATGTTCAGTGTTGTTTATTTGGATGAAATATGATGATTTATATGCTATATTCGGCGACGATGAATGGACACAAATCCTCGAATCAATAGTCAATCGTGAATTCGACCATAATAATAAATCGTCGTCGAATAAAACGATCGCCAAATTACTTTACGAAGTAGCCTACTGTAGGACACCTGCCGAATTCCTTTTGAGCACATCAGCAGTTCGCATCCTCACCAGGATACGATCCGTTTGTGGAATACGCGTAATGCGAATCGCGCTTACGGTTTCGCCACCGAGCGATTTAAGTGTGCCTTTGATCTGTGCGGAAATCAATCGCCATATTAGCAATCATTCGAGAGCGAAACGTCGCGAAGCATTGTTGTGCCTAAGCTTGTTAGTCAACCAAGTAGGCTGGGCCAACCTTGAGAGCCACATCCACTGTGAGTTCATCGAATGCAATGGCGATGAGGAAATAAATAAAGTCGTTCGGCAAATTCGTGCTGTGCGCGAGATCTACTTGGGTGAATCACTGGCTGATTACCTAAAATGTGAATCGACTTGCAACTTTGCAATTCCATCGCATTTTGTTGAGATTACTAACGCCGATCAAAAATTAGTTGTGAGCAAAATAATGGAGTTGTATATGCGTGAAGGCGATGCGGCTGAAAGCTCTGTAAACACACCAGCACATGTTCAGCTATCAGCGCAACTTGCTGCATTAGTATGGCAACCGCGAACTGGTATCGACCTTCTGAAATGTTTTGACTGGAGTCTTCTCATGCAGAACATGATTAATAAGGCATACGAAAGCGGTGATTCGTCAGCGCTTGTGATGCTACGAGTTTTTACGTTGAATCTCGACGTCGCTATCGAGCTGAGAAGCCAAGCAAAAATGCTTAGAAGGCTTTTCCAGGTAGTTATTCTCTCTTTTTCAAGCATTACTGTTCCATATCTTTCTTGCTACTCTGAAAGGCTTCTTATGAATATGCTAAAGGATAGAGATGGTGCATTCTTCAAATAACGCTGCGAAGTTGTTTCGGTTAGAAACAAATCTCGGCTTCTGTTGCAGCATACCGTAATATGACAATAACCAATTGGTGACGCCAGTTGTCGTGATTTTTTGCGTTCCTTACAGTCTTGCAAAATCTACATTATGATAACGTCACACTTATATGTGTTTATGTCTGTATTTGCGTGGGTGGAGGTGTGCGTGCCTGTATGCGTATGTGCGTATATGTACGCATATGTGTGTATATGCACGTGCTGCATTATACGTATGTGTATGCTTATGTGACGAGTATGTGTGCGTCCATATGGACCATCTTTTTTTTATCCGTACTTGCACGTATCCTCTTTTTTTCGCATTTTCAATTCGCAAACCGCAAAATGATGGCGATGAATATTGCGGAGGAATGTGGCGTACTAATGAGTGTAATCTGTTCATTAGAATAATCATCTAAAATCGTTTATAGGAATCACTTTTTTTTAAATGAAATTTTCATACCCACAGTTGGCAAGAAACTTAAGTCTAATGGGAGCATAGCCGAAAACGAATTTCTGCTTGGAGATTGTGCAATCGGTCAATCATAAGAGCGAAGAAAAAACTAATCAGATATTTTTTTGTTCCTAAATTTTCGAATGTTGATGCAGTCAGTTGCTGTAACCGTCGGAATTACAAAAAGCGCGCATTGTGCGAGCCCATCATTCAATCTATTCTCAGGATCTTTCATGAGCGAATGTATTTGAATTTCGTCAGGATCGTTGTAGAACTTGGTGGCGTATTGTACTCAGGTCTTTTTCCAATAATAGCACAGGCGATCGTACGTTGGAACTCTAAAGATGTCGGTGCAACGTTCGACTCAGTCTCCATCAAAACGTTTACTCTTTTCGCCAGTATTATGATAGGCGGACCATCGGAGGTTGTTGTGAATCAATCACTGACGTCGTCGATCATCACGAATCCTCGATCGATCATCAAACTGATGTATATCGAAAGTGAAAGCTGCCGATCGAGCCAGGTATGGAAATATTTGATATTTAGGTCACTCTGCTCGTTTTGTAACCTTGAAAAAACGTCGATGTAAGCACACTGCATAACTCATCGCGCCTCAGGAAATGAAATTATTTAAATCCACCGTTAATTGACATGAGATTATTTAAGAACTATGAGTGCAGAATAAAATATAAAAATAAACAAGAAAATAGCAAAAATAGATCGTATTTGTAAAGAGTATATTCTAAGAAAAGAACAAAGATTAAATAGGTGTACACGTTTCGGCCCTTATTCGTTTACGTGTGCACCGGAGTTATGCGTGGGCCATCATCAGAACGATACGCATAACCCTGTTAGTTGATGAAAGGTTGTAATGTTAGTGAAACAACACGATGTAAAGGGTAGCATAATAAGGGAACAGATGGAAGTAGAAAAGAAAACCTAGTGACATAACAGACGAGGAGTAGAATGAAGAAATACAACTGAAGTCGTAAAGGGAACTATAGTTGGTGTCAATGTGAACATGATTAATATTATCGGTTAAAAGTAGATTACCAGAAACATGTCTACCTCATCTTCACGTTCCGGTTTTCTATTATTTTTTTTTCTCAGTTTTCTAAAACCCTTTTTTTATTAAGTATGCCGGTGTATTCGAATTTGCGCATTTCGCATACAGAGACAATATAAATGGTTCGGTTTTTTGCAGTAATTTCCGCAGTATTGCAAGTTTTAAGCTTCCTTGTATCGAGTGTGTCCTATGAGGGAATGAAGACATTGCGCCCATTTTCCACTTAATTTTATGAGGAAAGTCACATATGAAAACATAATATGACCGCTGATAGAGCAGTTGAAGCATCCAAAGATCGTTTTTGAAAAAGGAATTTTTCGTTGAAGAGGATTGGGCGTTAAAAAAAAAACAACTTGGAGTGGGAATAATTATCGCATCGTGCAGGAAGTTAAAGGTGTTTGTGCTTGTGCTTAGAATGGCAACATATTGAAAATTTATGAGAGAATTCATGATTCATCCGGAAAAAGGCATCTGTGATTAAAATCCATATCAGCGTTGAAAAGAATGACAATTATTAAAGAAGTTTAATTTATGTTTTCATCATCATTCGTTAGTTAATCGTTCATTTTTAGGAGCAAATGCCAATTAGATCGTTGGATGAGGTGTTTGAGATTATGGAAAAGAATCGTTCATACTCTGCAGTTGAAGTGCTAACATTTCTTGCGAGCACTGTTTCCGTTGGCAATGGCATTTTGGCAACGCGACCTTTGAGCACATCTGACTCTACGGATCGATCGGAAATTGTTGGTTACTCGAGACTACATTTCACCTTTCATAGAAATTTTTCGCTCAGCATTTTTTCCTTCAGTTAGGCTCTTAGTACTTTGTTTTTATAGACCTATTAATATTTTGATGTTCATAGGTCACCTTAGGTGCTGCTGAAGTGTATCGTATCCATTAAAATCTCAAAAATAAATCGACAACAAATTCGCTGCCATACTCTTATTTATTGCTCGTTCGGCAAAACTCAATCCAATTCAAGTTTAAAACAGTTTTGATCCGTCAAAATTTGCTTCTTGACATTGAACAGTGAATTAGCGGCTCCATATGAGTTGAAGAGTATTGAAGTTGCCGCTGTTGTTTTGATTATTGCATCTATCGGGCGAATAATTCGAGTATTACCTTTCCTACTCGGGAGTGCTGCGTGAGTACGAAACTATTTCCAATCTGTGAAAGACGTGAAGGTTTACTTTTCCATAATAAGTGAGGAGTGCTTCAGACACCTTTGGGGGTTCCAAGTTGCTATTAGAACGTGCACTTTGGCCCATGATGAATCTAAACCCCCTTACTTGTCATAAGGAGCCAAGAAGGAAGTAGAAATTGAAGTAGGATATAATTTGGTATACCCAAGATGGATGACGATTCTTTTGTGTACTTCTGAAGATGCAGTTTTTTACCAAAAAAAAAAGAACTATACAAAGAAGCGCAATGGATATAACTATTCCTTTAAGGCCTTTTTTATCATCGTTGCTGTCAGGCTTATATGTTCATGAACTGCTTTTGACGACTACGGCATTAAAGTTCTCTAAGTGTGAGGTTTTTGAGATTTTTTTGTTTTGTTTTTTTTATAGTGAAGGATAGTTATTCATATATTTTGCGTTGACTTCTCATAACTTATAGATTAAAGGAAGCTGTTTGAAAACGGTTACTATCAACTGTTGTTTTCTTATTTTTTGCAGAGTGACTATCCGCTTGTTCAAGAATTCACGGCTTTGCTTGACTATGCAATCTATCTGAAGCTTATTGCAACTCGTAAACAAGGTCGTAAATTGCTGCCACAACTACGAATTCCATACGTGAAACATCGTAAGGAATGCGATTGGTTCTTTAATGTTGTCTTCCTTATGCTCAAAATGGACGTCCATCTAACGAATTTTGTGTGCAGCCGACTGATACATCATGAAAATGCAGCTTTTTTCTGGCCGACAGCGAATATTCGATTCGCTCATTATGTTGAAAGCTATGCATATGCGATTGTCGTCGAAATGCTCAATACAACACGCATGAAAGGAATCAAGAGGATATTTGAACGTGAATTTATCTCCTTATATCATCTTTTCTTATTTCTTTCCAATCAGATCTATTTGAATGTGCTCGATTGGCCTAATGTTTGCCGCTATGTTGTTCTGTCAATCGCTGAAGGACCCGGATTTCAGGTAGGTTTTTTATATTTCTTGTTCATTTGTCTTTATTTTCGTTCTTCACTGACTTCATAGTTCTGAAAATGATGTTCGCCTTTTTTTTTTTTAAAGGAACAAGAGAAGGTGTTCACCGGAAGAGTTGGCGCATTACGCGCCTTTTGCATTTCTACACACCATCACAATCTACTGAAGAAAAATTACACGTCTTGAGAAGTGCTTCATATGTAGGCCGTATAAGCGTTCTTTTTTTGCAGGATGGCGAAATAAGTAGGAAAAAGTTACCTACATATACCAAATCTATAGAGAGAATCACTGTGCGAGTGCTTGGCATTAGATTATTTATGGTGAAAATGTCCGTTGTGCAATTGCAATATAACGCAGTTATCCGTGATGCAAGTCACATATAGGATATGCTTACGTGACACGATCTTCTGTAGCAAAAATGCCGCGTGAAGTAGTTGTAAGTGACACATAGATATATCTTCAACGTCCTTGTGGTGTATACACTCTAGGAGGCAACATTCTTACTCAAATGTTTCATCGTTCGCATATCCGAGGCGCATATGCCTGATAGCGGAAGTGCATTCGTTCTCAAAGAATTTTTTTTGCCATAGGCTTAATCACTTCATTTTTTCGAATCTGGTCATGGAATAGGCATAGGTAGTTGGTCGTCTTTAAATTTTATCCGATGTGGTGCGGTGGATTTTGCATACTGAATACTTATTGCCTCTAAGAAGTTATTGAGATCTATGAAGATACAACAGTAGACTTCGCAGTTTTATCATCCACTTTTTTTGCAGTAGGCCCATAGTGAGTATCGATGTCACTTATGAAAATTTCTTCGAGACGGCTACATTTCATCGTATATTTGCGGTATGGAGACATACTGCCGAAAACTGCACCATGAGAACATGGCCATAGAACCGGGTGTTGCCATGCAAAATTGAGCCGTATACCCTCCTCCATCGCAGATGTTTACGCCACAGAAAGTATTTGAACAAAACTGCACAGCGGAGAATAATGTAATAGGACATTTGCGCATGGATACCATGCTATGGGTTATTTTTATCGTGGATACCTGAGAATTTCATTTATGCGGCGGTTTTGCTCATTGCATTCGGCTTTTCCTGGCTTTTTACAATATATTTTCTCATCATAGAAAAACACTTGTGCCCCGTTCTGCAGAGCACTTCATAAGTGTTAGTAATCTAATCAACATCACAAACGGCACATGCAGTATACAAATGTCAATCTCTGCAATAATTTCCTTGTTTAAATCATGTGATATTACATGAAATATGTTAACGGCAGTGTTTTATTCAAAAACAACAGGCGATTCATGCTAGTATGAGCTTTGGTTAGTTAGTTCATGCAAGCGATTCGCAGAACACAATGAAGCCGTCATCGAAGCGGCGAGCTATATACGAGCTATATGACTACTACAATAGATAGAGTGCAAATGTTGTTTACAGGCACGTCACTTCTGCGCTATTTTGCTTCATATTGAAGAATATTTGAGGCACTATAGCTCTAGAGGCAATCTCCTTTCGCTTATCATGAACTTCAAGCAACTTTCTTCGTTTAATTTCACCAACTATGCCTCTCTTGTGGACGATCTATACAACGAAGCATATGCACAACACAGTGACGATCAACACTAACAAAATTTTCACAAACTATTATAAAAAGGTTGCAATTTGTAGAAACCAGAAATTATTTGTTACGAAAATATCACGCATTCGTTTTGTTTAATAAACTTTCTTGATAAAAATTTTCTATATAAAGTTGCTTGTATTCATTCTTATTTAATTGATTTTTGAATAAAAGTAGAATGAGATATGCGTTTAGCAACTTACTGTTTATTCACTTAAATAGCACATATTTAGACGTAGAGAAGCGACGTTTTTAATTAGCCAACAATTGATGCTATATCGCTTTCTTCTATCCTCTGGTTCCGATCACGGTCACTTACACAACATCCAAATACTTCCAAAGTAATTTTAGCAGTAACGGAAATGCTGTTTCAAAAAGTGAATATTTTAAGTTGACGAATATATGCTACAAATTCTCCAGCAAACTTCTATACTGTTTTCTTATGTGTCTGATATTTATATTATACGTTATACGCTGCTAACATTCTCGATTATCTTTCATGTTGACGCATTTTCTTCGAAGAGAGTCAGGCATTTAAAGATGCTAAAGTGAGCTTCTCATATGTACTCATGTATGTTATGCATGGATTTTAAATGTATATATGCATGCGACGCTAAATAAATGGGTAAATATATACATGAATAAATGATTAAGAACTTTTGCGTGAATTTTACGCCTCTCAGGTCCTCATATTATACTGAAGCAAAATAAGTGCTGAAGACACCAGAGGAGTTATTTTGCATTTGCATGGAATAAAATATGGAATTTTGCATTCGACTCGTTTTATCAATTTTACAGGTTGCAAGCAGAGCAAACCATGAATATTCTTTACAAAAAAACGTTTGCTAACCGGACCGGTATGAACCAAAAATCTAGCCAATATAAAATTCATATTAATTTTCTAACAGCTTAGATTTTCTAAAACTTTTCGAGTTCGACGTAAATTTTTGAATAAGTTCAACGTAAATGAGGGGGTTGGGAGGACGAGGTATAGTTAGTTTATGCTCGCCAACTGTCATAACACTGATATGAACGGTTCCTTCGTTAAAAGTACTGTATAGGCAAACAACGGACCTGAACACCTAGGTGCATACGAACAGATGGGACGTCATCGTAATGTGCTTTTGCAGTGAAATTTTGTAAGAAGACACAAAAGAAAACGTTGTATAGAAGATTGCTATGGATGATTGGGTAGTTTAAAGTATGAGTGCACTGTTGCGCGCATTTTGTTTATTATTTATTTATTTATTTATTTTTTTTTTTGAAGCAATCGTTGAAAGGAATTAATCGGCATCGAACGGAATTGCAATTGATCTTGTGAGTGGAATTGCAATTGGTTTTGATCTTGTGAGTGGAATTGCAATTGGTCTTGCTTGATCTTGTGAGTAGAATTGCAATTGTGCATGTCGCGATAATTGCTCTAGCATGTATCTTAATTTATATATTTTTGTGATTCCGTTTTTAATTACAAACATTTTCATTTCTGATAAAAGCAAATCTGCAAAAAGAAAGAGTTGCTTTTCTCCATCACTTTTAATAAAAAATTTTTTCTGAACACTAAGCGCCATTTGCGTCATTCATTGCAACTTTTCCACGTTTTCTTTTTTTTCAGCATTGTTCATCGTATGAAAATATGTCTTAGAAACAAGCAAATTTCTCGCCTTATTATACTTGTTTTTTGCTTTTGTTTTTCTTCGAGTCTATTCCATAATATATTTATTGTTTATTGCATTCTTTATGCGTCATATAATCGAGCAAACATTTCAGTTCGATGCTTTTTTCTCTACAAAACAATTTACTCAAGGAAAGTTTTTCCTCTCAATTTCAGTGAAGTTTCGTCGTAGTAATGTGATCGAATAGATATTTGCAAAAATTGGAGTTTCTTTTAGAAAATCCCTCAAATATTCTCCCCATTTATATGAGATCAAACATTATTTCTCAATGTTTCATCGATTGTACATACGATTTCCCATACAAGCATTATCAATCTGGTCTTAATTCATCATCACATCTCAAGTCTATTGTGGGCGATATATTTCGATATCGTTACGAGTCTTTCATTATTCTTCGGATCGCAAGATTTAATGGGCACTCGATTGTGGAATAATCTATCGGCGGGTTTAAACCATTGTTGGTATGACGCAAGTTTATTTGACTCGAAGCTCATTCATGTAGTCAGTTTTGACAGCAAAAAGAGTTATTAGCCATTCGATCAGAAGGAGACGTCATTTGCAACAGCTGTTTTATTACTGATTCGCAATAAACATACCAACTGCTAGCAACGTCACACATCTATCGATTGGGATGCCGTCCACACACGCGTCGTAACTTAGCTCATCCTTATGGCCATCGATTTTTTCGAGCGCTGTCAATGATCTGGGAAATTATTATATTGACCGACCGCAAATCCTCCCCATCACGAATGCACAGTTGATTGATGTGCTGCTGTATATGCGTATGTCTCGTTTCGATGGCAATTTGTAATGACGAAGTGTTGATCATTGAGAAAATTACGTTAAACTTAAATTGAAGTGCCCATTTCCCCGTTTCATTGATCAACTGGGAAGTTGAACTAAACGCATTGAGAGTTCTGCATTTTGTTGTTCTTTTATTGTCATTTAATTGCTGATTTCCTTGTTGATGTTCCCTTCGCTTGTTATTGAGCAGCAGTTGACATTGGGGTCAAATAGAGGATCGGTGAGCGTTGATATTCCTTTAGTCACAAATCGTCTTTTGATCAGTGTTGACTGATCTAATTTTTTTTCTCTTTTTTTTTGTTGCTAATGCAGTTCTAGTGTCAACGCTGACACTGTTCTTATTGATTCTGGTGGGAAATTATACAAAGGAATTCTCAAATGAACAAACAATCTTCGTATGAAGACCATAAGGATATGAAAATAAACTTTTGATCCTTACAGTAACTTATGCCATCGTTAGATCTAAAATGAATAGGGTGGCAAATAAAAAAAAACAAACTATTGTTTGTTATAGTCTAGCGAGAAATGGTTGTACCATCAGTTGTTATTCGTGTTTGGCCGTCGATAACCGTTATTATACTAATGGTCTGTATGCTGTAGATGGTGAGTGAATGCGAAAAGTTTTGCGCTTGATTTCTGCGTTTAATTATACTTGAGATCCTCGTTGTGATGCCAGGGGGAGACCGTTGTCAATTCGGTCTATTAATTAGTAGCTGAAAAACATACATTATTGCTTCACCAATAATAAACGCCTTTTTCTTTTAGTCGTTTTCTTTTTTTAAGCGTTTTTTGCACTTTATTTTCTCATGAAAGCACATGATTGACGTTTTTCATTATCAGTTCGAAAATTTCCGGTTTCTTTAAAATGTGTCGATCAATGAAATGCATCACTCCGAAACGTCTAATATATTTGTTGAAATCCATTTGTGTACAATTGTGATATCATTTATAATTTTACTTCTATTTCTATCACTTAGTTGAATATATAGGTCTTAGAAATAAATGCCTGATTGTTTCAAGCTACTTTTATGTTACTTCTAGATTAGACAAAGATAAAAACACATCGTTACACTTAATACTTGTAAATTGATGAGAACAAGCGTTGATATTGGCTTCAGATCTGTGCCCCATTGTTGTAATCCATAAATTTTATTACTAACTGACATGTTCGATATGCATTTTGCTACGAATATGAAGTGGTCGAGTCATTAAACGAAAGAGTGCAAAAATTTATTACCGTCATCGTCGAGATGCGTTTTTTTTTTGTTTTATTTTATTTTCGCGAAGAACGGAAGACTACTTATCATGAAAGCAAATGAGGCGTTACACGTCATTCGTATTGGTTCTCTTTTCTCAAATATATATATAAAGGCAAATCGAGAGCGCAATGGATATTTGGCTGTTTATTCAATTAGCGCTTGAGTGGTTTCCACAAACTCAACGCATCAATGAACTTGCCTATCTTGCGTGAATGTATCGTTGGCACATGTTCAGCTGGCGTTCACATCACTTTCTATGCCGCGCTAGACGATTAGTGTTGAATCATCGAACAAATTTCCAGCCATGAATTGAACTTTAGCCTCAGCGTATTCAGAAACTTGTTTTATATTTGTATTCTTTTCGAGGCAATTATATTCGAAGTTGAAGTGTTTGCAACATTTCGTTATTGTCTACTTTCACAGCCAAATTATGCACAAAACTGGTTGTTGCTAGAAGCGATTGTTTATCATTATGTTTTTTTTTTGCCAAATAGCGCAAGTCACAAGTGAACAGTTGTCATAGGTGACAAGTCACAGGTGTCAAACGGTGCAAATTATGCACAATTCATATAAAATTTTTGAGAAAAACAAGTGATTAGTACAGCTGTAGCCAAGTTAGCCGTTTTTTTTTCAAATGGCGCACCAATTGGCAGCAGTCAATCACTACTAACAGGCATATGCGTTTTTTTTTTCAGCACAATAGTCATTTGGAAGCAATAGCTTGCAGATTCGTGGGATCGTGAAATCAAAACCTTCTATCGGTCGTCAAGAGCAAAAAGTCATATTCGATGCTTTGGGATTTCGATGTTTTTGCGCGTTAAGGTTCTCAACCAATAGGAACTTTTTAAGGGAATTTTTTGAAATGAAAGTTTAACTGGGCTTCGTCGAAGATGGAGAGCGTCCAAAGATTTTTCCGGACGCCACTTTTTTCGGAAATTCGCATAACGTGCATTTTTCATCGTGAGTTCTTGGCCATGCTTTAAAGAAATTGGCCTCAGCGGAGTGTGCACGTGAGACAGTGAGATTGGCTCCACTGTCTTCATTTGCTGTGCATGCCGACGCTCTAGCTAGCATATTACGGCACCGTTTGCATGCCTAAACTGGAGCGTTGGTACCTTCGTAAGGTGCGTCTTGCTTCTTTAGCCAGACTCTTCTTCCATGAAATGCCTGAGTTGAATTTTAACCGCTTCTATCGCATCGATGAATTATTCATGATATTTGCGCAATATCTAATGCTTATGCATTGTTTAGTTGCTCGAGACAAACAAAAAAAAGCTTAACTTCATTAAAACTTCATTTATATAAGTTTCTTCACTTGTAAAAGTCGGTTTTTATTCTCCATTTCGTTTAAGGACCAACTTCCTTCATGAACGTTGTCGTCTGAAAAATAATTTGCCGTAAGTGAAATTGTCAAAAAAATGCGTGAAAATCAACCGGAAACGTTCGTCATTTTTGAATACAATCATAATGAAGTTATTAGAAACATGCTCATCATCTATTTGGAAGATGAGCAAGAAGCACAATGGAAGGGCGATATATTTGATGAGTTATAAACAACGATTGAGTTGCAAATATTTTTCCGACGTATATTTGGTGAATTATAAACAGAAATTGGAATCGAAGCGTTGAAAAGTGGAATATTGCCACCCATCTTTTTTCACTATTTTTTTGCCTCACTTTCGCTTATAAGCAGATTTCACACGATTCCGACTTACTTTGTCTGAATGAGTGGCGCTCCTCTGTCTCCAAAGGGTTTCTCATCGTATGCTAATGTGGGAAGAATGAGGAGCACTAGCTTCTGCTGTGGAAAACTACTGCCGTTGATATTTTTTGCTTGCTTCGTAACTTGCGTCATAGGGAATTGTTGAGCGATTTTGAATGAAAATGATTTTATGACTGGTTTGATTTTACCAACATTATACAAGAGAGAGTGGGTTGCATCACGAAGCGCAATTTTTGGTTTGTGTAGAAGTCGTGATCGAAATGCCCTACGGCGGAAATCATCAAACACATCATGGGCACATGAGATGCGTTTTGTAGACAACTACATAGAGGCAAGGATCAATAGAATGCGGCCATTGGTTGGACTGCATTTTTTTCTACTCTATTCCGTTTGCTAAGAATAACATTGTGCTCTTAATTTGACGCGCAATGCGCTCACATTTGAAAATATTGCAGAATGGTTTGTTAATGTTCGTTCATCAGAGTTTTCTTTATTGATTTAATTATCGATCTTATATAAGCTATTGATTTCCATAAAATCGTCTTTCTCTATATTATGTTCGTCGTACATGTCGCATTTTTAATTTCATTGCTGCAATTCGATATTTGCTTCTATTTTAATCGAAGAGGCGCTCACTAAAAACGACTGCGCCACACAGCAGCATTGCAGAATGCCTTACCGAAACCTTCAAAATTGGACTTCATATAATTCATTGAAATTTCCTTGCGTTTTTTCTTTCTTCTTTTACCTTAAAGAAAAAATAAATGTAGGGTTCATCGCGATTAGCATCAACTGTGTTTCTATCCGCACGCATTGGCGCCGTTTGCATAGACTAGCAAAATGCACAACATACGGATCAATGAAGGTTTATTTGCGGAAATAAGATATTCGCCCATTAATGCACGGCCGTGTGAATTTTGTGGTCCGTTGTTCGAACACAATTCAATTCAAACACCGTCTTACATCCGAAAGCAATTGCCGTTCATATTTTGACTTTTGATAAGAATTCTAGTAGTTCTACGATAGACCACAATAGTACAACAGATATAGTTCAAATAATGGGGCGGAGAATTTTTTGAAGCGCGATATAACGCCTAATAAAAATCTTGCTCATTGAATTTATTCCCTCTGTTCATTTTTTTTTTTCAATCCCGTTGTGATCTTCAAATATCTAGTACAACGGAAACAAGTAAGAACTTGTGACATCATGAGTTTTATCTCTTACAATCGTATGCATATTTTCGTTGCGCATTTTTTGCTGCATTTTTTTGAAGCGAATTTTATGACATTATAAATTTGTTATAGGGCGAACGCATTTCGTTCTGCTTTTTCGATGATAACGCCATAGCACAGTTATAGATTCACAATGATTGTAATATACAGTATTATGTTTGTGCTAATCATTTATATGTGCAATTGTCATGATTAAACTGGATACGGTACGAGATGAATGAGTCGTTATGCGATTTTCATTTGTTCAACGTTCTGTTAAGATCCGATATACGTTTTAAAGATTCTCTTCAAAGATTATTTATTTATTTATTTATTTATTTATTTATTTATTTTGATGAACGAAATCAAGAATTATTATTTTTTCCTCTCGTAAATATTTCGTTTCATCACTGTAACATCCAGTATGGATGATGTCTAGCGATTTTTGATGAGGGCACTCATGAACGGCTCATAGAAAAAGCGCATTATCCTCAATTAGAGATGCGATTACGATGAGCAAATTTTATATTTTTGCCTGCAAAAAAAAAAATACACTCTCTCAAAAAGCTTCCACCACACTCTTCATCAAATTCGGCACTCAACATCAACTCTGCCTCATCGTATCGACTGTAGATACTATCTTCTGAAGTACTAATCGAATACAGAGGCATTGAAAACGAAAAGTTCAATCGTTGCGAGGCAAAAATTGGGGCAATTGGGCATTGAGATCTTTCTCCCGCCGTCTATTCTTTCGATCTTTGCCTAACCAATTATTACATTTTCGGGAGCCGCCATGCCCATCTGACTTCGCAAATCCAAACCGAACCATGTCGAAATGATCTTTACCAACTTCTTCCATTCTCTTGAACCAGATTTCTTGGGAAATGAAATATATTTTCTTGTGAAACATCGGCAAGATTGCGCTGACGCCAACAGTATTTCCTCTTTGAGCAAAGCAGGCTTTTCTTCAAGTTATAGTTTTTTAAACTTTGTAGTCTTCGATATTAGTATTCAGATGGTGAGTTCCAATAAAATTTTAATTTGATGATTCATTAGTAGTGCACATTACTTTTGATAAAATGTACTTAAGTAATGCGTTAAGCATTTGTTAATGGTCTACAGCAAGTGCTTTTGTGAATGGCTAGAGTTCTGGACGTTTTTGAGTTTTTTTTTCTTTTTTGTGAATTATGATCGTTTCATTCCATATTGTCGTTCATTTTTTATAAGAAATTCCTGATTTCTTTCTCTGATATCCTTGGAAATATATTATTTCAGTTCTCCTTTCACTGTATTCAAAGGTTATCTTAAAACTGTTGTTTTATAAATTGAACCGCATAAGAGAGCTACTCGCCTCAAAGATACAAATTTACTAACTTTTGATGAAATAGTGTGACTCAGCTTGCCGATCTATCGCTTTGCCTGAGTTTTTTTGAGTTAAATCTGCAGGTGATCGCGGTCGGAACTGAGGTCGAATTTAATTTTAACTACAAAAAAGATTAAGGCCGACTGCTGGGACGAGACCAGGTTTAACCAGATTTAATCAGACCCTAACTTGAAGAGTGAAAAAATGATTGAAAGCTGGCTAATTAAAATGAAGCTTAAGCCTATGCCTGAGCATTTTCTAGCAGTAGAGCAATTCGCATGTGTCACTCATCATTACTTACTAGATCACTTAAGCAAGATCTCATCTTAGATCCTCCGAAGTTATTTTCTGAATCGTGCTTTTTTCCTTTGTTAGATTTGCAAGTGTATAGAACCATTCCAGTATTATTTTTAGTGAGCGATGTCTTTGCATTTGAATTTCAATTTCCCGTTTTTTTCACATGTAAGCTACGCTAATTTTGTATTTTCTTACAATTAGAAGCTTGAGCTCACACGAATCACTAAGCTGGGCCAATACTCGACCTGAAGATCGTCTATCTTGGAAAAAGACACCGCAACGTCTTCGAAAAAATCTTCGAAAAAAAAAACGCTTTTTTTCGCAGCACCGCAATCCATACGCCTTAATATTTCATACTCGTTGTGCCATGAAGACGAAAATAAATTGGGCAATGATGTGCTTTATATATATCGATTGACTAAAAATGTTTATATTAGAAATAATTTTCCGTTTATGATGAAGTTTTTTTTTTCGGCCAAAAAACGAACGCTGCCGACTAAGCTTCTTAAAATTTGCTTTGCTTGATGCTTACTTAGCAGAATTGAGCACTCGTGCATGTAAGCTTCAGAAAACAGATTAATTCGAGCACATGAGATAGTCAAACAAATCATATAGTGGCCCAAAATTAGGGGCTGATTGCAAACGTACAGTGAAATTATAAAAATTGACAAAAGGTCTGCCACAGACGGGGTGGCAGAATCGACAGAAATATCGCACTTTGCGTTTTCCATGATCTTTTATGACGGCCCATTTCGTGGCAATAGTTATCTATCGAATTTTTCGTTCGTTGTGGACGTAACGGCACCAAAGATTTATGTGAGCGTCGTTTATCATTTCTGATCTCTTACCGAGGCGAAATTTCAGCTTCCTTGCTGCACATTTTGCTATTCACTGTGCTTTTTTTTATGATGAGCTTGAAATGTTGAAAAATGAGCAGTTATGAATAATTGCCTACCAACTGAGATAGAATATTTGCATATTGCTTTCAGCTTAACCACTAATCGACTTTTGAAGCAATTCTAGTGAAGAATGAATAAATTCTACTTAAGAAATTCTTTGTTCGGTTATATACGTTCATGCAAAAATTGAAATTCATTACGCATTTAGCGGTTAATTGCATACGAAATGACCGACTAATAACAATGCTAAAAGTCGACTAGTAAAACTTATGCTGTGCTAAGTTTCTCGTTGCTTATATTGGTGCTTATCTTCAATTCAGATGACTTCAGTGCAAAAGGGTAAGCTTTTAGCTGTCGTAAGTTTTTGATATGTTTTCGCAGTCAGTGTTTAAATCCCTTCTAATATTTTATTTAAAAGAGATTTCCATACTGCTGATCCGAACTACTCCCCTCCCTGTCCTCCTCAGTCAATCTCTGCGCTCATTCTTGTATAACAATTTTTGTTCAGGCAAGGCAGCGTTGAAATCCTTGTCTATGCATTTGATGTATACGAGAAGTATATGAAGATCCTTGGAAGAGGTGGCGGACACCGATCGCTGTCTTACAGTGGAGTTCCTAATATAGAAAAACTTGATTTATTCGCTTCAATTTTCAGACGCATCTATAAGCGAAAGGCAGAAAAGGAACGGTGAAAGTGAATAGATTCATGTAATCTGCAGTCGTTTGCATTTACAACTCAACCTGAGGCCTGGTACATATGCAGTTGCTGCAATTGGGCATAAGCCCACCATTACGAGAACATCAAAGGATCAGTTCGGTTATGGCACTCGAATATGACTGATAAATGGGACTACTCTATGCGTCGTTACGATTGGCTTGCATTAATCTGCACATAGGCGGTAAGTGAATCACTTTTTTTTGTGTCGAATCACTTTCCACTCTGCCGATCGTCAGCGGCATAATATCAATTTTGTGAGCAATGTTACCAGTTAGTGCCAAATAGCTTCCGCTCTATCTACTTTTCACTTATGTGCGCATCAATGAGACTCTCACAGTGTGAAAAGGTTTAGTTGCTACTTTCGTGGTTTTGATACGATTCCATATTAAAGGTGATTAGCATAAAATTCAGGTGATTCCTTCCTGTTTTATTCGTTTCTTGCATTAAAAAAGTGCATATTGCGGCGGTCTTATGTATCCTTCCGTACTTATACTGTCAATGAAAATTCATTGCAGCGAATCGAATGAAATTTCTAGCTGAGATACTCATGCCACCTACGAACCTCAGCTCCAAAATTCTGGTCTCTATCAAACGGCCCGGCGCATTACGATCCCATCGGATGTTCCATATAGTTGGGAAAAGGGAAAGTTCTATTGTCCGATTCCAATGGGTGCTCTACATTCAGTACGCAACCATTGCATCATATGCACTGAACTCTGCAGAATAGATGCAAAGATCTAGTATGGTAGCAAAAATTGGCGGTGTTGGCATCGTTACATGACATATTCCTCGAAATCCTTTGTTTGTTGGAATTGTTGGTTTTATTTCATCAGGCGACATGCGCTTTGCACATCGCATCTAGTTTGCAAAATGAGCTTTGCTCTATGCGCACTCAGCGTTCGTCAGCATTGCTATTGTACTTATTGGAATAAATTGCGTAATTAGAATTCTTGGAGTGTTTAGACCGTTAGCGAGTTTAAGCGTTGAGGTTTTGAAGCATAGAGATGCTGCACTTGATGCTTTGGGAAGAAATTACATTTTGGCTTTGCTAGCTGCATCGGCATATCTATCGCCCAGAAATGTCTACGATCGTAATTTTTTAATGTGCATTGAGTTAACTATTCTGCAGGAAACTTGCAAAATGCTCAATAATGTGAACAAGAATCTACAGGTCTTGTTTATAAGTTGGGCGAATGATTAAGAGGCAATACGAATTTCGCTATGAAAGCGAGGTCACTTTAATTGGATAAATGCCATCAGTTGACGATGTGATCTTCGATGATCTGATTGCGAGCGTTGAGATGCCCAGATTTGTTAGCAACATATTTGAGGCTATCTAAATTAGACTTTATCTAAATCGCTCGTATAACTTGTACACTGATTCACAATAAAGAAATTTGAATAATTTATAGTAAAATAGCCGATTAAAGATTAAAGAATATGATATAAATTGAAGTGTTAATATAGTTTTTTTTGGCTATCGAATAGGCGTGTTGAAAAGGTGCTAGCCAGCAACGAAACGTAAGCGGTATAGCCTTTCAGCGTTAGGCGCCGCCACATTCTATGAGCCTCACCAACGAGTCTGTTGGTCGTACGCTGAAATACTCGCGTTGTCATGGCAAGCTATTTGCACTATCACTTTAGCGTTCTATAATATTCGCGCAATGTGAGCGTTTTTATTATCCTCAAAAGTATTTGCAATTCCTCTTTATTGACGATTCATACGCAGCTTTCTTATGCATGCAATGAAAAGTTTCCAGCGAATAACCGTATGATTGTCAGAATTCTGGCTTGATATCATGCTAATACCTAAACTTCGCCTGTGCAATTTGTAACGACAATTTCGCCTCTTTTTTTTAATGAAGTTTGCTTCTTTTAAAGATCTGTACACATATTGGATCATGGTTGAATGCGAAATAACCAAGAGCCTTCACAATACGGGCATTTTTGCAAACATGCCGTGGAATGTTCAAGCTTATTGGATGGGCAGGGGTATGGAAGGGGTAGGGGGTAGGATGTAGACGCTTATTTAAGCAGTCATTTTTATTCGTCTGCCCTTGTTTATGCGTCATCTTTATGCACAGACAAAAGGCATTGTGTACACTTTCACTGCTCACTTCATGCAGAGCATTCATCTGAGCTTTGTTGAACTTTCGAAATTTAGCTGTTTCATCGCCTTCTTTTGTTAGAACTGATTAAAAGGTTTAGGCAGAGTACATGCATTTGCACTGTCAGACAATTCCCATCGTTTTGCACAATTCCCCATCAATCACGCCGATATTTCATTTATGCAAATTTATAGAATAAACCATTGCGCGCAGTTGCTCCTCCATTTTCAAGAAATCGCTCTTATCATTCATTTCGGTCATTAAATCCTCGAGATGGAGAAATTATATTTTTTCTATCTTTCAAGCCAAATTTCTTTAAGGCTCTAAGACATGTCTGTTCACTCTAAAGGATGTCGGAAATTTTTGTGTGCTAGTGGCACAATCAGCGGTTTTATTCAGAGGTTTTATAAGTTTTCAAGCGGTAGGATGAGACGTTCACTTCTTTCTATCTTTCGGGACGTAGGCTGCAAAACACTACAATCAGATCTACACATAGATGTTAGTGCTCACAAGTGAACAAAAGTAGAGACAGATTCTGATGCGTTTAGTGGCTTTTCTTTTTATTGCAGCAAAAACTAGAATAACGAATGTTACACTTATAGCTTCTAGCGACCACCTGGACGGATTTTTTTTTTCAGCGCTGACCAGTCGGTCATATCATGGCAGGAAGCTGTGTGGCCAGGTCATGAGTTATTATTCGTCTAATAAGTTAACTACTTGTGGTTTTAAAGCCATCCGACTTATCTTTATTGACTTGTGATACGGCTGCCTCTTCAAGTGAACTGCGACGTGAGAGGAAACGGCTACATAAGGTGTCTTTTGTAAAATTGTCTTTGATGAAGTTATACTCATAGACTGATGTTTCTAAATGTCCATGTTCTGGGATGTGGATTGAATTTTGGCCATGAGGTCGTAATCGGAGCCGGAGAAGATGGTCCCACTTGAGGGAGGAAGTTGTATACGAACCTCGGTCAGGTGACTGGCCTTAAACCAGCCGCGGCCGTTCATCTGCTATTTTTAATATCTCAAGATGGAGCAGTGAATGGAGAAAAGGGTGCAGAAAAGAATCATTTTGCCGGAAAGCTAATTTTTTAAGGGAATTTAAGGCTGTTTGAGAACATCTTTATTCAACGCTAATACATATTTTTACAGAAATTGAGTCCGAATGGGCATGATCACTGAAGCGGAAGGGGTACGACATGAAACTCATGTCTATCGCAAGCGTTACTGCATTCTTGCGATGTTCGTTTTACTTTCCGCTTCGAACGCTATGCAGTGGATCGAATACGCAATTATTGCACATATTATCGTTCATTTCTATTCGGTTTCCTATGCACTCGTGGATTGGACATCGATGATTTACATGTTGTCCTATATTGTTTTTGTCATACCTGCAAGGTAAGTTATTCCGTGCATGAAAATCATTCATCCGAAATGCTCCTAACGAACTCCATATGTAATAGCAGCAATTAGAATTTTCAATCGTTAGAAGGCATCATTTAATGCTGAAAAACTCTGCGATAAAAGTGCGATGCAACAGCTGCCTACAGCTCAGTAATGTGGGCGACAGCAGATGAAGTGCACTTACTGTTAGTGGCGGCAGAAAGGAGAAAAGAAAGGAGCACAACAAGAACCAAACTGGACGTCACGAAAACCATCCAGTGACCCCGAGGAGTTATGAAAATGAAAAACTGAGTAACCGAAGTTGGAATAAAGAAAGTTAGAGGAGTGGCAAGAATATCCTATGGATGGGCAAGAAGAATTGGAGTATGGAAGCAATAGTTCGGTGAAAGAAGTAGTGATCGAGTTGCAGTCCATTGAAATGGTCATCTAAGAAGGAGAGTGGGAAGCAACTGAATGGAAGTAGTGAATCGAGACAAGTAGAGCCGATATGAAATTTTACTCCTATTCACATTAAATGTTCCACATCATTGATTCAAGTAAAGTGAAGTAAAGCTCTACTATTCTTATCAGTTGGACTCTAGTACCAGTATCTGAACATAATGTTTCTCGAAGGTCATGTTCGATTTCAATTGTGAACTTCAAGTAGATCATCAAGAGTTAGCTTCACAGCAATCTGAATGCTATTTCAAACCGAAAATACACATTCGCAAATCGCTTAAAGTTGATGAGTTTCAAAATTTTTCAGGACTGATTCGATTTGATTTCAATTATTGCATTTTTCCAGGAAAGTTAAGTGGAGTCGTTAGTGAAATCACTTTGATCAAGGATCATCTTTTTCATCACAGTTTATCTCACAAAGTTTTAGCAAGTCGCACATAAATGTCGATAACTTTAAAAGGATTTTTTTGAAAGAAATGTATGTTCTGGGTGTAGTTGAATTGGCGGCCAATCTGCTTGTGAGGAAATTTTATTAGGCGTTCTTGCTCTTGCATTTGTGGTCCTTCTTGCCATCTTCCCACTCCAGTCGCATTTATGACCTGAAGGTTTGGCTGGAGCTTCCCCTATGATCGTGGAATTACGGGTATCCGTCTAATAAAGAGTACGTTTCTGCAGTTGGATTCTTGATAAGTATGGATTACGGGTATCCGTCTTACTTGGCGCGTCGGGGAATTGTATCGGAGCATGGATCAAAACACTCTCAACCAATCCACGTAAGAACCACTTTGTGTTTTCTATCTACAAAAAATTTCGTGTGTATTTTCTGAAGGAAATTCTACACGATTAGATTGTTTATGGGAATCGATGAGTCATAACATCGAGGCTATAAAATATTTCATCGGTTTCATATATGTGGTTATCACAAAGAATTTGAAAACCGCTATGGTAACAAATGAGCATATTATTGAACTATGTGATTTTTCACTTCTTGAAGGTCTTCACGGATTGACAACATAATTATTGATTTCACTGCTATTGGTGGTGTCAGATTTCATTCATTATTTGGTATGGTGTAAATAGAGCATTGTTAAAAGTGAATGTGGTGGTGACATTTGAAATTTCGAAGGCGAAATTTGGAATTTTAGCCGATTAGTGAAAAATAAGAAGTTATCGCATATGAAGTTACCTCGATTCTAGATGCGCTAAGGCGTGATTTGCGCATCATTTAGATTCGTTTTGGATTACGTTTATTGGACAAGCAATAGTTGGCTCTTCGCAGATGTTCATACTTGGAATCCCTCCGAGATTAGCAGCAGTTTGGTTTGGTCCAGAACAGGTCTCTACTGCCTGCGCAGCAGGAGTCTTTGGCAATCAGGTTCATTCATTCGTTTCTCATTTTGGCATTCAAAAAGCAGCTATTTTTAGTTTTTCTCAATTCATAAGAGAAGAAATTAAGCTGTTTTTCAGGGGCTTTCAGGCCTCGATGATGCTATCTTGCTTTGTAGAGAAAAGTTCCTGAAAACTGGATATGTGTGAGGATAGGAAAATGGGAAGGGAGAGGGATGGCGGAAGGAGGGAAAGAAAAGGGGTAGCATTTGTACTCATGATCGGTTAAGAGCAAAATGAGTTATCGCTCTTTTGACTTATAAACTCCATTGCATCATCAATCGTTCGCAAGCAAATAGGCGTATCAAAATAGCCACATCCTTACCATCAAATGCAACCACCGATTCAATCGCAACCATCGATAGCAAATGATTCTCGTTACGAAGGCAAGTTCGAAATTCATCGATTATTCCTATATTCTAGTCGAAAATAAAAATCACTCTTTATCCACATCCTCCATTGTTGACGTTGTTTGGTGCCACAAAGCGCTTTTGTAAGTTGCTTGCATCATAAATTAAGAGCATAACGTAGGTTGAAGCTGCATTATTGCACTAATTGCAGCTGGGAATTGCGATTGGATTTGTTGTGCCTCCGCTATTAGTTCATATGGGCGAACTGGAGGCTATTGCCGCCGATCTGAAACTACTCTTCCTCATTTCAGCTATCACAAACTCATTCATACTTGTGCTCATTATCTTCTGTAAGTGCTCTTTTGTGTCAATTTCCGTCTTTCTTCTTGAACAAAATTCAATCTAACCAAACTTAGAAAATTCAGAAATCACTTTTTGCGCTGTTTGTGAAAAGAAAATCTGATTGGGCAACCGGAAAGTTCGAATTTCCAAATTTACTAATGTGCTAAAATGCACTCTTTCAGCTTCGAACGATTAGCGATTACTACAAAAGTTATTCAGCAGATGCTAAACATCAAAACAAAATTACGAATGCAATATGAGCAAAGTTTGAGACGATTCGAGTTGCTAGGCAGTAAAAAATGAGAGCAACACAAATATTCGATTTTCTAGCATTTGTGCGCATATTCCTTTTTGCTAACTTTCTAGCAGCATACCTTTATTTCTCTGTCTGAGGGAATATGAGGGCTTTAATGTTTTGTAGAGTTTTTTCGAGAGTTTTTTTTAATGATCTTCTTTGTGTGGTCCATTCAAGTTTTTTCTCGAAAAATGCGATGAATTTAACTGAACGTTAAATCGTGACTTTGAAAAAAATAATTGCAGGAGTTTTACTTACTGGTCGCTTTATATAGACCAGTTCCAAAATTCAAAAACAGTGAGATAATGCGTCATCGTTTCTCTCGCATGTAATCATCCGGTTACAAAGATCGTTTCCTATGCTTCCGATGGGGGTGAAGTAGGGGAGGATTACTTACAACGTTTTATGACATGTCTGTTTTCAGGGGATCA
Source organism: Baylisascaris procyonis (assembly GCA_037389465.1). Taxonomy (NCBI): domain Eukaryota; kingdom Metazoa; phylum Nematoda; class Chromadorea; order Rhabditida; family Ascarididae; genus Baylisascaris; species Baylisascaris procyonis. Next base: position 1,017,213 of record JAZARR010000105.1, read on the forward strand.
ATAAAGAAGTCTCAAAAGAACAGTTATTAGGTTGTGACCAATATTGAATTGATTGTCAGTTGTGTCAGTCAATACGACCTACAATGGAAGACGTTTCAGTTTTTTCCAAACAGCCGCCACTTCCGCCAAGTTTGGCACAGTTGCATAGCATGGAAGGCAATGTCGACAAGAATTACATGGTGTCACTGAAGCAACTTGCTACAAATCCGAATTATTTACTTCTTTTGGTTACGTATGGTGAGTGTGATACTTTTCTGATCGCAGTGCCACGAAGAATTTTGATGCCACAATTTGTGTGTCTTCGTTGCCTTTGCTCTTCTAGTAATAATGTAAACTCACTTTTAAATGTTTCAGAAAACATTTTTGAAAATATTAAAATGCTATGCATTTTTAATGTAGACTGAGTGTCTTTAATGGATTGTAAGAAATAGAAGAACTCATTGACAGCCGATGCTATCTCCTACTGACGGCCGATTGTTCATGTCAGAGGAGTTGGATGTAAATCAGCTTTTTCTCGTCTGATAACTGTAACTTGTGCCTGCTACAGTTTAGTACGCTGTACGGAAAATTTGAAACATAACTTGATTTTGCTGGGTTTTGAGAGATAAAGAAAGAAAAGTGTCGTTTTTATTGAATGATAGAAGTAAAGTGCATCATTTATTTGCAGCATTAATAAAAAAGGTCATAAACAGGATTTGACCAAGATGGAAGGTTGTCATGTCGGGATAACAAATAGCTGAAATAGCTAACATATTTATTTGCATTTCAAAAGATGCATTTATCTGTCAAAAAGTTACAAACATAGAAAAAAATTACTGAAAATATCTTCCAAGTGTGATTCAATTGTTTTCAGTCATGGTTTATCTTTAGCGTCACTCAGGAATTTTGCGGGACTATTTTACGATTCCTGAGAGGTACATTATCACTATATAATGAGCCAAAATCCTTGCCGTGAACCAATTTATCTCGTACATGCATTTAATATACAATCTTCTTGAATAACGCCAATGCTGCTGGAGGGTGTCAGTTGACCTTTCATCAGCGCTAAACAACTCGTCTTTCCTACGTCACGCTTTGCCACCCCAGTAAGTCATATACGTGCTAAAGGTGACGGCCTTGCTCAATCGTGTGCAATGTCGGTGGTTTATTGGCTGATCGACAGCGAACGTCGTTTGCCTGAAATTGCTGAATTGAATACTACCAAATATCACTTCTTACACTCTCTGCTATACAACAATGTGTTACTCAATGAGGACAGTATTAGCAGTTGAGAGTAAGCGATTGAAAGGGAGCAAATAAGTTGATAATAAATGGTAATAAGAACCCTCTTTATCTCAGGTATAAATGTTGGCGTTTTCTATGCTGTCTCTACACTTCTTAGTCAAATGGTTCTACACTATTATCCTAATGAACAGGCCAGCACCGGTGAGTGTTTCTTCATGCGTATTGAATTCGCATTCTCGTTACAAAGGAAATAAACATTTGATGGCTAATTTTTGTGAGCTACTCTTGTAATATGTATAAATTATTCTATGCTCACGTCGCGATAATCCATCATTCCATGATTATCCATCAGCGATTATCCACCAATCCTTAGTAGTGAAGAACTGATAAATTTTACTGCTCAACAGATATTATCTTGTGTGTAATGTTGCTGTTGCGAAGAGTTACAGGTCACGCCATCTAGAGTGCATGTAAGGGCCTCGTTTGTTTGACAGACGCCCTTGCAGTACCATCTCATCGATCTTTCTTGGGCAGAGAGAGTCCTTGCAGTCCCATCAAGCCATAAGAGCCCTCACAAATGCGGAAGCAATTTTGCATAGCGGTAGCGTTGCTCTTCGCAAGAGAAATTGCTGATGCTGCTTAAAAGTTTATATAGAGGCCCTGTATCTTTGGAAGATCGCTGTCTCATCATCCTCTTTCCATCCTAAGAGTGAAGATGATCAGAGATGTGCCCTAGTATAATTGACATGAAAACAGTCGTTATAGGGGAGCGCATTGGAGAAAAGGACAAGGAGGAAATTTCTGCTTGTTTGCTTTCCATTCGCAGAAGATTCTGATGATCGGAAAGGCATTTTCTGATAAGATCATCATTGAGCAAATTTTGGAGGTAAAAAATGATTGCTGCGTGAATAGTAGTTAAGAACTGAGAGAGAAGAAAAAAAAGCGATAAGCACTGTCAGTAGTGTGAAGGGAATGGTCGATTTTCTTAGCCATCTTTAACAGCGTTCTTCCGCTTAATAAAAAAGGAATGCCATTGGCGCATTTATCCACATCAAGGGAACCATTAATGTTATCGATTTAGGCTAACGTTTTGTTTGGCCAACTTTTATTTCTAAAAAAGCAAACTAGCATGTTTGACGAAATCTTATGCGATACATGAGTTCAGTGATTTCACATTTCCTAAAAAAAAAGCATTACGAATTCCAGTTTATTTTAGAGACAAGAACATTTTGGGCGACAAAAAAACCTAAATAACTGGGGACCGAGTGTCAAGAAAAGTTCTACAGCACTTTGTCATGCGATCAGGTGACGTACATACCAATGTCGCTACCACATCATCCGATCCTTCTCTATGCACATACTACTCACTTTATGATAACTTTGCAGGAACGATCGGACTTCTAATCGTACTGGCAGGAATGGTTGGCTCAGTCGTATGTGGAATCATTTTAGACAAGTTCCACCGTTACAAGTAAGCCTGCTGCGTCTGAGCCGAAAATACTCCAATCGAAAACATTTATGTCGTTGGCAAAAGCGGCGAGTCTGTTATGCCGATCTTAGAATGTTTTCATTCGATCTGCATGTGGACAGTTCCCCTCCTCCTATCTTTCCCCAACCTCCGTCCCTTTCACCTAAGTTGGAAAAATTTCGTAGGGAAGTATTTTTTGTGAAAGTTTTCCCATGAAGGCCACGTTTCATTTGCACTCAAGAAAGTTGCTAACAGAAAATTTGCAATGGGAACTCAAATTTCAAGATTCATACATTGTGATGATGATGAATAAGCGCGAAGTGGCATCTCAAAGATACTTACTGATCTCACCGGCGGAAACTGCAGCTAAGATGGAAGAAATCAGTATCCAATGCTTGGTTGTTCCAGATTGACGACGGTGGTCGTCTATTCGTTCAGTTTTATTGGAATGGTTCTTTTCACATTCACGATTGATCTTGGGCAAATCTGGTATATATTTGTGATCGCTGCGTTGTTAGGGTAAGTTGTTTTTAGTGGAATAACTCTACACCTTCTTATAAGTCTGTGGTGCTAGAAGAATTATGCTGGTCACAGTTAAAAGAGCATAAAACGTGATTTACTTACTATCAGAGGATGCAACAAGTTTGAGACCTGAAGGAAACACAATGCAATTCGTCCATGATAAGTATTTGTTTTCCGATATTTTTATAAATTTTCTCGCACATATCAATGGGAGATGCGGATCGTGCACATAAATCACGGCCCATACACGAAAAATGCTATAGTATGCTGCAAGTCTTTGCAACTCCTGAAGACGCGATAAAAGTTGTGGTAGGAACTTTTGTTCAGCCGGTGATAGCAAGTCGGCATGTGCTTTGCTCAGACTATCTGCTGTAGAGCATCGAAAGAAATCTCTGAAGACTTGGGGAGCTTGCAAAGTTTCAAAAAAGTACTTCCATGGGAAAAAACGACGGGAGTCAGCTCGTGCATTTATTGCCGTTCCGTATTTTTAACCAAGATTGGTCCTTAAAAAGATAGGATTGCCTTTGTACGTGAGGAAACTCAGACGCGGAAGGATTTCTGCTGGTCATTCGCCAGAACTGAAGAATGATATTCGCATATAATGCGGAGTTATTGTTCAGTTGATAGAGAAAACAGTATCGAGGTGAAAGAAGGGCATTATAATGCATGATCGCTTACTTTAATTAATCGACTAGACTTTTATGTTCTATGCTAAACTTACTCAGCAATATCAGCCAAACGGCCGATATTCCCTTTGCTATCTTCTGCTGATCTCTTGAACTCGCTAGATAGTCTTGCTTGAGTCTTTTCAGATTTTTTATGACTGGCTATCTTCCCATCGGTTTCGAGTTCGCAGCAGAAATAACATTTCCAATTGCTGAAGGAACGACTTCAGGCTTACTAAATGCGTCAGCACAGGTGATTTTTTATTTTCCCTTCCCACTCCTTCAGTATTTTCTGTGGATTGGTCGACTGACTTGACAGGCAGTATATTCCTGCTGCACACGACTCTCTTCGTCTTATCATTGGAACTCATTAAATGCGCCTTCAATTCTTGTGATGGAGGTATTTAGGAGTGCAGAGGTTTGCAGTAAAATGTAGTACACTTTCAAACGAAAGCATGGGTACACTTAATCAATGGCATTCTCGTATTGCAACCTTTTTTTATTTCATCACAAAATCTTGTATCCTTTGTATAAGGTTTTGATCTGCGGAGCTTCCTTTGAATATTCTCAGACAGAGAATGAATGTTTATTATGGCTTTTGCAAATTTGCATTTACAAAGACTCCTATGGCGAATTTATGCCCTCAAGTTTATATATATTCCTTTCTGTTTGTCTATACGATAGTTTCAATTCACTTTTTCTATCCTTCGATGGAAAATAGTCGAAACGAGCGTTTTTAAATGAGAGTTGTTATAGTCATCAGTTTCCGATATCATGCACATAACTCGGCAAGTATTACGATCGAAATCCCACATAAGAAGTTCAAAAGTCATAGAGAAGCTTACCTAATGATTTAAGGTATTCGGTGTTCTAATGACGATGGTGATGGGTCACATTATCCATTCAGTGAATATTTTCGTTTGCAATATCTCGCTATCGGCATTTTTACTCATTGGTTCAATACTTACAGGTAACACAAATTCTGCTCATAACTCTTTTCCGTACAGTTGTTCAGGTACATAGGACTGTCTTTCTTGTGCTGCTACAGTTGTTGTCGACACTCCATATATAAGCCGTATTCTGTCTAATTCCATAACAATTACACTTAAGAAGGACGGTGGGCTAGCGACATCTGCTAATGATGTTTAACGTAGTGTAGCTCCGAATATTTTTTTTTCTGGTGCAGATTTACGAGAAATTTCAATGATTCGGATTTTAGCCCTTAAAATTACCTCTGAAGATTATGAAAGAGGATTGAGATCCTGTAATCACCTCTTGTTATTAGCTATTGTTGTCATCGTGCACATGGGTGAACACGGCGAAGGCATTAGGTAATTCACTAAAACTTTTTTTTTAAAAGATTTTCGCCACCTTAGTAGAAGCGTTTATACTCTTTAAAATCCCCAGATCTGTTCAAAATTTATTCAGCTTACGTTTCGCTGCTCATTTATTTCACACATTTTGTTTTATCGAAACCGAAAGATAAAACCACGAACCTGATCTCGCACCCATTCATCAGGGGGAATCTCGAAATCACAGATGCAACAGGCCTTCGTCTCCAACAGGCCTTGCATTTGAGCAGATTAAATTCACTGAGTAAATGCTGAGATGTCCTTGGAGTTTTCTTTCTGTAAGTCTGCTCGATAGCCTTCAATCGAGCCGTGAAAAGATGCGGATTTAAATTACCTCACGGGGTAATTTTCTTTGTTTCCTCAGCAGAATTGAGCCGGAGGAGTGAGAGCTAGCAAGCTAAATGAGGTATTGACAAATTTAAGAATGAAAGGATGTTTAACATCTCTGCTAAACCGCATCAGATGGCTAATATAAGGGTATGATTAGCACCGAATGTTTGAAACAACATCTTTCCATTTTTCAATACTGAAATATTTGTTTCAGCGGTCATTAAATCTGATCTGCGGAGACAGAATGCTCACAAGAATATCGCATACGTCGTACCGGTTGGTTCTTTCTTCAGTATTATTGCGGAAATTAGAACGAGTTCGAGCTAATGGATGCCTATTGACAGTAGCGTCGCAAATAAGAGCAGCTGATTAGCATAAAAAGTAGTTACTACTTTCCAATTTGCTGCTGGAAAGTCTGATGTTTGATGTGCTTATTTGTTGTTGAGAGTAACTGGAGAGGTGACTGAGACAACCGACTGATAGCTAGCTCTACAGAGGTGAACCACTTGTTTCTCGCAGAACGGTTAGATAAGCTACGCTAAACGTTGAGAGAGTGTGCTTTCTTTTCCAATGAGAAAATGAATGTAAAATTCTTTCAACGGTGAAACAAGGATATATAGATAAATAACTTAGATATATAGATAAATAGCTTCAATTGTAGCATTCGGAAACTCAGTTAACGAACTATGGGATCGACTAGTGCCTTGGTGAAAGGGCTCAAATTATAATGTTCGGCATTTATTTCAACGGCTCCGCTCATCGAACCTCGAATTTGTTTGTTTGTGTCTTAAGATTCCTTGCACAGTGCATTGTGATTCCCTCTTCTAAGTGATTCACTTGTCGGAGTCGAAAAAGCTGATTTTAATTTCAATATTGAATCAATAAATGAATTTCTACGTTGTCGGACACAATAGCCACCTACGTCAGGTTAGATAAAGGTATATATGCAAACTTTTCTTAGGCAACTGTGTCACTGTCAATGCTAAGCATTTGGCTGCAGTTTATCTTTAAGCGATCATTTCAGTGTGTTTCTAAAATTTCCTCCTAGATTCTATACCTTACGAGTACATAAAGTATGTTCATTCATATTATACTTACAGGAAATTCGAATTGTGCCATAATAAGCAAAACATGATATTGCATGGTGTAGTGCATTTTGTTGGTTTAGAAAAGCATTCTTCAGATGGAACAGGAGGAACTATTAGCATTAGGCATTTGTGAATAATTAACAAATTTTATGAAGCATCACACTGCTCTGAATAGCTGAGCGAAATTTCCGGTCCCAAGTCTCATAGTGGGTCTTCTGACGGTAACCGCTTAGATCCCTATTGGAGTTGGTGACTGCTTCAGATGTCCATCTTAGTTGCATATCTCTATTCATACTAGAAGCGCATAACGTCAACATTGACCTACTGCGTTCGAATTTCATCAGAAAGGACATCACAGCTTTATTGGATACCATATGGAAACGATTTTTATTAACGGGTGAAAACATCTTCGAAAAAAGGCCTATAAGCGAAACACCTACGATGAATCGTTTAGATTGTGCATGATTAAGTAATGATTGTTGCAATGTACTACATTTTAAATGGACAAATATTGCATTCGCTAAGAGTTCATAAAGGATATATTGCAACACATCGACACAAATAAGCACACACCTTCAAACACACCAATAAAAATGGAAAATTCCAACACAGTTGAGCGCACACCGAAGTGGAATCGTGAAATATACAGAGGGTATATTCACTTCGAAAGGAACGCTCTCTAGCAGCTCAACAGTGTGACGACCTCACTTCGCCAATACTACTGATGGAGTGTTTCGTTTCAATAATCGCTTCGCTTCTTATGTGTTTTCGCAATTCGTCTAGCAAAAGCCATTGTATCTACGTTGTGTCTATGTGTAGGCGTGGGTCTTTTTGCCCGGCGGCGTCGTATCGATGTGTGTGCGTTTTCCTCTTTGTCCATCTACTCAATAGTTTCGCTTAAGGAACCCTGAGGCTACATTCACGAAGTATGGTAGATGTAATAAACACTATAGACGTGACATACTCAATAATTATTTCTTGTTGATCGACTAGCTATAGATATTTGGAAGGGCGCAAATTCGCGTGTATTTCTTTAAGATGCATGCAAATTTTCGCGTACCGTTTCAACAGATCGCTTACGACCCCATATTTCCCCTTTGCAACGCTTTGATCACAGAAGTATGAAATGTATACCGGTGATTTATGGGGATGGTTGGACAAGTCAAAATATGAAAGCATTGTTCAGTTTATTTTATTGTTCTTTGATACTATCTGAAACTGCATGTTGAGGTCAGCAACAGTGCACATTTCGTCGACTTCTTTGGCACGTACCTACACTTGCTAATATTTGAATATTTTTGTGGGATGACTTCGTCTGACCAGTGGATCAAGTCGGTAGTTGATAGAGGGATCGAGATCACTTAGTGTCGGTTATTCCCATCAAATCTTGCAACTTTGACTTCAATGCTTCCGGAGTTAATACTGCCGGACACATAGACATGCACATACACTCATAAACCATGCATGATAAACAGAACAAACAAACACTATAATCAAACATGTAAATAAATAAAAATAAACACACCAACCAAAATGCATAAGGCTGAGTCGTGTTATAAAGCTCATAAACTATGTAATATGCTCAGTCGGATCCTGTTATAACAATTCGTTCTCGATATTGTTATGTTCTTACGCTCTTAGGTTCCTCAGTAGATATTCTCGTATTCTCAGTACAAGTCTCATTATAGAACATGTTCTCAGTACATTTTCTCAGTAATAAATATTATCAGTAAATAAATATTACAAATCAGATATTATAGTGCTTGAATAAACTCATAAAATGAAAGCAGTAAAATGTATGAAAGCATAAGCGTGTGAGTGCTAAAAAGATGCACAAGTGTTATAATGGAAACAACGTCGATGATGAGTGCTAAAATTTTGTGGAGAATATGTTGATATTGCTCAGTTACGAAGAACAAGAATAGACGATAAGGGAATTTAATGAGTGGGAGGCGATTTCGTGGGATGTATCGCCAAAGGGGGTAGGGGCAGCGTTTTTTTTTGCGCCCATTTCACCGCGTGCAGAGCAACCTTTGTGGGAGGTGTGCAAGGTCAGCCACCACTACCATTCTTCACGATGCGTTCGCCTCCAACTGCCCTCATCTGTATTCTTGTCGCTTGCCTTCACGTCCAAATCGGTATTGTTTCTATCATTGAGTTTTGAAAGTTGCAACAGTCTAAAGATGTATAAAAGCGATTTTTCTTTTCTTTTTTCAGCAAGGAAAGAGAGTGAAAAACGAAAACATCTACGGATGAAGAGGGAAGTGGGCATGTTTAGGCATTTAGTTATTGAAGTGGGAAGGCCCGTTTTGTTTGCTCGTGCTCATAAAGCTAGCTACTATAGAAGTAGATATTTTTCAAGTATTTGAGGTAAATGGCGAGTGGGTTTAAATTTTTGAGAGATGAAGGATAACGGAAAAGAAAACTCGCTTGTTTTTAAATAATGTATAAGAAAGAGTATAGGTTGAAGCGTTATTTAATATTGATATGAACGTTGGTCCTAGTACAAGGCAATCGAATACAGCCTCATTATTTCTCATTTAACTGGACAATATTTTAGCCACTTCGCAGAAAGTTTTGGCCTCGCTGTGTGTCTTACCGTTCTTTCGTTTAAAATAAATCGGAGTGGGAATGATTCCTACCTCGTGAAATCGGTGTTTCCGGTGAGAATTTGATGTGCTTTCAGAGTACTCTTACACTGCACGAAGGAGAGTTTATTTATATTGACCTGAAATTCAACTGTAATTGTTTTTAAGGGATTTTTCAGCAAACGGCACAAATTTCGATTAAATTTTGTGTTTGTAGCTGACCTTTGCAAAAAGTGTAATCTGAAATGCGTTGAATTCCTTCCTCACTTCCCTTCCCTATCTCTTCCCCCTTTTCTACCACAATAGCTTGCATTGTATTGGCACTGCTTTTCGAGAAATCAATAATCAAAATTTTCACTGATCATTTGTATCTCAGATTTAGAACACTTGGACCTCTAACGTTACAAATTCGTCGCATAACCCAATTGTACTTCTGAGTGAAACATTGTTCATTAAAAAGTGAAATATTTATTATTGTTCATAGATGAGCAAAATAGCAAATGGGATAAGCGTATCGAATGATCGCAGATGAGAGAAGGAGTGAATAATTTCAAGGTTACCTCACTTCAAATTATTGTTGCGTTGTTGTGCGGTGACATCGTTGCCGTTTTCAAGAATACTTCATGATTTTTCATTGATCGACACAATCGATGCGTACTTAAGGCAGAAAAGAATCCCAGAATGTAAGATGACGATCATAGGCAGTATTGCGCGTCAAACGACACATCAAATTTGCCGTATTTATTTGGGTCAAACGCTTGCCGTCGTTGTTTTGTGAGTTGTGCATCGACACATCGTCAAGTGAAACAAAGTAGGCACACGTCATCAGACGGAACCTGTTCGAGATTCTGCAGAATTCAGCCTTAGGAAAAATTTCGGTTAGGAAAGTCACTTCCTCCGTCAATGTAAGCATCAAGTTTTTTTTTTTTTAAATCAACCTCGAGAATCTTAACCTAGTGCAACTTGCAGAAGGAGGTGTAACCTGTAGTTGACCAATTCAAAGTGGTCACCAGTCGATCAAAGCTTTTCATAATTCTTTGTGATAGTTTGCTGTTCAAAGTCAACGACCATTATTTCATGGAGTTTTCACCAGTGACATTTATTTGAAGCGATTGCGTCCGAGCATGTTGTCGATACACAAGCGAAAGTGCCATCTGAGCTGGGCAAGAAACGTCGCCCAGAAGATAATATTCCGGTTGTTGAAATAAGGGGCGAAGGTAAACCAATGACAGCCGCACAAATAAGGCAACTTGAAGAGGCGTCTAATGGCGGTCCACTGGACATAAAGGTAGCTCTTTATTTTCGAAGTGGGGAAATTCTTTTAACAAAAGAATATATTGCATTAGAGTTTATCGGCAATACTGCTGAATAAGAGTGAAAAATGAATAAAATGAGTGCTATACCTTGACTAAGAAGTTGTAACTCTAATGCTTGCTTCGTTAGTACATCATTTTTAAACTGCTCGCGTTCATCATGCGTACATTACAAAGCTATTCATAAATTATATGGAAGATGAACGAGCGATACATCCGACAAGCTGAACAAAACAGAAGGAAGTTTCGGAGTGAATAAAGAAAGAGATACTCAATTGAGGAACGTCTAGCATCCGCTTCATGCTCGCTTTTCTCGCTTTCCTTGGTAGTACTGATGCCGGAAGCAAGTGTTCTTCAACGACTACACTCCAGGATACTTAAGCTTTGTCTCCCACACCCCCTTTTCTTACTTTAGTTAGGATGTGTCACCTTAACCCATTCCTACTCGGCAGTCATGTTACTCAGGTGAGGAAGAGGCTGCATGTATTTACGACCGCTGCGTACTGAAAAAGCCCTATATTTCACAGCCGTTAGACGTTCTAGAATAATCACAGTTTTTCGATAACATTGTTGAGCAGGAAAATTTCATGAAAGCTTCGGCGTATAAGCTTTTATGTGTTTAGCTGTAAGGAAGTTCTTTTTTTTCGGAATTCTTTTTAGGCTGTTTTTCCTTTTAGTATACAATAAACGGTTTCCTTGGTGGTATAAGAGAAGAAAACATAAAACGGTAATAAGCCAAATATATTCGATGCTTGTCAAAAACTGCTAACGAATGCATGGCATAGAATTTTATCACTTCGGTCTATCAAGAAACTGTGCTGATAAACGTGCTGGGAAAGAAGTAGGATTGAGCGTACTCGATAGCGTATAGCGGAATCAGCATTTTTGCAGGATAGTTAGATACCTATAAGAGGTCATGTCCATTAGGTTTACTGAGGAAGCAATCATTGCTAACCGCTCTGACGGGGTCGACGATTTTAGTTTTTCGAAAACATCGATTTCGATGCCGCCTTATTTTAAACACACAGCTGACGAAGTTGAATGGCAATCTCAGCACTCTCAGCCGGCCTAACAAATCTACTCAGCCAAAAGAAATGAACATTTGCAAGCTTCTTGAACATTTTCAGAGTACTTTGTGCTCAAAAACATCCAATCGTAATGGTTGACTCGGATTTGAATATTTATGGAGTTCCAATCAGCACCTCTTTAAATATTTACTTCCGTAATATAGCGCGGAGAATAACTGCTGGGCTGATTTTGAAATATTTATTCGTGATGAGTCTATGTATTCATTCAATTTACAGATTTCGCTCGACTTCATACTTGAAATTAGTAGACCATAAGATATATGCAGCTTGCTTAGACCCAATCAAAGATTGAAAGCCTATGAAAATTTGGGGAAGCGTATCACGGCGAAAACGATAGATGATGAATTTGTTTTGAGATCATGGCCCGTACTTGTTCCGAATATTATTCTATACTGTAAATTTTATGTATTTTAATGCAGTCAGTTTTTGTCAAAAAAAAAACACTCCAACAGAGTACTTGCAATATTTGTCATGCAAAAATTGAAGGTGCTAATAGACACATCATAAGGTTATTTATGCATATAATGGCATGAGAAGCAGCGAGAGCAGACGTGAGATATGAAGGAAAGGTGAGAATTTCATGGATTGCACTAAACCGTCGAAGATGTCGAAGTAGTAAATATCGTGGATTTTGAATATTGCAGGTTGAGAATACTTGGCGACCTATGGAATGCCCACGTGCTGCAAAGCGAAAGGACTTTGTCACCTTCCACTACAAAGCTTTTACGGAGGCTGGCAAGAAATTTGATCAAACATATGGCAGAGAGCCGATAAGAATACAGCTTGGCGTTGGAATGACAATGCCAGGGCTTGACAAGGGACTCCAAGGGATGTGTGACACGGAGCTGAGGAAGATTCATGTGCCCTATCGCTTAAGTAGGAAGCGAAAGAGTAGAGGTATGTTCACAATAAAAATATGCAAAATTGCTTAGCACTCTGTATGAAACGACGTAAAATTTTTTTTAATAAAAGCGATATATTCACTGCACATTAATCGTTATATGTTTGTGTGAATGTGTGAAATAACTCCACAATCGAATAACAAAAAAAAATGTAATGCCATAATTGAATAAAATAAACGAAAGAATTAATTTTGCATTTGCAGTATGGAAGAACATTCTCAACGATGAACATTGGCTCATTTTCAACATTGAAATGATGCATGTCGAGCCATGGTCCTATGAACTGCAATTCCAATTTCTGGATCTCAACAACGACACTTTCCTTACACAGAATGAGGTTCCTTTCTTTTTTTTTTTTGCTTTCGATTAAAAATGCACCCTCAACACAAATGCTGCGATAAAAATTCAATTCTTTTGTGCCTACTCAGAGTTGAGGCAATTTATTTCAATGCAAAGAGAGAGAGAGAGAGAGCGCTGCAATATTTTTGAAATTAAAGGAGAGGATAGTTTGTTTAGAGCTTAACTGAACAAAGTGTGCAACTAGTTTTTGTAGTAGACTTGCTTGGCTGTTATATTGTAATCGATGCCAAATTCAGGCCAGAAAGTAAAGAAATAAACTAAGCTGATGTATGTGGATGAAGTCACTTTCTAACATTTATAAAATTGATACAAAAAATGCTTTTATGCCATAAATTTTAAGACAGTCTGCGTTCGTATTTCCATAGAAGGCCGAAGATTTTATTAGGAAAATTGCAACTAAAATTTGCAAGTGGGTCCCAATTTAAAGTGAATCGGAAATGTCGTCAGAGGTTCTTTAATGCGTATGATATAGACTTGCGCCCTTAAAGCAGCAAAGCATTCTATGTTTCAATCAATTTTGTTGGGGTGCAGAAAGCGTTTTTTTTCATCATAACTACACAACAAATATTCATCAATAAGAGGCAATTGCTTTTTTGTGCGGTCGAAAGGAGATGTTAAATAGGACTTTGATCTAAACATGACTCGCATCTCATAGTGGCTGTTGTTTTGTTGTGATATCCCATCAGTGAATCTTCTCCTGTGCATCTGCACGATTTATTTGCGATGTCACAAGTTAAGAAAGTGACCTCGGGGCTTTTTAAAGGTTCTTTTTCACGGACTGACCCCTTTCAATGATGAAAAAGTCAAACCTCTATATTCTTTGCAATTTTTTTTTTTTTTGACAAAAAGCACTGGAATTCTTGCGCAAATTTTCACGAAAAAAAAAGAACGAGCTTTTTAAGCTTTTCAAAAATAATCAATAAAATTCATAAAAGCGGATGAAAGCAGACCAGTGGAAAAGCTTGCTACCTTGGCCGGCTTGATATAGCTTTGTCTAATAAAACCTGACGGTCGAACAATAAACACACGAAATTAGAATTTACCTGTATATATTGGTAGCTATTGGTAGCAATTTTCTCATCTACCTGGAATAACAAATCATTTTTGAGAGAAGATTTTCAACATACGCAACGCTATGAGGCTATCCTTGAAGTCTTAATTAATATATACAATCGCATTTTTTTTCAGCTTGTTAAATTCCAAGAGAAGATGAAAAAAGATTTCGGTAAAACTTGGAGCAACGAGGATATCGATGCGGTGATCGCTGCCAAATATTATATAAAGTATGTTTGCTTCATAATTTATGCTTTGCGTCTTTATGAAATGCTTTTCAGTTCACATGCCATTCAGGCAAAAAGCTAAAGTTCAAATAAAGTTTGAAGTTTCAATAAGTAATATTCAGACTTGGCCGTTTCGTGTATCTTAATTTTCACTTCATAGTGCCTCTCTTCATATAGAGGCGTAAGTAGTACTAAAGATACTGCTTGTCCTCTTAAACCATAATGCTTAACTGTTTTTTTTTAAAGCTGACATGTTTGCTAAATATCGTTTTTCTCCGCTTCAACATTTTTCTTTTTATCAGATAATACGTCAATTTTATCTCGGTGTTTGTTAATCCATTTCATATTTTTATGTTTCATTTGTTCAATTGGGACGATTTTTGACCCAATGATTTGCTCTAGGATTCTTCAGATTGTTGTTTATGAGATTTTGACCACTTAGTGTAGTTCTGTTTGAGGTCTTGCTGGCTCATCATTTCCATCTATGGGTTATTCGCTTCATAAACAACTTCGTCCATAGAAGATATGCGGCTTGTAGTTCATAAAAATATAAACAGTTTGCTCACAGTGTTTCACATTGCATTACGATGCGATCTTACTGGGTGAAGAATGTGCGCATTCTGTTATTTCTAAAAGTAAACTCGTTTTGTGTATCCTAATAGGTACTTCGATGCGGATGGCAATGGCAAAGTTGATTTGAAAGAGTTTCGTGCAGTCATGGAAAGAGACTTGGCGACTATGGCAGCAAACAAGCCTGAGAAGAAAATCGAGGGCAGAAAGAGGGACCCTGGAATAGCATGGATTCTCGACTTCAACAACGATGGGATTGTATCTGTTCAGGTACGCTTCCAAAGACACACTCTTAATCATGAAATCTTGTTCCTCAGTTATGCGGATGTTTAGCTGACCAACACAAGTAGCATGGTTCTAAGGTGAATGACAGCTAGCATTTACTGAATATCTGTGATCGTATAAGCACTGTAGAGCTATTTATTATATGTTGTAAACGAAATAAAGCTGTTGTATGTAAGTTCGCCTGAACTCTTTCCTTGATGCCTGTTTAGCAGTCCATAGCAGTTGAACACTAGGGAGCAGTCGAACCTTTTGATCTGTCGTGCTGCACTCATGGAGCTCTAATTTTTCGTCTTCCGTTGCAAAAGTACAACTTCCGCAACGTTTCTTAGCCCCTGCTGTGGCTACACATGGCAGGATCTCACCTTCGGTCATCCGCGTGGGAGGCCGATTGCGTTGCATAGTTCACGAACTTTGACCATGTGCGCTTTATCTTGCAGATGTCGTTATTTGTAGATAAAGAACGAACAATTTTGATTCCTTTATTGAAATTCATAAAACTTAATTCTACGCGCGTTCTCAATATCTGAATGCTATAACTCGGTGGTTGAACAATAAAAATTACGAGGCCATAAATGCACAATCATTCAATTCATTTTCAGATGGTTTAGAGTGTAAATATCCAGCATTTTAAAGAAAACATGCTCTTTTTTCGATAATCATCCACCGTCTACCAATACGCACTTCCGTCACTCTTCTATATGTGTTTATCAACTATAGATGCCGGTACCATACTACTTGAAGTTTTGAAAATAGTTGTGATTTACATCACAGAAACGCTCAAATCAAATGAGTCGAATAATCTAGTTCTTAGGGAAAAATGGAAGCATATTTATTTATTGTTTTATTGCTGTATGAAATTGCCATTTGGAAAAAAAAAAGAATCAGCTATGGAATAAACAGGCACCTGGCAAACACAACTAATGAAGGTAATAAAAAAAATAAAAAAAATCTTAAAGTTTTCATCATTCAAAAAATTTCTGAAACTCATTCATATGAACAGAAAAAAAAAATTTCATCAATTTAAATCAACTTTATAAAATATATACTTACTTGACCAATTAAACGCTTCGAATAATGGAACTTGCTTGCAGGTTAATAGTTCAATGAATACGGCAAAAATGAAAAAAAAAAGAAGAATCGAATGTCATTTGTTTCTCATTTCTAAGATAAATCGCTATTCTACTTTTTTTTTTAATTGCTCTATTTTCAGGAAAACGATCGTGCAGCCGAAGTGTTGGAAGGGAAGCCAGCCATTCTACCAAAATTTACAAAGGATGAACTTTAAGATCGCTCTTACTTAAAATGCTGTCATTGTTATTAATTATTCCCAAATCGTCCACTCGCTTCAATATCATCACTTTTTAGTCTTTTAAAAAGTCACATTGTTGAAATATTGTGCTTTTGTTTGAAGCATGCAGATAAGAGAAACGCTTAGCGAACTCTTCGAATAACAGCAAAGAAAAACTAATGTGATTGAAATGTCGGCTGGCTGTTAGAGTAATAAATGGAAAAGAAATAGTGTTGCAAACAGCGCTAATAGAAGAAAGCAAATTTCTTATAATGATGTATTTAGTTATGCCTAACATGTCACATTATCATCACATAGAGAAAAAATAATATAGAAAAGTAGAAAAAACTATGGAAACACTTTAGAAGAAAGCGAAGAGATGATTGTTGATGAAGCTATAGTTTCTTTTGTTGTATGCTTGAAGTTTTTGTCAAGTGATGAGAGGAAGGGGGGAGGGGTTCGTGGATCGAACTTTTGTGGATCATCTCCTCATCTTAATTATAGGCACTGCGAAAGGTTGTTTTGACCAAAAGGCATTATAATTTCATTCATATCAATGTTCAGTTTGTACCTATTCAGTTCATTTGCTATTGCTTAGAAGAAACAGTCGAAAAAACTCGTTCAATGAGTTTCCACGATAAGTGTTTTTGCATTTCTGCTTATTCGACCAATCAGATGCACGAATCGCCAAGAAATAATATACGATAAGCAATAATGCGGTAGAGAATGAAACGTGATCGCACAACTCCTAATTATTCTACAAAGATGGTTTTTTACATGTTTTGCAGCATTTGCAAAGCGGGTAGACGGATGCCTGTAAATGTGTACGCATATGAAATTACCACAACATGCATGCTTCGCAAATGCAAATTTTGCGAAGGCGCATTATAGAACTAATCATAAATTGTGAATCAAATCGAAAATCCGTGTGGAAACTGTATGAAGTCCGAATTATTGTGAAATAGTCAACAAAGATAAATTTTTTTCCCATTTTCCAACTTCAAATCGCCATACCTTCGCATAAATGCATAAAAATTCTACATTTGAGCATAGATCTATGGAAAAGTTGTGGTCTTTTGAACAGCCTCTCTCCTTTCCCATTCAACGAGGCAGTTTGGTTTTCAAGGTTGTTCGCTGATCGCAGTGCAGATAAGACGTGTCTACTAACTTAATTTGTAATCCACGAACAAGCAGCAGCCTTCAAACTTGTACGTCAACGATGTCAATGATGCTTGCTACGTTTTGTGATCTATAATTCAATGGTTGGTAAGTGGAAACTTTCAAACAAGCGCGCACATACATACATACAGCCATATTCAGCTATTAATGAATCAGAAGAATGCACTAAAAGCAATTATTTGATGTTCTAAGCAAATATTTGATCGATAGGAGTGTTTCACTTCAATGCATTCTTGTAAATTATAACTCATTGCATATCACTTTCATAACAAAACGTTCATATTGACAGTTCAACTGAACGATACCATGCTGACAGCTAACGTAAGTTATTTTAAAAGTTGGGAACTTCATCAATAATTTTTTTTTTTAATAAGCACAGTACTGTGCTTGTTACTGTGCGCGAAGGGTAATATCTCTAAACGAAACGTTGAGTTATTCTTAAACAAGAGAGCAAATTAGTGCATTAGACGTCAACGATTGTATTAGATGCATATAATCGGTATACGTCTATGACTGCTTAGAAGAGATCAGTAAAACGATTTTGCTATCGTAGCTAAGTACATATCTTTCGCAAAATTTGATCTGCAAAAATATTCAACGAATGCATTTGCTGAAGTCGATTTCTGAATCAGCAGTTTCGTTTTGGATAGGCTTGAGATTCGATTTGCTGCAACAGTCGGAAATCGAGCATTGCCTTGAACAACCGGCTGACAACTCCCATGTGCACATTGAAGGCAATACGACTGTACCCAGCATATACGGACTTCAGATTTCTGAAGTGGACTTAGTTTGATTGTACAGAGATGCAGTAAGGATAGAAAGGCGTAAATCGGTGGTGGTGGAAGTGTTGAGCACGTGTGCTTCATCACTTCCGCCGAAGGGAGTCAATGCCAGCTGTGCAAACGAATGCTGCAGTCACCATAATTGAAGCGCGACACGTTTGATATCACTGTTGGTTTGCGCTGCCCATAGCGCTTTCACAAACGCGATGTGTGAGCACACATTCGGCACTGTGTTTAGTTCAGCTGACCGAGACCGTGACGTATCGTTGCTCGTCCGATAGCAGTACTTTTCATCAGAGGAATTCAACAGTGGCATTGTTTGCAGTCGCGTTTGGATTCACCTTCTCCAAGGCGCCCCTCAACGATTGCTCCGATAGGCGTTCCACGTTATGATGGCAAGGGGTAATGACAATTTTCTGAAGTTACATCTTATCTGAATCATGTATGAAGGGGTTTTTATGTATTGCCTATGTTTTTCTTCTTCTTTCTTATCGTCACGACGTGTTGCTCGCTTTCTTTACACGTTCTTGCCTTTTCTCGGGGAAAACATTATGGTGATGTCAGCAGGTTCGTGCATACGTATTTGTGTATGTCTCTATGTTTAGCGGTTTTAGCTTCAGAGCTACGTTGATAAAATTTTGTTGGGTATTACACACCAAGATGACTTCCCAAACTTACCTTCATTCCAATTGGTCGTCTCCTTTGCTATGGTTTATGTGAGGTTAGAAATGTATGTATAGGTTTAATCAGTTATGCTTGAGTAAAAACGACTTTTTCGATGCTAATTCGTGCGTTTGGTTGTATCGATAGTAAAACGCCCTATCGGTTGTTTATGTCATTGTTTTTCGGCATCTAATAGTTGATCGATCTGATTGGTGAAGTTGCAAGTGGCGCATATTCTGCGAGCCGCTTGGCGCACTTTCCCACTTGTTTTATTCAAATGAACATCACAAAGTAGTGCTTCCAACTATTCCGTTCGCTATATTTTTTTTATTATTTAGAAATCCTTTTGCGATTTATTCTCGCAATTCTAATTTGAACAGAGCTTTTTTTCTTTTTGAAGGGGAAAAAAAACGTATATTTGTCAAAAGTATTGCTATCGTTGTTTTAGTAATAGAGAAATTTGAAGATGACGTTGTGCATTTTACTGTTATGACAGTATTGGTAAGAATAAAATGGGTGCTTAAGCAATATATAGCCTTTGAACCACTCATGTACCGGAAAAAAACGTTGTTTGATGTGAAGTTAATGAACTCTTCAGTTTGGTTTTATTGTACAATTTCATAATTCCATCTTTTACTAAAAATTCATCGAACGTTTTTCTTCTATTATTTAATAGTCATTTTTTGCCGTATGTATTGCAAGGCATATATCACTCCTGAATGAGTGGAAAGTGTGCGAAGCGAGTTTATGCCAATATTCGCTTGCACAATCCTACTCATCTGATTATCGAATCTACAAATCTTCTCTCAATACTATTCGCTCAACTTAAGATTTCGTATGGCGTTTCCATCTGGACAGGATTAGGAAAAAGCCTATTGAATGGTGTTCCTCTGCCAAACGTAGGCTAAATTCGGCCGTTCAATCATATGGCCGTGCAAAGAGGGAGTAAAATTTCTATGTTTCCATTGATGAGGTGGTACAAGATTGATTCATTGAATAATAATACTGCAGATTATATTGAGTTAAATGAGCTGATATTGAGTTAATTTCACATAGGCGAATTTGTAACTCGGTTATGGTATCCATTATTTTGTATCGTTTTCGAATTACGCATAACATTTGGATGGTTTTCAATTTGAAGTATACATCAGTTTGCTAGTTGAAGAGAACAACAACTCTTTGAATAGAAAATTTTTCCATTTAAATATATTTTTAATTCAGAAAAGAAAGTGATTTATAGCAGAGAACAAATTGAGTAAAGATTATTAGAAGTTGTCGGTGAAAAAATTTGTTCGACATTATTTTTTTTTTTCTGAAATGGAAACTTTTTTTAGTGCAATATTTTTTTTTTCATATTCAGCGAACAATACCAAAAAGAATTTCCCAAAGTAGAAGGAAGGCTAGATGCTTTTCATAGGGAACGATATGTCGACGCAGATGCAGCACAATCAATTTTTTCTGGATAAACATGTAAGCTTTTTTTTTCATACAAAGTTATGGCTTCATTTTTTTTAAAAAGTATTTGCAGCTAAATTTATAATATTTGCCACTCTATTGGCATCTATTGTCGCATGGTTTCCATATTTGGTAGTCGCCGATTCCACAACATCTACAACTTCTGATGAGAATACAACAACGACGACTACGCTCCTTTCGAGTACAACCGAGCAAACGTCGACGGAGACGGCACAATCTACAGAAAATACGAGCCAATCACCCACAACTCTCAACTTGAGCACAACAACCGCTTCACATCATGTACACACCTCCTTCAGTGGGGGAACATTTTTCGGTAAGTGGAGAATTTATTTCATTCTTACATTTACGAAACGCCTACAGATTATCCATCTTCCCTTAAAGTCTAACAAATCAGGTTGAACTTTCGTCCATCGAAGGTAACATTCTGTTTTCAAAGATCCTGGGAATGCAAGCCCTTCACAAATGCGTATTGTTCGCGAGCTTTCGAGATAGCCCTAGTCGGGCACGATGTATACACTTCATTAATAAATTTTTTGATAAAAGAACGAAAATGCATGAAAGTCATTTCTATGTTGTCTTCTTCGTTATAGGTGGTATTGTCCTTGGAATGGCTCTTATGACGGTGTTGTATGGCGTTTATACGATTTGGATTAAGCGACGTTCAGTGCAATCTCAATACAATTCTTATTAATGACTTTAAGTACACTTGTTTTTCAGTTGTTTTTTGAGGATTACATAAATACTAACGATGTTGCAAATTTAGTGTCGATATAAATTTCGCTGGTGGGAGTAAATAACCTATCGAACCGTTTTATGCGCTTTTGTAAAGCGCATTATGGCAGCATCTGTGTGTGCGTATGTTCATGTGTCTGCCAATACGGTAATTTCAACTCGGGAACCAATGAACCTATAGTTACGATATGATTAGATAAAACGCATGCCACAGGATCACGTTCCTCTACGACTTTTGACTTCATTCATCGCTCTCAAAAATGCTTACAGTAAACGTGAAACTCTAATTGGTCTGGTCGGTGGCACTGAAAAGACACATCATATCAGCCCTTTTGGGACCTTTTTTAAACAGTTATTTTTATCTTAAGATGAACATGACTTCACATGGCGTGACCTTTTTAGTCCAAGCGATAGCAACCTGCCTGAACTTTCCACTTTTCACCTAAGCGATTTCGTCTTATTTGTGTTTGGGGCATCATCGAGGTCTTAATAAAAGGCTTCGAAATTCTCGCCCAAGCTGTTGCATTGCTTCAAGCCAGCTAGTTTAACATCTCTCAGGTCGCCCTGTTTTTTTTTTCGGGGGGGGGGGGGGGGATGGGGATGTGGTGGTGGCTGTGGTTTGAGCTAATGTAAATGAAAACTAGTATAGATGTGAAGTTCTTTAGAAAATGCAAATAATGAGCTCCGAAAGAATTCGCTGGAATTCAAATACGGTTTTTAAGAAATCATCCAAGGCTACTGGAAAGCTAGTGTAGGCATGACATAAAGAAGGAAGCGAACAGGCGTCGACGCACCTGCGCGTTCAACAGGAGACAAAAATGGTAGTAAAAATAAGGGGTACAGAATAGTGGGAGTTGCTTTGCCGTTGTTTTGGGAACCCGGAGCTTAGAAGATGATACTTTTTCGCTTAGAGAGTCGGGGCAGTTCTGGCAAGGCCTCGTACGTCAGGCATTTTGACCTTGAACGGGGAAGGTATCAGCGATTTCAGTAACGATGCGTCGGAGCTTACAAGCTGAAAGATCCCGCATCCAACCATAGCATCTCGGAACACATGTGGTGTTGGATTCCGCGATGTTTATAAATCCTAGAGCTCATAATGTGGCCACTTCCAACTTGTGGGATCTGGAGGCCAGATAGCACCACCATCTCACTGAGCGGGACGAGAGGAGGTCTTCGAGCCAAATTCGCCTCCAAAAAACAGTAGCTTGCGGCAGTCTTTTCGTGCCTGTTCAGGATTTATTTCCTCCAAACGAATGCACCTTTGACATGTAATATTTTTCACCTTTGCTTTTATTTTATTGATAAAGGCTGTTTGTATTCTTGCATTGTAGTCAGACGTTTACTAGTGCCTTCTCTTTCGTTTTATCGCTGTTGCCTCATTTGAAGATGCTTTATTAAAGATGTGAATTGTTGGTTTTACTTGTTTCGCTAGCTCAACGGTAAGGTGTAAACACCGAATTTTCTTCGATCATCTCTGATTCAGTAAAAATGCAGTAATGAGGACAGTTGACTGTTGGATAGCAAGAATTTATCCGTTTTAATAAAAAGAAAAAAACAAAACAAAAACCATCTGCTCAGTACACGTGTCGAATTTTTGTACATAACGCATCGGAAATGAGCTCGTTATAGCAAGATCACAAGCACCAACAAACGTACAAAACAATTATGTGGATGTTCACATCGAACCGTGAACAACAATTTCGCTGAATAATATCGCATTATTATGAATCGTAGTGATGATTCCCTAAGCATCCTACTGTAAATATTATGAACACCTCTTTTTTCAATTGCGTAAGCAAGTAGAGAATGTAAGCTTTACAAGTGGCTAGAGGTGAACATTTAGGCAGTTCCTGCATATCTGAAATTACCATCGTACGTTACGTTTACACGCGATTTATGTACATCTAAGGCGCGTAAGCGTAATGAGCCCATCTTTTTCTTCTGAATAACGTGCACGGAGATGCATATATATATATATATATATATATATATATATATATATATATATATATATATATATATATATATATAATGAAATTAAACAAAGACAAACTTGACAGCAGGATGGGAATGCTCTTAAAAGGAGTGCTATTACTCCCTGAAAGCGGATATTTTTTAATAGTTCTATTCAATGAGATACTATTCACAGGCTTAAAGCGTACTATCCTCTTTTATTCGGTTTGCTCTTTAAGCGCTTCAATCTGCAAAAAAGAAAAAGAAAAAAATCGTAAGCAAATAAGAAAGTAGTATTTCACCCAAGATTATGCTCCAAATATTCATCAGACGTGAGAGAGCGATGAACATTTCTAATAGCAACATTTTTTATTTAGAATCTTTTTATCACAAAAAGTGACACGTTCATTCCGTCAAAAAAAAATCTCGAAAATAGTTTGTCTTTTGTTCAAAAAAAAAAAAAAGATGCCGGAAACATTGTCTTGCTGAAAATATTTCTCTTGATGTAAATGAGCTCACTTTATCATGAATGAAGAATGCCGTTCACTTAAAACGTAAATTACAATGGCTATATTATCTGACGATACATAACCATTTGTGGCAAAAAATATGACACGGCGCAAATGCTCGTGATGTAGTGACAAGCAAACAAATTAAGGCAGTCAGATATGAAATAAGATTTGACGGCATTCTTCATCCCCGATAAAGTTATTTTTTTCGAAAAGAAAAACGACTTTTTCGAAAAATTCTCAATTTCTTATTTGCTCACAAGTCATACGAAAGGCAAAGGCCCGTAAATTGAACGGAGGCACGATATGACGCATAAATGCAGCACTGTGCCGTTCATCATCGCATTTCCGTGCCATTGGGCAACGTACAAGAGTGAGCTAGAGTTTCGGATGGCTGACGGGAGGAACCAGGCGTCTTGGACACGTCTGGCGAGGAACATGAGCTCGACGTACCTAAGTCGGTGTCAGTTTGAGCGATTGGGGCTGTCCTTACATCGAGGGACGTGAGGTGTGCCGTTTTCGGATGAGCCATTCTCAGCACTGCACTCGGCATATTCTCTATAGTCGGTAGGTCAACGGAAAATGCCTGTCTGGCTCTGGTTGAGGTCTTCGCGCTCTCAGTGTCAACCGATGCGACCGATAGAGCTGCAACGCTTGAAAGCGTGCGCCTATGCACGTCTTCTGGATGAGCTGTTTTGGTCCCCCTCAGTGGAGGGGGCGGCGTGAATACGGAACTCGATGAACCCAACGAGCTACGCGGCCGAACGTGTACCTCAGCAACAACGCTTTGCCTGAAAACCATCAACTTTAGCACATGTACTTATCGTCTCTCTTTTTGCAGAAAAGCATTTTTCCTAGCTGCCTGAGGAGATATTTTCAAAGTGCTCTGGTTTGATGTGCCCAGGCTTTTCTCCTTGGCCCCATCTTCTTGATTTTTGTTAATTTATTTTCCTCTTCGTTTCCCTTCCAATTTCAATGCTCACCACAATTGGCATTTAATTCTTCATTTTTACTGAAAATGTCCAGCAAATCTTTGATTGCATTGACTATCGCTCCTATTTGTAGGGCTTGCCCTTTGCCCCCCCCCCCCGATAATACAATAATTCTCGTCTACAATTAGAGTAATTCGAATACTCGAACCATTTCAATAGCATTCAAACTTATGTCCTTCTATTCGGCTAGAAGTTTGGACGTCACGATTAATAAAAATCTCTTCTTTCATGAGCACGTTTAGAAAATCGTAAACGAAGCGACTTCTATAGCATCCCTTATAAATACAACAGCCATTTTTTTTTGGGAATCTGTATCTGCTTACTAGAGTATTCAGATACAAACAGTTATTATTTCCACTGTATGAACGTCGCTGATAGCATAGAGACGTGATTCACTTTCAAGATCGTAAGCGCCATACTAAACTTGTATTATTAGAAACAACGCTGTTATCAGATTCTAGCCTTGCAAACCCTTAAGCTCAGTTATTTCTACCTTGACCTTTCTATGATGTATGTTGGTATTAACGGTACAAGTAATATTTCCTTCGACGGATTTTTCTTTCATTATTTTCGCATCAATGATCATATTCTCTTCGCTTATAAATCCACAAAATAGCTCTCAATAAGCTTCTACTGAATAAGTTCGATTTTTTTTCTCATAAATGGACAAAGTGGATGGAATATTTCAGTAGAGGAACTTGCAAATGCTTTATCTTTAGCAGTCTATAAAAGGCAACTCAAATCCTTTCCGCTGGATTCATTTGTAGCTCAGCAAAAATTCAGCTAATCCGTTGGATCCAACAAAATTTAAGAAACGGAATACGCGCAAATAAATCAAACTTGTTAGGGTCTATTCTACTTCCCGTTTAAGATTCGTTTTTTCATATGCAGACGAACCGTTTCCCTGCAGTTTCTTCCGATATGTTCGCCTTTAATTGATTTTTTTTTATGACTCTTTGTTCTCCTTAGTATTCGTTTGTTTTTGTTTTGTTTTTTTTGTTCGTTTCTTCATCAGTTAAACTCCTTTTGCATGATATTTTTAGCATTTATTGTGAATATTACATGTGTTACAATTAAGTCTCATTCATTCATCCATTCACTCCATTCCACTCATTCATTTGTGCATTTCATTCTATCCCATTCCACCCCGTCCATCGATTCATTCTACACTATTATCACTTCCATCCCAATATGCAACTACGAAACGGAATTATACGTAAGAACTGAAGCATCTATAAGTAGTGTTCCTTCTGATGGTAGCGTTCCTTCTCCTTTCACTTCAGTCAGCAAGGCATATAGCATTAAAGAGCGGACTATGATGAGTTAAGCTATATTGCCACAATTGAGTAGTTTCAAATTATTTCGGTTGTTTCAACCAAAGCAGCTCAAGCTTTAAACGAACTATCGGTTTTCCTGCTTACTCTTTGTGGGTACTATTGCGTCACCGCAAAAAGAGTATAATAGGGATTGTATAATGAACGAAACAAAGTGGCTGACTTTGTGGAGTCACGTTTGCAGCGATCATCGTTCGGAGCCGAGAAGCATTCATCGCATTTGGAATCATTTTTAGGGGTTTCGTTGTAGTAATCTTCCATGAGGCGATCATACAGTCTCCTGAAAATTAACTGAATCGACACCGATGAGTCGTCCATGTCGCTGCACTCTTTGTAAGCATCATCTATCGACAATCGGCAGCGACGCTTTGTAATGTTTGTGGATATCTAAATCCTTCTCACTACAGCTTCCCTTGAGTAAATATTACAATCAAGTGAATATTTAGCTTAAATAAATCCACTGAGAGATGTTGTGGCAATCAAATCTAACAAACTCTTGCATTTCATCAGAAAACGGCAAGACCTGTCGAATACGGCGAGTGCTGAGATGCTTGAGTAAAGACATGTTTCATGGCTGCTAGAAACGGTAACTAAGATGAATTTTGAAGGCAACAGTTCCTGCAAGCGAACTATTAACAACCGTTACATATGAGGTGTAATGCTTGTGGAAAATTAGCATGATGGATTGCCTTCATATTGCTTATGCTCGCAAGTAAACGGCTGCATCACGGAGCACTTGCGTGACGGTGGGAAGTGTTCATAGTGTTTTGTCATGTTTTGTCACCAACAAATATCGTTGGGTCATCACTCAATCCTTTCATATTATTTGTTAGAAAGCGGAAGTTGTTTCTTGGAGATTTCGTGAATATGCATTGTCTAATCCGCAACATACAAGTGTAAAAAAAGACAACGAGCATCCCAAGATCCAGTTTAAGGTGTTATGAGATTCTTACCTTGTATCTGTGCTTTGAAGCAGTTGAGGTATACATGATGTGGAAGAAAACTTTCGTTCGATCGAAACTGAAAAGCGTCTTAATGCTTAGGCACCTTTGCGAACCGAATTAACTGTTTTAAATGTTCTCGAATCAAGTTGACTAAATTCGGTCGAGAAAAATGCGTTTCTGAGAGGCGATATTTAATAATTGAAATATTTGAACGGAGTACCACATGCGTTTATTGACACGCTTCATCCAGTAGGTCACTGCTATATTTCAAGCAATCCTTATTTCTTTATGAGAAATGAACTGCAACAAAAACTCAGCAAACAGCGATATTTAAAATGCTGTTCGTGCTTCAAAAGTGGTTACAGTTCTATTATCATTTACCAATAATAACATGATTTTAAAAGCATCGTCAAAGAATGGATGTTTACATGCGAAAAAAACCTACGTGAATGTCATCTGGATTACTGAATTGTAGTTGTATCGCTGGGGAAGTTTATTCGAAAACGTTTATGTCCCATCTCGCTAGCATTTCTTTTCTCTTTCGTCTAAAATTATTCGTAAAAAAAAAAGAAAAGAAAAACTCACGTTTCGAATCGCTTGAGTCTATCCTAGGAAGTTGCAAATACTTTGGCTTCCAATGGTGAATTTCTGTTGTCATTGTTTGAGCACTCGTAACAAATTCTTCAGCGTGCAGATTTTCACTTTGCTTCTTTCGCAATTCCTTCGATTCCTCATGGATTATCTAAGCACTGCATATTACATTCAACACTGCAAATGCAACAATTTTCATATTTATGCATTCGATAGTGCAAACGAAATATTGTGATGACATCATGTCTATATTGCACACTGCAATAAATGCTCAATTCGTTTTTCATGCTCTAATTAACGCTCTCAATTGATCTGTATAAAATTTTTTAGTTAATTTATATTCAATGATTTCGTTGGATTTTTGCACAGCAACAACTAGTACCTCACGACGACAGCATCATCTGTTGAATGCAAGAAATTTGGAAATGAGAATCTAATTAGTGCATCCACCTTTAAACAGTTTAGCCCTGATTTTCTCCAGAATGCATTCCACGTAACGTATTGTAATGAATAAAACCAGAAAACTCCATACAATTACCTAAGATACTGTAAGACTGAAACTGTTATTTATAATCTACCAGACGACAAATTGATAACGGTGATTTTACAAATGTAGAGTTCCTTTCATGGATGATTTCCAGAAAATTTCACAGCCCTGGGCACGTTATGAAGCTCATGAACTGATGAAGTGATTGGGTTAATGCGAGGTTCTTTTGCGCTAACATATCACAGCTCTGGGATGGGGGGGGGGGGGGGGAGTGGGGGCAGTAGTGAAAATAAACTATAAGTACAAACATAGCTTGACGAGGATTACACATGTTTTCATATAGCAAAAGCGCATTGAACATATTATCAACCACATAAACGATATATTTACCTGGGCATGCTTATCCCGGCTTTCGAGCGTAATAACACAAGCGATGATCAAAATAAACGATCCAACGCCCATCAAAATTGGTCCGACGTACTGTAGGCTCTTCAGCTGATATCGTTTCGATAAATTAATAACAATCTCTTTCTCATCGGTTTCTTTGTTATATCGCTCTTCCTGAATACCTGTATGTTACAACACAATTTGCAAACTCCAATGTCGCCGTTGTGAAAGGATGAAATGGTTAATGCTGCTGAAAGCGAAGAAGGGACAACATGAAATCACACCATTTAAATTGTGTTTATTATTGACAGTTTTGCACAACATTCTCAATCTGCCACACACAACTGATTTTGCGCAGGATCCAGACAGCGGAAGTATAATGGCTAAAAGTCAAAAACTGGAAAAACGGATCAAGAAGAGGAGTGATGCGAAATACTGGTTTGAATTTGTCGCTGTCGAAAGTAGTACCGATAAACATATGACTATCATGACAGGGCCAATGGGAAGCGGTTCACTCGACTCTTCTAGATTTACAAATCGAGTCGTAAAGATGAATAGGATTTTCACTTCCCTGGATAAATTTTTCCACTTATTAACTGATACGTAGATAAGACATAGCAAGATTAAATCTTTAACGCGAGAAAAGATGATGTGGGCATAAAGACTATCGAGACAAGTTCCGCATCTTGAATGCAGCTTCTTCTTATGGGCTGATAAGCTGATATAACTCATTAATTGACAAACAGACAAAGCCGAAATTTAAAACGCGAAGTCTTTCATGACCAAAGATTACGCCAACTTAATTTCGTACCTCTAGTCTTCCTAGAGGTGTTGGGAAGAACGGAGTAGGTACAGATAGATAGACAGGCCAAGATCACAGACACACATGCGCTCAGATATACACGTGCATATGCACACGTTGGGATGAGAGTGCGCTTTATACTGTTGACGCAAAGACGTGAAAACGTGAAGCACATGCAAGTAAATATAAGAGGAAGGGTTCATTGAGATTATGACGGCTGATGAACAAGTTAATTCACAAAACAAAGTAAAGCTGACAATATAGTTAACGGAAACGATGAAGGAGGCGGGGAAGGGGGGAGGTGAGAAATGTTGAATGAATTTGCTCTTCACACAAAGAAAAAGAAGCAAGATTTTGTGCAATAATTAAGGTAGGATGCGTAGGCTATTCGAGCGTTACCTTGGTGGATTTCACATAAACTGAGGATATTTAAATGATTAGGAAGACTTCTAGAAAATCAATGAGGAAAATACTATATGAAACCATTGAAAAAACACAAAATTTATAAGTTTCAAGATTGCCGTAACTTAATAATTTTGGTATTTTGATTTATCTCATAAATTTCTTAGAAAATTTTGTAAGAGGATGTGTTAAGACAAGCGATACATTCTCATATTAATAACTGAAACATCGATACAATTGGGGTCGCCCCATCCTTCCGCTTTCATCCACCGACCTCTACGGCCTTTGATATTATTAGTGGCTAAATGGCAAAAACAATACCATTCACCTATATGCAAATTTCGGAAGTAAGATTTTTGCTTATGCTTGCATCGCTCAAGTTACTACTCTTCATCCGTGACTCAATAAATAAGCTTGTGTATTCACTCTTATTGTTCAAATTTAAGTTAACATCAAAACATCGTTAATCCAAAACGGTATGTGCCAAAGCGGCTTATGTAATAACGACGGGTCTAAAGAAGTTATGCTAAAACGATAATGCAAAAACGTTCTGCTTTGTGAATGAAAGGGTGGAGGAAGAAAGGTAACCCAATGTATACTGCTAGTGACAAGAAAGTGGGCCATTTTGCGACAAAGTGCATATCACAGGTACCTGAGCCAGATCGACATCAAAGTAGCCAACGACTGTCATCAGCATACCCACAACGATCACAATGGCGCCGAATACAACTGCTCTGCACGCTGCCCAAAGCGTCTGAAAACAATTCATTGATTAAAAGAATTGCTTCCTGCTTAACATCCACAGATTTTTGTCAGTTTCTTTTATTTTTATGCAACTTTGCAAAATCTGCATTCGTAAAACGAATAGCCTGCAAATGCAGTGCGTGTGTCTATCAATTTAACTGTCCAAAAGTTTCAACTCGAGAACTATAAAAGCCAGAGTCACAAACTCCGATAGGTGTAACCTACCTCTTGACATCAAACTATGACAGAATTATAGGCGCAAAAGCTGCCTGCGTATACTTTAGATCGAGCTGGGTTATAACACACAACCGGCCGCATTGTACGTGACATTCAACTCAAATGGCAATGCGGTACGAAGCAGCAGATGCAATGTGTGCTTTTGCATTTTTATCAGTAGATCTCCCATGCATAAGTTATCAATAAATAATCAAAAAGCGAATGCATAGTTCAAACGATTCGATCACTGATGCAGTCCTTCCATAAAGAATTCGTTTTTTGCCGCCCAACCGATGTGAGATGGTTTTTCGATCGTTCGTCATGCGATCACTCTTAATTTGGCTAGTTTTTTCTTGAGTTGTTATTAGTGTTGTAGGCTAGAAAATTTTACCATGAATTAAGCTATTATCAATATTTTTTAAACCATAAATGTGAAGATTTGTGGAGTAAGCGCTGAAAATGACCACACCTTACAGCTATCCATTCATACAGGACGTAAAACTGCGTTATAATCTTCGATGATTGCCACTTCCTATCGCCACCTCAAGTATTGATCATGAAAAAAGCAAGCAACCTCAAGCGCTGACAGTGGTGATGACACTAAAGAAACCTGATGACAGTAGCCACATATACGCTTAGCGCATAAGTTCATAGATAACACGCCTTCTCATGAAATCGAAATTTGCAAAAACGACCCATATGAGATGACTTAGTGGGGCATATCTCAACTGACTTAGAATTTTTCAAGATCGACCTCACCTCGTCTTTCGGATTCTAAATCTATAATTCTTTTCTCGAATCCTCGTTCCTTAGGCAGCAGTTTTTCCCTCCAGTTTTCTTCCAGTTGTGTGAAATGAGATATGTTTGATTGAAATTTGTTGTAACCTTTTTTATGAGGAACTTTATTCTATAATTTCAATCGGTTGTTGCTCTCTTGTACTTCAGGAAATCTTATTCAAAGGAAGTGCTAAGCAACTGTGCTTATGCTTCAGATCAACACAGAATTTTTAACGCTTCAACGAAGACAGTAAAATTGTGATTGCACGTAGAGCACTGTCATATTAACATGCAAACGTTGAGCACATATTAGTGCGTAAAGTTTAATAAAGGTGAGTTGGAGTTACTAGTGAAGATGGATTTTTTAACCAAACTGAAATAGATCTCAGGACCGAATCTTCAACTAATATCCCAAATCCTCTATTCATCCGCTATTAAAATCGCCCCGTTTAGTGATGATCTTTTCTTGCCTTCAGCGAATAATTTACATGCAAACGCTTATTAATGCTTTCTTAACAACTGCGAAGAAGCTTAACACTAACACTAGTGAGGTGAACATTGAAATTGGTGAGGCGGTCGATTACTGCTTCTTCAAACAGACTGTGAAATTTACTCGTCCAGATTTTCTCTGCCGTTGCGTCAGTACCATCTTATACATTGACAATACCTTTAACGTTCCACAGAGAGGTGATAAACACATATTATTTTTGCCAGTGAAGTTTTTGAATTCTTTCACTACCTTTATGAAAGCTCAGCAAGTGTTTTTACGTTTACCTTCGATTTATTTGCATTTGTAGAATTCTTGAGGCGAAATTCGATGTGAACGCAACGGCTATTCACAAGCGTAAAGTGCTTGCAATGAGGGGCTGATTATTTTTCCTCTCTTTAGCTGGAGAAGATCCGGCTCAGCATGGATTTGGATTCATTCAGTTGGGAAAGTATGAGAAAGTCACAAACTCAAAAAGTCACGCCCACAACATTATCATAATTCGACTCTAATAAGAAGGCTTTGCCGAAGATATTTCTTGTGGGATCCATTTTATTTACCAAAATAATATGACAGCATCTACTAGTATGGTGAGGGGTAAGAAAAGGAAGGTGGAAACTTAATGGCTGGATTGCACAATAAATAGCAGGTAAGTGGCAGACATAGGCTGGCATAAACGTGAATGGTGCCAAGTGAAATAAATTATCGTGTGCTATTTATATGTTATAAGCGATGCGGCTTACCAATCCCAACAATTAGCTCTATTGAAGCGTATCCGAATTCAGCTTACTTTCAACAGCTTCGATTGGAGCAACGTTATGACTCAACAACAAATTCATTCTGGACAATCTTTTGCTCTCAGCTTATTCCTCTTCAAGCGATAACGTATAAACCAACATATCTTTGCAAATTTCAATTTCATGCGTCTTATCTTGCATAAATAAAACTTTTGCAAACCTCATGCAATATTTGACTTGTTTGAAATTCTCATATAATTGCATGAGATGAAACAAACTCGAAAAACTTCATATAAATGCATTTGCCGATGTATAAGCATTCCACCTTGTGGATTCTTTATTGCTCACACCTGTGCTCTTAAAAAATGTTTCTGCAAGGAATCCCATCGTTTTATGGCAAATGTTCCCATAGGAAATCGGCACACTTATGAATCTTCTACTTTTTTTTCCATGAATCTTCTACGCATAATATGGAAGAATGCAACAGCTTCCACAGGCAACAGAAATGTCATTGTTTACCATTTATCAGTGAGATTATAAACAATGTTGAATAACTTTTTGTTATTGCTCCAGAGAGTTATCACGCTTACGTCCCACAAGCATCCCTTAAAAAATCCATTTGAAGCGAATTGTCATCCTTACATCGGCTGCTTTAACCAATGGATGGCGGATAATCGATCGGCAAAAATTCGTCCAGACGACACAATTTGAACACTCATCGTTCGATAGTAAAAGTATAGAGTCGAAAATTGACGCATAGAACCGATCTCAACCGATTGAATTTCACAGCTTGCATGTTATTATATGCATTCAGCTATTTATTTACAGTTTGCTTGCTATTGTATGCCTTTTATATCTCTCAACACAGTATACAAGTAAATAGAAACCAAAAGGCATGCTTTATCTTATAAAAGAAGCATTTAAAGAAATACTTAAAGGAAACTGATTGGAATAAAGGTGAAACGAAATGCTTTCATTGTTCCAGAAAGGGCTCAGAAAAAAAGCAAAGTCTGGTGGATTTACGCTGCTGCAATGAATTAGATGTCGACACGAAACAGTAAGCCCAGTTTGGATTTACTTCACTTGAATATTCATGGCTCATTTGTGATGCATCCATTGCCGTCTTAAGTCACTTAGTAAATATATCGATACGCGTTGCGCTGTCACCGAAACCAATTAATATTAGCTGCCTACAAAATGCAACATGAGGATAACGAATGAAAACGTTTAACAGGCAAGTGCGGAAGAACTGCGCTTTGTAATGACCATTTAGCATATTATTATGCAAAAATTGCAGCAACACTCACTGAAAAAAATGATAATTCGTAACGAGTGGAAGATTAAAGAATAAAGAACGAGTACAAAGAACAAACTTGGCACATTGATGTTGCAAAGAGGCTGTAGGAAGAGTGATGTGAAGCTGGTGAACAACGACTATTCGTTGTTAGTGGTTGAATGAGCTAACGGCAAAAGTTCTTCGCAAAACAATGCAAACTTAGTTAAGGCGAAAGTGAAAGCCCAAGCAAGACGAGAACCGCGCACATCGATCCGCACATCCAAGTGCTGCTGCAGGCAAGCAAACCGACGCCGTCGCAGAACGCAAGTTTTGTGCTTGCGCGACCGCTTTTCTTCAAGTGGTTCTGGCTCTACGAGTGCTTACAACATTTTCCTTCACTTTTTTTTGCAATCACATTCCCAGTTCTCAAATAACAAAAATGCAGACTAAAATCCATCAGTTAAGGCGCTCAACATTATTGAAGAAGGAAAATGGGCAGACATATTGATCGTACAAAAATGTGTTTCCTGACCACTTGTTGCCCTCACGGAGACGAAATTACACTCGCTCTCGCGACGCTGATAATACATTTTGTGGATCGAGCTCTATCCCCTCCCCAAGTGAACAGCTGGCCGATATATATTTCTTTCGGCTCAGCAACCGCCTAACACCACGGGGCTCTGTACAGATCGTCGACATGAAACAGTAATGAGAACGCATGATTAGTGATACCAACGCAAAGAGTGATATACACTCCTTTTCCTAATGCTCCTCTATGCTATTCATTTGTTTATCAATTTGTTAAACCATAGTGATGAATCTCGACACCACCTGATTTATAATGATAGGAAACTTCTCTTAGATAAATTTCTTCTTCATTAGTTTTTCGCGTTTTACTTCAAATAAATCACAACTATTATCTGAGGATGGTAAAAGTAGCATCGCCTTACTTTCTACATCACATAGAGTCGCGATAATTACTACTAATTAAACATGCGAATGAGTATATATGGCACTCAGTAATGTTAGCTGAGCTATTAAAAGTGGCCATTCTATGGTTTATATGAGACATGAAACATGAGATCTGACCATTTGAGGGGAGTGCCTGCAATCACGAAAGAAGTTTTTTTTTTAAAGAAATATGTCTATGCCGATGAAGGAAGTAGTTTTCAACATACTTCGCACTATTTACATCAGAATAGAAATGATAAAGTCGTATGTATGCTTATAGTTCATACCGATGCAAGGCGCCATCATTAAAATATAGGCAGATGAGTGTAGAGCAAAAGAGACAAGGATATGCGCCGAAGAAATGGCCACATTAAAATTGCGTATAGTCGGAAATCATTCCGGATGAATGCACACCGACCGTCCATCTCAGCAGGGGTTATTCTTCAGCAAAGTGGCTAGCAGATTTTATCGAATATGACAGTTAAAGGCGACTTTACCTCGCGGAATGGTTTGTTGAGCAATGGAAGCAGCAGGTCTTCACCGAGAGGTGTTTGTACGCCATGCCGCACACCTAAAGAGCGGATTGGGTCGTTGCGAAAAATAGTGGAACGGAAATTAAAAGTCATAGTTTGTATTGGTAGGGCTAGGACAGCAACCGCAGGTCCCAACTCGAAAACGAACATATTTGCGGACAGCATTGCACCAACATGCGGATATATCGGCGGAAAGTGGTCATCGAGAGCGAATTGCAAAGTTTGATCAGGTTGAAGTTTTTCGCTATGCGCGAACATCACATCCATTTCCCACGAGAAGATGTTGAAATAACTTCAGCAAGCAATCCAATCGTCATATATTTACTCAGTCATGCCTATCTCTTCAGTGGCACTTAGAAACCACTTACGAATAGACAGCGCTCCAGAATGAAACATATGCAAAAGAGTCGAAGCCCTATGTTTGCATTTGATGTGGAATGGCCAGAAAATTCTATGCATTACTAAAAGTAAACCATTCTAAATTTCCTGCTTTCACCGACCGTAATTAGAAGCTTGAGATACAGGTGAAGACAGAGCAGTCCATTTGACACGGGCAATCTTTGAACATAGGAGTGCAACCGTTTGAAAACATAGGAGGAAGGCCGGTAATTTAAATGTCAAGTACCGCTTACATAGAAAAATTCAGGTGAATCACTGTGCTGCACTCAGCCAGGTCGTAATTGCGAAATTTCTCGACGTAGGTGCGCCGTTATGAAGAGATCTACTTCATCGAAATGAACTCCATTGGGAACTTTAATTTATTCTTATCCCATTTAGTCTACACAAGCTCATTATGTAAAAGCTTGAAAAACAGCTGATATCAATATAACATGAAGTCAAGAATTCTTAATGACCATGATGATGTCGGAAACTTTTTCCGGTTCGCTCTGGTATAGGTAGTAACTATTCAGAGAAAGGAATGCTAATTTACAATCAACAACAGAATATTCCTATCGGATTGACCAGGAAGCAGTTAGATCTTTCCGTCAGATGGTGAACATAAACGAACTGTTAATGGCTGCATTGAAAATGATGAATAAGCTACGATAAAAAAAACCAAACAATGGCAATCGTGTTCTAATGCACTAAGAAGCTGACTGCTTTTCGCTTGCTCCTCAAAATTTCCACCGAAAAGCTCTTCATCAGCTATTGCACAATGTTATCGGAATCTGCAAGTCTAAACAAAGAAAAACGCCATTGCCGATTACAATGTTGCTTGCATTTCTGATCCCCCTTCGCCGCCAACCGTTTCGTTCCCATGTGGCTGGATAGAGAGGAGTAGGCAAATGCATCTACTCGACAAATTTTTTTGGTCCAAGCGCGCTAACAACTATCCAATTTAATTTATTCGCGCGCAGTGAAGATCGTATGGGACGCATTAACGGGCCACACATGGGTATTTCTTAATTTATCCTAACATAAGGATGGAGGAGTGATCCGGATTTGAAGGTCTCCTGAGAAATGACTCGAATCCATGAGTTGAGAGCATGCATACGAAATAACGATTTTTTTTTACATCTAAAAAAAGCTCAAATCGACGACAGACTTTGCAGAAAGCCAACTGAGACGCAAAATATTCGGCCTTCTGCAGCAATTCTAAGGCACTAGCAACTAGAAACACTGCTGATAGAAATGAATTTATTAAATAAAGAAAAAGAAACGGCGATGAATCAATCATTCAATAACTTAGGACGCATTATTCTCAGCCACAGAGAAGACGCGCAACTGCGCATACAACGATTCGTATAGTTAAAGTTGGCTTGTGGCATGAGTGCGATCAAAGCGATCAAAACGACCTCGGCTATGCTCACAAAGCAGTAACGATGCAAATATTAGAATTGTGTTGTTGCTACTGCATTGGCTACGGTGATTATTCTAAAGCTTTAAAATGTAGATGCATGAGTGACACAATAGTCAAGTAAAAATTGAGACGAATGAGTTTAGTTGAGGTGTATTTCAGAATTTGCGTAACTTAGGGTAATACAAAAAATGTTTTTTAGTCGACGAAGCAAGCATTGCTAACGTAATCGGTAAAGGGATTGCAAATTTCAAAAGTTGATTTGATGCCGTAGATAAAAGCGTCTACTTGCAAGAATCGTTCACTTTGTGGAAAGAATTCGAAAAATTTAAACTAATTGGGTGAAAAACAAAAAAAATTGTGATGTTCGGTCGTTCTGTGATGCTGGACGATCAGGGTTTATAGACAAAAAGGCTGAACAGTTTACCAGAACTTAAAAGGATTTCAAATGCCATTCAAAAATCAGTTCATTCTATAGTATGTTAACAAAAGGCGCAAATAATTGTTTTGAGTGGGATAGATTATAAAAACACAAACCGGAAACTTTTAGCGCGTAAATGGGGCTTCTCGGCGCCTTAAAAGGGTCGTTCCCCGTTTATGAAATGTTACCTCTCACGCACGCTTTATATTTGCATTCATGAAGCGTACGATTGAAACGGCATGCACAGACATACGCGCTTATCTATTCTAAAGATGGAGTTAATAGATTTGCCTCGTATAATCTACATCATAGACTGACCCTATGTCTATTTTTACGCTGATCCATCGACTCTAAGGAGAGTCAGAAATGCTGAAATACGCTTAAAGGTTTGCATTCATTTTATAGATGATTGAATCGCACTCCCATTGATCGAATCGCGACACATGCGGAAACATATGTTAAAGTTTGGTAGTAGGGTTGGCACGACATATCATGCATTCTCTTCATTCGGTCAAACAATATCAAATCACCAACAAAATAATTAACGTGTGAATAGACACCTTTATATTCTAATTAACCGTATCACTTGTATCCGACTGGTGTAAAATGAAAAAACAGTATCTTTTATTGCCTGCAACAACTTTCAAAACTGACAACTGGACGAGAGTTATGGAATGAGAGATGAATGGCCCTACGGTACACATTATTCCCATAAAATTTTGAAGCCTAGATTCGATAGCTCACCAACTGAAACCACGGAGAAACAGACAAACAACATAGACACATACAAACGAGAAGACATACAGACAACATAAACACGTGCAAATGAGACGTTGTCATAATACACTCTGCAAAACAAACTTGTTAAAGCGCATAGAAAGAACTTTTTGTTGGGAAACTGCTGCAGCATAGGCGGATCGATTTGCTTATGAAGCCAATATAGAGTTTATTTTATTATTCGAATGCAAATGACTTAGAAGCGGAACTGCAAAGGCAATATAGTGCAGCTTCTCTGCTATGTTTTCCTACTTATTGATGTGATATCTGAAGTTGCGAACACACTCTTTAAAAGCAAATTTCCGTCAGAAGTAGCAATGATTCGCCCAAAGCTGGTGGTAGGGACGGAAGAATCGAGTTAGGGGCATATGGTGGGAGATGGGAGTTGCCCAAACCTGCATGTAGTTTCAGTACTCTCAACCTGTAGTCTGATATGCCGCAGTAAGATATGGTGTATTTCATAACCACCTCTATATAAAGCGCTGAAAAGATGATGCATGTGCACAAAAAAGGAGAGAATTTTACAAAGCAACCCTCTTACCCGTCGGTTCTTGGAATAATAGGTTTTAGTGAAGAAGGCAATCAGTCGTCGTTTACGACACTTCTCGGCTCTTGAACGTCTCATCGTACCGTCAAAACCTTAAGTGGGACCTGCGCCGCTGTTCAGGTTTGTCCCTTCTGATGGGATTAACTTATTTCCTTGAACATTCATAGTCTGAAGGGACCAATTAGCGAACTGCCAAGATGGCAAACTTGGATGACTTCTGAAGAGTGGTCCCGCAGAAGTTTGATGGCGTTGATTGTCTTCAGTCCTAATAGGCGGATTGCATAACAAATTTCATATGCGAGCAGTGATCGAGCACGAACAATTTCACTTCTCAGCAACAATCACACACATAGAGCGACCAAGTGGTGCATGGAAGCGTCACTCAGTGGCAGCCAATGACCAACTGGCTCGCCAAATAGCTGTCTCAAAAGCGCCCTTAGTGAATTCACTCCCAATTTGGGCGTTGCCAAATAAACGCGCTCATGTTATTTGAGACCACCCAAAGAAATCTGATAAGAGCAAAAAGCCCGCTGACTCCAGGTTACGAAGCCCAAACACTATGAGTCAGCCGATTCCGTACAGCTGCACTATTTCGCTACCTAATGGCAGTTCCGATTGTGGTTGCCCAGCGAATATCACTCCGGAGGTGATCGTTCGAAACGTACGGTGAGCAAATCAGATTCGATCGGTGGTGATGTTGCATGAGGGCAACCACATTGTGAAGTTATGCCCAAGCACTATCGTGACAAATTGCGAGCTTATGCTGAAGTGGAGGAGCGGCAATAAAAAATAGCAAGGGACATTCACCACGCTCTTACGGCTTCTAATTAACTCGCTATGTGCACAAATGCGTGTCATCGCTGAACGTTGACAGCCGCGGGCGACGCATATTGTTCCTAGGTAGCCGACCTGCTGCGTATTACGCGTATGTTGCTCGCTGCGCGTCCACTGAGCCTTTTCCGGATGGAACGCATTCGTCACTGACGATGGCAATTAAAGCTTCGTCCGAGCGCCAGCGATGGAAGTCGTTTTTTGTACCCCGTATGTTTCGCAGGCTCGACATGTCGCAGGTGGTGTATCCATGTTCTATTTGCACGCTGGTGATTCGGTTATGTAGCTGCGAACTGGGATTCTGCTGGAAGTGCCTGAAGAGAAGAATCACGGCCATCGATGGTTTATCATCGAGCTCTCACCATAACACCTGATGTCACGGGTCGAAATGATAACCTACACCCCGACTACTGCTTTCGTTCGGAGGGGTTCTCGGAGACTCGAACTTCGAAAGTGGTTGAGTTCTTATCAGCCAGGCATTACCTCAGCCTCTATGCCGCGTACTGCTCGCTAAATACGCATATTTGCAATAAAAATGCATGCATTTGTTGCAAGCATATGACCAGAAATGTACACTTACACGTATTGTACATAAAGGTGCGTATACGCGTTCCTGTTTGCCTGAGTCGTAAGACTTGAAGCCATTTTTCAAGGCACTGGGATGATAAACTTATATCCAAAGAGAGTGCGCTTTTCTAAAGCATTCTTTAAAATTTCACAGCTCGTTCTGATCACTTCTACGATCACTCATTCTGAATGTCTGACTAAATGACGCTGGCGTGTCATGTTAGTACATGAGATTTCGTAAATAAATGCTTCTAATAACTCTAGAATAATATAATACATTTGTTAAGTATATATATAGTTGGTGTATGCATAATATTTGTACTGTTTAGTATTGTACATGTAAGTGGTGCGATATGTACGGTGCAGTATATATGTACGGTACGTGTATATTACATGTGGAAGTAATATACTTGGCATATTTGCTGAATATTGCTGAAAAATTCCCCATGAAAGGACCACCTGTCCAACGCTTACTTCAATAACCTCCCCCCTACCCCTCCCAGCAACCACCAGTCTATTATAAAAACTAAATTAGGAACTCATTTGCCCAGTTCAGCACATCAACTTTCTCTAGATACCATTTGCGAAGTTATGCAAAAACCCGCTTCTAGGATGAAATTAGCAATGTAAAATGGAACAAGAAAGTATTTTTGTTGTTTCTTTGTGTATTTATTTTGTCGGAACGCGCGATTCCATGCCTTCTTCATCGGGAAATAAAGATGTCTTGTTTATTTTGTTTATTTGAGTGTGCCATATGAAATGACGCAGAACAATATCGTTTATGCAAATGTTATACAAACGCTCGTGTGATATAACTGGTGAAAAAATGTATGTAAATGCTGGTCACTACTTTTGAAATAGATGGAACAAATTTATAGGTTGTGTAGGAGATCATCACCCCATGTACACCATACCTACTAACTCGACCTTCAGTGATTTACAGGTGTACAGGCACACGCGCAAACACACACACACATTCGTGTCCACATATAAACATATGCATCGATACATGTGTATATATGCACACGTGTACGCGTACGCACGGACGCATACGCACACGCATAGAGACGTTTCCGTAACACGCTATACGAATATAGATTTAGAAAGGCGCATAGTGAAGAAAGGAGAGAATACAAAAAAATTACAACTTTAGCAAAAAAATAAATAAATAAATAAATAAATAAAGTTCATAAACCAATCGACTTCATTTCGAGTATAATTTCAAACTTTGGATGAAAAAAAAGATGGAACTATGTGTAAAAGAATAATGCTTGTTGATTGATGTCGATTTTATAATTAAGACCACTAAAATTAAGACCATTGCACGTTCACTACTTCCACTTGGCAAGTACACAGTTCAATAATCGAGTTCTCTGGAAAGCATCTCCACTCGCATTAGTTCACCTCATTTCGCATTGTAGCCATTTATTCGATGTCAAACACAATACTTCTAAATGATCGTCGCTTACTTGAACACCATCCACGCTACACTGAAGGTTTATTCGCTTCACGTTGTGTCTGCTTAAGCCGGCCGTAGAACTTATTACCGTAGAATGGTCTCTCGCATCATTTTTCGGCATATCACAAATCCGTTACGCTTCTCTACCTTAGCATCAAGGCTGAGGAAACGATATTGGTCGTGAAGAATAGAAAGGAAATATAAGTTTGTGAGGAGTGCACTACAAAGAAGAAAAGACTAATAAAATAAATGTGGAACAGCTCATAGCAACGGTTTATATAAATACGCTATTTGTGAAACTATGAAATATTGGGTGGAAACTTTTTTTTTTTAATTTATCTTTGCTAATTAATAGCTCAGTGGAGGAGGAAGTCGTAATGGCTAAGCACCTGTCTGTAGCATAGGAGGGAGTTTTTTTGATTTTCTTTGATTAAAAGCTTTCTGCAAGTTCTGTGCTCTTTTTCATTGCATTATGAACGGTGAAGATTTACGAGTAGTTTTTATAAATTTCCTCATTCATTACGCATAGATAACAGGAATTAGGGTTCAATTCATTTATCTGTGGCAATGAGTTCAGTTATTTTCATTGTTTTACAATAACCATCGCTTCAATGTGCAATCGGATAGCAATGATCTGAAAAATATCTTCGGATTTCTCATGTTTCTCACAGATATGACCTCTGACCTCCATCTTATATACAATGAGATTATTGGATAGAACTTAATCTTCTGATAAGAAAACTACCTTCAGAGGTGGTTGACCATGAGATTGGCGTTAAAACAGTAGTGGCAACATTGAGCGAAGAGGAAAAATGGCAACAAGCGTGTAATATGCAATCAGCTATATGTTCTTATCGATAACTACTTCTTGTTCATATAATTATTGCTCTATACTGTTAAGAAGCGGTGAGGTATTGCCAAGTGAAAACAATTCATGAAGGTATTACTGTCTAAATAGTTTTAAATGAATGAGAACCGGGTATTATTTTGATAGATACATAAGGTTCAACGGGCAAAAAGCGGCTGGTATCTAATGTGAAAAAAAAATCTTCAAGAAATATTACCGGTCTAAATTATCGAAAGCGCCTGCGACAAGTCAAATGCAAGAAAGAGTGGCTCTAATTGAAGCGATTATGGCGAAGAATTACCGAAACTACAGGCTTTTAT
Organism: Baylisascaris procyonis; assembly: GCA_037389465.1. Lineage (NCBI taxonomy): Eukaryota > Metazoa > Nematoda > Chromadorea > Rhabditida > Ascarididae > Baylisascaris > Baylisascaris procyonis. The sequence continues at coordinate 1,060,060 of JAZARR010000105.1, forward strand.
AAACCTTGAAAAATGGCATACACGAACAGAAGGAAGTCGGCTATCACTGTTTCTCGATAAGTGGCCTTAGCAAAATATGTCTCGATGCGACATTGTTCACGATTAGCAATCGCCGATCTATCTGCATCGCTGCACAAATAACGCATAAATTAGCGGCACCTTTGCGTACTTTTATATCGTAGATCGGTTTATTGCTAAGTGTTTCGAATAGTGAAACCTGGGATAAGAAATAGCCTCTCTCAAGTGTTTTTTTTTTTAATAGACGATGACCGTTTAGAATTGTGAAATGACACAAAACGAATGAAGGATAAAATATTCCCGGTGGCAACTTATGCCTCTTTTTTTTCGTTTCATTCAAACGTCTGCTCGATATAACAAGTAAAATAAAAATAAAACACACAGAATATAATTTTTATTGGCAAACAACAAAAAGATAGCTTAATAATTTACATCCGAAAAAAAAACTGCAACGTCTTCACAGAGTGAACAGATATTGAATTTCGGGTTCTTTATATTTCGACTATAGCGTAATATAAATTCTTTCAAAGCCGATGCGCCAACTTGAAAATGGTTTGGCTGTTGTTTTAGGCTGTAAACTCAATTCATCAAGTTTCAATGAGATAGCTGTACAATGACCTATTAAATGCTTATCGTGACGATTAACGGATGTTAGATGTAGAGGACCGGAGACGCGCATTAGACTTTTTTGTTAATAGAATGCCGTAGAGTTTAAACGACGCCATCACTGGTCAGTGTTTCAGCTTTTTTGTTGGGCTGCTGAGGCGTTAGGTAGCTGCAGTTGCCACTGTGGGTTTGGTGATTTAAGTTCAGCCAACATTTTACTATAGAAGGAAATTGCCTATTTAAACTATCAGTGGAATTGACGCCGATGTAAGTCTCTAGGCAATGTTATTAAACCGTAATACTCGTTATCTGGATTAGTGGGCTTTGTTGGAATTCATCACTATAAAAACAGACATTACGATGGAAGATAGTGAGAAATGCGCAAGTTATATTAAGCGGTGAAAGGAACTATCATAGAGGTTTGGGAAGGGTTTTATGGGCATTAATAGAATAAGCGCTACTATCTGCCGCAATCTTAAAGCAGAAAGTGGTTTTCTAGTGTTTTTAAACAAGCATCACGAAAACCAAGACGACAGCAAGTGCGAAAAAAAAGATAGGCGCACAGCAAGTGAGACATCCTTCCTTCCGACTGGCGCCATATTAATGACGCCTGAGTAAAAAAGTGGACGTTAGAATTCATAAGAAACTGCAGTAATCGTAGTGATGCTTTGAGGGAAGCATCACACGCAGCAGGATAGTGGAAAGAGAGAAATGAGTGTATGAACAGTTGACTGAGAAAAAAATAGGAAAAAATTGCTGGAAAGGTTAGAGAAAATAGCAAATCGAGAATAAAAGAAAGGAACGAACCTTTCTATCGATATGCTTTTTGACGACAACTCTAGTTTTCTCAGCTGCCTTCGGTAATCGACGGATCTTGCCCACCTCGACTCGCTCCTTAGGCAAAGTATGTAAGTCAGCAAGGTTGATTCTACCAAGACCCAATGAAACGCCTCTCGCAGCAGCCAGCATTTTCGGCTAGTCACTTGTTCTCCTCATTCATTGAATACGTAATAATAAAGAGGAGCCTCGTCACTCAGCTCGTTTCTACGATCCACATTTCGCACATTCCATCATGCGAGCGTCTAATAAGCCAGTGCGAATGTGCCAATTCCCCGTTAACTACTGCACTAAAGTAGTGCCAATACTCGTGCAGGTAATAATCGTTGCTGTCAGGTGGTCCTCTCTAAGTAAGCAGCCTGCAGAAAAGTCGATTTAAAGCACCACAACAGCTTGACCGAAGTCAATGTTTTGCGTACAACAACAACTGTACGATATGCGCCACTAATGTAACAAAAACATCGGGCAAGGCGCATGAACACAACGTGGAAATACTCACCAGGCGTTAGTTGCAACGCTCATGGTACATTTGCGCCGTTAAGACTTGTGTCATGGAGCGTATAAGTCAAAGATTTTTGTATGTTGGGAATTTTGCGCTGTGCATTCTTGCACAAGCAGATATCAGTCCTGCGAAAAATTGCGTTGTGATACATTTGAATCAGAGACATTTTCCCATATGGAGATCATTCCTTCCACAATACTTTCTTTTCGACGTTCTTTGATGTGCAGAGAAAAGCAATGATGGTAGAGTTATCTAGGCGCCCAACAGCTGAACATTGTTTAGAGTAATGAAAGGCCCCTCGTCAGGTTGCGAGCCATTTTGTGCTCGTTTAGTTTATGATAATGAGTCTCGTTCAACAACTGATTATTGATTTCCCTATTGTTTGTTTGAAGTACGGAGGAATTTTTGGAATTGTTTGCTGCAATATTCTTTCTTTCATCTTTTCATTATTTTTCAATGATTGTTGGGAACTTTAATTGCGTTCGCCCTACTTAGGATAGAACAAGGTCGGTAAATATGCTTGAGGCCTTCCTCAATGAACGTTGTTTCATCGGCTTAATTAGCGATTTAACCAATGAATAGAACATATTCCACATTTTATCCATAAACAAAATCTTCGCCATTAACGCAATGAGCATTGATGCAAATTTTTCAACGAGTGATCGTGCAAACATTTCTTCTGAAATCATTATCAAATCGCTATCGAAGTTATCAATGTGGCGTCATGAGTCAATAAGTGCATAATCACAATAAAATTATGCATATGAATCTTCTTGAATAGATGCGCAAGTAGTTCGAATATGAATGGCTAATCCACCTCTAGCTCTACAATTATCCTCTATTGTTTCCATATTTCTGCTTATATCGGCACATGGTGACATATATCGCGATATCCTACTTTCAGACTTCTCAAGTTCATTAAACTATAAGTATTAACAATGAGGACTGAACAAATTATGACCGATCACTCTACTAATATGTAAGATTTTTTGGTTATTAAGGCAAAGAAAGAATCAAAAAGTAGAAGATGGAGTGCTGGAATGGAACTGTAAGGTAGAGATGAAAGAACGAACGTATAAAAACGTTTCAATTTTGAAAGTTCACGTTTTTATGCGTGATCGTGGGTGGTCCTCACCAAAACGCTTCCCACATCCATCTAGTCCCAATTATTGAAAGTGCAAGTGCATGGAGCGCATAGATGCTGAGTTATAATGATCAAAGAACGCTAACTGGAGAAAAGAGTTGAATTAATATATATTGGGATAAGTGAAAAAAAGGAATTAAGGATAATAGCAAAGACAGTTTTATGGAAAAATGAAGAGAGGAAGAAATTTGGGGTGGTTGGCCTGTAAACAATGAAGAACGGTGGAAAGATATTCAAGATGAACTCTATCGTTATAAAAATGTCACTGAGGCAGCCTCTTGATCTTTTGTTTGTTGAAGATGCGACGTTTATAGGAACAGAGAAGATAGAATTGGCAATTTTCAAAAGCGGATATTCATTCGTATGAAGGTTAGGCGTGGGTATAAATGCAAACGTGAGATGAAAGCTAAGAATGAAGCTGAGGATGTATACTCGCAGGAAAGATAGAATATGAAATTTAAAATTTGCCTAAGTTGGAGCTGGCAAAGTAGGGAAGAAGGCTAAGCGAAAAGGGGCTATAAACGATGTGATACGACATTTCATGGTGACTTTTTGGTGGTCGAAACTATAGCGAAGTATGCCGTATGTGCAAATCAAATGACCATTGTAATTTACATATGAAGATGCATGCAAACACAGCAGAGAAATAGATATAAAGATTGGAGAAAGCCTAAACAATAAACGCTTGAGTGATATAATCTTGTTGACGAATTTTTGCCATGGCTTGCAAAGTTGATCTGTTGCTTTTCAGTAAAACTGCAGTATTGAAGAATATAAGGATAGCACATTTAATCAAGCGATTCTAATGCAATATTCGCAAATGAGCAGATAGATATCCGAATATTTATTATGAATGAGAATGGTGCAATGTTGGACATATAAGCTAGTGATAAAAAAGCACGAAAATGAATACTCTCAACAAGTCATTGGTAACGCGTGTGCAAGGGCCGCACTGCAAGAGCCGATTGATTCGTGAGCATTTTCGCAGCTTTAATAATTTAGCATTCCCGGCCGCAACGCTTCATTGCGCGATGCTTCTCTTCTTGTTTCTCTCCTCTTCACCTCTTCAATGCAATTTGCCTAATCTTTCCCCCAATAAGTGTTTCTGATCAATTTTTAATACCACCGATCGCCCCCTCTTCCTTAACGGCTCACATTCATCGTTTCTATCCGCCAATGGGGCATTGCAAGAGACTCGCATTATTTATAAGTGAGCGAATTACAGCCACCTCCGACTTGAAGTAATAATGTTCTATTCATGACAAAAATAGAGAAAAATCGATGTAGCTTGTCACTCATAAGCGTCATATGGAAAATGACGGTACAATGACGCTATGTGGAATATCTGGGAGTGCTTCCGAGAGTATGACATCATCGAAGACGCTGTCCACCTTCACAATAATTGAAGGACTGTGGAAAAGAAAGAAGATTTTAATGTACAGCTTGAGTATAAATAGTTTTTTAATCGAACCTAACGAGCATTCGCCAATCAACATTCTTTCAAGTGTTATCGGCCTTACTATTCAACAAGCCTCTGAAGAAGGCGCGTGGATAAGAGAATAGAAACAAACGTACTTGCAAAACAGTCAGGTATAGTGACGTCTAAGAAGCAGTGTCTCTTGGCAAAGAGACGTTCTTAGTGGCGTTGCTGTTAGCCTACTTTCCACTAATTTGCTGCTCAATTAAATAATCCCCTTTGGCAATTTATTACGAAATCCCCACAGAATTCTGACATGAACATAACGAAGGGGAAGTAAAAGATAAAATACAATAGTTGGAGGAAAAGCATGCACTGAGACACCGCTGCGAAGGAAGTTGGCGGGGTGTGCATGCAACGACAAGACGCATAAATCCCAGACGTGTCGCAGTGAATAAATGCTCATGACGAATGCGCTTGGGAGTGGCCGAGATTTGGGTGACCAGACTGAAGTTTGTAATGAGCGGAAACAATTTTTGAGCGGACACAAGTCAGTAGGATTGCCCGCCTCCACAGCTTAACTTTGACATCAAATGACGGATATGCACAATCGCCGCTATCTTCGGCAGGGTCTACAATTACGTGCACTATTCAACAACTTCCTCGCAGAATGCTTGTATAACAACCTTAATTCGCGCCCGTAGCAACCAGGAGGAAATTGAAGGACTGCGAGCATCATTGCAACACGAAGTTAAGAATAAATCCGAAAGTAAAAGACTGTTGAAATATGTTTTTTGCAATCGCCGATTTGTTCTAAATGAGCTTATTGAATTTTGAGCCCTTCAAATTGCGAGCACAATGAACTGCTCTCAGTTTAATAGATGAGACCGCATATTTTATTAGACGATTCAAGGAATTAGTCATATTGCACCTAAATTCAAGACTATCGAAATCACGGACCTGTAAAGTTGTTCATTGGAGAGGCCAAACCAATACAGAGCAGACATCGTTTAGTGAACGGCCGTTAAATCCGCTCAAGTAATACAATAGTTTTAAGATAGCGAGGAAAATAAACTAAAGAATTGTGATCATACGAGGGAACCACAAATGTCTTGAGGAGTTTAATAGGAAATGAGGTGTGTCATGTCCTGAAACAGCGAAAGAGGACGTTTATCCTTTTAGTAGCCTTTTTCGCCTCGTTGTAGCAATATTGAATGAAATTCAGTTCACTGTTCAAAATAGTTCAACGATCACCGAGCTCTTTAGAAGCCTTTTAAGATGAGAGTAAAAAAATGAAATACAATAGATATGTAATCATTGGCAACATACTAGACACGGTTCTACATTTTTCTACACGGTTCAAATATGTTGCTACAATGCCATCGACCAGAACGCGAGAAAGCCTCAAAAGCCAGGACATCCTAGTTGATCCTAAATATAAAACTTAAACAGTGAGCTCAATAGCTCCCATCGAAGATAAATTCGAGAAATGAAACGTAGCAATGCGTACAGTGCGTGAAGTCGGCAAAAGTGCAAGTGACCACAAACTCGCGTTAGGAGTCGAAAATGGTGAATGAATACGCCTTGAGGGACTCATTGTTGAGAAGAGGATTTTGAGAATAGCAGCGCCCCAGGGACATTTTGAGAATGGCGGCGACACAAACGAATTGATCCACCCCTTTGTTGCCCTTTCATAAAAACGTGTAAGCGACCTACCACAATTTAGCAATTACTTCTACTCTAGCGGGTCATTCACCTCTCTTATCATTCAATTTCCTAGTTAAGTTCTACGGCTGCAATAGACAATGAAGAATGGCACTATGTCTCGTACGAAACAAAATTTTTTTCTCTATAACAATTTATCTCAAATGAGTAAACCTCATCATAATTCATTCAAAAAAAAGAACAACTAAATGACGCCTCGTATTTAGTGTACTCTTTATATACAATGACGCATGGGGTGTGTTCTATGCAAATCTTGCACCAATTCGCGCGAGTTTATTGAGGCGCGAAAATTGTGATAGATAGATGCAACTTCGCTCATATAATTTTTTGCCTACGATGGACGCAGATGTTGCAAACAGCAACTAGCTAATGTGACATTCACAGCACATAAAATAGATCAAAGTGAATTGCTTTATTTGCAAGTTAAGGATAAAGAAAATTTCCTCACTAATTCAGATAATCATCTTGCATATTTACCTGGAATGTAACAATATTATTTTTTTTTATTAGATTCTCATAAAGATTTAACGTTGCAATAATAAATGCTACAACAATTACTCATTCAAATGTGAACGCATTATAGCTTATCACTTCAATCAACGAATATAGCACAACGCATACACAACTGTGGCAATAGTTATCAGCAACTTTTATATTACAACATATAAACAACTTTGCCATCGGCCGCAATACCTCACTAGAGTTGCCACTAACAAAGGATTTATTGCAAGCAACTGTCAAGTTTATTGCGCTTCAATTACCACTTTGTAATATTTTACCGTATAGCTGCCTCGTATATTGTTCTATCTTCTATGATAAGAGAGGTGAAGCATAAACGTTGATAAAATCCTAACGATGCTTTATGCTTCCAAAAGAAACAACAAAAAAACAAATGAGTGTTCGCATTGCGGACATAATCGCATCTCATATCCGCTACAATATTTCTTAGGCATCTAGGCACGCCCACAAAGTTAATGACAACGACAACAATGATTTCAAAAAACGATTGCAAATGAAGTTCAACTCAACTTGACAAGATAATTAAATCAAGCGCACCGAATTTGTCGATTTTGAAAGCGAAATAATTATGGCATTAGTTAGTGCACGAATCATACTATTCGTCAGAAACGAATGTCATTTATTATGGATGTCGAATAAATTGAATTTCCAATAGTTCCGTTATCATGAGTGATCAGTAAAATTTCCACTCGCTTTAGGCAATCAAAAAAAAACCTGCAAAAAATTTTTCGCTGTTTCTGAGGAAACAATGATGCTGAAGAAACTCACGTAATTTGGTTCAGAATCGAACTCGTATCACCATCCACGTAACCCTTATAAAACAATAAATCGACTATTGAATAAACATAAAATTGGTATGCTTTGCAATTTCATTTGAAATCATGATGAATGCAAGTGAAATAACGCAAGCGCATTAAAATTCCATGAAAAATCTTTTCGTTCAAAAAAGAACCGTAACAAGTTTTGTTGTTATAGTGCTAAAACTCTTCCGGGATGAAAGGAAGCAAGGGCGAGGGAGGGGGCGCAAGGCAAAAATTGCTAACTTTTAGGTGAGACATACTTCTAACGTAGTATTCTAGTGTTAGAATTCTATTTTGTGAGCGCCTCGAATAATACCAACAATTACTGCTAGGAAAGTGCTCTAAAATACGTTTATTTTGGTCCACGCAATATTGTATTCATTAAATATGACTGTTGGAAAATTTCATCCCACCTCCTCTTTCCTCTTGCCATGTGGCCACAAAACTGCAACCTTGACCTCTATCACAAAACCAGCTCATCATATACCACAAATGGGTCTATATCGGAGATCGCAACCATTTCGTTTGGTAGATCGTCGGCGGAGCTATGACATTACTAATTAATACGACATCTAGCTATGCATACATAATTCGAATACATACGACAGCCGCAATTAATGGTCAGTCTGAATGTGTTCACTTCTTGTTAAATATACTTCGTTACTACGAAACAATAAAACTATTTCGTATATCGTTGATTAGAAGCAGATTCTAACAAAACTGTGTACACTAGCTATACGACAGAATTTAACTGCTATGAATATAAATGAATATATCCAAAAACCCAAATATAGCAGCAGTGCATTCATAGTTCAGACTAGCATAAACAATATATTTCGACCGCTAAGAGCTTCTCGAAAATGGCAAAGCAATCCCGCAAGAGGAAGTTTTTGCAATCTATCAACAGTTTCAAACACACTGCCTCGTACAGGTTAAGGTAACTAGAGGATCATTTACTTTCGAAGTTGACAAAGTAAGTCAACAGCTAGAATGCTATGACGAAGCGACAAGGGTACTTCAAGTTTTTGAGATGCTGAGCAAAAAGCCCCTAGAAAACCTATTCTCCATTTCTAAGGTCATAAACTATCAAGGTTTGCATGTTTCGCTGCAAGAGGGATTTTGAACGCATAGGAGAGGTCTCAGATACACTCGCAAAAACATAAATGAATATGAACAAGACATGCATGAAATCCACAAATCGCAAAAGTATGTTGTGAATGTGGAAAAACTTTGTTGATGTGGAAAAGAGTAGGAGAATGGCTTTGTGACCCTCAAGAAAAGACAAAGATTAGAAAGTGTTTCGTAATTGTTGTTGAATTTGTAAAGAGATACCTGGGAAGTGGTGTTTTCGATGTAATTCATCACGACGCACTCGTACCGTGAAATGAACTTGTCGAAGGCGAACACTAGCAAAAGCGCACCGAAATCGAAAGATTAATATAAATGATGAAAAAAAGGGCCCATGAGAAATGCCTCTGCTTTTCTTTATCTTATATTCTTCCTATCTATCTTCGACAATGAACAACCCCCCCCCCCCAAAAAAAAAACGACTCATCAAAAAGTTACACTCAATTGTCGAGTATCTTTTGCTCTTTAAAATTTCTTAGCGTTCGTTTAGCGTAAGATTTCAAAAGTCATTTTGTTGTTTAATCGACAATTCGTTATATGTGTTGAACGGTTTGGTAATTCGAAATAATGCTCTGTATCTATCAAACTCAATGCAATTATTAGCCCATTGACTACTAAATAAACGCATCCTTAAAGAGTGCAAAAAATTCACTAAGACACACGAATTCTTCCGCCGTATATTATAGCCTCATCGAATATGCACATAAATATGCACATAAATATTCATCTATGAGCAACATAAATGATAGAGATAGAAGTGCAAAAATATGCAAAAACAAACGATTCGACGAGGGCTTAATTTGGCTAAATCAAATGTGCAATTCAATTCATCACTCGTGTGACAACATCGAAAAAGTTGATTGACGCTCGAGGATAATGCGATTCAGCAGGGCGATTATCAACGTCGATGAAACAGGACTATTTCAAAAAAGATTCCTGAACGCATCTACTTCCACAATGAGACAAAATGACAATACCAGGAATTAAAGCGTTCAAGGATGGATTCAGCTCGCCGCTTAGAGGGAACGTTGATGTTTTTGTGGTTAAGCCATTCTTTAGCTATCTTTCAAAAAAACCGCATGCGTTCAAGAACATCAATAACCACACGCTGCCCGTCTGTCACTTTTAAAACGCTAGATCGTAGATGACTCAAGCATTCTTTGAAGATAGGTTTGTGAATTATTTCATTCGTCGGGTGTGTGATTACTGCTAAACGAAAGGAGTGAATTTCTATTGATTTTAGAAAACACAACCGTACATCCATCTCACCAGACTGCGAATTCTATCCTGACGTAAAAGTGTTTTTTTTTTTTTTGCCGTTCAACATAACATCACTCGTTCAATTTAATACAGCTAACAGCACTCGCAACGTTCAACGCTCACTCAGTTCTAGCTGGCTCAAAGGAAGTCGTAATGCTGCGTGATTTTCGACAAAATCAGCACCGAGCGTAAAGAGTATTGCGGCAGCGTGCAAAGATGCAACGAAAAACTGCATAAAGACGATTTGCAAGAAGTGTCTAAATCATTATGTCAACGCATTCGACAGGTTTAAAACAGGGGAAGGATGAGCTTGACAAAATTAGAGAAAACTTTGGGGTACTTATAAATAACCTTCATGTGGAATATGAAGTAGATATAGATGATCTGCTAAAAAAAAGAGATCAAAAGAACCTTCCAATAAAAAGCTAAATGAATTGGAAGCAGAGAGTTGTTGTGGTGAAGGAAACGGAGGAGGAAAGAACAAGACAAAGAAGAAGAAAAACAACCCAACAGTAATTCACTGCTCAGAGACTAGGAAATTTTACACTGTTAAACAAAGCTTCCGCTTGCTGTGAAAACTTAAGACAAGAACGTCAAAAGATTTGTCGATGCTGATCGAGAAAATAAAGATCCTCTTCGTGGCTAACGTAAAAGTTACGATGAGAAGGAGAAATTAATGAGTTTACTTCAAAGAAGCGTTCTTTGAATGACATTTAAGATGTTCTTCAAAAAAAAAAAAACTCCCTTAAAGTCCCCTCCCTCCTCTAATCTCTACCCAATTAGCCTCGGCACATTCAGAGTATGTTCTCTATGACACATAGCCAAGTAAAGGTCGAGAGTGCCCACTAAGTACAGTATTCAACTAAACCAATGAATCATTTTCAATTTTTCGTAGTGTATTATGTTCTTCGCATATTTTTGTTGTATCCTCATGTTCTTTTAATCGCAATAAGCTCGCCGTGATGTTAAAATGCTCTAATTACATCATTCCTAAGGTTCAAAGAAAATATAAGGCTAAAGAGTACACAAATTCTAGATAGACATAGAAGAACTTCGATCAACGCATGTTCAAACTGAACTTCGACCAGTTTATTAGAACATAATGCGGTCGTATGCCAATAAGTACTCATATATCGATTACATATTTGATCAAAAGTTTTTAAGTATACTGAAGAATTTACACCTCCACAAACACGATGTTCTGCAGTAATCCACGTCAGAGTATCTCAAAAAAGAAGAGAACAAATAAAACGCCCACTGCACTCAAATCCAATCGCTTCTTCAGTCGCATTGTTTATGCCCGAGAAAGAGCTCTTCAAATTGCAATCACTGCTAACGTTTCGAGAAGTCAATGCATGACTTTGACCAATACTGCGAGGGAGGAATAGAAAAAACTTCAATTGTGACACGGTACACAAGCTGCGCTGATCGTATATATAGACGTTATTGATTTATTACTTAAAACAATGCAAGGTTGCATATTGATAAATATCAGTTTTTTAAATTCGTAGTGGACCTCTGCTTGTGAAGTGGAACATCTCGCTTAGTACAGCGTATAAAATACATATATATAGGAATATAAATGTACGCATTCCATATGCTCAAATAAGTTCAATGATGACATTTTCAGCCCCTCCCCTCACCCCTCCCCCTATGAAGGGACGTAGAAATAAGTGGCATGCAAGTTACATGACCGATTGAAATGCACAGAATGGTTCTTTCCTCTCTACTAAGTTTCTTTACAATGGAGTAGGATTAGCACACGCCTGAAGAAGGTTGGATCCACTATACTCGTGTCAAATTCTCGAAGCTTTTTGCTGAGAACGCGATAGGCTCGGCGAATTGCTGCGAAGATGTCAATATGCTCAGAAATCATTCTTCTCGGTACTTACTCCAGAAAACTACGGAGAACAGTAACAAAGCGAGCTATCGAATGAAGTTGGCGCTAAACCAAGAGCCACACTCTAGCTCTCTTTGCCAGTCTCAAAGCACGATGGCCTTATAGTACGCAAACGAAGGTGCACTGGATATTATCCACGACGTCTCGGAGCCATAGTGAGAACATATTGCGCTACTGCACGTGTCCCATTGCACGTGCGCTATTACGCTTTGTGAGATGCACCTCGATCCCACAATGGTGGACAAAACAAAGTGAAGTCGGTGAGCATGCGCATAATGCGTTGAGGAAATTTTTATGAGCCATTCAGTGTCAACAGCAAGTAAACACCCAAAATCAGCTGTGAACGCTTTCGAAAGGATGCTAAATGCTCAACGATCCAACCAAGAACAAATAAAAGAATGAATCGAAATTTTGCAGCATCAAGTAATATTCATCATGTTTATGAATTGGCAAATGTTAAGTGTGAGATATCTCTACCAAAAAGCTAACAAAACCATCCTTAATAATGTAACACGAGAGTTAGGCAAAAAAAAGATTGCATTCCGACTAGAAATCCTCAGAGAATTCCGCAATCACATATCGAGTTGAAATCTTGAACGGATGGCCTTCTATAGGGCATGATTGCTCTCATCGTACTTCATAGCCAATGCTTCTTACTAAGCAAAGTGAACGTATCGCAAATGTAGGTTGATAGGCATAGGCAAACTGCTAATGCCTATAGTACAGAACACGCAGGCGACTTTCCTAGGAAATGCGCTTGGCAAAGAAAGTTGTCAGCACAGATGTGGTAGGTGAGATTTCGAAGACTGCTTTTTTGAAATCGCTAATCGGGTGAGAAATTGGGTTTTCAACCTAGCTTTCAAAAAAGTGATTTATAAATTTGGGAAAACCGAAAGATCCGGATTGACCTCTTAGCAACAGTTAATCAACCATAAGAGGTGGAACAATTTTTGAAACTTTTATGAAGGAAATATGATCCATAGATCGAAAGCGGCAAAGGTGTTATACTGAGATAATATTGAGGTGAAGTACTTTATGTGCATAACGTTAGTATAGACCCAGATGAATATAGTGCTCTGGGAAAACGGAATTAAGAGAAGGAAGAAGAATTTTTTAAGACAGAAGCAAACAGAGACGCAATAGACGATTGCTAGGAGACTAGATAGTTGTTAAGAATGCAAGAAGTAAAACGCGATTAGATTACCTATGACAGCAAAAGGTGACCACGTCTCGGCCCTTATCCGTTGACGTGTGCACCTGAATTATGCGCGGCCATCGTCAGGACGAAACGCATAACCATGTTAGTATAAGAAGCTACGTAGACAACTTAGCTAAGAGTAGAGAAAATTAGCGAGAAGTGGAAAAAAAGAGCTCTTATCTGAACAAATGAAAAATATAAATTGGGAAAAACTGTAGCAAATATAAAAGTTGCACGCGATAACACTAAGCTCATCACTATAGCCCGAAATAATAAAAGAAAATCAAAGCGTAAGAATGGTATGATAGAAGAGGCAGTATGGAAAATAAGGTACATTTATCATTTATCTATAAATTTAGGAATGCAATGTACGAGAGTTTAAAAGTTAATAAATATTAAAGCACATAGTCGACAGAACCGCACCATAAACATAAATGATGATAACTGATAGTCGATAAACCTAAATGCAGATGTTAACGGCCTTGACCTCACAGTGGTAACCCTTAGAGCAATATTTATTTGATCTGTGTTTAATACTAGACCTATCGAAGCAATATGAATAACATTTGAAGCTCACCAAAACAATCTCAAAACGAAATACTAATATAAAATACTAGAACAGAATCCTAATGCTAATACAGAAACTGAAATTTCGTTGCAAGTAAAACACGGAACACAGAAGCTACAGGATAATATAACGTTATAATGTAAAGTTACGTGAATAAACGTTCCGTTGAGAAATACCATTGAAGAGTGATAATCAATAAATCTACATGATCGTACTATGAAGTGATAGCACAAGTAGAGCAATATTTATTTAATGTTAAACCTATAGAAATAGCTCCTTTATACAATTGACTTTTAGGGTTATACATACAAAAAGGATTCAAGCAATACGAATGGTTAAAACCGTAAAAAACTAAAGTCCGTGAAGGATTTCGTTAATCAAACTTTTAAAACCTTGTCTATTAGGATAGACGAACTTATGCACTAATTCTAGTTTGCTAATTAAAGCTCAATATATTTTTCTACTAGAGTAGCACTAAGACCTTCGTCTTTATAGTTTTTAAGCAGTCCTTTACATTTGCTAATGAAATCGGCCTTAAATGAGCACAGTTTACTAAATCTCCGAAAGTTATCGGTATTGAATATCAGTAAATCGTCAACGTACCTACAACAAAGAGCATTAAAACATAAGATTTTGGCACATTGATACTCCATAATGGGTAAGGTGAGATCAGCTATATCAGTACTGACATTTCCTCCCACAGGCACTCTTTTAGTGTGTCTAAAAATGAACCGGGCAAAATAACATAATTTTCACTGATTACAAATTTAATTACCTCCATGACCTATGCCCCTAAGGCAAGAGAACGCTCGTTGAACTCACAATTGCCTTTGTAAAACAAGGCTTTATTATCTTTTTTTTCGACCGTTCAAATCACACGTGTGTTAATTAATCCATTGCCCTAATGATAGTGCCGTAAACAAAGTTGAGAAATCGGCAGTCAAAACCATTTTTATTTGTTTACTATATTTATTAATCACATCCAAAACGTCATAGGAATTCTTTACACTGTAGTAATAATTAATGTGGTTTCTTTGACTTGCTATATTGCAATAACTACGTAATGTTTCTAGTACTCTCCTCCACAATTTCTGTTGCCGGACAGATCAGAATAGGAGGTGCAACAAACTTCCTTCATCTATAGCCGCCAAAATACACACTTTGGCTAGAACAGCTATGAGAAGCAAAGAAAATCACCGCAACTTTTTGAGAAGAAGGAATAGGGATGGATGCCTTTATTAGTCGAATAATGTTTATTTCGCAGTGTTTCTGTAACACTCACGAGTAGAGGATGTTCGCCGAAACCGATCGGAGATTTATGTTCCAATCGCCTATAAATTAATTGCCAAATAAATTACTATGAGGTTTTTGATGCCTTGTTCTTTTAATACGATATTCTTCTACCGTTGCAAAAATTTACAAATAGGTTTGTTTTATTAGCACCGCAAAAATGTTGTTTATGTTGGTTGGCAGCGCAACCAAGATGACATCCAGAAAAGGCAAATAGTTTCGGGAAATTGTGCCCGAAAAAATCGCTGGTAGACTACTTTTGACCTGAACTAAAGGGAAACAACCGTTGAGGCAAAAAAAAGCACTCAGAATTAGATTAGCGCGTTTTCACTAGTAATTTGGCAAAGCACAATTTCAGTGCAGCAACAAAAAAACAATGAGGCAAATTTTTCGGATGCAATTTTCAGTTCGCACAAAGTATTTCAACACTTTCGGATAAGTACAATTTTATTGCCCAATGATACTGAAATAACATCCCTCTCGTGCAAAAAAACTGCGTCATTTGAGCGAGATTCAACGAAAAAAAAGTTTACAACTACAGCAGAAGTACAAATTGCAGCGAACTTAAAATAAATTGGAACATTTTGTTACCTTTCAAATATATTTTCTTTTCTTGGATAGCCCTTGAAATAAATCATGCACGTCACAATCTCGTGAAAAACGGGATCATTGGATAAGTTTTATGTTATAACAAAGATCTCAAATATATAGTAGGAAAGTATCACAAAGTGAAATGTGATTTTAAAAAAAATGGAACACCCAAGAGCAGTATGCATCTAGAGATCATCATCTATATTTATGAATGAGTGCGAGTTGATAATCTCCTTATGCGGTTTTATCAAATGAGTGGAATAAGCACTCAGAACAGCGACGCTATCCGAGTGATACTTACCTAAACATCATATAATGAATAATTGTAAAACGCTTGAATTTGCTAAGATAAACCCATATTATCGCCTCATAAGAATTCACTCTGCTCATATGATGATATAATTTATTATACTCTTCTATACGATTAAAATTTATGCACCAATCATTATACAGATAAATAAATAACAATAAAAAGAAAAGACAACTTTAACTCTTTAAAAAAATCACATTTGAGAAGCAGACAATAAATATGAGCGGCCATACGACGAAACGGAATTAATATGTAAGAATTTCACGACAAGAATAACAAAACGTTCCTTTCAAATCCCGCGGTGGTCGTGCTTATCGGCTTCATGCTCACATTTGCACAGTGTTACACGATATAAAAAAGTCTCATTCCACAGCCATGTTAATACTTGTTACTTCAATCGCTTAAGTTTATAAAATTAATAGTATGCTGCTTCTGCGATATTCGGCAAACGTTTCTCTGAATATCACTATCCGCCGACGATCGTTTCGAGCGTAGAAATGCAAAGGTAGCGTAAATTTATAGCGCAAACGATTGATTCTCGTTCGACGCCAGCGGGTGACTCTATGCTCAAGGCAGCACTGATATCGGGCCATACCAAGTTGGCATCTTCAGGGGTTAGTTTTACTTGGAAGCTGTTGCTGGCCGAATTATGAAAAATCGAAGGCGGGCCGACGTGGTGTGACGGCATTGCTCGTCCTCCGCTCAACTGAATCTGCGCTCTATAGCCGACTCATAGTGCATTTGTGAATGGGCATACATCAGAGCACTGCGACTTTAGTGCGCTCACAAATGGCCTGCAAAAAGTCTTCTTTGCTCGCATCTCAAGTAGAATCCTCAAAGAAAGACTCCTGCTTAAGCTTAGGCTTAATGATCTTCTTGAAAGTTCACAGTTGTCTCAAAGCACCTCATTCGCATTATGATTTCTTATATAACTTCACAGTTGTCTCAATCACTCATCGGCTAATTCCTCTAAACGTTTAACGCTTATCGCGGATTAGTGCATGCAGCAACCTTCAAAGTACGGAAATTGATCTTTTGATAATTTATCTAACATTGCACATGTTTTTTTCTTTAAAAATTTCGTCTAATTTTTGTCTGTGCGCATTATTAGAGCGTCACATATAAAGAATGCGATGCGTTGATAGCTCTGCTTAGTGATAAAAATCCACAGAATGATAAAAATTCAAAGAAAAGTATATAAATCAGACAGGTGATTTGGGGGAATTTTGACTGGAATTTCATAGTGTTTAGGCGTAACTTCGGCAACTATATTACATGTACAACATCAGACAGCGTTCGTCCTTAATCGTCAAAAACGCTAACAGGCACCGACATTCGTTGATTAAAGAGGCCAATGCCTAGCATCGTGCTCACAAATTGCATTAAAACCTTCGCGTTCGACGAATGTATAACACTAATTTGACGATTTTTCATGTCCGCCGACACTCGAAACTCCGAGAAGTGAGAGCCCATGAGACACTCGTTAGGAGTTGTCCGTCAAATTTAGTGAAGCCGGTTTCCAGTGTGCTGTTAACTTAAAGTAGAAATTCTATGAGGGCACAGAATCAAGCTCCATCAAAATAGTGCAAGATTCCCGAAAACTAATAGGAGAAAGCGGAGGGGACTCAGTAGTTTCATTGAATCTCAAGATCCTTATAGTTCTTAAGTGGTAGGGAGGCGAGCAGGAGGGACAGCAGCTCGACTAAGGAATTTCCACAAAGTTAGAACCCCTCAACAGTCACAGAGCTGCATTTGAAAGTTGCAAAAGATGACGAGAAGCTTGGGCAGGTCATCAAAGCAACCATAATTTATGCTGTGAGTATCGCTCCACAAGCCATCCATTTAACGTAGCTAGTTACCCTTAGATGCCATGAAAGCCAAAACAACAAATGTGCACAGCTAAATGGAATTCATCTCTCGCCAACCAACCGAGTCTTCACTCCAATGAAACCTGATAACCATTCTGTACACGGTTGTTAATGCTAGATGATGAACGCGAGCGTTTGTTAAATTAGAGCGCACATATTATAAGTAAGAAATTCTTGTCGTCTCCAACATATAATGTACTGTGATAGCGTATTCGAGAGAAGAGGGAAGGAAATGACCCCGTCAAAACTGGAAGAACCACAATCACGAGGCGACTGCTTAAAGTGAATGGAGATCAAGAAAAAAAAATGTGAGTGAGAAACGGTCGAGGAATTGCTATCTATCGATATTCCCGACGGATGCAGCGTCGTCGAAGAAAGATGTCTCGCAGCGCTTAATATATCGATACATAATATCTATATTCACTTCTAGATGACAAATATATTCGCCAATTATATAAGCAAATATTAAGTGGAATTTCTTGAATATACTAGATGCAGAGCCGAGGAAGCATGAATCTTGCAATTTCTTAGTGGCACACTCAGTAATCGCTGCTAATGGTCAAAGACCAGCCGCAATGGTCTTTTGCCCAAACAAAATAAAAGTCTGGGATTGCTTCTATAATGTCAAAAATCGTTGCAATGGTAAATTTTGCGAGCGATGATTCTGCTTCCGATTCCAGGTATCGAAATATTAGAGGCGCCAGCCGACCAATTGGTCGCTGACTATCACTACAAAGAAGGTTGTGCGACAGTGGAAGTTGCAGAAATTGGCATGTGTTTCATGGTCAAGCGAACACTGACGTTATTGCTGCCGAAGTACATGCAAGCAAATGTACATCATTTTCAAAGAATTCGCATGTCATAAACGAATTGATAGGGAGGTCGCTGTGAGCAGCCGCTAGACGACAGCCAGCGCTACTAGAGTGCATCATGCGGAAATTGAGCGACGTTTTCCACGGCGCTCACCTAGCAATAAACGAGCCAACATAAGAGCCGCTATATGTAACTCTACATGCTTCAATAGTTGGTGGGGGCTGAAAGCATAAAAAAGCAACTTCACGCTTCATCTCATCGACACGACGGTTATGCGCCATTAAGAAGGCTCTTAAGGTAGTGGTTCCGGAACCAGTTGCTGAATACTCAATCTACTAAAAGATCATGTTCGAAAGAGCTAGTCTGCAAGACCATTGAGTAAGAATCTACTCTTGCCATTGCTTAAGCATGTGTCCATTCAGTGCAATAATACGGCTCAGATTGCGACTCTCAAAAGAGAGATCGAACTGTCTGCGGTTTACTGAAGAGGATATGAAAAACGAGAACTTCCGGGCCTAATATGACACCCTCCTCCTAATGAACACCACGCGAATTTTGTTCTTATTTTCAGTGAATCTCACATTCGAACGGAGTCCAGTCGTTTTTTTTTTGCTTCTGGAAGCAAGGTCGCAATGTAGTTGAAAAATTCATAGGGATCTCTTTTATCAGCTACTGATGGCGGTCTCTTGGTTTGTTTAATAGAAATGCAAGCATAGAAATATGAATTTTCATCGTTAACAACATACTTTTCGAAACGGAAGATATAATAGAGACTTGTCTCACCATCCAGCACGTGCAATTGTTCACACTTCCATATAAAGTTGCCCTGAAAAAAAAAAACAGTAACAAATGCAACATGTTTGAAGTGGAACGCATCGCTTCTAAAATTACGATGGTGCCGGCGTTTGCGCTGCTCACCTCCCTCCCCCTTTCCCAATCATGGTCACATTTTTCAGTTGCCATCCAGGTGATATGTTTGCTACAAAACAATGAAGGAGTAGGCGAAACCTTTGAAGAGTTTTTTGGTGTTTGATTATAATATCGACAAAGCTTTTCAACTTTATTACTAGTTTTTTTTGCTTCTACCAGTTAATACGTCGATATTGCTACGTTTCCCATTTTCTTCTGATGTGTTGGAATGTATTTTTTTACCACCTACTTAACAATTTAAACAAGGACTTATTGCTTTTTCATGCACTGAAACTGTGGTCCGCCCCACCGTCGTATAATTTCCTACTGAATTTCTCACGCAGTGGTCATTTTTTTCAGATTTCTACCAATACTGATCCATCCTTTCTTAAGCTTAATGATTCTTTTTCTTTGATTTTCAGCCAGCGAGCTATTCCTCGTCTGCTTTAGAGATTGGATAGCCTTAGCTTGCTTCATTATGTTTAGATATTTCCGACAAAAAATTTCGCATATCTTCTTTGTGATCAGCTAGCTAAGTTCGTCGAATGCTACCTTCGTCCGAAATTTACACTCTGCTTCAACTTTCTTCTCTTTTCAAACAATTTTTTTTCCCATCCGCATGAGACGTTCTCGGCTTCGTTATCGTAGCAATCTGTGCCGCTTGTCTGCTTTTTGAGAATCCACAACGTCATGCAAGCATAAACTTAACACGCCTCACCGATGTCAAATTCGCTAACTTGTGATATACGATGTTTTTCTGCAAATTTTCTTACCTCGAGAAGCTAGCTCTTTTCGCATCAATAAACGCAAGGAAATATGCATAAACATATCGCGCACGTTTTCTCTTAGGTAAGAAATTAAACGAAGATGAATGTAAGTGTCTTGTGAATACGAGAAATAAAACCGTACCTCATCACTTTGTAGAACTAATTCCACCATTTGAGGGTCACCAATGGTAACAGCTTCAATATCGAAAATGCTATTCTGAAATTTGAGAACAGCAACATCGTAACAAGGTGAACGCCGTCATAAACATTTACCAGAAAGCTCTTAGATGCACATCATCATCCGCGCATAATAATTCGCGTTATTTTCAGTCGATAATCGCTCATGTCATTATGTGGTTTTCATCGGAAGGATAGAAACCATCTGACTATTAAAATGAAAATATAAACATTTCTACGGTCACTTAATTTTGTTGATATGCTCGCAAAAAAAACTGTAATTCGACGACTGCTGATGATTACAAAGCTACAAACAGATCTATATCTGAAAAGTCGAAAAAGAAGCTCAGATTGAGGTGACACTGGTGTTTGTTTTAAAAAAAAAAAAGACAAAAGGTGATGCTCAATTCAAATTCTTTGAAGAAAATAATGTGACGCATACGGGCAAAAATCATCCAACTTTTCAGACATATCCTAATTTTTGTTGACTGAATGTGCTTAACTTTCATTATTAAAGCAAAATCTGATTCAAAAAACAACCATCCTTAAAGGAATGGCGACTCAATATCCACGGAGCTGGCCATACGAAAATGCGCTCTCAAGCATGAGCAGTGTTGCCTTTATTGCCCTTAAAGAGCATATTAGCATAACTCACCGTATTCTGTTGAAACGGCCGTGTATCATTGTTTACCAACTTCCGTAGGCCAGTATCTCCGCGAGATCCTTTCATTTTAATAAATACTTCAAAATTACCCACACACTCACCACTTGCGATCGTCAGCTGGTATCTTACAACTGAAAAAGATGACCATTATGAATATGTCAGATGCATGGGTGCCCCTCACTTCAAAACCCTTTGAAGTATAGTTCAAAGATCAGAAAACTTAGTGAGGGTAATATGAACGCAGTTGATGAAACGGATGATCGCTCTCGCATTGGGCCACATAGATTCATATGTACAAGAATTTCTTCTTTTTCTGCGATTCATATGTACAAGAATCATTTGTACAGCAGATAACCCTCCATACGCGTTGGCGCATCACATAGAGATCTCTACTTACACGACCCCGAGTGTACACATTAGCTTAGACAAGGCGAGCCTCGGAACCCCTCGAAGTTTGGGAACTTCACAAACGACTATGAAGGTTCGGCTGGCAATGAAAGAAGTCGCCAGTGAAGTAGGTGACAGCGATGAAGCAGCAACGATTTCGATAAACGTTACTCAGAGAACACACCATCACACCACTGCCTTCATTCTCCTCCACTTCTATTGACTGTGGAAGTTCGGCAATGCTAGAGCTGTGTGCATTACAGAATGATCATAATTGAACGATCACAATTACCTGCCAGAGGTGGAATGTCAGGCCAGACGGCTGCAAATTCGCGAACTGACGATGACGTGAATACAGTGTTAACGTTCGCGAATCTCAATTCGTCGCCATTTACAGTATCGGTGAGGCACATCTGCAAACGCGTTTATTAGACCACTTTGACAGCTGCAACGTTTACCTGTCTCTTAAACAGAGATGCCCTTATTCTGCAAACCAAGACACAAGCGAGATCAAACACAACGAATACCGACAAAACAAAACAAAACAAGAAGATTAAGGAACATATTTCTCGAGATGAGCACAAACCCTTCGAATCTCGAGTACTCTCTCATCGGTGTGAATACTTTCTTCAGGAGGAACATGGAGTAGCTCTTGTGCATTGTCCACTTCTATCCTCAACTTCAATATCAAACCAACGTCGTACTTTTTGTGCTGCAATCATAAAACATTCTTATTGACACCTTCAATTACACTCTATTTAATTCAGAAAAATATTTCGATGCTTCAGAATGACAATCTTGCGACAATTGTGCTAACCTTAATTATTAAAATACTTAGAGTAGCTCATATTCGCCTTTCCTTTTAAACCATCACTAACATCGATGCCACAGCAAAGCACAATGGTTGAATGGTATGACAGAATGAAACCTACAGAGTGAAACAGTTTGGGCGCAATTTAACGAGTTTTTCTTCGAGTTTCTTGGGTTCCCAAGAAATAAGATGGCAAAACGAGGGATTTGAAGAAATTCGAAGAAAATTCGATAGATTTGAAATCGAACCTCATCGACGTTGCTAAATCGGTTGAAAAGAACCTCTGGAGTTTACTCTTCTCTTCTATTTCAACATGAACTGACTATATTCCACAGCTATGCCGTTCATCCGTTTTGAAGTAAGGAAATGGTGAAAACGTTGCCTGAAAGCTGATTATGCCATCGATGGGTGCTTTATCGATAATCGACATCTGAGCGCTGACATGCTCACCACATAGAGTTACGTTCGGAATAAGTGTGCTGTGATCAGCAATAACCATCGACAGAATGTACTCAGGTTTCTCGCGTTTTCGTGCCTTCTTCTTACTCACCTTCGTTGGTAAACCTTCCATCTCTGCAAATAAACGCAATACTGCCGAGGGACAGCATCTTGAAAAGCCGAACAAATCGTGGCGCATTTAAATCCGTAACTATTATCCTTTTTTTCCCTGAATACTAGCTTCCCTTCTTCTCTTGCTTTGTGTTGCCTGTGAACAAAAGATTAGTCCTTAAGTTACCCTCAAGAACAGCAGACAAGAGTCACAATTTTCACAAAGACGCGCTATTGCCTGAAGAATTTTTATCAAGTCACACGCCTGGATGCATAATCTCCTAGTGAAACTCGACAAGCGTGAGGTCGATGACCTTCAATCGTAATATGCTATTCACGCCGAAGCAACAATGCACAGCAATGGCCGAAATTCTTCAGAAGTGACGCTAAAAAGTATATTCCAAGAGCATCTTGAATCATTTACTGCGTCTGAAACTTCACCCTCGGTCTTTCCAAGGGAAAGTTAAACTGTAAGTATTAACGTATAAAGTGGATCACTTTGCATAACACTTTACTGAAATCTATAACTTACCAGATAAGACAATTTCTTTGAAGATCTCGCCATCTTCTTCGACTTCCTTCACACGACTATGCTTTAAAACGAAACGATAGGGCGCATGTGGGGATTCCCTAATCAGAACCCGATCGACGAGCCAATTCGAAGCGACGTTGATTCCCACAACTCCTCGTCTGTCGTAAATCGCTTGTAGCACACATAAACCCTCGTAAAGTTGCTCACCTTAATCAGTATGTAATCAACGATGGCAATTTGTCCATTCAACTATCACCTCACCTGAATATACACAACAAATATAATCCCAACTTACGATATATTAAATGTATTAGTGAAAACGTGAAAAAGTGTTTCTACTTTATTTAAATGTAACAACTGACATCGCAACGAGATAAACAATTAGCGGAAGTCAAAGATGCAGTATTTTTTCATTAAGTGATATCATGAAGGTGCAGTATCATAAAGAATACATGAAGATACTAAGAGAATGAAATTCTCGGATCTTGATAAAAGTGACTTACTGTTTAGCAACGATAAAAAAGTAAACAGCATATGAAATAGAACCTTACCAATCTCATTCGACGTAACAAACAGCCTTATGCAGTGAATGCGTCCAATGCTGACCGCTTCAGTCTTGAAGGCAATTTCCTGCAAACAACGCACTCATCATTTTTGTTCTTCCCTCTAGGACAATATTTTCAAGCAAACATTGCAAAAAACCGAAAAATTTCTCAATTCGTAGCTTTCATACGAATGTTCCAACAGAAAGCTGTGACCAAAGTTGGTCATAAACTGACCGTCTTTTGATCGGGTTTTAATTGTAGGCTGACAGGAAAACGACCAGTTTCTCCAATTTCGCCAAAAATCTGCAAATGTCCGTCCTCCTCGAGAAGATGACGACGATCCAGTGAGGCCAGTCTCATTTTACCCTCATAGGTGATTACTGTAACGATAATTGAAACAACATAACATGAATGGAAAGGGGCAGAATATGGATGTTACAAAGCTGCAACGAAAGCGACGTCTGTCTGCAATGCAATCTTTAGGCTGAACGAAACTAATACCAATTTCGTTCTGACGTTTTATTAGTTCAATATTAATTTCTGTATATTGCGCTATCAGATCACAGGAAGTGTACAGGTTTGCAATGCTACCTAATGTACTCACGTATGGCCGTATTACGATGGATGATGCATCAATATGGTGCATTCGGCCCTTTCTAGGCCTGCTAAACTACACATCTGAACTATGTTAGCAAGACAGAAAGGATACAGAACCCCGCCAAAGTACTTGAAATAGCTGCATAGTCAGAGGGAGTGAATATGTGAGGCCGTCTGGAGGGTGTTTTAATCAATCGCATTCCTAAAAGTGAATTTCCAGGGGACCGTCACTCTGAAATCTTTACACTGTACAATCTTCGCCGCTACATGAAGTGAACACGTAACTCAAAAAATATGCAAAACTACTATATTGAAGCAATGAGCAAAAAAAATTGATCTAAAATAGAGAATAGTGAGGTTTACTATTGAGAGGCTCGAATGCGGCCCTGAAAACCGGAAACTCGCGATATGGTTGCACGTGCTTTTCGTTGCCTTTCCATCGCAACCATTTGCCAACGAAGCAAACCATCCTTTCTTCAGTGTCTAGATCGCGCATTTCAACTTTATTAAGAAAATAGTCCGGAGAGACTCCAGAGCCATCCACTTCAATACGAATCTTCAAGAGGTCGCCAATATCGCCAAAATCCACCTGTAGATCATATATTGAAGTAACAAGTAAACTATGGATTCCATCTACAATTGCTGTAGGCTTTAAATTTAGCATTAGTGCACATGAACAATAAAATCAAGGTGAAAACGACTGCCGTTCGGAAGACTGAAATGAGCCCAAAATATACCCTTCATACCACTAATTTAAAAAACTGTCCAAAAGCCAGCATAACCAACTCCATTCAAAAGTTGCTGCAATCGCCATTTAGTCTTCCCATCTTGAGACGTGCGCGCGCTGTTGTTTGGTTTCATCGCAGAGGTTCGACCCGACTATACGTTAAATGTTGTTGCTATTGTGCCGTAAACAATAGGCAATAGGCAATAGCAACAACTTAACTAAGGTTTAGCATTTATTTTTGAATTTAATTACTCAAATATGAGTGCTCTATCGATGATTTCATCAATTGAAACCTCTGAGTGACAAACGAAGCCTATCATTATTGTTCACTACTAAAACCACCGAGTATTTTGCTCATGTGCGGGCTAAATTAGTTACTACATCAACATTTTATCATATCACTATGCGTTACTGGGACGAATGGCCATTACTCCGCATATAAAAACCGTCCCTTCGAAGAAATGTGGAAAGAAACAAGGGTAGAAGGAGAAGGTTTGCCAAGGACCATAAGCGAAACCACCCCTTTGTGAGTATAAACAGACATAAACAAATCCACATGCATTAACATTCAACTATGACGCTGCAAAAAATGCATCAGTGTTTAGTGAATGGAAAGAAACCTGCACAAGTGAAGTTGACGGAGCTGTGGCGAACTTGTTGTCGTAAATTTTCGTTGTGATTGAGCTGCCTTGTGTGCCATATCCAACAATATTTAGATTTGAGGTGGTACCACCAGTGCCATCCTTTTTACCCGTATGCAAGATGAGCTCCCATCTGCCTTCTTGAAAAGATTACACTTTTCAAGGCTCAAAAGCGACAAAATTAATTTATATCTGCTCACGCAGTAACTACTGAGATCCTCAACTGATGGCGCTCATTAGATAGAGGTCAAATAAGTTGGACGACGTATAAGCATCGACCGTTCCATTTTGGCATCCGGAACAAAGACACTGTCGGTTAGCGGACGGTGAATCCTTCACTGCGGAAGTGCGACATACGGAGCATAAAAAAAAGAGACCTGTCAAATTAACGGCCAGTGAAGTAGCAGGAAGTACAATTTGATACTTGGTCCTCGGGGTGGGCTAATCACTAGATAAATGCAAAGGAAACCACGCCAAGGCATGCAATGCCTAAACACATTCCCAAAGAAATGAAGAGGACAAGTGAAACATCCTTGAATGTGGATATTCTCAATAAGTTTTTCCCAACATCAAATCAATCCTCTTCCGGAATGACTAAATTCAAGCTTAGATTTGAAGCAAGCCTTATTTTTGAGCTGCAAGTACCGAGCATGGAGAAATAAGACGATTGAATCTATGAAATATTGCAGGAAGAGAGGATTAGAAAAAACAGTTTCCAAACTTAAGCGAAAAATCTTTCATAGCGCAAAGATACTGTGCGAAGCGTGAAAAATGGATGCAATTTCATCTTTTATGGTATACAGAGACATGTTTTTAATTGCCCAATTCGGTGGAGTACTCTTATTTAGCGAGCAGTGATTAGAAAGAAGAAGCAATCACTCGATGAGGTGCTGTCCTCAGGAATCGATGAAATATAATAAAATGCGGTCGTTTTAATCATTCGTTCGATTTTCCCATCCACTTGACCACTGTCTAACCATTTACCACACTGGAATAAGAATTGTCTACCATCAGCGATATTCTCGGTGACTAATACACGTTCGATAAATATACCAGCGCCTGTAAAATTATAAGTTCCAAATGATAGGTAATCACACAATGGGCTTATGCTTCCGAAAAGAACCGTAATCCACAATGATGACTTCAGCTACCTGAATTTGGCCTTAGCTATCTAATTAATGACTTCAGGTACCTAAATTATGCGATATTTCAAAAGCCCTCAACTGCCTAACGATAGCAAACGCCTTCATCTATGACAGAGGGTGATACTTCAAAACAATACTACTTCGTGAGATGTGAAACGGTAGCTATCTCGCTAGCACTGTAGCAAGTTTTCCTTATGTCGTTGTTTAATGAAAAAACATCAAGATCTTGTCCGTGGGACATGGATTCTGCTGAACGATGAACAAAAAAAAGGAGACGGAAATTTTCATACCGTATCCGACGAACTCATGACCAATAACAATTTTTTGCAATGAGCCAAGTTCGGTGGTTTCAATATGAAATGAGTCCATACGATTTTGCCGAAATTTCGGCTCGTTTGTCTGTAACCAATTAATATACTGAAAACATATATATTCAGCATCCTTCAATCATACAACGGATCGTATAGCATCACTATAAAGTTTTCAGCTCGATTTCTAGTTGTATGTGGGTGTTTCTTTCTGATATACCAAAAGCTTTCAGCTCCAATTCGAGTTGCTTATAGAGGTTCAATACTAAACAAAACTTCCCTAATATCTGCAATCAGATACTAATGCAACCGAATGTATATAAACGAAATCAGAAGTAAAAAGTAATCATTAACAATAGCTATTGCTTCTTCGTTGAATATAGCTCAAATGATGGTGCTCATGCTACGTAAAGGTATCGCAGAAATTGTGACGTATCCACAACCCACTGGTGCCCGATAGTCCTAAGAAATTGTGGTACTTAGCGGAAACTGTTTGTAGAGAATCACCCTCCCCCTTCTCCCGACCCCTCCAAAAGAAAGCAACTGCTAACTTCAAACATGCTAAGGTAACCATTGCTAAAAGTCTCTGTGAGCATGAAAATGAAAGCAAAGCGATGATTGCTGAAATCTTGGAAAAGTCTGCGATAAGCTGCCCAATGTTATTGAAAAATAATTGCTTACATCTTGTCGCAGTGGATACTTGCTGCTTTTATTAATATCGCCATATAATATAATATACAAATCCTTATCAGTATCAGCAGCCCATCTATTTCCCGTTATCACAGATACAGTATAGGTTATCTCTGAAAAAGTATAGTGAAGAAATGTGTAGAATTATAAACTGAGCAAGGCACACATATAAAATATGATGGCAGAGCGAGAGAATTAATAAACGGACTTCTACCTCCTGGAAGGCAATGCATTGAGAAGCAGCTGTTTTTTCAAAGGTAAATTTTATAAATGCACCTCTTTCTTTATTTTTGAGTTCTTCGCGTATTGCTTTCTAGGCTTAAGCTTTTAAAAGGCCAATTCTGCCCAATACGGATCGTAAGAATGAAAACAAAACATTTCTGGACTTCTTAGCTGAAGACTCACCCAATGACTCCACTCTCGTATCCCAAAATCTTGGAAGGTTTTCTCTTATTACCTTACAACATTAAATAAAAGCGACTTTTACTCAAATGAGGTCTTGCAACCGATACATTTTTTCATCACGCTCAAAGAATACACTTTTATTCTCCTCTTTTTCTTTCTCCTTCCCCTTCTCCTTCCTACCATTTTCTTAGATGGCACGCACGTTATCTCCGAAATGAGGCACAGTGTTATCTTCTTGCCTGCCAGATGGCGAATGGTGGGGATAGGCAGAGCGGAGGGAGTAGGGCGGTGGAGGAGGGGGAGTAAGTGTGCACAATTCTTTCAATTCATACTATTGTCTTTCTCGCTGTCCTGCTCCATTTCCATGTTCGATTCATCTTGAGACTCGGCTGCAGCGGCTTGCTCACTTTTGTTGCTCCCGTCTTCCTCATCGATGGCTGAGTGCTGCGCATTTGCACTATCCATTATCTGTGGTGCTGAAATAAGACAAACCTATAAGGGAATCAAAATACAAAATTCTACTCATATTCGACTGCATGTTTCAACTCCTGCAAAAATTTTTGTGTGAACTTGTTGTGAGGAATGACCGCGTAGCGACTGTTCTTTCGCGCATCGAGCTTAGTGACATGTGTTCTTCTCTGCTCCACTGTATTGTGTACTTTCTCTGCTTGCATGGGTGCGTATTGACAAAGACGTTTGATAATGTGTGGTGCATTGCGGCCAGTTACTTGATGGCTTTTAGTCTTGCTAGTTCGGTTCACTTCAGAATACAGCCCAATTCA
The DNA here is from genome assembly GCA_037389465.1 of Baylisascaris procyonis. Classification (NCBI taxonomy): domain Eukaryota; kingdom Metazoa; phylum Nematoda; class Chromadorea; order Rhabditida; family Ascarididae; genus Baylisascaris; species Baylisascaris procyonis. The sequence continues at coordinate 1,089,190 of JAZARR010000105.1, forward strand.
GTGTGAGGTCCTGTATACACAGCGATGACAAGACAACTGGCGATGAGAATTTGAGACGCTACAGTCGCTGTCTCATTAAATCGCGCAAAATAACGCCAATCGCGCAACGATTTGCACCCCACGCATACGTTGGTCACCTGTGCACCGTAAAACATTTTTTGGCTTTCTTTATCATATCACGATGCATAACATAATAGAATTCATTTCTAATATGCGATCATCAATAAAAACATACATTCCTTCATGAGTTTGAGCCTTTTCTTCGCTGCGTATCCTCTCCATGCCGTTTGAATGATAATGGCAGCTTCTTCTCGCACACCTTTCTCGTCATCAGATCTAGCAGAAACGCTGGCCTCCTCTTGGAGACCAACCGCTTTGGCTCCTGCAAATGACCTGCTCTGGAGCGCATTTATGGAAAATCAACGTGCATATTATGAAAGATATAATCTCAGTTTCAATGCGAAAGGATTAGCCGTTCCACTCTACCTTGGATGAACCCCATGTAATCACATCCGTTAGGAAACAGCTTTAACTTACGCTGCATTTGTTGCCTTACACGATATCCACGAAAGTGTGCTTGGATTGTCGCAGCTGCTTTATTCCGCCGGGATTCATCGTCAATCGAGTTGTCCACACTGTCGATCCCTTCATCGATGTCGTCGGTTCCGTCTCTGGGAGATGCCTCATCTGCGAAAACCAACTATGATATGTCTGCTAATCGCAAAATTGGAGAAAATATCAGAGCATACCTTTGTTTTCATCGACCATCCCATGTGACTCATCTGCACATTGAGCTTCAAATGTGTCGTCACTTCCATCGTACTGTTGCCTCGATGTCGTTGTCCTGTTTGTTTCACCGTCATGAATGTCATATTCCTTTTCCTCTTCCTGTTTCGAATCATCTCCCTGGAATAAAGTTCTCTATTAATACAACTATCATATGCAATAGTTCACGGGGAGATGATAATTGAAGAACGAACACTCATTTTGATATAAAAAATAATTCTGCACATCTCTCACAAGATATAACACATGTGTTATAAATTGATCACTTTTCTTCATCTTATAAGAAAATTAAATTCATTTATTAGAGTTAGAGAGGATGATTGCTTCAAATATCTGAAAAAAATATTCCATAATAAGTAAGCAAGGTTGTGTTTTGGAGCATAAGGCGTTTTTTTATTTTATAAAAAGTTATTACACGCTAATAGGAGTCATCTTTTGCCAATAAATATGAAACTCTAATAGTAAAGGAAATTAGAAAATTTTCTAGAGGCATTGATACGACATGAACTTATGCAATTTTGGTTTAGTCTAATAACGCCAATCAATCTCATATATTACCAACAATTTCTCGAAAATATGCGCCATGATAAATACATGCCTCATGAAATCAATTCTTCTGCAAGAAGAATTGTTTTTCTATGCTCTACAATTCCAACGCTTCAAAATGCTTTCAAATATGCGAATATCTTCAGGAGATTTTCATCAAATCAGTTGAAACCGGTTGAAACTTGTAATTAGTCGATAAGCTACTCGCCATTCTAGTTGAAAAACATCTCCCCATCCATCGATGCCCTTTCATGGCTTGCTAAATTTCCCCAAAAATGGCGGATTTGAACAGTGTTTCTGCCAAACTGAATGAAATTTGCAGTCTAGATTGGTTGTGAATCACCGCTTCGAAGGCGAGACTTGTAGCTGCTCCCGCATCAGTTGCACTTTTAAGGAAAGAAGCAATGCATCATATCGGCGAAGTCGATATGTTCACATCCTTAAACATCTCATATTAGTGTCACTATTTACTAGCAGGTTTTTGCATTACTGTCAACACCTCAAGTATGAGTTATTGACAATAATATGATGTTTACGGTGAAAATCGAAGCGAAATGGGGCATTTCTATATTTTAGATGCACTTGACACGTTAATAATTGCCGCATTGAAAAAAAAGCAGTTGTTTTGTTGGAGTTTTCTTCGGGGTGGAGTGGTGGGAGGGTTTCTTAGGCTTTTTTTTTTGGCTTTCTTGACGTTGAAAACGATGGTGACGAGCCTAGTCTAAGTCACGAATACTTATTCCAACGTTATCATTACTCTTGGTATCGACCTGGTTACAACTAACCGTTGTCTTTCGGCGTTGCACAATGCTGGATGCAAATGTACCTCTCACCGCATCCTTATAAGCTTCCCTTATCTGCTCGAGTAATTAAACCAAAGCAAGTGTAACGTTGAATTAACAAACTCCTAATACTGACCTGTCTTGAGGGCTGATGCTCTTCTCGTGATAACGGTGGCTCACCTTCCTTATCAACAGACCCCTTGCTTAGGCCATCATCGCCCGACTGCTCGGCATCCCCGTTTTCACTTTCGCCACTTTTCAACACCTTTAAATCGGCTTCCTCAGGTGATCGTGGCCTACCAGAGTCGTCATCGTCTTTGCGACTCCTATTCAGCACCTTAGGAGAATCGATAACGAAAGTTGCACTCAAATTCGCTGAAACACTTTCCGGAATCGCACAACGAATATCAACTTCATATTGTATACGACTGCCACCTACTTCCATACCAAATACCATACAAATGCCTAAGACCGAAATTTGTGCCAATTCTTCCTTGTTACTGGCAAAAAAGTTCAGAAAATATCGCAAAGTTCGGATTTCTCGAAGTGTATTAATACGAGAATTCACATAGTTGAGAATTTTACTGCTCTTTATATTCCGCACTTCTGAAATTCTATTTCCGTGAGTATCTAGTAAATAAAACTTGTGAAGTTCTTCTACTGTATGATACTGTAAAGGTACAGTAAATTGCTGGACGTTTAGTGGCAGCGGACTGAAAGATGACCGACTTAAATGACATGACATTCATTTCGGTAAACGCTAGACGATATACATTTATCATGTTGCATATAAAAGTATGCTTCGACGATATTGGTGTTGAATTCAGTTATCCATAAGGCTGTGAAGTGACCGTTGTGAAAACTTTGCCATCAAATCACAATCATTTTACAGCTCATTAAAACTTTTAAATGGGACGATTTATGACTGACATCATCAGAAACCCAGGCCAATAAGCAAATTTAACTTCAGGAAGCATGTGATCAGTGCTCATGCGCAAATTTACACCTAAGCTCGGATCTAAATCTGTAGTCTTAAACTCAATAAAAGGTCAATTTTGGCCGTCAAAGCAACAATAACATTAGGTGTACGAATTACAGCGTCCTTATTTCAACGTTCGCTTTGAAAAGTCTTCAAGAAATTGCCAAAATTCACCTCAATTTTCATGCCCAATTTCTTTACTTAAAAACTCTTATGTGATAACAGTTTACTTCCGGTTGATCAAAACTGATCACTCATTCCATACCTTCCTCTCGCTGCTTTCGTTTTGTCGAGTGAGCAGTTAGTACTGTCGCTTCCTTTTTCATGCCAGCTGTCCGTCTGGTCAGTTGCATCCTCTTTGTGCTTCCGATCAAACGAGGACGATCTATAGAATTGTGGTTATAGGTTGAGGCATTTCGATTGGGAGGCGATTTTTTGCCATTTGCTGAAATATTTCTCTCATAAAGAGGCCCTTATTCGTCGATCAAATAATTCTTTCCCTTAATTGAATAAAAGATATTTGATGTTGGATTTTGCACAAGTTTACACTATTCAAAAAATTCACTTCATTTTTATAGCGCTAAAATTTTGTTAATTTGATTATATTTAACCACAAATTATATTCTTTAAAATTTAAAATAAAAGTTGAAAATTTATTTATCATATGTTTAGAAATTGCTCTCAGTTATATAGTACAATTCTTCATCTCATCATTATCACTCAGAATTGTTTCAGTGCAATTTTCTATATATCTGAGCAGATCCTTCTCCCCATTCTGAAGGTAGTGGGTAGGATTCTATACTTGATCAACATCACCAATAGCTTCGAAACAATCCACTGCCATGCTAAATTATTCCATGTTCATTTAGTATCACAGTTTCCTCGCCTTCAAATTATATGAAAATGTTTGTTGCATTTTTTTTTAGCCTCGAAAGATGTTCCCCTCAAAATTTCGAATTGAAGATTCCAAATGCACTAAGCGAAACGAGTAATCAAATGCATTTGGAGTAATCACAAGAACTAAGTGCAATCACGTCAACAAAGGAAAGTCTTCGTGGTACTTTCTGTTCCTCAAATTTAACGGGAAAAATGTTTTCAGTAATAAACACTAAAAGCCGGTAACGAGGAATTGTATGCTTATAGCTACTCATTTATACTCCAGCTTCATAACCCGTAAACATTTCACAGAACATTTTTCCGGAAATGACATTTCGATGCTTATCGAGATATCGTAAAACATCGACGTATGCATTGTCGGTTTTCAAACTCCATCGCAACAAGCGACAAAAAAAAAATGCTGCTTTCTGAGGGTATGAAGAAAAACAACAATTCAGACAATAACTCCCAGTCTGGTGAATACGAATACAGAAGTAGCCTGAAAAGTTCCTCTCCGCCGCAAAAGCTCCCTATTTATCCATTGGCCTCAAGTACTCCTGTCGAGACAAAACTATTTCAAATGAAAATAATGCTTTGTAATGGATCAACAGAATGAATATCTCAGCAGGCAATTACCTGGAAGACCCTTCAATGTAACAGCATCATACCTGAGCTAAGCTTCCTAGAAGAAGTGGTTGCGGAAGTTGATTTGGACACTTTTTCTTGTGGTATGGGAGGAAGGGAGGTTGCGCGTGGAACTGCTGCGTGCCTTTTCAAAATAGGCCTTTCGTGTCTTGGAACGGCCAGCACTCGTGCCTCGTTCATAGACATCAGCTCATCGACTGATAGTACTCGACGACCGGCGTATGTGTAAATTTTGAAAATTGCTATCTGAAACATTAATCAATAGCATAGTCCCATCTTGGAAACTATATTGCATAGCCACAAAATTCTCCTCAAAAAATGTGCGAAAACTTGAAGAAAATTTTCGCACAGTTGTCGCAAAGAAATTCGCTCGAAAAATCACTGGAAACGTGCACTAATAGAACAAATACACCACTTACTTGCAAACCTTGTGAGACTTCTTCGAGTAGAGCATCGAATGTTTTCATTCGCGTCGGATTCAACAAGGCACGATATATACGAGATGGTTTCCCATTCAGCACAAATAACATCTGAAATCGGTGACATATTTTCTTGTTTTTGACCCTCCTATTGATAGTGTTCCGGGCTCTTGACTTCGAATGCCAGGGAGATTCGGAGACCGCGAACGACTTTCGACGATTTCAAAATTCGAGCGTTCAGGTCCTCGTGAGGTCGTTCGGTGACACTGACTTTGAGGACCCCCATAATTTGGCTCCCACAGAACATGTGTGGGTGGTCTCTTTCAACTTGCAGCTCAATGCTCGAAGCTACTTCAAGTTGGGCCAACAAATCTGTGATGATACGTCTTTCACGTTGGTTACCGCGTAAGGCTAAAAAATAACCGGCCGAACTCTCGCGCGACGCTACAGATGGAGAGCTGGCTGCTACACTTTCTAAACTTTATACTCGCGAACGAACTAGCTAGTTAATGATATCTCGTACTTGTTTGCCGTTCACCAATCCACGTACTTCTCGATTCCTGCTGACGAAATTATTCGGTAGATTCGCAAATTAGATCAAATAGACAGCCGGACATACCATAAACATACACGAACGGATACTCACACAGTCCCTTGTACAAAGTGTTTTGTGAATGTTTCTAAAAGCTGCTTTTTATAACGAATGAGATGACGCCCCTTTGCCTGAAGGTACTGCTGCCTGGGTTATTGCTTATTTTTCTTGAGAACAATTTTTAAATTACATTTTTGTGGAGAAATTCATGTTAGTTGCTTATTCGTACGTTTGCATATATACTTCAACTCATGCACCTTGTATCACACAAAGAAATTCATAAATTATATATCTAAGTTATAAACTTTCAATCCAGCTGAAAATGTTGTACCCAGTGGGAAATTTTTTTAGCGATTATGAATAAAGAAATTCAATTTCGAATGAGAAAAACCTAATCAGCAGAAATTCACCTGTTTAGCAGTAGCCGGAAGAAATGATAGCCCCAAAGAGCGTGTCATTCGCAGTTTGGCGTTGAAACTCGGTGAGGTGGGCAGCTGAACAACATAACGTTGTAGTAGAACGATTACAATGAATCATACTGGGAAATCACTGTTTTTAATTAAAACGACACTATGCTGAGATGCCACCATAAAGACTCTGTTTCAATTAAAAATTCAAATGTTTCAGTTTTACGACAAGAGAATTTGAGTCGGAAAATGAAACAGTGTTAGAAAAATTAAAATGAATGAGAAATGAAAAATGAGTGGAAAAAGGAAATATGAAGTACAATACTTTTAACGCGAATTAAAACAGTGGCAGTATTTGAAACGTTTCTGCTGATAATCTCGCCAGGTGAATTGGCATCACTTAAAAAACTATTCTTGCGCTACTTCGTTACTCTTCTGTAGTAAAATAAAGCTTCTATATGAGTCTGTGAATATAGCAATCAAAAAAGGGCGGAAGTAATTTTTCACAGTTGTTTTTTGAAATTTGTTGGCGGAAAACTTGCAGTAATCAATGTGAATTTCAAAACACTCCACTTCTAGTGATACCAACTGGATTTACCCAAAAAGAAGTGCCTCCCGTGCGGTCTCTGCGCATTTGCTGGTGCTGCTCTTCTCGTGCTCGATGTATCTGCTCGATTGCAGCGAAATTCAACGGTCGTGCCGCTTTGGTTGACGAAGCGATGTACCTGTAGCGTAGAATAATGAAAGGAATTAAGCTGAAAATAGAAAGCGAGAAAGAGTAATCCATGGAAGTGGTTTTTTGTAATAGATAAAGGGCAGTATTGCTGTTTCGTTTGCCAAGTTCTTCGGGCATCGTAGGCATACTTTCTGAATAACAAAGTAACCAACTTATGTAAGCCTTGTGCGACAGTTATGAACGTCAAACGAATTTTGATAACGCTCCTTCCAGAAATTTTCTCTAAATTCAAATCACGCATAAGCAACCACTTCTCAAAATTGTGGAGAAGAGAAGGGGAGGTAAACGAATTGCTATTTAGGAGCCGAACACAAATATTCTTAATGCTTTGAAATTTCCTTTGATGTCTTTAGGTGCGCACCAAAACAGCACCGCTGATCGTTTGCAGCATGAAATAAGCGAGCAGTTGCAACAATCCGGAAAACCTCCTCTTTGTTAGTGCTCACCTGCCAAGATGTTGTAGTTGATCGATGCTCTCAATGGGAGTCCGTCCGAGTGGTGTCGTTAATCGCCGCACACCGAATGGCATATGGATGTTGCTATTCAGATCGTCCAGTAGAGAATCCATATTGCGATAGCGAGACTTCGAAACCGGCACACGAACACCCTCAAATTGGTAGAAGACATTACTCCGATATCAAGACGAATTTGAGGAGCTTCATAAGATTGGTTCTTCTTGGACCTGACCGACAGGAAGATTTTTAAACCTTCGATGAACGTCTCGAAATTGTCCGTTCAGGAAATGCAATGAACGCTTCAATAATAAATAAGAAAGCGCGGCATACATGTCTCTATGACATAAAACGTCACCACTTAGAAGATATGCAAAGCTTCAAAAATTTGTTCGGCCGGCTGTTGAACAAATCTTGATTCAGTTTTATGCTACCTTTAAAGTGCTACTCGGCGCGAGTATAAGCTAAAATATATGGTTTCGATCACATCGATAAACTGCAGCTTTGCTTGTTCATACGTCGAAAAAGCCAAATATTCAGACATAGATGCATGCATACATACGCGTAGTCCATGATGTGCATTTTGCAAAGAAAAAAGAGAGAAAAAAAAAGAGAAAAACCCAATAAAATAAAATAAAAGGGCGATTCTACATAATATGAAGTAGACAGCTCTTTCTTTTATAGACAGCTCTTTCTTTCTTTCTTTGCTACTGAAAGTTGTATCCTGTCACCGTGACGGATAAGCTACATACCACGGATGCCTTAGCCCGCAACAATATGGAAGTTCAAAATATACGGCACGAAACTTGCTCTTCAACTTTACTGAGAACGACAGTGAACAGAAATGTTGGGATTTACTTACGGTGAAATAGTTATCTCCTTCCTTGTAAAAGAATACTGTCTTCGCTGAATACGGTCTCGTGAACGTTCGATGTGAGCAATCATAAATTTTGATTCTACCGTTAACCGGGTCCGGTAAATTGGGTAGCAGCGTTGCTGAACGATTTGTAGACACCTCCATCGTTGAGGATCGTGACGACGACTGTAACATTACAACCACTTATTTAAATGGCCAAATGGGGACACCATATGCTAAAAGATGTTCTATAATCGAACATCGCATACTAAGAAAACATCTGTTTGGCGTTATACAGTTAGGAATCTATGTATCCTTTCTCGAAAGTTTTTATTTCAAAATGACGCATAGTGAAAAGCTAATTGCAGTATCGAGTTACACAGTATTATTAGCATATCGCTGAGTTGCACATCTATTCACTCCAGTTGAATAATACAAAATTTGGAAAATCTGTAGCCCCATACAGCGAAATGAGCAAAAGCATAGTAGTGAACGATGCAACTTTCAAGAAAAATATTTTTTTTTTGAGCGAATTTAATCGAGCATAAAGATTTGTTAAAGAAACAAAATTATCTGAAACTGGAAAATTGTGGCAGAAAAAAAAACACAGACAGTTTAGCTGAATCGAGCCCTTTTACACCTATCAGAGATCCTCTTAGGCAAAACTTAAAACTATCTTCGATTCATATCTACTAACAAGCATTATTTCCGATCGGCTATTTCCGCAAGTGCTAAGCAAAGCGATTTCTAGCTTGTCGATCGACTACACATAACCTCGATAGAAAAAAAAAAAAAAAACTGTTTTCATTAGCACTCAATCGGTTGAGAAACAAAATCGAGCTGAATTTAGATGCCAATAAAAACCGAATGGAAGAAATATTATGACTTTTTGCAAAATACATGAAATGTCTTCGGATCAAGCTAAAAGACAGTAATCACTACATACGGAGGCGAATGATTAAAGTTATAACCTTGAATACTTAGTTCGTAAAGCCTTCATTAAAACGCCACTTGATGAGCAGCAAAAAAACTTCACTAAACCTGTCAAAGAGCACAATGCACATTAATAGCGGCAGAAGCGATTGACAGAAGTTATAGATCGTAAACGACCACTTGTGTTGGCTTGAACGTATCCAGGTATCGTTTGGGACATCATATTTCGGAGGCACTTGAAGTATTGGGCTAGAACGTCAATAAAAGTAGACAGTGCGTCAAATCTTCTTTGTTGACGAAAGGAGAGTCTCCAAGTGCAACTGAGTAAGAGAATTTTAATCTATTGCCGAAAACTTGCTACAGTGGCTTCTGATTCTTAAAAAATCCCGCAGCTTCTAGGAAAAGTCGAAGATCGATCGTTTTTCGAGCGAGCGAGCATAGAAAACTGCAATCCGCTTCCACTACGCGTACAAGCGGGATTAACCGAAGACTCTAAAGGAACGCTCAGAGCGATGCATTTCTCACTTCTGTCCTCAGATCACTAAGATAGGAATCAGCATAACTGGAGCCAATTGAACGAGTCCTCGTCATCCATAGATCCTATTGAAATTTTATTCGATGAATGATAGCATAAAAGCAATCAAAACGATTCGTTCCCAAACGAAAAAATTGAAATTAAGAAAAACAAGTGGCGCTTCCATTAAAATTTTAACTGTAACAACTTTTAAGTTCCCACCTCTATGGAATAGGATTAAAGTTATTCGACCTCACTAAAAATACTCGGATTTTATTTGATATCTGAATGCATTGAAAACTAAATTTTTTAATTCTTTATGAATGATGACTTCGTCAATACTATTATTACTATGTCAAAATCTTCAAAATTTATACAGATTCACAATTGATAAAAGACTATAATCGGTGAATTGAACTAAAATTTCATTTCAATACGAGGAAAAAACTATCACTATACATACTAAATTTTATAGCGAGGAAAAAATATTTCATCAATAAATTTCAACGCCGTAACCTTTATGGTGGCAAAATGGAAAGTACAGGAGAGGGATGTTATACAAATTTAGCAGACAAATCCGCATGCACACACATACACATGTATGGATATAACATCACCATAATGCAATCTTTTCAAAAATGTCCACAAAACTGATGAGAACACTTTGAGAGAACTTAGTTTTGTGGAACACAAGGAGCAGATGCGAGGCACGGCACCAACGAGAACACCCAAATCTAACACTGAAGTAAACACATTCACTCGTATAGCGATTCTGTTTTATTGTCCTTCACATAATGTCATTGATTGCCTTATGTGCTCTTCTACTACCCCAGGCGATATTAGGGGCCTATAAAGTTGCGCATCTGCCCGTTTGATGTCTTTGATCTTTGGTTCGAAACGTTTTTGGGGATTGTGGTGCTCCCCTAGAAGCTATTTCTATCTCGCATCAGTTTTTGCCCTCTATCTGCACTCGGTCAGCTCTACGCCTCCGCTGGCAATCACGATTTTTCAATGTCGCCAAGTGAAACATAAGTAATTAACTTTTGCGCTATGGCTCGATACTAAATTTTTTATTGAGGACAAAGTAATCCGAACTTTCAAAACTTATTAATTTATAACAGCCAAAAATAATAACTTTAGCAACCTACTCAGGTACAAAGTTTTGTAGTAATTCAAGGACAATCTAAATTAAAGATCACGATATAAGATGTGAAAATGGAGCTGTTAGGTATCAGAAATGAGATGATATAGGCATAGAAGGTTCTTAGCACTAAATGTTTATACTTTTACACCGGCTCTTGCAATGGATGTGTCTCGTTAGAACGCTTCTCAGAACAACTGAGAGCTTACTATTGGGAATAAATTAAGCATAGAGATATTACGTCATGACAATAACATAAAATAACATACTAGAAATGATAAAATTAAACTGAATAATGAGGAGCAAATGCGATTGAGAAAAGTGAACATTTAAGAAAATACAAAAAATAAAGCGAAAAATAAATGTGGTAGGAATGTTTTGAGAATAAAGAAAATAGGACAAATACAGAAGAAAATTTCTAATGTTTTGAGAATAAAGAAAATAGGACAAATACAGAAGAAAATTTCTATCTTTTTTTAAAATATTTAAGAGAAAATTTCTTCATTTATCAAATGTCAATGTCTCTGGTCGTTCTTTTAACTTTTTTCCTTCAACCTTTCATTCTTCCATTGCATAATTGGCTAAAACCTTAACATACACAATGAATGAAGGAATGAGAGTTGCTACTATAAACGACCTAATAATTTAGAGTATAAGAGCAATAGGCTAAAATGAGGCAATCGCTATGAAGCCAATATCGCCTAGCAGACACTTCAACATCAACTTATAATCAACATCATCTGTATGGTGTGTAGGCAGCCAGTGGTATAGTATATACAAAGAAAAATATTAAAAGTGGATATTAGCAATTGCGAATGTTATTCGCAATTTATATTACAATTGATCTTACTCTATTTACTGATGTTCCTAAAAAAAATTGGAATTAGAAAATGAAAACCGGAATTAAAAAATTACAAACTGAAATTAGAAAGTCATGTAACTTCAAATTCGAATATGAATTTAATAAACATTGGGATTTACTAAAGTAATCCCATAAGCAATCGATTCAATAACTGTAATATAAATAATAGCTGTGATAAAGTTTTTAATATTATGAATATCAAGACCGCAAATATCGATTAGCCTCTCATCCTCTCTCCCAAATCACTCATGTCGATTGAAGGTCATCAGCGAAATAGAATATCCACTATGATCTCTCATAAACCAGCCACAAAACAATGACCAACAGAATCGGTGAACAAAGTATATATAACATTATAGTAACAACAAAACTTATATGCAACCAATTTAAGACTGAATTTTGACAAACAGCATATAGTGCTAAAAACCTCTTGCAACCATAGATCGCTCTTCTTAAAAAAAAAAAGGAAAACTCATTTGAAAAAATAAAAAGATTTACCAAGCTTAATCAATGAACACTTTGAAATAGTTGCTATTGCCGAGTTGTCGCATATAAATTGATTTATATTAATCCGATTTATCGCAATTACTAGTGAGCCGAATATCAACCCACTTTATTCATCGATAGTAACACAGATCGCTTCGCCTATATGCATAAAATCAGCCTACAGCATTGTTCTGCTTAACTGAATAGAGAAAATAAACCGAAGAAATATGCATAGTGCGATCTCAAATAAATGCTCTTTAATAGAGCGCTATAACAGCACGGCGAATCGCATGTAAATAGTGCATTCTTTCGAGCGTAAGGAGAATCTTTTGCGCCCTTAACTTCCCCATAAGCGTGACACCTACCCAATCTTACTTAGTGCATAATAAAATTGTTCGCCTCATCGCTCACCGCAATAGTCACTCTACTGAGTCGAAAAGGTAATGTTAAGCAGCTCAATATTTCAAAAGGCAAGCACCTCACCTGACGTGGTACAAGCAGGTACTAAAAACATCTCGTAGTCTCACTTCCCCATGTACACCAAAAGTTGAGGCTTTCCCTGTAGGCGATATTGAACCCTCTTTTAGCACGAAAATGGGGCGTTTTCGACGATAGAAGGATTCGCACGTCTTGGTGCAGTTCAGCAACAAGCGAGGTGATAACTGTACTAGCGAATTTGTTGGAAGCACTTTGAACTATTTATGTCCACTATACGAAAATCTAATTTAATATCAAGCACTATCAAATTCAATGCTTCAAAAAACAGCACAACCTGAAGGTGGAAAAGAAATATAGGGAGAGAGATAGAAAAGAGAAACGAAAACAAGAAGGACAAGGGGAGGGAAAAGGATGAAAGGAAGGACGAAACGTTTTCTTGCATCCTTTTTCCAAATTTCCTTCACTACTTTCTCTTTCATAATAGCATACTACATTCCTGTTCGGAGGTGATCAGCCACTCACACTTATTGAGACATTGAATGTAAACCGGACGGCACAATAATTTTCGACGTCATGGCCGAAGGGACAGAGTCGTAATAAGTGTTGCGACAGAAAAACCCCTTTGCTTCAGAGAGCGAAGGTTTCAATACGAGGGCGGGAATATAGCTCCTCAAACGGCAAATCGATGGGCGGGGAAAGGTGGAGGGCAGAGGGGGGATTGGAGATGGACAAATAGCGGAACGGTGGCATATACGATACTGACCAAAGAGGAGAAGTGGTTGTTGTGTATGTCCACTACATGAAGCACAAACTCAAGCATCACAGTGACCACACAAAAGATGGGCATACTTTTCTGGTGTCGGTATGAACAATGTATATGCACATCATTCATGATGAAATATTCATCTACAGTTTAGTGAAGATGATTTACTATAAAGATCCTCTTATAGCATTTGACATATGTAAGAAGTGACGATGGAAGATAAATGAGAAACGCCCCTTTCGCAGAGCGATTAGAATATCAACGAAGAAAGCGATTTGTCTATAAGAATTGAATGGCTGTATTTTTATAAAATAAAAAAAAAAAGAGAATTTTTATTTAAGTTACTGTTATAAAACGGTTTCAACGTTTCAACAAAGCATTCGAGACGTTGAAATAAGCTAACAATCGAACAAGTTATCGCTACACTTATTTCACACACTTATTGCGTCAACCGTTGGCAACGATCGCGCACGCAAACACACACGCACATATCCAACGATATTCTTACTGCCGAGTTAGAAGCACTGAAGCTCAACAGAGATTATACTGCATCACGTTTTAATGTGGCTTCTATGTGATTAACTGAAATATCCTCTCCTCCCACCTTGTAATACTTCTATCTTGAACTCTCTGAGATCGATACATGAAATGTGCATTCCCATAGGGAAATGTTCTATTTTTAATGCGTTTCCTCGAAACTTATCAAAAGAGCATATAAGCGAAATTGCACTCATTACAACAAAAAAGAAAGAATTCAAAGAATAGGTATAGCTAACAAAAAGAATTATGAATACAAGAAGTGAAAACACAAATGAGACTCAAAAATGTCCTTTTAAGTTGTGACGTTTTCAAAATCGCTTTTATTTTCAAAAAAAAAAAGAGAACAATCTTTAGAATAAAAACAACAAAGTTTGATCGTAGATCAATTATTCAAAGATCAATCAAACGAAATAAAAAATGCATTTTATTTACTTAATTTATTCTTTTAGTCTACGAATTTTTACAAAGACATTGCAAAGGACCTAAAAATTGGCTGCAATATAGAACACTTCAATGGAAAATTTCATTTGGGTAATACCTAATGAAGACATTTCTAGTGGAATGTATCATTCTTGAATACATCTATGCTGCAATATATGTGAACTAAGATTCAGATGGACTCTACAATGAGCTGAATGTTGCATAGCATTGTACTCTATTTATGTTTTGAAAGAGGCTTATTAATATCGCTAGAGGCGCTTAATGCTAAAACACAACAAATATTTTATGTGTCTAGGAAATTTGAATAAGATCGCACAAATGTGAATATCCTTTCGCTTTATCAAATCCTCTCTCTCACTACCTAGTTCGTTTTATTTCTCATATGCAAAACCGATCCAGGAGAATATATGTGGAAATGATTCTAAAGACTACACGAAAAATACTCATTGAGTATTTTTGCTCGTTATTTGCATCAATAATGAAAACTATAGACGATAATGATTTGTGACAGTGAATTCATCAGACATTTCATTCATAACACTTTCTAATAATACATATAAGTTGTGTATAGCACATGAAGGCAAATGCATACTGCCGTTGGCCTTTATGCTTAAAAAACCAAGTGAATTCGGCGTTATTTCTAGAAAAAAAACGTCTGTTTTCTAGACTATAAATTGGAAAGCTCTTTATTGAGAAGATGAAAGGGACAATGAGATAGAGCTCCCTATTACACGGCCCTACGTGAAATTATTTATTAGCTATATAAGAACATGAACCCCAAAACGGCATTCTTAGTAGAAGCAGATAAAGAGGCCGTTCAGTGAGAAATGTTGGTGATCTGGAACGTAAATTCGCCAAAGAAATGGACGGCGCGGAAGGCGTAACTAAAAAACGGTGTCACACCTTTAGTATATTCGATTAAAGAAAATGTGCAAATGCAGCTGATAGAATTAACTATTAAAGTGTTCTATTCAATATTTCGAAACGTACATTAGAACCTTACCTTAATTGTCAAACATTTTATGACATATATCATTTTTGACTAAAATATGCAGGTGATCAATTTTTTATTGCTGATATGGATATTATTAATTTTATTCAAAAAAAATTGCAATAGAAATTCACAGTTGAATGAGCGGCATGTTCTTATGGGTCAATTATGATGCTATAACATATTTAGATTTGAACACTAACGCTAACAGGAATGTAGTCTTTGCTGAAGACAAAGGAAAATCAACGAGTCGAAAATTTTCCACTTCGGACGATTTTTTTTTCACATACTTCCTTTGCAATTTTTTATTTTTTTACAACCATAAAAATTGTCAATTCCTTGTACAATTTGTTCATTCTGCCACTCTGGGTCATCTCAACGGCGAGAGGGGGGGGGGGTACTGCAATATATATATACATATATATATATATATATATATATATATATATATATAATGTGTTGAGCAACAACTTCCTTGTAAAAAGTAGTATTCATTTAAAATGAGTTATTAGAATTGTAAAACGGGGATAAGAAATGGGAAATGAAAGATTATGATTGAGAAATAAGAGAATATAAGTGAGAAATGAAAGAATGAAATTGGTAAATGAGAAATGAGAATTTATAAAGGACAAATTATAATAGCGCAAAACGAAAACAGATTTGATTATCGACTTAATGTAGTTATAATGTATAGCGTTTGATTAGTGACTAGCAACGGGGAAAATGTTGTAAACACAAATCAAATAAGACACCACATCTACAATCGCCTTTGATGCTCGCTTCATCATACACACACAATCCGAACGCTTTACATTCGTCATATAAAGCCTACGCTTACATTCCACTGGAAATCTGCACATGCTTTACGATATTGCTTCTATCATGCAAACAAGATGAAGAAATATGAAAATCACCTTGGATATTAATCAATATTAAAATGCATCCTTCACTAAGTGCAATGAAATGAAATGAGATAAGTGCAGAAGAGAAGAGAAATAACAATGAATCCAAATAAATAAGAAGTAAACTGACATGGATAAATAAAAGAAGTGAGCGGCGCAAAAGGACAACTCTAATGAGTCGCTAATTATCATACGACGAGTCAACCAATACAAAGTTACGCACTGGATTCGATTGATTTACCGGTAATGTTATTCAAAGGAAATGATGAGGTTTGATCGAAAATACCCTTTGAAATCGTTACTCAAATTCAACAACATTCTGCTATAGGGTGTGAGCACGAGATTGGATATTATGAGCGACGATTCAATTGCTTTGTACGACACGTTTATACTGTAGTTGGAACTACTTCAAAGGTGACTACGATCGATAGTTTGCCATCATTATTTGCTAATCTCGGCTCCAAATTATATATTCAAAATGAGAGTTACCACACTCATTTCAAATTTAGCATCAAGTGTATTCGACTCGAAGAATATGACGTGGTCGATGATTGATTATCCTCAAAATAAAAGATGTGATGATCAAAAATGCTAATTGCAACGTAGCACCTATGAAGCCCTATCGGCTGGTGATGATTTCCGAATTCCATTGAACAAGTTCATTCCATCAAACGCTTATACACTCGGCAGGCTCAGATCAAGCTTAGTCTACTTTCTTTTAACTGTTATTCACTAGGGGTATGCTGCCCATAAATTCAGCTCCTCTGTTGTGCAAGATGATGCCACTCTTTCAGGTGGTATTGTTTTTTGTTTGCTCTTTTTGGAGAAAGAAGTGGTCGGTAACAATAGTACGGCGAGGAGAGGAAAGGTAAGGAGACGGGTCTAAGAGGAAGACGTCTTGCCTCCTCGCATCCTTCCTATCGATAGACTGAACGGTAGGTTCCTTCTTAGTAATTTTATGCTCGATGATGGAACGAAAAACCTATTTGTTTGCATTTTGGCCCAATGAAACATTCTAAAGAGTGTTCAATGCGATCGATGCTTTAATGGCAAGTTGTTGCCCGTTGGTGTGGTAGGTGGAGATGTTGGCGAGGAACGGCGGATGAGGGAGGAGAGGACCATTTTGGCGACAATAATGAGTAACTCGATGAAAGAACCACAGAATGGCTCATCCTACCTTGAGTTAAAGCGGAAACAGGAGAAGGAGAGTTTAAGCAATAGTTGGCAACCTCTTCAGCAGGTCAGTATCTGCTTCAGCACACCTATACCGGAGAAATATAACTTCTACTAGTATTCAAGCGATATTAATTTTATTTTCCCATCGAAACGCATGGAGGATTAAGTCGGCCATCAAGAAGAGAGGCATTTTGCAACTAAAACTATTCCATACATATTAAATAAAAGTGATATTTTGTTAAAGCAATGTAGTTTTTTCACCTGTACATGAAAGACTTACCCAAGGCAGCGTCGCCTCACCATTGTCGCTCATTTTGAAAACGTTCCTGCAAAATCGACGTATTCATTCGTGTTATGGCGAATAGCTTCTTCATCATTTTAGACACATAAAACAACGAGCGAAAAACACTGAACGCAAATGGTTCATAAATGTACGACGAAAATACCACAATGAACTATTAAGAGTTCTTCAACGTTCACTGAAGCACTACATATTACAAGCAAACAAATAGGAATATATAATATCTGTCTTACTCAACATCTTTTGCATATAAGCACCCTCTGGAATGATAAGTGTGGATATTACTTTCTTTGGCCTGCATATGACTTTCTTTGATCCAGTCATCTCTCAATTATTGCCCGCAGCTTTTGTGAAAAAGTTCGACTAAAATCCTCCTCCTACACTTCAGCAAACTGATCACGCTTGTACGGCTCTGTTTAAACGATCGAAAAAGTGCATACAATTGGCGATTTTACACAGCATTTGAGTGAGTGCTAAAAATCACAGCCATAAAAAGTTTTTTAAAAGAAATGTGATCCACAGATCGAAAGCGGTAAAGGTGTTATACTGAGATAATACTGACTTAAAGTCCTTTATGTACATAACGTCAGTAAAGACTCAGATGAATACGGTACTCTGGGAAAACGGAATTAAGAAAAGAAAGAAAAATGTTTTAAGGTAAAAGCAAACATCACACAAGTATGAGTAGAGACTCAATGGACGACTGCTAGGAGAATAAATGTTTGTTAAGAATGCAAGAAGTAAAACGCGATTAGATTACCTATGAGAACTACGTAGACGACTTAGCTAAGAGTAGAGAAAATTAGCGAGAAGTGGAAAAAAAGAGCTCTTATCTGAACAAATGAAAAATATAAATTGGGAAAAACTGTAGCAAATATAAAAGTTGCACGCGATAACACTAAGCTCATCACTATAGCCCGAAATAATAAAAGAAAATCAAAGCGTAAGAATGGTATGATAGAAGAGGCAGTATGGAAAATAAGGTACATTTATCATTTATCTATAAATTTAGGAATGCAATGTACGAGAGTTTAAAAGTTAATAAATATTAAAGCACATAGTCGACAGAACCGCACCATAAACATAAATGATGATAACTGATAGTCGATAAACCTAAATGCAGATGTTAACGGCCTTGACCTCACAGTGGTAACCCTTAGAGCAATATTTATTTGATCTGTGTTTAATACTAGACCTATCGAAGCAATATGAATAACATTTGAAGCTCACCAAAACAATCTCAAAACGAAATACTAATATAAAATACTAGAACAGAATCCTAATGCTAATACAGAAACTGAAATTTCGTTGCAAGTAAAACACGGAACACAGAAGCTACAGGATAATATAACGTTATAATGTAAAGTTACGTGAATAAACGTTCCGTTGAGAAATACCATTGAAGAGTGATAATCAATAAATCTACATGATCGTACTATGAAGTGATAGCACAAGTAGAGCAATATTTATTTAATGTTAAACCTATAGAAATAGCTCCTTTATACAATTGACTTTTAGGGTTATACATACAAAAAGGATTCATGCAATACGATTGATAAAAATCGTGAAAAACTAAAGATATTTATTCGTAGTACAATTTACTTGTTATGCAAGCATAATCAGAAAGGTCTGAAAGCCGAAAAAAAACAGAACAACCTGTGCCCTGGTGGTGACAAGGGGCGGACGGAAGTGGTTACAAAAGACTAAATCAGATGAGAAAGGTTACCGGATTACCTTCATCATTACAAATTGCTCTAGCGTAGTTATAGCGCAAATGGTTATTAAAACCATAGTGCTACTGGCTGTAATAGACCACGTTATATACGATATAAAACGTTGTCAATGTGCAAATAGAAAAATCCCTTCTGATCTATGATGGCAACATAAGCCGATCATCTGTTCTTAGAATCTATACATAACTAGTACGTAATTGCAACTAGCAGTGGATAAAGTAGGGAAATGCGGCAAAAATCGTGAACGGCGAACGTTGCTGATGCGAACAAATGAAGAGGTGAGTTGTAAGCATCACAAAGTTATGACGTTTTTTTAGACAAACATTAACTTGCCAGTAACACTTGAAAGGCCTGCCTCCGCTTGCTTCCATGACGACCGATAACAACGTCGATGTTCGGTATCGTGAGAAACGATTGCAAGGTTCAAGTCGACACAATTAAATCACCTTTCTTCATTATGTATTTGAAAAGACATGCAGATATTTGGCGGATATAACACTCTCTATGCATATTCTGCAAAATCCGTTCATCTGACTCTTTTCCTGAACGCTTTCATTTAGGCGTGTTTTTTCATAAAGGATTTATCGCAGTGAAACACAGTGCTACGCACTTCACAAACATAACTCTGTGTCTTGAGAGCATGAATTATGAGTTTAATCATGACTTCCAGAAAGTTCAAGCAACTTAAGGCAGATTTTTTAAAGTGGACAACGCAGAGGACAAAATAAAAATCACTAAAACCAATTCAACAAAAGTAAACTTATGGAAGTGGAAAAAATCGCTTTTATACTTCCAATCTTTTATCTTAACTTCGCCTACAATAGAAATTTTCCCATCATTTTCTCTTACAACTTCCAATATAAGTAGTATAATAAGCTTTTTCTAAAGTTATAGTGATAAGACAGAAGGTCTCAAATCAATATCTGAGGCCGTCCCATCATTCCAAATAAATATCTTCTACGATCAGTTCAAAAACCATTGAAACGAATCCTATTAAACGCGTCACATTTCTATCGTTAATGAATTTACATAATCAGATTCATTTTTGCACGTATGTACTCGCCTTGTTTGGCTCATAGGCATTCTGACAGTAGCCACTTTAATGCACCCATTCAGCGTGCCAGTTCAACTTTCCACTCGATTAACCTAATTTACTCCTATCCTGTCCAGAGTGAATTCTGACAGTGAAAAGCGTTGCACAAGGATTTGTAAGCTTTGAGCATTCAAGGTCGAATCGCTTGATCGACGGCTACATTGAGATGGATACCGAATACAATGTCGAATCTTTGAATGTGACTGAATGAGCACGTTGTGAAAAAGGCATATTGAGTTGCCGCGGTTCTCGTCATCGTTATGTACTATGCTCGTGTTTGCCACTTTATTGGTCGGTGCCTTGCGGAATTCATTTTGTTGTATGCCAGTTGATAAGTGTAGCGTTCCTTGGTTCTGCTCGAGTAAGCCTTTTTCCGAAGTGGATTAGGTGGATCGGAAAAAAGGTTTAATCTTAAGTTTACATTGCCTCGAGGTCAAACCACCGGTTCATGCGATATTCGAATCATTTACCTTCCCAGTGAAACCAGTCAATAAATAATTCACATTGAAACTAGTCTTTGATTTCTTAAACTGCGTATCTTACCCAACTGTTCAAACCACAAATAAGACATCCGTTATCTATAAGACATTTCAACTCTTTTCCCTCTTCGCACGTCCCCTTCGAAAAGATTTTGGATGATCTCATACCGAAATTTCAAGTGAAACGTTGACGGCTTTGTTTTTTCTCGAAAATCGTTGGAACTTCATGTAAACAAATGCTGCTGAATCCAAATTAACGTTCGCTTATATCTTGAAAATCCTTTGGATTCTTTGATTCGGAGGTTTTTATGTGTTAAGTCGACCACTTCGATTCCATAACATAGAGTTAATGAATAAACGAAGTTGATACATGAAGTTCACATCATGAAAAGCTTTTTGAAAGATGAGGGAAGCAGCTTTCCTTTCAAGAGTAAATGTGCTGTATCAATATGCAAACGTCGGTCTGTCCTAGATACAGGATTCAGCTTACTTGCTTTAGCATATTCATTGAGCTGATATTTTCATTTAATTCTGAAAAAGAAGGCTTATATTTGAAACGGTCCTATCATAACCTTCAAAGAAATCAATAACAGTTAAATCGTTCGCATTTTTACCGAACTGTTTAACCTTCAGCACTTTTGAAAACTCTATCAACCAATGCACAAAAAATGTCAAGATCAGGCTGATTTTCAAGTTGAATTCGCATTAATCAGCAAGTTATGGCATTATGTGCCAAGCTTTTATTGAACCTTGTTGGACTGTCATTCCATGGAAAATTTTTACTGAATGATTCGCAAAATTTTTTAGCTGTATCCGATAAACCATGGATGTTGAATTGATGACTTTTATTTAGTGATTTTGAAATGATGGCTATTGTAATTATCTAACAGGAAATAAGAGCCGACTATTTTTATTATAAAATTCATCAACTCATCATAGAATGAGAAAATTCTGTAAACAAATGCATACATATATTGTATATTCAAATCATGTGCACATCAAAGATCACTGCAGTAGGTGTCAACTTCAACGCTGAATTAGCAATGAATAGTTGGAACTTTCAGCTATAAAACATTGATGAGTTCATTATGAAATACCATTCTACCCTGTGTTCGCAAACGTTGGAATCCTGCTTCTTTTTTTTTTATAAACAGGTGCTTATCTAGTGTACTCTGCATTTATTGACCCACTTAATTCGCTTTGATAAGGTGGCTAACATTTTGAAAACAATACTATTGGGTAGAAACATTTAATAGTAGATGAAAGTTTCTAGATATTTCAGATATAGTATGATGAATTCTCTGAAAATCTTTCACTTAGTGGGACTGAAATAAAACATGAGATGTAATATCGCTATCAGCTCTCGTTGATCAAAATTAAACCATTTTGCTAAGAAATTCAACAAAATTAGAGTATGCTGATCTAAAGTAAAATTACACTAAAATTAAATCGAAATTAAACCCACAATTGCATTGTTTTTGCTCTTGCTTCCTAGTGGAAATTCGAAAAAAAAATTGAAACAGATAAATCAAAACATAGCCGTATATAGGATATACGAATATAAACAATTTCCGCCAGAAAGTATTTTTGTCCATTTTTTACTTAATATAATCAAAACTCGCAGAATCTATAGCGTTTCATCATTACGGAAATGCTTTTGATTTTTTTTACACATTTGAATGCAATAAAATGCGAACATTTTTCTATTCTATAAATATTTTATACGTTTTATACACGAATTTCATCCCGATTATCCATATAACGAAACTCTATTACACTCGGAGGATTTCGACTCATTAGAGCTTTCAAAATAGATTTGAATTTGCATTTATTTTCACCAAGTAGAAGTGCTTTGTGAGCATTTTCAAATGTTTCATTTCGTATTAAAAAAAAAAAAAAAAATTCATCGAAAAAATTTCCACAGCAATTAATTATGAGAATAGAAAAATAAGAATTGCTAAGAAATTTTTGTTGTGACAAGCGTAATACCATTACCGTCATATGTTGTGCTTGACGCGTTGAAAAGTTTTTCATTCTCGACGCAATTTGTTGTTTGCTGTTGTGTCGGTGTCTGAAATAATTCCTCCACAGAAATCAATTAGTACTTTTTCTTACATTATTTCATTCAATGGTTTATTCTTATAAAATTGGTACATATCAATGGTGAAAATAAAATGACCAATAAAATCGTTGTTTCTCATCCGTAAATGAATTGCAAATCATAGCGCTCAGCTTGAAATGTTCAGCTAATGTAAACAAAGCTCTAAGAGATTTGTCTGATTTGTCGTTCTCTTCAACAACTTTTACTTCGTTCCATAATGGTGCCAAACGGACATTGACAGAACTTCAGATTGAGTTCACGAACATCATTTAGCGCATAAATTTTAGCGAGATGAAGCAGTGATTTTATGAGTAGAAGTGTTTACCTCGGAACGATCTGAACGAGCTTGCTTTCGTAGATGCGCTATAATACAACCTCGTATTGAAATTGCAATTCCACTAACGATTATAATTCCATATTCGAGAATTAACGCCACTAACCAATACGGCTTGCGAACAAATTCACTAAGCCATCTTTTACATTCGACTGCTCCCACCTGCAAGGTTACTTTATAAGTTTTTTTGGCGATTAATTTATAAGCATCCACATAAGCGTTTTTTGAACATCCAATAATGATAACGCATAAATTATTAAAATCTAAAAATTATTCATTGAATCTCTTCTGCTTTCATTGTGGGAACTATGAAACAAAAAAAAAAGTGGAAATGACGTCACCATAATCCACTTTTGTAAGAAATTCCTAAACGCTACTAGTTTAGGAAACAGTTAATTATTGCTCTGCTCAACGTGGCTATATAAATATTGTTGTCATTTTTGTCTAACGAATTATTGCAGTAAAACTTGACCATAAAACGATTAGAATATTCCCTTATGTAATTCTCACAGGATTTACACTAATTCTCGAAGTGCATTATACCTTTATAATACTTCATTTTCGCGCTTCAGGCCACATATATCTGTATTATACCATATTGCAGTTCGTCGCCAAAAAAAACGAGCCGCACTGTACTATGCTATTATCTGTTGTTATGGAGAATAGTATAGTTTGTTGCGTAAAGAAAACATCTCTATTTATTAGATAACTGCTTTCAACGATGAGTTGTGGTAGATTATATATGTATAATGGATTATTTTTGATGCATAACATTTCAACAATGCTCTATGCGATCAAGATGCAGTTGTTTCACTTATTGAAGAAACACTGCACGTGCGAAATCTACCATCAGCACGGAATATAAATGGATCTACAGCGGTTCAAAACGGGCTCCCATCTTTGCTCACTCTCCTTTCCTCCTCCCTATGCCCCGTTGAATGGCCACTCAATCTTAAAATGATGCAATAATTTCCATCCGATTATGACTGAGGCTAAGAAAAAATAAAATTAAAAGTAAATGAAAAAGTACATTCTCTGCTCGAGGGCCGCATTGTTGTTCGATGAGATCAGTGGAATTACGGCGCAATATACGGCATTCGAGTATTGGACTAATAAATGCACAAAAAGTTTCCTCATAAGGAATATGCAATAAAATAACGCGTATCGCTTTTTCGAGAGATCCAGTTATGCGTAATGCCAACATTGTACTCAAAAACACACTACTAAAGAATATTGTAACACATAAAAATGAATATCCCTGAAAAGTGATTTCATTGCATTCTTCTGAGATCATTTCCGCACCAACAGTTCTCTTTTTTCAGTTATGTAGAGATACTCATAAATGATGTTGTCGTGAAAGAGTAGAAGTTGAAGTTTTTGAAATTTCTAACGAAACTATAGAAGTTTTTCGTGAAAATGATACGAGATCATAATGTAGTGAGTATTCCTAAGAGAGAACACTAAATTTCATGCTAATAAAAGAGTTGCCCAACTAATCATAAACGAATTGAACATTTTTATTCACTGTTGATTAATTATTGATTCACAACTATAAAAATCGATATTTTATTCATTATGAGAAAGATTACTCTTGAAAAAAAAGTGAATTTTAAAAGAATTCGAAAGAAATAAACAAATCCGATTTCATTTAAAAGCATCAACCTCTCGCATCATTGCGGAATATGCTGATGTCAAGGAAATTACTGCCTATGATGTGCTTCATCATTTTGTGATCTCACAATATGCGCTTTCTTACCGCATAAAACGAGAATAAAAGGAAATAAAAACATGAATTGAATAGATTATATAATTTTTTTTTAAAATTATCAGTAAAGATGAAAATTGTTGAAAGAACTTACACAAACGAAAAGATTATTTCGTCTATTGAGGCCAGCGAATAATGCGATAAGGCACAAAAGTAGCTGAATAGCCGTTGTTGGAATACTGAATTCGAGAACACGACAATACTGAAATTTAATTGACTCATACAAGAAACTAACACAATTTTATTAGATGAACCTCTTAAGCATCTATACTAAATTCAAGAACACCGATGAAATCGATTAGTAAATTTCAGATTTGTAGTAAAACATTGTGAACGCCTTCTATTTGTTCGATGAAATAAGTAAACTTCACCACTACTTCTATAATGATCATAAGAATGAGCAGAATTTTATTTCTGGAATTTTGTAAAACGATCTTCAATAAAAATGTCTCTATTCTCTTTTCCGTCAAAAAAAAAAATGAAAGAAGGAATATCGATGATAAGAATACTTCCTACATATCTTCACGTATTTATCTATGAAGCGTTCAAACTAGCAATGAAAAATAATGAAGACGCTAAAATTGTAGCACTCGCACATTCTAAATGCCATTTTATTCCAAAATTGTGCAGGTGACTAAGCGAAAATAGTGACTGATATATAAATAGCAGTGAATATAAATATAGGAGTATTTGAGAGCAAGTAAATATACGCAAATAACCAACCCAGACAATCGGCATTGCTGCTTTCCTGTAATCACTGCCCATCGGTAGAAAATCGTTCAACGTACATAAGGGAGTAGCATCGGATATCTGAAAAATCGTTTGTTATTTACATCGTTTGTATGTTATTCATTTGAGAACAATGTACAAGAAGTCGAATAATCGACTCACTTGAAATGTGTGAGAGCTAGATTACTATACAATTGCTATTGTAACTATTATTTTGCACGATAAACTTTTTTCAATTACACATCAGTAGATTGTTTTTGTAGGCATAGGTTTACTGTGAATTGTTAATTAGGTGTTATACGCATATTCCTTTTATTTATTTAGCTTGTTTACCCACAATTTTATATTAATTATCCCTGAATAAGATGTGTATGTTGAATGGGGCTTCAGCATATAGGTGAACTTTTCTAACATATGCCGTAATTTTAGCAGCAATGCTTTCTTCATGTAGTTTGGCTAAATAGTGTCGTTTGTTTTAATAACGCACAACAAAAAAAAAAAAAAAAATGTCTGTTTTTGTTGATTGAGTGTAACTATGGTGCCGCAATTTAAATAACCCTAAAAATGCAAAGGATGCACACTTATAATCACTAAGACTATAATGTAAGCAGCATTGGAAAGAATTAATGAAGCATCTGAGAAAATATACTAAGAATTATGTACCTGTGCCATAAATAAAAACATATTGAGAGCAGTTATAGCGCCAATCAGCGATAAGAGCGCAATCGAAGCTCTTGAATAAATCAATGATGAGATGCAGCTAATGCGAACGTTTCGATACTTCGAACCACCCCACGACCCACTCGTCGTCATCTCACTTCAAGCATATTTCACACTGAACTTTATACTCTTCAAAATAATGAATTCACAACGAAACCACATCATCATCACAAGAGGCTATGATAAAAAAAAAAAAAAAAACAACAGCAAGCTATTCGCGAATCAATAGAGCTGCACTTTATAGGCTGACTGCAACGCGCTGAAAGATTATAACGCTCGTAGAAAGAGTTGGCATTGATAGATCAGAAATTTGGTTTCTTTGAACTATTCTAAACGATAGAAGAAAATATAATAGGAAAAATAACAATACTGATAATATGCGATTAAGTCGTTTCCATTTTTATGCAGAAAAAAAAAGAAATATCGGAATGGTTACAATAAACATTCAAGAATGACTTTATATTTTAATATTATGCTACAATATTTTCATAGCATTTAGCTAATATATTATGAAAGTAGAAGCATAATTCTATTTAGACACTCTTAGTGATGGAAAATTTTTTGCGCCTTTCCGATCAACGTTATTAAGAAAACGGAAATCGATTTTAATCTTTAGCGACAGCTATGCAGAAGCCACAAATGCATTAATTTACGCTTATTTAATTGCCATTTTTTTTGCTTTTATCTATTCACTCAACGAGTGAGTGTTTCATATATTTTCTATGAAAAAGTTTTCTTTACAAAGTGCTTCATCATTTATCATCGATTTTTCTTTCCACTATTCTTATATATATATATATATATATATATATATATATATATATATATATATATATATATATATATTAAAAAAAACATCCCATAAGAGTGAGAATAAGAATTTTCGACTGTTTAAAAATAAATCAAGAAAATTTAATATCGATTATCCTAGTGGAAGGGTGAATTTGTTGAAGTAACGAGAGGAAGGAAAAGATTTTCTAGTGAAATTGAAAAGAAGCATCAAATTCAATTTGAAAGTTTTGCAAAGAGAAAAATTGGCAAGTCGCCACTAAGAACATTGGGTTCCGAATTGATATCAACTATTTGCAGTAAACGAGTATGACAAATAGTAGCAAAAAAAAAATCTAGATCTCCTTCACATCTTTTCATTCCTTAAATACAGCTACATGTAGAAAGCAAAGAATAATATAATAAAATTTTACAGTATAAACGAGTACAGTAATCAGTGACGCTTACAATCTGCTATTAGGTATGTTTGTGATCATAAAAGGTGCTAAAATAGAATTAATATGTATTATAAAATAAAAAATTAGCCAACAAACAGATTAATATTAAAGAAATTGATGACGTTCAATTGCTCATCCACAAACAGTTGTCAAAAGCTTCAATGAAATTTCGTCTAAATTTCAGTTTTTTAATGAAAAAAATGTGTAAATAAACTCATATGATAAAATATGATCGAAATGAACAAGCGAGAAACCCTTTCAAGTGAATCAATAGAATCATCTCAAATATTAATTAAATATTATTAGAATAAATTGTGTTTTTTTTTTTAAATAAATGAGTGAAGAATTTCATCGACTCTATCATACACTTTTTTTCATAAAGGATTCAAGAACTCATCATTTGTCGATGAATTGACAAACCAATATTAGAGAATTAAACGCTAGTTAGCTAACCGATAAAATCTGAAATTGATGCTCTTATAGAAGTGATAATATGACACGAGTCTAATAAGACACATTTTGTACTTAGCCAATTTGCTCAAATATGCAAAGATATTTCGCAACATCCCTATCACTAATTGAGTCTATGAATCTTTCAATGTTCAAGCAACACGAGACATTTTCAGTGGTTTGAAAATGTCATTTCGCTCTTAGCATAAACGCTTGCACAACCATCCTCAACCGAGCTTTTTTTTACAATCTTTATATTCGGTTCTTTGACGCCAATTTTGAGCGTTTAAACGCTGCAGAGCGCTCGAGTATTTTTACTTAGTCCAAAGTATGACCTTTATGAATAAGCATTGTTATGAACTCGATAGCAAACCCATTGCAATGTTCGCAAAGGCTACTGCAGAACCTAGCCGTAACGACAAAAAGCAAGAACGTCAACGTTGCATATTACCAAGGACATCAGACACTATAAATTTCCTCACGAAGGCGAAGAAAGTAAGGTGGCCCGAACTTTCGCGAAAATCGAAAAACTCGGCTGCTGGTAATAGACGGCCGAATGGTTACACAAGGAAAGGTTACTTTTTTTTGCAGCAACAATATATATCTTCGAAAAATTGAAAGCTCCAATAAACGCGAAGTACATTTTCCCCACTAAGCGTCAAATTCAGAAAGTTCTGTAATAAATTAAGTCCCACAATGTTTGTTAAAAATGCAAACACCCACTGACTCTGGAATGGGATCTTTAGTTATTGACTGCGTCAGGCTTAAGCCAACTACTGTTCTCTCGAGACTGAAGACTCACGTTAACTTTGCTGCTCAATTTTTGCAACTTCCTGTATAACCACTAATCTGTTGTTTCTGAAATCCTACGAGGGGAATTAATCCTACTTCAATAAAACGTTATCTTCAATAGCCTCGCCTCTCCTCCTTCCCTCTCCACTTTTTCTGCTCTTTAAACGGAGGAAACGATTTCATTTTATGCACCGGAAGCACTTATAATCTTTTTCATCGTCAAGAGCTTCGAACTATGAAAATAACAATTGCTGAATAAAAGGCGGGGTGACTGAATTAAACCGATACGAGTCCATGGGTTCAACTCGATCGTACATGAAGAAGTGTATCCAGAACGATAGAGATGAGGCAAATAAGTGAACAAAGAGACTAGGCGCATAACCGAGGTCCAACTGGCTACCGACGTTGTCAGTTTAAATACCTGATTTTCTCATTTGCACTGGCCCTCATCGTGTTCTTCCGCTATACGTCGCCGAGACCACACTTCTTTCAGTGTAATCGGTGCCACGTTCTCCTCATCACCTCGATGAAATTCTCCCATATAAATCTTGGGAAACTATTACCTCTAAAGTTCGTCCAAAAGTATATAGTATATGCCCATACCTTATAGATACAAGCAGCAACACAAGAATATAATATTTGACAAGATGAAATGGCCAAAAAAAGTAATAGAATAGCTGAAGTGGTCACACTTTCGGCGTTTGGAATATTGCATGAAATTTGCAAAACGAAAATGCAAAAAGCTAGCTACCTCTTCTTCAACACAGCTAACAAAGGAATGATTCTTAACGCATAATATTGTGCGTGTTCAGGCCGAATGTGCTGCATTCTGCTGCAACTTAATATCCCTAATGACTTCATCTCAGAGCAATGCGAGCGCTCCTTCAAAGAGAGAAGCTAGGCGGCACTTTTCATTTGAATACGGTGAGTTATCGCATGCTCAAAGCATATAAATGCTGCTTGAGCGGAATAAATGCATTCGTAGCAGAATAAATGTTGCTTCATCAGATGTGAAGGAATAGGGTTGATTCTTTAGAAATGTTTGCTAATGAATATGTGAGGTGAATAAAAGTTTTTTTTTATCGTGAGCAAATATATAAATGAAATTTAGCTTTTAATTCCGTAATTCAAATGATTCGAGAGCTTTGCACCTCTTGCATCCGAAGCATAATCTAAAATCCAAGATTTACATATATATATATATATATATATATATATATATATATATATATATATAATATATATATATATACCGAAATAATGTTCGAATGTAGTGGTCTAATGTTTTCATGTCATGTTTCTGTCATTGATGGAATTAGATGCTGATGGATGCGAATTTCGCAAAAAAAAAGAACATATTATGTCAATCAAGTGTGTGTGCGATGATGCTTTGCAATGCGCCTACTTGAAGTAGACTGCCTGAGTGCAATAATGCATTCTCATATATTTTAGGATTCATTTGTTATGAAACTATTCGACAACATTCGTAGAGAGTCAATAAAAATGTTAGAAATACAGAATGCAATAAAATTGCTATTAATACAACATGTAATAATATTGCTATTACCATCACTAGCTTAAAGGCATTGAACAACTAGTGCAACAAGAATCACTGATCACGTCATAATGCTTAGTATTGCACAGAGCCATCTAGAGCAATTGGAAATATGCGAAACGTGCAAATTGCAAATAAGTTGATCACAATTAGCTTTACTACTTGACTTCGACTTGAATTAGTCCCGCGTCGTGTTACATGAGAAAATGTCAATAAGTGAGCTAAAGCAAACACTGCGATACGCATTTTCATATCCGGTCTATCTGACCGACCGCTTACCCATTAGAAACCATAAAATGTACAAAGTAATGGCCACATATTTTAGCCCGTGCAAATGTCCCACAAAAGAATTCACTTTTCTGCGACCTGATCGATGAAAATCTGACCTTTTTTTCGGTACTGATGAGAAAACATGAATTATGATATCGGAAGTCATCGCTTGGTCACTAGACTGAGAATACCAGGCAAAACAGGAATATCAACAGACGGATAACTAGACAGGCGGAATGGTAAAGATTTCATATGTAGGCATAGATATGACGTTGCCATGATACACCTTCGCGAAGGAGATTTGGAAGAGGTCCTAATATGACACAACTGTCATTTCGATCGTTATCTAGAATTGTTTATTTTTATATGCAAATTTTATAGCCTCTTCCAGTGATCGTACTTTATCCCGATTAGCCAGCAATCATGGCATAATTCCTAGTAATTCCGAAAACATTATGATCAGTCAAGAAAAGTCGAAACGTATTCTAGCTCGCCAAAAAAATTTACCTTACGAAAGACAACTGTTTGTCAACGCATCACCTAAATGCATATTCGCTAGCACACTTCAAGTATGCAGACATTGTTTGTTACTTGTCGTCGCAAAAGATTTCATCGATTTTCTCTACCAAATAAAAATTTATTTCAACCTTTTTTTTCAGTCAAAATTCAATCATATTTTTCTCACAACGAAGTCTTCCAAAAAAAGGAAACCTCATACAGCTGCCAGTTATAATTCTTTTGTGGAATTAAAATATTTTTTGATGTCAGAATTTCTTTCTCATCATTGTTCGATGCATTTGGATTCGCTTTAAAACTTGCAAGATAGATTTTACAATACGATAACATAGTTGATCTATATTTAGAACATCTCTTGTAAGGCATGGCGTGGATATTGCCGATTAAATGACCAATAAATTATGGGAATTCCTAGATCTTTTTGCATAATATAAGTCAAGTTTTTTTTCGCAAAAGATCCACAAATTCCATCATATAATGGCAAGGTAATAAAAGCATATTCATTATAGACTATAATATTGTACTTCAAGCATGAAAAAGGGAATTTAAAAAAATCTACAAATGTGGAGTATATTGCCTGTCTGCAACAGATATCCGGCTAAATGTTGTGGATAAGGGAAAAGCGGATTGAATAAGCGCTATGCATGTGGCACGGCGAAGAGTACGAAACGCTCAATTGAATGTATGCCAATTACGAATTGAAGATGAAAAAAAAAAAAAAGAAAAAGAATTTAAATTTTTCAATGAACAGGAAGAAAGCATTTAAATGAAAAAGTGCAATTTTTTAGTGTATCAAATTCGAATTAAAAATGAAAAT
The DNA here is from genome assembly GCA_037389465.1 of Baylisascaris procyonis. Classification (NCBI taxonomy): domain Eukaryota; kingdom Metazoa; phylum Nematoda; class Chromadorea; order Rhabditida; family Ascarididae; genus Baylisascaris; species Baylisascaris procyonis. Next base: position 1,121,334 of record JAZARR010000105.1, read on the forward strand.
GAATAATACACTTTAAATGAGTAATAAATGAGGCGAATTCATTGAAGCGTTTAATTGTTTTGCACAGTTGTGTAAATATTAGTTGAGTTTACTTTGCAATCGTTATTCGAATCTTATAACGCTTAATAAAAGTGCATTCATTCTTTATCGATTCGTATTCATCTCTAAAGTGAAATTTATTACTGGCAATTGATTATGCAAAAGTAGCCACGCATACGCAAAGTAAAACATCACATATATACAATGGATAAAGCTCACATCTTTAGTTATTCAATGAATTTTTGATCGAAAAATAAGAAATTCTAGCACGAAAATATTCGACCCTTCTCCTTCCTCCCCCTCTCTTCTTCTCCCTCTATCCTGCTAGAAAGATGAATGTAGAAGTGAAGAGTGCGCATATTAAAGATCATATCCGTGAATAATTTTCAAATTACATTGAAGAATGCATACAATTCATTTGATGTTCTCAACGAAATATCAGTGCTGCTAAATTTATAGTAGATAAATCGCTGCATCATTTTTTTTTTTGCAGAATAAAATTAAAGTGAATTTCACAAGTAACTGGGAAATAATATCAAAAATTGGTAGAAAAAAAAAAAAGACAGTTCATAGGTCGTATTCGTGAAAATAGTTGTGCAAAAAAAAAAAAAAAGGACCTCAAATAGCTTTAGAGAGTGAATTCAAAGTTATTTTGATGATTTTAATCGCAATATGGATATGTGCACCGAATGTATACAAAGTATAGTTGCGTTTTTTCTTTTCTTTTTGCTATGTCGCACGCTTTATAGATAATGATATGCAGATGGTTGCAAATAAGAAGTAAATATAGTCCTATTCGCATGTGAACAATTCAATAATCCCCTCAAAAAACTTACATTCAATATTTTTAAAAGTAAAATTTGCAGTAAAGACTTCAAATTCATAGTTATTCAGATGTTTCACTCATCATTCTTTAATGAAGACAAAAAAAAAAAAAAAAAAAAAAAGAGAAAGCATCCGCATGCGTCATTGAATGCAATTCAACATGATACTAACATCCATTTTAACAGAACATTTGAAATTGCTATCGATTGCTGATGCATTTCGCAGTTAGAGATTCTAAAATAAGAAGGCAATAACTGCTGACGGAAACAATAAGAGCAGAGATTTTTCCGCCGAATAGAAATGCAAAGTCCAGCCAAAAAAAAAAAAAAAAACCCCTTCGTAATAGAAAAACAGCTAATTGATTATAAAACATCTCGAGTTATACTTTCTATGCGAATATAATCTTATATTCATCGTGTTATATTTTACTATTACATGATTATAACTGAGCACTAATTAAAACATATAATATCTATAAAAATTTTCTATGAATTTAAATACACGAGCGATCATAAAGTTACAAAAGTACTTGCTGCATCTAAACATGTGCTAAGAAACGATCAGCATAATTGGTTAAAGCATGATCTCGAAGATGTGCACCCTAACTTTGTTTGCAAATATGACATACGATATAGCGCTCTAAATATAGAATAAAGTGGATTAATAAAAAATAGCAATGAGAACGATAGAAAAATTAGAAAGCATATCAAAATTTGTGCATTTCTATACGCAAACTTCAAATATTATACTAAAGTAGCATTGGAAAATAACAATAATGCACAAAATTATGTAGAAAGCCAAGTGAGGAATATGAAAAACAATCTGAAGCAGCAATAGAAATGGCTCCACCAGATAGTCAGTAATGCTCAAAAGCATGCCCACCCTGTACAAGAACGACGCAATGATTGCACATGAAAGATGGGAAAAACATTCGACTATGTCAGCTGCATGCTTGCTGCGCTGAATCACTAGCCAGCTTATCTGAGAGCGTCTGCTTGCTTCCTTGGGCATTCGTGCCTGGCGCTTCAGCGGTTTTCAGCAACGATGGTGTGCTAGTGTGGGGAGTGCACACGCACAACCGCATGTACTTTTTACGACTTCTGTTCTTAAGCTAGAAGGGAATCAATTCATAGTGGTCATAAATTAACGAAAAAGTAGATAAGTTCTATCTACGAGTGAAATATTATTAGTATATTCCGCCTCTGAAATATTCAACCTTACGCAAGAGATAAAAACTTGCTGGGAAAAAAAAACTTTGCAATTCAATTTCATCAAAAATGCTGCTGACATCTACAAGCATGCTGTACTGGAAAAAGCACCTTATGTCCAAAGCAATTTTTTAATACATCTATGAGGAGCAGCTCACCTTAGCTCGTCTACTCTTCCAAGTCTCCTTGAGGATCGGCACCTGTTACATCTAACGCGTTCGAATAAACTGCGAGATGACACAAGTATAAAAGCAAACAATAAGTGGCAAATTAAGTAGGGACTCGCTCCTAGGGATGGCTTCGATCATCGGCACTATCTCCTAATCGCACCCGGCGAACTCCACGTTGTAGCCGATTGCCTCACGCAATTCAACGGCCACATGCGGGCCCACTCGGCCTTCAGAACGGTCTAGAAGTTGGAATGAGCACATGAGCACATCAACCGATTTTATATCCCCTCAATTCTGCCTCAAGCTAGCCTCGCGATACACGCTGGGCAGTCGTTTGATCTGCCTGTATGTTCCTGACCTTCCTTTAATTACGCTTGTGGGGCACTATCCCCGCTTGATCTATAGCAGACTGATCTAGGTTACAAATCAGCTTAGAGCGTTTTTTTTACTGAGGCTCAATCGACTTCGCTCATACTATGTTTGTGTTCATGGGCTGCTAATTTCTCAAGACAAATGAATGCTGCAAATATTTGCGCCTTTATGTAATAATTCATATTGATTTATATCGAATAAGCTAAACCTCTGCTATTAATGGCATTTCTTCACAGCAATCAACATTGTTGCTCATTATTTACCGGAAATGCATTTCGTTTGAACCCACGAAGAACACCATACAAAATTCAATAACTCTTATGAAGTTATTTTTGTGTGTTTATTATAGCTTTTTTTATTTTGTCGATTGAAAAAAAATATATAAAAGTGATTTTATAATCATGAAATTACTTTAATTCATGTCTTCTTCGGCATATGTAGAGAACCTCTAGTTTGAGGAGTTTCGAAGATGAAACTACCAGAAATACACATGTGCACATATATATGCACCTATATAAATTTGCAAGAACATGTAAAAAAGAACAAAAATAATAAATGATCGTGTTTGCGATTTGCACCTTTGCACCATGATCATATATGCACCTTTGCAATTTGGTACTGTTTTGATTGAGATATTGCGTGATATTTCCAGTAAATACACAGCATTCGAAACAACACTGATATTGAGTGAAGCTACGAAATTGCATTGAAACTAAATGATCGACCTCTATATCAACAAAAATAATGCCTTAATGCCAATTCTTACGATAGACATTGAAAGGAATGCGTTGCATTTGCACTACAAAAGAACATGCTGCTTTCCTTGAACGTGACGAAAGTGAAAAAAGAAGATATACTTCTATCTACGATATTCGAGATGTAGTGATCGTTTTGAAAATGACTACTGAAAAAGCATCACTACACCCTGTGACACAGGGAATATGGCATTCCCTCTAAAAAAAAAAAAAATTATTGAAGAAAAGAAACGCATATACAGCGCTAGGAAAATGACCGGTTGCCGCCTCCTACATTCAGCAAGCTTGTTCAAGCCTAAGCCTAAAAAAATCAGAAAATTTCAGCTCGACGAGCCTTCAGGCCTAAACCTGGAAGGATGAGTGTTTCCGTCCGAAGAACTCATTCACATCAAATCTGAAAGAATAGAAGTCTCAGCTTGACGAACTCGTCTAGGCCAAATCTAGGAAGTTTTACTCTAACGAACTCCTTACTTATCTCCCTATCTTCTTGGCTACGCTACTCACTACACTTGTGCATTTATATTCTCACTAAAAATTCCATCAAACATCAGAATCCTTCAAATTTCAGCATCTATCAATTTCATGAGCAACAGCAAGGTATACTTCGAAATTTCCTGTTTCCTTGCACCCAATTGCACTTGAAACGGATATCATGCCATACAAGTGATATCACTATGCTGTAGGTGCTTTCTACGACCGAAGTCCCCGAAACGTTCGCATATGTCAGTGCTCAAACGAACGAATCCTAGCAATCAAAAACGTCCAGCAATTAGGACCGCGCATTTTTAGAGCTATGTATTCACACCTCTAGTTGCTGCTTCAGTAAACCTTACTGAATCCCAGACCATAAGCGATCTGCCGAAGGGAACTTCTCTGCAAACTTCAACACTTCCGACAAGGAGGCGACTTTAACATTTGAGAAGGCAATTAAACCAGCTATTAAACAGATCGTCATCGTTTATTGTACAAATGGAAAGCCCGAGGTCAACACGAATAGCTTACCAGCTCAAACAGCACTATCACAAGCATTGCCGGAAAGATGACCTCTTATCGAAATTTATATCATTTTGGATAACATCGCAAATAAAAACAACAAAAGATTTAGTAAAACGAAACGTCAACTTAGAAATGTTGGGCAGTGAAGTGGGCAAAGCAATGCAATAATGATGGCTGCAGAGAAAAAAACCGTAGAGAACTATGCAAGAATGAGGTCTCTTTGATATACAATAACGATCAAGAAATACTCTTACAAACAAAAAAATGGATGAAAGAAAGATTGTGAATGCATTAGCAATATTAAGGCAGAAAAAAAAAGGCCGTTTCAACGTTATTCACTGCCAATTGGCAGTTTCGACAGAATAAACGCACTCGATACAAATCGACAAATAAATCCGACCAGAGAGAGTAAATGACTTCAAAATTTGCGAGTAAAAACGAGAGAGATTCGCTGAGATTACTTCAGCGAATACAAGACGTATAATGTCGGACTTGCATGAGTGGTGAATCACGGTATAGGAATACGAATATCAGCACCAATAGCACAAGTGACCAAGCCGGGATCATTAAAAACAATCTGGGGAGCAGAATATATATGCGAAAAGATAGAAAAAATAAGATACCAGTATTGCCCTGAAACGAAATATCTGCGCCTAGATAATGCGAGTAATTGCAAATATATGAGAAAATGTGCGACTTTTATTTGAAGATGATCAAAAAAGCGTTCACGTGTAGTGAAAATTTTTTTTACGGCGCAATTTTGAACTTCTCGGAGCAAAATCAACTGAAAGTTGATATAGCCATCATTCTATTAGAACTGAACCCAAATCATGTAAAACCTTGTTAAAATCCCCTAATGCATTAAGGACTAAATTGCATTACAGATTTATCACGTGACAATATCAGCAAAACGTATGTTCCTCATCAGTTCGTAACTCTTCTCCTTTGCTAGATACAGAGATCTTTTTATACTACTTCGTTTTATTGAAGCTTAGCGGTTTCCGAACAGCATTCGATAACACCTTTCTCAAGGAACAAAATACGAATGCCAAAGACCTTCACAAACCTAAAGAACTTAGCTGACCCATGTCGAAGTCACACATATAAAAAGCGTTCGCACAAAACGATGAGATCAAAGTTAGACTACATTGGGTGGAAAATGATGAGATTGCACGAAACAAAACAGCTGGTCATATCCATAAAATATAGTAAAGAATAAGTAGGTGGTAGGAGGGGATGAGAAATGGACAACGATAAAACCTTGGAATGGAAAAGTGGAAATCGCGAGCGATCGCCGAATGGGATCACCGTTTGCTTCATAGGAGCATCATACAGCGCTCGGTGTTGGTCGCAGCATCGATCTTCCCACGACGAGCCAAATTCTCAACGATAATTTCAGGATCATCGGCAAGATCGTAGTTGCGGATTCGCCAGTTCCGATTTGTGAGCCAGAAACGGAAGAAGATGCGAAAAATCTGAAGGAAATGAATCCTTTTTTTTCATTCAAGTTTATTTCTTTAAAAGTGCAATAGTGATTTACAGATCTAGCTATCATAATGTGGTTTGCGAAAGAAGTTACAATGATAACTGAAAGAACAACTATCGTTCAGTTAAGCAACAATTTCATCTAGCACCAGATTGCAGACGAAAAAAAGATAGTGCCAAGGCTTCTCGATTTTTTTCATTCACGGAAACTAATCAAAAATTTCATATGTGAAACTCGCCTTTCTGTGCATTTGATGTATTTAGCACAAAAAGGAACATTCCTGTGAGATGCGTGTCTGGATGATCCATAAACGACGATGTCTATTCGCAAGTTTTCGTGTAAGACCAGAGAATGATCCATCCCCACAACGATCAATAAAACCAGGATGATCAGAGGTAACACCAAGCAGATGAAGAAGGTGTAGATGGAAGAGATGAGACAAACCGGATATAGGACCCCTCCCCCTTCCTCCACCGTCTAGTATTGAAATAAAAAGAACTTTTTGAGGTGCGTCGAAAAATAATTAATAAATGCCTACTTTGGCATACTATTGTATTTCTTTTGTAATTTTTAGCAGCATGAATTATGACCATAATGAATCCTCACTTCTTTACCTATAGCACAAACTGCCCCACAATTGACTCTTTTGAGCGCATATTTTCCGTAGTTTTGTTGCACCCTCCATTAACGTCAACTATATATTTTTATAGAACGCATAGCATCAAATTGGCAATAATTTCATCGTAACATTCACTCTCAAATGAATCTTACCGTTGAAATTACACTTAGTGAAAGTTGCATTAAATTGATCGAAGTAAGTGATAAAGCATTTGACTCTGGAAAAAAAAAGGTGAAAGCGAAAAAAGATTTACTGAGGCTTCAGCGCGATATTGCGTTAAGACGGCGATGAAGAATGCGATAAAGAATAAGAACGAGCATGCGATCACTATCACATCTTCTTTACTCATCACCGTCGATGAGGTACGATAGAAGCTGAAAAAAAAAAAAGAATTTCTAGACGAGTTAAATACTCACTTTTAAAATTTCAAAGCGATTTCAGAAATTTCCACTCAATTTTCATCTTTATTCTCAATGAATTAACATTCTCTATCCAACTTCGATCGAGCACCTCCCCCTAACTCACTTTGTCCCTTGTTAATGACAATCTTCATTATGCCAGCTAGATCTACCACTAATCGATGCAGATGTTTGCGCCATTGGAGAGGACGGTGATGCGCATGTAATTGCACATTTATTTAGCCGCCTAACCAATTAACTCCCTTGGGTTAATTGGCTTGTCTGGATGTAAACTCAATTCTTGCGCATCATCCACTAATAACCACATGAAGCAAATGTTTCGTTTTTGCTGGCTTCTTTTTTAAAGAAGTCATTGTGCAGAATAGTAGGGAAAAAAGGCAGCAGTGGACAATTAACGTGGAAATTAGCAACTAGAAACCAAAAAAAAAAAAAAATGCAGTCACCTGCGTGATGAATCAAATAAAATTCCAGCCTAGCTGTGTCAACAATATATACTGTACTATCTAACCATGAAAAAAAAAATTTGGAGAATTCAATAAATGCCGTCGAATTATGTTTGATTAATAAAATGAAGATTGATAATGATAACCTCAGCGATTGGTAGTTATCATTGACCCGTAAAAAATGAATACTGCACGCCGCACAAATCACCATCACAATAAAAGCAAACATAAACGCCACATTCAACACCACATCTTTTGTATCGATATGAGGACGGCGAAGATGCTTCAACTGAAAGACTTTTGCCGCCGATACGATAAAAAAAAAAAACTACAGTAGGTGAGTTGAACGGAAAACGATTGAGAAACAAATGTGATAATTCACTAAACGATTAAACACATTGATTTTTGATGGTCGCTTCTTTTGGCTATTTAACGAAAAATGTGAAATCTACCATTTATAATATTATCAAAATTTTATACCATTCACTAGTTAAGCAATCAGCGAGGAAATAACGTTTTATTGCAAGATATGCAGGTGCAACATTTCACTCATATATATATATATCACCCATATGTCCATCTAGATCAATATAATTTACTTCGATCTATATGTTTTTTGAGGCCATTTTCAATGCAATTTTTGTTTTATACTACTTCAAATAGCAGCTAAAGAGGTAGAGTGTTTATACATGCTTTTAATTTTTTACACAGCAGTACTTCCAAGTCTTGCTCCTATAATTCATCTAACGAATAAACGCAGATAATCTAATCGATTATTGCTTAAGTTGTGTTGGAAGTTAGCAACCACGTTCGAATAGGTAAATCTCAGCACTCACATCGATGCATCGGTGGCGCTTATACTGATATCCGCATAATTCGCATCGAGGCTGTGGACACATCCTCTTCGACGAGATTTCCAACCAATGCTGAAATGCGAAATTCATATGCACCTGATTTTTGTAGAATATGGAGACGTATATACATGGAGAGAGAAGTTTTCAATGCAAAAAAAAATGTAACACAACGAATCGCTAGCTCATTATATTTTCTTTGGTTACATACAACTTAAACGATGTGTTAAGCAAATGAAAGTATATTGATAAATGTGTTACATTCAATGCGAATCTCGCAACAATGACAGGAAAACACTTCTTTTAATGAATCACAACGGCGAAATCTGCGCAATTCTTTCGCAATTCTCAGCCTTCTGAAACGATTATCCATCATTTTCATGGTACCACCCACGATGCTTCCACATCAGAAATTTCTGAATGCAATCCTTTAGCAGTCAACACTCTTCGAGTGGATTAAGTGTGATGAATATGCTGAATTCTTTCTTTACCTCAATCGTGTTTGCAGTATGAAACCAACACGATGAATTACATTATGAAGCAAATGTTAAAAAGATAACGTCCAAAAACGTACAACAAGGCAACCGATGTGCACGTATCGCACTGTTCCACAACAGCGACATGGGGCGACCATCGGATTACGAGGGGTGTCATGAACTAGATGACAGATGCGGCACAATGGACGACCCATCGACGAGAGCGATGCCGAAAAGCTTCCCGACAAAAAAGAGCCTATAAAGGAGCAAATTCCTTCAGCATTGCTTCGATCGAAAAACGCTTATGCGAACGATCGGTGAAAACTGGAATTACTATAAGGATGAACCGTAAAGAGTTGGACCACGCTTCCATCAGTTTCACTAGAAAACTTCTCAGAGATACCAAGAAACAGGAGGGAGGCAGAACAAATGCCATATATATATATATATATATATATATATATATATATATATATATATATATATATATATGTGACTTTTTCCATTTTTACGGCCACACCTGTTGCAAAATATTCCAACTAAAAGGTTTTTTGGTCTCCCGTACAATTTGCATGTGCATAAGTGGGCCTGTACTCATATAAACGCCATACAAACACGTATACACACGCACACTTACATATCTACAAACACGACGCTGTCATTCAAAAAGCCAATCTTATCCATTTCCTTCTATCTATAAAGAGATCAGGTGAAAAGAAGTAACGCTAACCATTAGCGGACTCCAAATGCGAGCGAGGAGAATCACTGACTGTAGTATTCGGCTGAGTGGCCGTCAACAAAGGCAATTCCTCATCGCCAAACGATTTTTCTACCTGAGGCTAAGATTCCTTTGTCGTAGACCATAAATGATACTGCCAGCTCAGACGTCAATAAATAACAACGATATTTTTTGACACCCATAAAATACCTGTGTTCATTCAAAAAAAGGCAAATTTATCGATATTCGCTTCGAAACGGCTAAAATTCTTTTCTCCAGCTAACTTTTTTTACGTTGGGAATCATCTTGACAGATAATTTTTCACTGTTAATTCCATTCCTTCCCTTTATTTACCGAATTTCTATTTCCTCAAGTGTAAAATGTAGTAAATTGGCCTACTTTGAATAATGGTTTCATGAAGCGATATACGTATATCATAGTCTTGTTACCGCCTCTATGACATCAGCGCCGTGGCGGAAATGTCTAATCAGTTGCATCGTGCGGCATCAGTGTCAATGGACCTTTCCGTTAACGACACTTTCAACAACATGTTTATGTAAAGCCAACGTAATCAAAGATGAGAGTCGAAATTACGATGCAAGTTTGCTCAGAGCTCCGACTGGTCAGCTGCCAGCTTGCTGGATTAAAAACTCTCTAATGACGTCCAGCGCCTAAATTTTTTTTTTTCCATTGAGAACGCAACAATTTCCAGCATCGGATGACGCAACTCTTTCGTTAAATAAATTATTTCTTTCGCCAAATGAATCTGCCTTTGCAACAAATATATATATATATATATATATATATAAAGACAATTATCGAAAAGGACTTTGTACGAGCCAAATAAATATTACCGTCGTTAATAAACTAAATATCCTATCTGAATAAAAACTTCCTCCTATATAATGAGTTCTATGATATGCGTCAAATCCGGTCCCTGCTAAAATCGAGAACGGAACTGAAAACGGATTAAACCCGCGGCCATGTGAAGCAGGTTAAAACAAATTTCGGTGCTAGATAGATTAAATCGGATCGACCGATCTGGACCGAGTTTAACCAATCTTCATCTGATCTAATTAAACACGGTCTCGGTCCTGATCACAACCGGAAGCAAGAATAAATTTAGCCTGGATCCGAACTTCCTCCAATAAAGAAAACAAGCTATCCTATACCAGCTGCAGATGAGATTTATGGCGACAAAAAAATTTTCTGCGAGCGAATGATTGCTTCATGTGACACATGAAAATGGTAACCACTGAGTGTCTTCCCGTATATATCTGTCAAATATACAGCTGTCACATTCCCACGTAAACGATGAGTGGATATGATCAATTAGCCTAAATGAAGACAAATGTTCAGCACTGCAATGTGGCACTTTCGACAAAGACCGATGTTGCGTTCCTGTCGATGTGTAAACTCATTCAGAAGGCAGCGCCCTCACGCCGATCACACAAAAACGATCTAAAGCGATCGTGCTCACATGTTCATGAAGTGACTACTTCAAGCTCGCCGTAATGCTTTAAATAAAAAAATAAGAAACCATCCGCATTACTCGATTTCTTCGTTCTCATTGGATTGTCAACAGCAATGCTCTCAAATTACCGCACGAATAGTTTTTGGCCGCAAAAGTCGGTATATTATTCGAGTGTAAATGCATGGAAGGTAAATTGGTCATTAAGCTTTTAACAAATACAAAAAGTATTTAGTGCAATCGCCTTTTATAGACCGATGATTATGCTCTATACTAATCAATTAACTATTTCTAATCGCCTCAAATGGCAACAAATCGCACCTTACGTTGCTGTATTCTCTCATCAACAGGTGTAATTAGCACCTAATAAGGTGCGCGCACACTAATTACCGCAGTGTGCATTGTACATTATAAAAAGCAAGCGAATAACAGAAGAGTGCGCGAAATTGATGCGAAAATATGTGAACTCATGAATGAATATCTTGCCTGTGATTATATTTCACACAGATTCTCGGCAATAAAATCTTCGTCGACGCGCAATAAGTCTTTCTCTGTTGCCGATCCAGATTGCTAGTCGCAAATATCACCGATGGTAATACGAAAAAATACAGCATAGAGCAGCGTGGGCAAAGAATAAGATGGGAATACTCTCCTTCCATGCAGAAATAAAACTATTAATGCAACCACTGCTAACATGAGCATTTGCGCCATCGCTTACATATCTTACCACACAATTTCTAGGCAAGTAATTTGTCCGTGACGGAAATCGCCAACTCACCTCCTTCATCAATCCAAATTCAACTCAAATAGTCCAATTCTCCAAATAGAAGACCAAAAAAAAAAAAAAAAATGCGCTTCCTCTATAGACTTTCTAAACAGTGATGTTGAATATAGAATTAAGAAACCGAACCGGATTGTGGTTGATAACATCCACAATAGTAGCCAAATCATCGATCACAATTCCACTATCATTGCTTGTCGGTGAAACACCGATCATCTGTTGCGTACGTGAATGCTGAAATAAACCGAAATAAATATTCCATTCGCCAATCACCTATTATCGCAAATGCGTTAACATTTCAAGATTTTTGCATTTATATCTAGAAAGTTCGCTTTTTTGTGAACATGAATCCTGATCGGTCGACATGCACATGACACATCGATTATAACAAAAAGATCAGGTGACCCCTCGTTCCCTCGCTTCCATCCCCCCTTTCCCTCACCCTCCCCCACCTCTTGTTTACTGCAACTTTGATGCTATATAAGCGAACGCAAAATGCACTTATCAAAAAATACCTCATCATCGGGTTGTAATGACGACGTTGATGATGAGGCCTCGATCGCAGTCACACAATACTCCGGCAAATCCGTCTCGCTTTTTACCAACTTTACCATCCTCTAAAAAAAAAAAAAAAAAAAAATATATATATATATATATATATATATGTACATATGCATAGCGTTATATTTAATAAACGTATTCTAAAATGAGAACGCATCCTCGTGTCTTTGCTACTTAAGACTGTCTCCAATAAAGACTATGCTTTCAAGTTAAGGATGATAGAGGATACTGGAGAGCAAAATAAATGGTTAAGAAGTAGAAAATGTATATTTATTCCTTAAAATATTTAAAGAATGCGAAAAACTTCGGCTCCAACATTGATTCGTAAATCACAAGGCCTGAAGAAAAATAGCATAGCTGAGAGTGAGAAAGGAGTGTAGTAGGGGGTGGGGGAGAGGGGTGGGGGGGGGGGGTGAAGGAGTGGGAAGGTGGGAATGAAACCGTTCAAAAATTCAATTTTTGCCTAAATTCTTTAGCGTCTCACATTTGCAAATTTTGTCAATGAAACTTAACATCAATCATTTATTTACAAGAGAAATTACAAAATTCAGGATTCTCTATGAGATGAAGCAATGCAAATTTTATTTATGAAGATCTATCAAGTACGCAAAAAAATAAAAAATAAAATAAACAAGTAAACTTTGTTTTAGAGAATTTTTTAAGAATTTTTAAGAATTTCAAAAAAAAAAAAAGAAATAAACTTTATTTAAGAATTTTCCACACTGAAGTCGTCCGAAATCCAATACCCACAACATTTTCTTAGCAGTTCATACAACTATAAAATCGAGAACTCCGAAAGAAATTTTAGAAAAACCTTGTGACTAGAAAACAGGTAAACAGACCAGAAGAACGTTATCATAAAAGACGACGGGTACAATACTGGAAAGAATATATCATTTAGAAATAAAATAGCGAAATCGAACTAAACGGAAATGCTCAAAAGTTTATTTATCTTATGAGTTTATTATTCACTTCTGACCAAATATCGAATGAAAATTTTGCAAAACGAGAAAAAATGTTGAAATAGAAATGAAATGATGAATATAAATAAGAAAAAAAAAAAAAAAGAAGAAAAGACTGAAAGAATAGGTCAGCAAGTTGAAAGAGTAGCATAAAGTTCAACTAAGCCTAAGTGCTCGAAGGTGATACAATCGCATCGACAATGAATGAAAAAAAAACCGATGCATTTTCGGCTAAATTCAAAAAAAAAAAAAAAAATCTTCGTAAGTTTATGCGAAAACGCTACGAAAATTTGAAAAATGCACCATGAATCGATGAAATATACATAACGGGTACTGCTGATAGCAACTATGCAATCGTAGATGTTCGAGTAATTAGTCATTTGAACTTACAACGAATTTTACAGTACGTTTGTATGTAAATTTAAGAAAATTTCATTAGGAATATGGTTTCTATCCGTAGAGAGTGCTACCTTTTCATCTTCGATAGTATAAGATTGATACGAAAATGAAATATATATTTTTATAAAATTTAATTAAAGCATCTAAAAATGTTTTCTTTTAAAGAAAAAGTAAAATAATTGGGCGTAAATGTAAGAGAAGAGCCTATTGCGATGAACATTTCATCTCGTAGATAGACGAAGCAAACACCCCCACAGCGCAAGCACAACTGCAATCGTAACCGAATTGCGCACATTTTGCATCAAAAAAAAAAATTTTTTTTTTTGCTCGTTTTTCACCACCCTTCTTTTTTTCACTTCCTTACCTAATTTACCTTCGAATAAATACAATCACCTTTCAACTACATCATTTATTAGGGAGGAAAAAAATTACAACCTGTTAAAGCAGAAAAAATTGGATGGTTACAACAAAAACTATAGATGAAAAAAAAAAGAATTGATCGACAAATTCCGAATAATATTTTTTTCTTAATTTCAGGTTTTTGCAAATTTCAGTTCGAAAAAAATATTCCATTATCTTGCCCACTGTCAAAAAAATCATACAAGCCACATTCACTTAAACATAGCTAAAATAGCAATTAACGCTTCTTTCCGATGTTTCATCGGTGATATTTTGTTATTTTATGGTATCCACTCTATAATTTGGGTCTCATTGAAATCTCTTTGAATTTCATTTCTGAATATTGAATTATGATTGAATATATATATATATATATATATATATATATATATATATATATATATATATATATATATATATATATATATATATATTCTAAAACAAAGTATTTAAAAAATTTAACCACATACAAATATATGTAGGCTAGATTAACAGGCCACAGATCAAGCGAAAACAATGCGTCGTGCAAAGTAAGTCAGAGAAGGTCAATAGCATGCGGGCAGATCAAGCGACTGCCCAGTGTGTATCGTCAGGCTAGCCCGAGGAAGAATCAAGAAGATATAAAAGAGGTTGACGTGCTCACTCCAGCTTCTGGGCTGTTCTTAAGGCCGAGTTGGTTTGCGTGTGGCGGTGTGTGAGGAAATCAGCGGCAGTGTGGAGTTCGCCGTTGCGAGCGACTACGGGGTCGTGCCGACGATCGAAGCCCCATCATTGTGGATGAGCTCTTACTTGTTTGTCAACTTATTGCATAAGTGTGAAAAAGTTTCCACCCCTCATACCTTTGCCATTTCGCAGTTTAGTCTGCCGCATCTCGACGGAGGATGCAGATTTTCAAGGAGATCTGGACGATTAGACGAGCCAAGGGGAGCTGACCATTACAAACGAGGCAAAAAAAAAAGTTCGCGCATGTGTACCCATTATAACTAAGTATGTTAGCTTTAAATCCTGGTGAGAAGCGGATATGTGAGCGATGCATTGCGGTAGAGAACAAAGTAGCGTCTGTGTAGAAATTCTCGCTACCTATCACGCGATGATCAATTCAACAAATGCCCTTATCAGTCACGAATCTTTGCAGGTGCTCACCTCTCGTAACCAACGATTTATCCGTTGCACTTCGCAAGTGATAAATTAGGTGAGATTTTATGCAACCTTTTGAATACGAATTTAATCATAACGCAACAGTGAATGAAGTATTTCATGCATATGGTATGCTAAGGGGTGCAATATCCTTCAATCGCATGAGGTTTATCGAATAACGATCCAAGATCATATTTTTTATTTGTATGAGACCTATAAGATATAACGTTTAGACTGCTTAATTTCAGGTGTTAAGTCAATATATATGATGCAATCATAAAATTATTCATGCAGATTGAAAATAATGAACTGAATAAATATTCGAAGAAATTGATACAAAGTTTAACATTTCTGCGTTGACATAGTACGTCAAGTTGACCGCCAACTCCACGTACATTCCCTCTAGTCTGTTTTTAAATGATGAATGGTACCGTTAGTTTCCGATCGTCCATTAGGTACGACGTGATGCCTCAGGGCGTCAAAAAAGAACACTGGCACATTAGTGCTCAAATCTCACAGATCGCATTTATCATATCGTGACAGTTTTAAGCTTTTTAATTGGCCACCTTATTTAGTCGACAGAGCTCAAACTCGATCAGCGTAAATTTTGGGCTGTCAAACATCGTGAGGGGAATATACACCAAACAGGAAGAATGGAGATATTCGCTTCATCTGCTTAGATTTTTATGTCGAATATTTATTTGTATGCAAAATCGCCTATTACCTCCGTCTCATATCGTTTGCTACCTCATGCTTTGCAATGCAGCAAATTATTACATACGAAACGCTAAATTACCAGAGGCACGTTTGTATGAACCGTAAAGTATTTACGCTTATAAAGTGCTGAAATGCTCGAGGTAACTTCGAATTATGCAGAAAGGATATTTGCACGCATGTAGAATTGAATTCGATCTGTTATAGGACACTTCATCAACACTTTAGGACACAAAGCATTACGCAGTTAATATTAATCAAGAATGGGTTCATGAAGTGTTGTGCAAACCTAGAAATTAGTCATAAAAAGCCCTAACGGACTTTGCAGCCTATCACATATATCATTTATCTATAGCGCGAATAAAAATAAACCTGAGGTTTTATTGAGGTATGTAATCGGTGTTTTCATAAATTTTAAAAAGTTTTATCAACTGCTTTAACTTTAAAATAACGACCAACAAGGAAATTCTTCAGCGCTCAGCTTTATGAAGAAATCTTATTGCCGATTATGTCAAATACTTTGACCATATCCATATTGCTTTCGTCAATACGATATCTCTCATTTAATTTCCCTAAAGCAATCAGGAAATGACTATGGAAATTCTGAAATAGTTGATCTGTCTGATAAAAATCCGAGCTATTTAGCCTCAAAACTGCTAATCAGTGTTAAGCATTAAAAAAAAAATCACATTTAAAATATACTGCAGATAGAGAACGTTAGGCGAAATGAGGCGATAAAACTTCAAATATCAGCAAAGAAAGTTTTCTTTGAAATACCTCTTAAAATGCTGTTTTTTTTTCCCAGATCTTTGGAAGTGAATCGACTAGTCGACTATGCGTGCATAAGTAGTTAAACTGAAAAATTAATCCTTTTGCCGGCTCATTTATGAATCGAAGACAGCATAAATTCTAGCATTAGAGAAATTTTGCTAGAAAATTGTCGGCTAGAATTACTAATCGATAACCTCTAAAGCATTTAGATAGCCATAAGGGAAATCAGCACAATTCTGCTGCCCCTTCTGAGGGATTTTTTTTTTTTTCAGAACAAAAGATGAGAAAATATTCATATTATGTTTGGGGTCATTCGTCGTATGTTCATCAATAAAAAAAAAAAAAAAAAAATCTTTAACAATGCAATATTTTATCTCTTTTTTTTTTTAAAAATTTTCTACTTAAATATTTGAAAAGCATGCAATAATTTCCAAAATAAATTAATCATTTCCTATTATTTTTCGTCTATTTTTCTATTATTTTTTCGTCTATATTTTATGAGCAATTATGACTGCCATATGAGCAATTTAGAAAAGCAATTCTCTCGTCGGGGCTTTTTCTTAGCTCTTCAAATGAAGTATCACTTCATCGCTAGAGACGCTAAAAACAACTAAGCATCCAACTATGCTGCCTAAACTCGTTGTTTTCATAAATGAAAGTTTTCGTTAATTATATTATCAACAATTCCTATCAATCAAATACAATTCCTTTACGTTGTGATAGCTCTCAAAATTTGGTATTCCAATCTATCTATAATAGTAGAATATTTAATTTTTACTAAATTTGTGTTATATTAGCCATAATAGTTACAATCGTGAAAAGGATTCAAAAGAAATAATTCAGGAAACACAGCAATTGATTGGTAACAAAAAAAGATATTGTTGTTTTCTATGAATCTTTCAAAGATTTCTGAACTCATGCAACTATCATCCAAGAAATAGAGGACGCTAACGCATTTGTATTGGCAAACGTTGCAGCTGAAGCACTGTAGAGCCGATGTTGTGGCGCCGCACAACGGGGGGCAGTTTAAGGGCGCAGTGCATGCAGATGCATACAAATCTGATTATGATTCATACATAAGTTATCATATGATTTCATTAACAACTCGATCTACCGAACGATCAACACGATTCAACACTGAAAGATAGTATGCCCCATAACTAAATAAATAATATGTGACTTACACTGATATTATATATAGCCTGTTATACAGCAAAGAAGGAAATCAATGCGTTCGCTAATCGCCATGAATCGAGGCCTCAACGAACAACCATAATGCTCGTCGCATTAGGATTCCTCCTTTCGTCGATTTGACGCGATTCAATTGCACTCTCCACGATGTTGTGGATAATTTTTCCTCCTAAACACCGGCTCAAATCTGCTAGAGTCATATATGACTGATACATAAGTCATATTTTACTGCTATCTAACCTTATTTATGATTTCTCATCACATGTCAATTCATGTATGACGAATACTCGGTTCATAAATGGCTAACGACAAAATTCACATCAGTTGTTCCATAAGGAGTTATCCTTTACTATAAATTGTTAGCGCAGGTTGAATCTAGGGTGTTAATTCATGCAAAACAAATAAAATGTCACATATTTCTTTTCATTAATTATTGAAAACCGTCGATCGTTCGAGTATCGCACGAAGTCAACCCTTCATTTCCCATATAAAATGCTTTAGTGAAGAAATTCTTTGAAAAAAAAAGCATCAACAATATTAACTTTCCACTGTACACAAAATATGAGTAATTCAGGCAATATCCTTTTTTTTTTTAAGAGATTTTAGATAAGCGTCCATCTCTCTCTAATTTAAGAAAAAAACTTCACGATTCTAAGCAAAGCAATATAAGTAGAAAGAAAATTAAAAACAACATAAGCAAGACAGACTCGTATCTAATGTAATTTCACTATAATTTTTGACTATGATGTCGACTGCCCTAAAAATTCACAAGAATTAATTCAAAACTTAATAAAGAACTAAGAAAAGAAGAAATTACGAGAATGCATTTAGCCATACGAATAATATTATCACATATTCTATCGTTTTGACTCATATTTTCTCGATATTGAAACGCCGATGGAAAGTCCGCGCAACAGCGATTATATGTTTTTTTTTTTTTTTTTTTAAATCGAAGACTTAGCGAAAAGAGGTGATTTCACCTCCAAATGAGGCAAGAAGTGATGTATTTATATAGAAAAATCGTCAAATTAAAATTTTTTTAACTGTGACGAATATATCTACCAATTGATATTTTCATTGCCACATTCTTAGCAGCGATCGGCTATTTCGTAACGCTAACAAAAATTAAACAACATTTAATGCTTGAGATTTGCTCAGAAAGGTTGCGATGAATAAGCTATTCAAAAGCACCATTTGAAAAAACACAGGAAACACAAATAAATATGAGTAATAGTCTAGTGATACGACATGGTAAAAGCAAATTGCATCGCTCAAGATAAAAGGATGTTGAAAATGTTCACATAAAGGATACATTTTAAAAATATCGGCTAGAATATCGCTCGAAAGTATGTAAAAAAAATGTTACGGTCTTTGAATATCGACGATTTTATGCAGGTGATCAATGGATATTGTCAGAACGACTTCTTGACCATAAGTGATAACGTGTTGTTGACAACATTCCGACAAAAATTTGTTGTTGCCGACAACAAACAACAACTTCCGGAAAATTCCCGGATTTTAATGCGACACATTCCCCTTCCCCTCTCCCCTCCCACCCCTTACCCCCCCTCACTTCAATGATTAATGATTTTATGCTTATTTAGAGGCAGCGATGCGCTGAGGATCGTCATGTGTTTAGCGTTTGACGTAAAATGAAGGATATGCGCATGCTGAAAGACGCATGGGATACTCGATGACATCAGCTGCCCAAATTATGCGCTCCTTCTGCTGCTTCTCGACACAACAACGTTAATGAAATGAAATTAACTTATTAACATTTGATACATAATACAATCAACGAACATAATCATACAATGGTTCATTTCAGTGCTCTAAATTAATTAGGATTGCGTAAATATCCCGAAGAGAGGAATTTCTTTTTGCAAATTTTATGCAAAAATTTTTAAGTACGAGGTTTTGTTTAACTTTTTAATGGGTTTTTTTTCTCCGAATTTTGTTTAATCTGATAATCAACTCTCGAGGTTAATTTTTAAGGATTTTTTTCTACATTTTATTTCAAAAGTTATGCAGGCATTTTCATATCCAGAAAATTATTGTAAAACTACTTACCTTCTCCTATGGCGTATTATCGCCGCCTTCGTTTGCGTTCGTTTTTCTCGTCGTTATCGTTACAGTATTTTCTGTAAGCACATATGTTAAATCAACATTTTTAATTTCGTTAGGTCGTCATAAAAATGCGAAGATTATAGCACATCACGAAACATAACGAATACATATTATAAATAAGCATATCTCTAGATATAACACGCTTATGTTATAATATATAGATTTTAAGTTGGAGTTTGTTCGCTAGCAATAAGTTAACAAAGAGAAATGCGCACAACAACGAGGCAACATCTCGATGGGTCTAGACAGAGCGGCTGGATAGACAATTTTGGTTAACAATGCTGTGCATACAATCGAACATCGATTAATGGAGGTGATGGCGATTGACAAGCTCAAGTGCACAACGAAATATGGATGAATATTGGTGGCACTCTGTTGCAAAAAGGATTTCAGCCGTATCGCCAATTGTTTAAGAAAACCTATTAGAGCGCTTTGCACAATGTTTTTACGCCAATTTCAATGAAATATTTATTTGGTTTTGCATAATATATCAATTTATTCAAAGGCAACAACAACTGTCACATTAAGCAGCATTACTCATCAAAACATCGATAATCACATACTTTACTCTTTATAGAAATTTCTCATCTAAAAAAAATACAGCAGAAAATAACATCCCGAATGTAATTATTGCTAAATAAGTTAGTTAAATATCTCATCAATAATCTTCAACATTCAATATTTAGAACTTTCACAAAGATAATTATTTATATTCGTTTAGGATTCATTTAATGACGCCGAAAGCTAATCTTTTAGAATATTTTCGTTAAAAAATTAAATAAGTCGGATAAAGGCATTCTTATTGTCGGTCTTCTTGTTCGATTAAGTATGGTATTTAATATTCATTAAATCGATATTAGGCTAATCAAAATCAGAAATGAAGCATTGATGGCATCAGAAATACATTAAATGGTTGCCAACAATCAAGCTGCCTTCAAGTTTCTTAGCAACAATATATTTGCGAGATGTTAAATGTCACTACTGGAATAAGGCTCATAAGAGTCGACGAAACTCAATTAATAAAACGTTTTCATATAATATTTGATCTGTTTAATTGGTAATGAA
The DNA here is from genome assembly GCA_037389465.1 of Baylisascaris procyonis. Taxonomy (NCBI): domain Eukaryota; kingdom Metazoa; phylum Nematoda; class Chromadorea; order Rhabditida; family Ascarididae; genus Baylisascaris; species Baylisascaris procyonis. The sequence goes on from JAZARR010000105.1 coordinate 1,142,289, forward strand.
AAATAAGACAGTAAAATTTTATCATTTAATCACATTTTTATCACAATCCTATCTTATTCAATAAATATATATCAAAAACCTATATTTTGCATTGTTGACATTTGGGCTTCAGAAAAATGCAATTTTGCCTCATTCCTTTAATATATTTATGAACGTGTAAAAAAATGAGACATTTAAGAAAAACGAAAAAAATAATGGGACAATTAAGAGAAAAATAGTGGAAAAAAAAGTATTTTTTTAGAAATTATAGATAACTAAGAATTCATTTCAAAGAAAATGTGAAAAATTTTCGGATTGTATGTAAAAATTTTTTTTAGATTATACACATTTTGGTGGATTTTCATAATTAAATAAATATTTTGCATGGGGTAATAATTTTCTATGCGCAAACAAAAGAATAAATATTGGAATGATATTGCTTGATCGAAAAGCGTGATGGGTGAGCTATCTATTTATCGCATAAAGACACATTACTCTTATGGCTATTGCCTCCGATGTGCAGCAGGTGTCACTTAAGCAACGAATAGCATCAAACCCCATGTGACAATATTCATCACAACACAGTGGAAGCCATCGATCATCTCTTTCAATCGTAACCTCTCACAAATACTCTAGAACCCAATGTGTAGCGCGTGATCTCAAGCTCTAATTTCTTTCAGATAACAGCTGCTTCCCATTGGTTCTTTGCAAGAAATAATAGACTTAATGGATGTTAGATGTCAGTATATGTGGATAAATAGATAAACACATGTGGAACGAACAAAATTCTTACGAAAATTTAGCAATGATTTTGAGTGAACATCGATGAAACACGCTATGGGATTAAATAGCATTAGCTAACATCAATGGCACTCATGAATAAATAAGTGAATGAATAAATAGGTGAATTATTAAGCGAATAAATAAATAAATAAATGAATAAATAAATAAATAAATAAATAAATAAATAAATAAATAAATAAATAAATGGATGAATGAATAAACAAGTAAACGAATAAACAAACGAACAAACAAATGCATATGAACATTCAAATAGACTTTCATTAGCACTATTAAACATTATAAATGTACCAGTAACAATACCTCTACAGGCATCACATAAGTATTATAGCCTAGAGTAACAGAAAGTTTTTTAGCTACAACATGATGACATATTTGCCTAATTTATAATCGCTGCTCGATGTGAAACATCGCTTTCTATATATTCATGACGAAATTACATGGAAAGTTCGCATTTATTTCTGAGCGATATGCACGATGCAAATAATCGATTGCATCTTCTAACGATATCAAATTGTTACATTTTTTTAAAATGGTTTTAAGTGGAAAATTTTCAATAATAGAGCATTAATTCAACCATTAAAGTATTAATTCAACCATTTTTTTAAGAGAATAATTGTTGAAAATTTAGAAAAAGGAAGAGATAAGCGGATATATTTGCCGCATAGAGAGGAAATTTTTATTGATGCCATCTTGAAATCGACCACATCAATAAAAAATTAACTCCTATTTAAATAATGAAATATGAGCGTTGAGATCCTCCAATCTTCAAGAATAAAAATTTAAAAAAAAAAGTGATAACAGAAATAATAACATAAAAGAAATGAAACGATATTCACTAAACGAACTTGACTTGACTATATAGAACTTATTCGCTAAGTATAACTTAGAAAGCTATCGATTTTAAAAGAACAACAAAAAAAAAATTTTTTTTGCGCATATAACTAAAATATAGAAAAATACAATTAAAATGCTCAAGTTGATGAACAATGAACTTTTTTCTATCAGAACGCAATTTCCAAAAAAAAAAAAAACGTCTGAAAGAAATTGAGGCAGCCATCACTAACTACTTCAAAAAAAAAAACTGCAACTCAAATGAAAAAAAAAGAAAAATAGAAAAAAGAAAAAAGAAGACGCTTTTCTGAGGTAATTTCCTCTCATCGTAATGTTTCAATAGTAATAAAGAAACGCATATTTCCGTAAAAATCGTTTTTAAATTGCCTACGTCAATCAAACAGAGTGAGACATAGAAACGTATTACATGTATGTTGCCATGGACTAATGGGTACTCGAAACGATTGCATATATAAAAATGAGGATTGTTACGTTTCGTTTATGATTCATTCATAAATAAGTGATACGATGTGATCATTTTCATGCATCATTAGCTATATTCAATTTGTTACTCTACTATATGCATAAAATCGCTATGATTTTACGTATTGCCGCTTACTATTTACATATTACTTGTGTAATTAGCATGAAAAGTGCGGTAGTGGAAATTCACAATAGTATAGGAATAGAATATCGTTCATAGGCAATAAAAAAAACAATGAATTTTGGCATTTATACTTTTCACTTGCTATCAGAAGTATAAAACATCAATAAAAATAACAATTTAGGCCGCCTAATAAACGTGCATACGGTGAAAAATCGTTGACGCATAAAATATTGAAAATTTCTAAAACTATTTTTAAAATTATCTCAATTTTGTCTCAATTTCGCAAAGCGAACAAAATTTTACATCCAACGAAAAAAAATCATGAAATATTTTAGAAACTAAAAGATGATAAACATTGAATTGCATTATCAAAAAATACTCAAATAGAACAACTCGTTGAATTTCTTTCAAATTGTCAACACATACAATCAATCGCCTAACGAACAAATCGACGTGTAACAATCGATGCGAATAACTGCAATGCGAATACCAAACAACATGAGCATTATGAAGATACCCTCGAGATGTGCCCCCACTCAGCTTTCTATCTTAAACGTCTGTGTTGATCGTTTTGTTATTTTTCGCTATTGCACTAAACTATTAGACAATAACGGCGAAAAAAGTTCAACGTTCGGCATCTATGAGTACATATCGACTCTATGACTTGTTCCCACTCATCTATTGAGTTTTCCGATCACATTCATTTGTTTTTTTAAAGGATTTTTTAGGATTTCTTTAGGTTCATTGATGTATCTAAGAAGGAAGCAGTCCATAATATACCATCTCATATCCTTCTCAACGTAACTGATCTTTAAAAATTTCAATAGCATGACAGATTTATTTGCTGTTCTTCTCAAAATATTTCTTATTTGAAATTCCCCTGAAAAGCTTTTCTGAACAACCGTTTGGTCTGTAACGTTGACTATATAGGCGAAATGATTTGATGATAAAGTGATTGCATAATGGCAATTCATTTACATCGTTCACATATACTTATCTTAATACAGCATAAATTTTGGGACGTTTAAAAAAAAAAAACAATGAAAAAAAAACTATTTTCGCTCCAGCTAGGGTGCATGCACGAAAGGGCAAAATAATTCGGCAGTATTTTATTAAGTTCATTTTTTTTAATATACTTATTCAAAAATATCTAAGGGAATAAAGCAATCGCATTCACAAGATGATCGCAATGATTGTAAAATTTCTTTTATTTGAAAATCAACTCGAAATGGATGAGAATCGAATTGAGAATTGAATAAAATATAATCGAAACGATATTCGAAATGAAAGAGCGAATAAATTTGAGAGCAACGACGAATAAATGATCCACTTTAAAACGTACAACAATTTGTTGCAATAGTAATTATTTCTTTTCGCAATGGTTGTCTTCATACTTTAAAGTCGGTGAAATACTTTCAATGATGCAATAATGTCAAGGGCAAATTGGGAATCGAACTCGATCGTCATGTGAATTCGAAACTCTCTTTAGGCGCCCCACTTGGGACAGAGTCACTCTTTTTAATGGACTCTATAAGGCGCAACAACAACTTGGCCTTGATCTTGCGTCGAACATTATGAACGCTATTGATTATTGACAAATTGGCATATAATCGGTCATTCACCGATCGCGATTAGTGAAAGCCCAACAAAAGATGAACAAAGCCTCCTCATAGAAGGGTTTGTCATTTCGATTCACTTCAGCAGCCTTTTATAAATATATAGCCACCCACATAACTCGATTATTTCAATTAATCCATAGGCATAGTTTAGCAATGGGTTTAGTCACTTCACTAATTGTTGAAAATAACCCTATTGAACTGGCTGAGATAACACAAACTCTTTTGCCTCGACCGAGGGGGGGGGGGGGAGGGGGAGGGGGGGGAGAGGACAACGAGGCAATTGTAAAACGAACTATGGCCTCAGATGAAGCACAGCGGAAGATTTCTTGCAAGTAAGTTAAAATTTTCGATGAAGAGAAGCTCTTTAAAATAATCGCCTTTCGTAATCGCCTATCATTTTCTATGAAAGAAATTCGTTTGTAAATGAAAAAAAAAAAAAAAAAATTAAATCACATAACTATTCATCTCTAATGCTTTCTTTGGGAAATATGCTGGAAGATATTGCTTATATAGTTGAACATATCGATATAAATAAGTTTATAGCATAGGAAAAGGAAAAAAGCATGCAATATTTAGATGAAGAAATAACAATTGCTGAGAATAATGATATATGTCGATGTAAAAATTTAAGAGTGATTTCAATCGTTTATCATATCGCAATTCAGAAGAAATTCGGAGGTGATGTGCAAAATAAGAAAAAACCAATTGCCGAACAAATTGTGAAAATGCAATCATACGGATGTAATACACAAAACGCACAAAAAACTTCGACGTATTGAAGATCGTTTTCGCGATGAAACTATGAAATACTTTAAAAAAGAAATAAATTAAGATGCAAAATGCGGCAATTTGAAATATGAGCATATAAGCGACAAATTCATCGAATATTCATAAAGCCAATGAGGGTATTGAGGATAATGCCATTCGTATATAATACGACGGCTTATGCGCATCACTAGACCACAATTATGTGATGCATTTAGTGCCAAATGAAGGCAAAGCAACGAGATAAAGCCATTCGGCTCATTGATCTCCGCCTTTCTATATAACAATTCATTTCCAGTTGTAATTGAACTTGTTTCAGACGATTGATAACTTAATCGAATAAAAACGCATGATCGATAATGTTTAACTTCGAAAGAAATATGAAGCCACACCGTACCATCACCTTTTATATCCTCGATCATTTTTCACGCGTCCATTGCACTGGCATTTTATATTGAAATCCGTTCAATCGAAGTCTTCAATTTTTTCTTCAAATTTTCAAATACAATGAATATGAAGTATATAATAAAATTTTAAATGAACTGAAATTATAAATATAAAACATAAAGCTGATCTGTGAGAGGAAAGAGGCAAGAAAACAACGTTTATTTGCAAAGACATTTGGCATTTGGTATTTTTTGATGCCTAATGCTTGCACTCGCGATTGTCATCATTTATTACGGCAGACAAAACAACACACACACACACACACACAAACGATGCTCTTTTTGAAGGAACACAAGAAGCACGAATTTTTATTCTTTGCTTTACCGCAGCACAACTGACCGATGATTTATATTGCGGTAATGTGCACAATGGCAACCCATTATGACCGTATATTTTGTGTGATGTAGTTCAAACAATATACGGATGCCTATTGTTTGCACATTTTAGCAAGTCAACAACAAAAATGGGAAGCAAATCACGTGAAAACCTCTTGCTTCATGATATAGGCAATGCAAAAAAAAAACGTTGAAAAATATCTTATAATGGCTCAAATCATGTGACAAACATGTAAGCACGACGAAACAAACAGACATAAACTTATACATGTAAAGATGAAATGCAAAAGACAATAAAAATGAAGCTATCAAAACAATCCTCTCCAAGTATCGTTTCCACAGTCCGTTTGATGACCGATACTTCCTATCTAAACATCCGAACGCATGACATGAACTGACTTATTACTCTCTTTCTCTTCATTACCGCTGAACGAAGAGTGCGATCACAGAATAGTTTCCATCTAGTCCATCGAATTTTAACTGTTTATTCTAGTTTATTGAATTTTAAGAGTTTATTCAGGTTTAACAACGTTTTCTCTCTTAGAAAAACTACGAGAAAATGCTTAATTAACACATTTTTCAGCAATTTTTTTTAATTCCTATTAATTATTAAAAATTTGTCTACTCAAAAACAAAAATATGCTCTATGTTTTCGTAGGGGTCATAAATCTATGTTGAAAGCTTAAGCCACATTCCATATGCAAAGAAATAAGCGGCAAACTAGAGCGGAAGCGATAACCCGCCTAGTGGCAACATAGATGCGTTAGATGAATTCTTATTCCTTCACGCGTACTCAAACTTCTCAGTCAACTATCACTGATTTTGTGAAGGCTTTTTAACGGCCTTCTGTGCTAATTTCCACTTCCGTTTGCTTCACCTCTGCATCCCACTACCTGAATGGTTGAGTTTCCATCCAACTGTTGAAATTTCGGGAATTCCAAAATTTGAATCCCAAATTTTAAAGGATCCTGAGGGGAATTTTAGAATGTTGGTGGGAACTGTGTTATTTTATCAATCCCATTGGAGAAATTACGTGAGTTACATGTCTACTGTGGCCTAAAAATCAGCATTAACTGTTTAGAGCTAGCGAAGAAATGACACATCAAACCGCATCGTACGTCTAGGATGCATGTGCAGAAAATAACATGCAATTGGGAATTGCGATGAAATTACTAGCAATGGTGATCAGAAGCGATGAAATATTCACAGTTATATTTGTGATAATTCTCGCAATTTCAATTGTGATCAGAGACGCAATAATGTGGCAAAATGTAGCGAAACACCTCTTTAGAAAGAAAACATTTTGAAGTAAATATAGAAATTACGAAATGAATATAGATTATAGTCTAGAAATGATGAATGCAATCAGACAGGCAGACAGACGCTCAGACATATGCTCACATAAAGAGTGACGATGATGCGTTTTTTTTTTTTTTTTTTGCAAAAGTTCGCAAAAGCGTCTAAAAATGGCGTTCATCAGAGAGACTTTTATGGGTGCAAAATAACGATGGGAATTTTCGATGAAAAAATTTTAACGGAAACGTCGCCATTCGGACTGATCCAAAAGAGAGTGGCGCAGCAGAACTGAACGTGTTTGCACAGTTGTACGGCTATTGATTTTTGAACACAATTGCTCACGTGCTTAATTTTCGTGGAAATTGAAAACAAATTATACGTCAACAAAGGGCGATCAACAACTCAAAACAAAAAAATATATATATATATATATATATATATATATATATATATATATATATATATATATATATATATATATATATATATATATATATATATAGTCATTCAGAGGCACCTTTATTGCTCGGTCGAAGTGCTATCTGTACTCCTGCCCCTTCGCCACAACTTATGACCTTGAACAAAATGGCTAAAATTTTCTGATTCCCTAATGTAACCTATGCAAGTTAGCGATCGTATCCAAGTTTACAGACTAGCAGCAAAACTAATGCAAAAATCAGACGTGTTCGATCGCGGGCTGAACAGTAAAAATTGCGCAGATAATATGTGATGAAATTTCAAAATGAACTTTTCAGGATTATTGTGTGTCCAGCATGAATTCTGGATTGAAATAGTAGAGAACCGTAAAAGAACGAAGTGGAAAATTAGAAGACAATAGCAAAGAATCGATATTTTGGCATTGTCGTTTGGTGGGGCAACTCATCAGCACCCAAATCACTTCAAGAATCAGCTAGATGTTAATCAGCATTTCGACAAAAGACGCTAAAGCTTAGTTCTGAGATGGGACAGAGACTGATAGAATGGGATATGAAAGGAAATGGGCAGGAAGGTGAAGATGGAAATGTGCACATTCGATGCGCAACGAGCGAGAAGCAATTAAGGGAACGCCTATGTGACCATTTAAGGCAAAACGAAATGGATTTCTACGCATTTTTCCTTTTTAAATATTTTATCCTCTCTCAATTGAAAATTTGTTTATATAAATAAATATGAATAAATTGCAAAAGAAATCATTCGACAACTTCCGTCTAGAAATGGATATATTTCATAATCTATTTCAAAATTTTCTCTCAATAATTTCATTTACAATTATAAATTCTGACAATTGTTCTACAATAATATTTCGTTGATTTTTTTTTTTAATTCAAGCGCTCATACTTTTAAAAAAAGAAGGAACAACAAAGGTCAAATAATTCATGCTTACGACGAGTGTGCAGCATCACTTACTAACCGATATTACACTACCCATTGTGAATGGTATCCTACAGTTATCGGTTGGTGTGCCTATCGAGGTGTGCACTACGGAAATAGTCTTCTGTTAGTGGATCTGTTTGCTGTCTGCTGACCGAGCGTCATGTGGTGGCACGTATCGAGAGAGCATTTTCTTAATTATAGCCTTTCTCATTTCGTTTTCAGAGAACATGTGAATATGCAGACCAATCATGACACCATAATAAGCATCTTTTCCACATCCGCAAAAAAAAGGAACCAGCCGGTTGTAAAAATAACAAAAAAATGTCTCATAAGTTCTCGTATGTGATCGACCTATTTTAATAATGCTCTAGGCGAAAAATTCGTTTTTGAATGCATGCCTACACCTATAAAATTTCATCACCACAGCTTATGTATAGCTCAATTGCTGAAATTATGGCGCTGAAGTCGGATAGATGCACATATGCAAACAAATATAGCACATAAACATGCACATAAACAAACATACGGACGTATTCGATGTCCCTCTCACCTTCCTATACGATTTACGACTACAAAAATTTCTTCACTCAAATACGAACTGCGTACTGTCAGTTGGCCGACTGCATTCCATTCAATAAAGAAATTGCAATCATTTCGAAGAGGGAAGTGCTCGAATTGCAGCTTCATTAATTGCATGGATAATGACGGCCCTTTAAATGGGGCTCGATGAATGCACTTATCTAAGAGAGCAATTTTAAAAATTAGCGTCTATTCCACTTATTATAAAGGATTTTATTGCATCAATTCGAGAAATTAAATTTTAATGCAATCTTCACTTTTTTTTGTGTCTCGTCGGAACGTGCTATTGTAATATGGCGTTCTTAAGCTACCACTTTATAAGCGTTAATGTTAACAGTGGTCTCTTCAACGTCAAATTTTGAAAGTAGAGATTTATATAAACCAACTATGCGTTTTCTAAATATATATTTTGCAAAAAAAAAAGCGCATAAAGTATAATTTTATAAATTGGCTATATATAAATCCCGTTGCATCAATTGCTCAAAATTATTCACTTATCATGGTCGTAATTTCTTCTTCATTAATCCCCTCCCAAAAAAAGGCTATTTACGTCAAATTTCGTCAAAGCGATAGCCGATCCATTCCCACTACGGGTTCCGTTCTCAAAAGCTAGGAAAATAAGACTTTTTTGAATGGATTTTCCTTGAGCAAAAGTTTTTCTATAACAGACTAGACAAAATATACGATCTTGACGAATTATTTATCAAACTATAACAGCTCAAATCACTCTGAGATCAGTTTCTAAATGCATTCCAATGTGAGTTATGGATTAAAATGCAGATCATAAAGTAAATCCCCCGTATCAATAGTAGATGATTCCGCTATTTTTGCACTATTATATTTCTCTAGTAGCTAAATATGAAACATTATAAGGCGGAATTCATAGAAAGAGCGATTTTAATGGTGCACAACAACGTCGTTCCGTAATGGTCAATTTGTGTGGCACTTAGCAAATATTTTGTTTGGTCATACTAAATGCATATTCCAATGAACACGCTAATGTAGTTGTTGTTGTGTGTGTTCACGGTTGATTAATCGAATCAATTCAGCAACGAAGCATCAAAACCCTATAACGCTCATTTAATTGAGTATACATATATCACTTGTAACCATATCGTTAACCATATCGTCGACTCTTCCTTGTTATTTCCCATTCAATATCATCCACTAGCACTTATTAGTGAAAAATTTTCATACTATTTTAATGATTTTCTAAAACACCTTAAATATATCTTTTTATGTTTTTTTTTTTTTGCGAATAGATACAACTTGAAACTTTTTGCAAATATTAATAAATCGTATGCATATATAAATAAACTATTCGATTTGCCAATATCGGATTGAAAAATTAGAAGAAAAATTGAGAATTTCTTTAATTAAATGCCTGAATCATCAGTAAATTTTTGCTTCCTCTTGTAATGCATTACGTTAATTGAAAAGAGTATTTTCGATAGTTAGTATTTTATGAGTGATTAAGCATAAAAATGAAAATAATATTCTTATAAAAAATTCATATAACCTCAAAAAGTTAGTAACGCGCTAGCAAATATAATTCACTCAAAAACACTAAAATGAAACTTATTCATCTTTTCTAAAAAATTGTCATAGATCGTATTAATCATACATTCATAGGGTTATCTTCTCTTTTCGGATCCATCCCTCTCATTTTTAAATCAATAATATTCCAATACTTAGAAAACATATGAACGGATGAAAATCATATAAAAATGAATGCAAGATCCTATAGATTATTTTTTTCCGTGTACAATCTACGTGGAGATGAAAAATCATTCATAGAATACGCATCATCTCACATATTTCACATTGAAGTCGCATTTAGCTGCTTTTAGATCTCATTTTTTATATGCATTTTTTATTGAAATTTTGAAAATTTGCACAAATTGAAATTATAAAATATTTTCATTTATACCAATAAAAATTTAAAAAAAAAATTTCTACGTAGAATAAGCGCAACTGTTGAGGAGAAATGCATAAGCAATGTGTCGACTTATTCTAATCTCCAAATTCAAGCAAAATTATATCACGAAATCATGAAATCCATAAAAATTCGAATAGAACTTAAAAAAATTATCGCATTTAAACTAGCAAAGAAAAGTGAAGCATTAACGGTTGACTAAAAGAGGCCGATAATGGAGCCAAAAATTAAATAAAACTCAACGCGATGTTTTGTGAACAACGAACGATTCAGCAATCGAACGAAAGTTAGCTATCGCATCGCGGCGATTTAACCAATACATCATATTCATCTGCCGTATAGCACACACACAATGTTATCGCAAGCTGATAATAGCAAAAACTGCATCGAAATAGGCAATCGTAACGTTCGCAAGTAAATGAAATGATCACGCTATTTTATCGACTGTTCATCTAGGAATTCAAGCGCGAATTTCAAGTCGATCTAATATGAAAGTTAACCAGTTGTCTTTATATCATTAACTGAAGTCAAAAAATTTAGCCAATATGAGCATATGTTTGGCAAAATATTCTACAGTAGTGATCGCTAGGCTCTTGTAGAATTGTAATAGAATGAATTAAAGAGAGAACTGAGTCGGCCACCTAATTATCTGATAAATGAAGTAGTTTTAAGAAAGGAGATGTATGGCGAAAGGGGAGGGAGGGGTGGGGGGGAGGGGGAAGAGTTGTCTACACTCAATATGATGATATATTACAATGCTCATTTTTAGTAAACCGATCGTAACGCGCTAAATTTGAGTGATCGATTCCTCCCTGTTGACTTACCGATGCTCCTAAATTTTTGACGCAAAATCGATGTCTATTGCTTCAACACTAATCAGCACCTATATAATTCAATGAAAGATATCAATTTTGTTGCAGCTAGTGATCTACATCGGTGATCTATCTACAGATACTATAGATAAACTTACTTAAAATACAAGCCGATAATATATTGTTTCAGATATAATCACAACACGATGATTGTTCGAAGTGAAATCCATTATTTTGAATAAATAAAAAAAAATATCTTTGTTAAATTTTATAGATATTTTTATTTATTAGACGTTATAAAGTAGAAAAAAACGAGAAAGAGATCATATTTGAGTGAATTGAATCACTTCAACATTTAAATGTTGATCCAATCGCCGAATTCACACACATAAGTGTTTCACTAATATGGCGATAGTTGTGATTCGAAATGAATACAACAACCTAGACGCATTCGTGCTATACATCTATACGAGCGTAAACAAGCAAACGTTAATGCAAACGAGACCTCATATAACGTGCAACCGCTAAATTGTTTGAAAAGAATAGACCACCAAGACGCGTGAAGAAAAGAATATTCGAAAGAGGGATGAGCTATGAGATGGTCTATTGTCTGCTCTTTTACTTGAAAATAAGTTATCATCTTAGAAAATTCATTGGTACTCAGCGCAAAAAAAAAAAAAAGAAAAAACAAAAGTTCGCAAACAAAAGATTTGAAAAAAAAAAGCATAAAAACACGCATAAAAATTAGATCTATGAAGTTCGTAGGAGATATTCTAAATTAAAAGCTTAGCCGTATCTTAGTAATTCATTTCAAGTATGAAACTATTATATCATAGTATAATGCGATCCAAATAAACAGAAAAAAAAAAATTACATTGAATGATGGATATCGACCTATAAAAATTCCTTTAATAACTTTATTCGTCTAAAATATATAACGATTAAGCATTAGTTAAATTATATACCTAATCACAAATATTCTTCTCAACTTTTATCATTTAAAAAAAAAAAGATATTCGGTTAGTGAGAACGTTTAGTGACTGATTTTTTTTTTTTTTTTTTTTTTTAGCGGCATTATTAAACTCTTATCAGTGAAAATACGTGACTGATTTCTGAATGATGTTTGATAGTTATGACTATCCACAAATATGAAGATGATAAGCCATCTTGTCTCGTTCTATTGCTGCTTTTATTTCAGTATTCTCCTTGAAATGAAATATTTTTGAATATAGCCTATTTGCCTGAAAAAAAACCTTCGGAAATAGGCTGTTTATATTCGAGAAAATTTTTACTTCTACACTTTTTAGTTATTTTTTCTTCTTATTTAGATAGATATCTAAATATTATTTGTTTGTAATACATTAAACTAGAGATAAAGAAGTGGAGCTGATACTGTAAGCTATTGCTTGAGGAATTGAAAACGTTTTTGGCTATATACCTCCTTGAGGAGGTATTAAGAAGCGAGAGACGATTTCCACTCTTCACGACGCTCTAGCAAGGTGCTTCTATTCGAGAAAGACTTCCGTTCAGTAGGTTTATATTTCACCAAGCCAAGCATAGTTTTAATCGTTTGTATCAGTGATATCACTAAATAATCATTAATCTGTAGCCTCAATGTGAATCACTCATTTGTTGGGCTATAAAGCGATATCTTTAGAGCACTATCTTTGCTGCAATAAAAGCTTAATTTTATTTTAGTCAGCAGCATCCACTAACTTTGTGATGCCAGAAATTGAGCTTTTTTTTTGAATTTCATAGTGAATGAAGCTACTTAAAAAATTCATTGCATTACGCCTCTGAGCTGAGCTGACATATGTCACAGATATTTAAAAAAAAAGCATCCATAGCAGAGTCGAGTTAGAAATTCCTCGTTCACTGATGCCCTGAAAGTTCGATGTTTCCTCTGTATTTCGCTTAAAAATTTCTTCTAACTCAGCTTCAATCCACAGCTGTTACCAAGGATTTAAGTGAAGAAACGTTGCAAACTGTGACGTTACGAATTCAATCCGTATCAAGGATCGTCGTCGGAAATGGATTCAACACTCACCAATAAACCTAACTTCTAAAGTGGAAAATGCTTTACATAATGCATGACGGAATTATTGTGCTCAGCGATCCAATACGAGTAGTTTACAAATTTGAAAACGAACTGCGATCGGTGCTTTATTAATTTTCCGTTTCCTTTCAATATTTCACAGATGAGCGGAATCGAAAAATGGAATACTTTAGATTTTGAGTTATTAAATACGAGTCCGCATATTTATCTCTTAGCTTATATTAAAAATATCGTTTATTTTAGGGCACAATGAAGGTTATTATATGCATTGTTGTGATTCTGCTAGCGTTTACATCTCTCGCCATATCTACTCTAACAAAAGGTTACAAATTCCTTAATAAATTTTATATTAATGAAGATATAAGCATTCATCGCTAAATGAGTTGCGTAAGGTACTTTTCATTTTCCCAGTAAAACACAATATTTCGAAAGAGAACAACAAAAAAATATCTGAAGCAATAAGACAACTAAGAGATGAATTGAGACGTAAATCTCTCGCTTAACAGTCATTTTTCAATGAAAACAATAAATCGGCCACCGTAAATAGAAAATTTTAGCAAATAATTTTCTTCCTGTTGAATTTTCTTCTTTCTTAATCCCGTAGGTGTTTTTTTTTTTAATCTATCGAATCATATCGTTGTTATATCTCATTTTGAAATTCATTTTCCGTATTTATTGAATTCAAAAATGCACTGTTTCTTGCTGTCTCAAGCTATACTTTCGTGATAATACGTGTTGTCGATCAAAGTATTAATGCTATAAGCCAATTTACTTGAAATTGATGACAAAATGCTTAGGCGTTTATACGCTGAAAGGCTCTCTTTTCTATTCATTAGCACTTTATCAATTTACAATTTAAGGATACAAACGAGCTTTTAGATATCTTTTTTGAGGAGCTCTTTGCTCATGCTTTTACTAGAGGTCGTTGTATGCATATCTATCAATTGCGAAGGGAAGCATATTCTTTTGATGCCTTTTTACATAACTCTACTTATGAAGCGCTATATTCACCTGGTATAACTGAACTAAACATACCTGGAATAAGCTCTGATCAAAAACTTTGCTGACGAATAGAAATTAAGACGTTCATTGGTCGCATCGATAAATTTGATTGTCATGCGACAATTGAATTTGTTTATCAGTGCATGGTTATTTTTTCTTTCAATTCTAAATGTTATTCATTTACTCATTGATTTATTCGTTTGTTTTTTTCCCATTTCTTTGCAATTATATTTTGATGGTGGAATTTTTTTTTTTAATAGGATGCAATATAACAAGCATAAATGGAGAAATCGATTGTCAACGTATATCGGGAGATCTAGTTGGAAGAAATTCCAATATAAGTTGTCTTCATGGCCAACTTGACAACATCAGGTCTGTTTATTTTTTCTCTCATTTGTTTTCATATCCAAATATGCTTCAATATCGGTATGATATATTCGTGAAATTGCAATGATATGCGCTTTTGAAATTTATCGACAAATTTTACAGTTTTACCTTTACTGATTTCAATAAAGTTGTCAGATATACGGACAGACAGACGCATACAAACATGCACTCATACAGACATGTAGCTACAATATGCTTTGCTAATGAAAAGTTGCACAAGTGTGTATAAATCTGAGAAATCATCGACAAACGATAAATGACCACAACATTATACATTAATGGAGAGCATTTACCTCATTCCACATTAAGCATTAGCAGTGACCATCATAATTTTCCACTTAAACACTTCAGTGAATAGCATTTCTTAAGTGTTGATTGAGGGCACACTATTGTTTCGGTTTCGAAATTTTCAACGTTTTATTTTAATATGCAAATTGAACACCTCTAATTTCCGATTTCGGAAAATCTTCTCCTGTAAAACGAATTCTAATGGTACTTTATTCACAACTTTTATAGAAAAGCAACTGAAACAAAAAAAAGAAACTCGCTGAATTTCAACAAATTATACTCTCTTTATAGCTCTTTTAATAAGACATTTTTGCGTAAATAGATCTGCTAAAAAAAAAAAAAAAAAAAAAAAATGCGCATTTAAATGCACAGAATTTAGAGAGATTTTTTCTAAGAATATCTGTTACAAGATCAATGATCAATAATGATTCGTTTCAAAACGGATCTATGATCGCTAAATGATGAAGTTGCTAACTATGATCACCGTTTAAATTAGTTCAATGATATTTCAGATGTATTTGCGATTATGGATGGACGGGTACTATGTGCGATCAAATTAAATGCTTTTTTGGTATTCGCATAAACGACACAACGTGCGTGTGTAATTTTGGAGTTGTTGGAATGTTATGTGATGAATGTGCAGACTCTACAAGGTAAATATAAGAAAGCTAACTTCAAAAAAAAAAAAAACTCTAAGAATCGACATAACTATTTGAATGCTTAATAAAACGCAATTCCATACAGATATTATTTTGAAATAAGAGAATCGTATATAGTAAAAATAAAAATAAAAATAAAATTTCATCACGTCATTTAAATTATGCGCATATTCGGCTCAAACAAATGGACCATTATTAGTAGCGTTCATAATGATGCAATTTTTTTTTTTTTTTTTTTTTTTTTTGCAGATTTCGGCCGCCACATTGTACCGTTATAAGCCAATGGCCTTTGGAAATGAGTAAATTGAAACATTTGGAGGATTCATTCGTTAAAAGTTGCGTACATATCTATCATCTACCATGCGGGATTATTGTTATTTTTGCAATTGTATGCGTTTGTTGGTGTCGCTATTTGAAGCTAAACAAACGCTATGGTTAGCCTTTTTCAACGAAATCAAGCGTTCTCATGAATGATGCGGAGATGTGCAAAAATAAATCCGCAATTTCAAATAATTTTCAACTTTCCTCTTAGCAGCTATCCAACCTTGGTGTCCGTAGCAATGTTCAATCAAGTGAACATTTAAATGAGTGAGTTTTTTTATCATTTTTTAATCAGTTGTTATCAGTTTTTTGTCATTAAATATTTCTCATATATCATCATAACTTCCAAAGCTTTTTAGTTGTAAAGCTCTCAATTCTCGAATGTTCGGCTTATTTTTTTTTCAGTTTTTATCATCTCATAAAAAAAAACTTTCAGATGTGACCATTAGATAAGATAGTCACGATGAGGTAAAATAAAAAGCTACTAAATTTAATAATTATTTTGCAGGTGCTCGATGCAAATTTGGAACGAATCGTGCATATCTGGCGTTAAGTCAAGTGGTAAGAACTCAAATGAACTTTTTAATGAACTCAAATGTTGAAGCTTTTATGAGTTGACGACCAACTTAATAATGAATAATTGTTTAGAAGCAACTTTTAATACTGTTCAATTTTCGAAACGTAAAAACAATTTTTCTTAAGTTTTTTTTCGAATTTGCCACCATATATTTAGAATTTTTATGATTGAAATATTGAGAAAAATAAAGAAAAAAAAATCATTTTATATGAGCGACAAAAAAAAAATTTTAATCTCTTGAAGAAATACGCATCATTTTTTGTGAATGCAAAATAAAAAACTATGATATTACAGTCTGAATCAACACCACCATCATCATTCCATCGTATTACCACCGTATCTCTTCTTCCCAGTTATGAGGAAATCCATAAACGAGAGATGCAACAATGTGATCAACAAACGCAAATCATCAATAATCGTTTAGGAATGCGGCCATCTAGTATACGCATCATGCATGTATGAATAAATCGTTTGATCAGCTCGTATGTTCGTTGTTAATTGAATGATCCAATATATGCGTCGAAATAAAACTAAACGCTTTATTTAAATAATTCCGGAAATTGGCAGCTCTATGTCACAAGAAATTCCACGTCGAAAAATTCATATCTCATGAAGCCACAGGTAAGCTTCTTCAATGCGATTAGCTTGAACGATCGCATATGATGCCAAATCGTTTGACTAAGAATAAAGAGTGCCTCATTTCATCTTTTTTTCTTTTTCTGGAATTGGTGAGCCTATTACGATCACAATCCATAGTTAGTTCTCGATCTGCATAAAACGGAATATAAATTAAAAGAGTCTGGCAACTAACCTATCATCGATATAGTCTTGGCCTGAACTCCGTTATTTTTGATGAGAGGTCGGGATGCGACTTATTGAAGAGTTGGGTAATTCTTAAAATTCATTATCGTTATTTCATTCTGGCTGTTCTTCCGTCTAAGACTGCGAACTGTTTGAGAGATATATTGCATGCAGTTTGCTGACATTTGCCTTTGTCATACATCCAATGCAGCATCATGAGTTGGAACTAGAATTGTGGAAGGTGCGGTCCCTAGATGAGAAATGATAATCGACCTGGAATCTAGAAACGATCGTCAAGGATGTTATAGTCAAGAAACCTGAATCACAAGAAAAAACGCCAGGCTATAGTCTCAAAAAAAGAGGTAAGGCTAAAGATAATCGGCAAGCGGAATGTGGAAAATATCAAATGGACCTATAATCCCATAAAATCCTGAATAACGCAACAATTCAGTGCAACTTTGCGTGCGATATAGTAGGAAAATGTCATATATATGATGCGCAATAGTCTTTCATGTACGGTAAGAAAAAATGCACGCAGAGGTCTCAAAGTATATCACATCGCCGCCTCTCTTTGCAGTCATCAACGCTGTGCAGCCAGTCACGTTTTGCCGTCGTCAGACATTCATCGACTCGACATCTGCGCCATGTGGTAATAGCTTCGTCGAACGCATACATCCACCATGCGTTCATTGCTGATGAACTTTGTTTTTTTCAGTAAATATTTCATACTATGGTATAGGTAGGCTTTTTCAAGAAGGTTCAATATAGCATTAGCACATTTTGAAGCTTTAAATTAATATATACGATATCCTTGGAAAAATGAGGTACGATCAGATTAAGATGTAGTAAATCGCTGAGTATAGTCTACGATTCTATAAGTGCCTCAAGATTTACGAAACGATGACAGATCTTAGCAGTATTGATAAGAGCTCACATAGATGCTAATGAAGTTTTTCTTCTTGATCAATTCAGCGATAATTAAACGATTCATGTATTAATAGCCTTTGCAAAATTTTCCAAGAGCGCATTATAATGACATCATGTCTGGACATATGTTGACCTCTGTACAAATGCATCGATATATGTGTGTCTGATAATTCCAACTTGTAAAACACAAAAGCTAAAGTTTTATAATTTTTCGGCTATAATATGCACTACAACATTGTATCTATCATCAATAACTTTATATTTCATTACTATATTACAAATATTGATAATTAGAAGTTCTATATTTAAATAAAGGGGTTCTACTATTTCCGTGCATCTTTATCTCGATGAAAAAAAACTTGAATTTCGATGCAAATTATTTTTTTTTTTATGCTTTACTTTTCAATATCGCAAAAGAAAGAAGTGAATGTACGAATGATCAGAAAATAATTATAGTAATGGAAAGGGAAAATTTCTGCGGTATATCAGAATACCGCAGAAAAGAGAGTAATTCAACGAATTTTAACGAGGCGAACATTGAAACCGAGGCGAAGTATATGTGCGATGAAAAAGGACAAAAAGAAGAAAGTAACAGAATAAAGGTGGATGGCAAAAACGGGGATCATGAATATGTCGATAGCAAAGTGGAAGTGACGCTCAAAGGGATGTCGGATGGTGAAGATCGGCGAAAGGAGGAAAAGGTTGGTTACTTTTGAAGTTAGTTGGTTACTCACGTTCTACTCGACATCAGTCCAAATAATTCCATCACGACGCCTGACATCCAACAACGAGAACTCCCTTCTACGTGGGTATTGAAACAAATTCAGGTGATATCAAATCAACTTAGCTTTCGTTGCGAACCATGGTATGACAAGTGTGAAGGTGCCCCAAGTAAGCATTATGCACCTAAACCAATTAAATGACTATAACTTTGCTCTCGCAATAAGTATAAGAGAAAACTTCGTGGCGCAGGTCTGTTGACAAGTGAATGTAACCTGAAGAGGCGTGGAGTGAAGGAAGGAATCGTGGTAATACGCGGAATTGCTGAGATGACCGAGTCAAAACCGACGAACTCATTTTAGATAAATCACATCTTTGATGATCATATCAGTTTCTAATGTTTTTATTTTTGAGGGTGATCAACATTTTGCTCAAGGAAGATGGGAAGAAGCAATACGAGAATACACGAACGCTCTCGATTGTTGCCCACTAATCAACGTTAATGAAAGGTCTTCCATTGTGTTTTCTTAGTTGTTAAGCTGAACAAATCATGCAAAAAAAATGATATGACGTCATGAGAAATGTGAAACTATCACATATCCTGTTTTGACGAAAGGGTTCTCGAGAACGATAAAAGAAGCCCAACGTTTACCTTCTCCGAACCACACTCCCTTTATTTTCAAATAACTATCACGATTATATCCTGAAAACACTCCGAATTTTGCATAGTGGTGGCAATTGCAATTGAAGCTTGAATTAGAGATGCCTAATAGCCGGAGACAAGCATACAAGGTTCGATTGAATAGTTGTGTAAATGAGTTCAAACGATAGTATTTTATTATGGAATTTAAATTATATGAATGTAACGTATTATGGAAAAGATCTGAAAAAAAAAAACAACTATAAATTACCTATAGAAAGAAATTTTTTAAATCAATTTCATGATTTTAGATTTACTATATGAGATTGTTTAATTTACAAATATTTAAAATATTGCCTATTAAATTTCAATATTTAATTCACTTTCTTAATAATGCCTAACATATTATATCCGATCTTTATTAGTTCCTCATAGATTTCATTGATTCTAGGTGTGCTATCTACGATTATCGAAGCGTTTGCTACATGAATATGTTATTATGGGAAAAAGCTGTTGACGATTGTACAAAATTTCTTCAAGTTGGTTAGTTAGGTCTCGTTTCTCTTGTATTTTTTATTATTTTTTGCAAGTTATAGATGATTAATTGGAGGAAAACTTTCATTATAGATGAGATATGCAATGAAATGAAGAATATAAAATAGTATCTCTTTAATCGTAGCGTATCATCATTCACTGTTGTATATGAAAATATTTAGCATCATCTAAAAAACTTGTTTGGAGGTAAAATAAAATTTTAATGGTGATAGTTGAAAACGATGATTTTTAGTGATGGTTTTTCTTCTTTTTTTTGAGGGAGGATGGGGTGGGAGGAAGCATTGAAGGTCTTTCGATGAGCAAAAGGACTTCAACTCAAAGTATGTTTGCACGTAGAAGTCATGTACTCAGAAAGAGTTGTTTTAAGCGATAAATGGTTGCAGAATCGTTGCAAAATTTTTGTGAATATTATCGCATAATTGAAATATTTTTTTTATTATAGTGCTATTTGAGGTGGATTAAATCGAAAAATTCAAAAACGTCGCGCAGAATGTTATGTAAATCTAATAAGAAGTTATATCGAAATGTTCGATGATTATAAGAGAAAAGCAAAGAATATACCCGAAGAAATATACACAAAAGAATTACATAGAATAACAAATTTCTCTGAAAATGAGGAGAATTATGTGGTAAGTTAACGTTTTCTTTTTCTAATTTGTTTGTTTTTTTTTTAATGCTTCATAATTAATAAAATTGAATCATTGCTTTTAATAATATTCTTCTACATCAGATATGCGCTAAGGAAATCATCATTTGATTGAATAAAGTATCATATGGCGCTTGAATGCTGTCTTAGCTTTAGTGACCGCTTTTTTCCTCATGTAAACGTGAGAAAATGCCCTAGACTATAGTAAATCAGAAAAAAAAAAAAGTTGTTGACTGAAAATTTTCGAAAAAAAAAAACCAACTGACTGAATTTCATCGGGGAAAAATTGAGAGAAAAATGGAGATAAATCGGTGGGATAAAGCTATCTCTAGTTGTCTGAAAACAACTTCATTATTAAGCTTGTTTTTTTCGACTATATTGCATCGATGAGGATTATATATTGGCAATGTTTGCCTTATAAAATTTCATATCTCTACTTTATGGAATGAATAATGAGTTGATTTTTTTTTTTTTTTTTTTTTTTTGCAGATTGAGATGAAAAATCTTAAAGACGATATCGTTTCGGAGGAATTACGCAAAGCTGGTAATCAATATTATTTTCGTGGTGAATTCGAGAAAGCGCTAAGAATGTATTTTGAAGTATGTTGTTAAAAATGCCTTACTAGTAATTATACTTTACTATTGAGTTTTAAGTGATCATCATTTGCGTATTATATTTTGCCGTGGAAAAAAAGTCCGGTCGGTTTTCCCATCCTAATAGCTCTATACAGATTACTTCTCTAAAAGTATGTGTTTATTTCCTTAAGAAGTTTTTTTTGCCCTTATAATAGTCTTCATATCTTTGTATAATATAAATGTAAAATTTATGATATCTTTATATATAATTTTATTATATAATTCTTACGTAATAAAATAAAAAGTAATCGTTGTGAAGTATGTAAGTAAACATTGCTCAGCTGTTTTTATGAGTATTTCGAGGTTCTCCAATATACGCCTTCACTATACTCTCATGTATTCTCGAAACGTTTCATTTTGAAATACGATAATCTCATCACACATCAATACCGTAATAGTTGTTGATCATTCAATTTCAACTTTTAAAGTGAGTAACATTTACTCATTCCGTTGTTCGCCTATGCGAAATCCGATCGGACAAAAATTTAGCAAACAAAATGACCGTTAAAATTCGTTAATTTTTAGGCATTAGATACAGCTCCACCGATGGATCTTACCTTTTATTTATCGATGAAAAATATCTCAACGGTATTAATGAAGCTTGGTTGTTATAAGGTTAGAGTCTCGTGTGCATTTGCAGTTAGTAAAATATTCCAACTTTTTTAAGCATACTATTTTAAGTAGCATACTTTAAGTCTTAAGTAAATCATCATTAAATTCTTACATTTATTTATGAGTATTGTTTCACTTATCTTCATGTGCTTTCGTTGGGAGAAAAGATCAATTAACGGAAGTAGAGAATTGGCAATGAATAATATTTCATCGAACAATTCTTTTTAAATTTCTTCAGAAGTTGTGAAAAAATTTCTTATTAGATCTTTACTAAATTATTTCTATAAGAATAGATCGTGATCGTTGAGTTGTATATATATTTACTCGAAATGATGCGTTTTAAAATTTTAGCTTTTAGGACGCTTTAAAACATCTTCGCCGACTTTTGAATGCCGCTGAAGAATTTTCCAATGATATGTTGAATAAAACGCTTTTCTGGTAAGCTTATTGTGTAAATATTTTCAACTCTTTTGTTTGTTTTTTTTATAATTTTCATTGGTCCATAAAAAATTTTTAAAATTTTTTATAATTAATTTTTTCAAATCTCTTATTGTTTGAAACTTTGCAGACGCCTTTTTTGAATGATCTAATTCTCGTGCAGGATTTGATTTTTAATTTTCTTTGAAAATCATACTTTCTTTAGCTCAAATTGATATTTCTATTTTTTTTTTATGTAAATCAAAAGAATTCGACAAACTGATATTGTTCAGTGATCGAATCCGAGAATGTGAGGAGTTGTCAGAAAGAGAACTTTATATACCACCTAAGCAGAAACTCTACAAGGAGCCGAGTAGTGTTTGTGCGCAATTGTCGAGTGCCGTATGTTTTAAATACGACGGAAATAGAGAACGCCATTTAGTGGTAAGTTTAAAAATATATTCAATAATCTATTTTTATATTTTATATTGACAATCCATACGATGAAGTTTATAGGTAACTTTATATCTTAAGCAATATTGTTGTTTGTTTTGTTGTTTTCAGTTAATTTGTTGTTATAAGGGGGAAAGGAGCGGAAAAGATGGACGGTGAAGGAATACCGTGATTGCAAAAGAGACAGATAACGAAAAAGTGGTATTTCGCTTACTTGCTAGTTTATACTGCTATCTTTGTTTTTTTTTTTGATTTTCATTATTGGTTGAAAGTCATTTCAGATAACGCTAAAAGTTGCCTTTCTTTCGAAATTTCGTATAAATATAGTTTCGTTTTTTAAAATTCCCATTTGAATTATTGCAGTATTTGTTTATGTCAGTATCGGCTAAATCCTTTAGCTCACAGTAGATTTGCCTACACAAGTATTCATTGCCGTTGCGATAGTTCATTTTTTTTCGTTTTTTTGGGTGGGGGGGGGGGGGTGGAGAGGAGGGTTGATAATATAATTTTTTTCATTCAGAAAGAAAGAGAAGGGAGGAAAGGGGGAGGGGGCTAGGAGGAGCGCGGAAGATGTAGTGGAGTTTTTGGATGCTGTTCTCTAGAGATGTATGCATACATGCATTTGCGTGTGTATATTTATTCATTATCCTTTTTATCGTTGTTTAGGCAGCAGAAAACATTCCTGAAGGCGCAGTCATTATTCGAGAAGTTCCCATTATAATGGTGGCGTTGAATTCGATAACCACATGCAAATATTGCACCCGCCTATTGCCTCTCTCATATTTGCCGTTAGTTTTCATTCCATTCTTTTTTCTTAATTCTCAACTAAGCGTTCGTACTAAAGAGGGTTACATTCCTTGTGTTACTGATATTCTTAAAGAAAGACACTTTCCATTTGTAAAGCTGTTTTTTATTTTTCAGTCACATCTATACAAAGAATGTATTTTTAATACGGATATTTTGTGAGAACGTATTTCAAAGGTGACGCGATTGTTTAGTTTCACATTCAAGTCATAGGTCGCATAGGAAAAGAGCGTATTTTTTTTTTTTAGATTGTGAATTTTATTCAAATATTATTTGCATTTTATAATTTTCTTTATTTAGTCTTAATTGTCGTGTTTAGTTAATGACTAGTTTAGTTTGTAGGTGCAACGATTGTGATGCACGTTTCTGCGATGAGGAATGCCTTGAAAAGGGTGCATTAATTCATGCACTAGATCATCGCTACGGATATGGCAGTGGATTAAAAAAGGCTGGCATGTGTGAAATGGTCGCAAAAGCTCTTTATGAATTCCCCGATGAGGAGATGAAAGCTTGCCTTGCCAGTGAATCCTTCGCTTTTTAGTTGTGGTTTCAGTTCATTTTCTGCTATTCATCATCCTCAAATCAACAGCAAATAACTGAGCTCTATTTCCTAACGGTATTTGTACCACATTTATTGAATTAGTGGAAAATTTGACTGTTACAAAACTTAGGCACCACAAAATGAATGCCAGGTTCACATATATCGATTATGTTGACTATCAGCAACTATGTAAAGGAAATTTATTGCTTATTTTCCACTAGTCTTGCATTGTTCTTTAGATGTAATTCACAAAGCTTAACAAGATTTCAACTCGATTTTGTTTCCTTCTCGATGACTTCCCAGTAGAACATCTTGTACTAGGAAGCAATCGAGAAGGAAACAAAATCGAGTTGAAATCTTGTTAAGCTTTGTGAATTACATCGGTTGCCTTATTTAGATCATGCCTCTTTCGTAGTTACTGCTAACGATATTTGCCTCTTGCGATGCTTTAGGTGTTTGTGAGATAGCCAAGACTTATTTACTTCTTTTTTTTTAAAAATTAAACTCATTTATGCATTCAATTTTTGAATATGTTTTTATGCAGTAGTATTGATGTATTTCAGAAACGCCAGATCGAAAGGATGTTTCACATCGAATCGACGGCACTTCATTCGCTTCAATTATGTTGCTAAAGGATTATCCATTCGATGTTGACAATAATATTGTCGATGAGTTCATTGATAATATCTGTCAAATTATGGTAATTATTTGTAAATCTCTATACTTTTTTTGAACTCTTACAAATTATCTAATTTAAATGGTCATATTACTCGGAAAATTTTTTCTTATCATAGAAATGAAAAATTTTTTTTTTCATTCGACTAATTTTTGACGAAAAAGAAAAAGAGCTATTCTGCTATCACCATTAAGGAGAGCCATCCGACGTCATTCTTTTCTACCAAGGCAAAATTGGTCTCCACTTATTTGTTAGATTACGAAGATGAGCCTTCGTACATGGTTTATTGAGTCGTTGATCACAGCCTTCATTTGTGCCTGCAGTGAGAAAACGATGCACAATCTGCAAGACTACGTGAGCCATTATAGGTTGCAAATATCGCGAAGGGCACTATAACTCTCTAATTTGTTCATATATAAATATAGAGTAACTGGTAAATAAACTCTGAAATATGCATTACACATCGAAGGGATTTGTAAAATTAGGCATGTACGATGCTAATATTCCAGGATGGCAAGTTCACGGATATGACTATGTCGAAACGACGGGAATTTATTGCTTCCGTTACGAAGGAGGTTCTTAAAAGAATTCCTTTGAATGCAAATTGTGTGCATAGAAACCCGCAAGTGAGTCGTTTTTTTTTAATATAAAGAGTGAAAAACGATATTAAATCGCGTTTTTGCTTTTTTTTTTTCAACTAGAGTGGGGCTGTGAAATTACCTGGAAATAATTGAGTATTCATAGTCTTTCTAAGGTTGTTGATTTAAATAATTCAGAATGTAACAGTCAAATAATTGACTATTACATTTAGCTGTGCTTACTAGACTCTTGCTGCTCGCAAAGTTTGCAAGAATTTAGGGGGTGACACATTTAATTCTTTTTTACGACTTTGTTTGCATAAGTATTTTTCGAATTTATTGAAAAAATGCATTGGACGATATCGTGTCTGCGGCGATTTACGCTTGATTGACTCTTTTCTCCTCTCTTCTTTAGATGATGAACTCTGTCTTCTTTAGTTAGAAAGATAGGCTATTTGAAGGAAATTGCCTTGGATTCGCAGATGGCGTCTTTCTTGGTTGAAACTTCAACGGTGCCATTTGCGCGTGAGACTCATCGTTCGCGGATCACGCAACTCTTGGCCCGATGTCCAAAGGATATGAGGCAAACACTAGTTGGCATGGCCCTTCTACCGGTGGCTTCAACCGCAAACCATAGTTGTGTTCCGAACATGTATCATAGGTCTGTATTTTCTGTTCTCATGCGCCCATTGGAAAACCTGCATTGGACAACGATGGCAGTCGGCTTATAGTATAGTTATTTATATCATAGCTTTGGAGTTTCAGCGTACTCGAGCAGATTGTATTCGTGACAGTGCTGGGTATAAGGGTACTAACGTTTCCTTCAGTATGGAACTTGAAATTATTTTATTCTGAGCCCTTAAATGCAAAAAAAAAAAAAAAACTGGCCGTAGACTCAGCCCCTTGAAATTGTGATATATATATATATATATATATATATATATATATATATATATATATATATATATATATATATATATATATATATATATATATATATATATATAAAGTCACGGACTCAGTTTAATTATCAGTCCTATATTGAGGCAAAACTTAGCACTTTCACGTGTATAATATATGCTACACACATTCGATGTGCCCCGTGTAGCAGATCTGCAGAGCCAGGGAGCGTGCGGTGGTCACTTAGAGGTGGAGCAACCGATGATTGCTTGGTCGTTTCTTTTCACAGGCAATCCGGACGAAAGCAGCTATTTTTCTTGGAGAGGTAGGTATTTGCCAAGCGTTTTTTCAAATACCTTTTATGAAGTGAAGGAGGCAGTAAAATCGAGCAAGGATAGGTTTCATAAATCATTATTCATGTAGAATATTTCTTTTTGAAATGCTGAAAATTCTTTCGCAAAAAAAAATTTTTTTTAAGTTACTCGGACACTGATGGTCGTTGTTTTATAATGCGAACCACAAGGGATATTCGAGCTGGACAAGAGTTGTTATGGAGCTATGGACCACTCGCCGGATGTCACACCTATGAACAAAGAAAGGAACGTTGTTCTACTTTAGTTTCTTATCTATACTAAACAGAAGATCTTATCTATTCTATTCTATTTAATATAGAAGGTCACTATACTTTATACAGAAGATCGTAAGGAATTTTGGCCTTTGGTAAGCGTTTTTAGCCCAACGAATTGCTCAAGGGGTGTGATTCCTTCATGAAAGTGATGGTGAGGTTGGGCTCTCTAGATATATACTTTTTGGTTGGGGCAGGTTTAGGGCAAATGGGTGAAAAGTGTGTATGTATGTAATTTTTCATAGTTAACAGCTTCGTCGGCACTTGACAAATCGTCGAAGTTGCAGAAGAAGGGGGGAGGAGTGTGTGCTTGTGTTGTGTGTTTTTTTCGGGGAGGGGTGTGGTGCTGTCCGTGTGTTGTGTGTATTTCTGTTTGCGTGTGGTATAGAGGTGGGCGAAGCCCTCCCCCCTTCCCCCTATTGTATCGGAGCCCGGAAGGTGTTATGTGGAGGTATGATACCCACAAAAGCGACTACAGGTAGACCAAGGCGGCGGGTCAAGGGGTGGCAGCCCCAGTTACAGAGGGGCGAAGCCCCCTGTACCCAGCATAACCACTGAAATAAAATCCAGAGAGACTGTAGAGATTTGTATCTTCACATCTACACACACTCGTCATGTGTGGTGTTTGTGTGGTGTGTGTATCTGTCTCTGTCTATGCCTGTGTCTGTGTGTCTGTGTTTTCCGTGTGTTTGTGTGTGTCTGTGTCCGCGGATGTGTCTGTGTGTCTGTCCGTGTCTGCGCACTAAATGTCAGTGTTAGACAAACGCAATAGTTCTGTGGAGTAACTAGACAACAATGCTCAAGTTCATCAAAGATGTTATCGTCAAGGAGTGCGAAATGCTTGACCCATTAAAGAAGAAACAGGGAAGCTATGCCTAGTCATTCTTTTTGCTGCTGCCATTTATAAAACTGAAATAACATATGATTTTTTAAAGCATCTAAGGAATGAGGAGCACTGTAAAGTTTCACAAATAAGTGTAAGGGACAATTTGGCGAGGGAGAGGGAGAGAAGGGAAATCAGTGAACGTAAACAGCTATGTG
Source organism: Baylisascaris procyonis (assembly GCA_037389465.1). Classification (NCBI taxonomy): domain Eukaryota; kingdom Metazoa; phylum Nematoda; class Chromadorea; order Rhabditida; family Ascarididae; genus Baylisascaris; species Baylisascaris procyonis. The sequence goes on from JAZARR010000105.1 coordinate 1,170,535, forward strand.
CACCTATTTCTGAGGTATTGTTATCGGTTTATTTATAGAACTCTCTGATGCACAAGTATGGTTTCGTATGCAAATGTGAGGTATGCCGGCATTGCGGCGATCATGAAATCGACAAGAAAATCATCAGTCGTATTTGCTATTATTGTCACCGTATGTTGTTGGAGACCTTTTTAAATGCAATTATTTGTACTATGTTAGTTTGATTATTCAAGAGACAAATGCTTACTACCTACATTACGTTCATTAAGATCAGTATTTCAGAAATGACCTTTATTGAGGAGTATAGGAGGCGAATAGCGTTATACCTTTATAACGGTGAATGGGTAATCGAATTCAGTTTCCCTTACTCTAATATGAATGTCCTCTATCACTATCCCGCATTTTCTGACTTCACTAATCGCCTTAATATAAATGTTTCAATAGTATAAGTGGGGTTTACTTCTGGTATCATTTTATTGTTGCAAGTTCAACTGGGTGGATGCAATGTTGAGTTACTAATTCACGTTCTTTACTGACTATGAATGAAATGATGCTTTTATTGGTAATTCTGTTTTTTAATGTTTTTTTTTTTTGAAATATTCCTTGCTGTGGCTACTTAAACGGCTCCCATGCCGCTGAAATTTCATCGTAGACCCAAATGGCCTTTGGGTAGGTAATCTGCGCGTCAACGATGAACAAGATAGAGGCCTTTATGATGTAGCATCTACAGTAAGAATACCTGACGAAAAAGGTAGTATTAGAAGCGAGGGCTGAGATTCACGACTGTTCAAGGGAGCGTCTCGACAAAATGAGATGAGAAGTAATCGATGATATCGGGAATCAGCGTTATGTTGTGACTTCAGAAATTGAGGCATTTTTTTAACCACGGGAATGGGAATGTTTAAAAATGATTGACTCTCTAATTCTCACATTGCACATCCTTTTCCACTTATGAGCTATGATTCTTCATTATGCATTTTATCTTCGTTCATAAAATCGCTTTTTCAAATCCCCCCATGTGTATGGGTTTTTTCTCATTGTAAATGAAGTGTTTTTTAGGGTTGTTTATAGCATCAAAATCCAATCAGTTGTTATGCGAGAGTTGTTGTATTCAATATGGCGATACGGTGAGTTCAATGCATTCTTCGGAATTGAGGCTAACTTTTAGAAAAACTTTGTTGACCGCTTAAAATTTCCATTCATTCGAATGCAGTAGAAACGAAAATAAGAACGTCGTGGGGATCATAACGAAACAGTTCTCTTCAAATTTTGCAGTTTTGAACGATCGGCGATCCGCAAAATAAAAAACACCGGAAGCCTTCTAATCATTCGCCACTTTTCTCGTGACATTAATCTTGTTAAAAATTTCAGACTGAACTTTATGAGGAGGTAGGCTGTCTTTTCGATGTCGAAGAGATGCTGGATGCGGTACGTTGGCAGAGTTGTGATAAGGACATATTAGCAAGATCGTTTGAGCATGCTTGTAGCATATATCCATATGGTAATCAACGACTTTCCGATTTCGCAATAATAGCTTTTTTTACGGCTTTCAGAGATGGTAATCTTATTTTATTTTTTTTTTTCAATAAAACGAGAAACCACAATTTTCAGTCCCTAAACATTTGCTTTTTTTTTACTTGTCATGCTGATTTTGAAGGGAGTTCGTTATGAAGATAGTTCATGCTCATCTATTCTTGACGGACTTTCTGTTGTGGACGGGAAAAGGGACCACATAATATTTTTGTGACACGCTTGTTGCATTTCTTCGTTCATGAGGATCAGTTTAGATTGTACTGCTTCTTCTCTTTTATTCATCTTGGTCATTGTCTGCTTGTGTCTGATGTTGTCTGTTTTCGTGTTTGCTTCTACACCTTAATACCAAATAATGGTGAGACCATTGATAAACTACGCTGCAGTTGCGCTTCTTTAACAAGCCGTTTCATTCATCGTGGAATATCCACCCAATCATTGTAGTATTTTAACTAAGCACTAGTATCGTTCTTTCGGCTTTCTAACTTGAAATCGTTTATGCTGAATGATTATGAAAATGGCGCTGTAAGACCTCTTCAATTGAAATGTGGTACGGTACGATTATTGCCTACGGTACACTATTATTGCCTACGGTAATGATACAAAAGTTAATGATATGCTAGAGATAAACTTTCAGTGATTTTATTTCAGGTGAAATGGACAACGCTTATACCTATCTGAATCGTATAATCGATATGCGAATATCGACATTTGGAGATCATCTGAACTATTCTCTCGCATATGCACATTATGCATTCGCAATATTTCTCTATATTCGGATATTGTTCGTTAACTTGTTTTTTATTTTTTTATTATTAGCACTTTAAAAAATGTAAACAAGCACTTACATACATATGTATTTCTTAAAGGTTCCTCTATATATGCGTGGGTGGTCTATATATATATATATATATATATATATATATATATATATATATATATATATATATATATATATGTTGTAAATAACCTTCACTCGCTAAGAGTTAACTCCCATATTATTATAGTGCCCAGAGGCGGGTAAATAATCGTTTTACTTTATAGCTGTTAAATGTTTTTCATATTCTTTGAAAATACTAATTTGTACTTATAACGTTTCAATTCGATAATTAGCATCTTTATTTGAAATCTTATTGCATATTCAATATCCATTTTTGTTCGTTTTTTTTTTTTTGCAGAACTATGATGAATTTTCGCAAAAAGCAACAACTGGAAAATATGAAGAAGCATATCTATGAGGCACGTCACTTATTCCGTATACTCTATGGCAAAGAAAGTGTACGCGATTTTGAGCTCGACTTTATGTTGAATGAAGCTCGTCGTGTAATAGCACAATGATTGAAATAATTTGCAGCAGAAGAATTTGCAAGGCATGCATCACTCTCCACTGTGCAACTTCCCCATCCCTACAAAATCGTTGCCATGTAGTCATGGCGGATAGGTTGCGGAACGGTACAACAAGAGGGAAGGGTGAATTCTTTATGAGGAGACCAAAGAGAGTGAATTCTGTATTAAGGGGCAAAAAACTTCGTAATCATGCAATGCAAAGGCCATGAGAAGGCTTCCTGTCTCCTGCGCGAATGTGGTGGATCTTGCCAGAATTAACAAGTTCCGCAAAATGCCATGAAATCCGAATCGCCGACTTTTCAAAACTGCATTAAAGCTAAAGCGCACTTACTGTCTTCTACAGCTGTTAAGAAGGAAGTCGGTCGGTATTGAATCGACACCGTAGACTCGACTAAATTACCGCCTTCCGCTTACCATGTCGTAATAGTTCTTTTCCATCGCCTTCATGGCCTAGCCCATCCAGCAGCCCATCTTCTACTAGCGTTGGCAATCCACCGTCACTTTACCTGCTTTTCTGCGGTCCCTTCAAAGCCTGCAACGCGCCTCTTCCTTCAAGGGATATTTCCCGTAAATCAACTCACACGACAACAACAACTGTTTATTGAGACAAACAACGAAAACAGACGACCGAATTCATGCGCACAACAAGTTTAGGTAACACAAGCAACTTCTCATATTGCACCCGCTCCGCGACCGTATCCACCACGATATCCCGAAACGGGGGCCGCCCCGGGACCCGCTTCAGTTGCCTTTTCGGATGCTCGGTAAGCATCGCGATCACTGTCCATTTTGGGTGCTAAAACAACTTTACAAACGTGACACATTTCGGAACAATTCACTTATTCTGCTCAAAATGACTTAGAGTCTCTTAACTCGGTTACTTCTGAAGAAGAGTACTTCGGCAGACAGATTCGTTGCAATACAAACGCAAAGACTCAACCCTCTTTTGTATCCATGAAACAGTTCTAAAGAATATGTGCAAGCTCATTTCTTCTCAAAAATCTCTTGGTGCAAACAATGGGAAAGGACTATCGTTATACCCTGCAAAGCATATCATTAAAAAAAATAAAAAATAAAAATAAAAATCAAACCGACAGTCTTCACACTTGCATTTCTCAGAAAACCTATCAACAGTAGCACCCCCCTTGCCCCAAAAGACCATTTTATAACTGCCTCTAACACCACCGACCGATCACCTGAGACATTAGAGTAGCAGTTAAAAATGCTAGCCCGCACTTCCCCGTAAATCATGAACGAAAGGAAAAGATCGAACAAATGGAATCCTCAGCCAGATAGAAGCATTATGCGAATAACTAGACTGTCAAAAGTGCTTAAGGATAGAGGTTTGCGCTCGGTGCTTCACAGGCGTATGAGCTTTTTCTGTACAGCTTAGTGACATACGTACAATTCACACTGTCGAATCAGCCATAAGATCAGGGACGATGGACGCAAAGATTTGACCGCTGAATAGAAATTCAGATTTTTGCCCGCGTCAGCAACATAAACAGCTTTCAAGAACCCTTATTTCCCACGACGATACCTAAATATTCTAAAAACCTCCTGTACTATAAATGATTTAATGCATATCAGTATGCAGAAAACAGTTTCCGAGGCGATTCACTATGCTGGTCGCAATGAGCTGTTACACCACTTGTTTGATTGCAACATGCGCCCAACGCTACATTACCAGTTCGGGAGCCTAACCAAATGCAACGCACATTCCCTCGGCACGGGGCAACGATCGGAAACCACCCACAACAAACGAGATCCTAACTTACCTACATCCATTTCCTACATCACTTCAACAGAATTCTTGCAGATGAAATCCACTACTCCGCATATTAGACAACTTAAAGACCGTATTTCACAGCGAATGGTGTAAACGTGCAAAAATATGAACTAAAAGCTGAATACAAACCCCTAGTAAGACGATCACCGGCGAACGCTGGCCTCGGTTCTCGTGGTTTGCTCTTAACGGTGGCGGGTACGATTTCGGCCGGGAGATGTAGATACTCCCTCAAATAGTTGATACCCTCATTTGTAAGATACCAATAATGATGACGCCATGCGAATCGCTCCTTTACAAATTCCCGTGATGCCAAACTCTGTAAACGAACAAATTGCAGTTGTATTGCGAGCACTATGCGAATAAAGCTAACAAATCTATTCTGAAATAAAGTCAACTGACTACAAATCTCTCGAAATGGGATTCGATGTACCCCATTATAAAACTATCAACTTCTGTTGTTGTGGCTTTATGCATTCTAAATTAAAACTTTAAGTACTAGCTTTTGTCATTGTGCATTTCTGCACCAAATCGGAGAAACCGACTGTGGAAAATTGTCGCCGAGATTGCCAACAATTACTATCCACAAACTTTCAGAAAAAATCGGCTGTGGTCGGATACCCAAAAGGTAACAATTCAGGGCTCACAGGCATGCGGATATTAGCCCATTCCCAAGCTTTTCGGACGAAACCCCCCAGTGTTTTTTTTTCAAAATATGCAGTGCAAACACAACGACCGGCAACAGCCATCTGTCTGTTTGGAGTGACTTCGTTTTATTTAAATTTTTGTTGCATGCATCCTCCAAGACCATCACGTCGTAGCGCGCTATGATATCGGTGGCAGCCACCCACATCATTAGCCTACAGCTGTGCACAAATGTTGTAAGTAAAAGTGGTATATCAGCCGTGAAAGCAATGCTCAGTAAGTTTCTTTCCTTTCCCAACTGAATTGGAGTCACCTATGAGAAAAAACATGAACAGGAACAACCGTTAGAAAAACATTCTCAATGGTATCCGGTCCTAACACACCATTATGTCGAGCTTTACTCTATCTTGTGAGAGAACCGAAATGATACATCAACAAAGTTGGCAAGTTGACGTTGCCAATCCCGCCTCTGTTATTATCTGGCACTTTGCATACCAATCGAACATTTACCATCATCGACTGGCTTGGTAATAAGTGCCAAAATAGTGGAAGCATTATGAAGTCAACAAATGTTCTCGACTGAAGTTCGAGAAAAGGCTATTTACTCATCGTTTGAAAAAAACGGAACAAGCATGGTAATTTCAATATTAATGCCGGCATTTAGTGCAATTTTTATTCGCAAATAACGCTACCTCAATAATGCGGTCATAGGATCTTGCTAATAACGTGAAACCATTGCATTAACAAAAAAGCTCCTTATTGGAGTTCAATGCATGGACACTGCGTGCCAAAAAATGAAAGCATTTGCTAATCTGAAGATACCTACAGGTACGTTCATCAAGCACAAAAAACTACTACAAAGTGGCCTTGAATCAAATACGATGCGAGCTCACTTAACAAAATGCACTTGCGAATGTGTTAAGAACTTCTGTATGAGAAAACAATACTTTGACTTCTGCCATCCCTCTATCTATATGATCAAACAACTTCTTAATGGTGGTAAGATAAAGATGTAACAAATGGAGTGATGCCCGGCTTGCCCAAATGCTATTAGAAAACTCGTACCTTCGTGACAGCCAAGAAAGTCGACAGAAAACAGTGACCGGAGATCCGCGAGAATCATGCAGACCTCGTAGTCCCAACTACTAAAAGAATGGTGAAACCTATCTTTTTTTTAAAAAGACTTACTTTGCATGCTTTAATAACTTCCAAATTCGTGACATTTTGAATATCGGGATGTGTCTTTTGATTGTAGTCCTGTTTCGCCACACAAACGCCTTCCTTGAATAAATACTCGTAGATCGCTCTCCGATTTTTTGTTGGCATTAACATTTTGGCCCTTTCCTTGCTGCCCGGTCTCACTAACACTGCAAACAACTATCACACCAGTAGACATAAAAATCAATACAAAATATGTTCATTCGCCGTTCGTCAAAAAACGTTTTGCATTCATGAAGATACGCATAGCAACAGCATTCACTCACTTTATGACTAAAAAAAAAGAAAAACGCAGTTCAGGCAGATGAACTCATCATCCAAATCTGGTGAATAGCGACCGCTGTTAAATTACTCAAATTTTTGGGCAACTCCATTGCAATACATTAGAGTTTGTCGAGAAACGCAGTATGAGAACTGCGACGACTACTTTTTGAAAATATCAGACCAGAAACCGTTAATATGCTTTCACATCAGCCGATATCGCTTCGTTGCCCGTGCAGCCATTGGCTGCAACCCCGATCCAAACTTTCTATTTCAGATTTTAGTCGGAATTTTTCTCTCGGTAGGAAGGATAGGGGAGGATAACGCTACAAAAACTTATAAAGCTTCTCAAAAGCGCCACAAACTATGATACACAACTCCAGAGTCATAACATACAGGGAACGGCTCGTTGGAAATAGGTTCATTCGCTGAATTCAGCATCAATACAGCTCTGGTTTGGAAGTGACAGGCTTGCTCGTTGGTAGAGTCTAGCAAGAGTAAAACGCTAACATTCCACAAAACGGAAACAACGAAATAAACGTGAAGGGAATGACAGCGAAAGTACGAAATCATCAAGGTGCTACTTTTTCAGAAGCACTCAGCTCGTCATTAAATTTAATCGGTAACAGCTTTCGGAGCTCAAGGTTTCAAAGATAAACTTCCTAAAATTTGAGTTCAAGCTTCGATTCACTCATCTTCCCAACATTTTGCAGCCAATGATACTTAACAATTGATATTTTTGCAGTTTATCCTCGACTTCCCCCTCGTTTTCTTGAAATCAAATCTTAGATCTTTCAAAAGTGGCCGTCAAAAAGCTTACCAACTAGAAATCATAGGAGGGTAAAGCATGGCGACGATATAAGCACTTCTATGAATGAGGCACTCGCCTATATAACAAAGCATCACCAGCAGCTTTCTTCTCATGCCGATCTATCACAGAATCATCACAAACAATGGATGCGACTAGATACCCCATCCCAATCAGTTCTTGAATCATCGAATGCACTTATAGGCACGCGAACAGGGCGAATCATGTTCGATCGCTAATACAGCAACAATGTAATTCGGGTATTAATAAGGGGGAAAATAACACAAGGTAGTGATTATAGGCAGCTATAACAAAGTAGGCGAATGACGCATCAACAAACCAAAAGTGAAGCATGAACGAAAAATAGAAATGACCAAAATAATAGAGCGATAACGGACTCAACAAACTATATGAGTGACCATTCTTAGGCTAACTAATTCGAAACGATTCATAAACACTGACAAACGATGACAAATACCTGCGTAAATACGCTACAGTCGACATCGATCTTTATTTTCATCAAGTGGCGCTTCTGTCCGCCACTCAATTCAGAAACGTTCAATTCTTATAGAAGCGTTCTACTTCAAAAGTCATTGAGCAATGGAATATGTGAATTCCGCTCAAAACTGTTTACGAAATCAAATAGAACAAGTTAATTTCGTTAAAAATTCAAGAGCGAAAACACAGGAATCAATCACCACAATCAGATGCAAGAACGCGATGACTTCCCGACCTTTATAACTGCACCGAAACGCATAGAAATGACGACGTAACGATCGAGTTCAACATCACCACATGTCAAGCTGAAGCTCCAATGCGAACTATTTTCGAATGAGAACTGACGAAACGCTGCAGTTGTACGCCTTAACTGCGGCAAACAAACGCGGTCGGCGCATTTTGCCACGAGCGCACTAACACCAGAGAGAGGTTGAGAACATATGTGTGGATCTCTTCGAAACGATTTTGATCCCATTTTCTAAACGTTGCTTCCCTAGTTTATCGTGACGATTATATTAAACTGAGTGAACAGGATCACGTCGCTCATTGAGGATGCACATGATCTCTCTCCGTCTCTCGCTCAGTTGCGTGGTGAAGTTCACCAAATAAACGACAACTTCGACACTGCCCTCAGCATATAACGCAATGATTTCACTCATTTGAATTGTCAAGTATTTAACAGCTCAAAATCAACAATATTTGTGGTCATTTCGCTTTCGAATCTCATGATTGGTGCATTTATTGGTGTGACCCTTCAGCTCGATGTTTCCGCCGCCGATAGCTACATTTTCGGCCGTTTCCTTCTTGCTGGCACTGGGGAATAATTCACCGATTCTGCATTTTGCCTATCGTAATGTTCGCGCTTCACCACCACTTCCGCGGGGGGTCCCCACATTAAGATGGATCGTAGTTTTTTGCATAATATGCAGAGGGTTAAACTAAAGATGAACAAATTGTTCAGAAAAGCATCCCATCTGGCGACAGATGGGAAATTCGTCGTTCAATCGCCTTCGCTGTTTAGTCGTCACCAGTTGCCCAACTAACGTTAGATGAATGCAAAAATTATGCAAAATAACGAATAATTCAATAGGCACGAGGAATAATTTAAGAAGTTTTATTGAGAAAAGAAACTGCTAGTAACCTAAAAAGCGTATTTTCTCGCTTGTTTTATTAGTATATCTACCAACGCCGTAATCAGCGTACATGGTTTCAAAACGTGATACTGCATAAAAACGCATGATTCGAACATATCTTCAAATCTCTGAGTGATGGAATTGTAAGTCCTTGATTGAGATGACGGTGCCTTCAACCGCATCAAGCAAATTCATTCCAAAATGAGTGAAGATTGACTGTCTAGTTTTGTTTTCGTATGCAGAATTGACAATGGGACCGATTTCGAAATGGCCATATATCGAAGGTACATAGGTGCGGACATCACGTCGAGGCGGATTCAACCGTCCCGGCACAATTCTGATCGGACGCACCCCATCCACCTGCACAGAAGCCTCGAAAAGATTTCCAACCTACACGCAATTGTACCCTTACCAAGCAAAGTCTGCGGCATCCACCGACTTACATAACTTGAAAGGAAAGGCGTATCCGTCCTCGGTTTATGTTGTTGGTTTCCGATCTTGTCTGTTTGCTGGTTCCAATTAGAGTGGATCTTGTCTGTTTTCCCACTTATTACGACAAAAGTAGGGGACACGAGAGATGCGCCTTGATCCAAGAATTAGCTTGCTAGGCTTCATCCTTTCTTGGTTAATAATTATTCACTCGTTTCCACTTTATAACTTTTATGAATAATTGAATCGTTTATTGACTTCAACGAATATTGGTAATGTTAAATTTATCGAATTGGTTATGTTAAATTAAATTTCAAAAGTGTTATACGAATCGCTGAACGAAGAAACACTTATAGTGCTATAAATTTCAAATTTTACACTCTTAACCTATCAACTTTAACTAGCATCCTATAGCTTAGAATTGGATATGTGAATGTTCAAATCATAAGAACTATGTGAAATCTTGAAAATGAATTTTAACTTCAATAACATTATAAAACTAAAACGTTTCATATTCTTAGAAAAAAGTTGAATAACCGAAAATTACAAATCACATAAATTGAATTTTTAACCCATTAGAGAAAGTTGACGATAACTTAAGACGACAATTACATATATATATCAATGATAATACATCAGAATAGATCACATCAAAACTTGTAATTAATCGAAGGTCCTTTATTCATAGGCGTTTCTTTCAAACAAATTTGAAGCGACGTCATAGCAGGAAAGAATTGACTAGGAATGATAACAAAAAAAAAAAAAAAAAAATTAGAATCTCTGAATTCGATCCCCTATCCCCATTCAACACTCCATTGACTTATACGTTTGATGCTCTAAACAGGCCATAAATATAGGCAAAGATGGAATGAAAAACAACCGGCCAGGACGTTAGAGAAACAACACAGGTGCATTGTAACGGAACCTTATCTACTTAGCAAGTCATACGCAAAGACACACACAACTTTCCGGTGGTCGCTGTAAATTACGTGCGCCGTACACGAAAAAAAAAGTTTTAAATTGACGATAAATACCACTGGCCAAATCTATAGAATGAGTTCGAAATTTGTTTTCGTTGCTAGCTTCTTTGTCAATATTTCAACCATCGAGCCATTCTCGGAGCTGCTGCCATAAAAAGCAACTCCAAGAATGGCCCGAAGACCGAAATATTAGGCGAAGGAAGAATGGATGAAAGTAACCATCGAGACCAATCCGAAGCCACATAGACTAAATCGATTAAATCCTGCGGAAATGGAAAGTGGGAAAAACTTTTTTTTTTCACTTATTCAATATATGACAGGTAAATGGCCATGGGAATAGCTGAATGCATGCGTTCGAAAAGAACTTATTCCAAAATCGATCAGGATCAAGCAATCTTATCAAGGATCTCAAATAGTGACAACTGAAGTCATCAAGAACTTTTCAACTGATAGAACATTTGTCCCCTCCCCCCCCCCCCTTCCCCTCGTTCCCCTCCCCCTATGCTATCCCCATTTCTGCAACTATCTATGAGGTGGTTGCTATCCTAACCTAGGAATCAAACTACACTTATGGCCACAAAATAAACAAACAGCACCCACAAATCCTCTCTTCCAGATGAACAATAGATCAACACACATAAGAATAACCAATGCGATGATCACTGTTCAGAAGTCATCTCCAATATGGCCGATACGGTGGCATCTTTGTTGCCTCTCTTCTCCTCAAGAATACAACGAATGACGTTGACATCTATCGATGGGAACATTACGTGCAGCTCGTTCACTTCCTCTTCCGTAAACAATACCGGTGGTGGAGCTAAAAATTTTACTTATTAACATATTTCCGATCGTCTAGAAACATCTTCAAGCCTACTACCACTACTATAAGTTAAGCCGAGTGGGAGGGGACAGGGTGGGTGGGTGGGTGGGGGGGGGGGGGGGGAGGGGATGGAGGAAAGAGAGTGGACAGTTTGAAATTCACACGGATCAGCAAACACATTGTCGTGTATTTCTGAAATAGCCATGCTTTCCGCGGTAGTTAATAAAAACATAAAATCAATCAAATTCGAAATGCGCTGAATCCTTGCAGAGATAATTTCATTAAGTCCCTATTTTTCTAAATTTTTCGACGCCGACGTTTATTTAAGGCTTCTATAAAAATTCTACAAATGAGTCGACCCATTTTAATAAATTGACAAAAATCTTACAAATCCCCATGAAATCATACATTTTACAAGTGAACGTTTGCTAATAAATTAAACACTACTCAGCTTAATTATGGAAATTAATAAAAAGTACGAAAAAAACAAAACAAACAAACAATAATAACAACATCTAAAAAATATCAGTCACTTAAATGAACTCACAGTGCAGCGATAACTCATAAAATTGAACTCACCATTTTGCTGCTGAGTTTGTTGTAGATTTGCAATTGTCGCGGGCGTTGTCTCCACAGGAGAAAACGATACAACCAGATTCACTGCGCCTTCCTTTCCATCTCCCTAAATCTACCTTCTAAGTGATAGCAATGAGTATTTTCTTATGTTCCACGTCCTTAGTAATTATATATATATATATATATATATATATATATATAATTACTCAACTATCCAACCTCCAATATATACCAATAATTTGGTCATTGATACATATTTGAGGTAATATAGATAATACTGACTAATTTCCACCCATATCGAAATAATCGAAATAACTGAACCAACGATTTCACTACAAGAATGAAGATAACTGTACGAAGAGATAAAAAAAGAAAACGTTCGATAAATGGCAAATGAAATGAACCATCGTCACTCATAATATCTCAAGAAAAAAGCGCCTTAAACCTTTTCAATTGAATTGAGACGTTTTACTTGAGAATTGAAAAAAAAAAAAGAAAGAAAAATTCAGAAAAAAAGATTTGTTCTTTTATTTTTATTTGTCAAATTTCTCAGTTCCTTTATTTGTCAAACAATCGAATATTATTCTCACAACAATCGCTACTATAGAGATCAGCATAGAAACACTATAAAGAAGGTATGTAACATAATTAAGTGCATTTTTTGCGCTAAATTTAATAACCCCCCCCCCTCCCTCAACCTTAATATTTATTCCTCACTACTGCTAAAAAGATTTGAAAAAGAAAAAAGAAACGATAAGGTGCCTGTTGTCCAGAAAGTTGATACCAATCATCGATTATTTCACCATTAAACACACCACTCGGTAGAACAATATGAGCCCATGCTATACATTCGTCAACCGTGAACGCTCGCTGCAAATATTAAAAATACTATTGCATTCAAAGATGATACATGAAATCATTGTATAACCTCTTCATATCGAATACAAAAAAAAATCCCCTTACCTTCAATTATTTCGTCATAGATGTGTTTGAAGAAAAAAAAAAGTATTTCACAAAAAAAAAAAAATTGAAGCAAAATAGCCGGCTAAGATGGTGGGAAATAGCAAATACCTCAGCACTATGGCCCCTAAAAAACATTGTCAGCCGAATGACAACGATAACCTCGAAACAGGTCACCTAACGGCGTAAACGATCATCATGAATCTCGCAACATACAAACGTTTTGTGAAAATCATTACCGAAATCATTAAATAACTAAACCCCCTGAGAAGTCTTCACATTTCCATGCCGTATGTTTTGGCGGATACAATATATGCCAGAATATAACCAGAATAAGCCAAGTGAGGTACAGTTAACGCCCCAAGCTCTCCCATAATTAAAATCGGTCATGTTTACTATTATTTACTACCACAAATCCCGTTGTGAAATGCAACAGCCTAAGAAATTAAGGAATATCGCCTTAAAAATACCGAGTTGCCGCTCAAAAAACTAATTAAATATAAAAAGTACAGGTGCAGCTACTGAGGGCATTTCATACATGCGATGTTGCCTCGAAAACCTTGAGCTCATACGATAGCATCTTAACATTCAAGCTAAAGTCTAACCCCCGGAGTTCAAATCCATCTCCTAAGCGATGCTCACGTATAGCAGTACTTCTAGAGATTCCATTCTCAAATAACGACACCTTCCTGCTAAGAAAACATTAGATCTCTCGTAGCGATGCAACTTTTACTTCAAGAGCACTGTTACCTAAATTGCGAAGCTCATATGGTGATGCTTTTTGTTCAGTAGCCAAAGAACTGAGGTGATAGTGCGTTCCACCTTAAAAGTCTAGATCTCATACTTGCTCCAAAGCAATAGCAATTTGTTTCTTCGCAAATGCACATAAACATCCCCACCACGCTCTCAAATATAAATCAAACTCCGATAATCATAAGCTAGTGACGAGTATCCATCGAAGCAGCAACTCTGAGTTACCCGATGTGCATATGCAGTTCCCATTCAGATCAAGCCTTCCTCCATTCCAACTGGTCATTGATGACTATGAACGGTCAAAACAAAACAACAAACAACAATAAACTCACCTCATCGTAAATCTGTAAATAGATCGATTCAACCCCATGTGGTAGATATGCGTTCATGATATAATCCCACCTAGGAGCCTTGCCACCTTTCGCATGCACTTGTGTCTCGAAGACAGCGTTCCCAACACGAATTCGACAATATGGATCCATACGAATAATGCCATAATTCTTCGCCAACTTCGCTTCGACCACTGTAATCGAGATACGTCCGCGTGTATTCGGTGGTACGAAACTGTAGAACGCATGCTGAAATGGTCTGTCTATCAGCTACTCCCTGTAAAAACGAAGATATTCCATGGCGCTACTCCTATATTGCGCTCTGCCCAACAAGCATCGTAATACCCTTAATAACCCCCCCCCCCCCCCTCCTCACAACGAAGTCACTCATTAGACGAATGCCATTCTTCAAATTTCATGCAACCAGCAATATCGGGTCTAATTAAGGATTTTTATAATCTTCCATTCGCCGAATCATTATAACAATCATAGATATTTGAAAAAAAAAAAAAAAGAAGTATTTGGCAGAAATAATCGATTCCATGCCAAAAACATCGTCAACAGACTTATGAAAATTGAGGAGATTTGAAAATAGACCGGAAGCTGAAGCATACCAAAGTTATAAAGGTCCAACTTTTACCTCTACGCATGATATTCCATACCTCCGCATATTTCAGAAAAGCGTAACGATGTTCTCATAATAGCCCCAATGATGCAAGAAGAAAACCACTGATGAATGACAAAAGTAAATTATATGCAAAGAGAAAAGAAAAGACGTTTATGCATTCCACTTCTAATCTTTAAAAAATGGTTAATTTAAAAATAAACAAATCACCTCCCCATTAATGTGAAGACGGGACTATATCTCCAGGTCGCCATCATAAATATATTTTTTCAATGAAGAAATTAATGTCACCTGAGCCTGAATAAGGTTATGTTGGGCGGCAAGTGATGGATCTGTGATGACTACCGGAACCGCAGCACGAGCCACAACTTGTTGCACTCCAGTTGAAGCGACCGGTACAGCGAGTCGTAAGAAGTCTGCCGGTAGCTCGCCAAGCAGTAACTGCAAAGATGAAACATCAGATCACTTCCACTTAAATTTATTCAACTAAAACAGCAGCAGCTTTAATGCTGTTCAGAAATTATGGACCAATATCATTTAAATGTTTTTTCCTCAACGATAACATATTTATGTTTGCGGAAATTTCGATGAAAAACTCTCTACTTGTGGCACTGTATCATGACGAACTGAGTCTTTGCGGCGATACCCCATAAACCTGAATCAACTTCACTCCCCCTCATCCCCCCACCCACCCCCACCTAACATCTTATAAAAGTACAATCTCTAGGTCTTATAAAAGTACAATCTCTAGGTCTTATAAAAGTACAATCTTTAGGTCTTATAAAAGTACAATCCCTAGGTCTTATAAAAGTACAATCTCTAGGTCTCCAAATGACGTAAAACAGTATTCCGCAAAAACAATTCCGTCCACCGTTACACTGCAACTGAAGAATCCAGAATACGTAGAAATCTGAACAATCATAAAATGGATGGGGTTGAAGGAATATTGTGTGATCCTTCGAATTCTAGCGCATAACGCATCTGGAAACTGAGTCGATCGGTACGATGGACCTCGAACTATGAAATAGGTGGAAAGATAGAGCCTTTCAATGCATGATTTCTGTAAAATAGGGGAAAAAAAAATGCTCTCTCTTTCAATGATGCTATCTCTTCGTCTTGCACACCTTACCTCATCGCCTCTTTATATAGATCTCTAAACTTCCTCAACACAAACCTTTTTTCGACGTTCGGCAGCGGTCATTTGCTGTAACTTCGACGATGATGGATGTGATGCAATAGATGCCATATGCAAACAAATTCCACCAATAAAACTACCCTTAAATATTACAACATTCAAGAGATGTGATTGCCGCATAGAAAATTGAATGCTCTACAACTCTCATAGCGCAAAAGCCAAATAGCGCTGGCTAATCCTACACAATCAGAAAGCCTTGGCAAGTCCTATAAAACTAAACAGTCTTGGCTAGTTCTACAAAATCAAATCCTTGGCTAGTTCTGCATTCGATAATCAACGGAGCTTTTAACCTCGTATTGGCAACCAAGCCTCAAAAACATATCAACCCGTCGGATATTAAGGCATTTTATCGGTTTGCTTTCCGCTCACCTTCACTATAAACATCAAACCCTCTAAAGCAAACATAAAGGCGCATTACCAACCTAATTGAACGGCTAAAACCAACGACGGTACCTCATGTAACACATCCAAATATACGACTATTTCATGTAGACCCCACTTCTCCCTCAGAGCTTATCTCCCCTTCCCCCACCTTTAAAGATCTAGACCTTCCCACTAAATATCTAGACGTTTTCTGTTCGACCCAATCGCAAACTTTGCTAGAAAATTTGCATCACTAATAATGCGTAACCGAATAAAGAGCGAACAAACATCTCGAGTCGATAATATCCTCGATAAGTGTAAAATAAGTCCAGGTACAATTGATTTGTCGTATGAAAACGTTGAAATAACAACAAAAACACAAACACAAAAATAACGCTCATTTATTTATCGTATTTCAATCGAAAATATCACAAATCAGTTGCGTATTTAGTTGAGGATTGAGTTAATTGATATTCTCTAAGCAATCATGCATTTTTTTTTTTTTTTTTGCGAAACAATAATGAAGGAAATTGAAATGAAAATATAATAGTAATATATGGTAATATTACCATATAGTAATTATATCGTAATCACAATACATATTACCGTATTACAATTAACTACTATACGGTAATGATACTATACGTTAATTGAGACGTTAATATGCAAAACAAAATGAGGGCATCAAATAAATATATTGATAGCACTCATACCTCAACCCTAACAATGAGGATAAAACTAACGCAACGATATAGTATAGAGGCAAATAATCAAAAACAAAAAAAAAAAAAAACTCATTCATAATAATGAACACCCATTTAAATGATTGATTCATTCAAATCAAATATGAAATATTCACACATCCACAAATATAGATGCGTAATACACTCGGATCTAAAAAAAGTGGAAAATATTACAAAAGCTCGAGATAAAAGTGCAAACAAAAAAAATAAAATAAAATAAAATAAAAATTCCACATATTGCCGGGCGTATTTAATAAAAACAATAATTCGATGAAGAATTTTTAAACATACCTAACAATAGCAACTATAATCGGCCGACAAAAGCGCCACTCGACAAATGCGCCACTAACTATATTCATTCTCATCATAACGTTGAGTGTTGAACATGACGTTATATGTATTTCCGATATAAATTTTTTTCATAAATGATATATCTCTTCAAAGTTTAATTTTTATTTAATAATTGCTAAAAAAAAATCTTATACAACCGAACAGATAAATCCACCTTAACATATTCCGATTTAGGTAAGTTTTCAATAACAACCCCTATTATATAAATGCGAACGTTAAACTTATTAAGTTGTAATATTGTAGAATAAAAAACACAAACAAAAAGAGAATGCCTGCCGTAGATACATTTATAAAAAAAAATTGAGCAGACAATTTGCATTTGAATTTTTTTTTTTAAACAAACGAAAAAAAAAAAAAGAAAGAAAGTTCACATAATTAGAAACAAATAACAACAATTCTACTATACAAATGCAACAATACAATGAATCCCAATAAGCTCCATAACGAAAAAAAAAAAACAAAAAAAAAACAAACACACCTTCATTAAATCGAATATTTCAATAGAGAAAAAAAAAACTATGAAAAAAAGAGAATCTACAAAGCAAAAAAAAAAATAATAATAATAATAAAATAAAATACTAGCAATATTATCTTTTTAATAGTCTTCGTCCTCTCATTTATTCGCATATACTGGTGAAAAAAAAAAAAAAGAAAGAAAAGAAAAAACCACACAAATCATATAATTCCCATAGTAAACCGCAAGCGTATTAAAATCCGGTTCAATTCAATATTGAGCATATTTCAATTAAATTGTTGCAAATAACGCCCGAATAAACAAATTTACGATCGACGATGAGCAAAACTCGATATGTTATGCGGGAAATTAGATAATCCACTTATCAGCACCTTAAACGATGCACTAAATACACAGTGGAAATTAGTAAAATCGACTAAATTTGGTGAAATCGATAAACTATTGACTGAGTCGTTATTAAAAAAATACCTACCTAAATTAACACCTATATATTGCGACATATGGGGGATGATCATAAACGAGGAAAAAAAAAAAAGAAGCAATTTTCCAAATCTATTTTAAAAATTCATTGATTAGATCGAATACGATAGCATTATGCAATTATTTAATATATTTCATTGATTATCATTGAGATTTTAGCACCTTAACGACCATGTAACGCTCTCTTACAGAATAAAAGCTAATATACTTTACGATCGGATCGTAACAAATAGAACCGATTCAAAATTACGATCGCTTACGCTATTAGCAAAATTCTAGAACACCGGATAAGCAAACATTACGATTCGTTTTTTTTTTTTTTTTTTTTGAATGGATCCCATTTCTTTCCGATCTCTTTTTTATTGTTTTCCGATCCCCAATTCATCACTGGAAACGACTTCATAACCGGAAATAACGGAAATATCACCTTTCCGGAGCAATCACACTCTAATAACGTTGACTAATAATATATTATAAAAAGGGTAGTGGGAGAGGATAAAGAGAAAGGGCACCGAATAAGAAAGCGATAGTATATCAATTAGCAAACCTATGCAAAGAGCTGCTAATAAAACAGACACACTATGATACGATAAGCGATACACAAACAAACACTTCAATCGGAATCTGAAAGCGATTTGCATTCGGCTGTTACACGACCCTCGTAGATGGGCAATAATGCAGAATCGTCATTCACAAGAAGTAACTGATAGGGTGCCGATGCATCTTCACAAGTCGTCTTGAAGAAAAACCTTCAAATTCAAATATTAAAATATATATATATATATATATATATATATATATATATATATATATATATATATATATATATATATATATCAGATGCACCTACTACTATGATGCGATCTTTACTAGACCTCATCGTAAGTCATCATTTAACGTTAATGTCAACAATTCGTTTATATTACAATTTAAATGTCTAATCTTCACACAAACCTATCAGCTGCCACTTCCTAGAAGTATATTTTCTCAAGTAAATCTCATTCAGACGGTAGAGAAGATTGCTGCGGACAATAATTTCAACAAGGTGGTTTAAAGGCAGTGCAGATATAAGTCTACCCATAGAAGTTGTTCGGGCCATTCTACGACCATCTAAATCGATTCCAATGAAACAATCCAAATGATCTGAAAAACAAAAAGAAGCAACGTCTCAAAAGACGCTTAGAATCGACTAATCTGTGAAATTAATCCATTGTTCAATCTGAAGTATATCCTAAACTTATCAAAAATTTTATTGTGTACACCTTTTCGAGCTAGAAACTGAAATGAAATCATCGAGTAATCATAATTAATGCACTATAAAAAGTAAATAAGAAGTAAATAAAGAAACATACTGTAAATTGCATCTGGATGAAATGCCCAAATATTTGCGAAACTCCTTGAACGTTATTGGATGAGCCGGAACATGAGCTACCATTGGTACCCGTCCCTTCTCTTTATAGCTTATCGTCATCGTCGATTTCGCATCTCCCCCTCTTGTGCGTCTAAAACTTTATAAATATTATACGAGTTGATTAGGTCCCGCATTCTAACTTAAAATTTGAGGAGAAACGATCTAATTCCGATTGCAAAACGGAAAAGAACAGTCACTTATACAGATTGCGATTAGTCTAAAGTTTTCCAATGCTAGTTTTATCTTATGAAGGACGCTCTCTTCAACGGTCTTTTTTATTTATTTCATTCTTCATTATGAGCTCTCCTTCCTTTTCTAGAAATACGCAAACCATTTTCGTAATAAAGTGTGGAACGATTGGCAAAAGATTCTTAATATATGTATCCACATCGGTGTATATGATATCCTGTCACTCTCCCATACCCTACACCACCGCACTGACTAGCCCAACCACTAACGGTAGCGAAGAGAAGTCGTGATGCCTGTGAGCGGATTTGCGCATCGAAGAACCACCGGCCACACCCGATGAGAGTAGCCTCGCTTTCTGGAACACTGCAGCCCTCTGCGCATCATCCCTTTCGCTCACAGATGAAGGGGCCATAGATTCTATACCCGACGTATCGTATATCGCCATCGACTTCAAATCGTACCTGCAAATTGCACTCAAACTATTTTATGCTCAAAAGTTAAGCTCATTCCAGTTCCCTGTTCATCCCCACCCAAATACCAGCCTACGGTAGTCACACAATTCTTGCGTTTACGGTAATGCTACTTCTCTTGAAACAGGCGCCAATATTCCAATTCAAAATTTCTACTTTAGATCAGCAGTGCCATGCAAACTGAACTAAATTCCAGTCGATTTCAGTCTATACATATATGCAAATTAAAAATTAAAGATGTGAACATGCATGCATTGCAATTCACTCAATAACGCATATCAATAGGCTGTGGAATAAATACTTGGGAAACGGAAACACAAAAAATTAAAAAAAAAAAAAAAACGAGAACTTCACTAATGCAAAAAAATTAAATTCGCATATGAAATGATTTAATAGCTCTCAGATGCTATAACAGCGCTATCTGCTGAACTTGGGCATCGCTTACGTTTAATGATCACAGCTAAAATACTCAAAGGGATCTTAAAAAAAGATAGCATTCGGCTTACCGTTCTCTTGAAATCGGTTTCGTCGGGGCAGTGTTCATTTGTCTAGTATGCCGCCCACATGGTGGCGGTGCAAAACCATTCGATCCATATGGATTACCACTATATGAAGCATGCATCGCTGGTGAGATAGTATAATATTGAAATCTCTCCGGTGAACTGGATTCTAAAATTTCAAATTTCTTTTTTTTTAAGAAATTATTTCAAACTCTAAAATCGATTTTATGAGAGAGACTATCAAACACTATGTGAGAGTGAATAATATGAAGTAATCTAATGATGCAATATTTTCCAATATGGAAAAAAAAGGAAATATTCCCCTTTGGAAATATACTTGGAAATTATCACAGCGAGATAGTTATCATATCCCAGTATATCCCATTCTATACAGCTATCAATAAGATATTCA
Organism: Baylisascaris procyonis; assembly: GCA_037389465.1. Taxonomy (NCBI): domain Eukaryota; kingdom Metazoa; phylum Nematoda; class Chromadorea; order Rhabditida; family Ascarididae; genus Baylisascaris; species Baylisascaris procyonis. The sequence goes on from JAZARR010000105.1 coordinate 1,191,801, forward strand.
TCAAGCGTATCAAACAAACTTGGTGATCGCCTCCTAAGGCGAAGAGAATGAGCGTTGAGCGAATCGGGTGAGTGATACGATGGGGAAGGCTTGCTCGAATCATCGGCCATCCTTTGCCTCACATACCTTTCCAACTCATCTTCCTCTTCGCCTGCATTCGGATCGATCTCATTCACCACCTCACGTGCAGAACATTTTCGACTCTGAAATTTGAAAGTATTTCAGAAATATTTCAAAAATAAAATTAACTTTTTTTTCAAAATCACTACAATATTAACCAAGTTAAACTATGTAACACGTTATGGCTTGAGCTGGGTACGATAGATAGAAGGCATCACCAGTTGCGGCACTGTAGCCGAAATCAGGGTTAAGAGGGTCGTAGACCGAATCAACTAGAAGCAGAAAAGGCATGCCGCACTGAGTTGCAATTCCATAGACGAAAGTAAAAAACATTTTCAGCATACTGTACGATATAAATAAACGTAACCGTAAAACGTCGTCAACGATGCCGTAAACCTAAATCATATCGTATCTGCTCTTTTGGTTTTTCTTGTATACAAACAATAGTCATTAGCTAATGTCGCAGAAAAATATTATTTGAATAAAAATACCTTATAATATCATTTAAAATAAAAAAGCTTGATTTCAGACGTACATATGCATACAATGCGGTATTTGAAGCAATATGTAGAATGTACAATGATCACGCATAAGCATGAAACGAAAACGACTCTGCCCGCTTACAACGTTCACTACTAGACAATCCTGCAAATTATGCTGGTCGGTGTTTAATAAACTTAAGCCATAATCTGATGCATCAACGAATACCTCAATATCTCGCAATTGTTGACTCATCACATCATTCCGTTTTCGTCTAGCTGAAAGAACGTTTAGCTTCTCAATGAGCTGATTTGCAAATGCAAGCCGACCCTCCTCGGTGCAATGGATCGGCACAGTCGCCGAATCGACACGTTCAACCCTCTAAAAAAAAAAAAGTGGAATTCTTCAATTATACTGCAAAATGGGCCACCAATTCGCAAATTCTAAACAAATTTCCAACTTACTCAGGTAAAAAAGGTAAGGTGATTAAAGGTGAGCATATTTAAGCTCCAAATTTCAGAGGGACAAGTGCCTAATACAATTTTTTTTTTTCATCTAAGCTTGCATGTAACTATTTTCCCATCCAAATTTAAAAATTCTCCTCTTGAAACATGTATTCAGCGGCTAAAGTATATAGAGGCCTGGATAACAGCATCATAATAAACATCACTTACAGCCACAGGCATATGCCTAGTACAACAAACTATAGATGTTAGGCAAAATAAAAAATGAAAGACCCTAACTCAGTATCTCACCTAAAAAGATCTACCGCCTCCAATTTTTTATAAGTCCTGTGAGCGAGATGCTTCTAACTTTTCAATACAACAGCACATATATTTGGGAGATCGAGTCGCATATAGGTATATCCGAGATTTTTTTACATCACTGTTTTTCAATTTTCAACACTTAAACCTCATATTGACGATTGAACTTTCAAACTAATTACTCTCAGAAGTAGATTCGCACATGAATTGAAGTGTAAGTACTTAAAGACGAGGAAAAACATGTAAATATGAGCCGCTTAACGAATCTAGTGACCATCGTATCATGCAAAATGAAAAAAAAAAACATACGGCTAGAGTATGAGTCGCCGGATTGCCTCTAAGTTGTTCTTCGCGAATAGTGCTTAGCTTCATTGTCGCATTCTGACCATTCGCATCGCTCGAGAATGTTGATGAGACCGCCGAATCGTTTTTACTCGTTGTAGCATTACAAACATATGGCGCTTTCACCACAGGTGGATACAACTTTTCGAGCTCACTGTAAATATTATATTGCTCTCATTTCGAATCATTCACACCCATCCAGTTTACCATCTTATGATTCACTTCACGGAATTATTCTTTTTGGTTATATGAAACTTATCATTCACAATAAATATTTCCCTTACTCGTTCTCGTTTCTAATAGCCAAAGAGAAATGCTGAACATCGCATGAATGCTTACCTTTCACCCAGTGCATTTTCACGATCGTATTGCGTTTTCAACAACATTTCAGCAGTGAGTGTCGGTTGATGTGTGCTCTGCTTACGAGGTTTACGTGATGGAGTTGGAGTGATTAACGAGATCCGCGGTGGTTTTGGAGTGCCCATAGGAACAACGAAATCATCTGGTCGATTGAATGCATCGAGAAATTCTTCTGAGCAAACGAATTGTGCGTGTTGTTGTCTCAGATATTGCTCCAATGGTGCTATCAAAGTATCAAATACCGTCGGATCAGGATCTGCCGATGAAAGTGCGTGAACTCGAGTACTAACCTCACGTCGTAGACTCTATAAGATCAGTCTCAATTTCATTATTAACTTCAGAAATTTCAAATATGAGTGGAATAATGAAAAAATTCAATAATTTTTGGAAGAAAAAAAATGAAAAAAAATTGGAATTTGAAGAAAAAAACAAAGAAATTTTTTTTTTTAGCAAAAATAAATTTAATTTTGCATTTTTAATGAATAAAATTTCGTTCAATTTTTCTATTCAAAAAAAAAAAAAAAAGACGCACTAAAATCTTCAATTATAAACGAAAAGTTCTACTAGAAATTTTCATTTGAAATTTGAAAAGCAGAAGTCACAATCAATTGAAATATACTGCCTTCATCTTCAGTACACCTCAGTTGGGCTACAACTTAGAAAACATTCAGCTAAAAACGAACCCTTCCCCAGCAACAATTCGCAATTTTACAACTTGTCCTCTCCCCCCTCCCCCTCCCACCTTCAGTTCTATCATGACCTATTATCTTAGAACCACACGACAAAATATTTGCACGCACTTCCTTAACTGCCTTATTCAAAAAAGTGTATATATATATATACATATTTAAATATATATTAAAGTGTATATATTCTTGTATAAATACATAAGTGTATATTAAGTGTATATTCAAAAGTGTATATTCAAATATATATATATATATATATATATATATATATATATATATTCAGCCCTTCTTGGCAACTTCTAAAAAAAAAAAAACCATCGGACGATACGCTCAACTATAATTTAAGTGTACTCGATAAAGCAACATACCTCTTGCAAGAAGCAACACACACCAGTGTTCATGCTAACGTATTTCTGATGCACATTTCGTGCCAATTCCGCTGCACGTACATTTTTCATTGCACACATATTCCTGTAAAAATTTTTTTTCATCACTAAAAATACGATTGCTGATTGTTGTTTGAGAATCTATGAAGCTAGCTTATTCGAAACTGCATAGACTCAAGGAATATTCTATGCACTCTACGATATAATCATGTGGAAATAAGTGTTATTTGACGCGATGAAAATATAAAGCTAATTTCAGAACTAATTTAATGCCTTATCCACATTCCTAAATTATATAAAGAAAATGTAAACGGCGCAATGCTTGAGATGATATCATCGAACACCGATGACACTATTATTTTGCGCATTTATTAGCAACTCTTCAACTCTGATTTATTAAGAGTTGGCGACTAAAACCTTCCATAGATGGATATCGACTATTGAAGACATCTGTGAATATAGCGTTTCGAGTAATATCTGCCCGAAAAAAAAAATTTTTTTTTTTACGGAGAAGAAGGGGGGTAGGAAGGGCTAACGAATCTAAATAAGTTCGCAAGTTGATTAAGCATTCTCTTTATCTTTTCGCATATTTTTAGTAGTAATTTAATAATATTTTAATTTTCTATAAATATAAGGCGATATATGCAAAAATGGAACGGAAAAAATTTATCAATTCATTTTTAATTATAAGGGAATAGTTGAAATATTACGCTATCGCCTTACTTATCTCACAAGCATAGGAATCAATGCCTCTGAGACGAAGCAAAAAGAGGATAAAATCGAGACATAATATCTCCTTCCTCCACCCCCCCTCACGTATATAACGGATGGAACTTTTGCCCCCCCCCCCCCCCCATTTAAGAACGCTCATCAACATGTTGGATCACTAACTGAATAAAACGGTCGATTTAATTACCCCTTCAGAAATAATTTGAAATTAAATACGAAATGATTAGTAAGGGGAGCGATGAGGGGATTCGAACCACACAACAAGGGGTAAGTCGGCAAAAGATAGTTATTTAAAGCTGGTAGTTTCTCTAAAAATGCAAACGAAGAGAAGTGATCACGGATGAAGCAAACATTCTGCACTCCGGTTTATTAAAAAATCCACATCACAACCTTATCAACGGCAGCTTGTCTTTAGATGGAGATTAAATCATTCAAAAATAAATAAAGAAATAGAAAGAGAAATAAAATAAACACCGTAAAATTTTGAATAAAGCCTCAGAATTTTTCTTATTTCAACTTGACGATGAAAAAAAGCGGCTACTATCGAATATATTTATTTCTTTTTCTATAAGTTTAGAGAGGATTTAATATAAGATTTGATAGTAAGCCTAATAAAAACAATCAAAGAAAAAAAAAGAAACGCTCTGATTTAGTTATATTTTTTTGAAGTGAAAGAAATCTTCTTTAAAATTTTATGAGAGTATTTTCAATAAAGGTCTCAATTTGTAAAAGTATAAAACTACTTTGACGAAAAATTTTGGCTAAAAAAAATTCCAACTTCATTAGATAAATTGCAACCAACATATGGCGATGTTGTCAATTATTTAGTCAAATCTCATTCACTCTCTTCCCTCATTCCCTGGCCTCTCTCCCAACTCCCTCCCCCCCCCCCCCATCCCAAAACTCTAATCGTTAGATTAGCAAAGAACCATCGATGCCTCGGTTTGATACAATTTGATGAAGCAGTGTTAACTGAAATGGCCTATCTAAGCAAACAATATTATTCACAAGTTTATTTGTTAAGTTAAGCCCATTCTCAACAAAATAGAGCAATAACGCTATACGCAACGTATCAATATATGCTCCTACCACTTCAATTGGACAGCTAACTTCAAGTAAACGCTAAGAATTGGTTTTCTGGGAAATTGCATTCCCGAATCGGAGAGGTTACCCACCCTAACTATTCAAATGATTTCGTGACAAAAAATATGGGCAATTTTATTCGATAAAGGTTTTCACGATTTAAGAAATCGAAATTTTTGCATAATTTATTAATAATTTAAAACTTTTCTTTAAAAATTTTGAGCAATCATTTTAAAAGAATGGGACGAATCTCACCTCATCCTCTTCCCCATCTATTCTCAACTCTAATTTCAACTAAACTTTTCTCGTTTTAGTGGAATTTTTTTAGGGATTTTCGTTCATCGGAAGAAAGCGAATAAACTTAGGAAGAAGGCAAAAAAAAAAAAAAAAATTCAAATGAACGGGAAGAGAAAGTAAACGAAAACAAATTAAAAAATTTAACGGGTCAAAAAAAAAATTAAATACAATAAACGAAAATAATTTACACTTCAAAAAAAAAAAAAAAAAAAAAAAACCAATTTTGCCAAGTTTCAGAGAAAATTTTGCAGTTTTTTTTTTAAATATGAAACAACATTTAGTCAAAATTTATACATCTGTTGAGTAATTTCCACTTCACTAATGAATCGAACGAGATACAACGCAACGGATATAACAATCCTGAGAGAAAATATTAGAAAGGATTTGACAGTTTACATATGCCAGTTTAAAGGCGAAACAAAATTTAACGATCGATATTGGTTACTTAAAAGCAAAAAAAAAAAAAAAAAAATCATAAAATACCTCATACCCAGTAAAGCTATTTCGCTAAAACTCTACAATTCTATGTTAATCTGCAAACTGATTGTCGCCAAATTACCTAGCTTTTACGCCTGTTCGTTTATTTTATCGCTTACTGTATTCGTTAATTAATAGACAAAAAGAGCGTATATAAAATAAAAATAAAAATAGAATCGTAAATATCGACAACGTTGAAATATATACTATAAAGTTTTAACGCGTAATAAGTAAAAGAAAATAGCTGACTTATATGCAATAATAGCAAAATGAAGGTTGATTGGATGCTCGGCGAGTGGCGATTCGGTCTTCATCCATCTTTTAAATGCCTCGAGGGCATCACGATCCTCAAGCACATTTTCCAGCCTCTGTGACCAACGATGTCGTTCGTCGGGCGGTGCCATCTACGATTGTTGAAATATACACTGAAAATGGTGAAAAGCCGTCGCAATTGGGGAAAACACCGCAAACGGTAGAGGGTTGCAATAGTGGAACACGAGCTGCACAAACCCGCTCTCCCACTCGGCACCCACCGTGAGCGCCGCTCCTCGTTTCGCACTCTCCATCCCACGATCCCCTTTCATCTTACCGACAAGCCCTTTCATCTTGCCGACCGCCCAATCCTCTCCCGAGAGCCATTCTCAACTAGAACTCTCACAACGAATATGCTCTCACGCGGCAGTTTAAACACACTATTCTCGAACTTGAATTGCAAAAATAGCTGTCGCATCGAAATTAAGACTAATAGAATTGACGAATATGGTTTAGAATCGTTGTGCATATAAAGTTTTTGAAGGTAGACTACGAGGCAGACACGCAGACATACACAAACAGACATGAATAATACACACCGGTAAGACGTGAACATAAGCATATATAGGAAATAAAAATTTCCCATCTAAAAATTCGTTGTTTAGATGGCGTTATATTTATTTCAGTAATTACAAATCTATGTATAGCGATAGATTGATGGAACTTGTATATCGATGAGCATGCAATCGAACGATTCAAAGAAGTGCAGAAGAAATCGATGCAATTCACATTTGTATTCCATAGACCGGTTTAAGTATCATCTATTTTTGAAACCATAAACAATTTAGAATGAGAATTCAATAAAAATTTAGCGAAAATCTTGAATGAAGAAAATAAAATCAAGTGTATACACCCTTTAAAATATATATATGTATAAAGTATAAATATAAATACAAATAAATAAATAAATAAATAAATAAATAAATAAATAAATAAATAAATAAATAAATAAATAAATAAAAATAAATAAATAAATAAATAGGTATTTATAAGAGATCACAAAGATATAGTGATTATCAGCATAATATTTCTAGAAGCGTGCAATAAAATAAATGCAAAAGCACGCCAGATGAGTTGGCACGATATGCGCTTTTGTGTATCGATCATTGAGGAACTATTCCCATTGATTGCCAATAATTAGTAAATTATGGAGAACGATATCTTTATACCTTAGCTGATCGGAAAGGTAACACTTTTCGCTATTCCAGTCGATAAAAAAAAATTTTTTTTGCATATTTAAATGTCTATAACTGCTTTCGAAAATGATTGATCAGTAAATTTTCACACCTATAACTTCATTGGATCTTGAGATGAAATTAGCAGATAGACAGACATACGCAGACATACATACATACAGACATGACAACACAGTGCATGCTACTGCAAAGCAAACTTACAGATAAGAATTTAAAAAAAAAATCTGCAAGAAAAAATTGCAATTTCTATTTGAAATCAAATGGTTTATTTACACAACATAAGGCTATGTCATGTTGTCAAAACGTTTCATGAGAGCGCTCTTATGGGAAACGGCGGTAAACAAGAGGAACAAAAAAAAGTTCAGAAGCACAACACATAACGCCAATGACAAGAAAATGCGAAAAAAAAAAGAACGGCTCCGATCACAACACATAGACTCCGATCATTTTATCACTGCAACTCATGCAGAAAACACCTTATGGTGGGATTTGCGATGCAGTCATTAATTCTGAGATAGACGCTATTAGAACGGCAAGTGGATGCTACTAATACCTAAGGTGGGCGTGCATTGTGCTGAGGTATGTGGAATAATTCGGTCGATATGGCCCCATTCATCGGTGATTGAAGGATTGTTCCATATCCATATAAATCTATTGATAAAGTATCTTTCAATTTAAATGCTATGAAAGGAATTCGATAATATAAATAAAAATTTCTTTATATTTATCTTTAAAAGGAGTAAAATTAAATTTTATGAAAAGCATTAAGTTTCGATTTTCTCTTTATTAATTCTTTATGTCTTTAAATTACAATCTACGCAGCATAACCAATTATAAAACGCTCTCAATTCGATGTTTTCTTATAACAACTCTGAAACAGAATTATTGTTGTTAATTCGTGAGCGTTGATTATGCGACAACGGAGAGATTATCGTCCCTCCGCCTTCCCTCCCCATCCCTCTTTCATATTCCCTATAAATATACGCAGTGAAAATTTAAATATATATCTGAAGTGATCGAGTTAGAATTATACGCTTTTAAAATATTTTAAAATGTAATATATTCGTTAGATAAATCGCTAAAGCTCTGTAGGAATCTTATAGGCAGTTTAGCAGACATTAGTTATGAGAAATTGTGCTCATGGATAGTTTTCATACGACTAGTTAATAAAAATGGCTATATAAAGAAAAATTTCAAATGGTTTTTTTTTTTTTTTCAACAGTATGTGGCCCACATTCGTTCCTACCTAAATCTACTACTATCTCATAGCTTTAACTGAGCTGTTGAATAGTTGCTTAATATGAATATTTAAGCATTCGGGAATGACCACTGAACGATGGAACACATTGAATGCAAAAAAAAATTATGAAAAAGATTCGCACAACGCAATGTCCGAACTATTGCACATCGTTTAAAGGACATTTACGGTTGTGAATGAGTGAAATAGCCCTATTGCAATAGATATACTATCTTTGAAGGAATGTCTATATGCGAGGATAGGGAGTTATTGTTTAAGGAATACGTCAATGTAGCTCTGAAGTTATGTTCCTGAGCAAGAATATATGTTATTATATAAAGAATAAGTCACCGTACCTTTGAAGGGATGTTCCTATGCGAGTGTAAGGGTTACTGTATAACGAATAAGTCATAGTAGTCCTAATTGCCTCCTGATGTAAGTAAATTTTGGTAGAGTACTTTTGAAGCTCACAATTCAACACTAGACTGTTTTTTTTTTCATTTATTTCTTTCCAACTCTTAATTTTTGCAGAATTTTGTGGGGAAAAAAGGAAAATTCCACGTAAATTTTGTGGAATTTTTCTCTTTTATGCTCAATTCCTTGAGGAAAATATATTTTTTAACGCATTTGCAAGTGAAAATTCGTCCATGTTGAAAATTACTTTAAAAAAAGCATTAAAATGAAGCAAACTTTTAGCAGTCAAATAGATTCGTTTCGAATGGAAAATTTACATGTAATCTTTGAAAAACTAAGAGGATAGGCTATTTATGTTGTGGATAAATCCAAATTGCAAGAAATTACTGAGAGCATATCAAGTCATATTGAGCTCCACACCGTCGACTGCTTTGTCGGATTCCATTAAATCGTTCAATGGTTGCATTTCGAAGCATTAGGTTAGATCTTATTTCCGCATACTATTCCGAATAGTCTTGATGTATACATTGATATGTTGTAATAATAAATTTAAAAAAAGCCTTTATAATTAAAAAAGAAAAGCGAAACACCACATTTAAAAATTCACAACACGCATATAACGAGGTAATATGCGATAAACAATAGTAAGAGGGCTTTTAATCGTAATCATATTTGAATGTTTTCTGTTCATCTTTCATTCATATGCAAATGAGCCATTGTATTTTGAATATGCAAATTACGTGGACGCATTAAAAAGATTTAGGTTACGCTGAAAAATAAATCTACTTGATTAATCAAATATTGATATACTGAATATTATTCATTTCTCATAAAAGATTGTGCTATATTGCTCTTTACTGCTCCTCACCTCTCCTTTCCTCTTTCATTCCCTCTCATCCCCTCCCCTTCCTCCAAAAAAAAAAAAAAAAAAAAAAATCATTCGGTATGGTATTGACTATTAGCTTCGAATATAATACTTCAGAGGACGCTAAGGATTACTTATTACTTACAAATCTTAGCCGTTTTAGACCGATGAAAGAAGCAAAATATATCAGTAAAAACAACTGCAATCAGGCAGGCAGCAGTATATAAGCAATGGCATTCAAAAAAAAAAAAAAAAAAGAATTCGCAAATCACATATAACAAAGTTGCCTTCATATTTCATATTGTTTTGCAGTTAAAAAAAAAAAAAAAACCACAATTATATGAATGAAATGCAAATAATGCACAACGCATTATATTCTATAAACTTTTTCGACAATTTGCAAATAGCGTGTTAAAAATTATAACACAATCATGTGTTATAATTGTATGTGTTATAAATAATTGTGTTATAAATAAAATTGAACAAATATATTTTGTGGTGAATGCTTGTAATGATTAATTATAACAAACAATATAAGCACATAAAAAAAAACGCTAACTCTAAATATTGAAAAAGAAAGAAGAAAAGGAAAAAGAAGAAGCAATATCATATCCAATAAAATAATAAATGAGACTATAAAAGCAGCCTTAAACTGTAACTTTTTTTTGTGTTAAAAAAAATGCAAATTTCAATTTTTTTTTTCACGAAAGAGAAAAATTTCGATCCTGTAATATTTTCATGACTGCAAAACATCGGCTAATAATAATGAAAATGGATCGAATCAATGATTCGGCAAATATATCGATAATATTGAAAACGTTGAAATAACTTAATGAATTGTATAGGATAAGGCTGCTTAGATGTTTTCAGATATAAACAAAACAACATAAGAAGTGAAACTATAAATGTGGTTAACTAAGAAATCTAAACAATGTGAAAGTTATTTCAACGAACAGATTATAGAGAGAGAGAGAGAGAGAGAGAGAGAAAAAAAAAACAATCGTTCCCTCAAGGGCAAGCAGCAGTCAATCGACTTTGGTTGAGCACTCTTGCGGGTCGCATTGATCATGTAATTTCATTCTTTAGATGAGTAAACGATTAGATAAATGAGTTTAAAAAAAAAAAAAAAAAACTTTATAAATATCGTAAAGAGGCACGGCACATCTTTAATAAATTCAAGTTCAAAAAAATTTTAAAAATAAAAACAGTAAATATTAGTGGATCACAAATCGTTGAAATGTCAATCAAATTAAATGTATAATTTCACAAATTTTTGAAGAAAAAAAAAATTCACTTTTCATGAATAATCATTAAAAATTTTTATCAATATTTTTTTGAGATTATAAAAAAAAATTCAAATGAAAATAAACATTACATTTCAATTTGTCTTCTCAATACTTAACAAGCGATATTTCTCAAAAATTTGAAAAATTTTCCACTATTTAAATGAAAACTTTAGTTGATTTTATTTCATCAATAATAAATAATATTTTGATTTAAAATATTTTAAGCAATTTATTTTTTTTTTTTGAATTTAAAAATTTGATTTTATCGAAATTTCAAGAACAGCTCTTAAAAAAAAATAGGTTGAAAGAAATTACAACAACAAATATTCCATCTAATAAGTGAAAATGATATCGATAAATAATGAAAACTATTAATTTTAGTTTTCCTATAGTCATATATAGGGCATTATATAAGATTCGTCGTTTAATGGCGCATAATTCAATGATAATTAGCATATCATATTAAATGATAATTTCATTTATGCATCATTGGTTTTTGGAGTATTATGGGTGGTCAATGAAAGCTCTCTGATCGCATCATCCCAATCGCTCCAATAGAGACTCTTCATGCGATTAATATGTGCCACTAAATTCGGTGTTTTCTCGTCCATATATTTTTTCAAATTATCCGAATTCAAAGGTGTATAATACACCTGTGTAAGATGACCAAATGCTGTCGCATCAAGCTGTAATAAATTCGTTTATTAATAAAACATTTTTTTTTTAAAATTTCACAATTGTTTTAGTTTTATTTTATTGATTATTATTCTACTAAATTGTGAAAATTATTAAATTCTTCATTTTGGGCTACATATCATGAAACATCCCTTTGTGACAAATAAAATTAACTATGAAAATAAGATTATTTTGAAAGTCAATAATCCTAGTGAATGAAAAAAAGATTCGATATATAAGGTAAAAATATAACCTTGAATGGAATGTAAAAGATATAAAATACACAAAAGAATAGAAAATGATAACAAAGATATAGTCGATTTTACAACTAATATTGTCTTAATCTAGTATTGAGCAAATGAGCGTTTCATTTTAGATAAGCAAAGCATTTCGAACTTACGATATAATGGGTGATTTTTTTTTTGAGTTAAAGTATTATTTAGTTGAAAATATTCTCTCTATTTCTGATAGTTTTTTAAATTTTGTAGTATTTTTAAATTCTCAATAATTGCTAAAAGATAAAAAAAATAGAAAAATAGAGTTTTTTTTTTTAAATAAAGAGGATTAAAATCACCTACCGAAGTTGGTTTCGATCCAAAGAAAAATGATTTATCGGCAAGAAAAATTGACAACGCTAGTAAATCTTTCATAGCGATTTTTTCTACTTCTTCTAATGAATGACGACCAATTCCTTGTGAATAGCATGCTTTAACAATCTAAAATAAATTTATATTTGAATAAATAATTTAATATTTAATTTATATTTAATGATATGAATAGCAAAGATACACACAAATTTATGAACGATTAAGGGTTACAATTCGAATACGAATAAAGAAATGATGCGGCAACATCCATGTTGGAGATTTCGGGTAAATGGAAGTCGGGTAAATGGAACCAACTTTGTTAAAACGCTTATTTCATCTTCCCCCTCCCCCCTCCCCTCCCCCTCCATTATTCATATAAAACAACATTTAGAATTTTATTCGAAATATTCTGAACTATAAAGGTCAATATTTAATTATGTAAAGAAGTACACCTATATTATTGATAAGAGTGAATTATAAAAGAAACCTTTTTCCTGAATTGCTCTATCGCAATAGTTTTGAAGTAGAGTTTCTTTACACCGGTAATATGACCGGCAAAGCCTTCCGATGTCGCAAAGAATTTATTATTTCTGCCCCGATTATAAACTACTATCCTGAAAAAAAAAAGATAGATATTCAAAAATAATGTATAGTAAAAATTCAAATATCGAAATATTTGACTAAAAAATTCGCTTAGAGAAATTTACATTGATAAGTTGAAAGGATTTTTTTTTGTAAGAATGATATTGATAAGTATAAAGAATAAAAGATTATCAGTTGATAATGGGGATAAATAAAGAATAAAAGATTATCAGTTGATAATGGGGATAAGTAAAGAATAAAAGATTATCAGTTGATAATGGGGGGGGGGGAAAGCTCACTAGGAATATTTTACTTGTTTAAGCGTGACTAAGACGTTCCACAGCATACGTTATCTATTACAATAGATCATCAAACATATGCGGTTATTGCAAAATATTTAATTTCACATCAAATTATAATAATATTGCGGAAATTCTCCGAATATTTATTTATTTATTTTGTTTATTTCAATCAATAGAGCATTCATTACGAATGAAGGTCTCTTCATATTGCTTCCACTTGTTCCGAATCAATCAATTTTTTGAAATAATGAAATTTAAAAAAATTTGCATATCATAAGTATCTGCTTATAATGTTTCGATCTCTCGCTTTATATAATCGTTTGTTACATTCTACATGATTGGTATAGTTGTACTCCTATCTACTCTAATCCCACTTTCACATATTCAAGCCTTACTCCAACCTAACTTTGCTCTATCTCTACCTATTCTATTTTTTTTAAATTTATTAATTATCTATTTAATTTCTAAAACTTCAACGGTAAGTCTAATATGCGACAAAGATTCAACGGTTAAATTTAGTGGTGAAGAAAAATATGAAAGTTAATTTTGAACAATTTTTTTGTTATTAATCCTTTTCTTGTTTTATTGTCACTATTTGTTCATCGTTCATTTCGACGAAATGCTCGTAATTCAAAGAAACTCAACGCTCATAACTATATTTTTTTTCAATATAATAAAGTTTCATTTAATTATGGCAATAAAACTATAGAATTATATTGTGTTGATATTAAAATATTTTGAGTGCAATTAGAAACGAAAATCGGGAATATCTGAAGTTGAAATCTTGGGGGGATTAATGGTTCTAGAAAGTGTATTTGGAGGCAATTCTGCCGGGGCAAGGGTATGTCTTCACTTTCTGCTAGCCTATAAGTGATCTTGTCTTCGTCTTCCTCTTGAAGAAGGGTTGCATAAACCTACCATCGAATCGACTCTTCAAGAAGAACGTGAAATGCCCTTGCTTGTGCTTTTTCTGATGGTGACAACTGGCTGTCCATGTCAACCTGAAATTGAAAAAAAACAAACAACTCAAATCAATTGATCATTGTAAGAAACAATGAATAGCAAAAAAAAAAAAACTATTTGCGCTGGATGAAACCGAAATTAAATTAAATAAAACTTAAATTTTACTAGCTGCATTGATACTGATAATCCGGTACTGATAAAAATGCACTTGGCAATCAAAATCACTGCAATCATTACCACTCGATTGGGAAGGGGCTCACCCCTTCCCAATCGATTATGATGAGATGATCAGCATAAATGCTTGAAAATTTCTAGACAATAAACCGATAAGCGTAAGCACCGGAAAGTATAGAAAATTCGGCGAATAAGTAATAGCAAGAGTAAAAAAATTTCAAATATAAAATATTTTTATAATGTAAAAAAAAAATGATTTCAGCATTTCATCCAGCAAGAAAAAGTTATATATTTCGATGAAAAAAAAAAGGAAAAAAAAAGTTCCTACGAACGACGCTCATATAATGTTGCAAGTCTACCTTATGACGAACTTCAAGCTACAATGGAAATAAAACGTAATATATACGATTAAAAAAAAAAAAAACAAGAAAATGAAAAAGACGAACATGAAATGACTCGGTAAGATAATCGATACAAAAATTGCTGTCGGCAATTTGTCGTCCGTTAACTTCGATGAAAGGAATTTGCCTCTTTGTTGAATATTTCTTGAACTCATTGCTTATATTCTGAAAGAAAATGAGCGTAGTTAATTCTTTTTTTTAAGTTATTTTTTTTCTTCTTTCAGATGAATTAAGTATAAGCATCTATAAGGTTGCATAATTTTTCTGTACCGGAAATGGAAAAAAAAAGTAATTGGTTTTTTAATTACCATTTAATCCGTCTTACTATTTATCATTACCAGTTAATTGCTATTTAGTATGTCTTCAAAGGTTTTCATTAATTTTATATTATTTATAAAAGTGATTAAATTGTGTTTCGGTCGCTTATATTATAGGCTTTAAAAACTTTTTTTTAAAATTTTAGATTCCATTCTTTGGCTTTTTTTTTCTCCTTTCCATTGTTCAATTATATAGTTTCTTCATTCAATAACTCTCAGTTCTTTGCAATTTGTTTGTGTTGTAATCAACGCAATGATATCCGACATCATATAGACGATTGATAGAAAATAAGGAAAAAATTCGTTTGATTGAGAAAATATGCTGAGACGAGTTAGTTTAGCACTACAAAAAACGCACACACATACATATATGTAAGAAAAACATTTCTGTATGAGAGGAATTATTATTTTTTTTTTTTAAATTGATTTGTTTTTGAAATTAACAATGAGCAAATTTTTTTTTGAATTAAACTTCTTAACGATTCGATAGTTTTTGATAATGGCGGATCAAATTCATTTGTGCAAAATAGTGAATGCAAATATAGCTAAATTTTGCTTCAATATAAATGTTGTGTAATCTTTCATAAAATTATACATTCATTTAAAACTATTTCACAGAAAAAAAACGTTTTTTTTTGTCGCTTAGCTACACACAAAAAAACCTCTTAAACAGCCATTATTTATGCAAATCAAAGGCACATAGTATAACAGGTAATATAGATGGGAATGGCATACCTCATTTGTGTTGTATCGTAAAAGAAAAGCCATTCATAACATTAAAAAAAAAAGTGATTTGTTACACAAGTAGGGAAGAGAAAAGTTAGAACAGCCCAAACCCTTTCAAGCATCTTACGGCTAATGTCTTTAAAACATAAGTGCATATAAAAGATAAGATGACGATATACCTTTGAAAGTGGGGTACTACTCTTCGGCTTTGTATGTACTCGTAGTTTACAAATTTGAACTTGTGAATTTATGTTTACGATTATTTCAAGAAAAAAAAAAACAACAACTCATGCGCTACATAAACTTCATACGGTTAAGAAGTAAGCTCCCAGATTTTGGGATCACATAACTCCTAAAAATTAATCGAATTATTTAAACTCATAAATGCACAATTAATTAAAAACAAGAGATTATTTAAGAACTATGAGTGCAAAATAAAATATGAAAATGAACAAGAAGATAGTGAAAATAGATCGTATTTGTAAAAAGGATATCCTAAGAAAAGAACAAAGACCTGAGAGGTGTACACGTTATTCGATATTTAATTTGCATATTGCGAGATAATCGATAGTAATCAATTCCCATGGGGAAGTTTCATAAGTGCGAGATCATTCGCAAAATACAGGTGATCTGGTCCCCCCCCCCCCCCCTACGTTATAGGTCATATTTGCCAAACTTCATAGCCATAGCTTCAGTTGTTCATGCTACAGCACACACAGCACATAGGCGTAAACATGCATACATACGCATAGACGCATGCCACAGAGTTTGCAAAGATCATACTGCCAAAAGCTGTGTGATTGAATCTACGAAAGAGCACTTTTGTATAGGGGTCTCTCTTGCGCAAATAAACAAACAACATTCAAAAATATACTATAATGAAAAATAATAAATAAATTGTTTGCAAATAAATAATAAAAGTTTCTAAATAATAAATTGCAAACAATTTCTCCACTATTTGAAGTGTTGACTGTTCAATCGGAAATAAAAAAAACGTTTAATGATGCAAAACTAGATATTAATTTGTCGTTCAATCGTAGGCAATAATAAATTGTTTGTGAATGCTCGTTGATTCGTTCATATAAACGAACGCCCAACAAAAAAAAAAAAAAGAAAAAAAAACAAAAAAAGAAAAAGAAAAGAAACAATTCGTCTATGAGAATTTCGAAGCAGCATTAGAATTGTGATTTATTTCCCCCCCCCCCCCCAAAAAAAAAAACGAGAAAAAAATTCCAAAGATTCCCAAGTTAAAATTTTCAACTTCGATGAAAATCACAGTAGAAGGAAAACAATAGAAGAAATAAATGTTCAACATAAATAGAAGTTACTTCTAAAAATTTAAATATTATTGAATTTTTTTAAATGAATTTTTATTCGCTATTTAATTCGTTCGCTTTATGTTGTTCTTAAAACGTTAAAACAGCAATAAATTTTAAGAAAAATTTGAAATAGATAACCAAAAGAAATTGTTCAATAGAAGAATATCTATGTTTATTTCTTAGTGGTCATTTCTTGAAATGGGAAAAAAAAAAATTTAAACAAATTCTCACTCAATAATGGTGGAAAAAATAAACTCAAAAAAAAAAGAAAGAATTTATTGTGTATCGCAAAAAGTAAATTCCCTATAAGTAAAAAATTCCCCATAAGTAAAAGAAAAAAATACATATGTTAATAAAAAGAGTAAACGGAAATAATGAAAGGATTTGCAAAATAATCAGAACATCGCTATTCATCTAAAAAATAAGAGAAAACAAAAGCTTTATTTTGAGGAAAATTGGTAAAAATTACACGAAAATAAGCAACCAGGAAAGGAAAGTCTAACGCGATCAACGAAAAGACTACGCCACTGTTTGTGGAGCTCATTGTTTAGTGAATAAGTGCTGGGGAGGGAGGGGGGTGGGAGGGGTGAAGGGAGAGGGGGGGCTTGGCGGATAGGGGCGTCAAGATAGCAGATACGACTTTTTCCACTTGATGAGGGGAAAATTTTCTCAAAATTTAATATTTTACGAAATTTTTTTTATTGCTCAGACGAAAAATTACAAAATGAGTTTATTCGAGTTTATTTTTTATTTTTTCGTTTATTTGAATTATTTTTTTAATTTATTTGAATTTTATGACATGAATATTTTCCGGTCTAAACTCTTTTATCACCAATAATCCTCCTCTATTCTCTTATCCTATTTCATTAAGCCAACGCATATCTCTCTATTCAAGAAATATAGCTTAGCTTATTTGAAGATTTTATAAATGGAATACTCATTTGTTTACACTACGCTTTAGATAAACAGCATTAATAATTCAGCACAAATAGTGCTAAATAATCAACAATAAGGGCTCAAACGTATAAACAGCATAAATTGATCTAGCGGATTAGATTCGTCTTAGTAGCATAGAGTTTTCATTTGCTGAGAAAAAAAAAAAATTTTTTTTTTCATATATTCTTGAAATATTTTCAATGAAAATGAAAATATAAAAATAGAAAATTATTATTACTAAGAAAATATTTTATATGAAGAAAAATTATGTGAAAAATTTTTACATACCTATAAATATTTCATTGAAAATTTTCACTTCTAATATAGTGGAATTTTAATTTTTCTGCAAATAAAAATCATTTAAAAATTTTTTTGCAGTGGAAAAAAAATTTTTGAGAATTTGTGAACACATTTTGTTAACTTAATGATAAGGGATTCATAGGTGCAAAAGTAAACGGGAAAATACGCGTAAGATAGATTTTATAAGATATGCGAAATAGTGACCATTTTTGATTACGGCCAATATTGCATATTTACGAAAATGCCTTTTTCTGCGATCGAGACTTTATAGTCCGTTTGCGATTCTAGAGAAAAAACAACGAACGCAAACCATCATTCAGCCTAGTTTAGAGAAGAAAAAAAAAAAGAAAGAACAAAATTAAATAGTTCTACCTCAAAGGATTATTACGATAGACGTATTTATCCCATGCTAATTCAATTTATAGATGCATTCTAAATGAGAAACCTACAAAACTTTTTTCTTAATTTTACAATTAAATTCCTTATATAACAGGGATATTTTTAAGTTTATTCGTTTTGTTTTATTATATTTACTGATGGACAACGATTATATATGCTATGTTCATCTGGAACTGCTAGATATATCAGTAATTCAGCAGCAATAAGGGCTCTAAAACAACCATTACGCATATAAGTCTAATGACAACCTAAGATACCCAATTACGGATGGTAAGATAGGAGGGTGAGGGAGGGAGGGACCGTGGAAGCCGGGAATAGAAAATGGAACTCATCAAGGGTCCTCATCTCAAAGTTTGTCGCAGGTATTTTAGCCGGAAGATGACTAGATTTGTCTTGTTTTGAATTGAGTATTACCTAGATTATTTTATACAGACCTAAAATTAACGTTGAGATGGAAACACGAAGAGATAGGTGATATAAATAGGATGGCCGATACTTCACTCTTATCGCGTGCGACGATCAGTATATACACTCTACTGTTCTCCACTCCTTCACTCTTCGTTCTAGATTATCTCAATCACTACTGTTTTTAGTCTCTATCCCCTTTTTGCCTCTAATCCTTCGTTAGCTTATCTGGAATACTTTCCGATATTTCCCATCTTGTTATATTGCAATATCTTGTTATAAACATAATACAATTGTTTCACAATAGCTAATACTCGAGAAGTGTTGAAATATCTATCAATTCTAATAATAACAACATCGCCTATAATCATTGTTCGCATGAGATTTTCCAGCAAATTTTCGAATGAAAAAAGTTCGCATGAGAGAAAAAAAAAACGCCAAAATTTTGTAATACAAAGAAAAGTCTTTTTTTTTTTCGTGAAATTGATTGCAAATGAAATGTCATTTTTGACAGTTAAGAATACTATCCGTTTTTTTTTCCGTTTTTTTTTTGCCTCAACATTTTTTGCACAATGAACAATTTCAACTCGAAGAATATTGCAATTATGAGCATAAAAATGAACAAATAAAGATCCTTTCTTCTTTCAAACGATTTATATTTTCCAAATTTTATTTTCCAAACGATTTATATTCAAATATTTTCTGAATAAAATTTTTATTTTTCACTGTAATATTAAGATCGCTCAGTGCAATTAATCTATCCAACTTCCGCCGAAATAAAATTCTTATTTTCATTTTCCCTTTTCTCCTATCGTGATAGATGCTCCTTTTGGTAGAGATAGGGAACTTGATGTTACCTACTGATAGATGATTTATGCAGATATCGGCTCCGACCATATGTGAAACACCAAAGAATCGTTGATATGAGAGAACTGGAGAGGAATATACATCAAAAATTGCTTTCAACTGGCCCGAAGTTTAAAAAAAAATCAAAAAAAAGGTCAAACTCAAAAAAAACTTTTAAACTTTAACTTTTAAACTTTTTAAACTCAAAAAAAAACAAACTAACTACATCCCATCGGAAATGTTTGTTCATCTTCGAAAGAAACTCAATGCATTTCGAATGGATTTTTTTCTTGCAAATTTACTGGTTCTAACTGCTCTCCGCCTCTTGAATTCTATCGAAAACGACATACTCGAAATGAAAATAAAAAAAAAAAAAAAACAACTCAAGAGATTGTTGATGCGCAAAAGAGTTGCAATCGAATGTCACAAATTAGTGCTTAGAAAGCAATTTATAAATGTTTGGCTTGAAATAACGAATCTTTCATAGAAGATAAATTTTAGTGATTAGTTGCATTAAAATATAAAAATATTTATTAATTGTTATTCGTAAATTATTTTAACGAAAATTTGTAATTTTCAAATTTTGAGTTTAAAAAAAAAATGGCGACGAATTTGAAGAATATTTTAAAATAATTCGGCTTTTTTTTAGTTCATTTAGAAATACTATTTGAAAGGTCAACAGCTATCCAAGAAGAAATCTTTATGTACCTGAAGATAACACCTCAATTCTTTAATACAGCTTCATTTCTAGCCTACCTATTTGTACGTATGAATGAATGGTGAATGAATATGTTCAATAGTTTAATCGCAATTTCTAAAAAAAAAAAAAAAAAAAAGAAAAAAAAACTTCATCACTATCGAGTTGTCACTTTAAAAGCATTATCTATAATGATCAAAACATTTCGATCTATGAATGTTCAAGTTACTGCTAAAGAATTAGGTTTCAGTTTATTTTAATTTTTTTTTGAACATTTGATGATCTTTCGATGGCAAATGATACGAAATATTTTAGCAAGCTGATATGAGCTTTCACCAATTTTAGCTATTTGATTAACGATTTTTTTTTTTCACGATGCAAGCATTTCGCCGATACTTTCTCATCGATTCTTCAGCTAATTTAGTATAGTATCATTACATTTTTGATATTTCATTGATCGTGATTATCGCATTTTTGAGGGATTCCATAGGGGACTGACTAGTTCCGCGTTCAAAGAGCGATACGGATCTCAAAATCTCCTTTCCTTCCCCCCCCCCCTCCGATGATTCTAACACTATTATATGCAGACATTAGGCGTAGATGACAGCCCCCAATCACGGCTGCAGACGTTTATGAAAAAAAAAAAAAACGCTTCACTCTAGACAACCGGCAATTCGGTGGAAACGACAATGAAGATGAAGATGAAATAAAAACAAACCACCGAAAAAGAAAATAATTTCGATATTAAAAAGAAACAATATTTCATTCGTTAGTGAATCAAATCATTCATGTTAATCAATCATTGAGTTGCAGAAATGGGGAGAAAGAAAACGACAGAAGAAGAGAAAAATAGAAAAAAAAACAGGAAAAGGATCTTATTCTATTCTATTCTATTCTCTTCTATTCTATTCTATATTACTCAAATTTTAGCAATACATTCATGCAAATGAAATATTCATAATATTTATAAAAACATTTAAATGATCAAAGCTCATTTATTTGAGTGCAATAAAACGTTGAGTTTCCTGGTCATATTATTTAGCAGAATCTCACGCGACCACATTCCATAGGACGGCGATCTTGAAGCGTACTTCAAAACTACAAAAATTTACGAGATCATCACAGATCATCGATTTCAATATAATAATTTACGAGACCATTATAAATTTGAGCGCATCGTCAATAGTGTTTCGTTAGCAACGAGGGAAAATATTTTAGTTTTGATAATGAAGTAAACTCATTGCAACAAGCAAATGGAATTTTTTTTTTTTCAAACTTTGTAAAACAAATCTATAAGGAAACAAGCTAAATTCTTCCCCATTTTTATTAATGCCGTTGAATTTTATATCGAACGTATGGCTTAGCCGGAAATAATGGAAAATTTCATTCAAGTGATGGAAAAATCGCTGAAGTCTTAGTGCTTTTTTCAAATCCAATTTGGCAAAGAAAATTGTGAAATATTCTTTTCTTTTTTTAGCAAATACATGAAAAAGACTTTAGAGTCAGATGAATCCAAATGAAAAAAAAAAAATTACTATCAACTTACCGAATACTGTATTCCAGTCATACGTAACCAAGTCTCAAGTTTTAACGCAAAAGGTGATAACGTTGGAATACATCCGGCACGTGGAAATTGAATTAAATAGACATGATCCTTTTGCCAGTCACGTTTCAATAGTGGTGGTGCAGGCATCGTGTATCACGTGTAACGAAGATCCGCTTGATCGCAAAAATGCCCGCAAACACAACGCCGATTACTGGCACCGAAACGGCACACTAACCCGTCGATTGGTCCGATCGCCCTTATGCGTAGCAAATGCCGCCAATAACTCTTCTCTCCGTTGTTTGCGACCCCGTCTCTTCAATTGCCACATCATTTTGTCGTTATAATTTTTAAACCCTATCTTCTTTCAACCTATCTCCACTTTAGTTCACCTCTCTCTTTCTTCATTTTGTATTGTTTTCAATGTTCTATAGTTGTTTCGAGTGTATCGTTGAGGACGTCTCTCGATATGCATTTCCAACATGACGTCTGATCCACTCTGTTTCATCTTAGATTATTTCTTATGCTCAACAGTATTGCGCACTCTTTAACTTTCTTCTTCTCGTGGGTGATCGCACAAATTGTCTTCTCTCTATAGTTGCTGTGTACAAATCGCCGATGGGCTCGTCATTCGTAAACAAGTCTGACGGTGCACCCGTTTCTTCGTGTTGAATGGCAATGTGAACAACAACGACGACGAGACGCCCACTGGGCTGTATGTGTGTATGTGAGTGTGTGTGTGTGTGGTGTGCGGTGTAACGACTGCGTTCAATTTGCAAACCATTCGCTACCACTAATGGCTTAGCAAAATTTACAGCAATTAGTTTAAGCCAGAAACGGTCATCGTTGAAAGCTTTGAACCTGCAATCCGCACATGTAACCCGAATCTCGAAGAAATATGTAACCTTGATAAGTTGGGTTGATCAGGTAATATGGGTCATGTGTTACACCCAAATTCATAGTACGTATAAAACATAACACAGTAGCATCCCCATTCAAGAGAGTAAACGAAAACGAATCAACGACGTCTAATAATGCTTCCAAGTAAACTGGTAGCATAAGTGAGCGGAAATAAAGTTGGCAATCACTATTTAAGACCCGTTAACGGAACAATAATCAAAACTTCTTACCAATGAGTAAATGTGAACATGTGTACATCGCTATCGACATGCTCAGGTAATGCATTCTACATGCAAGTAACTCGTTCTGCGGGTGATTCGAAAGCGGTTAAAGCGCATTCCTTTATTAAAGATAAATGTTTTGCAGATTATCTGCAAGGAATGCATGCGACTTAACACTTTGTTTTCACTCAAACTAATGTCTATATATCCTCGAAAACCTGCTTAAAGCACGCAAGTAAATCCATCAGAATGTTCATAAGCTGAAATCCAAAGCTAAAGACTTTGAAACGAGGATCGTGATCATGAATATTTGGACCTTACGCTTAGAATGTTTGTATGCTCGTTCCACGTCACCTATTTCGTGCTCGTTGCAATTTGACCAGCTATATAGTTAGAGGATAGATCAAAGGTGAAACAAGTAAAGTTTATGAAAATGCTGGATAGGTGGGCAACGTAAAAGTCTCAAAAAAATATCGAGTAATACTCATAGCACTACAACAAATTTGTCGACCTGAGAATAAAAGCTCGAACCACTTGTGAGCTTGATGTTTACAGACTTTGGGCTTCACTTTCTGCGACAGAGCAATGTTTCTTCATTCCCTCGAAAAGACGCCATCTTCCTATATTTCATCTGCAACACTTGGAATTTCTCTGCAAAAATCAAAAGCACACTTACTTTTTCCAACATTTTACGGCTTTGTTTAAATTTGCCTAGAGTTTATTATAGTCAAAAGGTGACTTTGGTGATGAATATAAAATTTTAGACCAACAAAAAAAAAAATTGCATATGTTTGTCGATCCGTATGATGTGTTTATTCATATTTCATCTTTAATAGAAAGTATAAAATTTGTAAGTACTACAAATGCAACGAACAATGAAAAACATTGCAAATAATAAAATGCTGTTTTTTCCAGTCGAACGAAACTGTGTTGAAATCAATTCGATAAGCACTCCACTGAGAGCGTTCATATCGATAAAACAACAAAGAGCATTTAATGAGTCAGCAAATTTACTTATATATTTACCGAAAAACAATTATTTTAATGCTTATTAGAATCAAAAGTTTGCGCTTAAGCTTACAAACGGGACTATAGGATTCGTTCGTTATGAAGGAAAACATAAACAAACAACGATTTGGAAAAGAAACGAGTCTATAATTCACGAAACTTGTGTAGTTTTAGAATTCTCTATAAAATGCAAGCAGGTTGCATTTATTTATCCAACTTTAACTTAAAAATGTGAAGAGATGGGTTGTACGATTTTGAAAGGATGTTTGCGAGAAAATTTTTGAAGGATTTTGAGAGATATTCCGCAGCCTTCACAGCTTTACTAAGGGAATGAAATTCGATTTTGGATTAGATGAAAGTGTTGGCTTAAATTTCTAATTTTCTAGATGAGAAATAGAATCGAGAGCAATTTACCTTTTTTTTTTGAAACTTTTAGAATGAGTCGAAATATGAATCTCATTTCAGTTTTATTTTCTAAGTAATTTTGAAATACAAATGATTTAAAATTTGTAGATGTTGATTTTCTTTATGTTTAAGAATGTTATTTTCTATAAAACACATTTCAAAACGTTACGTTCATCGTTCTAAGAAGTGCTACTCAATCACAGCGGCGGTCGCAACATCAGCGCCTTTGTTGTGTACAATAAAGTTCGCAGTGCTCTTCGTTTAAAAAATTGCTTTATACACTACAACAGTTGGCCAACTATCCATTAAAGGACGAGAGAACTATGCGATATTCTATGCAAAAGTGGAAGAGCTTATCGATAGAGAATTAATTTATTTCTAGTATTTTTATATCTTCGCTAAGTTAAGCGACGGTTAAATTTTGAGTATTTTACTAGTGAGTAAAAAAAAATTTTCTTAATGATTAAAAAATTTTTTAGCTATTCTAATAAGTTTATTATTTTTTCAAAAAAAAAAAAGTTCTCATTATTTCAATGAAGCTACCAAGATGGCTAAAAAAAAAAATTTTTTTTTTTGAATAATTCCTATCTAATCATTTCAGTTGAATATTTGTATATCAATTTTCAATGAAGCTTTTTCATCGATGGTTCGATGGTTTAGACCTATAAAAGAAAAAATTTTTAAGGAAACTTGAAGATATACTTCGACTTTTTTTTTTCGTTGAAAAAATTTTTGATTGCAGTAAAAAGAAATTTCATTGGTGGAATATTTGAAGAAACGTTCACAGAGTAGATTAACACCACGAAATGAGACGTTGATCGCCAAACGAAGGTGATTTATTACAATACATCAGCATTATTTAGCAGAACATTCGTGCAGCATATTGCTCAAAATGGTACCCAAATTCGTTGTCTACTATTTTATTTGGTACTTCGAGGAATGGTTTTTTTAAAAAACAAATAAAAGATTACAAATTAAATAATTTTCATTTGTTATTATCAACACGTAATTATCAGTTTTCTCAAAAAATTTGTCAATGTTAGAAATTATTGGCAAAAATTGAACATTCAAGCCTTTATGACAAACATTCGTTTAATGCTGACAATTAAAATTTATAAAGTGAACTAATAAACTATATGGTAAGATAATTTTGTCATTAATGAAATCAATTAGAAAATTTCATGAAGTTCCTTAAATGATAGCTGAAAAAAAAATCTCATTTGAAAAGAAATTTGCTCATATACAAATCAAGGAAAAATTATGCGTGCCATTGCACCCTACCCATCTGTCTTATATTGCAGGATGTTTGTGATCTTGGCGAATGAGAGCGGCGAGCAAACCGAAGCAAAAAAATCGCAACTTTTTCTTCAATAACGGAAGTTTATTTTTTTCGTTTTTTTTACGAAACAATCAAAAATACTAAAAATTTTGACTCATATTTTTCAAAAAAAAGTATGAAAATGTCCCGAGACTCAGTGAAATTCAACTAAAATTCTTCTACTCGAAATATTCGAGCAGTATGTGATCGAAGATCGGTAACAAAATTTTTGCGTACTGTATATGACCTCGTGGGTGGTCGCCAACAAGATCACAAAACGAGAAGAGTGTTAGATTGTGATGAATGCAAGACGCGACCTCGTAGCAATGAATCTATAAGCTGGTGCGCCACGTTATGTTAGCTTTCAATTTATATTTGGTATCAAGATTGAAATCACAATGAAGAAAATTGATCACCTATTTTCGAAGGTATAGCGATAATATAGATGGTCGTCCTCGGACACTAAGAGTGGATTGATTGAAAACCTAAACTGATTAATAAATAACCTCAAAAAATCAAGAAATTTGTTTTTATAAACAAAAATTTTGCAATTATATAGACTATAGTCAGCAGTGAAGTTCCAAGGCTTCTCAGCGGGAAAATCGAGCAATGCACATCTGAGGTTCCTCGTCCTTAACTCTTTGCCGAATGTGTGACATCATTGCATCTTTATCTGTGGAATTTGCCATTCTCTTTCGTCGAGCTCAGAATCGTTCCGTACACAAACTCAGTCGACCCAATTGTTTCATTCATCATAACTAGGTATCATTGAATGCTTTCGACGAGTTTTATTCAAATGATATTTCATTTGCTCTATATATCAACCCAATAAAGGATCGAATAAACAACATGCTTAATTCGTTCTCCGTCCTAGTGCTCCCAATATTCGCTTCACATAATTCATTCAACAAAACGATATTATCACCAGTATATTTCGTTCAGTTATCACAACAAATATCTAATCGTTGAAGTGAAGAAAATTTTGCAAGAAATTTTGTCCACCCACTTTTTGAAGTAGATGACATTCTCCGATTTGTATTTTAGCACTAAGTAGTAATCGAAAAGTGAATATATAACTTTTGAAGTCATATGTTGTAAGAATTTTTAAGGTAGACGTTTTCGTGATATTTATTTTTCCTCAGAAAAAGGTTTCAAATTTTGCATTGAACACAGATTGTCTGTGTTTCAGAGGGCTATGCAAGATTTCAGCATCTATCTAGAAAATCGCATAGAACGTCATAATGTGATATTTAAATTAGATGTTATTTATTTAATATTTAATATTCATATCCTTTAAATCCTTTTGAATTTTGAGCTGTTCGCTTCTAACTTAGTGACGATAAGGTAGATTAAATCTTCATCTCTTTCCTACAAATTCAATGAAATGAAACATGATTAAAGAATAAAAAACGTTTAATGCACAAAAAAGGCACTCTGATTTTAGGTGCCTAATAAAGTGAGAGATTTGCCTGCTAGGATATATGAAAATCGAATAAAGCGCTTAGATATACATCAGCAGCATCATGGCTCAATCGCTATCGATGGTCGATTTTTTGGAGTTTCGTTTCACTTAAAAAGTGAGTGTAACATTATTTACCTATTTTGCGTTATTTGTTGTGAAAAATTTATATATTCATCGTTATTCAAATTTATGCTCATAAAAGAGAATTAACGATTAATGCTTCTTCAAATTCAATTGCCTTTATTATTAAATTTTGTAATTAAGCGCAAAATATACTTAGAAAATATAACACAAATTTATTTTAGCTAACACACTTTAGTGTTATGTTTATATATTCGTATTTGTAAGTGCATTTATGTTTGCGTTCAATAAATGCAATAAGAGGAATGAAGTATAATTGCGCTACGCCGAACGAAACAACCCTTAATAATGATCGTTTGCTAAGCATAATCGTTTACATAACGCAGACATTGCGCCATTCTCACGTAACAACCTTCCGATTACCGTTGCTAATCTCACGTCATACAAATATGTTCGCATCGAACCGCTAAGGCAAAATCATCACTATTAAAGCATAGCGTTGCAATTGTTCATTGTAATTCGCTTACGAATAAGTTGCTTATTTTCATTTCACATAACTGTTTGAGAGTTTTATATTTTTGAGAGTTTTTTTTATAGTCAAATCTTCTCTATGCCTGATAGGTAGGTAGATTGAATAACTCTTATGAAAATGTTCTATTTAAATTATGAATGAAAAAAAAAATCTCTTTGAATAATTTTTCTTTTTCTCATCGATAGATAAATATTTGAAGAATTTATTGTCGATTTAATGGCTTTCTATAATATTTTCGTCTCTTTAGATATAAGCAGCAATAGCTCAATAATCTTAGAGATTATCTTCAATTGTGTTCTTTTCGCTTAGCTATCCTCCATGTTTTTGGGTTATGACGTATCTACTCTTCATTACGTTTTTATCTTTCATAGTAAAGAATATCATAAAATTATCGATTTCCCACCAATAGCACTAGGATCATATGCCATATACAATTCGATCAGACGAACCCTCCTCCCTTAATAAAATTTTCGACTAAAAAGTATTAAGATAATAAGTGCATATTTCAATGATCACCCACGAAAATTTAGACATATTCTAAAGTGATAAAATTTTCTTATCAGTAATAAATTTTCACTATCACAGACTTATTTATTGAGAATTTTTTATTGTTGCTGTTTCTGTGATAGAGTCATTGCAAAGGTAAGCCGTCCATCATTCTTATCAAAAATAATTCACTGCAATGTCTGCAGAGAGAAAAAAAAACAACTTTTTTTTTCAGTTATAATGAAATGAGAGCGATTATCGAGAAGCTTATATAAAAATATGGGAAACAATTTTAGATTAATTACGATATGAACGCGGAGGAATTTCGTAAATATGGTAAACAAATGGTTGATTTGGTGGCCGATTATTGGGAGACAATACGAGAACGAAAGCCAATTTCAAGCGTTCTTCCTGGCTATATCAAAGAATTGGTAATCGATGAAATTTCTTTGTTTCGATATATTTTTCGATGAGAACTGGGAAAAAAATTCCCCATCAAGTAAATTTTTGCCAAGTTTGGTGCCCATTGGGCAATCTTTTTTTTTTGCCGACATTCTTTAATAGATTTTTCGTTGTGGCCATCGGGTAAATTTTCTGCCCAAAATATGAAAAAATTCAAAATTCGACAGCATTTTTAGTTTTATAGAAATTAAATTCAGCAATATTGGCCATTCAGTGTCATTAATAAAATTCAAATTGAAGCTCTTCAAGAATGGTCCATATGATAAAATTTTTAAATAATATAGATAATTAACAAATTTTTATGCAATGCCCATTGGTCAAAAGGTACTTTGATGACCGTCGAGAGTGGACAGCGATAAGGCTCTATCAGCATTCGTCGAGGAAAACATTTTTCGCCAACTCAATTATTTTTGCTCCTTATTTATGTTCGCATTTTCAAAAATAAATAAATAAATAAATAAATAAATAAATAAATAAATATAAATAAATAAATAAATAAATAAATAAATAAATAAATAAATAAATAAATAAATAAATATAAATAAATAAATAAATAAATAAATAAATAAATAAATAAATAAATAAATAAATAAATATATATATATATATATATATATATATATATATATATATATATATAGATGCATAAGAAATCTCATTGAAAGGTATTAGCGTTTTTTGGTAATGTTTATAACATGAGTGCATTTCGTTGGAATAAAATAATAGAAATCAAGCAATACCCCCCTCCAAGCTGATAATTTATGCCACATTTGCATAATGGAGCTGTCTTTCTCGAGAAGGATTCCCATTAATAATAGCCTAGTTGTCTAGGATATTTTTCATCTCATGGCAGATATTATGGGAAAAGCACTTAGAAATGAACCGATTTATTCGAAGAGTCTGCTTATTATCTGCAGCAGTCTACAGTGTTTTCCGATGGAAATATGCCTAGTAGCATGTCGATATTATAGTATTACTAATCGAATTGTTAAGGTACCGCCAGAAGCGCCTAGCCATGCGGAAACTTGGGAGCAGATTTTCGCGGATATCGAACCAGTGGTTATTGACGGAAATACCCATTGGCAGCATCCGAATTTTTTTGCCTACTTTCCCACCGCTTGCTCATATCATTCGATTATGGGCGATATTCTTAGCGGTGGTCTAGCAAGTATCGGATTTACATGGGTATAATTTTATGATGTTGTTGCAATCGTTCATATGAAAGCAATTATGCCTCCCATTTCTACAAATATTATGTCATCCCTACAGCTATCAGATTAAAAAAAAATTGGGAAATTTCAACATTTAGAAACCCTCGAAGTCTAAACTTACATGTAATTTCATGACTAATATTTTTCTAAGCTAACTCTACTAGATAGAATACACTCTAGTGAAGGCAGATAAATGAATTCGCTACGCTATCCATACTTTTATCAATAAAATAAATCTCACACTAGAAAAAAGCTTAAACGGAAGTAGAAAGTTTTTGCGCTTAGAAATTCATCAAAGAAACATCGAAATGACCACCAGTAGGAGTGAAAATTAGAGTTTTCAAAGTTTAAAAACTATTTTCACCTCTATCAACAAACATTTAGAAATCTTCACCATCGATGACCGAACTCGAGCTTCGGATGACCGATTGGTTAGCAAAAGCTTTCGGATTGCCAACCGCATTTCTAAACGAAGATTCAGGTCGAGGTGCGGGAATAATTCAGAGTACGGCTAGCGATGCAACTTTTGTTGCTATACTTGCTGCTAGAGGTCGCATCATTGAGGTATTCTTCTTGCAATAGTAATTATAATATTTGAAATCATATATATATATATATATATATATATATACTTATTTATTTATTTATTTATTTATTTATTTATTTATTTACTTATTTATTTATTTAGGATAGAAAATTAATGATTCCAATCACAGCATCTCTGCAATTTGTTCCCCTCCCCGAGTCAGCAGTTCCAATTAATGTTTTCGTCGTAAGATTCTTTGATTAGAATCCTAATTTGTGTTTATGCCTCCATTTCAATGCTTATGGATTTGCAAATGGGAAAACGTTAGCTGAATAAAAAAAAAAAAGAATTTTATAACAAAAAAATTGAAAAATATAAACTCTTGTTGCTTCTCAACTCTTACGACGAAAACATTAATTGGAAATGCTCCATTCATTGTTCCGCAAAAAGAAAAAAAATTTTATTTTATTTTTTTTTAAATATTTGGCAGCTATATTTATTATTTTATTATTAAGTATATTTATTGTTTTATAGGTTATTAAATCATCTTCAATGGTTTATATTTGTTTATTTGCATATTTTTACACCTTAACGGTTTGTTATATTTACATGAACGAACTGAGATAATAGCCATATAGCTCGAGAAAAACATCAAGCCAACTTCATCAAATCCATCAGATTCACTCAAATTCCATATGGATTTTTGCATTTGCATTTGCTTCGTTGTCCAATATCACCAAAACGATCATAGTTTTATATCGCATTGTTCCTTTCGAAGTGGACAGTTTATTTGTGGATTGCACGATAATCTCTCTTCACTAGGTCTATTTGCGAATCTTATGAAGAAGCAAATACGCAAAAAAGATGAAAGAATTTTCAGCGCATAAAAGCTAATGAAGGTATCGACGAACGAGAAAGCGTAAATGATGCAACGAAAATCATCGACAAATTGGAAAGCGCTGACGACTCCAATGTTGATATCGGGCATGTGAACGATGTGAAATTCCATGATCCAACAATCATCAGTCGACTTATTGCATATTGCTCAGATCAGGTTTTCTTTAAGAATTATGAATCCATCTATACAATTAGCTGATGATGCGTTATTCAGTATCTAATTATTAGCATACCTTGAAAGTGCCGATAAGCTCACACTGTTTCGTAAATAATGATTTTCGGGAGTGGAGATCTCGAATATGAAATTATTTAGAGCAAATTCAAGCAAACGATAATCTATATTTACGCCATCAGATGTGATTCTAAATGCGTTTTTAATGTAGTTTAAGTGAGCGGCAAAAAATTATGTATATATATATATATATATATATATATATATATATATATATATATATATATATATATTGCAAACATCAGCTGGCAAGACAAAATAAGGAACACTGAAGTGCTGAAAAGGTGCAAGATAACTGGTATCGAAGCATACATCATCTCATCCCAACTACGTTGGGTTGGGCATGTCATCAGAATGCCGGACAACCGCATCCCCAAGCAACTACTTTACGGACAACTCGCCTCTGGGGAACGGAAACGAGGGCGTCCGCTGCTTCGATACAAGGATAGGGTCAAGGCAACGCTGAAAGCGTGTCAAATGGAGCTGAAGGATGACATAGTACATGACAGACAGCTGTGGAGGAGAGCATGCCGCGAGGGGACTGCACGATTTGAGAGATGTCGAGTTCAAGCACTGGAAGAGAAAAGATCGCGACGACTATTGGGCACAAGTGGGCCGGATCAAGGAGTACGGTTTATCTGCGATAGGTGCAACAGGACGTGCTTATCTCGAATTGGACTCGTCTCACACATGCGCGTTCACCGGTGATGAGATCCGTTGACTTCAACGGCTCAGTCCATGATATATATATATATAGAATAATAGAGGCAATTGAGTGGTAGAAAAGCAAGATGGGCGCGGAACTCATCTGATAGATGGATCTGAGCTATTATACTATTGGTCAGTTAAATGTCGATATCTATGGGCCTAATTTCCACCATATTCTGCCTCTCTTTTTATTTCCGCTTTTTGAGCGATTATGTCAATCTGTTTTTTGAAAAAGAAATTTCTAGCCGGATCTAAATGAATAAAATATTTTAGGCACATTCTTCGGTAGATAAAGGAGCGATGTTGGCAGCGGTACGTCTGCGAAAATTGAAAGCAATTCGGGGAGGTCCACTAGACAACTATCAAGTCACTGCTGATACTCTACAAGCTGCTATTAAAGTAATAGTTTTTAGTATTTGTTTTATTATTTCCTTTTCAGAGTTCACTTCTTTCATTCAATATTGAAATCTCATTTTCATCAAAAAACAGCGTTGAAAACTTTTCATCATTTTCAGTTATTAGGAATTGAATATTAAGCAAATATTAAAGAAATGATTAGGAGTATGAATTAAATGTTTTTTTTTCAGATACAATTCTTATTTTATTTTTTATTTTTTTCTAAATTTGTAATATAAGGAGAAAAAAAAATGGTTGAAATTTTTCACAGAGACAAGAAAAGAGGTAGTCTAGAGAAACGGATAGCAACAAAGAATCTACATAAGTTGCTTATATCCGGTTGATATGAAGTGACCATCTAAAAATGGCTATAAGAAACAGTTACATCAGAGAAGCAGTGAATGAGGATAAGCGGAATAGGTATGAAGAGGGATTTGTTTGTAATAAATGCCTTGTTGATTAAAGTTAAGTTTTAAAAGCAAAACATCCGCATTGAGGTTGCATTTATCACTAAATAAATGCCTCATTATGCATTATTGCATATTAAATCATGAATTATTTTAATATGGCTATTAACATCGCTCATAGTAAATACTTCTCAATTTTTGTAAATAGAACTCAGATGTAGTTATTGAAAGAAGTTTTTGATTTTCCGAGCATTTCATCGTTCATTAAGAAAACACATGCATATAGTGCTCTTTGCATACATACAGTGCCATCCATATTAAAGCATTTTTTAGCAAATTTCAAAAATTTTTCATAAATTTACTGGGGAATATTGGTAGCAACTAAAACTTTAAAAAAAATTTATTTAGGAAGATAAGAAAAATGGACTCATTCCTTTTATATTTATCGCTACAGTCGGTACGACACCCACATGTGGTATGGATCCGATTGATGAGTTGGCGCCTATATGTAATAGCGAAGATATTTGGGTACATGTCGACGCTGCATATGCTGGTAATATTTCGTTTTGTTATCTATGAAATGAAAATTTAAAAAAAAAAAACAACAGAAAATTAGCATCAGAATATATGTGAATTGCTAAAATTTTGAACCGCTAGAAGAAATTTTACATAAATTTAGGGGGGGGGGTTTGCACCAAACTATTTTAAAATTCTAATTTTATTCTAAAATTTTCCCGATTTAATTTTTCACCATACCTTTAATTATGAATGCCTAACATTCATATAAGCCATACCATGAATAACAGCTATTTCCAAAATTCCTATTTTAAATTTTCATGCAAAAAGCTAATGCGACATATTTTGTGGCATAAAACGATAGACACCATACTATGAAAGGAAGGATGGGTAAGTGGCAATGTGGAATATTGCAAAAATAATTCTGCATTTTTCAGGTTCATTTCTAATATGCCCAGAGTATCGTTATTTGGGAAGAGGGCTTGAGTTAGTTGATTCGTTCAACACTAACGTCCATAAATCACTGCAAATCAACTTCGATTGTTCACCGATGTGGTAAGCAACACTTTTCGAGAATCCCGTTTAGTCAGTGACATCTTACTAATGAGTGTGCTGTCAATCGACATTTCGGCGCTCCTTTAGAAAACCGGATACTACTCATCGCCTAGCGCACGCAGCCTTATGTTTATCGCTGAATATTTCGTTTCTGACGTTATTTCAGTGGAATATTATAAGAAACAAACAAATAAATAAAACATCGCAAAAAGCGAGTACGTGATTCATTGCATTAGTTTTTCTAGCGATCACATAATGCGTTTCTTTTCAAATGAAATATTGGGAATAAAAATTAAAAAATGTATAGTGATTTAATAATTTTGTTATTACGATTATTGAAGAAAAAAAAAACCGGCTAATATCGATTCTTAAAAAAATTTAGGTTTAAAGATGCTCGTGAAGCGGTGAAATATTTTGACGTTGAACCACTTTATCTAAAGCATGAACATCAGTCAGCTTGCCTCGATTATCGGGTAATTTCCTACTGAATTATTATTATTATTTTTTGCGTAATTAAACGCTTTATTCGATGCTTTAATACGAGCTTCCTAATAAACCTTAACTTGTTTCGCTCAACATTTTATCCGTTGCGGTTATGTTGAATCGGTCCAAGATTCCTTTTTAGTGGATTTGGCTACAAAAAGTGACGTCATTGAGAAAAACAGCATCAGTCGTCCGAAAATTTTACCAGTTTCAATGAATGAATATTCGCAGCTTTCTTTTTGAAAGCTCACATGGTAGAATGCTTACTGGATGATAAGGTTTTACTTGATGCTGCAACTTTATTGAAGATATAGTCTAAAAAGTTACATATTGAAAAGGAGGGGTTATTTTCAAGGGGATACGGTACATGGTTGACATTTCGAAGTAACGAATAGTTTTAGTATTGAATGAAGCAAACTCTTATGCAATGTGCTTATCAATTTCAAAAAAAAAAAAAGAAAAAAAATTTTTTTTTTCTTTTTTGCATAATTTTAGCATTTGCAAATTGCACTTGGACGTCGTTTTCGCTCATTGAAAATATGGTTCGTTATGCGAAATATTGGAATCGAACAACTTCAACAATATTTAAGAAAGGTTTAACGAAATGAAAATTTTATATAGTCATTATCAATCATTTTTTTTTCAAATATTTCTTCAATGCTCTCATTATTTCGTTTTGAAATAGATTTTTCTCAAATTCTCTATGTGTAATGATTTCAGATCACTATATTTTAATTTCACTTTCACTGAATGTGACAAAAAAAAACTTTGAAATTTAAATGCCGAAATTTTTTTTTGCGCTACGGAAATAACCTTCTTGAAAGTTTAGAGGAAAGACGAGAAATGGCTCTCGTATTGAAGACCTCTTTCATTATAAAACCCTCTCGTTGAGAGGTAATTGTATACCGGGGGTTCACAT
This sequence comes from Baylisascaris procyonis, assembly GCA_037389465.1. Taxonomy (NCBI): domain Eukaryota; kingdom Metazoa; phylum Nematoda; class Chromadorea; order Rhabditida; family Ascarididae; genus Baylisascaris; species Baylisascaris procyonis. The sequence continues at coordinate 1,227,735 of JAZARR010000105.1, forward strand.
TCAAGAAATATGGTATTTGTTAATCGTAACATCAATGTGAACACTTTTCCATCTAAATTAGCAAATATCTTGTAAGGGTGTCTTACTAAGCCTAGTATTTATTTCATTTGAAGTCGGCTTATTTTTATAGATGAATGAATTAGCCGAATATTTCGCCGAATTAGTAATCAAAGATGAACTTCTCGAGCTATTTGTTCGACGTCATCTTGGACTTGTATGCTTCAGAATAAAGGTAATCCTTCTCAACGATATCTCAAATCGATTACATTTCATTTATTAATCTTTAACGCTTAATATAATCAATCGTCAATAGCAACGATATAATCCAACGACTTTACTAAGGAAAATATTAAAAATTACAAATAATAATCCTTAGATAACATGGACATTTCAATATCGATGAGGACTTTTCATTGCTATAGGATGTGTGTTCTTATGAACACGATCAGATGGTCATGTGCAATATTTAATTCATGCTAACGATTCAAAAATTACTCGTCGATCGTCTCAAGAATTTCCCAGTTTTTTTTGTTTTTTTTTTTTTTTTTTTTTGAAAGAAACATGGAATATTTATCAGCTCATCAACTGTAACACATTCTTCAAGAAAATTATCAACAATTGTTATCTTAGAAATAAATGCATCTGAATTTTTGAAATTTTGTTGACGAGTGTATTACCAATTTAGCAATATGTGGATGAATTATCTATCAACTGTTGTAGAATGCAACAAACGAGATCAATGAACGCCTCAATGCGGCGCTGAACAAGGATCGTAAAGTTCACGTTGTCCCATCGAGTGTCCACGGAGTGTATTTCCTCAGATTTGCGATCTGTAGTCAGCAAACAACACATGAAGATGTTCGCTATGCACATTCCGTCATACATCAATTTGCCGCCGATATTCTCAATGACGTTCGTAAAACAACAGAATAAAATCCACGTAGGGAAATCTCAAAAGCACAGATGAGTGCTTTTCAGTATGACCAGGAAAACACAGACTGCATTTTTGTTAGTATATTCATAAAACTGTTTCTTAGTCACCAATCTTAATAGTGCGGCGATTCGGTAGAATGTGGTGCCGCATTTCCCTCAACCAGATAATATCGCCGCCATGTATGAGCAAAGATGATCGCTGAAGCATTTCAGTGTGTGGGAAATACGCATGATTCAACAATAAAAGCTTCCCAGCTATAAATCATTGTGCTACATAACAGGGCATCCAACTAAACTCGTTCACTTGAAGTACTCAAAAACTGTACGTCAAAAAAAAGACAGCCTCAACTATCAGATCACCTTATCACTCATATTTTAGACTCGAGACGATTCTCCACCACCGTACACACCACACATGTTCATAGCAAGACCATAGACTCAGCAAACCATCAACTCATCGCAACTCTAGAAATCTGACATTAGTTAGCAGCTTAAGTTTTAAGTTGGTGAACTCACCTTGGCATTTTAAAACTTGCACCTCACCATACCATGTTGTTGTTTTGCCTAAGTATCCGGCAGCAAAAAAAAAAATGTTTCCGGAAGTGAGCGAATAAACTAGTCCCTTTTTAAAAAAAGAGCCAAATAATTCAGTATTGTCACAAAACTGTATCGTGTGATAGTGCAATAAAACAACCAAACAAACAATGGTATAGATTTATGTTTTATAACACGAACAACACATATTGCATTGCTAAATTGCAAAGCAATAATAACAACACCCTCTTCATATCATTCACTTAAATCATACGTCTAAGCAGATTATTTATTTGATCTTCCCGATTGCCAAAATCACCACCCTCAACGAAGTGATTCGTTTTCTTTGTCCATCCACCGCTTGGATTATTCAGCTTGAATGGCCATAGGAAATTTGTTGCCTGCTTGAAATGCTTGCCAACATTATGAATTTCGTGGATCAAATCTTCCACACAAATGATGTCGTATTTGCCTGAAATATACATTTACGCATAATAAATCCTTCCAATACACGAAAAAGTTCCTCTGTGAAACGTGATTTATTGCATAAATAATTCACTTTATATTCGAATATAAATATATCAATAATATGAATAACAATATAAATTTGAGTAAACAATGCGAGCAGTAAATATAAACAATAAAACAATTTTGCTTAAGTCAAATAAATCTCGAAAGTGAAATTGATTCTTTGACTTCAAAAAAGGTCTCTGAAAGATCCATGCTGGAAATCAGTGGCGAATGCGACGATGTGATCGTAATAAATGTAAGACCTCGGATGAAGTAGAGTTAGAATTTTTAGACGAAGAGCTGATAGAGAAGCGTATCGGAAGTTTTTGCGTAGGTGAGGCATCGCCTCAACAATAATAGAAAGGATAGTTTCACGAAGTCGAATGAATAAACTCACCCAGTGCATTTTCAATGATGGAATTGTCGGTGATCGGAATCCTTCGTGAGTTGATTTTGGCATAGCCACGCTTATAAATGAGATCGTGGATACTCTTCATGTTCGGATATCCCCATGCCACATACGGATCAACGATTCGCAGCATTTGTAGCGTAGCTTTGTTCAATTTCACGAAAACGCCGTTGTTAATCTGCCTGAGACGTAGCAATTGCAGCACCTTGCGTGGGCGAGGATGGATCTGATTGACACCACGAATGCGAATCACAAATGCCAGTTTCGGCTCATCGGGTACGTAGAAATTGCCAACGCGAGTTGCCTCACGCTTCAGATGCACTTGCTGCCGTTGCCGACTTCTGTACTCGCGTACATATTGTTCTGCGCGTTTAAAGATCTCCGCTCTCTTCGCCTTTGCCTTCTATAACACTTCAATTCCCTTTAGTTCAATAGCTCACCAACATCTATATTACTTTGCACATTCGGAATTATTCATGACAACATGGGACAGCGTACGTTCTTGCTATGTATTTAACGATTCAAAAATGAACACATCTACACTTGTATCGGCAATGGGTCAACTTTTTAAACGATGTCACCACTCTCGTAGCATGAACCGAACAACTATTACCTTCGGTGTTGAGTGGCATTTCGAATATTTTCAAGAACACTATTCGAACGAGTTAAAAATAACGCCCCTGAAATTGGTCCCTTACTGCATGACCTTGGTATTCTTACACTCGGAATCCCCCACCTAAAAAAGCACTCTTTCAGCCAGTGCCTCATCCTCTATTCAGCAACAAGGCCAGAAGAGCTTCCTTTAAAAATACGTTCCCGGGGATGGGTTACACTCAGAAAGTCAAAATAAGAAGAAAAGTTGAAGACACCATAAAGCAAAAAGCACAGAGGAAGATTATTTAAATTTGTCATTAAATTTCGGCTTCAAGTTTTTACCCTTCCCATTGGGAAATCAAAAAAAGGAACTATAACGATAAGTTGAAGATAAATAAAGGAGTCCGGCAAAGCAGGCAGAAAATTTTTTGAAAACACCCGGATGGTGGAGATGCACTTGCCTATAGAAGTCTGCAGTGTCGATACTTTTATTAACCACTAAGAAAAGGAAAAGAAAAAAAAATGGAAATTAGCTTCAGATACCTCAATGCTCCCCCAATTCCTAAAAGTTAGCTTCAGATAAAAGAAGGGAACAGTTTTGAATAAATCACTATACTTTCTAGCTATAGCCTTTGGGCTACATTTGATGTAAAACGCGAAGGCCACTAAAGCATAACTATGCGTATTTGAGAGTTTTTATATTGTATGCATAAAAAAGAAAATAACAACATAAAATTAGGTTTATCGGAGGAGACGCAGCGATCGCCTGCGTTGTTATTGGCATATCACGCTCGAAAACATCTGACACTAACTTGTATGCCCAAAGAATCCCATATAACAGTTCAATCAAACAAGCCACCTTCATACCTAACGCAAGCAGGTATCTTCTCATAAAATTAGGCATCAGTTCTGTAATGTTCCTTTTTGTGATGGTCCTACAGCTAGTTTTAGTTAGGTAAGGTGTTGCCGGAAGCTGTCGGATTCCTACGTCACTTTATATAGGTCTCGACGGTATATAGACGAAAGTGGCTGCTTTGCAGTGCGTGCCATTCTTCTAAGCCGATACGTCGCCTTGCGTCTTAATCCTCAGTACTGCCCGATGCTCAACGCCCTAAATGCCACTCACACGATGACGAAACAGAGATGTTGGGGAATGCAGCTAGCTGAAAGAGCCCACAGAACCCATAGTTTGTACAGAACTTTTATTTCTTTTATAAAACTTCAAAAACAGCGCTCCATGAAAGCATGAGAACCAAAGAGCATTTCTGTGCTATGCTATGCAAAATTTGCACCCTAATTTTTATTTTAAAGCTGAAAGTATAAGGCTCTTTTAGAGCTCCCTTCCGCTTCGGCTATCAGCAGAGCATCGTGTGAGACGAATGAAAACAGGGTGGGGGTGCCATCTGCGAACTCATAAAAAGTTGGTTATCCACTGAAATTATATTAAAAAAAAAAACCAGCTCAAAAACTACTGCAGGCGAAGACAATACTACAAACACAGATGAAACGAGGGAGAGGTGGGGGCGAGGGAGAGAGGCAATTCTTTGCTTAGAAAAAATGAAGTTTTTTTAGTTCTTAGAAAATATAGAACCAATCTTCCACACCCTTCTCCCCCCCCCCTTCAACAAAAAGAAGCACTATCAAACTTTGAATAGACTATCGTTATGCTACATGAAACCGTCCTTGCAAAAACCACGAGAATGCCAACCAATAAAACAATCTTCATAGAGAACATAAAACAAACCAACGCTAGCTTTGCCTTAACAACTTTCGCCTTTGCCCTTAGTTCGGCTCTTTGCTTTCTCCTTTTCAACAATGTTTCGGGCACTGCCGGAAGGTTCTTTCCCCTGAAATATTATAAAAGATACGAATATCTCAACAATATCCAAATCATTAATGTTCATTAGATTGCAAATATCATTGATGTCACAAAAATACAATCAACAAAAGCAATTTGTTGAATCAGTCTAGAATTTATCTTACAGAAAAGGGGCTTCTGTGGGAGTGGAAGGGAGGAGGAGGGGGGATGGTTGGAGGAAAACTCCGAACACCAGCCTGGATGCAACAAGACACTAATGGAAAAGGCAACTCACTGACTATATTTATATTTCCCACCATTGCTGAGGGTTTTGTATGGAAAGGATATGTGAATGTTGTTACATCCTTTTTTTACTTAAATAAGCTTACTATAGAAAAAATATATCGATATTCTAATAAGTTCATAAGAAAAAACCCTGGGAATTTAAAAAAAAAAATTTGATAGAGATTTTTCTACAGTGCCAACCGAAATAAAATTTCAGTCAAATCACATAATGAAAAAACATTACGATGCCGTTTCTCTCACTCAAATCTTTTCACTTTTAAGTCAAAAAAACGCATAAAATAAATAATAATAATAATAAAAAAGAAAAATCCTTACTCGACCATTGCTGATGATGCACGCTTACCCCTGAAAAAAAATAAAAAAAATAAATAAATAAATAAAAACACTTAAAATATCTGAGAGAAAGCGCTAGTCATTGAAAACACACCTTTTTCCCATCGTAAGAGATGAAAATGAGCAATAATTGCTGCTTGATATCAATTGTTAAAACATCCAAAACGAATAATTAAGTGGTAATATTGTTTTGACTATTGATATTGATATTATCTATTTAACTACTGATATTACCATCCATTATTAACATAACGTTTGTGCTAGTCGACGATCGCTTTCTATACTGCAGTTATTTCTCGTTCAAATATCAGTGAATTTTATAAATTGTCGAAAAGGAAATCAATTTCCGCATAGCGGTGATTGAAAATAAACGCCCCCCCCCCCACCCCACCCTAATTTAGCAACTTTCACAGCAATTCCACAAAAATGCAGCAATTATCCCCATTCATATCCAACGAAGGGTCAAATATAGCAACACGAATAGCAAGAAGAAAGCACCAAACAAGCAACACACTACAACAATAAAACGTTCATGCCGGAATAGAAACTTCACACAGCATTAGCATCTATTATTCAAACCAATTTTATTCGATAATTGTAAAACTATAGAGAAGAGTCCATTATGGGTTTCAATGCCACAAACCTTTATTAAGGTAAAGGTTGTGTCCAGTTTGCAAATTGATGAGGACCACGGTGTGGAGGAATCTGGCCCCATTTTGGCTTTAGGTGGCCCGATTTTGGCCAGCATTCACACAATACAGTCCCATTGGTGAATAACTATCATTCAAAATATTCTTACAAGGCCACTTTCTTAATCAAATAATTATAGTTTATGCACAATGGAGCAACCAAATGAGCTACGCACAATAACACGAGGCGCAGTGAAAATACTATCTTAAAACGACAGTAATGGAATAACTAAGACATGCATCTATCACGAATCTCTTCTTCCAGGTTTTTGCAAAAAATTGACAAAACGGTCTCTCAGTTCACGAGCATGCGGGGATACTGAGCCTAGTTGACGGATCGGACGATAGGCATCAATTGACCAGGGACCGTAAGAGAAGGCAGCTTTACCTATTAAACCTAGATCAGACTATGAACAAGTAGTCCTCGGAAATCACTAAAAAAAATGAAAAAAAAAAAAAAGAAATTAAAAGCGATATAAGCAACAATGCATCACCACAAGCGGGAATAAGCCTGCTATAATAAACACCAGTGAATTATTTTATTCGACAACAGATAACAACAACTCGAAATAATATACACTTCAAAGCAAATAATATAAAGAAAAATAATAACTAAATCGACGAGCTAAACGTTTATCGATCATCAATAAGCGATTAACCGAATAAAATTTAATACGCGATGGCCATTTATGAAGAGAGAAAAGAAAATTTATATTTTTGTTAAATGATCCGCAAATAGACGTCTGAATTGTTCATTTAATTATAGCCGAAATATTCATTCATCTTAAAGAATGTAACAAATGCAAGAATATGAAACTTGAATAATTTACGTGTCTACTTAAGGAGTTTCGAGACTCAGATGTGCGTAAATACCCGTAGATAGTTGTGAGAAAAATTAAGAACTATATGCGTCGATTAGAAATTGTTTTTCCACTAATATAGCTGCGTAATATTTTGCATAACATTGTATTACTCTTAAATTATACAAAAAAAAAAAAAAAAAATTATTCTCAATTTTATAAAATATTTATTTAATTTAATTATTTATTTAATTGAAGAGTTTGATTTATGCTATCTACCATATTAATCAATATTACATCTTAAATTCAATATTACTGTCATATAAGAAGCAATACTAAAAAAAAAAAACAACAACATAAAACATCATGTGAAGAAATATTTGAAAACTTATTGGCGGATCGCTTCGAAAAAAAACCAACTTACACTACTTTATATAGACGACGAATACGTACGTAAATATTCCACAATCGTTGTAAGATATACCTCTTACCACGATATACACACCAACAGTCACAACAACTCGAACTCATTTAGGCTGCTGCTTAAACGACGAATCAATGCGTTGCACTTCACTACTATTTTATGCAAGAAGTTTGGCATCTTGCCAGGTTTTTTAATTTTTTTTTTCGTCCATAAATGAATTTCATTCAAAGTGTCATTTTTTTTGAGCATAAAAAAACGCATTTGAATATTATAGCACCTATATGTGTTATAAATTCAATCCGAATTAACGCTTAATTAGGTAAATATTGAACAAAAGTTGAAGCATATTTTCCCGTATAAAATCCACAATGTACGATGTGAATAAATTGATGATGGAATAGGCGATATTCAGTAGAAATTATAAGAAAAATTTTCAATTTAAAATTTTTTCAAATTTTTTGTTTTTATTACAAAAAAAATCAAATTTTAAAATGATTTGCGATACACAAATAGGCTCTCATTCAGTTTATATGCGAACTTTATGTCTTCTAATAATTGATTTGCAGGTAGTATATGGTCTTATCATCGATACGTGCAACAAAATTTTCTAAAACCTTTTAAAATCTCAAAATACTCGAAAATTCTAGTGAAAAAAAAAAGTTTCGAAAAATTGTTGTTTAATGATCACTCACTAATGTTGGCACATCAAGTTATCGTAATTACGAGCGTGCGTGTCTTTTCGCTTCGGAAGCCACGCGCAACTGCTTACGTCAAAATGTGATGTCGTGCGCGTGGGATATGCGGCAACTCTGACAGGCAGGACAAAGTGTCTGATCAGATGAGATGTTGTTCAAAGTTATATGATTGTTGCTTGGCGTTTCTTACCTGTATTACCTGTGGGGAAGTGTTTCCCGAATTAAATATTGAACTATTTAGATTTCGTTGGCAATTTATTTGTATGAATGCGATGCGCCATTAGAAATCATTAGAGATCTACACATCGGTAAAACCTCAACTATTATTTTTTTGTTTCTTTTTTGTTTTTGCAATGGTGCATTCAAAAATATCTTTAGTGTTTTTGATCTCACCTGTCGGTATAATTGTAGATGCATTTCATTGTTGTTAGCATAGTTGTGAATGATCATGCTTTGCGAATAGTATATTTCCGTGGTGATGGTGATTGCTAAGATATGTTAGCGATGCTGATTCATAGAAATAAGACGAATTTAGTGGCCAATGTCAATTATGTATTTTGTTAAGGAAACCAAATTAGTGCTCATTCGATGAATATTTGACTTTCGTAGATTTAATGTGAAGCGTTTAATTCGCACATTGTTAATTGAGAAGCTTTTACTAAATGCTAAGTTTCCAGACGTTCATAATATGTGTTATATGTGAATATCGAATCTTCTTAACTTTATTTTCGATATTTATTTGGTTTATAAATGTTTATAGTTTTTGCGCTATTAAAATAAACGTAATGCTAAGCGCATACCGAAATTTAGTATAACGTCGATAGTTGAAGAAATTTTCAATTTTTCGGCAAATATTTGCAGCTATTCACGAAGATTTCAGAAGTGCGAACATTTCAATAACGACGATGGTAAAGCGAATTCAACGATGACCTCAGAGAGCGTTAACGAAAAAGAAAAAAAAAACTTGTGCAGATATTTTTTTGTTGATTTTGTTCGCTTATTATGTCGTAAAGTCTTTCATCTTGAGATTCATGCATTGACATCGGTTACCTTGCTATCGATGCATTGCAATACCTGACAAAAGTATCTGTAATTTTTCTTTGAAACACCACAATTGTATATACTATCATGAGCGCGTACAGAAAAATTTGACATATATATATATATATATATATATATATATATATATATATATATATGTATATATATACGTACATATATATATGTATATATATATATATATATATATATATATATACATATATATATATATGTACGTATATATATACATATATATATATATATATATTGATATATATACGTACATATATATATATGTACGTATATATATCAATATATATATATATATATATATATATATATATATTGAACGCAGTGCATATAGCGATTTTATTATCACAAAAATGTGCTTTTTCACACTTCAATTACTTCCGTTCTAATTTTTCTTCGAATTTTTAATTAAAAATTCAAATTTTTTTGAAATTTTAAATTTTTTCGTGAATTTTTGAAAAGAATCTGAATGTGCACCTATTACTTGTTGTTAATTAATGCAAATTTGAGTGCTTTTTTGGATTTTTTTTTTTTTTGTATACCTGTGAATGAGAACGTTGTTGAATGTTTCAACAGTAATATAGAGAATTCGAGGAGCGCTATCATCGAGATCGCTTACCTAGATAGCATGATTGGTTTTTCGCTGATTCACCATCAACATTAAGCTTCGTTCGTTGCATTGCTTGACAAACGAGCCAGCGAGAGAGTGAGAGAGATAGTAATGTGGTGAAACGATTCATATCGCTTCATTTCTAATATTTAAACGTCGTTTTGGTTTACGAAAGAGATCAAATTTTTGATGTATAAGTTAAAAAAAAAAATTTTTTTTTTTTTTTGAATAATTTGATTGGATATTTGAAATTAGTTTTTGCATATTATTTTGATATTTTTTTGCATTTTGCATATTTGATATAAAATCATAAAATTTTGCAAATATTTTGTTGTAAATTTTTTGATTGTTGAAAATTTTCACTAAATAATGTTGAATGAAATAAATTGAATGGCTATTTTTTTTAATATTCTTTTAAGTACTCTTTCTTTTATTAATTTTTTATTTAAGTATTAATATTTTTGTTGTAAATTTAAGTATTAATATGCCTATATTTTGTTGTAAATATATTCTTTAAGTATTAATATTAATCTTTATTTATTAACTAAATATATATATTATAAGATATGAAAACTTTTATTGATAGTGGTTATGTTGAATGAAAACGAATTACAAATGTAGGAAAACGAGGTAATAGATAGATATATAATGCCTCACTGTTTTGTTTTAAAGTTTTCCTGGATAATTTTAGGCATTCCCTCGGAAAGCTTTAGAAAGCGGAAATAAGGTGTTCAAGAAGCTGTTATTACTTGTTGTGCTGAAGCGCTTAGTTTTCTTTAAATATTTACTTCTAAATTACTCATTCATAAATATTCGTATCTTATTGCAGTTTATAGCTAAAATATAATGGCAGATTCTCATTTAATATGACAGATTTTTTCCTATCTTCTATTCGGTATTATTATTATTATTATTATTATTATTATTATTATTATTATTATTATTATTATTATTATTAATTAATTAATTAATTAATTAATTTATTTATTTATTTATTTATTTATTTTATATTTTAACATTTAAAGAGGGTTTTTTATCTTATAATATTTGTTGTAAATATTTGAAATAGATAACGGAGGGAGGAGGAGTTTAAACCACCTACACGGGATTCAATTTTGAAATCGGTATAGGCAGTAGGGAGGAGATTAGCATAGGAGAGTTGTTTTCGAAATCGAAGAGAGAAACCGTGTGTATAGTGCAATTTGACGAGGTCGGAATACATGCATATGGTACAAAGGTATATCGTGTTGGTATGTGTGTGTGTGTGTTTATGTGTGTTTGTGTGTGTGTATGTGTGCACCTTTCCTAGCGCTGTCGATGCGTTCTTTTTTTTTTCTTTTTTTTTCGGCGATTATTGCGTCGTTTTGTGTCAAAAATCGATACATACCGAGATAGCGTTTCACGCTTTCGTAAGAGATTTTTAGATCATGTAAAGTTGTGATTTTGAAATCATTATTTTGCTTCCGAAATTATATCATTAAATCAATTTATTGATTTATCTATTTATTTTTACTTGATCGTTGATTTGAGTTTTCATTTAGCGGTTTCAAAATCATCCACAAATATTGTTTTTTTTTTTTTTTGCGAACGATGGACGCATATATAGAAGCATGTTGATAGAGTTGGACAAGTTTGTGTGAAATAGATGGGCGGTGAAAGCGCGATCATTCTTATTGCACACTCGTTTTGTGAGCACTCTTATTTCGACGCTGATGAATTTCGATGAAGACTAGCAACATGAGCGTGAAAAGTTCGAGCTTCACCTCGTGAACTTTTATTCAATTGGAATATTAGATCGTTTTTTTTTTTTTTTGTTAGTTTGCTGTTAGCATTTTTTGAACGCTGCAACGTGATATGCTCATGCAGATAGTTGTGGAAATTGAATTGCTGTGGAACTTGAAATGAGTCGTTCGCACGGCAATACTATGAGCCATACATGGCCAATTTTCGTTTCTAAAATTCTGTTCATTGGTTGGCATCAGAGGTCGTTTTGCGAGGCTTCGTTGAATTGGTTATTATGTAAAAGCTTTCAGGCGATAAATGGACGACGATATTTGAGTGTGAGGTGCGGAATCTTCTTTCGTGGAAAGAGGCAACTTATAACGTTAGCAAGAGAGTTGTAAAAAAAATTCTTTTTTTTTGTGTTTGTGCCGCCTGTTGCTAAGCAGCCTAGTATATTTCTATTATCTTGGTTGTAGTTTTTTTTTAACGGTTTTTAGGGGATTTTTTTTTTAAATTTTAAACTTGAATGATCTACGTGAGCGTAAACGTTGTTTTTATCAATGAAGTTGTGAAATTCTATTTAAAAAAAAAAAAAAAAAAGGCAGTGCAAAGCAATTGCCAGCCGCACAAAGTGAGAAAATAAAAGGCCGTTGAACGGCCGGCGAGCAAGTAAATGCCAATATAGTATGGCACAGCCAATTCATAGCTCTGTAAGATAATAGAGGATGGATGAGTGCAGCTTGTCTGATTGATTTATAATGTCTTTTTGCTTTAGTTCCTTTAGTTTAGTTTTACCGACAGCATGTGATATTTGGATTGTCTCAGAAGCTACTTATCCCTCAAAAAAGCAGTTTTGTGGTCTTTTTTGAAACGTTTGGAATGAGAGGATGTCCATCGAAAAGAGTGAAATATATCTAGGAAATATCAAGAAAAAATACTTGAGGATTGAAAATTATGGAATCAGGTTGAGGTTTGGTTTCATTTTGGGATAATCCACGACGCTAATAAACGTGGTGACTTTCTGGAAACCTGTCAAAGACTCGTATTAGAGAGGTTCGGAAAAAGTTTAGCTAAAGTTGAAGTATGCTTTGCATAAAAAGGCGGCTATTGCTGTGAGATAGTTCGTTCAAATTTTAATAAATCATAAAAGATGGATTTCTTTTTCTGTTATAGAGGCGCAAGATGTTGTATGTATTATCGTAACAGAACAATATATGCGATGAAATCATGTGATGATTAAAAAGTGGAACATCTTAAAAGCATTTATAAGAGAAGAAATAAAGTAGGGCATTCTTTGCCGTGAAATGAGAATAAAGGGAAAATAGGGAACGAGATCCTTTCGAATGACATGAAATCACTTTCGGGTTATGTGCTGTTAAGTTGTTTTAGTCAAAAGTTTTGTAGGAAATCGAATAGACGGAATACTTCAATAAATTTCTAGCTTGATTCATTCACCTGAAATAAGACTGGAGTGAAATTGGATGGCGGTCAGGCCGAAATAGACAAAACGTGGCTACGGCCCCGAAAATTCAAGTAAAGGGCAGCTGCGCTTTGTTAGCAGATCGTTTTGACAATCGGAAGGTGTTGGAGGAAGCAAGGCGTTTAGTATTTGAAAATTTAAGTTTGCTTTGCTAGCATTCGATTATAGGACCGTTGGGTTTAGTTGAGTCGAAGAATCTCTCCTCCCTCACTACCTCCCCCCGCCTTTTCTCCACCTCTTTCTAGCGAACGAAAAAAGTCCTCGATACGGCTTTGATTAGGAAAAGCTTTCTACTTGGATGGTATTATGGTGTTCATTCCTGAATTCTGGATTCCGCCGTATACACTTGGCGTCGAATTCACCGTTTCTCATGCTGTATCGGAGAAGATACCTAATAATGTGTAACGAATTTTAAGCGGAGATCATTTGTTCGTTCTTGATTCATTGGTGTATTTATTATGTTTTCTTTTGATATACTGGACTTAAATTACCATCTAAAGCTTACTGTTTATTAGTTGCTAGTGCACTGAATGGATGGAAATTAATTTCGAAGTACCAATAAATTTTGCCTACGGAATTGCAGTTTTGCAGTAGAAGCGATATTATTTTTGCAGTTTGAAAAGGTCATGAAAGATTGGTTTTGGGTACCCGATTCCTGGAATTTTTAGGATATGCGTAGGGAAATGAGAATGCGGACAGTTAGAGAAGAAGAAAGAAAATAATAAACGATTGTTTGAGTCTCTGCTGACCCATTATATTTTCTGAATACGCGTTTGGTAAGTACATTGCTATGGTTTTACGAAATGATGAGTTTATGCTGATATTTCCCCTTGGTTTATTGGAAATTAGCGCATATTCTTTTGACTGTTAAAGGGATGCTTCATTTATTAATTTGTGGTGTTTGATTCGATTCTATCTCTGTACGGAGTCGATATGGTGTTCTCTCGGAGTTTTTTTTTTTTTTTTGTTTTTCGTTTCGTCGGTTTAGTGATTGCTAGTTAATGCTGCTTCTTTGAGAATTTCGATGTATATACCGCTTAGAAAATATAATTCGATCGTTAATGTTTTACAGTATCGATATAATAGGTGTGCTCAAACGTCGTCTGATCGATCTTTTTTTTTCGTCTGAACGTTTTTGCTTTGATGTGAAATTTCAGGGGGACAGCGAGATGGGTTCACGTGATGACGAGTACGACTATTTGTTCAAGGGTGAGTGCGGAAATTTGATTCTTTAGGCAATTAGTAGGTTCCAACTTTTTAAAGTAATTTCAAATGCGTTTAGCAAGCAGTGAGGAATCATAATCGAACTTATTGTCAAAAAAAAAAGGGTGAGAAAATTGTAGCAGTGATGAGTTTAGTAAGGTTTTTTCAAGGATTATATAAAATTTGAGGTATTTATGCCGTGATTAGCAAAATGGTTAGGGTTTGTTTTGTGACAATGATAGAGACGTCTGTCTTAAAGCGTTGATGGCCGTTGATTGTGCAGCAAGACTGGTTGTGTAAATGCTATTAACAGCACACGTTACGCAGCCAGATAGGTGGAACTGATGTCGTGCAATTGTGTTAGCAAAAAGTATCACACTTGGGCGTTCCGCTGTGGAGCACTTCTGTTGTAATTTGTCGGAAAGATGCCTTACCTATATTTTTTGATTTTTATGTCAATTATTTTACCGCATAAAAAAATCTGTCCGAATAGTCTTGTGAATGTGCTTCATCCGGAATTCTGTCCTGACGGACGACTTTTGAAAAGGTTTTAAAAACCTGCTGCAAATAAGAAACCGCAATTTAACTGGACTGCGAAATATATATATATATTTAAAAAATTGGGAGGAACATGTTCAGCGCATTCAAAAGTTATAACATTGTGGATGCTCAAAGAAAGGTTGGTAGTTGCGTTTTCCACGCATGGATATTTAAGCAGTGGATCCAGATTCTCAGAAATGGCACTCTCGGCTTTGCTTGTAATCTGGGATTTCGAAGCTGCGTAGAATCACGTTTCGATGTATGGGGGAATAGTTGCACGACGCCATTGATCGATATCTGAGATTGAAAGATGTCTGTTGTTAATTCGTTTCATTTACATAAATTCTAAAATTTCGAAAAACTTACAATCTGAAACTGTTTTCGTGCAAATTTGTCAATTACTGGGTGACGTAGAATGGGGTTTAAATTTACTGTTACGGTATTTTGATGTACGAATGTTGTAGTTGTGGAGAAAATCCTCTGAATTTCGTATTGATGAAACTATCGTCGTTATGATTTACCATGAATACAACCCGTCCACGTCATACTTGTGTTTGAATATTTTCTTTTAATTTTTGATCGCCACGTATTATGCATACTTCACTGTATATGCATATTTTTGCATATTTATTTCTATTTATGTATGAAATTTAAATATCTCCCTACTCGAATTTGCATAATATATTTAGTCGAGTTGTATTTGTGCTTCAGTTGTTTTGATCGGTGACTCGGGTGTTGGCAAGTCGAACCTGCTTTCGCGTTTCACACGTAACGAATTCAACTTGGAATCGAAATCAACGATCGGCGTTGAGTTCGCGACGAGGAGTATCCAGGTTGGTTGTTGATTTTTAATTCACCTTTTAAGAGAGAGTGCATAGATGGAATGCTGCTTAAGTAATGCCAGTGGAAGTGAGGCCACATTTTGTCCGTATTTGTCTAGCCCAGTCTTTGTAGACTTTCTAGAAGTGGTTTAGTGGAGGAAAGGAGGAAGCGATAAAAGCCATTTTGTGGCTCAAGTGGATAGGGACATCGGCCATTTTTTTTTTGCCCAGTCCCAAATCTGGTTCACCGACTTCTTCAAGAGCTTGAATTAGGATCGCAACGGAATATTTTGAACGGGTTGATGGAAATGAAAAAAAAAGGACGAAAAAATAAAAGTGAAGAATATTTCCTGACATGTTTTTATTCTCTAATAGTCGACGTGTTTCGGCTATCGAGTGTTGTCCGTTTTGTGGAAGTGCTATTACTCTACAGGAATATGCTTTAAATTTCATCCTTATCGTTATGCTGTAGACGTAGATGGAGATGTGAAAAGGATTCCTTGAGTAGACGTTTCCTTTCGTTTTTTTTTAAATATAAAATAACTAACGTCGTTTAATGCGCTGTGCTGTTGCGCATTTTTAGTGCATCCCTATGCTCAGGCTGAGGAATTTTATGCACAAGTTGGGGAATTTCACACCTAGGTTGAGAAATTGAAGCAAGTTTGGTAATGCAAGTTTACAGATCACTTGTTGCTTGCATTATTATTGAGACAGAACATCTGAGCTAGCTTCCGTCCAGGTCTGTATAGTAACGCGGTCCTATTTCGTTGCTGATTTTTTCTTGAAACCTTAATGAAGTCGATGGTGATGTTCAGCTTTTGATTTTGAAGTTTAATTATTCCCTAGTTACTTTTACCAAAGATTTTTTTTTTACTGAGGTAAAACCTGGGTCCAACTCTTTGAGATTGTTGTACAGCGGTGACGAAGTGCTAAGAGCTAGCGTTGCGATAACGTTTAATCAAGTCCACTTGGGTGAGGGTCCAGTGAATCAGCCAATAGATAGGACGCTTTTAGCATCATTGTATACTTATCGAAACAATCGGTGTAGATCGCAGCGGGTGACTACCCACTTCTGTCCATATGCCACTGAATTTCAAAGGTAATTGGCCAAAGTTTCTGGATCGTTTTTTAGCTTGGAATTTCCACATTGACTGACAAGCTGGCATACATCGACTTAGAAGAGTTGAAATTTGAGCGATAAGATTGCTAGGAACGCTAATATTCCAGTGACGTGCAGGCGATGATTTATGATGATTTATTAGTCTGGCTGGAAAGAACATCGAGAATTTTGCGTTTTGTGGTTAATCTTTTTTTGTCAACCAAATTTTTTCAAAAAACTTCGCTGCTCTGCCGTATTGTTGTCAAATTTTCAGCACTTTATTCGTGCTTGTTTAGAGTCATATTTTGTGGCTGCCCCGCTGTTTCCCTGTAGGGCGAAGAGTGGATGAAGACTGTGCAGGTGTGATCCATGTTATAGTCTAGTGTTTGGGGTGGCAGCATATTTTTTTTTTATAATCTGCTTACAGCAAACAGAGTTTTCATTTAGCGCTAACGCAGCATCGCATGAAGTGTTTGAGACTATTCCACAAATTCGTTCCTTATATGTTTGAACGAAACATCCGCTGTCGTACATATTCAAAAACACTGAGAGTGAGAGCTGTGTAGCCATCATACTTTTCAAGGGGTCTGCATAGCTTCACTAATGTATTGCTTTGTTCTCTGTTTGCATCTTCTGAAGGCGAAGTTATTGACTTTGCCGAGTAGGTGTTACACGATGTGTTAGAAAGTAGTTTGTTTAGAGTGTTTAATGGCTTTCATCGTGCACTTCATAGTTCTTGGTGAAGGTCGTCTCATTCCTATGAATATATTTAGTTTGAACAGTAAGAAGGGGGAGGGGTGAAATGGGAGAGGATGTAAATATTAAAGATTCGATGGCATGTGAGGAAATCGAAGTCTTCGTTTGCCTTGTCGGTGAATTATGAAGGGAATTTTTTACACGTATTGTTATTATGATTCACATCGCGTCATCGTACATTTCTACGCATATCAAGTTTGCAGGTAGAAGGGAAAACAGTGAAGGCTCAAATTTGGGATACGGCAGGGCAAGAGCGCTATCGCGCCATAACGTCTGCCTATTACAGGGGTGCCGTTGGGGCACTCCTTGTTTATGATATTGCAAAGCACGTCACTTATGAGGCTGTCGAAAGATGGCTTAAGGCATGTGTTTCTTCTCTTTTTAGTGCGCTCAGTTTGCAGCTTGTTGGATTTATCGAGCCTTCCATCCAAAAGGTGCTCTATAATCCAGATGTTGAAAGACTTCTAATAGTATTATACCTGTAAAATCTATCAGTTCTAATTTAACAGCGAAATTTTGAGCAAATGTGGTCTTTTGACCTTCATTTTGGGCTTTGATAGATCACCCTCTTCTTCTCAGATTTCTTGCCCTCAGCAGCGTATGCCAATTCAAGCAGTTGCGGGCACTAAAATTCGGCTCTCGGTTATGGAGCATATGCGGCTACTTATGCGTCATCCCTCCCAGCACCAGGGGGAGGAGTGATAACGGACCGCCCATTTTTGATTGAAAATTCGGCTGTTGTAGATGAGCTCACTCCCTTTAATGATCACCGGCTTGAGGGGGGGCGGGGTTGAGGGGGAAAGAAGATGGCAATTGCTGACCTCTACCGGGGAGAAATTGCAAACGAAAATAGTCGATAAAAGGTGGTTTTCTCGTTCGACAACCACTCCGACTTCCCGTTGGCAGTGCAATCTTGAGGTAATCCGACTGTGGAACGAGAGTGAGCTCACTTCTGATGAGCGTCTCGTGGGTAAACGATGGAAAAGTCCCCGGGGGGGGGGGGGGAGGCTAGCGCTTGTCAGTGGATGTATTGAATTCATTTTTCAAAGAAAATCTTTTCTTGTGGTGATGGTTCGGTCGCGATATATTTTTACTGTTGGAAATGATGCTCTTAGTTATTTATTGCTAACGAAAATTGGAAAGTACGAGCACTGATTCCAATTCTGGTTTGTATGTCATTCGTGGAGCGGGTAAACTTTGAGAACTGTTTTTGATTGCTTTCTGGTAGAGTTTCGATTGCGTCTAGAATATTTCAAGGCTTCCCAAGGTATAGTCGCATGATCTTCAGTAATGATATAACGAAGCATCCAACTATGAATGTTTCCGTCGTAATTTTTTAGCAGTTGACATTTGCTTAAAAATCTTTTCGTGGATTATGATTATCAGAGATTTTCATTACTCTCTTTTTCAGAAAAAAAGGGGAATGTGAGCTTACTACTTTTTTTCACTTGAGGTATAATTGTTATCTCCGATCGGCCAGCCACACTACGAGCATGGCTAAATCCATATTAAATGTAGTTTTAGGAGCTGCGGGATCACGCTGATCAAAACATAGTGATAATGTTGGTGGGCAACAAAAGCGATCTACGTCACCTACGTGCTGTGCCTACCGATGAGGCAAAAGCGTACGCGGAAAAGAATCAACTCTCATTTATTGAAACCTCTGCACTGGACAGCACTAATGTGGAAGCTGCCTTCACGAATATACTTACTGAGGTTTTTATTCATCTTTTGTTTTCTGTTGTTCTGCTTTTTTTTTTTTTCATTACATGTCCGTGTTAAAGGAAACATCCTTCGTAACGAAAGAGTATTTTATGATGAGAAAAGAGAAATGTAAAATAAGTGTTCGTATTTGCGGAATTGAAGATTCACCTACATTGTAATAAGGCTTGGTAATGTGGTGGTGTTAGATGGCTTTGTGCACTGCTTTGTTTGCATATGTTAGTTGATCGATTGTCTGTGTTCAGATCTACAAATCGGTTTCGGTGAAGCACCTCAGAGGCGATATTGAACATCCAGTCTCTCCACAGGGCCCGAATAATATTGTGATTTCACCGACGGACACTCAAACGAAGAAGCAATGCTGCTCGAATCTGTGATAGCGCTTATGTGAGCGAGCCGTCCAAGCCAGTTGTGCGGTTGCTGTTTTGCTGCTTTCACCTTCCTCTCTCTTTTAGCCAACACAGCTTCTCATTTTATAGAAGGCCGCTTCCTCGCCTTTCGAATTTATTGTCTTGGCAAGAAAAATTCCATTTATCAGCTAGCCTTGGTCACTCACTCGTACATCCCCGTAAAGGTAATCTTTATGCTAGCTAGTTGTACATTTGCTTGAAAAAGGGGAGGGGGAAGAGGACTTAATAGTGATTTGGTGGTATGGAAGCATCGTCCATAAAGGAATTAGTTTATCAAATGAGGGTTTGACATGTCTCAGATTTCCTTATCGCTAACCGCTGTTACATTGTCGGCTTCAGCGTGCGTGTGTGTGTGTGTGTGTGTGTGTATTTTATCTGCGGTGTGCTCCTGTATGCCCCATAATACACACAAATGGCGGTCAACATTATACTATTGATGATAGATGTGACTGACAAGGATTACGTTTGTTATCACTCGCGGCTTGGCGGTTCACTCAAATAGCGTGGTACTGGTGGAGTGATTTTCATTGTTATGCAAAGTGAGTGATAAGCCGTTATCAAGAATGGGTGCTGCCCATTAAAAGAGTTCTCTATTGCGTTGGGAGATGGTCAAGAATGGCGGAAGTAGCGAAAGGCCAATAGAAAATATCTTGAAAGGCCACCCATCATAAGGAGTTGTGTACTAAATTATAGATTTTTCATGTCGCATTCAGTGTATGCCATCTTCCCATTGCCTTCACCCTTTCTTACGTTTTTATATTTTTTATTTTCTTAAGTAATCATGTTTTCATAAGCGTTCGGCTCATCGTTTTGCACAGGATCGTTGCCCAATTCACGTTTGAGTGGGGCGTGTTTCCTGTGCTGCCGAGTATTTTGTTCCCAAATAACGATGTTGTGTATTCTTCTTAACGCGCCCAAATTTGCACTTTCTATTTTCCCATCGTTAAGTTGCATAACTATACGGCTCGTACTCTGCTGCACTTTTCATCTCATTACTGATGTGCCTGTATCCATTTTTGGTTCCATAGCGAGAGGTCTAGCCATAAGTTGATTGCATGCAGCAGATGGTGGATGGTACTATCCCATTTATGAGAAACGAATGGTAAATGCGTCCGTTAGATTAAATCAGTTAATGGTAGTTATTGCTGAAGGGTTGTGTGTGTTTAGGGGGAGGGGAAGGATAGATGAGTACATCAGGTGTGTTTTGGATGTGGGGTGTTGGCAGAGTGCCGGTTTCAAAGGTTGTTATTTTAGTACCGCCATGTGATCTGCCGGTTCGACGCGTTTCAGTATTGTATTGTCGTTTTGGGCGAGCTACTGTTAGCGCGCTCGGTGATCAAATTTGGCTTTGTTCACGCGGCCAAGAAATATCCATGCTGTGTGTGAGGTTTGATTATTATTTATTGCAATTAATCCACGGTTCCATTTATTATCACCTGTTCATCAAGGATGCTTCTTTTTTTTTTGTTATATTTATTTCATTTCCGATAAAATTTCAGTTAACACTTTGAATGTGATGCGTTATTAATTTCATTTTTATAGTTTTCATCTTTCATTTGTGGATTATCAGTGGCGCTTATCATGTGATGTGATGGGATTGATGTGCTTGATAGTGAACGGAATTATTTAATCGGGCCTAGCGAACGCATTTCGACAAGGGAGCCTGATTGACTTGCATAGAAGGTGTTTATTTTGGAAGTGGTGCATTAGTTCGAACGTTTCCCCCAAACGAGACGTCGTTTCGTTTTCATTGCTGATTCACTCGATGATATTACAAATTTCGGAATCATTGCTGATTCCGAAATCGGTGAGCGTTGTGGTGGATTCATATGAAAAAATTGTCATACGTTGTTGGACGTCTAGGTGGTGTTGCAGTCACCTCCTCCATATTCTCCGTCGTTGTTATCTGGGCGCAGTTTTTTTTTTTTATTCTTTCGGCGATCTAAGCGACCTTGGCTTGGTTCAGCGAACTTATGCAAAGAAATTTAAAAGTTCATTGAAGAGGTGGTGGTTTTGGGGTTGTTTTGCCTGATAGATGAGTGTTTTGCATTCATATTTTTGTTTTCATGACTGCACAGTGGCATCCTCAGCATGGAACAGGAAGTGGTGTAGTTTTTGCTACGGTGAATAAGGTGACGGGCGTTGTGGGTCCGTTCCGGATCAAGGGGCTCTCATCATCGTTGGTTTCGATTGCTGTGCCCAGTCTTTCAGCCGGTGGAAACTTTTTTCACATGAACGGAAACATCAGCTTACGAAAAAGTAACCTGGCAAGGCATCAAATGGAGTTGTGTATGAACCACGCTCAGGTATCGTCATATCCCCTCGCAATTTGTAGGCGTCTCATCTTTTCGAGCCTCGAAAAAAATATTGTCTGCTTAGAGAGTAGTCGTATCTGCGGTCGACATGCAACTTATTTTTTTTTTTAACTCGGAGACTTGCAAATAAAAGAATCAATAAAATTAAAGGAATTTGGTCGGTACTAGAGACGGCTTAACAGAAGTTTTGTGGATTTTTGAAAATACCGATTCTGGTCTAGCAAACTAATAACGGGAAGACTTGGTACTTTTTGATATTCGATCAACAATTTCTGACATACAAACATCATCTACTTTTATAGCTCCATTTAAAGAAATTTGAACTATTCGGTCATTCCTCGTGAAGTGTAAGCTGCGTGAAATGAGAACATTCCTGACCGCAATAAATACGAACCTGTCATGTGGACACTTACGAGGTGACAGGTGATAGGGTATTATGATGTCTGACGATCATTGAGGGGGGAGGTGGGGGGCGGCGGAGAGGAAGAGCGGAATTGTCACAGAGTTGCACTATATGGCCAAAGATCGAAGTCTGGAATTTCAGATTGAACCATTAAAAATTGCTCATCTAAATTGTCTCGATGAAGCACCGATCCATTCTTTATACGATGCAAAAAGTGAAACGTATAAATCCAAAGAAATCGGTTTTTAATCATTTCTCTTACTATTACAAGAATAAGCATGTTTTCATGATAGGAAAGTGATACAAAAAACGCATCGATATTATCGAAAATTTGAACAACTCGAACATAAAAGAAGAAAGTACAAGTAAAATGAATCTTAAAACGAAAGTATATTTGGGTAAAAACAATAAGCTGATAGGAAATGAGCTCCAAGTGATGGCAACAAAAATGGTTAAGCAGCTAGATTGCTCATTTCCTTCAATTGTCTAGTTCTACCTAGCTGTTCTCATCAGGAGGCGTTACATGCATCATCACGTCTAGAGAAGCGAAACCGATTGAAGAACGATTGTAACATCCTGCCACATCCTTCGTTGAATCAAAAGCACATACTCCAAATGTGAAAGGTCTAGATTCTGAGTCCGCAAAGGTACTAACTAATTACCTATGGCACCGTTGGAAAAAAATAAACAAGTAGGAAGGAGCATGTAAAATGAATTTACATATTATTATATGTGATGCATAAGGCAAATATATAGGTCTCGTCCGCCCACTGCGATGAACCCATCATCAAAAATCGGTGGTGGCAGCCGTCTGGCGCGTTGGGCGTGGTGCGTATCGCTATATAAGTTGCTGTTATCGATGTACGCAACGCGATCGTTGAGTTGTGCGTAATATAGCGTTCAAGACGTACATACGTATTGTATTGAAAATGCAACATCATTCATTCTCAATTCTATTTACACTTAAGTATGGGAAAAATTTATTCAACGTTTATGCGCTAATCTTAATGAATAAATTATTTAGCATTTATTCAACAATATCGAATTTCATATTTGATCATTTATATATATATATATATATATATATATATATATATATATATATATATATATATATATATATATATATATATATATATATATATATTCAACTATAGACGTCAAGAAGTATACTAATGGGAGAGGGTAAGTGCTGAAAATCTAATATATCTAAAAGACCGATGATTCGGCCGAGGTGGCTAACCGTCGAAGAGTTCTTGACATTTTCGAAGGGGATTTGCAATTTGCAAGAAAAATCATTGCAAAACAATAGTATTTTCATGAATTTAGATAAGCAAATACTCCCAATGTTTTAAATTTTTTTTTTTTTTTTTTTTTTTTGCAAATTGCATTACGAGTGTTTGATGAATTAATAGTTTTTCAAAATAGTTTTCAAAACAATGAAAAATTGAAATTCCAGATAGACATTGATTATTCCACTCTCTCTCTTCAACCCTTTGTGCCATTATCCAAAACCCCTTCTAATTTATGAAAATTTTATAGATCACTAAACGTTTCTTCCAATCCTAAAGAGCACTAACTAGCGTTTATGCGAGAATTTGTAAGTGTAATTAGTTTATACCATCAGATTTTAATATTACCATAGATTACTTCCGAAGCTGTAAAATTGTATTACTATGACCCACCGAAACTTGTAATACAATTAATACGAAGCTGTAATAGAAGTAAATTTCGTCGCTTGAAACTGCGCCAAAAATGTGGGAACTTTTTTTAACGTTTTCAACTGGTTTTCCTTTATAATTATTTTGCAGATTCTGTTTATGAGCATTCTTTATTGTTCGAATTTTCGATGACATACATTTAACTCCGAGCATTATCTTTCAATATTCGAGCTGTCCGACCTCTTCCTACAAAGCAGGACCTTCCTGGGATGAAATAGATCCTCATCAAGGTTCTGGATTTTCCACGATATGTACGGAATTACAAAAAGCTTCACGCACCTGCTACGGGTAGGGATTCAGCAATATCTGTTCAGCGCAAATGTGATAGAGACATCAGGAGTGCCTTACTTCATAATAGAATATGTACTTTACAATTATTTTTCTTCCATCCGCATTTCCTTCACCTTCTTCTCCCTTTTTCGGCATTTTTGAACGAGTCATAATCTCTCTTGGAGAAGGTGAGACGTTGCTCCCGTGTCGCTTACCTTCGTCGCGGAGAGGACACCTTGTGTTCAAATCTTTCGCTTCGGCGATGACAGGGTCAAATTTATCGCCTAGGGTGGACGGGGCATTCTTTCAGGCAAAAAAACTCGCAACAGATAATTTATCGTACACATAATTTTACAGTGCTATCTTGCCTAAAATTTCCATTCACATTCAAAGGGAAAGCAATGTACTTTGGGAAAATCATAAAATTCATCCCGATGGGCTGTTCGAATTTTACATTTGCAATCGCCATTCAATTACGTTCGCATTTTGAAACGCCATTTTTTTAAATCGACTATTGAAGCACTAAATTTATGTATGAGCGGGAAAAAATTTTCAATTCTGAGTAGTTGTCTTTTGGTTTTCGATCTTATTGATTTTTTTCGTTGAATTTTTCTTTGCATTCTGATTTTACCCATTTTTTTTCTGTTCATTTTGGAGCGCTAACTTAATTTCCTTTTTCTCTTATAATTGTTTTTTTCTTATTATACTATTTATGCCATTCATCTTTCATCTTTTTTTTTAAATTTCATCTTCTATTTATTTTCTGTGATGCAAAATCTAGTGTAAATTAATATATTTCAAGATGAGGCTTCTTGTTGCGACAATATATGCCATTACCTGTCATTACTATGCCACATCATGGTACTTGAGCTGTGATGGAAAATTATAGGAACTTGAGATGTTAGTACTTCAAATACTTCAAAGGTATTTGACATATGGAGATAAATGCTTGAAAATCCGTTCACTAAAACTCACTTCCATTGCGAAGGCTTTATGCTGTGGGCGCTTGTTTCACGAGGTAGTTAGTTAAGTCTGAAGGCTTTTGTGTCATGCATACGCCAGAGGGCATTTTCATCCTTGACACTTGCGCCAAGAGAAGTTGAATGATAGGCACATGGTACGGGAGATTTATCACCATGGTGGAAATGCTTGTGATGCAACGGTTTAGGCTATCATTGGCTACTTTTGTAAGTTTGTCATGTAAGCGAGCAAGTATATCATCCCTATAAAGCTCAACGCCTATAGCAGTATATATCCCCTCGGAGCGGCGACAGTATTTTATTAATTTCTCGGGTGGCCAAATTTTCGCAATTAAATTTCACCGAGTGTAAACCTAAATTGCAAAATTTATTCCTCCTATATTTTTTTTTTAGCTGAGAAAAACATGCTTTGGAAGTTTGGCTTGATTGATTCAGTGTTCCAATTTTTCTGGGTATTTGGGGGTTATCGACTAATGGGTAGGAAGGTTATGTTTGAAGTGTGCAGTTCAGGTTGTTGGTGACTGGTGGGGATTAATTTCGAGTTGGCATGAGGTGATTTTGGAGTAGTAAAGGGGGTGATATGAGTCGGATAGCGATGCGAGTTTCTTCTAGGATATTCCGCCAGCACACTAGCGAACAGTAATGGTTCCCCTCTAATGCAGAACATTTAACACTTCCTTAACAAAGCTTTTTTACAGGAAACGTTTATAAGATTTTCATATCTCTCCGATTTGCCCGATTTCCAACTCATCGTAGAATTAGCATCGAAAAGAAGAATTCCGAAATACAAATCTTTTGGTTCTCTCTCCTTCGCTTCCCACTTTTTCATGCATTCAATACTTGAGATGGCTTCTTCAAAAGTATTACTTTTTCCTTTATTTGCTTAGTTCAGGCTGTTCTCCTCATAGATATCCATTTTGGCTCAAATCTATCTTAACACTTTCGGTATGCTGACCCACAATAGTAGGGGGCATAGAAGGTCTTATCTAAGCAACACTCTCCATCCCCCCTCATCCCCTCCTCCCATCCAGTCTCCTTAGTTACTTAAAATATTTTTATGGCTCTTCCGGAGAGTTTACGATGCATTTTTTCATTTTTCAAAATTTCATTGAATTTCCAAAAATACAATTTTAATTTCTACGAGATATACTGAGCGTATCCATATACGTGGAAAAAAAAAATCACTGAATTTAGACAATCTGTGAACACCTTTTACTAGACAGAAATTTTTAGTGCGATCGACTGAAATTTTATGTAAAAATTCTGCCGCAAGGAGATACTTTTTGAATTGGGTCAGTAGAACTTACATTATGTCACTCATTGCTGCCTCACCTTTCTCAATCTGCGCTTTACGTAATAATGAATTACCTTTTTTTTTTACGCACTACAAAGAGGTATTGAATATTGATGAACTGTCTAAAGTACTTTAATATGTATGTAACTTTGTTATCGTATTGTCAGGCAATTTGGCCTGAGCTCATTACTGTGGAATTTTCGGAACAAAAAGACCAAAAAATTTTTGAAAATTTCTGGAAAGTATTCGGGGAAATTTTCACATTTTTGGCTCTTCTATGGAGAGGGATCGGTAGTGGTGGAGGGGACATATCCTCGAGATACTTGATCCCCTCGAGTGAAGCGCGAATAGGCTCTATGGCAGTTTCCACGCCTCATCAAATGATTCACCGCTGTACTCGGAGGGTGTGATTCCATAGAGCGTGATGGACTGAAATTGAACACATCAAATTCCTTGACTGCACTAAAAATTTAACAACAGCCTAGCAGTAAGATGCTTTTATGGGCGAATAGCAAACAATGCCAGTTCTCTCCCATGCTTGTTCATCTCATGGTGTGGAGTGAGGACAAAAGAAAGCTGTCCTTATGTAACTTGAAAGCCGAGTTTGAAAAGGAAACTATGAATTCTAGTCAGTTGTAGAAGGGATAATGTCGGTCTTCAAAAGGAATTAAAAGAATCTAAATAATTCGACGAATCAAAGAAATTTTCCTGCAGAGTAGAGTAGTGAAAACGATGTAGTTATAAGGATGTGTTAACATGACATGTGAAATTGTAAGGAAGTAAATGTGGGATTTGAATTAGCAATAATCTCTCAAATAAGTGAGTATTTTAAAGGACACTCTTTGCATTCGGAACACTGTATAACTCAACAGATGAGTGGCACGATTATATTGCTGATAGTTCAAATTCTACGAAGAAACACGTTCAGTTTACGATTGAAATGATGGTAGACGCTTCATGTCGCCACAAATAATACTGGATTACGTTTCCTTCGAATGCTGTCATTCAGTAACTCCGCGCACATAGTATACTAAATATTCCATAGGTCCTGCTTGAGAAAAGAAGGCTGATGGTTGAATGGCATAGAGCATTACCGCCCATCCAATAGATGGGCTGACTTCCATCCACACCAACTAAAACCTGTCGTAGCCAACCAAACGTTCCATCCTTCTCAGTGGTTTAACCGCCTAATTTCTCCTTCGTCCAAAGATTTCCTAACTAAGCAAAGAGAGCGTTTCATTGTTCCTCACTCCGATTCTGTCGGAGTGTCCCAACATTCATATACGGAAGGGGGATTGATTTGCGGGATCATTTTGGCTTTTCTTCCTGCATATAAAGGCTGTTTCATTAAAACGATACGATGTCCTGTTAGAATTCTGGATCGAATCAGTGCTTGAGGTGTTTACATCAACCGGGTCTGGCGTGTTGATTGCTTTACCTGACATGGCGCATACTTATGAACATTGTATTGTTCACGTTGAGGTTTGTGCGTTAACGGAGGTGATTTATTAGCAGTTCAGAAGAAATCATCGGACCCTCCTAGTGAGCCTTGTGTACGCTTGATTCATCGTGCAAGTTTCGATTTAGTAATATCAGACATAGTTGTGCGATGTATAGCTGAAAGCAGCTTTATTCTTCTATGAGCTTTCGGAGCTGTGATTTTTGAGAGAATTTTTTAAAGAACTCCAGCAAAGCACCTTTTGGACTTAATCGTTACTAGTTTACTAGTTATTTAGTTATAATCGTTACTAGTTTAGTAGTTATTTAGTTATAATCGTTGCTAGTTTCCTGGTTATTTAGCTATAGTCGTTACTAGTTTACTAGTTTGAGGAGGAAGTAAAACCTTTATTTTTAAGGTTTCGATTTTATTAACAATGCGTCATTCTAACTTGCTGAAGTATATCATTTTGCATAAGCGGACGGAATATTAGAGAGGCCACCCACTGAGTGCATTTGATGATTATCTGTGCTCATTCACGAAAACGTTGCTCACTGCGATAGCTGTGCTTAGGTGCAAAACTTTTTTGAAATATTTTTTAAAGCATGAAACAATGTAGATTTTTTCATAGTAGTTGGAAGTTGAGAGTCTCTTCTGCTAGTATTTCAAAGGATCCAAGTATGTGAACTGAACTAAAGAAGCTAATTTAAGAAAAAAAAAAAGGATTGTTTTTGGAATCTTGATACTTGAATTGAGCGTTTCTTATCTCTAGTCTATAAATGAAAGTATGCCACTTTTTTTTTTGTATTGTGGTAATATTAGCATTCGAATGAATGCGTAAATTTTCTCTGTTATTACAAATACTCAACTTAATTTGATCGGCTCATACATTATGTAGCAATATCTAATAGTAACTCTTGAGAAATATTGAAAAATTAAGAAATATTTTTAATCAAAAGGAAACGCTAATGATAATGTTATATTGTAAAATTTATTGAAAGGATTGTATAAAATTTTACGCATAGGAATTCCACATATATACGCACATTTAAAAGGGCAATTTTGATGATCAAAAAGCTTTGTGGAAAGGCCAAAATGCAGTAACATTTGATACGCTTTTACCGCAAAGTGTCGGATTTTCTTCTATATTTTATTTAGATTTATAGAGCGCAATGTATCACATCGAAATGAGGTCATCATTCGATTCAGTAGTGAATTCTATATTGTGTTGAATAAGAAAATATCTTAATGAAATATTTAACAAATATATGCAAAAATTTTCAACCAATTTAAATATCGTTTAAATATAGAATTATATAAGATTGACAAGTAGTGATTTATATTTATATTTCGCTCATCTTATCGACAAATTACATAATTTATTAACGATAATAAAATACGCAAAATATTGCCATCATATTCTGAATTAAATAAGCAATTCGAATAATTCTTGTTGAAATAAGTGATCTTCATTTTTCTTCAACCATCGGAAATGATAGATAAATTGACGTACAATACAATTAACAAATTATTCCCCCACATCTCTTATCATTTAGAGTCTTTTTTTTCTTTGTGAAATCCATAGAAAAATTTAAAAAAAAAAAAAATAAAATCCATTAAATTTTATCATTCCATGCGGTGGAGTGCTTCCCAATTCGAAGCTACCGAGGAGAAATTTTGCAGAGCATATTTGCAAAAGAGCAAAAAAGACCGAAATTTGACTTGAGGGGGGGGGGGTGGCGGTAAGACTAAATACAGATCGGACTTAGTGCGCAATTGTTTAACATCTAAGCGTCAATTGCTTTTATCTTTTAAATTTTTGTATTTTTCTTATGATACAGTATTCTTCATTTAATATTCATATAGTTAAGCGTATCGTCACACCTTACCTCTCCCAATGTGCTCTTAATCCTTTGCAACACATCGCCCGGAAAGTAAACGACATCTCTTTCAAAGTTTAGTGCAACTGGTGCGCAACATCGTTGTCGGTGATTTCTGTAAATTGGTTATGGCGCCTTTAGCTTAGAGACCATCATGCTAGCATGGTGGGATCAGGACGTGCAGTAAGCGCATTAGAATGGCTTTATATCACAGATGAGCACATGAGGTGAGATGCGTTCATATTGTGGATACGGTCAAGTGTGTAGGAAAACCATAAATTTTTGAGTGGTTCCATTCATCTTCTTCTTCCTCATTCTAAATAATATGGGTGGCAATACCCCATCACCTTCCTCCTGTTTCCATTTGTTTGCACGACCACCGTATAGGCACATACATCCTCAGAGCCGGTACGCATATGCAGTTTGAGCTGAACAGGACGCCACTTTTGCAAATACGCATCATCAGATCATCGTGCATCGAAAATTAAACAACAACTCCCAATGCTTGATAAATAGCGCATAGAAGTTAAAGACCAATTTGGGCAATGTTAATGAATAAAACTAAAAAGCACGTAGCCAGTTTATTTGGACAGCGCATTAAGCCCAATGAATTGCGTGACTGCTTCACAACGAGATAGATGACCGTTTTCTGTACTGTGTTATGCGAAATATGCAAAACGACAGAAATATGTGAATTCATCTGAAAAAAAAGGGGATTGCAAATTAATAATAAAATCTATAGAAGAGCACATTCAACAAATCAACATCAAACATATCACAACACAATAGAAATTTGAGACGATATAACTCTTTAAATGAAATATGTAAATGAATTGTCTCATACTTGTCGTTTCTTTTAGCGGCTCTTGCGATATAACTATTGGCTATCTTTGGTACTTTCACAGTTATTATCCGAATAGAAACTACATACTGTGTTGTTTATTTTCTATAGTAGCGTTTTCTTTTGCAAATGCTTTGATTTGTCGGCAATTGTTATTGCTGCATCGGTAGTATAACATATTCACCCCGTCAGATTTCTTTGTCTGAGACAGAAAATCAGCTCTCTTAGTTATTCCATTCCCATTCCTCTAAGAGTATGCAACTACTTCGTAACTTACAAACCCGGGTAGAAGTTTTCCAACAAAAAAAAACTTGCACTTTCATGCGATTCATCGATTCCTCGTCGATGCTGTGTATAGCTGTGAGAGATATTCTACCATGTGAAGTGTAAATGCTGCCCAAGTGCTATGTGGTGCAATAGGTATGCGTGTTTGTGCACTTGGGCAAAGATATATATTAACGATTACCCTAACGATCGTTTGTTAATGATCGCTGGGCGTTCTCGACCCTTCTGGCAATATTTTTTTATCGAAGGATGGTACGTGGAACGATGGTGACAACTGTAATTTGCGTGGCGCATCAGCTCAAAGTAGTGAAATTGCTGAATGATGCACACAAACACATACATACACGCATACGTATATACATGCATACCTACACAACACACACACACATACACACACACACACACACACACACACACACACACACATACACACACACACACATGAAGTGAAGGAGACGTCGATCTGGGCGGAAACTGATATTGGCATCCGTTGCGGTTGAGCACCGCAATAGACGATTGCTCCATAGCGTTAGTATGCGAAACGGGTTTTTTGATGTGCAAATAACTGCGTTCAGTGCCATCCAACAGGTGGGACGCATTAGCAGAACGTGAAGCGTCAACCACTCATCGGGCGACATCCACAAGTCTACGTAAGATCAGTGAATCCCCAATTGATACATTTCGCGCAATCGCGATAAACAGCATGCAAATATCACATCATTTTAGAATTAAAAAAAAAAGGATGAATTAGATAAAAAGATTACATTTTCTTCATCGAACTTTGAAATTTTTCTAACATCTACGTTCCTTTTGATGGCTTATAGTCAACAATATAATAAGAATATTTTAGACTGTTTATCGGTGTTTTTCTTGTTACTGTAGCATATCGGTAAAGAGATAATATGCACTAGATAGTACAAAAGAAATTGGTCGAAAATCTCTGCGATCTGCTTACATTCGGTGGGAAAAACTTGTATCGTTGCAGTTGCTTCCGTTCTTTTTCCTTTATAAGTGAATATTTTTATTTCTTGCCGAAAGGATGTTTCCTTTTCTTCGAAGATGAAGGTCATCATTTTTGGGCGAGAAAAATATCGCTATACTGCGAAAGGAAAGTGAGCCACATTTTAAAATTTGAAAGTATTTTCCACGCAAAAACGCTCAGCGATATTTCAACTAATTTATGCTAGAGATTATAGATTATATCAACAGAGGTTATAAATTTCGATAATTTTCTAATCGAAATAAATGAAGTGAATCATTGATATAGTTTCTGATGTCATATAAGAAATTTTCTCATTTATTTCAAATTTTTGTTGCGCTCATTTTTGGGTAATTGCTAAAGAATTGTTGGAAAAAAAAAATGACACGGCAATGTTTCAGTTTCATAGCATGAACATATAGAACTGAACTGAAGTATGAGCTGAACCTGAGGTATGAGCTGAACCTGAAGTATGAGCTGAACCTGAAGTATAAGCTGAACCTGAAGTACGAGCTGAAGAGAAATTATGTTGTGTGCGATCCTTTAGCTGAACGATTATCCGGTTTTAAAGAGATGAGGATAGCGTGGATATTAGTGCCATAAGTGCGCAGTGCGTATAGGATACGCGATGATGATTGTAGAGGCATTACGAATGTATTTAATGAAATATTTCAATTTCAAAAAAAAAAAAATTGAAATATTTCAATTCCAAAAAAAAAATTTTCATATTTTATCGAGAGAGGTATCTTTTTTTTTCGAGCAGAACATCATTTCAGAATGGATTTGATGCTATTCTTGCTACTTTTTTTTCTTCCTTCTAGGCTTGACTTTTGTTCTCTGTAAATATCATCTAAGTATCTGAGGCAAGGATAATTGCTCGTATTCGATTGGATATTCCATTGCTTTCGGCCATAGAGCTCTAAGTTTATGCCTTTAACTTTAGAATGGTAGAAGATGGACAAATATATGAGCAAATTTATGAGTTGGGAAACGCTTCAAGCTTTTTTATCATTATAAGAGTACGTTGTTTTTTTCTTGAAGGATGCCTTCAATCATCATATCGATAGTATGTCAATAAAGGATCTGTAATTGAGATTGGGCTAAATATTATTGATGGAATTGAGCGAATTCACCAAGAACAATCAACTGAGGTCTTTCAGCAATAAAACGTGTAATGCTGTGCAATGATGAACGCTATTCTCAGAAAAAAAAAAAATTCTTTTTTTTTTCAACCTTTACGATATTATTTTGTTCATTTAATTCGGCGTAATTTGCAACATTTTTATTCATATATTATATCCTTATCATTGGTGATATCCGTCTAAGAGGCGTTTGATATGGGATACATAGAATTAGCCATTCTGTTTAGATACAACAATATCTCGACAAATATACAAATAACGCATAAAAGATTGCAAATATTTGTAGACCAAATTTCCGTTGCATAGATATCGCTCTTGTGATATCTGAAAATTGCCACCGAAAGACGATTCAGATAGGATTTGAAAACTAGATGTCATCTCAAAGTTCGATGAGATAAGATCAAGAGTTTTCTAGGATTAATCAGCAAAAAAGAAGAGGATTTGCAGAGCGCTGCTAATACGAATAAGAGATGCATAAGCTTATGATCGGATTTGAGCCTTTCCAATTGGTTCGCTGAGCCATCCTTCGTTAGTCGTTACCTCCCAATCGATAATCAAACTTTTTTCAAAATTTATGCATGCTGAATTATTCAAAAAAAAAAAACTTGCACGCGTATGAAGTTAGTACGTGCCTTAAGTTATTATTATTATTATTATTTTTTTTTTTGCCAGTTGCTGTCTTATAAAAAACACCATAACGGTATTGCATTATGCTGTCAATATTATGGACCGTTTTTGATGAAATTCATTG
Source organism: Baylisascaris procyonis (assembly GCA_037389465.1). Taxonomy (NCBI): domain Eukaryota; kingdom Metazoa; phylum Nematoda; class Chromadorea; order Rhabditida; family Ascarididae; genus Baylisascaris; species Baylisascaris procyonis. The sequence goes on from JAZARR010000105.1 coordinate 1,261,493, forward strand.
CTAGAAGTAGCTCTCGAAAGGAATACCTCGAAAGGAATGCCCCGAAAAGGAAGATGTCTATCGATGCTATGCTCAGCGAAGTGGTCTCTAAAAACTCTATGCTAGAGGCTGTAGAATTTAGTACTTCTACCCAGCACTATATGTCGTTTTCTGCACTGTAATTTGTTTGTTCAATTCTATACAGTTGTATATGAGTTGTGCGCCCTCCCGATTTTGCTCCTCGGAGGGAATACCCATAGAAGTGAAATAGACATGTTCCTCACGATGGCTTTTCATCATATCGTGGAACGGTGCATAGGCCACCTTTTGGGGCAGGTAGTGAGTGAGGTGCCCGCATTCTTTCGCAAGGCGGTCGTCTATAAAACGTATCGTCTGTTCCTCTCCTTGGTGGTCGATGTTTTAGCCGAGAATCGGAGGATCTTCATCAAGAGGGTTTACGTGACCGCGTATATGCTCAAGTAAAAACAATTTCTGTTTAATGCCGAGAAATGTGAAACAGCACACCATCTCGTTGATCAACACCAGTAAGGTAAAGCCATCCCTGCGCTGTTCAGTTTATAAGGGCATAAAGTATGATCCTATGCCATTATCCACGACGGTCTCATCTGTGTTGCCAAATCCACAAAGTTGGCGCTACTTTGGTCTTGCGTATCATTAGTGATCTCGACATGTATAGTGGTGAAGGGCGCGGCAAGATCGTTGACGAAGATGTTGCAGTGCTGAGCCAAAATAGCCGCGGGGGGTGCTCGCCAGGTAAGACCGGCTCCAAGAAGCGACGTTGACGCCCGATGCGACGATCGCTAATGTAAGGGGTAGGGGTGGGGATGCGCGAAGAGGGCGCAATACACAGGCACATAGATGGGCAGAGGACACCGCACCCATCGACGACGACGACAACGACGACGGGCACAACTCCGCCCTCGCGCCTCGCATCTCGCAAGTGCGGTATTGCGCTTTCGCAAATGGTAGCAATGCGGTTGGCGCTCTTCTCGCTCGTCGTATATTTGGGTAGCCGTGCTCAAGCCCAGGAACAACCCGTGTGCTCGGTGAATCAACTCTTCAACGGCAAAGTATGCACCTGTGCTCCCGGGTATATCCTATTTTCTTATTTCGCACCTTCTTCTTCGAAATATTGCCCCAATAGCAGTCGTCACCTACTGCTCTTCTTCCGCTGTTTATATAAATGCTCATGTTCGACTACTGCGAACGGAATACACGTCATTTTTTTCAAAATATTTCTTATTGTGCACATTTTCGATGTTTGCGTTATGCGGGGATACGTTGCGGAAGCTGTCTTTATCTACATATTTAAACATACGTCAATGTTTTCATGTCTTTTTCGTAATCCCAACTCGTTGATCAGAAAATCTGTTACGATGAAAAAAAAAATTAAACCTTGAGGGGAGGGGATGAGTCAATCTTTCAGCTTCTAAATCGGTTTTCATTCAATAGTTTTCAAAAATTTCATGGAGGTGATCTCGCTTGAAAGACTATGCGATATACATCGCATAAAATTTCACTAATGCTCCACTGAATATGTAAATTTCTGAATTATTCAATCTTAATCTCCACAAGCAAATCTTCGGCCAACGTTTTACAGTACTTGGCCGAAATGCCAGTGCTTTCATCATTATCGCGTACGCAAAAATAAGCATAATTTAATCAATTTGTTGTTTTATTTTCGATCATTTATGCAACCGGTTGGTTCGTGAAAAATAAGACTGAGCGATTGCTATTTGAGGAGGAAAACTGTAGAAAATAAGCATATATTGCATCGTTGAATATTTCTTCACTTGCAATATTTCAGTAGCAGTGAAATTTGTCATACTACGTGAAAGATGTTTTTTTTTTTAACCTTTGAACATCGATCGAAAAATTGAATGAGTCGATTGTGTTGATTTCACGTTGTCAATTGCGTTTCGGTTGCGAAAATTTCAAGCTATCCTTAGAGATATTTGTCTTGAACAGTATTGTCGATTCACTCGTTTCTCATATGTTCTCCTCACAATCGTCATATTGCTTTCAATTGAACCTCATCTTCCTCACCTCAAGTTCGCGAACTTCGCTCGCTATTTTCGTTCTGATTTTTAAGGATGAGCACTCTTCGTTCATATTATATATCAATTGCTAATTTTAATAGTTACGCAATAAGAATCGTTTGTTACTCATTGTTACCATCATTGCTGTGCATTTATATTTCACTGCAAATTTCTTTCACTCAGATCACACTTTGTTCAATGAATCTTTTTATGTATGCGCCCCAATTTAATGACTCAATCTTTAATTCCGCTTGTTTATATAATTAGCATCTATAAGTTTAGCTTTATGCAAATATGACTTGTTTCTTTTTTTTTCTTTTCTAATAGGTCGTAAAAATTAGTGCTCTCTGTTTTATTTGTAAAATTTTTATCTTCTCTTAAAGCAGTTTTTTTTTTCGTGTAAATTACGATGCAATCAGTTGGTTTCTAATTCGATTTCGCTGAGTTATTTTCGTAAATTACTGTATATCCTTGGCTTGAATTATCCCTTTGCTGAGCAAAGGTAGGTGTCAAGTAGTTGCCAGATTAGCTACTAATGTGTCCGATATTGAGGTGAATTTACTGAATCATGCATGAGTCACACTTTCTCATATTATAACGTGACCATAATTTTATTGTGTTTATATCACAGGTAGTGGTTATACGTTTATCTTGGCTACTTATATACGCATTTGCCTTACCATATCCACACTTTTATCAAATCCAGCACATCAATAAATCCATCCGATGATTCAATGGAAATTTGATTCGCCGTTTAACTGATCCGCTTATATACTTTACTTGATTCGCTTATGCATTAAATTACGCTGAATGGTATATCTTTGAATGAGAGCTTTAAATAAATAAGAAATTGTTCGCATACCGTCATGAGGGCACTATTCTCTTCCTCTTCACTTCAAAATTGCATTTTTTCTTTTCACTGACAACGTCGATGCACAAATTTTGTTAGTAATGGCCAACTGCTTTTCTATATGCCGTTTCTTTATCCATCTATCGTTTAAATTTTGAGGAGAGAAGTTTAATTTCCCCACTATGAAACCAAGGGGGGGAGGGAGAGGGAGAGGGGAGGGGAGAGAAGGAGAAGAGGGGTTCTATTGAGTGGGACCCATTTCGAGGTTATCTGAGTATTTGTTGTATTTTTACCACTTCGAAGGGATTTGTTTGGAATTTTTTAATTTTTTTTTTCTAAGAGAATTGGCTAATTCATTTCAACAATATTTCTTCGACGAAATGAATCAAGTGCAATTTTCATGCGAATATTTTCCACAATGCTTTCGACCGTTCGAATATATTCCATCTCGATATTTGAATTTGGCATTGAACCAATTTCAACTCTTTTTCTCGTAGTTTACGAAATAAGAGGAGAGGGGAGGGAGAGGGAGAGAGGGAGTACGACCGTTAAGTTTCGAGGTTTAAAGATTGAAATTTTCTCTTGCCTCGTTCAATGCGCAAAATTCACAAACAGGAGTCGAAAGTGATTATTCGTCGCAACAATAAAGGTTACCGTTACATGCATCGATCGATTGTGAGCGCATTGACTGGAATATACATGAAACATAGACAACATCCCTGTCCTACACGTTGCATTAGTTGAGTAGGTTAGAATTGAAGAGGGGGTTGTTAATGAATTTTCTGTTTTTTTGGGGGGGGGGGGTGTGGGAAGTGATACGCACTGAGACGATGAAAATTTTCACCGAATAGGGCAAAAATTTTTTACTAATCAAATAAAAATGCCATGAATTAAAAAAAAAAATTTTTTTTTTAAAGAAAAATCATCTTAGAATGCAAAAAATTTTCGTTGCATTAGGCGCAATTTTCGTCAGTGAAAATCACACTTAGTACAACACTTGAATTTCATTTCCATTGCATCGGAAATGTTTTTTTTTTCGCCTGGAATGTTCTAATTTCGGATCCCGATTATGAATTTCACGCGTCACCTTAATGCTGCACAAAAATAGCAACTCACGAACTAGTGGTCGAATTTAGTTTTCCATCACGTTTTGATCAGAATCCTAGAATGAGTGGTGAAAGTGGCCTTATATTTACGCTTAAAGTAAATGAAAAACCTGATTACTGAGATGGGAGGGGGGTGGGGGGAGAGGAGGATGTTTGGAGAGGGGGAGGGGTTGTTTGGTGCTTACGAGAGAGTTTATTGATTATAATCAACGATACAGTGAGTTGACGCATTCCACATCATGTTCTCTAATCTTTTTTTACCGCTTCCCGTTTTTGGTTTGCTCAGCGATGCGCATTGACGATCATATAGCGTTGGCACATTTGGTATACGAAACACGGCATTAAATGCACAAAGCGCACTCATTGCTGTTTTGTGTTTTCTGACGTCCGCAGTGAATGGATGAATTTTGGAGGGTCATTTCACTGTTCTCTTTTTCTTTTTCTTTTTTTTTTTTTGTATTTAGCCATCAAAATTCAACGATAATTATATACAATATTGATGAGCATGTTGACGTTGTGCGTTATACGTCAAAAAACGATAGCTACATTAAATGATAGATGAAACTAAACAGGAAGTATTCATATATAACGATCATTGCTTTTGAAAACACACAAATACATACATACACTCACATACAAGCACACACACATACACACCAGTGAGTTTACATCACTGCGGTCGTATATGATAATACAGTAGAAAATATTGCGCAGTGATTCGTTATACTCAATAAACAATGTTATATAGCATATGTTTATATATAATTTTCATAGTTGCATGTGTTTTGCAAAAATATATATATATATATTTTTGCATTACTTTTGCGGTATTACATTTGTCTTTTTAGCATTAGTAGCATAATTTAGCATAACGCTATATATATATATATATATATATATATATATATATATATGTTTTTTATTATTAACATTTTCAAGGTGTTTATTTAATATTTGAAAGGGAAATTGAAGAGCGCAACGCCTCATAATGATGAAAGCGATCGTTCACATCAATATGGTATTAATATTTGAAAATGATTTTTACGATGCGATTAGTTATCGCATTTATAGATCAACGATAAATATATCGCGATTTAACGATAGAGACGAATTTTTTTTTTTCACAAATTTTACATTGCAAGGAATATTTCATCAAGAATGGATTTTCGATTATCGATTTGAATTATTCACTGATCAAAGTTGATCGATCAAAAATTGCAATCATCAATAAAAACAATACGAGATCAAACTTAGGCTAAAGGAAAATATGGCCTCGCATGCGAAATAAAATGCATCTTTCACTGCATTGAGTGATGCCGTCGATGGAGGGGGGCAGATTTTATCAAGACCAACCAACCATTGAACGCGTTATGCCCTACTCATTTCTTCGGCTTTCTGACACTAATACTATAAGCTCAAGGCGATCACATCGCAATTGACCTTTCTTGCACATAACGCGTCTCGCAATAACCAAATTCTCTCAGATTTTATACTACTATAGCGCACGACATCAAATCGTCTAACTCAATGCACGATTTGTTGTGGCTGATTGTTGGTTGGCGTTATTTGCGCAGATTTTGTATGTATAACGTTTCTTAAATTGAAGGTAATCCGATTTGGGTTGAATTTTAGAGCGTAGCTTTTCAATGGGATGATATAGGATCAACCATAAGTGATACCGGCTCCAACCTGGTTTGGTAGTGCTCACGGCTCCTATATTTTGATGGAATATATGATCATTCACAGTTCCTTTTAGTTAGGAAAGGAATGATGCAAGACGATTAATATGCATAATCTAGGCAATACCACAAAGCGCTTTCAGCCGTTATAGAGTCACCTATTGTAAACAATTTTTGTTTTATCGAGAATGAGCGCATTTAACGGAGAGGTATTTTAAAAATTCACAGTTAAAAAAAACAACAACAACAATTAAGTTCTCTAATTTATTTAAATGCACTTGACATTCTAATAGTTAATGATATTCTTTGACTTATATCTTTGAAAGTGAAAAATTTTTTTCTCTGCTTCATATCCCATATTTCCGATTAGTGATTATTATGTATTCTGAGAGCCTTCTGTCGACTGTCTTACTTAATTGACTTTTACATTTATTTTTTTTTTAACAAATAATTATGTATTACTAACCACTAAGATGTTATATTACTAACCAATTTTAAGTAAAAGTTGTTACCACTATATTGTATTGGCACCCTCAAAAACTTATATATTTATAGATAAGTAGTTACTAAACCAACAAAGCATAGATTATGAAAATTAATGTATACATTGCAATAAAGGAAATGCACTCAAAATTTCGTCATTTCTATTGTTCTTTAAGGGAGAGCAATTTACATTTAAAATTTCCAACTTATGCATACATGAATGACTACCTCCATTTTTTATTTTATTTTATTTATTTATTTATTTTTGTTGAAAGAGTGACGGATAGTTAATCACTCATGGTCTTTTCCTCTCTTTCCCTCTCTATTTGTTTACATGAAGAAACCGTTTTGAATCTTTTCAAAGAAAGAAAAAAGACCCCAAAAATTCAAAAAATCAAAATCTGGTTCAGTTTGATTACCAACTAGAGTGAGCTATCAGCCGGCTGGCTATTCAGTGACAGTCATATATATATTTTCGTATTATTGCAGATATTTTTCTTCGGCCGATAAAGAGTCGAGGGCGCGTTGTGAGGACGAATGCGAAGAAGTTTACTATTCATTCTTCACTTATGGGGCGTGTGTCGATGATATATTCGGCCGTCTCAACAGGGATTCACAACCCGAATGCAATATGCGGTTTGTATTTTTAAAACAAACTTTTTTTTTTCATAAGCCTATATTTGCATTTTATTTAATATAATGTGATTTTATTCTATCATTTTTATTTGCTCACACAAAATTTAAGATGAACTCTTAATGCAGTTAAAAAAAAAAAAAATCCCATTAACATGACTATGCATTTATCGATGCCTCTAAAATATGAGCTTATAAATAAAATCGAATCACATTTACTAATGGGGAAGTTAGCTGATTTTCTTAATCAACGATAATCACTTATAGAAGGGAATTTTAGCACTCGTTAATTTGCATTAGATATATCAACGTTAAGCTCAATTTCTAGAAATTTTTTTCATATTCGCTTCTAAAATTTATGAAAATATGCAGCATGAATCATCTTTTATTGACGATTAAAGAGACCACTAAATGATTTTTATAGAGGTCTCATGCTCGAACATAATTTTGTGAAAAATTTGCATAACTAATTAAAGCTTCCGTTGTATAGCATCATTGTAGTGTTGAAAAATTTAGCGCCATAGAAATGTTTGATTTGCATTTGCGTTAGGCTCAACTAAAGAAACATGGATAGTTCGAGTGCTGAGGAGTGCGTTCCTATCAGCTATTAAACGAAGAGATGGTGTTGTTCATTATGAAAAGTGTTTTTTTTTTTTAATCCTTAATTAAATTTTGCAATGAGATTTTTTTTTTACTATTGAATAATATAACCGTTGAAATTATAACAATACAGCGTAGTTTATTCGTTAAGTAAGGAAAATCTTTTTTTTTTTTTTTTTGAAATTAAAATTTAATTATTTTAAAATATCTTTTTTTTTTTGCAATAATCTGTTTTGAATTTATCTTCAATTTGTTGAGATTCTTCCTCGTGGGAAAACTTTATTCATTCGATGATATTTTATCGCTTATTTATTATTTGCTAATAGGTTAATTATGAGAGAGTTGCTTTGCATAGAAATTCAAATCGATTTATATTTATTATATTGGGGAAAAAAAAATTTATAACTTTGTTCCGTTTTTAGTTAAATTTTTATCGTTCGCCATTTGTAAAAATTCCACTTTCACTCTATATTTGTTTTTCAAAAATACCGATTGATCCGATTGAATATCAATGCTATTTTCTAAAAAAAGAAAAACACTGAAAAGTAACAAAAATATCGATCCAAAATTATCGAAAATAAGATAACAATTGAAATTATTATACATTAAAGCTTATCGCTATCATAAACAACATACTTCAGATATATTTTGCATATATAAGAAAATTTATTTTATTATCATATAATTATTTCAATTTAAATTTAAATTTTTATTTCAATGAAATTTCGCTAGCGATGTTCTAATTTTGCATTATTCCAAATAACGGTTTCGTTTTGTTTTGTGATCAATTCGTTGCATTTAATGTCAAGGTCATCGTTTACACATTATTACTTCTCGTATCGCTTGGAAATTTTTCTTGACTATACGAAAAGATTTTCATTTGATGAGAGAATTATTTTCGAATGAATAGAGAGAGTACTTTCAAAGACAATAGATAAGTTCGACTTTAGATTCTTTGAGTTTATTAGAATATTGTTAGATTAGAGTCATACTTAAGTGAGATTCTAATGGATTTAATAAATGATTCAACGAAATATTTCGCCGTCTGAAATCGTTTTTTTTCCCCCTCTGTCTATATATTGGAAGATTCTATTTAATTTTCGAACTCTTAAGTGAAAAAAGATGGAGATTTCATATATCATTTCATTGGAATATTTTATATAGCGGGCATTCTTGATTGAACTGTTGAGCTTTAGTATTACTATGATGAATTTCTTTTGGTGGAAAAAATTTTTCTATCAGTTTCGATCGATCTTATTAGTAGACTATTTTTTTTTTTCAATTTTCGTAGTGAGATTTGAATTATTTCATTCAAAAAAAAAAAAAAGAAAAAAAAGAATGGAATAATCTTATAAACATTGAAGTTCACTTTTATTTTTTTTTTCCTTTACCGATCTATACTAAATTCTATACTTCACTTATTTATTAATTAAACACTCAACGATAAATACTTCATATAATCGAAATAAATTTTAATTTTGCAAGAAAATTTCATGCATTTTTTTTTTCTTAAAATTCAGCGGATTTTTTTTTTCAAATTTCCCAAATTTTTATGCGGGTTAAAATAGATGTTTATATTATTATTTGTATAGGGATTTTGAACTCATAGAATAAGAAACCATTTTTCAATACTCATCCCTAGTACTCATCCCTGCAGAAAATCTCACATTTGCGAATTCTATCTGACAAAATTTGGTTGATTGAACCGAATTTCATTGATTACTGTCATCCTCCCTTTCGAAGTCCCTCTTCCTTCTATCCTCCTCCTCCTCCCCTTTGCCCTTCCTCTCCTCCCTTCGCTTTCAGAATTTTCCATGCATGAGAAAGTGATGCGTTCATCTGCCAACTCTACTAAAATTTTCGATCAATCACGTAATTGCGCATCCATATTTCACCATTTCAATGCCGATAAGGGGGGAGAAAAAAATGTGCAACGCCGTGATTTTTGTTCGATTTGTGCGCATTGCGAGCGGATAAGCTGAGATGATGCGAATAGAGTCACAGGTGAAATACTTTCAAAGGGGTAGTGAACCGTAATTTTCGCATTAAACTCAATTGTGCAAGCAATTTGTTCATGTTGCCATTTTTCAAGGTCGAACCATTTCGTACGTATTGATGTGAACCTTTTCGCTTTGCTCATTTCTTGCTACAACAGATGAAATACTTTAGTAAAGTTGTGCAATTGCTGGACTGCACATGCGCTACGACGAAAACGCCAATAGACAAAAGCGCCGTTTGGAAAATTCATTGCGCAATGTCTTTATACAACAGTAACGGATGTTTTTGTTTCTGGCGCTTTAACGATAGCTATTTTCCCACGTACCTTATATGCTTATGTAATACTCATAAAAGCGAGAAGAATACACCGGATTGCCGTTTAATATTAAAACTTGCGTAGCAAATTGTCACATAAAGACATCGTTGTTCACTTGTAGATTAGCGCTTTTTTCTGATTAGTGGTTTCGTTAACGGCGCTTTTGTCGGTTATCCATTTGCGAGATATGTTGTAGCTTGAATATTACGAGAAAATGTGCATAATTTTTTGAGGAGTTGAAAGGGATGAGGGGGGAGGGGGAGGGTGCAGGGAGGAGAGAGTAGTAAGTTAGTAGAGAAGGAGGATGAAGGTCATTCGGTTAATTATACGTTTTCGAATATCCTCCTTGCGGTCATTGCATAGATCCTTATCCATTTTAAGCGTTTTCGATACGCTCAATAAATTTGCATGTTAATTATTTGAAAAATTTAAGGCAAATTTTTTTCTTCCGAAAAAAAATTCTATTCTCTAATGGAACTTGGCAGATTAAAAAAAAAATGTAGTGAATATTTATGGATAAATGCATAAATGTTGATGTGTTGAGTTGTTGTGTAAATTAACGTAATGCCATTATTTTATTTAAAGAGATCTATCTTAGTGGGTTTTTTTTTCTTTGTTAGTCTAAACGCAATCGTTTAATTTTTTTTCTTTTTTTTTCATTCAGTGAGGTTGTTTATGGAATTCTCGACCTCATTCAAATCTTCGTATGAGTCATTCATTCAAATTTAAAGGCGAGAAAAAGACGTTAAGAAGTGAAAATTTCAGCGCTAATTGACACTTTCTAAGAAATTTTCTAAAAATTTTCCATAATTTTAGTAAAATTTTTTTCCAAAAATTAAACGACAAATTTTTCTGCCGAAAATATTATCGATAATTTTATAAATTTATCATAAATAATTTCGATAAGATTATTATTAAACGAAAGATCATCAAATGCCAACATTTTAATAGATTCGAAAAGATTGAAAAATTTACTCTTCGATCTATTTGATTGATTGCTTATGGCAATACTATGAAGTTCGGAATTATATTTGCATTTATTTTTATATTTTCAAAACAAGTTGAAATTTTTTTTAAAACTTTATTAATTATTAGTGCTACGTTGTGCTGTGAAATATTTGAATAAGACAAGATAAAATACAAAAAACGTGGTCGATTGACGATACAAGAAAAGAGTGAGTGAAATCCGGTATATTCGGCTAGAGGGATTACTGGGGTGGAGGAATTAAGGTGTAGTTCTTTTTACAAATCGTTGAGGAAGTTAAAGAGTAGTAGTATGCTGTGATATGGTTTGTAAAAATTTATGAAATAGCGCTATATCGTTCGATAATTTTGACATAATTCAAGTGGATCGATTGCTCAAGTTCTACATGTTAATTGATAAGTCGAAAAGACATTTGAATTATTGAAAAATTTTTATCGGACGATTGAATTTGGAAAAAAAATTGGAAATTTTTGATTCGAAACTAGCTCTCATCAAAGATCTCTATATTTCTTGAATATCCGATTGCAGATCATTTTTGCTTAGTTTGGTTGATAGATGAAGTGCTAATGATTGAGAAAAGCATCAATTTTTCGTTCAAAAAAAAAAAAAAAAAAAATCCTCCACTGTCTTCGTTATTGAAAATAATTTTTATTCTTCTCTATATTATTTTCATCGTCGCTGCGTTTTATTTTATTTAAATATTTTTGTATTGAAATTATACTTATTTTAAATACAACAGATATAGGATTCATTGATTGTTACATTTTTTAAAATCAATTTTAATGTCTCTTTGCTTTCGAAAAATCTTCGTTGAAAGTAGTGATGAATTTTCAGAGCTTATTTCTTTAAGTAAATTTTGAACCCGATGTTATCTTATTGAGTAAAATAAAGCACTAGTCGCTTTGTCATCCCCATTCGATTGTTCTCAATAAAAGTGAGAAAAAATTTTTTACAAAAAAAAAAAAAAATTTCAGCGCCACTATCACGTTAAAATTTCTGAAGCGAAAAATTCAGTTCGCCGTAGAAAAAAAAAAAATTCAAAAAAGGAAAACAGTAAAAAAAAAACCAAAAAAATAGAATATAAAAAGAAAATTTATGTAATACATTTATGCTATGTTGCAAAGAAATAATCACTGAAAGATCGCAAAAGATAGTGAAAATTCTCCGTGGAAAAAAATTTCAAATGGATTCAACTTATTCGTTGTTGTTTTTTTTTTTTTTTTTTTTTTTGAAAACGTTTTGTGATTGGCAAAAATTTGCGCTGATTGATGTGTTCAGATGAGAAGGGAAAAAGTCTAGTTGATATCGATTATATTTTCACAAATATGACTGGTGGTCTAGTTAGCCGAATTGGTTAGACTACAGTTCTCTTTGCCTCTTTGCTTAGTTGGTTAAAACCTAGTCTTGCTTGCCTAGTTATTTAAAACCTGTTCTTTTTTAAATGGTTGATTCAAACTTAGTTCTATTTACTTAGTTGGTTTAAACCTGGTCTTTTTTTGCTTGGCTGGTTAAAACGTAGTTCTGTTTTCATAGTTAATTAAAACTTAGAATGTTTTGCAGAGATGGATAGGATTCATTTGTGAGAATTATGTGTCGTTTGCTCTCCTTTCCTTTCATTAAAATGTTTCTGATTAAAGTGAAGGCAAATTATTTGAAAAAAGGTTCCTTCATATGTCTGTTACTAAGTTTAAGCTTTTGAAGTATGATTGATCTATGATACCTTTCCACTGAAATAGAAAGACATTCGCAGAACAGAAATCACAAATTTTCTATGAGAATTTAACTCTCATAATTGAAAAGAAATAAAAATTTTTAGTTCTTATAAGGATTTATGCTGTAATAGGTAATTTGTAGTCGTAATAATTTTATTGTAATTCGAATCGTTGATAATTAATTTTTAATTTCGTCTATAACTTCCCGCCATATAATATTGAGTAAGTGCAATAAATCGGGATATTTTGATAGAGATAGAAAGCTAGTTGATTATCGTTAATCGAAACGAGTGGGCACAACGAAAACGTGGAAAAAAAAAGGGATTGCACTCAATGCGCCGAGTGATATAGCCACTAACTCAAATTCGTGGCAATTAATCCATTGGTGTTTTTCAACCGGAAGTAAAGATAAAATTGAATGAGAAAAGTCGACATCTATATGAAAGTTGATTGATATTTGAAATAAACCGCATGATTGCAATTTCACGTAAATGTTTTAGGTGAACGAATGGAGTATTTAGTGCAATTGTTGTTTAAGAAGTAGATTCGATAATAGCAAGCGTTACTCGCATGTTAAGCTTTTATTTATTTGATGATAAATGCAGAAATATACATTCATAATGAGGTCATTTTTAATGCTAACAATAATGCGAGAATATTTGATAAGATCTGGATTATCATATTTATACTCATAGCAACACTATTTCATTCATATTACTGATGCGTAGATCTTTCTTTTTTTCCCCTACAGTAATCCAGGAACACATCATACTGTAGGCAATCAGAATTTTATAGGTTAGATAGGTTAGATATGAAGAGCAATATTTCTTCTTTTTTTTTTTTTGCTTTTTTCAACAAACGCTACGAAAATAAAAGAGTTCAATTGAAAACCGGCTTTTTTTGTCGTATATTGAGAGATTTTAATCCGTAGCCAAAATAGCGATTCACTTATATCTCTATTCTCATTGATCTTTTTCTTTTTTTCTTTTTCTTTTTTTTTTGCCTGCAGAATTCAAGAGGGACGAATAATTTTTATTTTTTCTGTAGAATTTTTTTTTGATGTTGAATGTGATGTAATGATGGATGCAAAAAATTTTTTTCAGAAATTTTTCACTCGAAATTATTGTTAGCAAAGTGGAAAAAAATCGTAAAAATCAACGAAAACTTCCAATAATATACTCGTAAAGTGCATGCATACTATCGATACGATCGAATTGTTGAAATTAATAAAAAAATTTTTATGGTGTCGAATCTAATTTTTTTTTTCAGCTTATTTTCTTTCTTTTCTTTTTTTTTCTAACGATATAAAATTTCATTTTTTGCCGATGTTGTTTCTAATCGTAAATGAGTATTGTTTTCATTTGCAATATGTTGCAACGATTGATGATGCTCTGCCGAAATTCGGTTGAAAAGTGAAATTTCGGACAGTTTTTCCTAAACGAAAATCAAAATTTTTTTTTCTCTCAGTTGCAAACGCAATGCGGATTTAACACAACGCGGTTATTGGCGTTTTTCCATTTTGGCTAATCTCAAGCGAAATCCATATTATCAACGAATAAATTCGATCGGAAATCGATCTTCAATTCGGTTAGAACAATATGCATCCCATTGATTGATTGATAAGTTCGATCAGATAATGATTGGTAACTTCCATATTGCATTTCCTTTCAGAACTCGTTAGGACTGTCTTGCAATCACACTTGGACTCTGTAGTTATTCGGCCAGGTGATTGAGCAGTTGGCGAAGAATAGACTAGCAAGGTTTCCAGTCATGAAGGCTTCTATTCAGTTGCTTCTGCGCGAGTTGTCAAGTAGCCTAGCTGGGGCGATGTAGGATGAAATCAGCTTTAGATTCAGCGCTTTGACATATGATATGTCATATGGACAGGATGTTAGCTACGGAAGATGTGTGGGAAATTTTTTAGAAAATAAATACGAAAAGTGAAGGTAGTTTTCAGCTGAAAAAAAAAAAAAAAATTCTTGAAACTTCTAGCGCCGCAGAATATCACGGAGATGTTTTAAGGGGCGACATTTACGACGATCTCTTTTGATCCATTTTCGGCCCGAAGAGTTTAAAATCGTTTCCATTAGATACATACAATTTTTGAATAGTTCCTCTCACTGTTTTTTGCTTCCGCCTCTGTCCTAAGGTGAAAAATCCTTCCACCTTCTACCTCTCATCCACCTCCCCTCCTCCCCCCCCCCACCCCGTCTTCTTCATCAAATCGGTCGCCCTTCTTACCAAAACAACAACTCCTTTCAATCAGAACTCCTCCTGTCACTTCAACCCACGTTATAGGGCGTTGGCAGAAGACATGGTAGCGAATAATTGCGAATAAATCGCTTCACATTTACATTCTTAGTCAAACGTTATTTAACTGGTTTACTGGCCCGAGCAACCTCGTATTCCACTTCAGAGCGGATGCGAAAGGTGATATTGCTTACGGTCCGCAGCAGTGTTCCTTGCAGATGAATCAGCGCTTCAGAAATCTCCCACCTATATCTGCGTAGGAGTTTTGGGAGCCCGATCCCCCACCCTTTCAATCTGCGGAGGTCGTCGCGGATCCAGTACTTTCTTCAAACCATGAAAGATGTCCAGAATTTGGATGCGTTGAATAAACTCCGCGTGAGACAATATGGAGCTTAACGTTGAAGAACTACTAGCTGAGGAAACAGCATGAAATGAGAGTATAAACAATATTATTTCATCATTGTTAGCGAAACAATTAAAAAGAAATAATTGACTGCAATTTTTACGAGAATAGTCAGCAACTATTCTAGCTAAACGTTGTTTCGGTTTTTCTTTCGATATTCATATCAGAAGCTATAGGGACACAGTTTTTCGCCAAAAAAAAAAGCTAAACTGCAGGAAATCCACTGAAACGTTGTAGATATGCATGTGGGTAATTATTTATATTTATAAATGAATCTAAAGGAATTAATTGATGAAATATGATAAAACATTAGCCCAGTTATCTCTCGCATTATCCTTAAAAGCGATTCCTATTTACCCATAACGAATTTCGAAATGTTTTTTTTTTTTTTTTTCAGAAAGCGGCATCGAATCGGAAATATCGTAATATCCGACGCAAATACGCTTTTTTTTTTTTACCTTGTCCCCATATTCAGCATATCGTACGAGTTGCGATCCAACGCAGTATAACCTCCTACAACTTCTAAAAAATTGCTAATCATTTATAGCTATGTGTCCATTATTGATAAAGAGCAATAGCATAACCCACATATGTACGCTGAACGAACAACCTATAAGGTTGGCGAAAACGGCGCGATCATCGAGGAGCTCTATCATCGGAATATTCCACTTTAGTTCTAAATGTTCTCGAAAGATCGATCTTTGATTTCAGTATGATGATTTTGCATAGATGAGTAAAAAAATTCTTTGGAGCATTATTTAAGATCAATCGCTAGGTTACCGTGTCTATTGGCCACATGGAGTCGCCACACTATTGCTTAGCTAACTTCATGTCTTCTTGTTGTGTATTCCACCACAAACTAGAGCCGTTTTTTTTTGTTTTCAATTGAAAACTTGAATTTAAACTTTGCAATTGAAATCTTATATTTCTAGCATTTGTGAACTCTGTTTTGAAATGTTTTGAATCCGCCGTTTTAAACGTTTGATGAAATTCTCTCCATAGTATCAAGAAGGGTTGAAAGTATCTTCCGCTTAAAGCATCAAATGGATCGGTTTAGGATAGGTGTAGCTGAGGCTTGAAGTTGGTCACTAGAAGTTAGAAGTCCTTTCAGTTTTCATAAGCGTTCGAATTGGTGAAAGTTTTAGAATACATCGAATTAGATTACAGCACAGAATTAAAGTACTAAGTGTTCGTTGTATTGCACTAGAAGTGATAAATTCGGTTTCAGATGTGGGATGCGCGTCCGAACATTGGCTTCGGTTGGTGCATTCCTTGTGATCGCTGCAGCACTAGCGACACTCATCTTCACGCTGCCTCTTTGCATCGCCACATGTTCGTCGTGCCTCAACGCCAAAAAGGTCTGTCACGAATTTGCATAGTTTTTTTACACCTGGAATATATATATATATATATATATATATATATATATTCATCTTCGCGCATCTTCCTTCGCTTAATTCAGCCTGAAGTTTGCGATAGAATGGCTAATTGAGCATTCGCAACAGTGATAAGTTGTTGTTATTGTCAGCGAACATCGAAGAGGTGACGACGGGAGTAGAGTAGTTCGTTCTCGACGTTTCGAAGCGTCATACTACCATCTAGGGAGGGGGGCGGGGAGGAGGGAGGGATTCTGACTGCACTTGATGCATGTGACAGCGCAGTTATCGATATCTAGATATATAAATTTTAAATTGTTGTGCTAGAAAAAATTTTATGGAAATTAGAGGTAAAGATTTATCTTAAATGAAGGAAAAATTCAAAATTTGCATAAGCAAAGAATAAAAATACGCCGTAACATTCCTCATAGTTGTTGCGTACATTCTTCTTTATGGTGATATACGGCGCTGGAATGTCGAGAATAAACTCTGCTGTCTCTCTCGTCGTACATTCGATTTTCATCAACAACAACATCAACCTTTCATTGCCAAAGGAAGTCATGAATGCACCTTATATTGCCAAAGATTGCCAAAGAATAAATCGTTCATCAATGTGATCTTTGCCCGTCTATTGAGTGTCGTACAGTTGGTTTTAAGAATGTGACATCGAGCGTACGGCATAGGTAAGAAGTGCTCATGAAACGATCATGCGAGAGAATTTTTGTGTAAACCGCGAGCGAAATAACTGAGACGAATGTTGGTGTGTCCGCGACGAAAGTACCCGATCGGATACTGCATTTCTTTAATTTTGCGACAAGTGATGCACGATTTTGCGTCCTTTATGAAACGAACAAAAATGAAGAGCATATTTTCGTTTTGTTGGCGCGTTCAATTTTAGTTGATTGCTAATACTATTGTTATTGTTGGTAACATGTAGTTTTTTTTTTTTTTTTTTTGAAATACCGAAGTGGACATCCATAAAGACAGATACCAAACATACACATCGACACATTCAATATGCACTATTAATTGAAACGCAAAATAATATCATTCCGCTTCAAATTTTATTATCATTTTTGCATTTTATTTCTTATTCTCTCTATTATGCAAATTGAATCACTTAGAGCTTTATGATTCACATTATTAAATCATCACTCAAAATAATAAAGGGGATTATTTTGAGATTTTTAAATATCTCCATATAAATTTTTATATATTAGAGATATAGAGTGATGCCTGTATATTCTTTTGTCACAAATTTGATTTTATATCGGCTAACTTTTTTGGCGTTTAATTAGAAGAAGTGCGCATTGCTAATTTTGTATATTATGAGTCTTTTAGTAGAATTTGCTGACAAGAAAATCTACATCAATTTTGTTCAAATTCAACTTGATTCTCTTTCATTTCATTCACTAATCCTTTGCAAAACGTCAATTAGCATTCATTAAAAGAGTATTTCGCATTCGATGAGCGCATTCATTGTTGAAGAGATCCTCGTTCATTTCAATGACGTTGAAATAGATTTAGAAAACAGGTTGTGCGTTGATTGAGGGGATTTTCTTAATTTTCACTTCATATATCTTTCGGTTGTACCACTCATCGATTCGACTTATCGCTTTAAAAATTCACTATAATCTCATAGATAATATTCTAATCCAATATCCTATTTCGTTTTACTTTTATTGTTTATATATGCAAACAAAAAAAAAAATCCGTATATAAAGGTAGTTCGGTCAGATTTTACATCGCAAAGATGGCAGAAATGCATTATGTGAGCGATGACCCATATAGGAGTTACACATTGCAAACGATAATTTATATGTGTATGATGGGAAAAAAACAAAAAGAATAGACGCATCTTTATCGCTCGGATACATAAGTGATGACAAAATTTACGCTACCGTTGCCTTACCTGTACAATTTCTTTGTCGTCTATATTCATCGTATGCCACTCATATCGAATAGTAAACAATTGAATGGAGCGACGCCATTCACATCTTATACATTCCACCGCACAATTAACCTGCAAAACACATATGAAGAAAATTCGACACGTTTGATGCGTAATGTTGAGCACAACAAATACAAAATCATAGCAATTAGGCGTTGAAGCGATACGTAAGATGAATGAACCCGTTTGTCAATAAGCGTTCTAATCAACACGTTTGTCAATAAGTGCTAAATTAATGATTTACTCATTCACATTCTTCTAATGACCGATTATCTTAGAAATATTTGATCTATGAGATAGAATAGTATATATATATATATTTTTTTTTAAATTTCAGGCAAATAAAAACGCGAAACGAGTGTTTATTGAAACGCAACAG
The DNA here is from genome assembly GCA_037389465.1 of Baylisascaris procyonis. Lineage (NCBI taxonomy): Eukaryota > Metazoa > Nematoda > Chromadorea > Rhabditida > Ascarididae > Baylisascaris > Baylisascaris procyonis. Next base: position 1,280,253 of record JAZARR010000105.1, read on the forward strand.
AACCAACCATCGAAGGAGCAACAAATGCAAACACTTTCATATAATCCGTACGCATATTGGCCCTATTATGGGCGAGCATAAAAAGCACGTTCATGTTGAGCCGAACGAATATTCTCATTGCATTTTTTTTTGCTTACTATACAACCGCCTTCCTTTGCCTATTGCTCATATTGATCCTTTCGGCTCGTCATCGATCCACGAGATTTTCGATTGCGAAAAATCTTAAACTCTAGTTGGGGTGGGGGGGGAGGGCTGGGAGAGGGGGATGGGTGGAGGAATGGAAAACGATTCGGAAAAATTTTGTGGCGCCCATGAAATTCCCGATAAATAGTACTTATATCATGTATATGGATAGCAGTATTTCTTGTTGAAATTATAAGTTGATTGAATTTCTTGAAATAATTCTCAAATTTTCCGTTTTTTTTTTTCGTTTATTTCAATTCGCATTCAAAAAGTGGCGTTTGGAAATACATTAGCATTTGGTAATTTATCTTGCTAAGCTATTGTTTAATAATTATTCAATTCGTTATAAATAACGAGTGGGGAGAATAAACAAAAAAAGCGCTACAAAGTGGCCATTTCTGGAATTGAGTAGATTGCGGTTGTTGTTGTTTGTTTTTTTTTCTTAAATATAAAAAAGATATAAATGAGAAATATATATGCATGAATGGAGTGAGCGTTTATAGTTTTGCGTACTCCAATCGTGCATCCTCGAATGACGCGCCCTTTTGCCTTTCTTGCCTTTGCCATCATCGTTTTTATATGCGTTTAAAGATTTCGAACTGCCTCCGAAACGTTGACGTTTGTTGCACTAAATGTGATGCTTTCAACTGCTCCTTACTGCCACCCGTGTGCACATTTCATCAGTGTTTTCCTCGAAGTGTCCAGAAGATTGTTGTCCACCCCTAGGAGGCACTTTTTGAAAATACGATGTCGGAGAAAACTTTTTTGAATGGAGGATTGCTTTGAGTCGAAGGGAACTATGAAAGACTTAAGTGCCAACGCTATTAATTGTAAGCGTGAGCTAGCCAGGGGGGGGGGGGGGAGGGGAGGGGTGAGGGATTAGATTATGAGGATAGTGATGCGGAATGTAATCGTACAAGTGGGACAATTTAGCGAGGCACCGATCTAGGTCAGTACTGAATTTGAATCGTATGGTACCATCAGTAGTAGTTTTTACAGTATATTTTTTGTAGACACAGAGCGTTGGTGCGGTGTACTCATGGCACATTCGAAATGAGTAACTTTACAGTTGGAATGCATTAGCGCCTTCTCATGAAGTTGTTTTGATTCATGTGGGATAGATCTATGATCTGCACCGATTCTTTTCTGAAAGTGGCGATCCGATATGAGCGCCTTCAAAAAAAAAAAAAAAAACGCCACGGAAACCAATCTACATTCCGGCATGAAAAATGTTCACTTATAATTTTTTTTAATGAAAGATTATCATTTAGAGCAATAGATTAGAAAAATATCGTTTTTCATATATGAGAAGTGGAAAAGTTTGCTAATATTTATAACGAAAAATTTAGAAATGGGCGCTACGATTAAGCATATATTGCATCGTTGAAAAAATTTTTAAAAAGTATTTTAAGCGGTATTAAGATTTTATGTTTCAAATGAAAAACGAGGGTTTCAGAGGTGCTGTTATATTATTGTAGCTTTTTCAGTGTTTATAAATGGTGCTATGAAGTTTTTTTTTTTTTTTTGCTCGAATTAATCGGGTGTATTCATAAAATGCAAAAGAATATTACAAAATATAATTGTAGTATTTCGATTTATTTAGTTCAATTTATATAAAAACTGAACGAAATGTGCACTTAACAAGTTTTATAAATTGAATTCACTTATAATTCTACGAATAATTCATATATATATATATATATATATATATATATATATATATATATATATATATATATATATATATATATATATATATATATATATATATATATATATATATATATGCGTTTATACGCTTATATGTATATCTATTCATCTTATCACTTGCTAATTTAAATTCGGCACTTAGTGAATTGAAAGCTATAAAATTTGATGAATACACGTTTGTGCCACCATAATCACCTACGTGATCTACTAACTTTTCGACATGATCTATTGGCTTTTGAAAAAAAAAAATTTTGCAGATATTTATGGTAAAGAAATTTGCATACGATTTGCGATTGATTACTTCGGTTACATATTGCATTTTTGCTCGCTTTAGAAAAAGAATTTTTTTATTTTATTTTTTTGCGCAGGATTCATATCAAGATTATTAAGAAATGAATATATTATGGATCATAAATTATTATTTAAGTACAGTTTATGATAGTTAACTAGGTGAACATGGCTGCAAAAGCGCAAATTGCGCCCCTTACATTAGTACGCTTTTCCACTCGTTATGCGCTTTTGCGAATTCATTTTAAAGAAAAGCACATTAAGGCGATGTCGTGTCTGTGTGTGTGTGTGTTTGTCTGTCTGTCTGTCAAGTGGTTTCAACTGAAGAATCATTGAAACTAAATTACGAAATTTAGTAGGTATAATGCACATCATAGGATAACATCGTAGTTTAATTTTCACGTTGACTCATTAAGTTCGGAAGAAGTTATAAAGATTATCAAAAAAAAGCGGTTCTTTCGTTAAAAACAATGGTTAGAAATAGTAGTTCAAGAAATAGTTCATTTATTCATTGTGGAATTTCATCGAAAAAGAAGTCACTCAATAGTTTGCGTAATATTCTTTCAAAATGCGACATTTTAGGGCATAAATCTAGAGGATTTTGAATAGTTCTTATTGAATAATTGAATTTGATTGAAAAAGCAACTAAATACTCTCAATATGATGCGAAAAATTTTTCAAATACGTAAAATGTCGACTTAAAATGTGCGAGTGTAATTCAAATAGACGATACTTAAATTGCATCATCTAATAGATGATAAAAACAAGCGCAAGTATTGCAAGTTTATTAGTGCATTCGTCGGCAACAAAAATAATCATTTCCGCTCAGCGCATTTGTAATCATCTACACTTTAGGCCTCACTTAAAAGGGCACAAAAATATTTCCACTAAACAAATCAAAGAAATTATCCTTAATAAATTAAAATTGAACAATATACATCGAAATATCATATGAGAAAATTGTTTGATTGAAGAGCGTACAAGAATTATTCCACAGAATATTTGTGTAACAATGAGCGGTAAGCGGATTCAATCATTATGCCTTGAGGGCAATTGTATTTTCGCATTCATCAAAGCGATTACTATACGCCGCATTCGATACGTTGGGGATTGATTGCTGATTGTAGAATGTCGATTACCAACGAATAATCGCTCTCTAATCGTATCAACACTTAACGATATATGCATTAAATTGTATTTTTCGACTGTCGGATTTTAAATATTTTTTTATTCACTCATAAAAAATATTCGCAATTTTATAAATTTACATTCCCTTATGAATATATAGATAAAATAAATGAAAATGAATTTATAAAAAAATACAAATCTCGCTGTTTATTAAATTTTTATTATATTTCAACACCTTTACCTTAGAAAATTGTATGCGAAAATGGAACTTTCTCAAATAGTCCGCATTACACAAATATTTCTAGAAGCCTTTCCGAGTGACGGTTTTAATTCAGATACCTAAGCAACCTAAGCGTCTGAAGCACTACCGTAAAGCCTTTGTTACTTACTGTGGGCCCGTAGTGGATTACTGTACACAAGTACGGTTGTCTCATATCTCATGAGGCATAAAAGCTGTAGAAAATCCATAGTGTTTATTCACTAGTCCAATCAAATTCCTGGGCGAGAGGAGGTTCCAAATTACAATCGAGGGATGAAGACATATGCGGTTTAACCTTTGGTTGTGCTATTGGATTGTTGATGGATTCTTATGTATCACAATTGGTAGTTTATTCTTATTTCCTGTTCGGATGAAACATTCTCGCCGTTTTCAACTTATCAGTAGTTCCTATATATTCAATATGGTTATAATTCATTTCATTTCAAAGTTATTCGTGCTTCGAATAAGTTCATATCATAGATTTTCAATAAAAAACGCTATATTATTCAGAGTCACATCAAGGCGTTTGATTTCTGTTTATTTGTTGACCTCAGAAATTTGTTATATACTCAGAGTCACCTCAAGGGTTTGACCTTTTGTTGACCTCAGAAATTTGTTATATGCTCAGAGTTACCTCAAGGCGTTTGACCTTTTGTTGACCTCAGTCTGCCTATCTTCACAAGTATATAACAACATTTCTTCATATCATTATAGCTCATTTATAGTATTCATGGTGTTGTGCATCGGTGTTTTGTTTTTATATCACCATATGTATTCAGTACGTTTTCTTTTTGTAAGTAAAGATTTTTTATTCTCCTAGTATTCATGGTTTTTATTTTTTTTCCAAATTAATTATTTATGCTTGTAATTCATCACTAATTTAATTAATCCTGTTGTCATTATTCCTTCTATCCAATCATCTGAAAAAATTTTTTAAGTTTTTTGTTTAATATTTAAATGTAATCATTTAATTTTATCAACTAATGCTACTTCATCAATAATTGATTTTCTTCTATATTAAAATATTTAGTTTCTCTCATAATAAATGTCTTAGTTATCTTTTGAGGCCTATCTTCTTGCCAAACAATTTATTGAACCATCTTTATTTTGTTTTTTTGTTTTTTTTTCTTTTTTTTTGACGAGTTTTCTGCATATCGATAAAATGCATCAATTTTTTTCAAAATACTGAGAATTTTATGTACCCACTGGATGGGGAGAAGGATTTTTCGATAAGATTCCAATATTGTAGTAATGCCATATGAGAACATTAGTATTAATATAGACCTATATTAATGGGTCATTATGCGCTGTCCCGTATTCGGAGCGAATTATGAATGTATAAGCTAAATTATAAACTTATACACTTCTTCATCTAATGTAAGCTGTAAATTAGTTCTGCCTCATTGAATTTAAATACGCTATAACGATGATTAAGCCTATTCACCCTTCTGTCCCCATCCATGCTCTCATTTCCTTATTAGCCACCCTGTTGAATTTTTCCGGAACCTCTGTCTCTGCTTTTCTTGCCTATATATATATATATATATATATATATATATATATATATATATATATATATATATATATATATATATATATAGGAATTCATGAAAGCCAAGGGAGACTTTTATTTAAACTTATGCGACAGACGACTGATTCTCGAGTCCCCCTCAATGGGATTTCACATTTCGATTCAGAAATAAATGCGCAATGGCAAGCGGCGAATACTTTAACTAAGACGCCGTCTGAGGATGGCTAAACAATCGAGATATTTGACGGGTTGAGTGAAGTTCTTCGTGAATGCCCGCGAAAACGTTGCGTTGATAGTTCCCATGAGACTTTTAGAATGCGAGAATCGCATTGAAACTTCGAATTTAATTTCTTCAAGCGATGCGCACTTGTTTCACAATTCAAAAAATTCGCACCCATCAACACTTTTAAACCACACTTTCGTTCTATGGAAATTTTTCATAAAATTGGCATATTTCTAAATTACTTAAGCGTAAATTTATTGTGGAATTACAGCGATAGATCGAAATTTTTGTAGAATATATTTTTACCTTTAGCATAGTTCCGTTTACTGCAAAATTATGCATATCATAGCACAAAGATATTCGTTCATAGGTGTATCACTTTCAAGACACATGTTTTATTCGTTTTCATAATGAACATATATTTCTATCATATGTATCAATGAGAAAGCGATTACGGTATGAAGCATTTATGGTAGCATTTGTCAAAGCATTACGGTATTAATGATAGCATTTATCGCTGATTATTTACTAAATCACAAATTGACAACGGGCAATCAATTTACTCTATTTCCGATCGAAAGATGCAATTGCAATTAATTGAGGCACAACAATTGCAAAGCGATGGACGGAGATTTTCGCAACAGCGTTCATCTTAAACGTTTTACGCGTAAACATAATTGCAACTCGTAAATATGCAACTCTGATTGCATAATAAGATTGAGTTGCACACAGCACATAGCCGAACCGACTTGTTCAATAGATTTTTGTCATTTTCTCTGCAGTTGACGAGATATACGTCATAGATTTTCCGTTGTTCATTTTTGGATAGTCGATATCGCTCCTAAATGAACGTCAAACAATTAAATAGCTATTTTGGTGATGTTATGTGCAATATTATTTTAAGACAATAGACGAAATATTTGTATTGGAAAAAGGGGATGAACGTTGCATCCATTGCTGTATGCCAACTCTCATCGAATAAGCAAGCGATTTCATGTAATTATAGGAGATGATGATTGTTTTGAGTAATTTAGAGACGATTTCAAGTGGACTTTGTTGTTTTATTACTCATTTTTCAACAGCCGAATTGCAAATGCTCATTGATATGGAAGTATCTGAAGGAGATAACATCTGCAAACTCAAAAATTTCGGCATTCTTTTCCGATAATAACGCGTCGCCGAATGCGTTTATTGTAAGGGAGGATGAGGATTCGCTTAAGAACTAACAGTGTCAATAGTCATATTTCACTTTCACAATGCGAAAAATGATCTCCACTAGCTTATCCTATTATTGAACTTTAAACTGTCGTGAAATGATGAATTGCAAGACTTTTAGAAATTAAATGGGACACTAGGATGGAGAGGGAGAGGGGAGAAGGAGACTTATTTCCATATATGCTTGTGCTAGCAAATATCTATGCTACTTTTTTTGCGCGGTTATGATAACTGCTTGCTGTTTATGATCGGTGGCATCAATTTGCGAACAAAATTGCAACTAGATTCATAATCCTTAATAGCAATGAATCTATCCGTTACGTTAATCCATACTTCCCATAAGGTCGTTCAAGCGTATTGATACAACGAAATCTCTAAATAAAAATTTTCTTCTTCAGTACACGACCAAAACGAATGTTCTGAGCGGAATTTACAAAACGATCATTTAGTTAGGAAAATGCATTATTGCGCATTATTGAATTTATGCAACCGATAAATCAGTTTGGAGGAATTGTGCAAGAGCGCATTTAATGTAAACAACTTTGTGCGGCACATTTACTTATTTTTACAGTAGGCATTTCGAATATTTTTTTTTTAAATAGCGAATAAGGGTATGAGGAAAATGTAAGTTTTCGGTGGAAACTTATAAATAGTTAATTTCAAAAAGAAACGCATTATTATTTATTGTCTTATTTATGCAAATATCATGCTTTCTATATCATTCTTTTTTTTTTCATTACCACAACTATAGATGTGCCGTTTGAAAGGTTGAAAAAAAAAATGGGACATCATAGTAGTAAGCAAAAAGTGCGATTGATGAGCAAAGCTGTTGAAAGTATAACTGTGACAGACAAGTGGCAAAGAAATGGAGATCCACCCTCTGTGCACGTTTGTACTGAACGTCAAAAATTTCACTAACGAAAATGCTCTACACATCACTTATCTCGTTTCGTCTATCGACAGGTTTTATTGTTATGCGTGAAATGATATAGCGAAAATGAGCGTCGAACTAGCCGGTTAGGGAGGGGGAGAACTTTAATTGCGAAGAATTTGCTATTTTCAACAGCATCGCGTAATTGATCTATGTTAGTGAAACAATCTTTGACTGTAAAATTAACGAATTTTGGCATTTTACGTTTCCGTTCATATTATGATTTATTTACAATAGTTCACTAATAGTTATTTATGATGAACTTAAAGATTTTATTTGTAATTTTCTAGTCAATTATATTTCATTTTCATTCTCTTCATTGTTCGACAAATTTTATCTTATATTAACTTTATTACATTTATTATCTTATAGGAAACGGAACCAAAGGGATTTAAAGTCATGATCGTTGATTGTTTAACTATCATTCTTTACAAGAGAATTATAGACTTAAGCTTACGAGAAATCGCTAATTTTTTTTTTTTAAATAAAAAGCTAACAATAATGAAAGCATATTTGAGAGTGCAGAATAGAACGATAAGAGGCAGAGTTTATTGAACGTAATATGATGGCAGAGCTTTCCAAAGTGGAGCATATATTGATTTAGATTACGATTAAGCGCTATATACTGTTGAGTAGTGATCGTCGACGTGTAGCCAACCGGCTGTCGGTAATTGCTGATAATTTTTTGAGCTGTTCCATTAATGCCAATGATAAGAGACATAGATCGGTAGAGAGAAATTAATTATTAGACGTTTCGAGCACTTTTCAAAATCACTTAGAGATATTGTCAAGAACGAGCTCTAAAACAAGTGGAGTGGTAGATGCTACCTTCAAATGCAAGTAAGAAGTGTTCAGCAGGTTGGTGAACAAAACCTTGGCGCTGTTGAGGTACTGATTTCCGACAAAGGAGAGTGGAAGATGATGGTATGCGGCCAGTGGCGAATAGCTGAACAAACGGCACTGAGGGATAAAAATCCGTTGCACTTCTTACAAGTACTAATAAGAACGTTTTCCATTTAAAGGTTTCAAAGAGACGTAAAGCAACTTCTTAGGGAAAAGGTAGCCCAGTTAAATTCGTAGTTACTGCTTTGACGCTCAGCGGTATTCCATCCTGCTAGGCAAGCGTTCTAGTTATTGAGGCTATGAGTGGAATAACTATCTTTTATTGCGAGCATGTTAGCGTAAGTAAATAATTTATGGAAGAATGCATCAAGCTGGATCTTGTCTCAATACCAGAAAAATATCATGAAAAGGGGAAGGGGTTGCTAGAATAGCGAATTTTGCTTTATCATTCCCATATTTTTGACCGGAAATGATTGTACTCAGAAAGGTAGTCGGTTGCAGAAAAAGTTCATAATGATCTTGCCAGTTCTTGTCAGATGAAGCACTGAATATGCGATGCCTGTCCTTCTTAATTATTTACTGTCAAGGGTTTCTTTTCGGAGTATATATATATATATATATATATATATATATATATATATATATATATATATATATATATATATATATATATATATATATATATACAATAAATCTGCACTTTTAAAACGGACAGGTATAAATCTATCAGGTTGTTTCGGTTACCTATTTTACAAATGTCGCGTCCTAATTAAGTGAGACTGCGAGCCGCTGTACTAAAACGAGTTTTTTACAAGTTCATATTGCTTTGAGAATGTTTCCTTAGGAAGAATGAAACTTTGAAATTTAAATACAAAACTCTAGCATCATGAGCCATATATGAAATATTTATATGGGATAATGTTCATATGACGTAAAGTCAATGAGAGTAACTCCCGGTGTGTGGTCCAAAGCACAGATTTGCTATTCTATCTGTGAGTTGGCATTAACTCACGTCATCTTAGTCCCTTAGCGTTCTTAGCATGGTATTCTTGTGCTTCCCGTTGCTGTGAAATATATACACGATAAAAGTTAATGGAGAAAGCCTCATCTATAAAGTGAATGTATGTATATTGCGAGAATGGCGCTCCGATTGCGATCTAGACGACATCATTGAAGACGCTGTTTGGTATAGTCAAATAGGAGGCTAGCTGGCAGTATAGCCGATCCTTCATGGAAGTGTGAAATGAAGGATGGCGCAGTTCGCGTGAATGGGCAGATGGATGTTGCGGGCAAATCTCAGTTGGCTATCGTATTTCTAGCTGCTTGCAGTCGAAGAGAGGAATGCGACCCGCGGGAACAGAGAATCATCCCTGCAACCCTGAAGCCGACAAAGTTTCACGAGTCTCAACGAGTGGACGGCCTCACTGTGGCAATTCCCCGCGGGTCATCCAAAAGCCGACCAACTAAAAGTGTCAAGCTGATGCAGCCGGCCGCCTACTCTTCCCTCCAGCCTCCGATGCTTGATTGCGGCCGCGCTTTCTTCTGCGTACGAATTTCCGCTGCGTTGATTGCTAGCTCTGCGTATGCATGTATGTGTGTATGTATGTGTCGTGTATGTATGGGCGCACACAGCCCCTAAGTAGGCAGTCAACAGCAGCACCCATGCGCATTATTCTTTCAAATTTCTCGCGCTCATCCGCTTCAAAATCGCGGTCCCAATTTGCTTCATTCGGCTTCGCATAACAACTCGACGACGTGCCGCCTGCTTGGCGTCCGCTTGTTTCCACATATGCTTTCCCTACAGATGTCACCGCGATATACTCGACCCCATTCGGTATGTACACTCTTTCTGCTTATGTTTATATTCGATGAAAACAGCATCACTTATTAAGGATTACATTTGTTTAGTTTATCCGTTTCATTAGTTTGTCGAGAGGTGTTATGCGATAGGAATGGCTCAATTTATACCAGTGAATATCCCTTGTCCTGCAACATCTTGCCTTCAACTCTCCTCCGTATATGTATATCTCTCGTCATAGGGAAACATCGATCAAAAGTTTCAAATGCTTTGCGCTTTCGATGCGTTGAGGCGAGCCATTGAAGACGATTCAGACGGATTTCCGAGGTTCCAATATAGGACTTAAAATTGATAAAGCGTTACGCCTACTTTTCTTGATGATGAGGAAACAACTGAGATCGCCAACCGAATATTGCATATATTAGTAAGTGGTGTGTTCTTGGTGAGACTCACAAAAAGCAACTTGGAAGTGAGTAGAAAATAATAGCTACCACGTTTTAAAAATTATGGGAAGGAAATTCTGAAAATTGAAAATCCTCCAAAAATAACTTTTAAAGGGCGTAAAATATCAATAAATTCTTTGATGATAAGTGAAAAATTTGTTCGCAAGGGGGTTATAGAACTTGTGATCGTAACACGTAAATAAATGTAATCGATGCTTTATTATACGCGCAATACGATAAAATAATTCAGATATGGCTAAGCGCCTAAATTCATTTTGTTCAGCCACAACTCATAGAGCCACGAAAAATTGGCTTCCAATTAGGTGAGCTCTCAGCATCCTTTTTCCCTTTACCTCGTTTCTCCTTCGTCTAAAAATGGGCGTCATCTTAGCGTCCCGCAAGAAAAAGAAGCGTTAAGGTCGAGCACAAAGCAAGTAGAGCATAAATATCCATTATGCTATTGAATAAGGTTTGAAAAGTGATCTGAGCAAAGACAGAGTTGCCATCCTTCCTCGACAATAACAGCTTGATTATCATAGCTCTCTTTTCTGATCTTCGATCCTTCATTTTTCACTTTCTAAGGTAGGAGGCATGAAAATTTCACCGTAGAGAATTAAATTTCACAATCAAAAAATAAGTGTTGAATTTCAGGTTGTTCTTTCTTTCTTCAAATGAAAAATGGCTGTTTAATAATAAGAAGTACGATTATGGATGTTGTACCTTAGTGGGCTGTAGGGAATAACAAAGAATCTCGGGAAGCTTTATTAAAGGCGTCCCACTTGAATAGTATAACTCAGCAAGAATCATGGCAGTAAAATAAATAGCTGAGTATGAGGGCACTGTTTTATCTTAGGTTAATTTCGCTTCTTATTTTCGCAACTCTTTTATAGCACTTATAAGCAATTCCATTAGCTTAAAACTCGATGAGGGTAAAAGTTTACGGTGTACTTTGCAGTTTAATACTCAAATAGTATCTTTTTGTACGTCGCTGATGCGATTGCCGGCGATTTTCTTCTTTCCTTCGATATACTGTTTGCTAGCAAGTAACTAACCATTTCTAATCGCCTCAAACCACACGCATGAGCGCATCCTTCCATGCCAAATATGGTCATGAAAAAACTAGTAAGCGACGCATTCTGCGGACTCAAAAAATCGAAGTAGATACGGTACAACTATTATTCATTGAATGTAACACATCACTTTTGCTGCGGCACGTAAATGCCTACGGCGCAACTGTCCGCGCAAGAATTGATCGTGTAGCGACTTCTTTGACACTGCGCTGCCTATGGTAGATCACTTGCAAAAGTGTTACATCTGTATTGGCGCTAGCATTTTGGCGCTTGAGGCGAAACGCGCCTGTGTCGCAATATGCCTGTGAGTCTTGATTTCTCATTATGTGCACGTAAGCACCCAGCGAGCGGTCGTGTTGAAGTTCTTTGTTTTCATGTTGCTATGCATACTGCTGAGACGGCTCAAATGTATTCACCCTCTCGCTTCCCCCCAGTTCGTCCTCAACTGTGCGTAAATCAAATCTAGTTGGCCTAAATGTGCTTAAGTCTGATGTGCTAGGCTCAGCTATGCGTGTCTTAATTGTGCTTGGCTCAGTTGCACTTGACTTGGTTGTCTTGATTCAGTTGTATTTGGCTTAAATTTTCTTCACTCTCCATTTTACTTTGTGCTATTGCGCTTACTTTAGTTGTATTGGAGTTAATTGTACTCAATTCACTTGTGCACGGCTCAATTGTAGTTGGCTCAATTATGCTCGGCTCAAATGTGTGGCCCGACACAATTGTGCTCTGCTCACTTATACTTGGCACTGTTGCGATGGGGCTCAATTGTGCAGAGCTTAATTGTACTCGACTCAACTTTGCTTGGCTCGAGTGTATTTAGCTAAATTGTACCCAAGGTAGTTACATTGGGTTCATTAATGCCTAGCTTAGTTATACTCAGCTCATTGGTGTTTTGTTCAATTTAAGTTAGCTCGAATGTGCATCCCGGCTCAATTATGCGTAGCTTAGTTGTACTTTGCACAATTGCGCTAGGCTCAATTCTACTCGGCTTAGTTGTATTTGGCTTATTTGTGCACGGCTCAATTGTGTTCGGCTCAGTTGTGTGCTCGACTCAATTGTACTCGATTGAATTGTGTTTAGTCCAGTTGCATGCGGCTCAGTTGCCTTACTCTTAGTTGTGCGCAACATAGTTGTAGGCCCTAGGCTTAATGGTGCATAACTCAGTTGCAACGTCGCAGTATTAAATAAATTGAGAGGTAATATGAAATGTATTGCTTGAATTCATTAAGGCTAATTTAGGTTGAATTACCCATCATTGGCCTTCATTCGAACTAGATTTTCGCTTTGATCGTTTTCACACTCTTCCTTTTTTACTTCTCGACGTTTCTTATTGGGCTTTCCTTCTCGAATTTATTGTTTATCACTTATAAGCTGCACCTGAATGGGATTATATCTCTTGAAATAAGAGCTGTTTACAATCACCTGAAGACATTAGATGAATGCCTCGTTGTTAAATTTTTCAAAAAAAATTTCAGCGTTGATGCGAACAATTCTCATATGAAACGCCCGATTCTGTTTTTATTCTCTCATCTGTAGTAGTTCTTCCGCAAGATTTGGGCATAAAAAGTTCCCTTTCCTGGCGGGGATTGTGCGTATAGCACTGCATTTGACCCCATTAGAAAAAAAAAAGCAATTGACATTGTGAATAACCTCCGCCAATGATTTACGGAGTCTGAAATCGTATGACATGTTTTGTTTTTCAATTTCAATTTTGGACACATTTGGAATGCGTACAAAAAAAAAATGGCACACAGAAGGAAACGAATTGTTTTCATTTTATTGTTTCTAAAAGAGATGAGATTATTTCCCTATAAGATACCCTTAAAAGAACGGCCTTTACGATCCTCAAAATATAAACTTTATGAAATTGTTACTGATTATTTTCTAGTCGATGTAATTGTATAGCTTATGGAATACTACCATAAGATTCTAAATTGTTGAAAAAAAAAAATGGCACTAATGTGGCAAGATAGAGTGATAATACTATCAAATGAAGCTGAAAACTCGTTTGCAAAATATTTTAATGATATTAGATGCGAATTGAAAAAGATTTATATGAATTTAAGTGGTTTTCTTAATGAAATATTAGTAAAGCATCTTTAATCTAAAAGTAGCACGTTACTAATGATCGTCAATATTACTGATATGTGATATTAATGTTAGATTTGATTATTTTTTATCATAGTACTTGAAAAAAAAAATTTATGATAACCAGTTTTAAATATGCTAAATGAAATATGACATACCGGTTGCGCTAGACAGATTTGAACTTCTTTTTTTTTAAATATTACTGTAATTTGAATAATTCAAACTTTTACAACAAACTTCAAAGAAAACGAATTTACTGTTCAAGAATTTTTTTTTAAAAAGCATAATTCGATTGAAACGCCTTATTTTTAAAAAATTTTCATCAAGAATGAAGCATTAAGCTTCGAACGTAAAACTTGATTTGCTAATGCTTGAAAAATTTCCAAAAGAACATATGCTAGAGTGAATTTTTATTGAAACGAAAAGATTCATTGCAAGTCTTGCGTAAATTTTTGACTAATCGAACATATAGAGGCAATAGTAATGATGCGATGTGCGTATTCTACTCATTACACTAGTAGATTTAATGCCAACAAATCTAACGAATTTTTTCTTCGTATATAAATTTTAGCCGGAAATTTTTGATTTACAATAAATAAATGGATGAAATATGCAAAAAAAATCGTTGAGCAGTAATAGACAAATCTATCATGAAGATATAGTATTTGTCCATCAAGTTTGTTGTCTTTAGGGAAAGTTGAAAGCTGTCATTAGAAAGCTTTCAACAACGATACTTTTTATACTTTTATATTTCTCTTCGTTAATTTTTTATGCGTTATATTTTTGCAACTAATCGCGCATATTCTATCGTTCAACGAATCAACAATAAAACATTATGGGAGTTAGACTATATAAATAAGAGGCCTTCATATGCTATATATTATCTATATGTGAAATAATGCAAAAAAAAAAAGCTAAAATCGGTGATGCGCTAAATAAAAATCGAATTTTTTTTTACATTGATATCTTTGAAACGCTGAGTTGATTGATGACAGTTGAATATAAAAGGAATAGAAAAGGCTGTTCATATTTTTCTTTTCTTGTCCATATTTTTTTCGATTCACATTTTTGTTTGCAAATGAGCAAATTTCTTTTCCCATCCATAACTTTATTTCACGTCCATCTTTGCAAATGGTCGTGAAATTTTTTTTTTTCATTATTTTAATAACCTTTTATAAAGCGTTTAATTAAAGCTGCATTTAAGAAGGTGGCATAATCATTTTTTTTTTTTTTTTTTTTGGCTTTATTCTTTCAATAATCACTCAGTATATCGCTATATTAATTTTCTTCTGATTGACGCTGTATGCGCTAATATTGCACATTTATTTTCATTTGGCAACATAATTGCTTAGGAAGATTTCAATAATCCTCAAATAAATGCAAATCTCTCAAAATTAACAACTGTCATCTCAACGGCATACGGAAATGTGGAAGTTATCGGATTTGCGCTCCCCTTCCTTGAGCTTGATTAGTAGAAATTTTTAAATTTTAATCGTTTATTATTTGAGGATATTCTCCTAGAGATATTATCACTTAATTTTTGCGGAAATTCATGTGAAAAAAAAAATTGCATCATAGTTTCAATGCATCTTTATGAGTAAATTTTATATTTTCGTTCAAACTCATAGAAGTTCTTTCATCATAGTAGTCGCCTGTGCTACCACTATGAAAGACTTCCTATCTCTTTCCCCTTTAAAATTCCTCATTACTTGATAATTTAATGTATATTTTATGCAAGTTACGGAGTTTTTTTTTTTTTTTTTTGAAAGCAATTCGAACTATTGAAAAATGAAAATTTTCGTTAGTTTCATTTCCTTAGCTTGTAATTATTCGTCGGAAAGGGTTCTAGCAACTGTCAAAGAATATAGCAGATGATTGGGTGGAAGGGGGGGGGGGGTTAGGAGAAACGATTCGCCAGCAACGTTTTCTAGCAATTGCGATCCTCTTGTCGACTACTAGCTGCGTGCATCGATCGTTGGCAAAGCATTGGCTAGCTATAGTTGTACAAGCTTAGCTGTTTCTGCGTTTCGCAGCTGCAATGGTGTGCTCTTGTTTCTCGGCCCGCACGCACACTTTCAACAACGCACACACACACACACACACACACACATACACACACACTCGCAACCCCCGAAAACATTTTTACACCCCGGCCCCATTGACGAGCATAGAGCCTAGAGCTAGCTAGAGCTTAGCTGCCCACCACATTGTTGCGTTCTCTATTGGCCTCACTCATTGCTTCTAGCATTCCTTTCGAAACGGATACACATTTCTCAATGATTTGATGTTTTATTCATATTTTTGTACTATAATTTATAAATTACAATTGTATAGAAAATATATTTAAATTTATGAACAACATAAATAGTTGGTATACGTTATAAGTGGATGCTACTGAGTTGTGATCTCGTATCTTGCAAACTATAAGGCATTCATACTATCACTACCGTGATCTAGTCGATATCCTAAGCGCTACTTTTGTTTTAGCGTTCATTATTAGTCAATATGTCAACCGGAAAAAAAAGTTTATAGTTAGAGTTGTAATTATCAGTTCTTTTATATTATTTGCAAGTAATAAAATTACAAATTGTTCATAGAATTACTTTTTTTTGCAAATTATCGAAAAATTAGTCAAGTAAAATTAGTCAAATTTTTAAAAAAGTTCGCTAGAAAAAAATTGTACTCGCGAATACTTAGCAAAAAAAAGACCCATTATCTCATTGGAGTTGTTGTTTTTTTCGAGAAGACAATCGTTTATTTTTTTCCGACTTGTACTCTAATTTTTCACTTGTTACGAATTGTTATGAAGATTTTTTCTCATTTAGGGTTTAAAAAAAATTTCACAGTATTTATGAAATTATTTTTGAAATTTAAAAAAAAAGGATAAAATTTCCGAAAGCCTGAAAATGGAATATATTTGCAATATAAAACAGGCTCCATTTTAAAGAAAATTTTTTATTACGATTAATTTGCATATTAAATATACAGCAAGAGCAAGCAAATACCTTATATAGCGTTGGAAAATATCCTTTAGTCTTCTATCGCCTTAAGTTGCCTCTATAAAAACAAAAACAAAAAAAAAAAGAATGGAAGAATTGATTTGTACAAAAAGAGGAGGTTAATATTACGCAAAGGTTATCGGCAGAGAAATGCATATTATTTGGTGGAGAATTTTTTGCTTGAAGAGTGGAAAATTATGAAAGATCGAGAAGCTTTCTTTTTTTTTCTTCTTCTTCTTTGCAGAAGACTTTCAAATTTGTTAGCTTAAGCTGTTTGAAGCAGCAGACGAGCAGATTGTATAGAAGAAGCGTTCTAAAAAAAAATGAGCGAACGAAAAAAAAAGACAGACACACTCTTAGAGTAAAATATTTTAGCGATAAAGCATACTTTATTCAACGCTTATCTTATCAGTGTTGATATCCGACATTTTTATGAGCTTTTAATCAATGCATTCACCTTGTTTTTTGTTTTTTCTGTTATTATTATTATTATTATTATTATTATTATTATTATTTTTATTTATTTATTTTTTTTTTTTTTTGCTCATTTAAAACCTTATAATGTTTGTTGACTTATAATGAAAGGTGATCGCAATTCGTTAGGTTGTTTATTACAGATAAATTTGAATATAGACCTTTTATTTAGGCATCTTCCTTTCTTTTTTCGCATTCATATGGACTATATCTCATCATTGCGCATAATCTTATAAGTTTCCTTCTACATATTTCCCAATGTTGCATTATTGTTACATACTAATTTCATGAAATGATTTTCATTACGTGACTCTAAATTAAACGCTTATTTAAGTATAAAATTCATTGTTCAAACTATACTATATTGTGCGATAATTAGAAGATTATGGTAAAACGAATGTTTTTCTATGAAACGAATCCAGGATTATTTCGGATCAAAAAATTCGTTATCATATAGTAGCGAAATCGATTTATCTTATAAATTTTATGGCGCTTTTAAGGGTCACTTACTTATACAATAAGTTTAGAAAAAATAGTCGAATTAATTTCGAAACGGATGCAGTTAATTTGTAGTAACCGAAAAAAAAAATTTAGAAATTGGTGATATATGCACGAAAATGGACTTATTTCGCTAGTTAAACAAGTGCTATTAATATAATCTTGGTAGTCCAACTCTTTGAGTTACTGCGACAACGTTGAATTTTTTCCACTTATTATGATCCCCTCAGTTCATTATTTGACCGCTTTTAGCAACCTATATTATACTCATGTATGATACTGTATAGTAAAGCATACTGTACAGTAGTATGCTGTATTTTCTGTAAACTATACTGTACTCTAGTTTACCGTACTATACTATACTATACATTATAATTGTACTGTACTGCAGTATATCACGCTATAAATTAAACTATATCTTTCCGTGCTATACTAAAAATTTTCCCGAAATTTTTTCATTTTTTTCTCGAAAATTTTCCCGAAATTTTCTCATTTCCCAAACTCTTTTCCCACTATCTGATCAATCAAGGCCAATATGGGTAGGCAATAGTATTTAGCATCATCGAAAGCAGTCCACCTTAATAGGCATTTCCTTCTATTGTTTAATGATGTGATTATTGAGTTAAGATGGCTACGATGCTTAATTTTACCTCTTTTTACTAGTATTCCTTCAGTTAATTTTTCCAATAATACTCTTCTTATCCCGTGATATTGATAAAAGGAATCTATTTCCTAATATTTTTCAATCAAATGAATATGAAATCCAAAGTTATATACTCCAATAAGAGAAATGCGATAATGAAATAAGCTATTAGATGAGGAAACGAAGCGAAGATGAACGAGTAAGAAAGAGGAACGAAGTGAGATATTGGTGGAGAATGGTGAAAGATTATAGTAAACTGTTTTTCTTCTACACGAACAAATAAAAGCGTCGAACAGCAATCGTTTGCGTCCGTTGTGTCCGTAATGCTCGTCGACGAAGCGATCAAGCTGATTGTATTGTCCGGGGGATGTGCGCTGATTGCGCCTATTTGAGCATGTCGCTCTTCCGTTCCATTGCAATGCCGCCAGCACTATTTCTCATTGATCCTATACACGTTTATAAAAATATAAAAATTTAAAATATATATATATATATATATATATATATATATACATTTTATATATATATATATATATATATATATATATATATATATATATATATATATATATATATATATATATATATATATATATATATATATATATATATATATATATATATATGACTCAACCAGATATGGGATGCGATGTGGACAAAGAGGTATATAATAAATTTGCTTTGTGATTATATGTGATCAGGTCGAGTGATTATATATGTTTATTTTTAAGCACTATCACTGGTTTACTAACCTAACGATATTTCTTGGGTAATTTTCGTTCCAATGATAGCCTTTAACCTTATTGTCTTTATTCGTGGTCTATTATTGATGTTTGTTTTGGCATGTAATGTTTAATTTTTGCCACTTTTTTGAAACTTTGCAATGATTTTCGCCATTTTCACTGCAGTAATGGGAGGGATGAAGATGGCGGCCCAGAAATTATCGCGACTTCTGTTAAGTTTTGGATAGTTGCCATTTCGGCGCTAATGTTCGATGAGAACCTGCTGGCATCAGTTGTGCGCTTTTATGAGAGGGACATTTTTTTTCGCCGTGGCTGGAGAGAATTTTCCAGCAAAATTTTATGCGCTTTCAACGATCCCAATCGATAAAAACGCAGCCCGACAAAATTGGGCTTTGAAGGTGCTTTCGACTTCAGTTACAATATTCGTGGGTGGTCGTGGAGGTCAGAAATGGGGCCATTTGTTGAGTGGGATGAAGGGGTAAATGTGATAGCCGGGAAATGTTGAATGTGATGGGTAAGTTGAAAGTGAGTACCAATTATAAACAAGTAGTAGTAATTCCTGAAAAGAACTCTTATAGCATTTGTAATGTAGTTCGCAAATTAATTGGCTGCATCAGTGCTCGAAAAAAAAAAAAGATGAAATACTACCGTAATAAAGTGTCTTCAAACGACCAACCGGTTGCAAAAAGTCGTCAGCGATATAATTCTCTTTTTTTTTTTTGCGCTCGCCCGGCTGTTCAGTAATACTTGCTTAGACGAATTTGACTCATTTTTAAGTCTCTATTATCCTTTTCAAAGATAATCTGAATTGAAGCAGCGTTCCGATGTGATCTTCAAATGCATATTATGTGGAGTGAATTTTATTGTATGGAGAGATGTGTAATGCAGTCTTAATTTTACGCACCGATGTGATATGCATAATAAACGCTTGCAAAGAATGCGAAAAGTGTTCAAAAACGAAAGATTACGGAAATAAGTTTCGCAATTTTACAATTGGTTTTGCAAAAAAAAAAAAAAAAAAAAAAACAATGAAAGCACATGGTTGTACGTTTAGAGCTTTTATTTGAGCAGATCTAATAGTCGTCTTTTTCTTTTTTCTCTTGTTTGAATGCTTATCGCATCATCAACTTGCTTGTCAAAAGTGTATACGGTAGATGATTGCCGTATTGTTTGGTGTCAGCTGTGCTTCTAATGCCCGTGGGTGTGTGTTCTCACAATCGATGCATCCAAGCTATGTTATTTTCTTTTCAAGTGGGCGCACTTCATTTTGAATAGTTTTTCTTCTTTTTTTTTTTTGCCTCAATCAATGCTCAACATTCTTCTTGCTTCAAGTAAATCTTACGATATCATTGCCCATCGACTAATTTTATGTGCTTAGAAAGTGATAATCGAATTTTAATCATTTATTTATCCGGTACTCGAATTGTTTTATCGCTTCTTTAGAACACTATTCGAGGTATTTAAGCAATGGACATTTACTTTCACAGGCGATATTAACAGGTGGCATTTTGTCATTGAATGATTCGTTTTCGTAAATATGCTGCATGCAAATTGATAAGTGCAATTCCAGCTCTGCAAGCTAAAATTTCAGTTATTTGTAGAGACGGAATGGGACAACGAAAGGGAGAGTTATGAAATATATTGCGACACTTAGATGATAAGGTGATAAGCAGTTAGTTGAACTTAGATGATAAGATGATAAGCAATTAGTTGAAATTTCTTTTTGAGAATATTATTATGATTTTATTTCGTACAGAGTCGACATTTTGCACAGTCTAATATCCTTATTGTTCAAATATAAACATCGGCAATTCATGCAACCCAATTCATCCCTCCTAGCGCATTGTTTATTCGTACAGATAAGTGAATTGAGCGTAAACCGTTGCAAAGAGGCGGAAAATCTTATAAAGGTGGATATTTTCTAGATATTTTTACCTCTTGATATCTAGATAGGTGAAATAGTTGGCATCTTTGCAGTGATAAATTCGATCACTTATATAGCTTTCCTTTTTTTTTTATTTCCTGCAAAAAAAAAAAACGCAGCATGTAACACCAAGTTTTGCGCATATTTTAGCGCTTGTTTATTTGCCTGACAGTTGTGATTGTCCAAATGTTGTTGGCCCAATTTGACTAAGGAATTTGAAAAATATGATTTGAATCGCTAGATTCATAGCCGATTTTATTTACAATGAATTGTTTTTGTTTATGAGTTATTAAGTATTCAAAAGTGTTATGAATTTTGCAGGCGATTCTTTTTTTTTGTTTTTGTTTTTGTTTTTGTTTTTATTTTAGAGCTGGCTGAATTAGGCTAAAACGAGCTTTGTTGAGGATTCGTTAATGTAATTGGCGATTTTGAAAGTGCATTAGGAGTGATTGTTGGATTATTGCTTTGCATACTTTGAATATATCTAATCGGAAGAATAGTAAACGTATATATTGTGTCA
Source organism: Baylisascaris procyonis (assembly GCA_037389465.1). Taxonomy (NCBI): domain Eukaryota; kingdom Metazoa; phylum Nematoda; class Chromadorea; order Rhabditida; family Ascarididae; genus Baylisascaris; species Baylisascaris procyonis. The sequence goes on from JAZARR010000105.1 coordinate 1,301,764, forward strand.
ATCTTTTTTGGCAAATATGCGCAAATATTTTCTGACACATATTTTAATGAAATATTAATGGACTTTTAGCTAATGATATGTTATCGGACGAGCATATAGAATCCATTCGCTATTTCAATCTTTTGCATGTTTTAAATTTTTTTTTTTTTTTTTTTTTTTTTAATAGCGATTTTACACTTCAAATGGTTTCGCATAGTTGTCACTCATATGAAACGTTTACTTTTTCCTGTCGTAAAAAAAAAAAAATGCGAATTTCGCTTCTGCTTTGTATCTTCGTTCATTGATAGTCTACGTTGGCCTCGTTTATTAGAGATAGTCTAATAATCCTCAAAATTATGCGACTCTAATAAATCGAAGTTATGGTGATGAGCAATGTTGGCAAGGATAATATACTTGATAATTGAAAACGTCTGCAAATTCGCTGCGGTATAGTAACCAATTTATAAAATTACATTAAGGTACCAGCAATCATTGAACAGATTATGAGCGTCTCTATATGAAGTGAATTTAATCAATTACGTGAAAAAATCCCATTGAGAGCTTTTAGAGATCTTCTATAGAAATAATGATGGGGTTTGCTACTTCATTTGGACGTTTAATTAGAATTTTTCGTATATAAAAATGTTGAGGTAAAATTGACAAGAAAAGATTAACACTTTCACCTTATCATTATTAGAATGTTTGATCATCTTGTATGATCGTTTGCAGCTAAAAGTCGGATGTGATAACCCTTAAGCTATAAACGTATAAATAAAGCTTACCTGTTGAGGTATGATTTAGTGGGTTCTTTCTTGTTCTTTACTAAATTTTTTGTTCTGTTAAGCTGTCTTTTTGCCGTTCGTTTTCCCCTTAAATCGCCGTTCGTTTTATATGCCGTTCGTTTTCCCCTTAAATCTGTTGTAAACTCGTAAATATGCAACTCTGATTGCATAATAAGATTGAGTTGCACACAGCACATAGCCGAACCGACTTGTTCAATAGATTTTTGTCATTTTCTCTGCAGTTGACGAGATATGCGTCATAGATTTTCCGTTGTTCATTTTTGGATAGTCGATATCGCTCCTAAATGAACGTCAAACAATTAAATAGCTATTTTGGTGATGTTATATGCAATATTATTTTAAGACAATAGACGAAATATTTGTTTTGGAAAAAGGGGATGAACGTTGCATCCATTGCTGTATGCCAACTCTCATCGAATAAGCAAGCGATTTCATGTAATTATAGGAGATAATGATTGTTTTGAGTAATTTAGTGATGATTTCAAGTGGACTTTGTTGTTTTATTACTCATTTTTGAACAGCCGAATTGCAAATGCTCATTGATACGGAAGTATCTGAAGGAGATAACATCTGCAAACTCAAAAATTTCGGCATTCTTTTCTGATAATAGCACGCTTTCATGAATTCCTGTAATGTTGAAGATTTCACTCTAACAATGCGAAAAATGATCTCCACTAGCTTATTATTGAATCTCAAATTATACGAATGCTTAACTATAGGACTTTAAGGAATAAAGTGGGACACTGATGGGGAGGGAAGATGGCATTCATATGTATCTGCATATTTCCGGTATCGCCACCTCGTGAACAACTGCTGCTAGGTTCGTGATCTATAGCAGTTTTATCTACACGTTTGCGCGAAATTGGTGGAGTACTAGAAGTTGCTAGTCGGATTTAATATTTGTGGAATAGATGTTAGATGTTATCGTAGAGCAAATTATTGATTGATTAGGTTATTGACACCGATTAGATTACTAGTGGTATTGATTGCTTCCAGAAGGAATGTTGAAAAGATTTATTAGTACCGGAATAGATCATTACCGGAGTAGCTTGTTACTGAAATAGATTACCGGTGGAATAGATTGCTGATGGTATAGATTAGACTGCAATAGGTTACGGATCAGATAATTTATTACGGTAATAAATTAGTGGCGCGATAACTCGATAGTGGGGCAAACAGTTGATAGATTAGTGGTACCAGTGTGATAATGCGATTTTTAGCTGGAATAGGTTATTTTTTAATAGTCGATAATTTGGGTAGAAGGTTATTAGTAAGGTAGATCATTGGTGAGAAAGTTTATCGATGTGGGGTACTAGGATTTAGGTGAGGATGATCTGTTGAATATCTATGAACGATTGCATCAAGGCGATTTGCGATTCTATAACGTTTCCAAATTTTCGTTCGACTCAGAATCCATTGATTCGATTCAGAATCCATTGATTCGATTCAGGATCCATTGATTCGATTCAGAATCCATTGATTCGATTCAGAATCCATTGATTCGATTCAGGATCCATTGATTCGACTCAGAATCCATTGATTCGATTCAGAATCCTAGCATCGTTTTTCGATCACCATTTCGCAGATGTGCTCAATTAAAGTCAAACATGAGCCGTTAGCTAATCGGTATTCATCGGCATATTCCACCACAGTTCAACCATCCTAATCGTTCTTAGCTTACAGCAGTATCCTCTTCCTAAAATATTCCACTATTCTTTATGTAAGAAATATTGTCTGATGAGCGTTCCTGCAGTATTAAATGAGAGGGCCGATTCAGATGCGAATAACGCTGCAGATATTGCAACTTTGGGTGATTTTCTCTTGTAGATATACCACTTTGGGTAATTTTCTTTTGCAGACATGCTTTCTTGGGTAGTTTTCTTTTTCAAATATGCCACCTTGGGTAATTTTTTGTCCTGAACAGACAGGTGGAATTTTTTTTTCGAATTTTTCGATGAATAGTTGAAAATGTGCAGAAAAATAGAACGATGACCTGTTGTTATAAGAAAGTGTATGGGTGAAAAATGTAGGGAAAATGCTTCATTGCGAAGCTTTAGTGAAAATTGCCCCACCGACGCAAATCTTCAACAAAATGTCGATACGACTCGCCTAAGTGCAGTAGATCAATCCGCGGCTATTCCAAAACTTCTATTGCTCTCGTTTTGTGGCTAACATCCATTCTAATACGATATCTGAATGTCTTAAAACTTCTTTCCCTATCTTCCTCATAATATTTTCAAATATGTATGCACGTCTGGTTGCAAAAATTTACGTACTATCTAAATAAGACTCTAACCGTCTCGCAACAAATATTTAGTTTTGCAATGTGGAGATGTGATTTTTGCATTGATGGAGTGCGGTTGTGTTAGTGTTTCGTTTTTGGGAGGGATGCACACGGCAATTTGCCCATCATAACAAAGAGGAGTGAGTGCCCATTCGAGTGGCGCAAGATGCTTGCCAATGCTTTGCATTTTTTTTTTTTTAATATTTTATTTAGGTAATTCATTTATTTGTTTCACTAATATTTTATATTTTCATTTATTTAGAATCAATGAGTCGACTAACCTTTATTATTCTGACCTAAAAATATCCTATAAAATACGGGATTTTATAATGATACTTTTAAAAAATTAATTTCAGGTGTGTATTACTTCAAAGAAAAGCCCTCTGTGAGATTTTAAGTGACGCAAATTTTTGAAAGATTCGGTGCATATATTGAGATGTTCTTGTTTGCGAAATTTTTCGAGCGTCTAGTAGTAGTATGTAACGTTTGGAGTACCACAATAGGTTTTTTAAAATCTTTTATTGAAAGGAAAGGGAAATATTGGACTAGGATTTATTCCATCGTCTAAAAATTTTTACAGTGTGTTACAGAATGCTCAAAGAAAGTTTATAGATGGGGGGGGGGGAGGGGGAGGAGTTTCTCTCCGAGGTAATACAGTGTGTTACAGAATAACTGTATAAACTGTAGTGTTTGTGAAAATTGTGTTGACTCATTTCGCATTTTTATGTGTTCAGATGAAATACTGACGCATATGTATCTCGATGGTTAAGCCAGTTGGCCGCTTTCACGAACTTTGATATGGATGAATCCAAAATGCAGTAATTTCTTGGTGCTTGAGGTTTTCTCCAATCTTGAATTATAACTAAAACCAAACTCGTTCTTGAGTTACTGAGTTGATGACCTTGAATATGTTTGCTTCTTTTTTTTTATTCGCAATAATATTTAGAGCCTTTAATAATAATATTTAAGAAACATAGAAGGGTTAAATCGTTTCATAATGAAAATTTTATTTATTTTTCGATGAGTAATCACGTCTCGAACTTCCCTTCTCATATGGTGATATGTGTCATAGTTGTTCCGATTCTTTGTTGTACTTTATATGCAGTAGATTACGATTGACTATTTCGTAAAACATCGTGAGTGTTGCCTTTTTTTTTTGCATTTAATTATATTGTTTTACTATCATTATTGTTATTATTATTACTATTATTATTATTATTATTATTATTATTATTATTATTATTATTATTATTATTATTATTATTATTATTATTACTGTTACTATTTTACTATTATTATTTTCTATTATATTGGTGCCCTAGTTGCAGTCAGTTAAGGTGCCCGTTCCCAATAGAGCTGCCTTATGGCTAAGCAATTTTCATGTGTCATGATAGGATTAATACTGAGTTGAGGTTGAAATTAGCATCCAACGGTTTAATATTCGCGCCTTATTAGCTGTTGCTTTTGGTTTATTTGTGTTAATTGTTGTCTTTTTTGAAAGGCGAGGTCATGAAAGCAATATGCTTAAGCAAAACTGAAAGCCATGACAAGGGAGATGGATGAAGAGGGGGATATGAAGGAGGAAGTAGGTAAAAGGCAGATCTGCAGCTTTTGTTGAGGAAGAGGTTCAGGCTATAGCTGTCGAGGGAGCTTCTTCTCTCGTTAAACAGTTGCTGATGTGCGGACGCATTTCGGAAGCGATTGTCTCATATCGTTACTTGGCCGTATTATTTGTTCTCGGTTGTTTTCCATCATCGTTACGTTGCTTGTGCGTTTTCGCCTTCATATTTTCCTCTTGAAAATCCAATTTCTTTGAAATTGTGGTGAACTTTCACAAACTTATTCAAAATATTTTTTGAACATCGCTAGTGATACACACAACGTCGTAGCCATGGTGGACGGCGTTGCGAAATAAAGTGGTGATGCAGTGACATCATGCTAGCTCTAATCTTAGGAACCTGAGGTTCAATTCTAGAAACCTGGAAGGGGGGAGTTGTTTGCTATTTCCTTACCTTGACTTTTTGTGGGTATTTCTTTAAGGTATATCTAAAGCAAGACGTGAAGTTCAGTTGTGCTACTTCAGCTGTCATCGATTCATTCATCGAGTTGGATTTTAAAAAGATTTCAATGATTGATTTCCATCATCGATGTATTATCTCATATTTTGCTGCGAACAAGAATAATACTTGTCGACTTTCTTGCAACCAAAAAAAAAGCTTCATTCAATAAAACAGCCGAAAAATGCAGCAAAGCGCTTGCTTAGGGAAACGATGACCTGCTATATGTGATTGGAACAACAAATGAACCGGAATCTGGCACGAGATAGCCAAGGATATTAGTTATCAGGCTAATTGGCCCAATTTTGACTGAAACCGGCATCAAATAAGATGTCCGGTCCGTATAGAAATGCGAAACGTCAACCCTTCTTACGTTTTGTGTGCGTTCGTTACACGAATATTACGAAGGCAGCTGCGTTTCGCTGCGAATATCCCCATCGGCGAAAAAAAAATAGCAGCGATCATTGCGGTCACGTTCGGAGCTATGCCAAATTTTCGCTGCTCTCTTTTGTCCTTTTCTTTGTATCTATTTGCTTGGATGCATTCATCTCAATAGTGCAATGTGAATGTTTTCTCAAATCTGGATCGGATCGGATCAGATCAGGATGCTGATCGCAGTTTCATTTACGATCACCAGCCTGTAGCAGATTTTCACTTAAATTTCTTACTTGCATTCTTTGCCACTCCTTAACGACTAAATTGATGGCTCTTTATTCATTGTGCTTATGATGTTGTTTTAATTTCTTTATGTAAATATTAAATTCAACTTTTTATAATTGTATATTAGTATATAAGCATAGCAAATGTCTTTTTAAATATATGTAAATGCTCTACTTGAACGATATTCTTACTTATTAAGATTATTGTTTCTTATTTCAGCGGCAAAAAAAGCTTGCAATTTCCTTGGATCCATATCTGTGCTGTAACTGTTTTATACTGAAGCGTCTTATAGTATCATCGTTGAAGAGGGTTAATTGTGGTGTTGAAGGTGATACCTGAGCAAGGCTAGTATGTTGATTGTGGAAGCAAAGTTTATGTGGGATTGTGGTGGTGTTTTATTTATTTATTTATTTATTTATTTTTTTTTCAGAGGTGGAGGGGAGTGAAGGATGGGCGTTATAACGTTGAACGTGGTATGGTCGGCACGCGGCGACGACCAACACAATGTGAAGAAAACGATGCAATTCGAACCATCAACGCTCGTCTTCGACGCATGCAAAATTATTCGCGAAAAGGTCGCCGGAAACAACATAAACCGTACGGATCTTTTTTTTTTTCGAATTGTTTATTTAATTATTCTTGAGGAATTTGAGTTAAATATTAGCAAAAATCAGGGGCATTTAACCCAAAAATCAAGCACCTGATAACGTTAAAGAAAGCTTGGAAATTAGCTTAATTAATTTAGCACACCTTGAGAGCTATAAATGCTGAGAGGGGGACAATTCTTCAATGGTGGCGGCGATTATTTTCTTCCTTTTTTATTTTGCAGTTTTGCAGAGTGTACAACTTCCTGTTTAATACTGGGGAAAGGATACCAATCCTTACTATTTGATTTAGTTTCATCGATTGGGTAGTCATCTCTTTACTCTTTATTTCGTGTCATATGTGGTGCAGACATTCAACAAATAGAATAACACAACAAGAATGTTTAGAATCTTGTTGCATTCATAAGCATCATCTCGCAGCCATATATTCTTTTAACGAAGGCAGACTTAGCTGCATAGCTGGTGGTTGTTTGTAGCCGCAGCTAAGATTATGTGGCACTGGTGTGATTAAGTGCACTTCAACGGATGTCAATGGTTGAAAATGGTTTATTTTACAGATAAGCCAAATTGAGGGTAAACTAAAGTAGTGAAGAAAGAAAGGATTTGCAAAGGATTAAGAGATGTGATTGCAGCAAAGGAATATGGCTTATTCCGTCTAGAGGAGGATCCAACGAAATGTGTTTGGATGGAAAATGGACGAACACTCGAATATTACCTCGTTAGAAATGGGGTTTGTCTTGCCTTCATCTGCATTGTTGTAAGAGCTAATATTTACGTGAGGGGGGGGGGGTCGACTGAGGCAATCAAAGGGGAAACGCTAGGTCGAATAAAGCTATTTTATGGATCCAAAAAACTTAGATGACAACCTTGCTAGAAGCTGGGCTAGATTTGCTTTAATAACGACGAAAAGCTTTGAAACTAGGTGGCCAATCTTTTTTTTTGCCTCGTAACTAGTCGATTTCTATCGCTGCGCGATTGACTGACTGCCGCAACATTGGGAAATGGTCGGAAACAGTGAAAGAGAATATCTGGTAGATTGATATATTGCTTTGAGTTAGTTTAAGAGAGAGTCTCCGAAAAGGGAGTCTCTCTTCTTTTTTTAGTGATTCTGGAAAAAGAAATGTGAAAAAAAAAAGCGCTACGAACTTATGTTACAACTCAACAGTTTCACCCACAATGGGTTAGTTGTTTTGATGCGTTTTGCAGTTGGAAAATGGCAGTATTTATCGATCGGGTATATCCATTGCTTGAAATCGCTTTTCAGTTTCGTAGTTTCATCGATAATTTAGTTTGACATTCGTTTCTCTTCCTCTATTTTAGGTTGAGAATTGCCTTTTTTGTTGAGAAATTAACAAGCCCTAAAAGGAAATAGTGAAGGCCTTCACTTTTATTTAAGTAGTTACTCAACGGCTGCTGTTGTTTTAGTTAATCGACTATAGTGGGATGGTGAAAGCGATTGAGAACGAATGGTCGTATTTCATTTAAGAATTAGAGATCTTCTTGTCACCTGTAAGGTTTTATATGCAAAAGCAGGTGTTTCTTTGAAATGTTGCTCACGTGACAATCCTCTTGTTATTCAGAAAGCGAATCGATGAACTGTTATGGTAACAGTTTTGTAGACAAATAGTCTTTTTTTTTTTTAAGGATACGGTGGAGTATAAGAAGAAGATCCGAGCACTGAAAGTTCGAATGTTGGATGGTGCAGTGAAGACTGTCATGGTAGACGAGAGTCAACCGGTCGGTGAGATAATGCTCGTCGTTTGCTCAAAAATCGGTATCAGTAATCACGAGGAATACTCGATGGTGGGTAATTAAAGTTTCTTTTGTTGCCTGGGTTTTTTCCTCAATGAAAAATTCCCTTGTCGTAATAAAACTTAAAAATCTATTGAAGAAGAACATTAAAAAAATTTATTTATGTGGATATTGTAAATTTTTTTGTGAGCCATTTGCCACTCAAGTTAAAATATTTCTTTTTATGTTGAAGAATGAGTTTCCAACCGGAAGGAAGGCATTTCGACCCTGTTATTATCGTATTTAGGGCTTTGTACGATTCACTATTGCGATCGTTTGGAGACCACGCACATTGCAATGTGTATTCAGTCACATTTTTCAGAACTCTTGAACGCTTCCCTTAACCAGCTGGTTTCCTGACAAAAAGTTTTTACCAATTGCATCCCCTCTGTCTACCCCCACCCCCCCCCCCTTGTCAGTTCTGTTGTCCTTCCAGCTCCACTTCATTGATGACCTACAAGAATATTCTGCTTTCTTCTCTCCTCTGTCTCAGTTTTGTTCTGTTGTCTTATTAGGATGCAATTAGTTGAAGTCATTGTTTGTTCATGTTATTAACAATGCATAATTGGATTCCTTTCTCTTCGTGAGTGCGTTTTGCATTCATAGATGATGAGGTTTTTCATTGCGCATACCCTACCTCCCCTCCCTTCTGTTATTTACCCCCATTGAGAGAGGAGGGTGGTGATCACAAATTGCAGTCCTTTTACGGGTTGAATCTAAAAAAGAAGAAAATAATGTGGAAAAGAAAATGGTAACCGAGTTGAAATGCTGTGACAATCTGCCCTCCTTGCTCCTTTTCACCCGCCTCTCCACTCCACAATGTTTGCAAGCTATATCAGATTATGTTTTATTGTGAATAGTTTCTCCAGCGTCAAATCTAATTCCAGAGAGGAATCTGCGTGGAGTGAGAGAGTAGGAGTGAAAAGAACAAGCCAATGAAAAGAGAGAAATTATTTAGGAGTTGGGGTTGTGATATGGTCACTTATTGAAAGATGAGGTCGAAGCACTGCTTTCAATAAAAAGTTGATGTCACAAACTGATTTTCAGCCGTACCGATGTACCATCATATGTTTATGTAATTGAGGTCAAACGTTGGAAATCACCCGCGAAATTTTGCAATTTAATGCAGCGCGCAAGCTTTTGGAGGTAGTGGAAGCATTATTGAGTTTTAAATGAAGGAAAATTTTCAAAATTTATGGCTCTTTAATCTCATTTGCTTGTGACTAAGCTGCTGGCTGTGGCGTTGGATTCCCCTCCCCCCGCGGGGGGTGGGGGTGGAGAGAGAAAAGAGGAGGATAATAGGAATTGCCCATCTTTGCGTCCGTTTCATCAACCGTCATCTGCAGATTCTTCATGCATCATAGGTGATTATTTATGAGCAGATTTAATTACACATAGATCAGGTCTCGGCAGATAAGATGCATATGTGAAATATATTTTAATTGATAAGATGGAATTTGTTTATTGATCGATTTTTTGGGCGGCTGACTTTCGAAGAGGGTAATGAGGTTAGTGCCCCCAGATTGGTGTACTCCCGTTATGACCATGTTGTGGATCAGGTGTCCCAGCATGTCTCTTCTTTGCCTCTTCTTTTAGACATCGTTATGGAGCCAACCATACTGTGACTTGGCCATTGTCGTGAAAGAGAGAATCGATTTAGGTGCGGCAACCGCTGGAGCAAGACTGGAAGTCGACATTGACGCTACGTGAGGAAAAACGAGGAAAAAGTGAAGAGAGAGGGGTTGGATTCGGCACTCTGAGTCGGAATAAAGAAAAGAAAATGGAGCAGCTGCGGGCAAAGCTGCACACCGATGAAGAACTGCTTTGGTTAGACCACGGAAAAACACTGCGTGAACAATCTGTAAGTAAAACTTGACAAATCATTGATAACATAACTTTTTGTCGTTTATATAATATAAAGTCAGACGTCCGTTACCTCCACCAATAAAAACATGACAAATTTTGTTTATTCGGCAACAAAATTTAGTAATTCCTTTTGTGAAATTGTTGCTGCATAATCGGTTTTGAGAGTATTAAACGGGTTTTAGAATTTCTTATAGACGAAAATTATAGAGATTATACTTAGTTTCGAAGTAGTATATATATATATTTTTTAATTTATTGCATTTGAAGGGATTTGTTGATCCTTCTCCAATAATTTTTTTTTTTTTTTTTTTTTGCGCGCCTGGTAATTATGATAGCTCAAAGCAGCAGCATTGTAAAGGTAGTAAACGTTTAGTTGCTTTTAGAAATTACTGGCGAGATATGCTTAGAGATGTGGGGTGGATCTAAGTGAAGGAAGGAAATTGTTTGCTCTTTTTTTTAATAAGGCGTGACTATCATTAATTAAGAAAAATATAATTACAGGTGGGTGACGATGAAACGCTGATTCTGAGAAGGAAGTACTTCTTTTCCGATACCAACGTTGACTGTCGCGATCCAGTGCAGTTGAATTTGCTCTACGAGCAATGCAAAATGGGTGTCCTGCAAGGAAATCATCCTGTTACTCGAGACATGGCATGCGACTTGGCTGCCTTGCAATGCCAGATTCAGTATGGAGATCTTCAAGAGAGTCGCCAGAGAAACAACTTTCTTGAGTAAAACTTTACCTATTCATTCGGAGATAACTACAGAACGGCAAATTTTCAATTATTTTTTCTACTTGTTTTTTAATCTTTGAGGTTTGTCCTCACCTGTAAAGTAGCTGCTATGCTCTTTGTAGTTACCTGTGATTTTCGAATGGAATGAATCACGTTCCACTGATTTAATTCTTGTTGTGTCTTAATTTAGATATAGTGAAGATGAAGAGGTATATGAACTATAGATCACACTTTTGCGTAATAAGTCTTTTGATTCGGTGTCACAATGTTTTTTTGTTTTTGCATTGTGTCATTCACTCTCTTTTTTCTTCGCTTTAAACCTTTTGCGCATTTTTTTAATCTCCGATTTTTTTGAAGGAATTTTCCTGTAGCATTACTTCTTATATGGTCAAATCATTGACAACTGCTTTTATGAGTATAGCTAAGGGGAAAGGTTCAACTTCCAGATAATATCACCTATCTCTCCCTGACAATTGACATTTTGCAGTCTTCGTGAATTGCTACCAAAAGAATATGCAAAGTCACGTGATAACGAGAAACGAATTATCGATTCATATCGCGAGTTGGCAGGTAAGAGCGAACTGGATGCAAAGAGTAAATACGTACACTTATGCCGATCGCTTATCACATATGGCGTGACATTTTTCGTGGTCAAGGAGAAGATGAAAGGGAAGAACAAGCTGGTGCCAAGACTGCTTGGTGTCAACAAGGAATGTGTGATGCGGGTCGATGAACGCACCAAAGAGGTGCTACAAGAATGGCCACTCGAACAGGTCAGACGATGGGCTGCATCACCAAAGACCTTCACGCTCGTAAGTATTAAGCTGGGTTTTTTTTTTTTTTTGTACATTGTTCGAATTTTGAAAGAAGATGGTCGGGATTCGTTCTATCTTTACGCAGATGTCAACTTCCATTCTACCGCTATGATGCTATTTTTATTCAAAAAATTTTATTTTGTGGTGATTTAGGAAGCTGTGGATGTATTGTTTACATTATTTGATTATTTTATTGTTTATGACTGAATAAAATTTCCTAAGATGAAAATTCTTTGAGTAAACGAAAAATACTACATAATGATTCATCGTTTAATGGTAGGATGAGTGGTTTTTCAATGCGAGCATAGTTTCATATGTTTGAAACTCTCATCGGCTAATGTAATGGTTTTGTAGTAAAAGCATTAAATTTTTTATGACTTCCCAATTTTGTACGTCAAAGCATCATTTGAATTCGTCACTTTATTGAAGTTTTTTATCAATTGGGTAAAAGATGTGACACTGGTATTCTCCTTTCTCCTTTCTCTCACTCCCTTCTCCTCCCTCTTCTCCTCCCCTTCCTCCGAGACAGGCAAAATTTTACGAGAGCTCTGGATTTTAGCGATTATGTTCGACGTTTTAGCATTTTCAAATATATGCTTAGATTTTCATGCCTAGCGTCAACGTTTCGTAAGTTTCTATTAGTGTATAAAAACATATGACCTACTTGAAAACTTATGTCGATCTTTCTATTTTAGAACCTTTGTAAAGATGGTGTAAATATATTGCTTTACTTGTAGGATTTTGGTGACTATCAAGACGGATATTATTCGGTGCAGACGGCAGATGGTGAGAAAATAGCGCAGCTTATCGCCGGATACATCGATATTATTTTGAAAAAGAAGCGAACACGAGATCATCTCGGAATTGAGGTGAGTGAGTTAAATTTGGGTCAGCGGAAGTTCATCGCTTTTGCAAAATAAATCCACATAAGTTGGATTTTGTTCTTCATTGTAATAAGTCGTATAGAAATCGAGCTCAGTCTTGCGTCATTCGCACTCATATCAAGTTTTTTTACTGAATGTTTTTTGCTGTGTGCAGTATTGGCCATTTCGCTATATCACTTTCAATTGTAGATGTATTTCATTTTATGATTTGATTGTAGGGCGATGAAGGTTCGACAATGTTGGAGGATGTAGTAGCGCCAGCACGTGCAACATTGGTTGCCCATGGTCAGATTGGCGAAGGTTTCGCGATGGAAGGAAGTGTTGCCATTCCTGGCGTTCTTAGAACACCTGGCTCAGGTGCAGGGCAGCGCGGGCACATCAACGGTGCGCAGTTTGGTGCTGTCAGTGGGCAGATCTCGCAACAACAGATCTCTCGAGTGAGTCCCTCTTTCCACTTATTTGCCTATTTAATTCATTATGAAGTAATGAGCTAGTGTTTTTTTCTATTAACTACTTATTAAGCAACGTAGTTTTATTACTTACAATTTCTGTGCGTGGGTCGCAGATGCGTCCGAAAATCTGAACGCTGTGGTTGCAAATTAAGGTCTGAACTTGACAGGTATAACCGAATGCCTGACCATGGCATACGCGACCTAATGGCCAGAGATAATGCCTAAGTTCGAATGAATGGCTGTAGTGAGGGTTGCAAAATCACATTATTGTATTTTAGGGTCAGCGTGCAAGAGTGATCGACTCACAGGAAAGAGCGCAGCGAGCTCTTGTGGGCACAATTGAGGCATCAATGCGTGCTGTCGAGAGAGCCGAGGAAGAGATGGAGAAACCAGTTCAGATTGAACTACCTCGGTTCACTGACGACCCCACCTCGAGAAGATGGGTCGAAACTAAAGTTGAGGTCGAGAAGCAGAAGGTTGGTTGTATTTGTGTTTAAAAGGTTATTTAAAGCGTATTATTATGACTGTAGTACTGTCCAGTTATCTCTGCTTGAACGACGAGAAAGTTTTTGTTGTATTGGAAATTGAGGGAGCTGTTTTGAAAGTTGTTTGGTCTTTGAATTATTGAGTGCTGAGTTGTTTGCATCGATTCTTTGCAATTCCTTTGGACCGCAGCTGGATTAGATCCTTCTCTGGTGGATTTGACTGAGTTTTTTAATACTTCTATCTGTCTAGGTCAAATGTGCTAACGGTCACGTGGCCGGTCACGATTCTACCGAAACCATCTTTGATTCAGGTGCAACCGGATTTCGAGATTATGTGAGAGAATTTGAAATGGGTCGTTCTAGGTTGGTGACCAGTTGGCACAAATGGGAGCAGCGACAGCACAGGTGGTGCAATTGACGGCAGTTCCCGATGAAATTGACTCACGGGTAGGCACTGCAATAGCGACGATCGGCTCAAACCTACCGGAAATGGGTCGTGGTGTAAGAGAACTTGCCGCGTTGATGCCTGACGAACGCCGTGCCGGTATTTGCCTTTGGACTTAATTTTGTTTGATTCTTTGCGTGGTTATCGATTTTTATGCAGAAAGGGGTAGGGGAAAAGTGTTGGTTGCCTCTTAGAATACTCTTAAATACACATGCCGTGGAACTACAAAGTTATCCATTGTCTTGATGAGTGTTGCCTAATTTCGAATATAATGTTGAACGTGTGCATCTTTCTGCAAAAGTTAGGAGGAAGTTTGGGCCTTGAAACTCGCTTCTAGGGTAGCAAAAGTACCTGAAATGAGCAAGCATCCTATAAATTTATCTTGCAGGTGATTTGGTGGACGCAGCTCGGAAATTGTGTGGTGCATTTTCGGATTTCCTTACGGCGATCAATCCGGAGCATGAGGAGAAGCGAACGACTGTGCTCGCGGCTGCCGGTCGCGTTGGTGATTTCTCACAAGCTGTCATCAATACACTGGATGAACCAACACGAGAGACGCGTGTTTTCCACGATCATCTCGTGCAACGCGCTAAGAACGTCGCGACTTCGACTGCACAGCTTGTGCTTCGGTGAGTGCTTGTTTGAACGAAGGGAGAAAACCTTGGTCTGGTGCTGCCTTGATTTTGGGCAATCGCTGTTTTTAGCTCACAACTGAAACCTTGAAGTTAAATCGTATGCTTATGTAGAAGTTTTAGGTGTTTGCAGAGAAAATCATCCTTTGTTGTTGTTGGACTGTATTTCCTCAAGTGGTGATGGCGGCATTCAGCGTTTACTTAGTTTTCTAATCGTTGTTCCTATAATGCAATGAGCGAAATTTACTTCTTTCGTTGTTTTATGTTTTTCATAGCGTTTAACGTAATTGCCAAAACGTCGAAATGCTTTCATTACTTCTGCTTTATTTTTGTTATTCAGCGGGAATACATTCATTTTCCTTCAAGTGTTTATTCAGTATTTTTCAAATTCTGAATATCATAGCTGGTGCAAACTTTCAATTGCTGGGCAGTTTGAAGTAAAATTTGCTGCGCTTGCGCAAAGCGACGATGTTTTTGAAGGCAAATAATTGAATTTACTCCATTCAAATGACTACACAATGATGTCATACTTTTGTTGGAGGTACTACGGTAGATGTCCATATATATTGCCGACTTCATTGACACAGAAATGAGGGGATATTTAACCTTTTTTTGTCCTTAAAACGGAGAAGGGGTTGCGATGGAAGGAGAGGTAAATTCTTGATAAGATGCGGTTGTTCAGATGTGTGGGTCATTGTTTAAGTCTCTATAGACGGGAGGCGAAAAAATTGTACCAAAAGAGGTTGTTTTTTTACCTTTTCAAGGCGAGAGTGTATGATCAACCTCCTCCCTCTCGGTTTGCCGAGAGGGAGGAGGTTGATCTTGAGGTTTCACAGAGCGAGATGCGTCAAAGAACTTATATTTATTTTCGCACATTTTTCTGTTTTGAGGGGATAAATTGCGGTTGCTTTCGGTTATTGTTTATTATTGCAGTGCGAAGACGATTTCGGCAGAATGTGAAGAGCCAGCTCTGCAGGACAAAGTGATTCATAGTGCGACCCAATGCGCGTTCGCCACATCCCAGTTGGTGGCATGCGCACGAGTTGTGGCTCCAACTATAGAATCACCAGCATGTCAGGAACAACTCACCTCGGCTGCGAAACAGGTCGCGAAGGCTGTAGAAGAACTTCTGGTCGATGCACAGGCGGCATGCTCAAGAAGCACAGGTGACGGGCAACGCTCTCTGAACGATATTCATGAGGCGGCTAGACAGGTGCACATTCGCTTTTTAAAACCTGTTAGTGTGGTCTCTGTTTAATCGAATTTGATGATCATTGTACGCGGATTGTTGAGAACATGGCAGTTACAATTGCTTTGCCCTCTTGCATTCCTTTATAGACATTCTAAAGGAAATGAAGGTTTAAGAATGTTAAGGAGTTTGTGAAGGCACAGGTGAATGGAGTGGAATGAGATTGAAACTTTGGTTGAAAAGTTTTAAACGCTCATACTGCTGCTATTTTATAGGATGTGCTTTAGGTTGGTTTGTTTGAAATTTAGCACCACATTCATGAGCCATGTAGATGCCAATTGCGAATGCTTTAGAAGACTTCTAATCATCGGTTTTATATTGTATTTCGCTTATGATTGTGATAGAATAATTGTGTAGTTGAGATTATTTGGCTAATTTTTCGAAAGAATGAAAAAACGGGTAAAAATTAATATGATGGGTAAAAGAACGGGTAAGATCGATTATATTCTGGAAGATTTTTATATCTGTTTCTTGTTTCATGCATGCCTTATATTGAATACTGTCTGCTTTTAAGGTAACAACAGCACTGGATGACCTTTTGGTGCATGTGAAAACGTCGCCTAAACTGTTGAGGGAAACGCAAGAAAATTACGAATACGAGCAAATATTGAACCAATCGAGAAAAATCATCACATATCAAGTACGTCTTGTTACATTGTTGTAGCATTTTGCCTTGATGCGGTCTTCCTCCGTTGTAAAAAAACGATCACTGAATGGAGTTCGCTTTGGAGGATAGGTTCTTTTAATTTTAAGTTGATGCTCAAGGCGGGAACCTTTTGTTTATTAATTTCTTATTCGTGATAATATTTAGGGAGAAGTTAACAGGTTCAAATTTATTAAAGCCGATGGAATGATTTCAGTTGTCGATTGAAAACGGGTAGAAGAAATAATAAGGGAACAATCTTGAAAGGCAAATATCAAAATTTAAAAATGTAGAAACATATATGAGATAAGGAAATAGTCAGTGTTATAGTACGGCACAAAATACGAGAAAGCATAGAGGGAAACTCGCTAATTGAATGGGAATTCGGTCGAGCAGTGATTGCAGGAAACTGCCGAATTAGAAACTTGAAAGTTGGATGTTGGGTTTGAAAAAGAAACGTTTGCACACATCAGTCCTGCAGCGTTCAGCAGAACTTTCAAGCCGTTTGCTCCCACTAATCCGTTACTCGATGTTAAATGGTACAAGTCCTTCCAGTCAGTGTTGAAGTACTACAAGTTAATTCTTTTAACTATTAGAAAGTCGTGAACAATGCTTCAGATTGAAGAGGCTGTAGGTCCTTACGCCAACTTCAACGAAAGATGACAGAACTCAGGCAAATATTTAATGATGAGCTTTTCGGCGGATTCTGTTAATTTAATAACTCCTTGCCGTTCTCTGAAGGGATATAACATTGACATAAGACCGGAAGGACGGGCGTTTTGAAACTTTCTTTAGAAGGGAAGTATGTGTTGTTTTGAAAGCAAAATATGAAATTGCATACATTGTTTGATTTATCGCCGTTTCAGTACATTAAGCAGTAAGTTACTGTTTTCTGCTGACTGAGATTCTCAAGTCTCTGACATCCTTTGATGTTCACAGAAGCCTTTTCCCAACAACCTAGGATTACCTGACTTCCTTGAGATAGGCGAAATAAGATATATAGCAACTGTTAAAAGCAAACAGCAGCATTGAAATTTTTAAATTGTTAAGATGAGCCTGTCATTTCACAAATCCTCAGCGGTTTTTAAAAGTTTTTTATGTCGCTATTTGGAGTCGTTTTGGATCAGAATGTTGTGCAGGTTATCCCATTCCTTCTCATCCTTCACTTTAATGGAACCACCCCCTCCCCCCCCCCTCCTCCCACATGCTTGTTCTTCCTATATAGCAGTGGTGTTCCACCCCTGGAGACTTGTATTTGAAGTCATCATGAAAAGAGCAAGGCATTTTTTGGATTGAAGGGTCCAACGGAAGATATGGTGAGACAAGGAGAGAGTGCGATTCGGCACAGTCGAGTTTTGGTCGAACAGATGGAGGCTGAGGCGGACCGTGCACCTGAACGTCGTGACCGTCTGTTGGATGCAGCACGTTCCGTTGCCCAAGCGACCAGCAGAATGATCGACGCGACAAAGGTGACTTTGGTTGTTTGTTCCTTTATGATATGAGCGCTTGCTTTTTTGAGCCATCATCTGCCTTCTTCCTAATTAAGAAGGGGGGGGGGGGGGGGGTATGAAGGTTGCCAATTGCGGACATATGTGTACATCTGGCTATGAAGGCTACGTCCGCAGTTGAAAGCCCGAAGTTAAAGGGAAAGGTTTGCACTTCTATAACTTAATTGTTGATGGGATTACTGATATATTCGGTTGGTTAGCATAATTTTTTTGGTAAAACCTCAACACATATGCGGTTTGTAAAGTCTAGCTGGAGTTGTATAGCGTTGGAGACATATTTCTGCATATTTAAATAGCGAAGCGGAGTGCTATTGCATCGGGGGGTTTTCTAGTATCAACGGCTAGGCTTATCGCCTACTGCTTGAATGTAGTGGTTTGGTCGGATTCAGTGCGGAAGTGGAAATTCATTTTGTTGAGAGTATGTTTTTATTGTTGAAACATTTACAAAAAGTGTCTAAGGTTCAAGGATGTAACTTGTAACTTCTCCGTTTAGTGTGAATAGCAACATACTCTTAAAGTTCACATCCGGAACCTGCGCAAGGTTGTTGTTTTGATTAGAAGGGTCTCTCGGTTCTTAAAGGTGTTTTTTTTTTCATTTCTTCCTTATTTCTGCTTTATTCTATTCATTATCCTTACATCAATTTCAATTTTTTTTTTTTTGCGAAGGGGAATTGAATGTATGGTGATTGATAAAGAAATAAGGGATCTTATAATAAAAGATCAATGGGAGATTGAAAAGGATTTTTATATTGCAGGAATGTCAAAGCCACCCGCAGGCTGCAGAATCACAGGTAGCGTTGCGCTCTGCTGCCGAAAAATTGGTCACCGTGGCAAGTGAGGCGACAAGTGAGGAGCAGTCTATACGAACGATGGAACACCTTGAGCAGGCATGTCTAGTATCGCGTTAATTCTTTTTGAATCTCATTGAGCTTCGAGAGGAGCAGTGACTTTGTTTTTATCAGCGTTTGAATAATTCAGACTTTTTGAATTTTTGAATAGTTTTGAAATGCACGTTTAAAAAAAAAAAAACAATTTTTGTGTGCTCACCAATGAGTCGCCGCATACTAAGGCATTGTGTGATTTTGGAAAGCTTTTTGTGTTTCAAGCAAGCACAATAGATTACTTGCATTCAGGTGTGATGTTTTCGTTCATCGTTGAAGTGAACAAATTACTCACTCATTGTGATGTTTTGATGCGGTCACCTATATACGTTTTAAGTTTTTTCCTCGTTTTTTTTTTCATTAGGTTTTCAGTGCATCTCAATTTTTTTTTCGTCCGAAGAGCTTGCTATATGACTACAGGAACCTATATCGCTTCAGATTTAAAGCAGTATAAGTTGCTATTTTAAATTTTTTTTTAATGTGTATTAATATAAAATGATGTCTATGAGTTTAAAATAATAGAAAACACTTTTATAGGCAGCGAAGCAAGCAGCCGCAGCAGCGACACAAACGATAGCAGCGGCTAATGCTTGCCAACAGCATATTCAATCGAGAACTGTTACCGAAACGTTGATCGTCGAATGCACTAAAACGGCCGAGCATGTTCCTCGCTTAATCGCGTCTATCCGGGAAAGTCAATCGGCACGTTCGGCGAGCGATAAGTTCCGAGCACAGAGCAATCTCATTCGTGATACACAGCAGGTATATTAGTTGTTGCTTTCTTCTGTTAGCTCTATTAGTGATGTTATGTCAACTGATGGTGCTAGTGCTTTCGGAAGGCTAGCAGAGGGGGTAAGATTGCCCACTGTCACTTGCAGGCTTATTTTACCTAGCACGCAGTTGGGAATGATAAGTCATCCACACGTACTAAATGAGAGTTGCTGGGCGCGCATTGAGGCTGTTAAATTCGATTTAGAGGGGCTTCTTTGTGACATATGTATAGTGAGTTTGGATAATGATTTAGAGCGGTATGTTTGGATCTTCTCTACGTAGTACTGGCGCAGATTTGTTGACGGAGAGCTTTCTTTCCAGCGTGGTTGTAACTGTAATATTCATGGAATTTTAGAACTTTTTATATTATTTCTTCTCGAAATTTGTATGTGCACGTTTCAGGCTCATCCAGAATTCAAGTCCTAAGAGGTCTCTTTCTATTAGAGAAGGGGACGTTTTCTGTTGTTTGTACTGAGTTTCAGAAAAGAGTACACTTTAGATCATATGCATGAGATGTATCAGGGTTTTTTTTATTGCACCTCTGTTTGGTTGTTTCGTACTGAATGCTGTTGGATTTTTTATGTCTGATAGGTGGAAAGAGTGTATATGCGTAATATAGGTACCGTGGTAGGGAGTGTTAATTATTGCAATATTTTTGGACCATGTTGGCAGGATGTTGACACGGTCCGTTTGATCGAAGAGGGTTCATTTGTATAATCATTTGGAGTGGAAAAGGATAGGCCGAATCTCTATTTCTTTGACTTCTTTCACTGTGAAGATTGTGAAAAGTTTCTGTCCAGTTGAAGTGCCTGTTTTGATCAAAGTGCTTGGAGTTCGATTAAACTTTCTATCTAGAAGCGTCTGGCCGTCAGAGGGATGTAATCGCTTCTATTATCCGTGACAAACGATGCTTCTTTATTTGCATTCGTATATGTATCGTTGATTGTCCACCGCACAGCAGGTGATGTTTGTCTTTACTGCACATGCATGAACGATCACCCACCCCATCCAGTTGTTTCCAGTCTTTCGTTTTGCATAGTATCTTCTATTGTTTGCGAATTAGGGCAAATATTGTGCTTCAGGAATAGAGAGATAATGATGTATCTGAAGTTTGCGTATGACCTGCTTCTTGAAAAAGCAGAAGACTTAAGAAGGGTTCGGCGATTCAGTGATGTTAGCGCGTAGCAGTTTGCTTAATCGGATCGAATTTTGCAGTAGCAAATGAAAGCATTTGGAGCATTTGGTGACTTATATGCGTTTTGAAGGATGTTAAGAGTGTACAACGGAGAAAAAAATGTACTCTAAAATTTCTGGAATGTTGCATTGCATCTTTTCCTTGCTTCATGCATATTTTCTTTCGTGCTTAGTGAACGCTGGCCTGAGGTGTTCTGTGTTCAAAAAGTTTCTGCATTGGTTTTTTTTTTTTTTTCGGAGGGGAAGAGGGCTTGAAACCGTTCATTTGAAACATATTTAGAAAGGAGAGGCAGAGACAACTGTCGCAATCATTTCCAATCTTTCGTAGCATTTTCTTTCTTTGGAACTTCGCCTGATAGGAGGGGTTGGGGGGGGGGGAGGGGCGGGAATATCGGCGCTTGTATTGGTGCGTAGATGGCTATTTCTTAATCCTCCTCTCGGCTTCCCGTCTTTGAATAGAGCTATCGCTTAAGTGTTTATTTTGCTTTATTCTTTCTCGTGCACTGCATGTGAACCTCTGTTTGATTCGCACTGCCACAGCACCGTGCACTGTCATGTGTAATCAATAAATCTTTACGCATTCGGCTAGTACAATATATTATTATGTATGTATATACAGAAGTTCTCTCACAGAGGATTGCTTAATACTCCTGCACTCAAAGGGGAGGGATCGAAACCAAACGCTAGTTACGAACAGTGCTGTGGATAAAGGGTGTGGATCTGGCAGTGCCCCGACGAATTACAGTGGTGTTTGCTTGAAAAGTTTTGTTGTAATGAGCACTTTTGTTGAAAACAGGTATTGCTTGAGGGAAGTTGAGAGGAGGAAGGCTATGGACTGGAGAAATAAAATAAATGAGTTCTGCGGCTGTTTGTCCCCAAGTCCTTGAGAATCTGAGGTATGTTAACGAATAGTACAGACTATGCTGGGCACTGCAGTCATGATATAACATGCACAAATAATACTGTCGGGTACTGTGATATCGCACAAAGCCTGGATATTTTTTGGATGTTCAAATAAGATTTTCGAAGTCGCCGACCTTGGTAGTATGTTGGTAGTTGTTTGCGTCTATCTTTACATTTGAGGTTCCAATTTGATGGGCAATTTAACGGGAGATTGTTCATCATCACTTTTTTTCGCGTCCCTCTATGCGTATCGCTAATTTTTATTATAGTTCAGTCCATTTGTTAAGAGACTAATGAACCGTTTTGCAAAGAATTTAAGCCAATTCGACTCGTTGAATCTATGAAATGGATCTGTCACATTTATTGATTATTATATTTATTGGGATTCAAGGCGCAGAAATCGTCCTATGTAAGTTAAAAAAAAATGAGCATGTATATCCGGTTCTCGGATATTTGTGCTTCCATTATCCATAATATTTTAAGTCTTGAAAGGTATGACTCCCAGCGTAATATTATAAGAAAGGAGGGGACTAGCAGGATACCATGAGGGTGGATCGTGCTGATCATTCGACGACTGCGTCCCACTATTTCTTCTAGTAGTGGGATTATTGTCGTTACGCATAAGCCGAGGTTTTACGTTTAATTTTCTTACTGCACTATTGTTGTTTGTTGTTTACTGGTTATAAAATATGTATTTGGCGAATGATGTGCTTCATAAAATTTATTTTAATGTTCCCCACCATTGTATGCTGGATGAGAAGTTTAGGAGCATTCCAGGTCATTAGGTTATCCTTAATTGCCTACCGCCCTCCCCCCCCCCCTCCGTCCTAAAATGGTGTGTTGAATGAATGTTTGTCGCTGCAACATCCAGTGGTCGCTGACTTTAGTTCGATTGGGCAACAAAGAAATCTGCGTATTCAGGCGCAGTGTAGATCCGTGAACGATCTTTTTAGCCATCGTTTTTGATAAGTTCTTACCAGCAATCCATATTTCAGTAAGCTGTTTTTAAGGTGTTGCGACCGGCAACGCGACTTGTTGAAGTAGCGCGGCAGGCGGTTGCATCGGTCAGCGAACAACATGTGGCCAGTCACTTGCAATCAACCAGTCAACAATTGTCCACACAGTTGGCCGAACTTCGAGTGGCACTTAATAATGCACAGCAGCTAAACTTTGATATGCAACTGCAACATTCGGAGGAGTTGATCAAAGAGCTCGACAACGAACTTTTACAAATCGCTCGTGCTGCACAGGCTGGTCAACTAACAGCCGTGCCAGGAGAGGTGGCAGAAAGCGCCACTTCCAAGCTGATGGCTTCGGCTCGACAGGTAGGATTTGTGATCTACGGCTTCTTCGGTTTCGATTCGCCTTTTCGCCGTCGGATGAAATAGGATTGTGGGTACATCCATCCTTTCTTTAAACAAGTGTTCATTATCTCCACGAAGAAAGGAGAGGGTTGAGGGCACAAGGTCGTCCATTTTCATCTACTTATAAATACCCTCGTTCTCTCCTTCCTTTTCCCCTGTCTTCCCGCGTCGTTTGCCTAGGAAAGAAGTGGAGGTTGGGGACCACAGTTCCGCAGCACCAAAGGGCAACTTTTGATAATATTATTTCATCAGCGTGGAGTTGATTTCGTTCCCATTGGCAAAATCGTTGCGTTTTTACGAAATTGAGGGGTTACTGTAAATGCTTGCTTTAAAAATGTATTTTACTCGATTATCCCTTATATCTTTATTAGCAGCCGCTCGTTTCAGGTTGGTTCAACATTAGCGCAGATGGTGAGTGCAGCGACTAGTGGAGATCGTCAGCATGTAGGTGCAAGCGCCCTTGATGTGGCCCAATCGCTGCGTTCATTCACTTCTACCGTCCATGGCGTATGCGCGACAAGAAGAGATACACCAATCGATAGGTATGACTATGTAATTCTCATCTTTTTTCAAAATTATTCATTTATTTATTTCCAACAGCACTATAGAATTTGATCATTCCTGGCTGTTTTTGATAGTCGTTAATTGTAAAATGGCAAGGCCATAGATGTTATTTAATTTTTTGTCGTTCTTTTCACTTTTGATCATATCTTTTGGGTCGTTTTTGGCCTCTTTTTATCAGAGAATAAAAAATTATCAGAAAGCCTACATTAGGAGCTGTCATATAGTGGAACTTCACTCCATATTCTCCACTAGCTTGTCTTCAGGCATTTGTTTGCCTCATTCCGATATTCCCTAGAGTTTTACTTATAGGTTTATCGTATCGGCACGTTCTGTGGTGCACGATTCCGGTCGGGTGTTCGATCGTGTACGCGAACATGCCACTCCTCAGCAGTTGACCGATGCGACGAAGACCGTATCTGTTTCTTTGCGGCAATGCCTCTCGTGTCTTCCGGATAATCAACACGTTGAAAAGGCAATTAATCAAATTCGAACCTATCGAGTGAGTCGATTCCATCTCTCATTTGCCTATGTTACTTACTACATTTTCATAATGAGGGTTTACCTGCTACTAGTATGGATTTTTCCGCATTGAGCAAGTTGGTGGTGTGTTAGTAAATTTTGAAGATTTGGTGAATTTAATTGATTAGTTGTTTTATTGGAGATCAATATGTTAATATATGTTATATGGGTGACTGCATTCGAGCCGTGATTGATTCTTGCAGTTAGTCACGTCGTTAAGACTGAGTGGAAATCCTGTGGCTTTTAGGCGGCTCACTTAATGAACTGTGCTGTTGTTTGGCTTTATTGCAGAGAGCTTAGGGAACGCTGAATTTGTTGAGGGGAGCGATAGGCAGATTGCCCGTTCGCTTCATAATAGAAGTTTGAAAAATATCACATTAAAAGAATGTGGTATCTTCGAGCGATCGGATAAAATAAACGACAATTTAGTATAAATGGAGTAAACGCGGGTAAACAATCTTAATAATGACGTCATTTTGTAATAATTCGGTAGTATGCAAGTAGTATTCGTTGCATTGCTTGCTGCTATTGGTGCGCAGAGAAGCGTCGCGATTAATTATTCATCTGTTGTGGGTAATTTTGAGATATGCAATGTATATGGTTTGATGAGGTTATCGGTTGTTGTTCAGAGTTAAAGTGCAGTGTTTACTGTTGGGTAATAAAGCCATGGTGTTGTTGAATTGGGGCGTACCATCGATTTGCCTTTTTATATATCTTCAATTTACTTCACATGCCGTTCGCCATTGGTCTATCACACCATTTCTTAAATTTTCTTGGGGATTTTGCACCTTTTTTTGATCTACTCCTCTTATTGCTTATAAGTGATTTGCGAAAAGTTTGACTTCTTTCGACGTTTTCATACTTGAAGCGGGAGACGTATCATCTAGAGAAGTGCAACGTATCATCGTAGATCGACATTTAATGATATTATCAATGGAAGTGATTTGGAGGATATGAGGGCACATACAGCCCGATTGTTACTGTGGACCTTAATTATGGACCCGATTGTCATTGTTACTTTGGACCTTAACTGTTTCAAGGGAAGTCTTCGACTTTCTGTGAAAAATCAAGAATTGCGCTGTCTTACGAAGAATGTAGTTTATGAATTATTTCCATCGCAAATTTTCGACTCTTTGCTTATGTGATTGTTAATTTGCACTCCTTTTTATCCGAGAGTTTTTCATGTATTATGGAGGCTATTTGAGGTATCGGAGACAGCCGCACCGGTCGATCTGCGTGGTGCTGCGTCACGTTTGATTGAGTCGTGCTCGCAATTGGCTGTTAAATTAGAGGCACCTGAGCAGGCGGCAGCAGTCGACGTTTTCGTCCGATCCTACACCGATTTCCACACTGGAGTCACGCAAGCCATACAGCAGCAGCCGGTTGGTCTTCGACGATATTAGTATGCCGTATCGTCTCCAGTAGAAGTATTGCCATGGCTTTATAGTTCGTTCCATCTGCAGGGAGTTTTATGAAAGCAATTGAAATGGGCTATTACAATTCAGTATAGGAAAGCCGTGGGCATCGCTGAGTGCTCTGCCTGAATGCATTTTTAGCTTCGAGAGAGCATTTCTTTTGCTTAGCTTTTTTGAATAGGATGGCTTCTTCTGCAAACTCCGCTTCACGCTTTCTTCATTTTAGCGTGTTTTGCCAATTTATGTCATTTAAAAAAAACATGTGCCGTCAAGTTTAAGCGGTTTGCATTGCAGCTAAAAAACGTTTTAGAATTGCCTTACGTATTGATGGATAGGTAAAATAACCTCACGTGCAGTGTAGTATTTTGGCGATAAGTAAAACAGTGCTGGATTACAGTGATGCAGATGGAAATCTAGCACACGATGCTTCTTTGTGTATTACTAAAAGAAGCGATTGGAAGAAATGTTTCGGGAGTCTTAATCAATCAGAATGAACAAGAAATTAGTGTATCACCTCATTCGCGAGTATTATGAAGCTGCCTTAATATCCAGAAATCAAAAATTTCTGAATATGAGTTTAGCAATCGCACCATAGCAGGCGATATCTGATGGATTTCAGCGTATCTTTAACGGAAATCTTGTGAGAGCCTTCAGAAACCCTTCATAAGGTACTCTGATTGCAGTAATTTATGAGTGTACTGTAATTCAGTTTGTATTCATGTTATCTGCAGTAATCGTGTGGTCTTGAAGATGTTTTTATGGGACTTTTTTTGGGCTATTTGAGGTAGTTAATGCCTATTTTCAGTGAAAATTGTAAGGTTGACTGCGGTTTAATGAGGTAACTTTTACTGACGATAGAGGGTTCTAGGAATGTGAATTATGTTTATGTTTGCGAGTTGATCGGATTGTTGAAATTAAGAAATCGCGAAGGTTGCTTTCTTTTTTTTTTTGTCGATATAATTGTAAGCCAAAGCTTGCAGAGATGACAGCCGATGATGTTATTATCACCTAAAGGTTTTGCAGTGAATGCATAGCGTTTTAGAATATCTATTTGGCTTTGACCTAATATTAAAAAAAAAAAAGTTTTTCTGTAAAATTCTATCTGTGAGGGTTGATGTGAGGGTTTTCTTATTGAGAGCAAATACTTCCATTGATTCATATCTGAGGAAGTAGTTTGCACGTGTTGTAGGATGCTTTGCAACGTCAGCGATGTGTTGCATATCTTGAACAAACACGAGAGGAGGCGATCAGTTTAATAATGCGAACGCATACGGCTTCATTGGATGCAGCGAATGCGAGTGCGCTCCAGGCGCTTTCCCACTCGACTCGATCGTTAACCGAATCAGTTAATGCGATCGTCGAAAGCGTCGTTCGGGAGGCACCATGGCAGCGTGAATGCGAAGCAGCGCTTAGGCAGATACAGGTTTATATAACATTAGTGCACTTGTTTTATCCGTTTTGCATTTCAGAGCTGCTGCATAATTGGTGAGTATTGTTCTCTTTACTAGTGTTTTTCCTTCATTGTGAACATCGGGCAGCTTTCTTTTTTTATTATTCGTTTCTTAGACTTTTTTTCATTTCTGAAACGATCTTTGAATACTAGATGCAGTGAAATCGGGATAATTTACTTGGCCACTCGTAGGTCAACAAATGGAGTCATGTTCATAGGCAAGGTCGTGGGTGGAAGCGCCTACCGTGATCGTCGAATCCCTCCTCCAGTATATTCCAATTTTTCATTGGCTGCCCAAATCTTGCCTGCCGTTTTTATTATGAGCTGGATGTTTTCCTGTTTTACACAGCAACTAGTCGTGTTGCAGGTTGTTTGCATAATACCTGTAATGTTCTGTTGAGCATATGTTGCGAATGCATGGGATTAGGTCTACGTTCAATTATTTTGCAGTCAGTGCGCCATATTCTGGAACGTGCAAACTTGCCTGTGAATAGCGAGGGTTACTACGAATGTCTTGACTCGGTTACCGAACAGGCAAAACGACTCGGTGAGGGCATGACAGGTATTGCGAGACATGCGAAGAGTCAGGATACTCATGCACTATGCGAAAGTGTCCGTGCGGCTGCCAATGCTGTCTGCGGGCTGGCAGAGGGTGCTGCCCAGGTTAGTCAATCCGCTCATATAGAGTGGCAAGTAGATGCGAGAAGGCGTTTATATTAAGACATAAATGGAAGCCGGGAAAAAGTAGAGGAAGTTGTTTGTTGATTTCTTATTGCTGCTGGTACTGACATATAGAAGCAAGACTCTAGAGGCTGTTTTTAGCAACTTGCTGTAAGCTTATCCAACGAAAATTCAGTGGCGTTGTTGCGATGTTTTTCCCAGCTCACTAGCTTATATGTGCAGCACTGGATAGGGATAGTTTGTCTATAGATGTCTTTGATAGGCCTCATTTTTTGGCAGTTGTCCACAGTTTTGGGTAAATTCTTGCATCTCTCATACTCGTAAATAGTATGAAATGTTGTCACTCAAAAATCTTTGGTGCAGTTTTTCATTTCCCAAGCATTTAGTCGTTAAATTATATAGAGAGGTAATGAGAGCTTGTTAAGAGCGCTTACCTGGTTGGAGTAGCAGACGCGAAGAGTCAACCAGGCCGTGCTGCCATTATTGATACTACGAAGTGCGATCGTTCCGTTCAACTCGTCAAGCAAATCTGTGAACGCATTAAACGTACCGAATATACTCAGCAACAAATACTTGATGTCAGTTCAGTTCAGTTTGTTTACTTCCTTCTATATTGCTGTGCTGTCAACCAATGCGTTTTTTGGATTATGTTGCCGAGAGTTTGGTAGAGCATCCTTTCTGACTCCGCTGATACTTCAAATTTTTTGACTCTTTTTGGAGCGTTAGAGCATCCTATAAACTCACTAGGGCTGTAGATAGTACGGTTGCGTCAGATTATATCGAGCGAATTATTTGCAATAATTGCTGGTGGCGCATTTCGCCGATTTTTATTTTTTTTTTTAATTTAATGTTATTTTTTTTTGCAGTTTTTCGTCACGATTTTCTTGCTTATCTGTCTAGCATTTCGGCTACTACATAACTTCACATTGCAGCTGTTTTCCTGTTTTATATTGCGGTTGGATGATTACATACTGTGTGGGAAAAAGCTTCATATAGAAAAAGGTTTTTTTTTGAATAGATCTTTTGCAGGACGCGACAGTGGTCGCGAAACATACGTCAACGTTGGCAAATCTGTGTCGCGAAGCTTCTGAACGAACGTCGAACGTAAACGTCAAGAAGCAATTCATCAATTGCGCTAGAGATGTCGCCTCGTCGACCGCATCGTTGATTACCTCAGTGAAACAACTCGACAGCTCGTTCACGTACGCTTTTACAGCTTCAGCCTCTAATCTATTTTCTGATTGCAGAACATCTGTGCAGTGTTGAGTGCGATGAGTACGGGCTTGGTGTAAGCTTCGTGATTTGTATCGTTCCCTCATAGGGGTTCTTCTATGCTTAGGTGCAGGATGTGTGCCTTTCCGTAGTTCCGGTTGTGTTCTTCTGGTGTCATCTTCAGATTGTATGATAACGACAGGGATCAGATTGCAACCTTACTGCTTCTGTTCAATTTTAGAGTAGCCGAAAATTTTTGGCAGAACAAGATAAAGCGCCGAAGAAGTTGTAAGTGGCACGTAAGCATGAAAGTAGGAAGCTTTTTTTTTGGGAGCAGCGATGTTTGTTGCCGATGGCATTCGGTGTTTCAGACCGGCCTCGTGGGAGACATTATTGATCCTGATTATTGA
This sequence comes from Baylisascaris procyonis, assembly GCA_037389465.1. Classification (NCBI taxonomy): domain Eukaryota; kingdom Metazoa; phylum Nematoda; class Chromadorea; order Rhabditida; family Ascarididae; genus Baylisascaris; species Baylisascaris procyonis. Next base: position 1,331,020 of record JAZARR010000105.1, read on the forward strand.
ATTATTGAATGAGCTAAAGAAGCGTTAATTTCAGTGAGCGCCACCAAAGGGAGTGCACGGAAGCAGCTAGTTCTCTACATACAGCCGCAGAACAGTTGGAGACATTCGTCGATAATCCAGATTTTGCGGCCATCCCGGCGAGAATCTCCGCTTCTGGCGAAGATGCTCAGAGGCCAATTCTGCATTCGGCGAAGCATATGCTTGACGCAAGTTGCGACATGATTATGTGGGTATTTCTACCTGTTGTCTTGGAATCACTGAATGTTCATCTTGCATAATTTTTATTAAAAAAGCTGCTAGTGTTTTGAAGGGTTTGGGGTTTAAGGGAGTTTAAAGTTATAACGGTTTTTAATGAAGTGAGCTATTCTTTGATGTAGATTTTCTTGTAGATACTTGTATATATTTCCATTTGTAAGTGGGTTTTTCTTTTTGGTCATAGAAATTTTAGCACAAATATGCTATGTTGTTGTGCATAAATATTTTAACTGACTTAAACATATCACTGAATGTAATATATTGATTTAAACTACTGGTTGGTTATTATGGAACTAGTAATTTTTTTGGTGATTTTTCCATTTTGAAGCATCGCCGTATCCATAGTACATTATCTGGCATACCTGCATTTACAGGTGCCGACTTCGATGAGAAAAATAACATTGAAAAAGAAATTCTTATTGGTCAAATTACTGGTTTTCATAAGTTTGTGATTGTTTTTTAGGTAAAATGTGAGTGATTTGTTCTGTTGTGTATGAAGCTTTTTCAGTACTTTAGATGGGAATTTCACTTTGAATGATACATGTGAGAGTGGCTAATTTCATGCTCACTAATTCCTTGATTTTGGTTGCATTGTGACATTTTCATGAACGGTACAGGAAGTGGGCGCCCAGGTAATGAATAATACCTGTGATGATGATATGAAAGTCGTACTTGTTTAAGAACCGCAAAGCAGCTGGCCGCTTCTCCAACTGATGCGCCAACGTGGCAGCGACTCGCCGACAATTCGAAGGTAGTCAGCGAAAGTATTAAGAGACTCGTTGCGGCTATACGCGAGGAGGCACCTGGCCAGGTACATTTCCACTATGATTGTTTTTCTCTGATACTACTAAAGCTTATTTGTGAGTGAATCGGGTACATAGGCGATGTCGTGATTCGAATTATTTTTCACTTCATAGTTAGTTGATACGTGAAAAGTGATATTTATTCATCCTATTTATATAGATATGAATATCACAGGGTTATCACAAAGAAAATATCAGCGTATGGGCGAGAAAGAACTAACAAACTCTACAATGGTTATTGTTGATGTGTGTATAATTTGAGTTATAGTTTTGTGGCATTTGTTATGCTATCCGTTTGTTTAACGAGTGCTGTTTATTAGCACGAATTTTGCTTTTCTTCTGCTAATAAGTTGCACCAATTCCATCAATGCTTATTCAGTTTTTCATTTACGAGAGTCCTTGCCGCGGTGTTAACATCTCACTAATTAATTAAAACCGCTTGCGAGGATGCTGTACGTATTGCTAGGGCCGTGTGGTTTGACGACAGTAGTACCGTTTGAGTTCCCTCTTTCCCTTGGTGACCTTCGAGCCTGCTCCTACTCTCGGCATCTGGAGCTTTTGCAACAACTCTATCGTTCGGATGGCCTGAGAAGTCTTACTCTTCTGCATTTTCTATTTGTCTGTGCGCTCGGGGCTCCTGAGTTCGATTTTCACATTGATCAATCCATGCTACACAACTCCGAGGAGACCCGTCTAGGGCTATATAATTCATGCGTTCATTAGGAACAGGGTGAACGGGGAGGATAATCGAGATTACGCTGCACGTTATTTTATTAATTTGTTGATGTGTTTAGGCGGATCTGGATCAAGCTATAACAACTCTCCGTCAGATGTTGGTACAGATTGACCGTGCATCCATTGACGCGTTCCAGGATCAGTTAGCCAGAAGTGTTGTCACTGAGCAAAGAGTTCATCAGCAAATATTGCACGCCTGTCAATCTGTCTATGATAGGTGCTTCATTATTGTCATTTTTTTTTTGATTCGATAATGAAACGTGCTCATTTTTGAAGGATGCTTGATGAGTGTTCTTTTTTGTTAAAATCACTCTAGGCACCATTTGAGGGGATTTGTAACAAAATTTGGAAAATTTAAAGAGCGTAGCTTGCTTGAATATTTTCTTGTCCGTCACGAATTCCTTTGAAGCACAAGTGTTTTTGCTTCATTTCGACTGAAATCATAATATTGTAGTAGTTCGAGAAAGTCTAGAACGTTTTCACTCTACTTTTACTCTTGATGGGCCTTGATTTCTTCATTTCGGTGGTGTCGTGGCGACTGATTTAAGGTGTGGTTGATGGGCAGAGATATGGATAGGAGGAGGGAGCGGGAGCGGAGTGATAAGATAGGATGACTTGGAGAGTGTATTTATTAAAGAAGGGAAATAGTAAAATTCATTCAAGTTTTTCCTTGTGAGTATGTATGGCATTTTACTTTATGATGTTACTGTAAACAGGAGATACATTATTCAGGATAGAGCCGCTTCGAGATGCTGCAGTGGGTCATTCTGAAGGACTGGGTCATTGTGTACGTGAGCATATGGCTGCGATAGAGCCTTTAGTGCAGTCGTGTGTACAGGCTGCATCGATCACCTACGATACGAAGGCGCAGAGCACATTCTTCGAGCAATGTAAAACAGTCGTTGAAGCTGAATTGCAGATGATCTATGCATGCAAAGATGCTGGAGGAAATCCTAAGGTTGGTGTTTAAAACTTGAGGCATTTGATTGATTCATTTTTTTATGACAGATGCTTTTTTGTAGATCAGTGCAAAAAAAAAAAAAGAATTGCAATGACGAATATCGTTTCGGAAAGAGGAAGGAAGTGGAGCGATTGAGGTGGAAGATTAAGATCCCAGATCTTTGTGCACTTGTTTAATTTTATCATTTTTGTTGACGATTTACCTTTGTGCACTTGAAATTGCTTCCTAATGTTTTGTTTCATTAGTCACTTTAGGGAATTGTTGCTGTTTGATGTTTGATAATGTGTGTTATTCGTTTTAATGGGAGGATATGTTTCTCGACGAAGTTATGAGCATTCATGAAATTCCAAAAATTTGAAGGTATTTGAATTTTTGTTCTCTTGGAAGGTATGCATGATGTAGCGCTAATTTCAGGTAAGGAAGTTACATATGTAGCATTTCATTTTCAAACTTGCATGTCCATTTATCATCTGAAGTATCTTACGGGCGAGGATGTTATACCGTTGCATCTTATTAGTACGAAAAGTTCAGTTTCTACTGGGCTATAGGAAATGCCTTTTTTAGGATTATTGAAGCATCAGCAGAAATCCATGAAAAGAGGCACATATCTTAATGATGTTTGGCATTCAGGCTCGTGAATTGCACGTAGTAGTGGAAGAAAGCGCAAGTCAGCTACGTGATGCGTTGACGGATATGCAACGCAACGTGAATCGAATGGCTTCTGAAGCAGGCGTTATTCATGGAGTGGTGGAAAACATCTCGAGATCGATCGCATTAACCGATGAAACCAGCTCGCATACTGTACGATATTCTTTTGCCAGTTTCCTTCGTTCTTTGCATTGGGGAATGCTCCTTGCGCCTTCCTACTGGGAAGGCGCAAGGATACTATCTTTGAGCGACGAAAACCAGTGGTAAGTGTGGAGACGATTGTAATGCGGTGCGGCTTTTTTAGGTATGTAAAAGACGTGGGGAGAGATAGGGGGAGGTGAATGGTGTCTTTATCGTTGAAGTAAATGACGTCCTGTTTCGACGATCAGCGAGGACTGGATTATTTGATAGGAGTCGCTGTTTTACTGTATATTTTACACATATATATTTAGCTTTTTTTTTAATGTAGCAATTCATTTTCATTATCCGAGTTTAGGCTGGGTCTTTCACGGATGCGCAAACGAGAATGATGAGTGCTTTGGAGGAGATTTCACGAATCGCAACCGATATGCCGCTAACGGATGCCGAATCACTAGGCCCACTCGCTCTTCGCCTCTCGGAGCGTTATTCGGACGCCGCATCGGAATCTAGGCTCGCCATTGCTACACTCTCCTCACCTAATCTCGCACAGAAATTGCGTGTTGCAGTACAGAAACTTGGCACAGCGTGTATTGAACTCGTCAAAATCGCAGGACAGCGCAGAGCGCATCCTGAGGATCAGGTATTGTTTATGGGGTTTAACTTGTCATCGTCAAGGTCGAGAATGTGCTGAATGCTACTACTAGACTCGCCGTTATTAAACATTCCACATGCGGCTGCATTGTTTTATGGAAGAGCTTGAGTAATACTCAAATTTGGAAGCGCTATTGAGTGCGATTAGCATTTTAACGTCTTCCAGAGAAGATTACATTATTTCCTCACTCATGCTTTTCCCTTGAGACTTCGCATATCAGCGCTATTGAATTCATGGCATTCATGATGATGGAGACTTGCTCTTTTCCATTTGCAATGTAGGGAGGGTTGTTTGCAGCGCTTACTGGACGACCTATCGCGTGGATCGCGAACGGTGGTGGAACGTGTACAGGAGGTGTTGGCTGCGTTGCACGAGGGGTCTAAAGGCACTCAAGCGTGCATCAACGCAGCTAACACGGTGTCGGGTATCATCGGTGATCTTGATACGACGATCTTGTTTGCCACTGCTGGTTCACTGAATCCACAGAAAGACAGCGAAAAGTTTGGCGACCATCGGTACTTTCTTCATATGTTTCGATTGTTTTGAGAGAGTCAGAAAAAAACGGCTGAATACGGAATTTTTATTTAAAATAAGTTATGCAAAAGATGTGGAATGAATAAGCTTTAGGTATGTCGGGGGTGGAAGGGGGCTGGGATAATGTTAGTTGATCTTCCCTAATTGTTTGTTTTGCTCCCTTCTCATTGCTTTTTGCTCGATGTTTCCAATTTCTTCTGCTTGAATATGCCAGTTCATCTGTTGTTTACGTTGCGTAGACATTGCCTTTTACTCAGGTGGCCCTCTGAGGTTACACTAAGTGTTTCAGTTGAAGTCTCGTAAATATTGTGCAGTCCTTTCGTCAAAAGGTGTTGATTTTCACGTATGCTTTACAAAGTTTTCATTCTTTTCGTTAGTTTGCTTCAAGTTTAAATTGCACCTGAAATACCAATGAGGGAATGTGAGTATGATGTGCTTTTCTGCAAATGTTGTGAAAAGATGATGGGTTTAATTTGTGTTTTTTTAAAGGGAAGCTATCTTGAAGACGGCTAAAGCACTCGTTGAAGATACAAAGGCATTGGTAGCTGGAGCTGCTTCCAATCAAGAGCAGCTGGCAGTCGCCGCTCAAAATGCAGTTAGAACGATCGTTAATTTATCGGATGCGGTTAAAAATGGAGCCGTTTCATTGTCTTCGGACAACGCCGAAGCGCAAGTAATGGTTATCCATGCCGGTAAGGGAAGTTTTCTTTTTATTTGTTTATCAAACAATTGACTCTACTCTTTGTTCCTGCATTCAGAATCCTTAGCCACATCATGGAAAATAACTGCGCTTGCACTGTTTCTTTAAAGGAAGACCTGTTGGCCTTGTTTCTTTAAAGGAAAACCTGTTGGCTAATGGCATTTCAGTTATTTCTGTTGCAGAACGCGCTACCGAAATTTTTTTGTTCATGTGAAAGTTCCATGCATTGAAGAAATTGCAAGACAGGTTTATTTACGCGGAATTTATAACCTCAAAGGTGTTCAATAAATGAGATCAATGAGACTTGTTAAGTCGAAAGAATCAAAGCAACTGTGAAATATTTTATGGAGAACTGTTTTCTTCACGATGCCATCAGAATATTTTACGAACGATCAGAACAAGTTTTGGCCGGCTTAATAGATGTAGAAGCGGAGTCATCATTTAATTATCTGCATATTTTAGTACGAGACGTGGCGGCGGCACTTTCGAATTTGATTCAGGCTACAAAGAACGCATCCGGTCGTTCCCTTCACGACCCCGCAATGGGTCACCTGAAAGAGGCTGCCAAGGTTCTTTCCTCTCCTTTCTTTTCTGTTTAAACCTTCCTTTGCTTTCTGATTGTTTTATTTTGTTTTTTGAATAATGTGAAAATTGATGCAACGAAGAAATCACAAGAAATGAAATGGATTCACATTGAAGGATTTTGCATGTTGGATTTCATTCTTCATCAATGCCGTTATTATTATTTATAGAGTTCTGTTTTTCCATCCCCTCGTTTCATTTTCTGTCTCCCCTTTGCTCACTCTCCCTCGTCACTCGAAAACCTCAGTGCATCATATCAGCTAGTTGATTGTCATCTGTTTCAAATAAAAGCAGTCGTTGCCAAGATCGGCTAAATAGCATCGCTATGGAAAATGACCTAACCAATGGGGCGGACTCGAAGTGACTAGAGTAAAGCAGCTATTCAGTAGGGTGCAACTTGAAATGGCTTCAGACGGTGAATACAGGAAATATTTGAATAAGATACGAGGAGAGTGGGGATTTATAGGTGATGGTAACGAATGTGACATCGCTGCTGAAGACTGTTAAAACAGTCGAAGATGAACATCAGAGAGGTACAAGAGCATTAGAGGCAGCTATTGAAGCAATCGGACAGGAAATACGCTTGTATGATAGCGGCGAGGCTCCATCACGAGGTTTATTTTGCTATTTTTAGCTATATTGTACTAATTTATTAACGTTTTTTATGCGTCATTGATTCTTTGATGATGCATTGTTGAACATTAACGCTTGTCGTTTTCTTTATGAGGCTACGCTGCCATATGTGTGGGACTTTATCACATGTCGACTCCTGGATTGTGGCTCCACGTATAGTTGCTATTTTTTATCGGTACTTCATTAACGATAAGTTTTTTGCAATTGTTGTTACAGTACAGAGACAGCTGATGTTTTAGTTTATTACTTTCTGTTTTCGTTTAATAGGAAATTTGTTATATACAAGCACAGTAATTCGTCGGGTTCTTGAATATTTTATCAACTAACTTCCTGAGACGCTGACGGAATGTTCTAAATGGTTTTAGGTGCGGCGACAGCTGAAGATGTGATTAGGTCGACAAAGCAGTTAACCGCGGCAACGGCACGAGCTGCATCTGCGGCGCAGACTCTTCAACAAAGCGATATTATCGCGGCCGCAAACCTTGCCAGACAGTCGGTTTGCGACCTCCTCGCTACAACTCGTGCGGCTGCGCAGTCTGCAGACTCCGTCGACGCAAGGTGCGGCAATGCTTTCGTTGCCGGGGCGCAGCGGGCAAGAACTGAAGGGATGGGGAGGGGGGGAATGAAGCGATATGAGTGAAGAACTACGAATTGGTTTCTGTGTCGTCCGTATGTAAATGTAGGTCTTTGACTGTGGTGGCTGAGCTTTTTTAAGTGTTTACAGGAGCAGTCAGCAAATGAAACATTAATTTGGTCCACATGATTAATGGATTGTTGAGCTGGATGCTTGATGCTTGTTTTTTCAACCATTTTTCATTTATCTTGACTTCTCTTTTGCTTTTGAATGTTTAAATTTAGTATTCAGAGTGCGCTGACCTGATCTATATTGGCACCTTTTTATTTCGCACTTTGCGATTACAGGTATCGCACATTGGACTGTGGTCGTGAGGTAGCCGTTCAAGTCCGCTCGCTTTTAATCACCCTCCAGACGCTTCTGATTCGCTCGGACGATCCTCATGCGCGTAACGCTCTTTTAGATGCGTCAAGGAGAGTCGCAAAGGTGTGCAGAGTTTGTGTTGTTTGGTTCTATATTGGTAAGGTTGTTTGGGTGCGATTTGGTGATAATGCGTCGACAGCAATACTTGTTATGTGGCGACGAGATGTGTTTATCTTTATTTTGAATGGAAAGTGTTATTTGTAGTGGAAATTTTTTCGATCGTACTAAGAGACATTGTTGAGTCCTTAAGATATGCGGTGTGATTATTGAGAATGCACTAAAACTGCATCATGTAGGATTTTATTTTTTATTGCGCTCTTTCCGGTCATTCAGAATTATAGTAGGTATTGCTTGTGAGGGTTGAGTCTGAATTCGAATTGAGAAACGTTTTCAGGTGGTCGGTGAGCTGGCAAATTGTGGTGAACTACTTAAAGGGGACTCTTGGTCGGATCCATCAGACCCGACCGCCGTTGCTGAGAATGAACTCATTGGAGCAGCGAATTCGATCGAAGCGGCTGCAGTGAAGCTTGCACAGCTGAGGCCACGTCAAGTTCATGTAAGCATGATGGAAAAGTTAGGGAAATGAGGGGGAAAGAAAGTTTCCATATTGAATGCCACCCTCTCGTTCTCATATTTTTATGTAGTGATGTCAGTGGAGCTGTCTTCCAGCCAGTACGAATCGTTGTTCTTGCATGCGGGGGAGTGTAAACTCTAGAGCGGGGATATTGTGTTCATTAGGATGCAAGTGTTATGTTTGGTAGTGAGCATGTTCGTCGATGCTAATAGTAGCGTCGTTGAGTATTCACTGTTGCTTCATCCCTGCTATCCATTGGGCACATGCTTGTGCGGCGTTGATATGTCTGGTATTCTTGGGTTGGGTCTTCGTCAACCAGTATCTCAGACGTATCGTCGTTGTGCACTGCGCCGTGCATCGTCATTTGTCTTCGATTCTAACGATAGCACTATTGATTCGTGCTTATCCGTTGTTGCTGGTCCTACTATTTCTATCGTTGATACAAAATGATCACTGCTGCAGTTGTAAGTGCGCTGTTGCCTATACCTATTGTTTCCTTAGTGTTGATAGTGTCTCGCACTGCTGAGACATTCCGCATGCATTACACCTTTGTTATTTTCGCTTATGAATAAGCAAAACCGCTTCTTTCTAGGGCATTCATTCACACAGTTGACTTTTTCCAACCATTTTCTAGGAAGCCCACTCGAAGTTTGCAACTAGCGAATAAAACAAGTAGCAAGTCCTTATACGCTTAAAACACAGAACTGATGTTATTTGAAATATTTACCTCATGGTTTTGCTTGTTAGTTAAAAGCATAGAGATACGCTTGGAGTTGTTTGTGCTAGGAAAGATTTGCATATCTACATTTTCAAATTGTGGGAATGATGTGTTTTTATTGTTTGAATTAGGTAGTAATAGAGTCTTTTTAGTTCATGTTTTATTTTTTTTTTATCTTTTTAAATGTTATTGAGAGGTGGAACTTGTTGTGATGTGAAATTTAGAAGGTGGATGATACGTTAACGTTCGATGAGCAAATCCTCGCCGCCGCCAAATCAATCGCTAGCGCTGTTCAAACGCTTGTTAAGGCTGCCTCTGCTGCGCAACGTGAACTCGTAGCCCAGGGCAGGTAAGCATATTTGATTGTTTCAGTTTTACTTATTTTTTCGAGAAGTCGTTGAATCGATAAGAGCAAATGCTTTTTAATTGAGCAAAATTTTTGTTGATTAAAGTTTGATAGAGGGGAGGGGGGGAGGCTTGTTGACTAAATTTTGGTGGTGATGGTGTTTATGGAAAAAATTAACTGGAAATTTTTCTGTAGATGAGATTTTTTTTTCGGAAAGGAAATTGCGAATCTATGTCACGTTTCTTCAGAATACTGGGTAAAAAAACACTAAGAGGAACCTAAATTTTTTTTTAATGCTTAGAGAATATAAACGTAAAAAACCAGCATTCAGAATGTCGTTTGCGTTTCCGCAATCATACACTCGTAGAATTCTTCGTTTGATTTTGCTTTCGTTTAACAGATTGGAAGCACGTCCAGCGTTTGCAACTGACGACTATCAGTGGTCAGAGGGATTGATATCGGCGGCACGTTTAGTGGCTGCGGCTGTCCATCAACTATGTGAAGCAGCTAATGCACTCGTTCAGGGACATTCATCTGAAGAAAAACTCATCTCCGCCGCAAAACAGGTGAGCTTGCCCAGGTTATGCGTTACGCATCACAGGTCAGTAGAGAGAGCTTTGGCGAGTTAAGAATGCGTTTTACTTATTTCATATGCGATGAACATTTCAGGTAGTTCTAACAATTTTTCCATCCATTCATTTTTTTAGTTGATGATTCTTGAAGTAATATAGCAAGAGGTGATTTTGCATATCTTGGTTTAGTCTTAGGCCGAAATACGCAATATTCATGTTGAAATCACAATACCGAATGGACGATGTGTGGTGAATACATCGAAAAACTAAATATTTAATAATTTCATGGTCAATTAACATTGGTTTCAAGCTTATTAGTTGTGCCTAAGTGGTTTTTTTTAAGGAGAAAGCGTTCATTGTAAACATTACAATAATGTTATAGGTGGCATCGTCTACGGCACATCTGTTGGTCGCTTGTAAAGTGAAGTCGGACCTTGATAGTCGCGCCATGCAGCGGTTGCAATCGGCCGGTCATGCGGTGAAGACGGCCACCGAGCATCTCGTGCTTGCTGCCAGGTCGGCCATTCATGAAGACGAACGAACATTGGTGATCTCGCAACGAATGGTTTCTGGTATCGCACAGGTCAGTGGTGTTTACACTCCGTCCATCGGATGTTTTCAGTCCAAGTTGTTTGTTAACGGTTATTAGTGGACATGTGGGAATGCGAAGACAACAATATTCTTGAAGCTTTTTGCAGTGCGAAAATTCGGTATTGTTGTCTTACGGGAAGCTTCAAGCTTTAGAGGGAACCGGAAGGAGGACCATCAGTAACCAGAATATAATTGATGTGAACGGAGTGGGAGCTGAGTTAGCTCATGAACAAGTTGGATACGAACACAGCAGCGAGTAAGAATTTTGACGCATTGGCCGGTTTTCAGCGCGAAACGCATAGGATACGAAGCTAGTTCTTTACTGGCCCAGTTACTTCATAATTGGAGGGAGGGGGGTCGCTGAGTGCTGAGCGATTATTTCTCGTCCCAGCAGCAAATAAAAATTTGGAGTCATGAGTGCCATATCGGAATGATGCGTTTATGATTTTAAGTAACATAATTTCACATTTTCTTTTAAGAACGACGCTTGCTGCGCTTTGTTTTGGACATTTTGGCTCTTGACGTTTGTTGCTATAAGCATACGCCATGTGAGGATTACGATGAGCTTGCGCTCTTTTCTCAGATTAGCCTTTCTGCGAATTCCTGTCTAGTTTCCAAATCCCTATTCTTCGAAACCTTCGTTCGTATGTCGCAACAATTGAGGGGATGGGGGGGTGGGTGCACTCAGAATCTTCACTTGAAATGTTCTTGCAGGTGATGGACGCACAAGAGCAGGTGCTTCGAAAAGAGCGTGAGTTGACAGAGGCGCGAGGCAAGTTAGCCGCACTCAACAAGGCGCGATACGAACGTGGCATGTCACCATCGAATGAAGCGCCAAAATAATCAGCAAGAAAATATCAATGAAGAATTTGAGTGGAGGGGCAGTAGGATGGTATAATGTAGCTTTTTTCAAAGTTGTCTGTCCTTCCGTTCTGCTATTGGTGTAAACCTCGTTGAGAGAAGCTTTCTTCAAAAAAAAGGCAACTCCATGAATATTCAAAGCGTAGTGAAATGGTGTGTTGCGTTGCATGTAATATTCAAATTTTGGCTGAGCAATTCATCAGCTTTTGATCTCTACCGGTCGATCCATGATTTGTAATCTCTTATTTACACCTTCCTCTGTCACCTCCACTCACATGTCCCGTTCACTGTTACGCACAAAGGAAGTGATTCCCTTGAAAACTTTTAACTGCCATTGGCGCATGCTTCTGCTCTCTTGCTTTATGATTGCTCTCTCGAGTTGATTTAACGATATACCAGGCAGCTGTATAGTTGAGCACCTATGAAATTTTATATCTACGATTGTCGTCGTTAATCCAAAATAGATTGTGCATATTTTATCATCGTTGGAGTCCCTAGGTGAACGTTCTAATGAGTCGAATTTTGAGGGTTAATTATGTCTTGGGTCACCTTACTTACATCCTTGGCAAATATACTTGATTCGTATATTGTTGATATTTAGTTATAATATATATTAGACTGCCTTAGGTGGAATTCAATTGTGCTGAATTATCGTAATTGATTGCTGCACAAAAATACCATATTATCAGCACTTTTCCACCGAAATTGTTCAGCATTTGCTCAATTCCGCTGCCGAACTACTACAATATTTTTTTGTTGCGACTATTTGCGTTGAGATATTTGGAAGTTGGCTCGAATGATCACTTTTTGATGCGCATTTCGGGCTATTTTTCCATAATGAGTTAACTTTCGGGAGCTGACTACGACCCACATCCCGTGAAAGTGAACTCATCTCGATCGCGTTATCATTGATCGCATTATCACCGTCCGACACCCACATATATATCTCTCTCACAATACCGTACTCATCATATATGCATACTCGTGTGCCTTAAATGAGTGTTTTGCATGGATTAGCACTTTTCGTGTTAACAACATATCGTATATGAATTTTTTCCCATCGCAACTTTTGGAGCGTAACGTTGGAATCTTTTCTACGCTTTCTAGCGTTGGCAGCAGACGGTTTGTACTATCACGTTTGAATCATGCTGTGGGCGAACATGGGATGCAGATGAAAACAAGCATAGTAAAGTGGATGGCGAAGAGCCGATTAAGAAGCTCCACAAGTAGGAATAGCTTAATCAGAGGAGATCTAAATGATCATAAGGCAAACAAAAGCTTCGGTGGATTCGTTTTTCTGAAATTTTTAGGTTCGAAGATTTTTAAAAAAGCATCTTAAATAGATAACTCGTCGATGATAGCTTTTGGCTTCGTTGCCCTTCCGGAACTTGACCCTTCGTCTTTACAAATTTTCTGCCGTTTCTGCACACAGTGTGATGAGGAATTTAAATCAACAAGGGCCATTAAGAAAGGGTTGAAACTCGATGGTTATATATTAGCCAGCTTTTTCAGACTGGCTCGAATTCAGATTAACCGTTGCTTGTGTTCTGTTATACCAGTGCCGGTTCTGCTCTAATCGTTTGCGTTATAGGCTGGTCAGACGTGCTGTTTTATGTGCCCACTAGAACAGACGGAACTTAAGTAAGAAAAAAATGGTGTTCATTGAAACCGTCTGAGCACAGATTTTCATTAGTCATCAGAAACGATGGTTATGATCGCGAACTGAGCAAGGCTAAAAATGTTGGTTAAATTAGCTGGAATAAAAGACGCTAAACAATTTTTTTAAAAGCATTCCGCTCTGCTAGTAATGGTTCTACTCAGATTGTTGAAAGTTGTACGCTCATTATGCATACTAGAACTGGGGAAAAAGGGAAAAAAATGCTGAAACCGTCTTCGGTTAGCTCAGTGAGAGAGCGTTCACAGGACAGGCGAAAAGCCGCAGTTTCATATTCGTCGAAAGGTAATGTTTTCATTGGGTCATCAGAAACTATGGCTGTCATTTGAGTCGGGACCAGAGTGAAAAAGTTGGCTAGAGCATAACAAGCTCTCAATGTATTCGTGGAAGCATTCTGTTATGCTAATGTTTGTTGGGGTTACACGCTCATTAGGCGTCCTGTGTTATGAGCGCAAAAGAAGTGATGGGACCTAGGGGAAAAAGTAATGGCTACTGAAAGCGTCCGCGGCAACTTAGTGGTAGAGCATTCTTCCGGCAAGACAAAGACTGCAGATCCGCACAAATCTATGCGCCAAGTTTCAAGTAGCTATTAAAATTTAGTTTGTCCAATTCAGTTGTTTTAGGAGGGCGGTGTTTTTAAATGATGCACATATTCACGGCTCCGGAGAGTGATTTCAAAAAGGGTAACCACTTGCAGAGTCGAGATCCTTAAGAGGGCTTAGCTGTACGCTACAAGGTCTATAGTTCTATAGTGAAGTCGGTTGCCGATCAACTGGAATGACGTCTGAGGGTTCAATGACTGCAGTTGCTTCATGTGTGAGCATATCGAATTGTTCGTAGTTTGAGCCGTATATGGCAACAAATTCGTTGGTGTCGTAGACATCGTTGTAGCCGCTGCACACAACTTTCTCTTTGGGAAATCACTTTTGGAGCACACAGAAATCCGCTCTGATATGGCGATTTTGTATACATAAGGCATATTTGTAACACCCGTGAGAAGCATAATACTGTCAATTCAATATCTCCTATCCACACGCAGGCTTCCATCTTCCGTCTCTGCTGTTCAGAGACTGAACAGCAGAGACTGTCGATTAAAGCTTTGACGACTCATTTTCAAGGTGGAATTGTCAAAAGAACCGCGGATGCCAAAGTTGTTTTGCCGCACCCATGTGGTGATAGGCTTGATGTGCTGTGGCGAACTTTTTTTTAGAGCGTGCTTCACTAGTGGAGCATGTTCAATGAAGCGATAAGAATTGAAAAGCTTTTAAGGTGAGGAATAGGATCGTCCCTTTAAGTGGAGCTGAGGGCATGTCGTCTATTGAGTGAGTAATCAAATGGTATTAGTCAGGTGATTGTTGGCTGTTTCTATGAGAGACGATCGTCGCCGATGCAAAGAGGCCGGTTTTGTGGCATCGGTTAGTCGGTGATTGTAGGCTTGAAAGGTGAATGTTGCTGGAACAGCGGAGTCGTAAAATGAAAATTTCCCTTAAAAATTTCTTGTCGCATTCATGCGGTTAGGTAAGCGGCACTCGCCACTAACGCGTTGCAAACGAAATGGATAGCAACGATTTACGCGGATGCGACCCAACGTACCACTTCCAATGGGGTACACTTGACGTGCGAGTCTATAAAATGATTGGCGCTTTGATAACTACGATCTCGCTCGCGCGTGCCAATTGAGTGTAGGTGAGAGATAGGTCGATTGAATGCGCTCATTTCTTACGTTCACTTGAATACGGTAACCTTAGAGCGCTGCATTAATGATCAAAGCGCCGAAATAGGAGTGAGTATAGCGGTGAGTGCGATATATGCGCGATCGCTTTTTTATGGGTTCGAAGGCACATATCAACGAAGTCATAAAAATTTGTACGACATTTACCACCCAACAATACCACACACATACACACACATGCATACACAAAATTGCAACAAACCATAAACGCCAAACGTGGACTGCATAATGATCATCAATGATATAAGAAAGGGATGGCCATGCGGAGTTCAAGCTGTCTTATAGATGATCCGACGAGCAAAGAAATGAAATAAGGGTCGCTGACAAACGCCAACTTCCTTGGCTTGGTTCAAGCTTGCTTCGCTTGTCCGAATTTAGGAGTCTTTTAGCTCGCGTTGCTTGCTTTAATTGAAAAGATTTCAGCTCGCTTTGTTGAGCAAAAAACCGACTGAAATCGAATTGAAGGCCCGCTTTCTTGACGTTCCCCCAACATCTAAGAGGTTCTTTTTTCTTTCGTTCCACAGAAACACAAACTGATATCTCAACAAAAAGTGCTTGTGACAATAATTCAATCATTTATAATTCATCAGGGTTTGTTTATATATTTATAAATCGGTCTCACATTCATTAGGGCTTGTTTGTAGCCATAGTGATGCTTGCTAGCGGTTTCCTCGCCAGAATTCCGGAGATGGGACCGATGGTTGATTTGAGGATATGGCGCTGTTTTGCCATCCTGCTAATTTTCATATATTTCACCTTGACATGTTAGACCCGTTCCGCCCACGGTAAATGTTCGCTTGTAGTGGCCGACACTTTGCCGTTGTTCTTCAAAGTGTGTGCCCACGTAAAATAAAAGCTTGTATAGACGCTTACTCTCCATTGAGGTTCAGCCTTCTTATACAGCCCTCTATAAAATTGCTGGCGGCCTTGCTTATATACTATTTATTTGAGTATATCTGCATAAGAGCGTTTTACATTCATGCACAATTCCTACTGATATGCAACCATTAGGGATACCAGTAAGCATTACCGTTGATTTGCTTGATGGAGGTGTGCGATTGAGGAGTAAGACAGACGCGTGTGACTCTTGGCTGAACATGTTTCTAATCAGATGCCAAGGATTTTTAGCCGTTTATTTTAGCGGAACTTTCTGTAGGCAAAACTACATATAGCACAAATGAAAAACAATTATATCGAATATGACGATTAAAGATAACCCACATATTCTCGTAGCGAATAATGTAATTTATGCGAACGCTTAAAAATATTGTGCATGTGCTTGAAGTAGCGGTAAATCGGAGCGTCACAACCGATTAAACGAGAAGTGACGGAATCCGAAACCATGCCGATGATCGGATCACCAAAAAAAAAAAAGTAATAGAATCCAAAAAAAGAAACAATCCTGCTTTTCTCTAAAGATTTCGTCTTGTTGACTTCCTAGGCGAATGGTTAGGTCCGCTACGCTTTAATGAATTTATCATAGTGTTGAAAAAATTGCGATCAGTTAGTGAAAATATAATTCAATGATAGCATTGCGGCTATCTACTCATTAAGAAAGCGGATCAAAGATCGCCTGATATGAATGCTTTTCTCAACGATTTATTTAACGTTGAAAATGCAACGAATATTTTTCGATTAGAAAATAGAAAATTTACGAATAGAAAAAAAAAAGAGTTCATTAGAAATTCGGACGTGAATTCATTTTAGCAGATTTATATATATATTTTTTTCTGCATATTAAGTTTTTTTTTTCTTTCTCAATAATTGTTATTTCCAATAGTAATCAAAATGCCATCCATTTATATCGTATTTAATAATTTTAATGCGTTGCCACTGAGTTGGAAAGTTTTTTTTTCAAAAATAATTCACTAAATTTGATGAGTAATCAATTTCTGAAAAAAAAACGGATTAAGGGTTCGGCAAAATAAAAAAAAGATATGGGCAAATTAAAGGATTGCAATAATAATATGAAATAGCTATCCATTCAATCTTCCTTCCATAACGCATAAATCGCAACAGAAAAAAAGGAAGAAGAGAAAGATTTGCTTTGAGATATGAGAAAATATTAAAAACTTTCATTAAATGGTATTAGATAAATGTATTCATCAATGATATTTGCAAATAAATTTTAGCGTCTATCTGATTTAATAGAAATTGTAGCGTCGATTTGGATAGATATGGCTATGATATCTCCCTCCCCCCCCCCCCCCAAAAAAAAAACTATGGTATCTCCTATTCATACTAAAAGAAATGAAATGCTAAATTCCTCTAAATACTGAAATATTAGAATTTTTTTCGCATTTTTCTATGCTAGCGAAAGAAACGTAATCTGCGTAAGACGAGGGAAAATTCCACCTCCCGAAGATGGGCTAAACTAGCCCAAAAGTTGAATTTTTTACTCGCCGTAGATGCCCTGGAAATGGAAAATTGCTGATCGCATATGTTATTTACACAAAGCATTTACTATGACAATAATATGAATGGATATTTTTGTTTCTGAGCGAGATTTACGTACTTTACGAGAGATATTAAATAATAGAAGATTGATTTATAATGCTTGCTATGATCAATTTAAATTACCTCATCTTGTCAATAAACTATTTATGAAATTTATTTGCATAAATTGAAAAATTATTGAAAAAAAAAACGATCGTATATTCTTAAATTTCTATGAAAAATTATCAACTTTTATACGAAAAAGGTTGATAATAAGACGATATCGATTTTGTTTTTCGTGAAACATATACAACATAATTAGAGATTTATCATCACATATACAATTTCTTTAAATTTCATAAAATGTATCAATAGGAATTTTCTTTAAGAGATAGTACTATCACAAAATATAATAATTCATTTAAAAAAAAAATCAATTTCAATTGCTTTTTTCTATTGTTTTCAAATTGGAAATTGTAATAAATGAGCAAAAAAAAAGATTGTTGTTTTGTAATTGTTCAATATTGGAATATTCACTTGATATTTATGAAGAAAGAAAAATCAGCTTTTAGAGTGCAAAAAAAAAAATTTTTTTTTTCAGCTAGAGCGATTGTTTAGCGTATCTACGATAAACGCATGACACGCGTAAAACAAAAAATAATAACACTTTTTTTTTGTATGTCATTTCATAACAAATAATAATATCATTCATGTTCACGTACATGTTGAAACCCACCGATGCCTTAGACACGTATTGCACTTCAAATGACAGCACCACACGAATTGACAATCGCATTGATAAGAAATCAACTCATGTGAAACCTGAAAATTCAATTTTTTTTTTAAATAATTTCATGTATTTGCATATATGAAAGATAATCATGTATTGTTTGTATAATTTCAAATACTCGAGAATGTTCTCTATATATAATTTCTAACTATTTAAGTGATTGAAATCAACGTAATGAAAATGAGTTATGAAAGATTCGAAATGAAAGAAAGAGAATAAGTTTATATTGGCGCACAAGAATGGGCAAATATTTATAGACAATTTCGAACAGTTATATTTGACAGCCAGGTGGAAGCAATCACCAGTAAATAGCGGGAAGATGGTAGCTAACGAATAGCTCAGTAAACAACCCTCATTGTTTAGGTACATTGCATATTAGGTAAGAATAAATAAGGAACGGTGTTAGTGAATTCACGAATGGAAAGAGCATGAATTTGAAAAGAGCTTTTTTTTTCTTTTTTTTGAAAAACCTAATCGACATGGAAATCTGTCGAAGAAGCTGATATCCTCAGTAGAATGCGAATCATGCTATCGGATTTAGAAGCGATCAACAAAACGCAAACGAAATTTTTTATAGATTTGATAAATGTGAAAATTTCTATAAATGAGGAATCAAACTGCTGCGATATGTTCAATAGAAAACTTAATATAGTTTTTGAGCAGGAAGCCACTCGAATAAGAGAAGTTTTTAGTGCCCCTTTTTGCTCAATCATGATTGCCGTCATAGTGGTGAAAGTAATGGTCATTAGTGCAATAACGGTCACAGAAATGACCACTGAAAGAATCTGACCAGGAAATACGTTTCTTTTTTGAAAAAAAATTTAAGAAACGTTATTATTTTCAATATCATTTACCCTTTATGGTGATTTTCGCAAAACTACAATTTCAATGGTCAAGCCCTCTTCTGTTTCGAAGGTCAAGAAAAGTGGATGCAGAAAATATAGGGCCGACTATCTGAAATAAGTGCAAAATATTGCTTTCATAAAAATTTTATCTCCTCACAACTAAATAGGACCCGACGAACACTCCTCAGTTGCTAACAATGAGCGGGGAAAAGGCCGACGAAGGTAAAGAGGTAGTAACCCTCAGGATAGTTGAGAGTGTTTGAGGAATGTTCTGCGGTTTGAGATGGGCGTAGGCATCGTTCATGATAAACATAAAAACCTGAATCACTCTTCGACATCTGCCAGTCAGCAAACGCAAACACTGCGTTTACGCGTCCCCATAAAATTATCTCAGCTGATTATTCGTAGAACCCGTCGCCCTCAATAAGAAGCGCACCTATACTCTCTATGAAGTCTTCTTATACGCTTGGAAAAACTGTCGGCAAAATATAACAGTCTTATAGCAGTTTACTTTATGTATCAATCTGCGCAGTGAACAAATAGGCATCGTCCACTAATTGAGACCTCTTTTTCGTTTGAAAATCGTTGCCTAATTAATGCTTCGACGTATTCCCAGTTGCATTATGCGTACAATTGGATCATTTAAGTGTTCCAACATTCCTACCGGAAAATATCCCACCCGGAAAGTTCCTGCCGGAAAGCATGTTACTGGCAAATACCTTTGAAGTGTTGAGGAAAACGCTTTCTAATATTATCAACTTTAGCGACAAAATATTCGGCAAGTGGAAAATTTTTCATCAAAAAGAAACACACCTTAGCAATCACTCATATATGGCAATCATTATCCTCTCAATACAGTAATAAAAATACCACCTCAAATCGTTACATTCATTTAATTTAACGACAACTTCCAGTAATTACTTTTTAGTTGTTAAAAACTGAAAACCTGAATACCCATTGATTATGACATTTGAAAAAAAAAAAACAATCGTTATTTTTGATGAAATGTTCATACCCGTAAGGGCGAAAGAAATCATGATGAGCATTTAAAATACAATCCTATATAAGGTGTATATTGTGATAGATGCGTGCTGCTCTATACGTTTTATGAGGGCCACATTCAACGTAAATAAATTGCTTACAATACTGGACTTCGCATTGCAAAATTTATTTCAATTTGTTTTCGACTATGCGATATTTGATGGAAATTGTTTGTGAGCAATTTCAAGAAATCTACGCTTTTATTTCATCAAACAGATGAGATGCATATTCTATTCTCAGAAAATATTACCTACAAATCTACGAAGCATAGAAAATAATAGAGGAGCTTACGAGGTAATTTTATCTAAGCTCATTATGCTGATTTTCTTTTTCTAATGTGAGTTGCTTATAACATTCCTCAACGACATAGCATTTCACTGTCTATACGCAGAAAACGTATTAAATGCATAGGTGAACGAAGTGTCACAAAAAGAAAGAAAAAAAGCATGAGAAAGAATCGTGCGAACCATAAGAAATTTGCAACAGCTAATTTTTTTTTTTGCGGCCATTATTCAACTCGCAATTCATCAATTATAGGTAAACGTCTAGCGCTAAAATCTCAAAGGTAATAAACATCAATTCTCATAATATTTTCAACATATTACGTTGAAATTTAATTACAACAAGAAGCTTCAATTATCTCACCTAAGGGGAAGAGAAAAAAATTCCATTCTTGCAGATTTCTTCGTAGAGCTCTTTCTTTTCTTTTTTTTTTTCGTTTAATTCGTTTTGCAAATAACGTTTCCCCCATTAACAATCGAAGTTGAAAATTTATTCGAAACATTCAGTTGATTGTGTAAAGTTATAGTTTCTAAAATTCTAAACTTTGAAAGCATTTTTTTTTTTCAGCTGGAATTATTGATTCAAGAATATCGCCGAACGAAAAAGATCCCCTTTAGCATTCTTTTAATTGTTTTTTTTTTTTTTTTTTTGCTTTCGTATATAACCATTAATTCCTAAGAAAATTGATTTTCTTAATCAATGCATCAAAAGTTAGTAATAACATAGTTTTTTTTTTTTCAAATGGCATTCCGTCTTAAAAAAAGAAAATTACAAGTGATTCGATATTGCCCTGCAGCTATTAAAGTTCACTGAACCGATTTTCTTTTACCCTATTGGGCAAATCGGTTGACTGTATATTGTTTGCATAAAGCGAAAAAATCACAATTCTTACTTTTATGCACAAAGCAACAACGCATTCAAATTATCCGAAGCGAGACTTTTGTTGAATGTTTACTCGTGAAATGTTGCAACAAATTTTAATTAAATCACACAAATATCTACTTTAAAAAAGAAAAAAACTCTCTTTTTTATTACCACCATAAAACTTCGATTATAAGTGTTCTCGATCATGCGCCACACCTTAAAATTTTAGAAAATTTCATGAATTTTTTTTTTTGAGTACAAGTCGACTATAGGTTCACCTTTCGACAATGCATCCATTTTTTATTTGGCAAGAATAAAGCATTTCATACGCGCAGATTATTTTGTTTCGATATTTGCCAATCAACTACACCTATACGATACATCTGCTCGCTTGTATTATATCCCTTTACATTATGAAAAGACGTGAAAGATTTCATCTTGAACAATGCTTATCATTTGAAGTTGGAAAAGACCTATAAATGGTGTTTTATGGTGGAAATGAGTAATTCTGATTGTTCTCTATCTCCGCCATCAAGCGTTCGGGATCGGAATATAGGCGATTTCGATGAGTTCATCAGGAAATTTTCAGATATTTGGCCAAGTTTCAAAACGATTCAACAATTTTAAATTACGTCATGGTCAAATAATATAAATGGCTTATTTTCCAGTCACTTTTAAATGTTTACTACTCATTGTGGGAAGATTTTATTGGTGTTCACCGATAATTCTAGATAAATGGAATCATAAAGATTTAATATTGATAAGGTTTTGAATGGGACGATTTTCTTCGATCACTTGAATAGGATGGGATGAAAAATGAAAATTTAGTCGATTTGAAGAGGTAATTAGATGTCTCCTAAAAATTCGATTCGTAAAATGACAATTTAAAAAATAATGCCAAATTACTAAGCTAAATATTCAGCCTGGAAAAGAATGCCTAATAAATTAAGCGGATCATTGATGTTATTATTGTAAATGAGCTGCGATTTCGAATGAGAACGATGAAAAGAATCACCGATGAGATGAGACAATTTTTTCGATGCTATAAAGTTTGTTTTTTTCGACGAATAACTTAAAACAATAAGCTAAAATTATTTATGAATACACTGAAAAAAATTTTTCCAATGTGATATCTATCAATATTTTCTAAATTGTATATCTACCGGCATATTTTGCACGATTATAGTGATAGAAAATCCAAACTTCTTATTGGAACCGATAAAATATTTGTAGTTAGCATGAGAATGTTTCTTTTTGTATGAGAATAATAAGAAGCAATCGAAGTGGCAATTGGTACTGCACTATGGCAATTGATATAAAACTATTAGCAATAGCACTAAGTCATAATTACGCCAATCAGTATGCATAAATGGCTATACATAGCACATATATATTGTTCGAGCTAATTTAACTTCACATTGATACAAATCTCATATAAAAATAATTTAGGAGCAAGCAGGCCGATAGATAATGCTTTGAGAGTTTAAAAGTTGAAAAAAGTTTGGATGTGAAAATTTTCATTCGATAACCACTCGTCTGATCATTATTCACATAAAGTCTCCTTGTTTTCTTCTATATTCGTCTTTGCCTTTTAGAAAGTAACTAAGAGGATGATCGCTCTTTCCTCTCCGCAAACCTTCTAAAAAATTATGCGCGCACCTCAGTAGATATGTAAACAAAGAAAGCTATGTACCGTAGTATTTCCAAATGTGGAGGTCATTGAAAATTACATACTTGTTATGAGTTCTATGAACGGTACTTTTCAGCGGCCTAATTCTTCATTGAAGGTATTTGAAGAGTGTACAAGCGAACTGCCATTTATGAAGTGAATCCAAATCGAAAAAAGAGACCAACCTTGAAGGCATGCCCGCAGCATAGCAATGCACAATCTCCGATGCTGCTTGTCTCATTCCGCCAGTTGCATACTCGATTCGTAGTTCGCGTGGTGACACAAGGATCGGGACTATCCTCTACGAAAACTAACTCGGCATTCTTTGCATGAGCGTTACCATCCACCAAACGTTTTGCCTAAGTAGCTATTTTAAAGAATTCTATATTATTGCGTTGTTTGAGAGCAAATATCATAGAAGACGATGGCCTAATAAATAGTTATAGAGGCGAATTAATGAATTTCATAACGAGACAATGATGAACATATTCCAATTACGCAAAAAATAAGCAACTGTAAGAGAAGAACTTGATGACGGGTCTCTTTTGTGAGGATTCCCAATACATAAGGGATAACGAATAACGGAAGGATTCCCCCCTCTCCCAGCCTGCGAGCTCACTCGTATACAAAATCTTTATTTCTCGCATTCAATCCCCGCCAGGCGAACGGTTTAACTCACCTAATTTGGCATATTTTTTCGCCTTCCATTCCGCCTATTTCCCAAAGGTCTATTATAAGTGTTAGCAGTTAACATGTTTGTATGTGTGTACTCTCTTTTTATTGCGAATTTTGTAGGCAAAGTCTTATTAAATGACACAATATCGAATGTCACCTAATTTTGATCATTCGACATGTGTAATCATGATCGTCGGCAGGTATAATTTAGACATGCCTGACAAAAGTGAATTAAAGCATAATTTTCGGATTTGCACAAAGAGAGGTAAGGACTGATATGGCTTAGTAGGCGCGCACTATGCTTATCTTATGCATATCGCTTTCAATTCCAATAGCACAAGGAAATATTCTATCACTCGTTCTATTATTCCCATGTAAAATAACATTACAACTTCCTACCATAAGATATATAGGATCGTCAATATTTGCCAATAAATGGCATTTATATACAAAACGAATACGCTCAATTTTGATGAACTATTTTTTTCTTCAAATATTTCCAATTTTCACTCTCAGTATATTAGGGAATTTATTTGCTCAGGAAATTCAACGATCCAGTAAATCAATGATGATCAGGTGAACATCGATCATTCATGTAATATTCTAATCATATTCTTAAGTATTTTATTTTATCGCCTAAGCTTGAACTATCGTCGAAAAGGGCGTATACAAACGAATAGATATGTAAAGCCGCAACCATAAGCCATACGATGCGTATTTTGAATAATTCATTGTGAAGAAAAAATAAAGTGCCGATAATGTGAACAAATTATATACGCAGCAGATAATACCAAGAAACTGCGTAAAGATATAAAAGAAAACGATGAAAAAAATATATATAATGCACTCACTTTATACATTTTATTTGTAATATGTTTAGCAATACTTGCTAAATCGGCCGTTTTCTTCCAACATGTTTTTTGATCACAACTTCCACTTACACCATGACATTTACAAGAAGATATCAACGTCTTCTTAACTGCCTAAAAATTCTTTATCATTGTAATAATGCTAAACGATAAGCAACAATCAAAATACTGATTGAATTTCATTGAATGTTGACGATATTAGTCGCACTCCGAGAATGATAAATAAATGATATGAAAGATTCGCATAGGGAAACGCCGATTGAGGAAATTTTCATCGGCCTTTTCTATGAATAAAGCTATCTTGGTGGCTATTTCTACGACCAAAGGTGCCTTATTGGCCATTTCTAAACTGAAATATAGCAAAAGCTTCAAAGAATGCAACTACATTGTTAACGTCAACGGAAATTAAACAAAGATTCTGAAGAATATTAAAAAAGAATTCTGAAGAATACATTAGACCGCTTCTAATAAACAACTTGTCGGCGTCATTAGGACTCCAAAGAACTATTAGAAGATAGAACAAAAAGAATCATCACAGCGTACAGGTAGATCATAAAATACAAAGCAGTAATAAAAGTGCCAATTGAAAACTGCTCTAACGCGTTTTTAGTCAACAGTTTACAATCGTATCTTTATACAGCCATGTGTTAAATGGCTTTCTCGTCGCATTTTAACGGTGCCTCGGTGTTTTCTTTTTAGTCGTAACCATTTTACCGTTAGCTGTTGCTCATTAACTATCGTTGAAGCATTAAAACTACGTCGAATTTTTATTCACCAATGAGCATTACATGATGCATTTTTGCATAAAAGTACCTGGATTAACTTAATGATGGACATTTTTGTAGATTAAAGCATTTATTGATGATTTGATGCTTCGATATATCACAATTTCTTGGTAGTTTAAATCCTTCCCTTTCAGCGGCTTCAAAAATTGCCGGTCGAATAAGAATGTATGAGTCAATTTGAAAGCTACAAAGATGAAGTGCATTAAATCGCAAGAACCGGTCAAATGATTAGTTATTTGATATAGAATTCATTGATGTATGTTGATTTCGTAGCTGAATGGAATTCACCGAGTGATAATTAATAGATGATGCATTAATGGTATTTTCTAGGAAACTATATTTCACTTCATCGTTACTGGATTAGAGAAGAGAATTGATTTATATAGGATATATATTGTCTCATGTAACTTGAAAGGCTCACTATTAGCAATTCAAGAGAAAACATTGCAGAAGATTACTTGTTATCGAAACGCTTTCACCAAGGCGATTTAAGGAAATCACAAAATATGCACTATTATGAGGAATGCGCTTACTAGTCGTCCAGCTTTAAGATTGTGCTTTTCCAGTTTGCGTAAAGGTGACCTCGATGCTGTGCTTCGTGTTAAGAGTTTCCTTGATGTGACAATACCAAATTGCACCCCATAAGAACAGCCTCCCCATTCCCAGTTCTCTTTAGCGTCGTCACGTCCATTGCAACCACATTCGGCTAACCAGCCTTGTGCGCATGCCGTTGAGACGCCCCACGCTGCACCTGCCGACGACATTGCCCAAAGATATGCCGTCTCGCGTGTTCCTTAATCAGCGCGCAGGTTTATGAGTGAAAATAAGCTACTAGAGCTGGGGAAAAACTTAAGTCGAAAAAGTTTTTTTTTTTTTATTTTAAATGATTAAACGAGTTCTCTGAAAGAGTAAATGGAAAGGAAGGCTTCCATGCTCAGCAAACTCCTTTGTTCACCTCAGCATGCTAGTAGTACTTGCCATAAAGCTTTTTGAAGAGATAAAATAAATGTTTAACGTATTTCGAAAATCCTGCAATCCGATATGGACAAATGTAAAACACAAAGTTTGATATAGTGTTCAGACTGTTAAGTTACGAAGCCTCAGGCGCTTCGCAATAGGTTATGAGACAGAGTTTAACTTCTGCTGTGCAATCGTTGTATGAATTCCTCCGGCTGCAATTGGAGCAGCTCGAATCCAGCTCTTTTAAGATCTAAACGACACTCCAAACAATGGCTGGTGGTCTTTCATCATGTTTTCTAATGATAAACTAAATGAAACGGATTGCAAACATT
Organism: Baylisascaris procyonis; assembly: GCA_037389465.1. Taxonomy (NCBI): domain Eukaryota; kingdom Metazoa; phylum Nematoda; class Chromadorea; order Rhabditida; family Ascarididae; genus Baylisascaris; species Baylisascaris procyonis. Next base: position 1,357,278 of record JAZARR010000105.1, read on the forward strand.
ATTCATTCATGCGCACTATAGACAATAAACAATACTGATAATTGATATGAAAACACTTGCAACATGTTTGATGAGTGTAACATATAACAAACCCATCTTTGTGTCCCTTCCTCGTGAACCTTTCTTAGCCGATTTTTCGACCACTTCAATTTTTTAGCTAGACATCATACCTCCTTTACAACTCCACTTAATAATTCCCTTTTCAAGTGAATTGTCTGATTTATGATGGAAGAGTGATTCGTAATTTCTTGTTCGTAAATAAAAGGGAACAAAACACGAGGAAATATCAACTAACCAAGCCTTAAAATTGGTGGCTCGTGAAGCACAGTAGAGACCTGCGAACAGTCCCAAGGTTGAAAGCGCATATGCTCGCGGCAAGCAGCCATAGCGTCCTGAATGCCCTCGTAAGCGGCGACGGCGATCGCTGGTTGTGTCCGGCACAGCACGTGGAAGTGTCGGTAGGACCGCAGATGGAGCAACTCTGGAGAACAACCCTGTGATATACGTTGCAACGCTGCCACTTCTCAAACTCTCAACGTGCCTACCTGTGTTAGTTTCTCGGGCGCCTTACTCGCATTCGCAACTTGCACCAACGACACATTCTCGAATGCGCAACACCACACGAGCAGCACCACTAGCAGCACATCGCTTTCGATAGTTAGGATCGCCGACAGCATAAATGTGCGCACACGGTGGAATCGGTCGGGTGGATCTGGCGACAGACTAGCACTAAGCTAAAGCTTATGTAAGCGAGAGAGCCGATGTCCGGCAAGACAGCCGTCTGCTCAAGAAACCGACGAGAACAGAGGCGCAGTGAGAGGAGGAATCGCGCAAATGGGCCGTCTCCAATTTGTGGCGCAGCCAATAATATCAGCTTGAGAAGAACAATAAATGCGCACACGCCTCCGATAAAGTGCGGCGACGTGTGTCATCTTGGACGTCGTGGTCGTCTACCTGCTGCGGTGACGCAGCGATTCCGACACTCGTTTTGCGACGATCCCTTCTTCTTCTCCTCCACCTTTCGCCACATCCGACGCCACAACATCCTCAGCGCACCTCCGCCACTGTTTTCATTTCCTCTCTGAACGTGACATCATGTGTCGTCTGTTAGCAACCTCTCCCTCTCTCTTTATTTCTCCCTTTCCTTCTCCCTCTCTCTTAGTTTTCCTATTCTGCCTAAATATGCCTCATGCTGCATGCGCTTTCTATCGTTTACAGTAGAAATACATGGGCGGGACTTGTTGCTACAAGCGAGCGAGCACGATGGCAAATTAAACGACGACAATTTCGAAGGAACTTGACTCGCACAAACGTACATACCAGCACTTAACAATTTAATGCCCGGCGACCGCGTTCCGCACATCTTGAACAGTGCCGCTCGTTGATGGCTGAACGCTCCGTTAAAAGATAGGGAAGAGGGTGGGAGAAGAAGGAGGAAGAAACCCTTTCACGGGGCTCACATCGATCATCACCTGCATTTGTGTGTGTGTGTGTGTGTGTGTGTGTGTCTGTGTCTGTGTATGTGGTTTTCATTGGCATAAAAACCGCATCGAAAAATATCTTGGAGGATGTTAAGTGAGCTCTTTTCTCGTCAAATCATTTGAATGACAAATTGCGCTTATCACATAGCATAGAGTTGGAATATATTGCCGTGTTTCTACTGTGCCGAATTCAGGTTCCACATCTGTAGGTGGTGTCATAGTTTATAGCAACTTCAAAAGCGCACCTTCGATATCTTTATTCAAATGAAACGGTTAGCCGATCAATAAAGCACAATATTCCCTGAATTATTTCAGTTTCGGTTAAACTATTTCTTTAAAAAAAAAAGAATTTCGGACGAAATTGGTAAATAGAGTAGATCGAATTCTTTTAAATTTTCGGTACAATGAAAGCAATCCGAAAATAGCGTCAAAGCAGCTGTCATGATTTTCGCTTTTCGCATATTCACTCGTTGAGGTGTAGCAGTTGCCATAGATTTCCAGTAAATAATAAAACAAGCGCAATGATAGGTTAGTAGATATTTTAGACGAATTAATCACTTGTAACTGCGTATATGCGAATTTTAATAAATTTTAATTAGCCGTAAATCTTCTAGAAATTAATAATGTGATGAAAAATTTAGTGTAGGAGATTAATCTGCGATCCGAATTATGTTACCCAATTCGGATTGCTTCAATGATTTCCGATGAAAACTGCTGGATACACATAGAAAGACGCGCATATACGCATAGAAATAAACACATCGTCATAAAGTTCACAGATGCAAATTTTTCGTCGCAGTCTCATAGAAAAAAATGGCTCTTAAGACGATTATATACGACCGACATTGTGGAATCACTGTTGATTTTTTGTTAAATTTCCATTCCACTCGATAAAGATCCTTGCAAAGTACTCATAAAAGTATTGCAATCATACCAAGTAAAGGTTGCGTTGAACTCGTTACAATAAGAAAGAATCGACAATCAACGCTGTTTTTTGCAATCTTTTATGGTACAACTATTCAAGTAATCTTTTTCTATATGAATGCAATTCGTTGAGATTTGCAACTTAGAAAACAACATATAAAATATCATAATTAATCGGCTATAAAATGCAACAATGAACGCAATTCAAATCTCGCTTGCGCTAAGAATTTTCATTATTTTATGAAGTATTTTATTAATCGTTGTAATGAGGTGAATGTTCAAGAGAGGCATCATTGCCTTATAAACGAGTATTCATCTTAATTTCTTGCAATAGCCGACACTTTTGAATGTGAGATCCGTCGGCGACGAACGTCGACAAACCACAAGGGGACCACCCTGCAAGTTAAAACAATACAATACCGTAACCCTTGCGCACTAAAAAGTGCGCAAACGCAACGTTTCTCAAAGAAACGAGATGCATGCTTCTAAATATAAATTTTATGAATATAAGTGCATATCTAAGTGCAAATACATAAAGGTAAGTGCATAGTTGATTCATCGAATTCATGGAAGTACTTGAATACTCGAAAAAATATATCTACTCACAACAGCTGAATCCCAATTCGATTACCGATGAATTAAGTCCCAGTCTATCCCTAGTTAGATCGTTTTTAACTGTGCATACTGGCTATATAATCTAGCTTGGCGTATATGAAAATATACCTGTTCATAGTGGATCCCCTACTTCTACCTGCAAATTTATCAGCTCTACCTAGAATTCCTATAAATTCGCAAATCTCTTTTCAAGGAAAATCTCAAGGATAAGGTCATGAGGAAATAACTTTGAAGAAAAACACGCCAAGTTGGCCATTTTCTTTCGGCTTCGAAAATTTGCACTTCATCGATGAATAAATAATTTTGAAAGTAAACAGTGAAACGAACAGTTTTTTTTTCATCTGAAAACTTCTTATTGATAAATTTTTTGCAAAATTCGACATTCTTTTCAAGAAATATTTGATTAAATAAGCTCAAAAACATAAGAAATTTTATACAATATGACCAACGTTCTAAGAAGACTGTTTCATTTTCTTCAAGCAACATTTTTCCAAATAGAGATAGTTTTTTTTTTAAGGTGAAATTGCTTCATATTGTTGTTTTTTTACAAATTGGTACAATTTTAAGCAGTTTATTGAGCATTCGCATATATTGACGCTTCAATAAGGGCACCTAAAAGACATGCCAAATAATGTTGTGGTTGATTTCTTAAATAGTAGTTTTGCATCACAGCACAGCACTTGTTGCCCTTGAGAACGTTTTGTGGTCACATCACGTTTAGTCGACGGGGAAAAAACATTCCTTTTTTTTAAAAGTGAATCCTAATCAAACAGCAATCGAAAGAGCGGTGACCCATCTCATTCATTGTGCTAACCGTTCGCTTCCGTTCGTCATATGCAAATCATTTTGTAGCATAGTGGCGTAATTGTGAATTGATTATATATAAATATAAATATAATTATAGATTGATTATAATAATATAAATATAAATATAAACAAGTAAATAAATAAATGAATAAATATATATATATATATATAAATATAATAAGTATATATATATATATATATATATATGCGACTAAATAAGGAAGAAAAATAGTTTTCCAATTAAATCAGTGTTAAATAAGAGTCGACATATTGGAAATGGGAGCATCATTAACCAAAAAAGCAACTATGATGATCACAGCTGAATTTGATGAATTTATTGATGTGCAATAATTTAATTTCAAAGTTTGTTCAACAGAGATGGTATATTCTGAAATGTGCTACGTTTTAAACAGGAAGAAATTATCGTTGTTCCTATGGGAAATGGCAGCCTAGGTTATAGAACGATAAGATGAGAGGAGTTCAGAAAACAGAAATACAGTGAAATTCTATATATGCGCTAATAAAATCAGCCAGAACCTAAAAAACAACTTAGCCATTCTTCGAGAGCCTAATGAAAGGGTTTGACGTTCTATGTGCTCGAAAATATGTTAGACAGTGTTCATTTCGAAAGATCAACGCTGCATGCTATATGCTCGATAGATACCTAGCACTGCAGATCGTGCAAGTGTAGAGATCATAGCGGTATAGAAGTGCATCGCTACAAAGGGAACGACTATTCCAAATGTGGAAACCAAGAATATGGAAAAAGGTCCAAAAATTTTTCGTGTGAAAGTTTGAGAAAGCGAAAGTAAACTAATTAGAAAAAGCATAAATTGACAGCAAACAATTAAATGAGTAAAAAGAATAGCAATTACTTGCTGGACTTTTCATTAACGAAAACCGCTGAGCTAAGTGGCAAATGTTTGCATTGATTTTTCACTTCTAATGATGCAAGAACATATGATTTTCACACAAAGAAAAATTGTAAAAATTAAAAAGCTTCAAAATGTGGTAAATTAGTAAATAGCATATTGGCATCTCAACGAAAGAATAAAGCGTCCATACATAAATATGCACGAAAATTCGTTTCTCTTTGCACAAATTGAACTGCACTGAATGCGACAACACTCATTTGGCACGTGAATGTTCAAAAATTTTGCAGTATTTGTAGTGATCAGTAGGAATTGCTGCTGCATGCAAACCTTGCATTGCAATACACTGGCTATGCGCTGAATACATGCCTTGCAATACCTTGCAATAAGCAATGATCGCATAGATCGAATTTTTGAGCTCAGAGCTCACGTTTAAAAAGGAATCATTTGAAAGTATATTGATCTCAATGGCACTCATAAACAGTACTATCAGCAATGTCAATTAATGCAACGACACTTGCATCATACACACTCATAACACATCCCATTGTGTGCTGATTCTTTTAGACCACATCAAAGTATGTGTTTGTAGCTTCTTATCATCATTTTTATTCAGTCAACTTTGCTTCAACTTGAATTAGCGAAAAACTTTCCAACCTAAAGGAATCTAATTGTTCTATATTGGAGGTGAGGAGGTATCAGCAATGATTTTTAAAGCAATTATTCATGATTAGAGAATGCTTACTTGTGTTTCATATAGCGTTCTTGATGTGTACGCATACAAACACCACGTTGTGAATGAGGTGTCGTATTTGAGCGCCTGATGCGACGTGAACGAAACAATGACTCCATCAGAGAATCACCGATTTGCGATAATTCTTCGACACGTGCAGAACATCGACGTCGAAAACAACTCCCAAACGCAGATACACAATCGCATTTCGTTTTCAGTTTTACACGCTATAATCTCCAAAGAAATGTTTGGCTAACCACATTACAACAAAAATTCATCAAATAAATCGTTAATTATGCAGGAAATATTTTATATAAACCTCTTTTACAGAAATTATAATTCCTTTTGCCTATTTCCATATTGTATATATTTAATAATAGCGCCCTTCACCTCATGTGGCAAGTGGGAAAACGCACCAGGAGAATTTTCATGTCAGAGCTTTTGCAATTCTCTTTATCGGATGATGCAAACTAATTACCAATATGTAATATAAACAAACATAATAACAAACTTTTGTTTTAAACGAACCGACCGTTCTATGTCGAACAGGTCGGGTTATATTTCACAAAAAAGTCGGGTTGAAAAAAGTGAATTTTTATGCAAAAATTTGCATGAGCGGTTGGATCACTTCAAAGTGGATGTCTGTCTTATTATTTTTGACCGTTGCGGGTTCATTTGCTATACTTTTTCACCTGTTCAGTTTATCTTTGCTGCATGTAAGGATTTCTAAATCACATGTTTGCGAACATTGCGTGTTGGTAGTCAAATAAATCTCGTGCCACAGAAGCCGCAGATATGAGGCACATTTAGAAATTTCTTTTTTTTTCAAGCAGCTCCTGCTTGCAGTTACTTTGTTCACGGAACGTTTGACGTGTATTGTGCTTAACTGAGCTGGAATAAGTTCCTCAAAATTTTCTCGTCTTTCGAGATGCTTGCCGAGGAGTGTGTGATCGTCATGGATAAGGACTTTGTCACTAGAAACCAAATGAGAAATTAGAATCTCAGTAACAAAAAACTTGATTTATATTGATTTCAAGTACAACCGCAAATCGCGAATTCGATCCGGGATAGCTCGGGATCGTCGTGAATGGGAATCACCGAACCGACAAACAGGCAGACGACTGACAGATACAAACGCGAGCAGCGTAAGCACATAGGTTAGTGACACCGCTAAGATTAGTGATGACGCTAAAATGCTCAGCCGGAAAAATTTACAGAAGCGCATTAAAAAAAATTAGTGGAATAGTAACGAACCGTTCGTCCGACAGCGATATTGTGCAGGAATATACGCGATGTTGTGATGGGAAAAAGGCAAGAAAACTGGCGATCAATTAAACGTCTGCAATGAAATTTGTTAAAACTACAGAAAATAAACTACGTTTTGGTAGAATGAACTAAAGAATGTACCGTATTCTCCGTTTATAGCCGCCCTCATAAGTACCACTCGAAATACGCTTGAAAACTCGCAGTCGACTATCATCAAATAATTTAAATTACATATATTCAGTCGTATGTTCCAGCTATTCCAGTATTTCGAAAATATTCTAAGCATCACTTGGAGATTTTAACGGCGTATCGAAGATTGTCGGAGCCTATGCGATTAGCGCAATTCGCCCAAATATCGCGTTGATCTGCTAGAAGAGGACCAGCCTTTGATGGATCGCATGAGCAAGAACGTAGGCGACCCATTGCACAAGCTCGTGCTATCGAACGTACCGCCGATGCTGTGCTCAGAGCCAGGAAATAAGCATACTCACGGCTTGCTGCAAACATTCTTCTAATGTCCCAATCAACGTTTCTTATAGTATTTAAACTTGTGTACCTGCTGAAGTATACCTCTGAATACCTTTGAATATTTTAAATGAAGGTGAAAAAACACAGATACAGCCGACTGGAAAATCGTATCAGAGACCCCAGAATATATCAGAGACCACCAGTTGCCTCGAGCTTATATAACTAAGAGAGGAGTATTTAGCAGCATTTTTCTCAAAGACAAAATTTTAAGTTTGTATCACTTGCCGTTGTTTTTAGTCACATGTTAAAGTGGTAGGGTGCAGAAGAGGACGAAAGCAGAAGAAGGAGAGGGAGAATAAGGATAAATGGAGGGCGACGCGAAGGATTCATTTTGGCGATAACAGGGATCATTGATTTCATTACGAAGATGGTGCAGGATCGAACAAAGTGAGAGAGCATAAAAAAAGAAGTTTTGATCACTACTGCTGCTGTAAGCCAGGTGCCTTTTTAAAATGCAGTAAGCTGATGATCCATTTCTTCAACTCACATTATATGTCGAGAGTTATATGAAGGTTCATTAGTAGTTACTACAATTGTTTAAATAATAAACCAATGTCTTAAATTGCACTTTTCCAAAATCGAATTTCTCATACTCTAGTGGAACGACGACGCTTAGAAACGAATAAAGGTGCAACGCTCTTAGTTTTCGGATGATCGGTAATCCACTATAACTGTGAGCTGTTTCCACGACGAACTAGTGTCCCATGTCCATAGTCGGCTGTTTGATTGCTTGTTGTGAGTTGAGGTGCGAGCGCGATGGGCTATTTGAAATTTATTATGAGAGGGAGGTGGTTATAAAAGATATATTTTCATACCTAACAAGCTCTTATGAATATACTGTGTGCGAAACTCAATGTTGCAGCACAATCAGAGTTGCATATTTACGAGTTTACAGCAGATTTAAGGGGAAAGCGAATGCCGTATTTTAAAAAGACAGCTTAACAGAACAAAAAATTTAGCAAAGAACAAGAAAGAACCCACTAAATTATACCTCAACAGGTAAGCTTTATTTATACGTTTATAGCTTAAGGGTTATCACATCCGACTTTTAGCTGCAAACGATCATACAAGATGATCAAACATTCTAATAATGATAAGGTGAAAGTATTAATCTTTTCTTGTCAATTTTACCCCAACATTTTTATATACAAGAAATTCCAATCACGCATCCGGAACTCCTTCAGAGTTTTATGGACTAAAGTGAGATTGATAATAATTGCGCAGACTTTTCAGGTTGATTAGAAATAACAGCATGAATATAAGTGTTTCCTATATGTGTGGTCATTTTCATAGCACGAGCCATCCAAGAAGGGGCATACCGTAACAAGTAAGCGACGGAAAAAGAGCACTACGTGGGTTCCCATCCACCTCGCAATTCCACCGGTGTATATGAGAGCGATGTGTGCACTCAGTGAGTGCGTCATATATTGCTTCACGCAGAATCGTGACGAGTGCAGAATCTTCGCTGATAACACGGTATGTCTCATTATTAATTAATCCTCTTACCTGAATATTTTCCTTCATTATTTCTTTATCTTCTTTCTCCATTTTCAATGTGTATAAAAATCATCGGTAAATTATATGGCTTTCTATCTGTGCCATCTGCACAATGTATCTACTCCTACGGCTGTTCCATTTCTGCATCTTCTACGTGCACAATTTAAAGAGTACGCAAATAGTTTCTTACAGGTTAAGGAGGACTGGTGAAAAGAAGCCTCATTATTTTATAAATGCAAGCTTTCGATGTAGGAATTTTCGTTGCTGTGAGAAATGATGGCTAATACAGGAGGGCCGAACAAGAGAGCCAATAGATGCGAGTTGAAATGCCCTACGGTAAAGAGCGAAATTATGCAATAAGTATCGAGGTCAAGGATTATGATGACAACTGATAAGAATAACAACTAATTATTCATAGTACTATTAGTGAATAGCGATAATTTGTTGCTATTGATAGTGATAACAGCAAAAAATATTTGATAAACCATTATTGTTTCACATTTTGATGACACTTTATTCCTCCACTACGAAAATATCTGGCAGCTATTGAATTTAGTTCTCTAGTTATACCCCAATCATTTGCCATTATCGGTCGTTAGCTGCAGCTTCTTCAGCTATATAACTAAAAGAGAACAATTTTGTCATTGAAGTACAGTTTGAAGTTTATCAGACGAAAAGAGAATTCGAAGTCCTTTGAAAAGATCACTTAAAATGATAGGAAAAACAAGCGGGATATTTCCTTTTTGAAAGAAAAGTGACGCATTAGAAAAATAGTCTTATGAATTCTGTAGAGTTTTAGAGTTAGAACATTTCAAAACATTCACAAAATGCTGAGACAATGAGAATCGCTAACCTCATCTAGTGATGAATGAACCCAATATAGTTTCCTGTAAAATATTATAGGCGAAATATATGTTTTCCAGTAAGCATTATTTATATATTTACTAATTTTACTAATATCGATTTATTATCATAGAACATTTTGGGTGTACTAATTCATAGCATTTTGATGGAGATAAGTTAATGGAGATAAGTTAAGTTAAGTTAAACAATCATAAGTTAAATCTTTTCACAATAAAGTTTTCAGTAAGTTTAATACTTTTTTTTCGAAATATCAACGTTGATATTGATGCCATTGATGACAAACATCGAATGTACGACAACGAAGATAAAATAGATTTATTCTCAACGTTTAGGTATCTTCCGTCATTATAAGAATAGCTGTGCACAATGTTCACAAGGAAAAAGTGGTTAGGCGCATCGGAGAGAAAATTGGTTTACTTAAAAAGGATAGAGGGTAGGTTATGTTATATAGATGAGGATAAAAAGTGACGCTGGGAAAAAAGAAAAAAGAGGGAAGGTTGGGAGGGAAATCGAGAGATGAGATGGCATGGAAATGAAGAAAACTATATAAAAATGGTATGTGAGTTTATTGAAGAGAACTAAGTGATTCCACCAATAAAAAGCATTAATACTTAGATATAAATTGCTTTTAGTATGCATCACTTCAATATGCTGAGAGAATTCGCAAAAAAAGTTTTGCGTTTTTTTCTACTGGGACTACTAATAATATCGAGAATGCAATATTAAAATGCCTTGAAAAAACGAATGGCTCTCGGAGGAATTGTGCCAATTAATGACATCTTTTCTTTTTTTCTTAGTTAGGACATATGCAAAATTTATTTCTTAAAATCATCTCTATAGTTCACTTCTATGATTAACCTAGAAGGGATAATCTTTAACAGATTCTTGCATAAGGTAGTAAGGGAGGGGGTAGAGGAAGGGCCGAATGGAAAGGGAGGAAAAACCGAATTTTTCTTGCGTATTGCAACGCTTATGAGGCACTACAATGAATGTGGCATATGTCAACGTTCTCGTTAGAAGTTCTTGAATCTTCTCCCTTGAATCAGTCAACCTCTTTTGCCTAGTGAGATTTAACTAATTTATTAGGATTGAAATTGTTTGGTTATGAAACTTTAGAGGGAACGATAGATTGTAATTTTGAACTCTTAAAATTCAATTAGGTTATAGTGAATTTAAGATGACTATTAGAAATTCAAAGTGAGTTCAGTTTTTTTTTTTTGTATCTCTAAAGATAGATAAGTTGGAAAACTAAGATTTGATAGTGACTGCTGCCTTAGGAGAACATTTGCGCTAAATTTTTTCCACAGATCTGTTTGTTTTCAGTTTTTTTAACCTTTATTTTTTTCAAAAACAAGTATGCTTACCACCAATGAGGTTCATAAGAGAGCGACTCAAGTGGAATGAAATATGCGAAGAAGAGACTAACGAAGAAGACAGCTGGCATGAAGCGGCGCATATTTGTATTTTCAATGATGAAACATGCCAGCTAGTATCTTTTCATTTCTTCAGTCGCATCCTTCCTGTACAGCAAATTTGCCTCACAATTAATTTTTTCGCAATCTACATCCGTTTTCCCACCTCATGTTGTCGTTGCTTGAGTGCCGATTTGTTGAACACAATTCACACGTTCCATATGTAAAAAGTGATTTGAATTTTTGCGCATCTGCTTGCCTCGTTGAATGTTTGCTTTCTATCGTTACGATGAGCAACAACACTTCGCAAACACAAACATCGTCATCGATCATTGAATGCTAAAACCTCTAACTTTACGCTCATTTTATTTATTTCCATTTTTTGCGTGGAAGTAAGGTGATTGATATTAAATAAGTCCATTATTAAGAGGAAACTAAACAGATGGAAAATCGAATGTCGAATGAAAGTAAACGACCAATTATGAATTGAATGCGGTAGATATACGATCATAATGTTTTATGTTTGAAGTGAAACGTTCAATCACAACAAAAACATATCGACAGTAGAACGAAAGGATAAAATCCCGGAGGCTGTGATTGCATTTTGAGGTGTATATCAATGTCAGTAGTCTCTACACTGGTAACAACACGTGTGTCAATAACACCTCAAAATGGTGAAAATCTTTGCAACTAGATGGAAATATAGAATAGCAAACAAGCAAGAACAACGATAGCTCTTTGAGAAGCAATGAGAGACAGAGAGAGAAAGAGAGAGGGAGAGACCGAGAGATTAATTGACAAACGTTGGAAAAGCAAAGACTGAAATAAGAGAGCAAAACGAATCGAGAAACGAGCAAAGTGACACACACGACGTTCCACATAAAGCCGAGCGCATTGCTGTTGTATGTGTACGCTCACAATGGCAGCTGGCCAAATGTTCGTCAACATGAATATGAACATCACCACCTGTGGAGCACATTCGGGACTTATCGTCCATTCAGGTGTGCATCAAGGTAAGGCGGATGCAACCCTTATATGGCCCTATTCGTTGAATATTCAACCAACTGCACCAATTCCATTTCCGAACGCAACTCTACCTCTACAGCAGCAGCAACAACAACAGCTGCAATCACAGCAGCAGTCATTACCGTGGCGAAAGGAATCTAGTTGTTCGACGAATCGTACCTATTCGTTTCGTGGTATTGACTCTCCACCGAGTGAATTTATCGAACCTGATAACGTTCAACTCAACATCTTCAATGTGGTGATCTTTTAAAGTGCTCGTTTCAAATCTATAGATAAGCAATCTTTTAAAATTAAGCTTTATTTCAAACTTATTGACAACCAAGAATTTTGAAGAATGGTAATTCATATAAAGCGATAGGTGATGTTGATCGTTATTACATTTTTGGGACGAGTTGCCAAGTGAAAATATAATGATTATCACTCTCAATTAACAAGTAAAATTTGAGCTAATAATGTGGCCTGTAAATGAGTTGATTATTAAGTAGTTCAGGTTCGTATGAACGAAAATATTTTGGAGGCTATGAGAGGAGATATTATTGTTTCATTAATTAGCACTCGAAATGTGAAAGGTTTTTAACAGTGCTAATCAAGAATTAACTCTCTATTTTGCAACACAGAGCTCTCTAACGTCCATCTATGTGCTTCTACAAATTTGCATATGCAAATCGCATTATAGTGGCCTCTTTCCCTCTCTCTCTCTTCCTCCCTCCCTTTCTCTCTTCCCCTCTCTCTCTGTTAGTTTCAACTCGACAAGTGCTAAGGCTTGAGCTATGAAATTTACTGATCATGATCTACGCAGTATTTTACTGAAGTATGACCCATGTCGTTTAAGACAGACTTCAAGCGAAGCGCTACTTTCGAACCAAGTTAGCAAATTGAAAAGCTCAATTTATGAGCAATTAAATATCAGGATGCATAGAAGCAAAACGAATATTTCATACGAGAAAGAGGATGGTGATTTATTTGTGTGAGCGGTTGGCTCACTTAAAATGTGAGTACGCCATTATAAATGTCTTATTATTTGGTGACAATTTATGGTAGTGAGTCACCTGATCAATGAATCATGCAAAAGCGCATATTGTGCCTTCTTTTTTTGGATGCTTTTCCATTCGTTCAATTAAGAAACAGAAGTAGTAAGTTAAAGTTAAAAAGCAATAAAGTCAACGATTTGGAGTCTAATCACTTTTGAATTCCTCTCATCGATTTTCATATAGCATTTAATCACTGTCAAGTAATCATTTTCCCATATTTTTATGACGATGGCCTCTATTTTTTTTCAGTGAACTCAGTAATCTGATCAGACAGTCAATCCATCATGTAAATCTTATTGAATCTGGTGGAAACATTGAAGTTTCGAGTAGAAACGAAGCTTACTGCGGGTAGTTTAACTTATATAGATATAACAAGTTACAAAGAGTACTGAGTATTGAAGTCGATGAGAACGACTTTTAAAAGCTTCCGGTTTAAAGGCTCCCGATCGATAGTGAAGTAAACACTGAGATGGTTATTGATTTTTTAGAAACATCTAGAAGGCTCATTTCATTCTGCACTTTAATTGTTTTGCTATCTTCAGGATCCGGTCAACTATTCCGGTCATGAATCGAAAAAGTTGGAGTCAGAAAACAAACCGACTGTTGAACATCGTCCGGGTGCCCTTCTTGATGACGCAGTTACAACCACAACTACGGTCGAAGTATTCCGCACGAAGGTCGATCCCAATAATCCAAACGAATACATTACGTTACCACCAGTTCCTGCACCAGGGATGGAAGGTCGCCCGCAGGTTCTTCGCGCTTTGGGACCTGATTACGAGAAATGGACAACATCCAGGTTTTTTCCATTGGATTTTCATATCCGAATAGCTTTGCTGATGCACCTTCAAGCATGACTGCATTCTTAATTCATCACATTTTGCGCAGTGCTGAAATAAAAGTGGCTAAATTCATTGATAACCTTGGGAAAAAGGTTATATATTACAGTTTTCCCCGAGTTGACCGAAAACATTGAAGTAGGTGATAAGTAACCGACTGGAAAACGAGTGAATTTAGGTACCAAAGACAGACCTGCAAAATAAAAGTAAATTGAGTCATAGAGTGGGCTCGTTTTTGCTCTTTGCGGCAAAGATTTTTGTTATAAGAAAAAATGGTCCTTATCCCATTTCATCTTCCAGATTTATTAATTCATCATTGCAGTGCATAATCATCCCACCTGTAAAACCTGCACGTTGTATCGTCGTTCATTTGACTATCTTCACATTGATGTACACTTTCGATAATACATAACCACCTATGCGTATCACCTTCGTGACGTTCCACCTTTCATTTTAACTACCTTGATATTGATGTACTCTCTCAGTACATGCATATCAATTTTCCATAGCGGTTTTTTTGTACACATGGGGGATCCAAAGCAGCAAAAAACGCCGAAAAATCCTTTAACAGCTAATGGTAACTTATCAAGGGATTTCTTCGATACTGTCGGCACAATCGTCTTTGAACGTTCGCACTGAAATAGACGAACAAGAAGGATATGTAAGATATACCTTAAGATATTTTGATATTTTATGAAATAAGCACTCAGTAATTAACTATGACGAATAATTTTAAGGGCAGCATCGAGAAGTTCTACCTGTAATTAATATTCACTGGACCTTTTTGATGTTAATATTCGATTCATTTAGCATGAGGATTTGAAAAAAAAAATTCTTTAAAAATCTTTGCTAATAGCGTTCAGCGGATCGAAAAATCTGAAAGGTGGTATACGACCTCTTCCAGTTTTGCGACAGAGGTCCTAGTCGATTAAATACGACAATTCGGAAAAATTTACATTCTAAGGTTTTTCTTTTTTTTTTATTTTTTAAATTTAGTTATTGCTCCTTTTTTTAGAGGAAACATGTTGAAGATTTTATATCAAAACATTAAAAAAAATTGTTGTTTTCAGAACGGAAACTCTCATAAATGAGCCAATAAAATCGCCAAACCACAGTGGATTACAAACTTCAACCGAAGCCTTGCCACATAATGAGAATTGTGCAAGTACTGCATTCGCTGATCGTCATACTAGAAGTGCTTCTTCCCCGTCAGCTCAATACAAAACTTCCAGGGATGGAACAAATGTCAGCAAGAGAAAGCACGTTCGTATGTCGCAAGGATCACCATTCTACGCTAACCATAGCCAAATGGATACTAATTATAGGCAAGAAGATGAAAATATATATGAGGTGGCCAGAAGTCGCTCAGTAGAAGACGTTCATAATCAATATGCACCGTATTACCTAGATCAACATTCACGACCTCGTAACGAAGTGCCCATCTATGAAGCGCCATTAAGAAGCTCAAATCGAAGATCAGAGGGCATACGAAAGAGCACAACGCCGAAATTAGCGAAATCAGAAGAAATTTTTCATTTATATGAGACGCGAGATGCATGCGGCAATATACGCGCAAAATGGTAGTGTATAATATGCATTTTTAAAATACGTAAATGTAAAATTGTGATCGCTTTTGATTGTGCAATCATTTCCATACGTCCATTTTTCAAATATTGCCAAATATTTATCAATTGCAGCGGCTATATCGAGTTGAATTCATTTCAAGATAGGTGTGCAATTACAGATGCGTCACTAAATTATGAGATTGCGTTTTATATTTCGATTGGGTTTAATTACGTTTCTTTCTCTAATTGATGCTAAATGATGCATTAAATTTTTATCCGATTTCAAATCATCGAGCGTCAAAAAATTTACACCTTTCTAAGAGGCCTTTTTTTCGACAATTATTTTTAAATATATAAATTTCTCGTTGAATTTCATTTTTGCAATGCATATTTTACATACAAAATTTCAATATTTCTGATAAATCATATTTTAGTTTATATTTTTGGGATTCTTCCTTATATCAGATTCTTTTATTACATAAATAAAATTCTACGAAATTTGTAAAATTCGATTATTTATTTTCACTATGAATCAATAAACTCGAAGCTTTTGTTAAAATTTTTTATACAAAATGAGGGTGATTTTACGCTATAAAGCAATAACAATATTCGAAGAAGAAATTTTTTTTATAAATTGAAATTTATTCCTCACTAAAATTGAATTTTATTTTTCACATTACTGATAGAGTGAATATAAAAATAGTGAAAAATATTGCACACATCCCTCAGATGAAATGTTTTCACTCTCTTCTATTGTTATTGTCTCTCGTCTCTCTCCTTTTTTTTGTACTTCTAATCGAGAGTGGCATACGTTGTTGCTAAAGCTTTCATCAAAGCATCGCAAAAATTGTTTCAAGAATTTCTTAACAAACCACGTTCACAACAGTTGTCCCACATATCAATAGTGTTGTGTCTAAAAATGCTTCTCAAAAATCTTATATCAATCCATCGCAGCAATACGAAATTTTAAAGCTTTATAATTTTTTTGGCTTAATAAGTGGAATATTTCAATAAATATGTGGAATTACTCGTTACTTACCTATATATCCCCATAAATACTGCTACGTAGAGATATCTTCTTAGAGAAGTAAATGTAACTTTAATTTGTCTACAAGTATCTCGTTACTCACGGAAAGCACTTCTCGCTTTCAGTGAAACGGCCATCGATCTACGTGACGAGCAGATACCGACGTCAGTGGGATTCAATTTCTTGAATGATTCGATCACTTCACAAACTGCTTTCACATCCAATTCAACGAGAAGTGATATTCTTGGCGAGCGTATCATCACTGCGTCACCTTACTCGGATGAATCTAGAGGATATACGTCACCGATTGAGGATGCTCTAATACCTTATTATTCAATACAAAACGCCACTAGATCGACCACAGAATCTTATACATATCCACAACATCTAGAATGTTATCCAGAAAACTTAAGGGCACAAATGTCATCGTCCGATTTTATGTCACCATACGAGTCACGAAATTTTGGTGTTATGCGTGAGATATGTGAGACAATTCCACCTCATAAGCCAAAAATCAATTCGATAAAATTGCAGCCGCCCATCGAATCCAAAAATATTGATGCGATGTCCGAATTTGATGAAATTCGTGTGGACAGCACAAATACGACTTCTTCACTTGAGTCGGAAAAATACAACTCATTTCTCGACAATGCCTACTCGAGATATCCCACATTAGTGCCAAGTGGCGATTCAGTACGTTTGCATCTCAAACTTGATGATGAACTTAGAAGAACAAGCTTTGCATCAGAAGCTATTTCTCAACAACCCAAAGTTTCTCTTGAAGTTGTTCCTGAGATTTCAACACTTGAATCACAAAAAGAAGACGCATCTACGCGCATGGAAATCTTAGGAAACGGTGATCCGTCGTACAGAAAAAAGGCTGATGTATCCAAGGTTTTGAATGAATTCTCACAAAACGAAGCTAAATATGCGGAACTAGTATCGCCAATTTATGAGGAATTTACCAAGTTCGAACGAGAATCTGACTCTCTACGTTCAATTTCTGACGCCAGTGACGCTCATAAGTGCTCCATGTTAGAGGATGTCGCTTATCAAAGAAGCATGGCAGACATTTTGGATCGTACATCCTGGCTACAAGTCGGTGAAAATGAACAGCCATCCAGATATATGGATGGATTGAGTAGCTTTCATTCGCCACCATACGTTATCCCCCGTTCCCCGAAACCCGACTCGGAGACTCCTACAATCTCCTCACAGGCCATCCTCAATGAATTTCTCCATAAAGAAGACGGGAACTCGACTTCTGACAAAGCTCATGAAAGAGATTCTCATCCAGGAGCAAATACTATCGCAGTCAAAAGCGGTCTAAATTGTACGCCATCAGTCGAATCGACCATCAACTCTGATGACGAGTCGAAGCATGCTTCAGTGGTTTCAGAATTGAAACAACAATATGAAGAACTAACACCCAAATCCCTTTCAACAAATTCGTCTATCTCACACGTCATCTCTGAATTGGAGTATTCTACGTCAAATGCCGAAAAGGAATCTGTTATTGAAGAGAACCACGGAGAAATTGTTAGAGAGAATATTCAGACAACTTCAAGTGAGGAATTTCTTGATGCAAACGACAATCAAACGAGTGACATCCTTTCCACAGATATTCCTATCGTACCGTCAAGATCGATATTGCACGTGAATAGCAGATCAAAGCGACAACGCAAACACAAATCTGTCCGTTTTCCATTTCGAGAGCCACAAGTGATCGTCGATGAACATCGACTATTCATCAGTGGCATTGAGTCGGATCAAGGTTCAGACAGCACTTAGGTCTTCTGAGGGACAGTTTTTCACTGGTTTTCTTTCACTATCTCCCTTTCATCTTCCTTTTCGCTTAGCTCAAAAGCAATCCTTTTTGAAGAATTGATGATTTCCATTACAGCAAGTTCCTGCTTGATTTAATTTTCATTTATGTAATCGGAAGGTATAGAAGATAACATTTAACCTTGCGTTAATGCAATTATTGCTACCATCAATACAAATGGATAAGAGCACAACCCGACTGGCTAAGAATCAAAGTAGTTCGTACAATAGTGGCCATTGCATTAATTAACTCGTTGACCATGATGAGTTTGTAAAAATATTTTTTCATTAACTTTAAAAATGGTGCAATATTGTGTATATTTCTGTTTATTTTTCGTACTATCCAAGCTTGCAGACAGGTGGCATCCTTTTAAGTATAGGCGACCCGCATGAAGTACTTAATTCTTCGATGGAATTAAAAACTGAGTTTTTGTGTCAAGAATCTCGAATTGCGCCGAATTATATAGAGATCTTTGTGCTGACGCTGTTTGAGCCTTATACATATCAAAGGCCTTAAATTTTTCATAAATCAAGTAGACGAAGTTTGAGGCTTTTTGTTATGATTACAACTCAAAGAGTTTAAAGTCGGCCTCAACAACTGCTCTACCTAATTTGTCGCATTGTAAGGTTCCTAATACCAACAATCCAGTTTATATATATATATATATATATATATATATATATATATATATATATATATATATATATATATATATATATATATATATATATATATATATATATATATATATATATATATTCAACAGTATCGCTAACGACATGAAATTTAAATTCGCTGATACTCTAAATGTTTGACTAATATGGGCTGCTGAACAAACACTGTACGGCATATGAGCGCATATGCACTCACCGTAAACATTCACCTGTATCGCTACCTATAAATATCGCTAAAACAATAATGCGGCGCATATTTGTGGTTTAAATGAGTGTCTCCGAAATCGACATATGTAAGGCGTCTCGATTAAGCAATACTCTTCGATTAATCATATATGGGTAGTGTGTTGCACAGCTGCATCAGAGAACTACCATTACTGTTTCTATGCTAATAGAAATGCATAGGTGGCAAGAGGCTTACAGCTGTCAGCTGTGCTTGTTGACATCTGTAACACGCTAGGTTGATTTTTGAATTAATTGTGCATTGTACATTATTACTAGACGTCTGTTAATATGTTATATAAACAGGCATTTATTTACCAATAAGTAAAAATAATAAGGATTAGAAGAAAGATGATAGAAAATATAAGTGATAAAAGAGTAATATATGACGCTTTTCCTTTGCAAAACCTACAAGAATACGTGGTTTTGTAACTAGGTAGTGACTCGATGGTGTTTTACCTTATAATTAAGCTATATGGCTATTAAAGATACGTTGACTGTCAAGTTTAACAGCTACATACACCTCGATTAAGGTGATATTTACCACTGTGACTTTGCGACTTGTAACAACGATAACACTTTTTAATGGACTACAATTCAATAATTTTTTTTTTTGCCTGATGTGATAAAAATTGGAGACTATGACGGGAATGGGATGTGGATAAAAAGAACACTGAAGGATGTCTACTTCCTCTTGTATCTTATATTGATGAGTATTTGATCAGTGGAAATTTGTGATATGGAATGAAATACCGATGACAGTTTATCGGTATTCAAGTCCGTACTGTTTCAAAAAAAAAAATCCCTATATTATACTGCTTTATATCTTAAATGATGCAATTTAATATTGTTGTTTATTCAATTCTTTATTGTGTTGATGTATAGACTAAATGAAACAGCTTTTGAATAAAACTCTTCGAAGACATTCGTTGAATTCATTGATAGTGATTATGCTGAATTGTTGCAGCTTCTAAAGGTTATCCAGGAGACAAGATCGCCCATCCCTCATTTTCGTCATTAGAGATTCATCGGCTGGTTATGAGCCGAAAAAAAAAACCGCAAAAAGATAACAAAACGACTCTAAAAAGCATTTCAAAGTCATAAAGCTGTTCTTTTCCCGTCGAAAATGAATGAGGATTTAAAAAGAAGTTGATCACTAAAAGTTGCTCACGAGAGTATCTTCGAGCTAGAAAAATGTTTAGAAGACGAATGGTTTGGAAAGGATGGTATCTATTACGTATCGTGTTGCTCTGAATATAACCATGGGGTTTTATTAAATCCTCGAAACTGTTCGACAGTTTGAAGTTAACGATTGTGCAGCTGGAGTTGCAAAAATTGGCGAGTGCAGCGATCATCTTCTATATCTTGTTTAATATTGATCGATCAGCTTCCAAAAGAACAATAGACAGTTGAACTTGGCACGGAAGTCCATGACGGATATTTTGGCGATGGTAATTTGGTAAACTGATGACTGGTTCGACGCCAGTCGGATCTCTCTATTTTACGCCGGTTGGACCACCGAATGACGGATATTTTAAGGAAGACTTGTACGGGCGGGTAGGATCAGGTAAGGAATGAAGGTGTTATTCTGCATACTTTACCTTTTGTTGGTAATTTATGAAACTTGTTATTCACGTGAACGAGGTGCAAAAGCCCATATTGTGCCAGTTTACCTGGCGCACCTTTCCCGTTTTTCAAGGTATCCTGCGTTTCGACAGTTGTTCTTTGTTAAGGATAATATTTTTCTTTTTCATATAGCTAAAAGGAACAACTTGTTTGAGCTTTATTCCTCTCATGCGAAACCGCCACAGAAGGCAAACTAACAGGTGATGATTTTGGGGGAACTTTGTAACACACCACTATGGGGTGATTGTAGCCTTCCCACCTATGCCTCTCGACTGCTACCTTTATGAAATTTACCTGAAATAAAAAAAACCGCTAGATAAAAGGAGAGCGTAAATTTGAATTTAAATATGCAGCACTCAGGCGGAACTCGTTACCAGCTGATCGCGGTCTAGTCATTGCATCAATGAAACGCTTCAGTGGGGCCACATTCGATAAACGCGATCCACAAAGCGAGAGGCGTGCAAATAAAGATGCCGAGACAGTGTATATCGATTGAGAGAGACTTCAAAAGGTTTTTGGAGCGATACGACGGCCACTAACGCAGACACGCAGCGCAATCTATGACTGCCGAGGAGGATCCGCGGTGCTCGTATTTGTCTGTCGATATACTACGAGACAACGTGAATTTGGTGCTTCCGCGATTCGTATTCGCTTCTATACCCATGCATGTGACAATTTTTTTTCGTTCATCGATCACCTATCGCTCTACTTTTATCTAATTTTCAGGCATAATTTCATTCTTAAGTTACATTAGTACCTTTCGAAGAAGCTGTTATAAATCCTTCTTTGAAATGCTCTTTTGTGATTATTTGTGATCTGAAATCCCATAATTGATGCATATCTGACATCATTGCGTTAAACACATATCGTCGCATAACCGTATCCTCCTTTATCGATCATATCCAAGCGTTATAAAGACTCTGGTGATGATTAGTGATATCATTCTCGAGACTTTCACCTTCGTATCTCTCGTCGTCCTCTTTCTAGTTGAGAGTTGAGATCATTCCACATGATAGTATTGACGTTTTTTTTTTGCAATTAAATGCTTGATTTTTTTTTCTCCATATCTTATTTGCTAGGTGTTAAGCAATTGCCTTATTTGATCGTAAAGTTTATTTCTTTTAAAACTTAGAAATCATAATAGTATTAGTTGATGTTCATAACGTAATTGAATAGTCGATATTTTTATTGCTTATATTGATTGACGCCCACAACGGTTGGAGTTGTCGATTCGTCGACGATTGCCGAATCGAAACTATCACGTTTAGCGAACTACGTTCTTCATCATATCAACGTATTCATAGTCCAATCCGTTCTTTATGTAATGTTGATTTGTTGTTGTTGTTGTTTCGATGCAATTCACTAATATCCGAGTGGTATGCCTATATCATATCACACTCCCCCATAGAGTGGTTATTTCAGTTGAAGCTATATGAACCCCCAATTATTGTAGCATTCTATTTGATATATGTGAACGACGTTTTTAAATAGTAATATAGATCAAAATTGTAACAAGTAATATTTCGAGCATCCACATCAACATCTGATCTTATATTAGATAGCGATTTGATATTCAGTCTAGGTTTAGAATCTATGCACTCCATCTGGTAAAAAAGTTAGCAAAAATTATATAGAAATACATCTCATTTTCGCATTAACTTTGCTTTAAGCTCGTTTTTTGTAGCCGATTTCATTTGACCAATGTGGGATAGCATGAAGAGGTGAGGGGTAGGGAGGGGAGGGACGGTTAGTTGATGGAAGATGGTCGTTGTGCCTATCGATTAGTGTGCTGTCAAAGCGATCAAATACCACGTATCAAACGTCACTATATATTCCCTACGAAATGTTCTCGTAGATTGGATGTGTATAATTGAATTAATTGCTTAATAGTATAGAGCTGTAGTCGTGGTTCGACTCCATCTCTAATAGAGATTCAATGTTACGTCGGCAACATCGTAGCGTGAGTTTTCTCGTATTGATGATAGTTTATAGTTTTTTTTAAAGTTTTTTATATCGCATCAATTGATGAGATAAGACCAATCGATAAAAGCTGACTGCCGAAATGGCTCTTCGAATCGAAATTTTCCCAAATTACAAGATAAATTTGCATTTCACGATTATTATTATTATCAAATTTATAAACTATGAGTTGTTTCATTTCATTTTTTCTGAATTGTGGAGTTGTCTTTCTTCAGATGTAAATCATCGTTTACTATTGAAGCGTTCATTACCAATACTCGCTTAATGAATAGAATGAATTGTTGTAACATAGAAAAACGTTGAAGAAACAATTTATTATTGTCATTTGTAATGCCCACATAAAAGAGTTGCTATTTTTGGCATTACAAATTTTCCCGTCCACCATTGACGTTTTAATTTTGCGTCAAATAATGATCATTGCTCATTTAAAATTTCAACATTCACTTATGTTCGTTCAAATATTTTTTTTTTTTTGATTATTCATTAATTAGTACTTGTAATATAACACCTAGTTTATTAATTAGTACTTATAATTTAACGCATAAATAAAAAGTCGTATTTGAATGAATAGTGATTGTATGGCTAAGCATTTGTTGATACTAGCAAATATACTCTTTCAAACAATATAGCCTACGAAACCGATTCAATGAAATGAGGATTAATTTGCTATCATTACCATATTTTGTTGAAATCCTGCTTTCAAATGAATCATCGCTAATAAAGGCTGCAGATTAACTTCGATATTCATCTTCAGGCAGGTAGGCTCACTTTAAGTTAATCACTCTATGGTAGTCTCCAAGGAGATTTGCCTATTCCATGCGGCGATGATTCATCGAATGGATCGGAATGTTTCTATAGTATTCGCGCTTTTATTTCAACAGAAACGACAAGTTTATTTGATCAATGAAATCCGTTGAGATTTCGTATGAAGTTTTTATGGCATTAAGTCATAATATAAATTCAAAATCATAGCGTTGATATTTTATCGAAAATTATAAGATATGAAACGTTGAATATGTCTCAAATTTTACCGTTAGTTATTTTCATAAGATTTTCATTGAAGTTTTGCCTATTGTATTTTAATAAAATTCCCAAAGATTTACTGGAAGAAAGATGAGGCATACTATCGTGCACTCGCATATTTTAACAAGTATTTGAGGAGTGTGGACATCGTACCAATTTGAAATCAATTGCATTTTCTACATTCATTGATGAATGAGCGGTGGCCAAGGGTGGAATGCGGTTAAGCAGGCGATGGCCAAGCTGGAATGCGGTTAAGCAGACGATGACCAAGTTGGAATACGGTTAGATGCCGAAGTGAATTTTCATGGGGTTTGCTTTCAAAGGTTCGTCTGAACAGGCATAATACGCGATATGATGGTTGTATTTTTGTGATCGGACAAAGTGCTTCAACGATTCACCACTCAGATGATATCTATTTCAGTATACAACTCAGCATTCTAATGGCTTAGTAAAACCAACATTGTTATTGGAGCGCATTGCTTCATTGAATGATTCATCACTTGTCGTCCTCTTCTGCACCGAGAATACGGCTGGCAATTTTCGTTGCACGTATATATTTGTTTAGCTCTCATTTGCTTCATCTAAGAATCCATCGTGACAGTTTAGTTGTTCGTCCTTCGATCTTCAAATCTCTCACAACCGTCTAGAAACTGTGGATGCAAGTTGATCGTAGAAGAACCTTTTCTTTCTTATAAAGACAATTAGAACAACTCCAGCAGATCAACTTCCGAACGTGGACACGTACGTAAGATGTTCTTTCTTTATTCAAAAGAGATATGCAAATTAAAAAGCATATTTTCAAGCAAATCTATTTTTGCATAAGTATTGAAGTACAAAAGACTAGATAATAGAGGTTTTATATGAGCCGAAAATCTCGTAATCGTTTTTTTAAGGAAATTAAACAATTTTTGAATATAGAGTGCTATAGTGCAACATTTTTGAACATGTCCAGCAATGTTTGTTGAGAGCAAACGACCCATCAGAAAAAGAAAACGATCTACGCATGCAAATCAATGAGTTCTACCGATCTAAATGGTCACTTGTAACAATCATGGAAGTGTTCACTTCATATCTACCGATCATACCTTCGAATGTTTATATTGGTATGTATACCGATGATGTTTGAATGGTGAAATGAGCAACGCCGTACGCGATTTCTTAATCGTGACGTTGCT
Organism: Baylisascaris procyonis; assembly: GCA_037389465.1. Classification (NCBI taxonomy): domain Eukaryota; kingdom Metazoa; phylum Nematoda; class Chromadorea; order Rhabditida; family Ascarididae; genus Baylisascaris; species Baylisascaris procyonis. The sequence goes on from JAZARR010000105.1 coordinate 1,382,290, forward strand.
CTAGCGAGCGGTTGGTTGCGTTGTTCAGCTCAGTGCACCACTTAGTACGAAAGTGCATAGTGCATAAATGTGATTTATCCCCCTATCACATGTGTGGATTCGCTTCGAAAGAAGACTAGAGTCAAGTCGAGAAAAATTTTATTAAAACATTTATTCTATCATTTCGAATTTCTAATTATTATGTTATCATTTTAGATATTTAGTTATATTTGGTTAAATTGTTCTCTTTTATTAGATGAAACTGTTCTCATCGATATGTATAGTATCGGATAATCCATTCTCTTCATTTAACGACAAATTTCATAAGTTTTCACTATTCCTATGACATCATTAGGCCAAGTCATGGGGACCAAAATTTTCTCGCAATTATTAATTAATTTTAAGCAATCAAAATTTAGAAAAGTTTATAGTTTTCTGATATTTGTAAAAATTAGAGGTTAACTGAGAGTAATTTAGATAATGGGATAGTCACGATTTTTGATGCTTTCTTCAGTAGGGAAGCAAGCATTCAAGCATTATATTGTGTTATTGATTGAAGAGGCACGTGTTCCCTATGTAAGTCCTCATTCATCGATGCTTATATTTATGCTTCTCATTAAAGCGTCCTATACATCCTTATTCAGTCTTTCAATTTCTTACAACTTATCGCGTATAGTTCGTTTTTGTTGTTGTAATATTTGCTTGATTACGTTCTCGGTATCTAGAACATTTTCTACCGAATATGCTAATATTTGTATTCTTGTTTCTCTATTGATCCATTTTTGAAGCTAGTAAGATTAGGCATTTCCCTCATATATAGGTGATAACAATTCCACACATATCTGAGAGATGGATTGTATTGGTTTTCTCATCAACGCATATAATACGAACCACTTCAGTTAAAATTGATTTAACAAAACAGTTCTATAGAATAAAAAAAAACCACCGTCAGTATGAGAATTCTTTATTGATTGTTGAGGTGAATTTGAAGAAAAAAAAATTTTTTTTTTTGTTTACCGTAGAGAGTTGTACCATTTCCGTGTAGTGTTTCACTCTTACGTAATCTATTTAGTTAGTTTCACTTACGTAATTTTTATATAATTCTTTTTCGCATTCATATCTAGTGAAGGGTAGATATACATCAGCGCGGATTCATTTGTTAAATATGCCGTCAAAAATTTGTCTAGGCGACGTGTTGCTGATGTTTAGAATAAAACCATAAGAGGTAATTCAGTAAATAGATGGACAACGTATTCAAGAAATTCAATCTTGTCTCATTATCGCATAAACGTTTGAGAAAGTCTCTTGTAGCACATCCTATAGAAATTACGGATACGCATTGCTGTTCTATTTGACTAATTTTTCTCAGTGTTTTTCACCAAAATAGCTCATCTCACGTACGTGATTTTGAAACATTTCAGAAGCAAATAGCAATAAATCATTTTCAGATTATATATTCCTAAATGATTCACTCTCTTTTTTCTCAACTATCATTTTTATACAACTTCCGGTTCATGTATAGACTCTTTTTCAATAGATTTCGTTGGCAATTTTAGATGAAATTTTGAGCGCTCTCAACGTTAAATTATAGCGTTTACTACGTTGGCGAATTTTTCCACTTCGAAAAAAAAAAGTTTCACCTCGTATATTGCACAATTATTCCCATTAAACAAATAATGGGAGGTTTTTTTTTTCTTTGGTGGGGAGAGAATGAAAATTCTAAATTCAGAATAACCTGTTATTTGGGCAAGTATATTTGGAATACACCTGGATGTCTACTAAAACCTTTTCACATATTTTCGACGTTTTTTTTTGAGGGAGTTGATTAATTCATTTCATTTTCTAATCACTACGATGTTTCGCACTTGTAAATTAAGACATCATATTTGCAACCTTTTTTGAAAATGTTTGTCAGAATATGGTGATCAAATCAATCATTGTGAATTTGATTGTCTAATGTTTTATCATTTCGTCATACAATTATCGGAATTAATCGGACGTTTATGGAAATGGAAAATCGTATTGTTGAGTGTTTATTTATTTATTTATTTATTTATTTATTTATTTTTTTAATTTTTTTCTAAGGTGCGAATTTGAAGTGTGTCATCGGCATTGATTTGTGACGCCTGAATAAGGAAACCCGTTGCGCTTGCGACGAGGGGATGGCATGTCTTCAGAAATTGAGAGAAGACGTCGCAACTCTCGAATCGCTATTCCCAAAAAATCATGAACGATTCCAGGTTTGTTTCTTTTTTTTTTTTATTCTTGCATTTGAATTTGCTAAAAAATTTTCATAAAATTCATCTTAATGCTATTTGTTCCGTTTTGGATTATAATTCTGCAATAATGTTGTTTTTTTTTTTGCGAATCCCTTAAAAAATATTTAAATAAATATAAAATATACGCAAAACAAAAAATATACTGTGCTATGAGAGTATAAATTTTAAGTTATAATATGATTAGATTATTGTCACATATGAACTAAGCAAGAACTTCCCCATTCTGTTTCACTTATTTAATAAAATTCAAGTGGAATATTTCTATTTTTTATTCTTCAGTTTCAATCAGGGTTGAAAATTAAATTAACAAACAAAGTGCTCCGCTAATGAAGCGATTTTAGAGCCGTTTCATCGTAATCACTTTTCATTAAGGCACTCAATTTGCTCATATTGAGCGCATAAATATATTCTATATTATTGTTTTAATATTTTTCAACCTTTCTATATGTTATGTTCTATATTTACTTCTCAAACGAATACATTAAATATAATATGAAAATACGAAGTTACCATAGTATAGTCATAGTTATACATTTCTGGAAAGTCATCCAGAACTGAAATAACTTCATTTTAGTTAGAGTGCATAAATTTAGGCGAGTGCTTCAATAATAGCTAATTATTCCCATATATAAGTCAAATAGCAATCACATAAATGCACTAAACAATTCTTAGTCTTGTAAACTGCAACGATCGAATCGCTATTCGAAATAACTCCGTGAGACCGTATCGGTGGTCTTCGTAGACGGTATAGGAAAATGCGTAATTCATTATTAACTTCAAATACGATTCGATAATTCGAAAATTCTCTCATATGAACCTATTTCATCAAGCAAATTATGTCGGAGAATTGACTAGTGGATCTTTCATGGTATGCCCAATTGTTGGCGTATAATGGGATGAGAGATTGGCGAAGCCTGGATTTGCCCTTCTGTTTTTCCTGTATCACCTAATTGTTGGAGGCTTTAATTAGTCAGTTCTGCGAAACGATTCTCTCAAGAAAAATTTTCTAAACTTTTGCATACCTTTTTTTTCTGCTCACTCATCGAATTCATCATGCTAATAACCCTTCTGTCGGAAATCGTAAATTAAACAATACACTAATTGATTCGCTATTATTGTTAGATTAAAGTTCGTGGAAAATTCTACCTGTTTTCCCTCTTTCTTCTAAATTTTCTGGAATATTTCTATAGGAAATATCGGCTCTCCACATTATTTATTACGAAGGCCTTGAAAAAAGAAAAGACTTCTTTTGCAGTATATGAGTAGAATCACAACGATATTTTTTAAGCGATCAATACGAACTAAATGTTCATGAAAATTGAAAACAAAAAGTTTATTTGAACTGAAGCGCTTTCGGCATAAAATATTACTTATAGACTCATAAAAATTGTGAAGTATTCGCTAAACTTATTGCAATTGATGCATGTCTTCTTTTTTTTTTTTTTTTTAAATTGCACATAGCTTAAAACATAAATGACGAATTAAATTCGAATATAAAAAATTCTTATAACGGTAGGTATTTAATTTTTTAAATTTTCCTTAAAACTATTGAATTGCTTACCCGTAATGAATCGTTGTATTGAATTTAATTTCGATGATTTTTTTTTGTTGTTATTATTGAAAAATATTTTCAACGTCATCTATATTTATGCTCATTTCTCATCAAATTTTCTATCGTTTGGTATCGTGATGACAATCACCTTTGAAACGTTAAGAATCGACCTATAAATGTTTGATATCGAGGTCATTGATGCGATCTCCTCAAGTAAAGCACCGTAATCAGAAAGAGGTCATTGGAAATTTAATATGAGCAAAATTGGCAGTTTTTTTTTTCTGAAATTAGTTAAATAAAATGTAGCATCTTAGCATAAGGGAGAAAAAATCGTATGGAAATTTCTTCTATCGATATTTTATTCGCTTATTAAATATATTTTAAATGCATTAAATTTACTAAATTATAAATTCATAATCGAACATTGATTTAATAGCTTTTATTTGTTGATTGTATTGGTAATATAAATTAATAGCGAAGTGGAAAGTAAAAGATAAGTTGTCGGGATGGAACCACATGGTAGAGGTACGATAACGGTGGTATAGAAACGTTCCATAAGTGAACGTTTACGCTTTTATATCTGATCTTGAAATGGCTTCGTCAGAACGCTCTCCACAACTACTGAGACCTAATAAGTGAAAATATATGAGGCGATTAAATTCTAAGGTACCGCTTAAATATTGGATCACGGAATTTTCAAATAGAATTATCTTATGAATCGTTTGAAAAAGCGTAAAAAGGTGCATAAATTAGGAAAGGTATGATCCATTGTCACATTGCGGTGAAACAAGGTTCACTGTGTTATGGCATTCATGAAAAATCAAAGGTTTACGGTACAACATTCGATGAATTGAACGAACATTCAAAGGAACTCGTTTTATATATTATTGAGAAAAGCACAAAAATCTTCATAAAATAATGCTATAAGCCAAAGATTCTTTAACTTCCTTTTTTTTGAGTGACACCTTCAAAATAAAAATGCGTTCCGATCAGCACCACAGTGACAGCGAATTTTTCGTCGATAGGAAATACATTGGTGAAAATACGGCAATTTTTCATTAATTTAAACAAAGTGCGTAAATATTTTATAATATAATCGTGGAATGTGGAAAAAAAAATATGAAACAATGAAAATTCCGATCAAACCTGCCATTTGCCATCACGCTAGCATAATGAGCTAAACCGTTTGAGAACGATTGCTGTAAACACTAAAACCTTTTACAACTTCTTTTAGAACGATGACTTGCCTAAAGAAAATTTGCATAAATGCTCGTCGTTTAAAAATATGTTCGTCATTTAACGAATCATATTTATCATGGATGTTGGATTCATTTCATGTTTTGCTTCGATTGTGAGCGATCTTTTATGTTCACTTTTCGAAATAGATGTGACTTGGTTTGAAATTTTTAGATTATACCATTCGTAGGATTGTATTGTTGTATTTAAGCTAATGACCTAATTTGTTCTACATTTGAATCCTGATTGGCTTACGAAAAGGGAACAGCGATGAAAGAGGTGATAAGGCTTCTTCTTTTATGTGATCGCCATGAAAAAGATAGAACACCCACCATTAAGTCACCTCAGTGATAAATCGGTGCATTCATATCAAAACAAGCATTAGTAGACGGATGAATTTTGCGCAATGAGTTATCGGGTATACTCAGGGAAGCGATGAAGCTTCTTTTCCATCGTAATTTTCTATCGTAACCCCCTCCGTTTCTTCTGCCACCTTCCCATCTTCCCTCTCTTCTCCCTGCACCTATTCCTTCGTGATCGCATGTTTCCCAACTTGATTCATACACTTGGTGGAAGAGTTATATGCACTGCACAGTGTCTCGAATTTTCTAGTTAAATTTTACCACTGCAGTCAGTAAGGGGTGTTGGGTCAAACACGGCGTTCTTCCAATGGGGGACTTGTACGACCATCTGGCTTATAGGATACTGCAGACTAAGCGTTATATGGGAAGGGAGGGCCTATTTCTTACTTTTCTCTTCCGCTTATGCTTTGTCGTTTGTGGATTGTCAGTTGTTTCGAAGGAATCTGAATTTGAATGTCGTTATGGCTGCCTGAAGCTTTAGATCGTATGCATTGAGTGTGAGCATGTTCAGCGAAGGACTCCGCTCTTCCCATTGTTCTCGTCTCCCTCCCGTAACTTTTTTTTGGGGGATTTTTGCATCGGTTTTTAAAACGTTCAGGTTTTCCCATGTCTCTGAATTGTCTCTCTCGTTTTTATCGAGTTCTTGCTGTTTTTTGCCAATTCCAATGAGCGTGGGAGAGGTTTGTGCGCGCAGTATTCACAACTGAGTCATTTTTTGATTCTTAGGTGGTGTCGGCGTCGGTCGACGAAGTTACCGTGAGGTTCATCAGTCCACAGGGAAAATCGATCGTCGTGACTGCTAACATTCTGGTATGTAATTTTTATTGTTTTATCTTTCATAAAAAAAACGTTTACGTCGATTAAAAGATTTGCATTTTTAGTGAATTCATTTGCACGAATATTATTAGATTAAATAAAAGTGTTTACTTCTTATAACCTCATGCAAACTACATGAGTTTCCTGTTCATTCAAAAATCGTCAATCATTCAGTAGGTGATATCAGTACGGCACATTGCATGTTGATTTAGGGGGGGGTGATTTATCTGGCGTCATTATAATTGGACACGTTTTACATTTGAAAGTCATGTAGGCTCACCGTATGCTGTAGGGAGTCGGCATTGACAGCGATTTGAAGTCTCTATTTTAGTGTATTGTTGCTGTAAATCTTTCCTTTTGCCTCGTCGTCCCTCATTACCGTTTGATATTGGTGGAATTAACCTTTCGCGATGTTACCAAGGATTGTATTATTGGTGGTCCATCTCTAACCTCTGATATTCAAGCCGTCTAATTTATAGCTTATTGAGGGAAGCGATGCGTTAATGGCAATGTTTAGGAGAACTATCCACGTGTGGCACCAATATGGTTCAGCGAATGTGAAGACTCAATTGTGACAACAATATTGGAATCACTGACTGAAGCCGAACCGCCATGTTACATCCTTCAGCAGATGCATGAGCTTGTCTCTCGTCTGTGCAATTACTACAGTGTTACCATTCCCACGGAGCTGCCATCGATTGGCCCAGTGAGTTGATTCATCATTTCCTCGTTTACAGATGTTAACCCCTCTCCTTATGCAGTTTTAACAATTGTAGTTTTGCAAACAATTTTTGCTATATTCAGCACTGTACACATTTATTGGATAAGTGTGATTTAGTTTCGTTTTGAAGGTAGAATAGTGTTTTCGTTGTTTAGGTTAAGAGAGGATAGTGCTTGATATTTCCGTTTCTGACATTTACTTCTGTTTTTTTTATTTATAATTTCATTTATTTCAGCCGGCGGATGAATTAGATGAAGGAATGGAAAGTGATGAAGAGCTTATTGAAATGGAAGAAGAGCCACGTAGAGATTCAGCCGATGACGAGGTTTGTTGTATTGTTTTTTTTTGTTTTGTTTTTTTAGAGGGGGAGGGGGGGAGAAGAGATTATTTTTACTATTAGAGGTTTATTTGATGCTTTTTCATAGAAGTTTGCCTTTAATATTGTGCATAATCGATTCCAGGAGACGATATTCGTACAAATTCGTGCACTCAACGCATTTCGATTTATTTTTATAATATGATATTTGTAGTGCTTCTGTAAGAGTATCGACCATTTTGGAACGTATATGGGAATAAAATATTGCTTGCTTTTAACCAATAATGTAGTTGCAATCTAAGAATTGATAATTCATAGGGTTCATTAATGAGCCTCCCTCTTTATATTGATTTTTCTCAATTAAAGGTGTGCCTTTCTATTGCTGTTATTGCATCTTTACAGCAGTTTGCATTCTAGAAAACGAATTATGGAATTTGAACTTTATAAAAATTAACATGAGATTTTTAAGAAGAAAATTCAGCATTCGAAGAGGGGAGAGGGATTTAAAAGGTGAGCGGAAATGTTTATTATACAGGGAACAATTGAAGCTATATTCCTTGTTCAAATTTTGCACGCGACGAAGCACTTACGCCAGTTAAATGCTGATAAGGGAGTAGTAATAGTTTCCTAGCTAATTAACTTCACAATTGCTCTCTACTTCCAAGAAACTTAATATCATTTTAGCCAGTTGATAAATCTCGTACAATGAGGGGAATAAGTTGCAACTAGCATCGTTAGGTGTGATGATTATATAATATTTCAACAGAGTTATTCATGCGGTTTTTCTGAGGTTCTTTTAACGAATGAAGTTCCTTAACGAGCACTTGCATGTTGCGCTTTTTGTTTGTTTGTTTGTTTGTTTTTTGCAATGCAGCTCCTCTATATTTTAAAGAGCGTATCGATAAGAAAGGTTGTTCGTCCGTGGACCGTAACCGACCGTAAATTAACGGAAGTTGTTAATGGTATCGGATAATGGTACCGTAAATTTGCGGATAACGGAAGTTGATCGTAAATGAATTTAGGGAGTATCGGACGAAGGCCGAGCTGTACTAGCAAGGCTGAACCATGCACAGAGGGAGCAGCACCTTACGGGTACGGTGGCCGGTTCGGTAACTGCCACGGACAGACTTATGAAAGAGCTTAAAGATATTTATCGCTCGGAACATTACAAAAAAGGTTTGTTTCCTCAATCTTTCGTCTAATATGTCCAGATTTATTGTTGTACTAGGGTGGGTTTTCCCTGCCCAATAATGAAGCTTTGAAGGTGACACTGGTACCATATTTTCAGGTGTATATTCAATTGAACTCGTCAAGGACAGCCTATACGAATGGCATGTGAAGCTGAAAAAGTGAGTTATTTGATCGCCATTTTAGAGAAGATGCCATCTGCAATTTGCGCTATGCGATACACTAAGAAAACATAGAAGACTATTTTCCATTAATGTTAATATATTGCACTTCATTGAAGGTGGAATATTGGGGACTTTTTAATGAGTGAGATGGTCATTCGATTGAGGGTGAAAAATGATTGTTGGATGAGTGGAGACTTGATACGTATGGATAGTTGATTTGGCGAAATTGAAGGAGAATGGCAATCGCATTGGTTGAAAGTGGCGTTGCTCTTTTGTGAGGATGCTGTTTATGATAAGTAAAGAGTTTCAGGGTCGATCCGGACAGCTGTCTGGCGGCAGATATGATAACAATGATGAGGCACGAAAAGCAGGACTACCTCCTTTTCCATTTCGTCTTCAAGGACACCTTCCCGTTTGTTTTGTTTTTTTTTCATTTCAAGATGTTGTTTTTTTGCCAAAAAGGGAGTTGAAATGTATCAAAAGATCTCTCCCACCTTAAAAAACCACTGAATAGGGAGCTGGAGATTCCTTCAAAAGATATGCTTCCGAAGTTAGCTATGAGGGGGTCATATTTATGAACCATTATGGGATGGCGTAACATTGGCATATATGAATTTGAATAGACTTTCATATTCTTGCCATATTTAGAAGCGTTCCATGGCCGAGATAGGCTAACTTGCAGAAGCGACTCTTGATAATTCGCTTATGATTACAATTTCTTGTCACCGAAGTGCTAATATAGCAAAGACCAACTACGACAATAAAACTGTTTAACAGGTGAAGGCAAAAATTTTAAGTTCAGTAGTTATGCGTATTTTATTTATATGCCTGAAGGAGAGATCAGGTCAGATCCGCTATCCAATCTTGTACGTAACTTGAAGAAATGATCTTTAAATATGGTTAAGTGATTTAAGTGTAGTAATGAAAGAAGTAATTGATTTTGGATGGCACGAATTTTCCAATTTTTTTTCTTTTTTTTTTTGTGGAGGATGCGAAAAAAAGAATTTATTTCTCGTAAACTTTTTTGCCAAGAACTCGAGATTTTGCTTGTCAGAGCCTTCGCCCCACTGTTCAGGTCATGAAGGTCAGCAACCTTTTAGCTTGAAAATTCTGAATAGGCCAGTGACTTTAACAGCAATCCTTAATTGATGTAAGTATAGTTTTGAGCCGCCGTTTGTTCGCTTGGTATCTCCGACAATCTCGAATGGATTTGTGTTGGGTGGCGGTGCAATCTGTATGGAGCTGCTGACGAAACAGGGCTGGACAAGTGCCTATAGCGTCGAATCGCTGATTCTACAAATTGCCGCAACTTTGGTCAAGGGCAAGGTATTCGATTATGTTGGTTACAGTCACGTAACATTTGCAAATCGAAGTGAGAAAAACTAAGAGGAAGAATGGTTACAAAGGGAATTCATAATTAAATTGTTAGCTTAGGTGTTTAGTTGGTCGGTGCCAAAATACGTCGATTAACTCGCAGTCAGTAAATTTTTAATTGTTGAAACATCGACCTTCATATTGGCGTATTGATTGAAAATGTTTTCCTGTGATGTTTTACATGCAAATCTAAGAATTAGGAGATTGGGATTTGAGTTTTGAGTGTTTCTTTCGCGGTGGTAAAGATTTATATCATAGAAATAAGGTTGAATTGAGCAATTTTTGCATTCAGTGAAGTGATCAAAAAAGTCTGAAATTTTTTTTATTTACGCTGAGGGACCAGAGAATGTAAGATGACCATCCTTCATTCACTATCTATAGTTGGGCTATTAAATAAAGCTGAATAGATCGGAAATTGATGGATAATTTTTCATACAAAGAAAGTAGAGAAATTCTACAAGACGAAAGAAATCATTTTTTTAATTCTCTCAGATACGTTTTATTTGAGAAGTAATTTTGTAACTCTGGAACTAAGAGAAAATTATAGTGGCTTTTTTTACCATTTAAGTTTAACAATCATAAAATTCGTTTTTTTAAAGTTATCATTTAAAAAAAAGAATAGATAATACTTTTTTTTTAATTCTTCAGCGTAAAGTAGTGTGATTATGATTACAATGATGATTGCTAATAAGACCATAAATGCTTAGGCTCGTATCCAATTCGATGTTAAAGGCCAGTATAGTATGGTGAAAGCTCAACAGTCGTTCAGCTCACTGGTACAGATCCATGCAAAATCAGGTTGGTATACACCACCAAAAGAGGACGGTTAATTGTTCATTATATCGGTAGAGACGATCGACTTTAAAAAAAATCGCTCATATTGACCTTTTACGTCACTCTTAATTGCTCTATCCTTTGTGTTCTCTGTATATGGCTCTTGTTAAGTTTCAGTTATTTCTTTGCTATGGATTGAGGTTTTCTTTTTTTTTTTTTTCTTGCAGAATATTTGCATTCGATGAGTTTATGATTATTTATTTATTCATTATGTAAGGGTTTGCATTTTATTGCAACGCTCCGATATTGTTTCACGTATTTGCTTCATAATGGGATGCGTTGTGAATAAAGAAAAAATTGCGCTAAGTGCTTATATTACTCTTTTATCTTATATTATTGGATTAGAAGATCACCATCTAAGAGTGCTAAACAATGCCGTTGTGTCAACTTGTTGGTTTGATACGTTTGTGCTCAAATACAGCACCGGAAGGTAGAGGGAAGGCGAAGGAGAGGTCGAATCGACTTTTCTATGTAGAAGATTTCCGGCTACTATGTATATCTGGAAAAGAGACTTTAGTTATTACGTTTTCAACGCATTCTATTATTCATTTCTTTGCTAATTTTCTCTTCTTTTTTTTTTCGTTCACGCAATGTTCTTTCATATTTCAATTGCGATGTGCATTTTTCTGAAGTTTTATTGGCCTTTAAGTATGACACATCGCCATCCATTCTATTCATCCAACTTAAGTGATGCATCCGTTTCATTTGAAAATGTTGCCTATTTCTCGAGAAGGGAAAAAAATGGATTATCATTATGGAAGTGAACATTCTAACTTATCATTGCTTCTTGTTCCTATGGTAATATGAGATTTATTATTGCTGTAATATTTGTTAAATTCTTAAATGTTTTATTAGTAGATCGCTTTTATGAACATCGTTCATATTTGAATAACGATTCAATCGCTTATTTTAAGTTCGCGTTATGCGTATGGTAAGCGCAAGAGTTATCGTTGATGAATGGATGCAACATATAAATTTAAAAAAAAAAAAAAAAAAACAACTGAATTTTGCGCTATGATTTCCCTGATCGGAAAATTAATTGAAGTTTTCTATTTTATATTTAGTCTTCCGTTTTAATTTGATCGTTGCGATAATATCGATTTTTATCGCTACAAAAAAACCGTTTTATTCACTTTTGTAATTTTCTCATATTCGCATCTTTTTTATTTTCTTTTCTTTTATTTCAATTCGTTTGCTTGCGGAATATTTCTTTATTACATCCAAATGTTTCTATGCTTTTCATATTAGATTATAGATAGTCTTGAAGTGTTTTTTGATCAACTTTTACAATGCTTATATATGTTGATGCACTGAAATGTCATTTTTCTATTTTCTAGTTCTGTGGATGAAGATATATGTCGTGATGTATTTGCACCCATCATATATGCTATAAACTTTATTGTTAGAATAGGCGATAAAGCATTCAGAATAGGTTCTTTTATAAGAAATTTTATTCTTTATTTTGATTTGATCCTTTCTTCTGTTTTATCAATAATTTCAACAAAAATTTGCCAGCAAATGCAACAATCATCTTATTATTGCATATAAGAGCGAAAATGGATTTCATTAACTCAAAAGTATGAAAAACTTCATATCAGCGCTTATATTTTACTGAGGGTAAGGCGATTCCTATCTTTAGCGATCACAACAAGCAAAAAAGGGTTTTACGATCCTTTAAAAAGTTACCTCTCTCAAAAAATTTATTCCAACATTCTACGGAGGAAAAACATTCGAAAAATTATGTGAGCACGAACGACGAGAAGAAACATTTGCAAGATAACCATCCGGTTGAATAGATACATTCAGTGTGTAAGAGCGAACAGCTGTGTGGGTATGAAGCTCTAAAAGACAGCAGCAATTTAAAATTTGAAGAAGTGAATGGACTACATCAATGGGAAGTTTTTATCCCTTGGAGGACTTTGCAAAAATATTTTTCGCGCTCTAACATTTGTAAGAGTCAGCTCCCGTTGGCTCATCTAATCGTCCAAGTCTCCTTGAGGACCTGCATCTTCTATCGAGATTCGATCGAGTAAATTTCGAGACGAAACAGTTGTAAGGGCGAACAGTTCATCATACTTAAACAGTGGGTGAAAAACAAGTAGAGACTCGTTCACAAGGATGGCTTCGATCGTCGGCACAACTCCGGCGAACTCTGCGCTGCCGCCGATCATATAAAAACAAAGCAATTTTTTTTAACACCGGTGTTCTCGACATACGACACAAATACACTTAACGACCTCAAGAATGCCAATTTATAGCGATGGCCATTATCTAAGAAAAAGCTGCAGTCTCATAAATGATTCAACGCACCATATCTTAAATTGATCGCCTACATAGTACATACATCGACAACCTATGTTTGCTATTTTGGATCATATATGTAACGAATTCTTAGAAATGTAACTCCGACGATCGGAACAACGGTGTGATTAAATTTATGGCTAAAGGAATGCACAGCATCCGAGCGTTTCTGGTTTTGGTTGAGAAGGCACATAACTAGTGTCAGGGTAGAGTACAGGACGCTGCAATCCTTATGCGGCCAACAATCTGACGATGAACGCAACCACATTCTCGCCCCTTCCAATTTAAGGTCGGCCCTTCAATCTCTCTTGACTGCCTTTTGAGTTGGATATATATGATCGGTGGTAGTTAAACTACTTTAACGATTCGCTATGCAAAATGCACTTTTTTAGCCTTCAAGTCGCCTCCTTTCGCTTCTCTTGAGTGCGTGCGCTTCGTCATTTCAGACTCGCGAACAGTGCCATCGGAGCGCCGTCTCTTTTTCGACGAAGGCTCTGCCGATTGATTCTGACCCTCTCCTCCTCCATGACCCAACCTATAATACTCATAGCTACAGCACATAATAATCGCACCTCTCTTCTTTCGAAGATATTCAGTAAGGTGAAACAAGAGGAAATGAAAGCCGAAAAGAAACGAGCAATTTAGAACAAAACGTCTGCTATACGTTCGTCGCAGTTGAATAAATTTTATACGGATTTGAACTAAGGATTTCCACCAGAGATTCCAACTTATTCTTGCTGCCTGTATTCATCCCAGCTCTATTATTAAAAAGCTCCATTTCGCCGCTCTCCTTAAAAACTAAACAGAACACTAACACTATGCGGGTATCATCCTTAAGTAATGACCGTTAATTAGAAATTACTATCACGACAGAATATCTTAACACAAAAAATACAACCAATCAACACATTCGATCATTTGACATCATTCAAAGAACTCGATATACCACAAAATCGGAACATGGAACTAACATCACTGCATCAGTAGACAGGTTTTTTAACTTGATGCATCGCAAGCAGCACGAATTCGAATAAAGCGCTTGGGCGTTGCATCAAAGTGAAGATCAATAACTATTTTTTGCTTTCTCCCACGATAACTTTTTATGGTTTGTGTTCTTCGAGCTGGTTTTTCGCATGTGCCTTCTGGATAAGGTAGAGACGTGCTGATTAGTTTTTGAGGTGATGTTATCTGATGGAAGGTGGAGAAAATCCGGTCGGAAAATTTTTTCATAGTTAAGCATTTTTGTTTATAACTTTTTGTGTGTTTATTGAATTTTTGATTTCTTTTTTTTTCTTATATTTGTGGTTTTAGGGGATATATAATGGGCTGCGTCTCGATTTGTGAAAAAAAATTTTGAATGTGAAAATTCTGCCGGAATTGTTTGAAAATGTATGGGGAACAATCCGGAAACATTTACAACTTTGTAATTTTTTGATATTTTTGGTAGATTTTTATAGGACCTCGTGGGAATTTTGGTCCGGAAGTGCCTGTGAAGAAAGATTGTGGATATTTGATGATCCGGTTGAAATATCCGTTCAGGAACCGGAAAATCGATTTTTAGCCATATCTCGCTTCTGGATAGGCTAATCGGGCTGGAATTTTTTTATCATCCATAGTTTGCGATTGCCTACTGGATCCTCCGAAAAAGGTCCCGCTAGGATGAAAAAAAAAGTTGGCAAACAGTCAACTTCATTTTCAATAACCTTTTTCCACTTGCTCGCACAGTTTTCTCATCTACTACAAGTTTTCATCTCTTTTCAAGCCCATTTCAAATATATAACTTGGGTTTTGTTCCGATCCAGGATTTTCATGACACTCGGAAAATTTTTCATTTTTTGACCATAAGTGTTTTACGGTTTATCGGAGAGGCGCGCATGTAGCACTATTCGACAAACCAGACGATTTGCTTCCCAACAGTCTATAACATGTTCGGGCTATCTCTACTGGAAATATTGGAAAACGCATCTGGCGGCGTGATAGTACACAAAAGTGGGAGAGTCAGAGAAATGAGAATACGCGCGTTCATAACGCCGCGAAATGTAGGTGGATATCGATGAGCTTTTCTTTATTGCAAACAGTATTTAATTCTCTTTCGAACGATATATACAATTCCTGGATCAGCTGCAAGGATTCGTGAGAAAAAAAAATTAAAAACGTTAATTGTGTAATTTTATGGAGAATGAATTTTTTCCATAGTAATAACTGCATCCAGAACAAAGCAGGGGGTCGAAAGGGGCGATAGCACTCCCGCGGGGGGCTCAGGGTGGAACGAAGC
The DNA here is from genome assembly GCA_037389465.1 of Baylisascaris procyonis. Lineage (NCBI taxonomy): Eukaryota > Metazoa > Nematoda > Chromadorea > Rhabditida > Ascarididae > Baylisascaris > Baylisascaris procyonis. The sequence continues at coordinate 1,397,687 of JAZARR010000105.1, forward strand.
CCCCCTGATCTTAATTTTAGTACTGAAACAAAAAATATATAGTTAAGAGGTCCGTATCGTCACTTCTTCCTGCGACCAAAATAGCTTTTATTTGCATCTTCTTCCTGGATTTTTTATTTTCATTCGCTTAGACATGACTCCACAATGATATCTATTTCAGATTCATTTCCTAAGGTTTTTTTTTTCAGTTTCGAAATTAAACTATGTGAATTTCCACAGAAATATACTATAATTGAGATTTTGGAATTTTTTTCTCGGCAATTGTTGGGCTCATGGAGTTGCGGTTTGCTTTTTTCGAAACAACTTTTAAAGCTCTATCAAATGATATATAGTTTATTATACTTGAAGAGAAAAGTTGAAAATCGCATCAACCGGCCAGAATTTCCGAAATCTGGATTTTTGCAATTTTCGGGGTTCCGGTTCTGAGCCGCTATTGGATATAGGTGCAAACGGTGCTTTGATTTGTGGTCTACTCAGCGAGACCTCTCCAACAGTATACGGACTGCTACCCTGAGACAAATAGGAGCCAAGAAAAAAATCCCAAAAATCGCAATTTTCCAACCGTGGGGGGGTAGTACAGGGAAAATTTGAAAAAAAATTTTTCGTTCCCGATTGCGAGGATTTTGGTGTCAAACGACAGGACTCAATGAGCTGATCACCGATACGTGCGTTGTTCGCTGTCTTATGGAATAAGAAGGAAGTTGTAGCCAGGAATGTCGTACTTTTATACAAATGTACTATAATTGAGATTTTGGAATTTTTTTTCTCGGCAATTGTTGGGCTCATGGAGTTGCGGTTTGCTTTTTTCGAAACAACTTTTAAAGCTCTATCAAATGATATATAGTTTATTATACTTGAAGAGAAAGGTTGAAAATCGCATCAACCGGCCAGAATTTCCGAAATCTGGATTTTTGCAATTTCCGGGGTTCCGGTTCTGAGCCGCTATTGGATATAGGTGCAAACGGTGCTTTGATTTGTGGTCTACTCAGCGAGACCTCTCCAACAGTATACGGACTGCTACCGTGAGACAAATAGGAGCCAAGAAAAAAAATCCCAAAAATCGCAATTTTCCAACCGTAGGGGGGTAGTACAGGGAAAATTTGAAAAAAAATTTTTCGTTCCCGATTGCGAGGATTTTGGTGTCAAACGACAGGACTCAATGAGCTGATCACCGATACGTGCGTTGTTCGCTGTCTTATGGAATAAGAAGGAAGTTGTAGCCAGGAATGTCGTACTTTTATACAAATGTACTATAATTGAGATTTTGGAATTTTTTTTCTCGGCAATTGTTGGGCTCATGGAGTTGCGGTTTGCTTTTTTCGAAACAACTTTTAAAGCTCTATCAAATGATATATAGTTTATTATACTTGAAGAGAAAGGTTGAAAATCGCATCAACCGGCCAGAATTTCCGAAATCTGGATTTTTGCAATTTTCGGGGTTCCGGTTCTGAGCCGCTATTGGATATAGGTGCAAACGGTGCTTTGATTTGTGGTCTACTCAGCAAGACCTCTCCAACAGTATACGGACTGCTACCGTGAGACAAATAGGAGCCAAGAAAAAAAATCCCAAAAATCGCAATTTTCCAACCGTAGGGGGGTAGTACAGGGAAAATTTGAAAAAAAATTTTTCGTTCCCGATTGCGAGGATTTTGGTGTCAAACGACAGGACTCAATGAGCTGATCACCGATACGTGCGTTGTTCGCTGTCTTATGGAATAAGAAGGAAGTTGTAGCCAGGAATGTCGTACTTTTATACAAATGTACTATAATTGAGATTTTGGAATTTTTTTTCTCGGCAATTGTTGGGCTCATGGAGTTGCGGTTTGCTTTTTTCGAAACAACTTTTAAAGCTCTATCAAATGATATATAGTTTATTATACTTGAAGAGAAAAGTTGAAAATCGCATCAACCGGCCAGAATTTCCGAAATCTGGATTTTTGCAATTTTCGGGGTTCCGGTTCTGAGCCGCTATTGGATATAGGTGCAAACGGTGCTTTGATTTGTGGTCTTACCTTTTTTTAAGTAGCAGATCTGCTGGCCGTTCTTCCCGTCCATCATCGCCCTCTCCAGTGACCGCTCTCTGCCTGTTGATGATTCTCTGCTTTTCCTCACTAAATGCCGCCTCCTCCGCAGCCTTTTTCTCAGCTATTGCCTTCAGTCGTCGAATGACGCGATGCTCATTTTCTTTCTTTTGCCGCTCTTTCATTTTCCTTAAATGCGCTGCTGCTTTACTTATTATCTCAATAACCGTGCCTCCATCTATTGATAACTTTGACTAGGAAAACACGAAACCTCCTCAAACGTGAAAAAGAAGCAAAGACATTGAAGCCGCCCAATGTCCGCGGAAGATTTAGCTAGAACATACAGCATCCAGGATTGGATATGAATATGTTAATTGCCTGTAGCTGGTTCAAATTCTGTTGTGGCCTATGCCCTCTTCCTTCTTACTATAAAATATATAGAAACTTTCGCTGTATCTAGATTATGATTTCATGCGTTCAAAACATCACCGATACATCAGAAAAACGCACTTCTTTTTCGGAAGGTTTTTGCGCAATTCCATAAGCTCATTGGTAGTCTTCTGCATATAAGAATGGTACAGCACTTCACCGTCGTTAACGCCATCCTCTACCTTCATCAGTACCATTGTCAAACGGGGTCCGAGTTCTACTAATCTGAAAAACGGTACATTAAGTACAAATGATTTTGAAAATAGTCTATCAACATAGGTGATGGTCATTGACATTTATAGCCACACTAAGCTTCTAACTAGTTTTGCGACTTTTCTGGGTTTTTTCTTAAATAATAGACAAAAAAATTCGGTGGATAATTTGGCCTCCTCTTAGGATTCGTTTTATCTTTTTTTTTAGTTATCATGCCTTAAAGTTGCTATACATCCTCCTCTTCCTCTCTCCTCCGTCCACCACTATCAGGTTTGCAGTTGTCTTATAATGTTATATGATGTAAATATCAGAATGCAGCTAAGCGAGTTTCTTATTTATTTATTTATTTTTTTTTATAAAAGCAATCACCGATCTGATCTATAAACTCATCTTCGTAACATTAAAAACATCAACTACATTGCTATGTCGATCAGTATTCTGATTAAGACAAACTCACTGAGAGTATATATGTATATAACGATGAAGTTGTTCCATATAAATACGACGCGGTAACAAAGAACTGTAATTACCTGATATGCGTCAGTTGGCCAGCCTTGCATCCTCTCGACACGAGGTCCTGAGATAGCTCTACCTCTTTTTCCTCCTCCTCGAATTCACTTTCACTGAGCTGACCGGGACTGAAACATTCCGAAATGAGCATCACCTCATTCGAAATATAAAGGTAAAAGTTGCTTTAATGCAGCACTGTTTCATCTGACGCCACTTCCATTTGTTCGCAACAGTACAACTCAAAAGTTTTCCCATGTCTGCTCATGGCGGCTCTTTTGGCAAGAAAATACTGTGGATTCTCTCATCGAACATCGCATGATGAAGGCAACGTTTATACAATCCAGCCTATTAAACGGAGGTCAATCTGTCGTTGCTTCGAGGGTTTTAACGATCTACATATATATAGGTGTCTTATGATATGATATGATATGAAGCTGATTCCATTAGGCAATACAATAACAAAGTGAGATACTTGAGAAAATAGTCGCTGATATCCTTGTACCTCGAAAGATCTGGTACCTTGCCTTGAACAATCTTTTTTGTTGCCTTACTCAATCCCGCTGGCACCGTCTTGATCGCACTAAAAAGCAGCAATCCTCAATTTTCAGTGAGAGAAACAATCATAAAAAGATAGCTTTCCCTATGTTTTTTTGCCAATAGAATCGACTTTCGGAAAAATAGCCGATGCATGGGTAACTAACCAGACTGTAATAATCATTTGATAAACATCCAACTAGACATAAGCTTCTTTAGGATCGTTCGAAAGAATCGTCTTCCATTTTGCTCTCCAACATAAGACTCTCAAAGCAAAATTTGCAAGATTTTAGAAGCATACGTGGAAAGCACATAAACGATGAGATAGCTTACATCTCGGTTGATGTCAGCAATATACATCCGAAAAATATTCCTTATATCACTCAAAAAAAAGGACGCAAACAGATCTGCATCGTTTCTAGAAAGTACGCAAAATATAGACATGTAAATATCGAGCAGTAAACTTACTAGTGACGCAATTCAAAAATATCACTTTCGGCATCGTAGTTGATCAAAACGCACCGGCGAATTTTAGACAATTTCACCTGAAGAACGCAAATGGCCTCTTATATAGCATTTGGCATAATGCTAGATTATTGCTAGCTAGAAATGCGCCATCCGACTAGTTACAATCGCCGCTGATAGTTTTTTTTTTCAGTGCAAAAAGATTACAATTAGATCGCATCTATGCAAGAGATAGATTTTCTGTTTTATTACTACTTAAACGTGTGAAGGTGAGTAAAATATAATGCGACTTTTATTAACGAAATACGACGCATACTTCAATTCCGATTAACCGATGGAATAGTCATCGTAAAGGAAAAATTGCTTAAACAGCACCTTAAAATATCCCATATTTCCACAGCGATAAGTGAACGAACGCCTGCTATTGAATGAGATATTAACGCCACGTAATAAGAATGAAATTATTCAAAAGCGAATGAAGTAAAAAAAACAAAAATACAACGTAACATAACAAACCTCATCAACGTTAATCGATGGGAACATATTACGAAACATCGTCTGCGCAAGTTGAACATGTTTCTTTGGGCAATTCACTAATCCATTCATTACGATCAATGGAGGATTGATGAATTGTTGCTGAAAATGAAGTGGACGTCGTTGCGATGATACCACATCCCTCGCCAAACTATACCGCAGAACTAAAACATCAAGCACCATCATAGCACATATATCACATATCAATGAAAATTCTATTCACTGGTTGCAATATAAAGGAGTGCGATAAAGGTATAGGAAAAGCTGATGAGGCCAATTCTTATGAGTTTCAAAGACATTGGTAATATCTGTCCTGCACCAGATTTCGTGATGCGCTATAAGGAAAAGAGCTTTTTTTTTGTGGTTACCAAAAGTTAGAGATACCCGCAGAATAGAAAGCCTTTTCCCTTAAATTTTTATGTTCTCCAAGAAATTTTTTACCGATGAGATGCGAAAAAAGGAAATGAAAATCAAACAAAAACAAATTCAACATTTAAGACAGAGAAATATAAGTACTAACTTTTGAAAGAAAGCGTCGGACCTTGTGAGGAATGAATTATTCGTAATGTTATCGATTGTTCACCTCTCGTTAAAATCAACAAATGCGTCATACCGAGCACCGCTCCATTTAGTAAAAAATCCTTTAGATTATTACGTTTCAACTCCTGAAATGAACCAATTACGACGATAAATCAACTGTTGAAGTAATATAATTTCGAATTGAAGCAATAAAATCACCGCGAAAATAAAATATTAAATGTATTCGAACGATTATCGAGGACGCCGAAAATGAATTTTACTAGATATCCAGTACCTAACACCACCAATACGAAGTGAATCTATGGTCTCTCCACGTAAGAAGATACAGAGCAAAGTCATTTTTTCATGCCATCTGTGTTCATCAGCACTAAAAAAACCTAAACAATGAAAAGTGGCAACAGAGGAGGAGGTATAGAGAAGTGGAGTGAAAATTGCAGATAGAGCGCTTTAAAGCTCCCAAAAAGCGTTGCTTATAATACCATCAGTTGAATGATCACATGAGATACCTTTAATTTAGAAGCGGTGAACGGCTCCATAATGGAACGCAAATCGCGTTCCAACTGACGCACATAACGACCAACTCTGCCACGATGAATGACAAACGAGTGTGGCTGAGCAGCTAGCTTCTTCGCTTCACCCTCACCCCTCATCGTTTCCCTTAGCAAGTCCACCTCTCGTTTTTCAGCCGCCTTTTCTGCGCGCATTTCTTCACGGGTCCCCTAAAAGCTCTTCAAACTGCTAATCCATCTCATTTTAAAGGACGCTTTGTAGGCGTCTGGCAGGCACGATTTCTTCTACTGATCTGATCCATTATGAATGACGCATAGAAGCTTCAAGCTCTAAATTCCATATGCGCTATTCAACAGAACATAAATATCGCATAAAACACTTTGAAAAAAAAAATTTAGAGAAACCATCAAATTCAATGCTCATTCTGCTTGTCAAGACCTGGTATGTATGTTTGTTTTCAAAGAGTAGCCCCCCTTATTGAAAATATTTCGTAAATGTTTCAACTTGCGCATTGTTTCACAATATTTTCTTTCTTTATATGCATAACAACTCTTGCCAGTACAATGATGAAACAAAAATTTGTTTAAAAGATGCTTAACCTTGGAAGTTGTTAAAATATCACAATTTGGTATATTCTATGGGTGACCATGGTCTCAGTTTTTCGTGATAAATACTGCAACCTAAACCTGATATTATCGAAGTTTCATTGTTTAATTCAATTCGATATTCAACTAGAACTATTGATTAAATTCAAACTTCCATACTATTCTATATGTGAAAGTAGACCTTATATACGATAGAAAAATTTGTAGATTCATAAAAATTTTATGTTCAATTCCATTATTTCAACTTCAACAACCCTTGAGTTAAGACTACTGAATGAATAGATATAAACACACACATACATCTGCATATGATATAATTTCCCCTGAACACACAAATGAACATGATCCTTGTCTTTAATCGTATGAATAAAGACTTCCCTTCTTTTTTTAATATGCGAAGACCACAAAATTTCATATTATCCAATTCTTCTTCATGTTCTTTCATATGATATTCATCGTACCCGAACAACCAGCATACTCAGTCACAAATATCTTGCGGCAAACAATCTCTTTAATTACAAATTGGATGAGATAACTCTAGTGCCAAATATGAAATTCAATGACTATAGAATAACTGCGCCCCTATAGGATGAGACATAAAAACCTGGTAGTAGAAAAACGTTAAAAGTTTCATCAATGCTGAAATGATAACCGTGATATTAAATGGCACCCCGAATAGCTCGTATCTGAACGATGAACTAAACATGAGTTGCAAATCAGTGTTTACTTATGAGAGAACCTAATTACTGCAAACATCGAAAAAATAAAATTGCAAACAAAAAATTGCAAAAAACATTGGACAAAACAACTAACATGTCGTTTCGAATTCCGTCTCCGAACCTTTCTACGATGTGAATCGCTACGAAACGTTGCAGCATGTACTCTACGGCCACTTCTTCCGTGCTTTCCTTTCGGCATTACTACCTCTGCAAATACGACAGAATCTAACAAATCGAATTCAAAAATTTTTTAATGGATAGAAACCGCCAAACTAAGCTATTCATTTCTCGATATGTCTCGAAGTTTACGGCAATAGCAACATTTAGAACCTACGACACTCTAAAGGCGAAGGGGAGGAGTAGGTAAGGGGAGGGGGAGGGGGAGTGAGAAGGAATTTCGCTCACAATTTCCAGAATATAAATATTTTTGAGAGAAAATGAAAAAGTGGTATAAGTTTGAGTGAAACTGACGACGAGTATTCAGGCAACAAAATCTTCAGCCTCCCGTTGTGTTTTGAACTCTCCAACATGCAAATTTTTTGAATTGGATAGCCAACACTTCTAAACGACAACTGAAAAACACTAGCCAACAAGCCGACTTGCAAAAAATGGAATTGTCACATGTGGCACTTACGCATAGCAACTATGCATCCACTTCAACTTTCTTCTATCGCAAATACAAACGTATCTCTATCGCACACACAAAAAGATATCATAGTCTGATCGAAACAATGAAAATCCCCCTCCCCTATTGAAGAAGAAAGAGAAATCACCCTCTTCTGTACTCCTCTCTCTGAGGCCATCAAAGAATTTGTTGAACAGTAACCTACTCGTCAACTGAATCTATCACTCAAATAACACTTAAGGAAATCATATGAATGAGTAGCGAACAACTTCGAGGATATACAGATGAATTGAAAATCACATACGCACGCTCAATAAAACATAAGAGTTCGCAAACTTTTCATGAGAAAAACCATAAAATTACACATCATCAACAATTTAACACCTCGGTCAAATAAACGAATTCTCAGGCATTAAAGGATAATACTGAATATAATATTCAAAGACCGTTTTGCCTCCACAGCATTTTCCAGTGGATTTTTGAGATGGGCGGATGATAGGAAAACATATTGTTCGCATATAGTTACGTTGCACAGCATCGCATACCGTACACAACGCTCTGTAGCCCCTCCCAGCGAAAAACTCACCGCAAGAACGTATTACGTCTTGCGCACAACTACAGCTTACTACCAATATCAATCAGCGACTTATTTTGTACGAAACTAATTCAAAACTCAAATGCTTCTCATATATGATCCTTTTAGAATCATTAGGTGATGCTCTGCGTATAATCATCGAAGTGATCGCTACGCAAACTCATTGCCCCCTTAATCAGCGTCGTGTGTGGTCCTTCGGATCGATGTTGATGGAATACCGCAACTCCCAATATATATGCTGGAAACCACACTTTTTAAAGAAACCACTAAAAATTTTAGGAAACACCCGCCATATTTTTTTTTCAAATCAAAAAACCTGCCAAACAGTTGGCAAAACGCGTCAGATTTAGCACATCCTTTTCCATACCTTCTCCAACAACCCGTCGAATCCTCTTCTATTACCTTATTGAACACTTCAACGCTTCAAGTGTTGATTACCTTTGACAATTTTATATTGAGTGTAAATTGGCAGGATAAGGATTGCTCAGATACGATACTCCCAATATGGAGTTGCATAAAAACAATTAATCACTGAGTAAAAATAAAAACTAAACATCGAACGAATAACTTTATTTATACATTTCAAATATATAATTTAATCATAGTATCGCAATTACTAAAAACATATTCGAACTTACTGTACAATTTTTACCGTATATCTGAGTGTATCGCATCCATTAAATTTTTGATATTTTTTCATATTCTTTTGATAATCGAAATATCGCAATGCATCAAGTTCACAGATAAAAGAATCCAGAACCCATGAGCGAAATTTTTTTTTGAGAGAGAGGGAAAAGGAGAGAGAGAGAGAGAGAGAGAGAGAGAGAGAAAATAACGCAATCTAATATTGCAATATGGATGATGGTTTGCAAATATACAATGAAGCATACATACTAAGAATGCCCTATTTAATGAAGCATATTTCAGCCATCCATATGAACGGCTCATATAAAGAGAACCTCAAATAAGCAAGACTTAAAAAGAACACATAAACGAATAAACAATAATAATTAGAATATTTCGCAAACACCAATATAATCAAATGCCTCAAATAAATGAACAATTAACCTCATTTTACCACTTTTATCCGAAAGTTCCCAGAAATCATCCGTGGGAACTAAGAAATATGTTTTCTTGAACAAATCATCTAGACGGGCAACTCAAACATCACATCGCCGGCGAATAATTGGTGTAATCATTAGACGAATAGGCGAAAAATTATTTCACATGATTTGATTACTAGCTTTTCCCTCTCGATACTTCCGAAAATTGCACCATTACATTTTTTTTTTCATCAGGCATCTGACTGCTTTTGCAATTTATTTCAAAAGCACTAAATTCAGAGGTTTGTTTTTAATCATAATCCCTCCTCTGAGTTAGGCCGCCAGCGGCCAATCCTAACTTCTTGGACTTAGTGAACGCAATATGTTAATGTTCTCACCGATTGCCGATCAAGTGAACTCGATAACTGCTAGGCGAGATGATAGGGTAGAGGTGGGATAAAGAGGGGTGGAGTAGCGGTACAAGAAATAAAGGTGAGCATTTTTGCACCTGCAATCAACTTGACTATATCAGAGACAATTAAACAATAGCAATAACTTCTACGTTGCATTCACCATTACAATTTAAACAATTTAGCATAAACGGCTAAAAAAAAAAACAAAAAACAAAAGTGCCCATATATGTCATTTCTAATATAATATCAGGCTTGTGGAAAAAAAATGTCACAAAACAAAACAAGAAAATCGATGCAATCATCATACAACATAAAACTTCAATAAACCTAATAACAAAGCGATAAAATTTTTTGAAATTCGTATATTTTCATCTTCACGAAGAAATAGCTAAACAACTCATATGAAGCAAAAATTAGATTCAACAATAAAATCGCATCAATATAATCGAATAGAAAAATAAAAGCAAATAAAAAATAATGGCGAACTATTCGATCGATTTCCACTTTTAAAGTCACAAATGGCGATCAAAATTTTAATACCATTGTATCGAAACAATGCTTACGCTTTAATAGTATCGTAAATTAAATAATAAAAAATTTACATATCACACTAATGATTATTAAAAACATTCATTATACTGATGTGTATCTATGAGATGCGCAACTATTAATCAATATTAAATCACACCTATTTCTACCAAAATTAACTAAAATAAAATTGAATACCTGAAAATATTTGAATATCATATTATCTATATGTGATATTTGAAAATTCGATTTTTTGAACAAAACGAAAATTTGCATATAATATCGATGATCTTATTTGATGAAGAGCGATCTTAAATGTGTCGAATTTTCAAATATTTTAGAAAAATAAAACATCGCTAATTTTGCACTCTTTACATCGAATTATATAGCACAATTTTGTGCTAGATAAACGACGAAATGGGATGAAAGAGGCAAAGGAATATAGTTCATTGTAACTTAGCTAACTATCCAATCATTAATCTCAACTAATGGGGGAAATTTTTAAGAAATAATAAAGCACTTGAAATTTTTACACAGTAAGTGTTAATCGAAAACAACTTAAAAAAATAAAACTCTAATAGAAAAATGATAGTTAAAAAACGCTTCAAATTTGTCATGCCTTATGATTATATAAATAAAATAAAAATAAAGAATACGACGGACAGCCCATATGACGTCCTTTCACGAGAATCTGCTTATGCATTGAAGCGATATGTGAATGCAACATTTTCGTAGAGCTTTCACAATGCCCAACCTTTAGCGTATCTCATAAAATCCCTACCATTCGACGAAATTTAGTTCCTGGTTCCCTTTTTTATGGCACACTAATTACCCAACTGAACTAGCAATGTGAAAAAGCGAGGCAAATTTGAAAAGAATTAGAAGACCTAATGGACCGTGACATAGAGTCCTCTCTTGCTCATGCATTAGGATCTCAACTATATAAATAAAAGAGCTGTAAAGTTCGAAAAAAAAAGAGGTTTTTATGCGAAAAGAACACAAATATTTCAACGACCTCGTCGTATAAAAACCCAAATACCATCAAATTATCACCCATTTATACTAGCGCGTCAAGTCTTTCTCTTCTGAGTATTTTTTATATGAATATTTAGTGGTTAAACAAAAAATCACTCGGAGTTAATAACACCGATACCACATTTCAGTACTACAAGTTGGTATAAAAATATAGATGGCCAAAGCTCTGAGCCGATTTAAGGAAATCGAATAAAGAAGAAATAAACGCCGCTCATCGTGTACCTTTTTTTTTTTTTTTTTTATTAGATAGTAGTAAAACATCATGAATTGCCAGCTTGAATGTTGATTTCTTCTAATGAGGTTTATAATTCAGCATTCATCTCAGAAGGCATTTCACTCATTGTATCATTGCTGACGATCGTTTCTTCTCTTCTCATATCTATCTATTATTTCAATCCTACTCAATAAATAATAGGTAGCTCAAATTTTTGTTATAAAATATTATAGAATCTCTCTTAATAATAATAAAGAGGTAAAGTGAATAAAAATAATAATATTAACTTATTTGAGCATATTCATAATCAATTGCAAGATTATTCTTGATTGGCGTTTGTAGTTCGAATTCACCTCTTGCGACATAAACACTGAAATATAACGTTCCGTTAATGCATATAGAAACAATTATAACTATCCAACAAATAGCATACCTAACGAACCACTAAATACCAACATGACAGCACCATATAGTGCAATCGTCTCTCTAGAGTTTTGTACTGCTTCCTCTCCCCCCTTCCCCCCTCTTCCAAAAAAATTCCGAAGTTTTTGCGCAGGCATTTAGGCCCAAAAATTTCTGTGCCCAAAATTTAGGCGGAACTAAACTCTTAATAAATCTTTGGCTATTTCTGCTAGTCCTATCCAAAACTCTTTACTTGGCAGTGTTAATGGTTTTTAAAAATGTTTAAGTTCTTCGAAAGGGAAACCGGAAGTTCTGCATGGACCTCATTTCTCTATCCATTCCGGACGTGCATCTAGCTGTTCCTCAATTAGGCTAGCAAGACAAGAATATATGAGATGAAAGTGGGGATATTCTTCGTGAAAAAAAAAGCACAAAGCACAGTAAAAAAAAAAGGAGAATGCATAAGAAATAAAGTAGGAAATCAATGCTTCATCGAAGTACCCGACAGCGACGAATGTAGACGCTCTAATACTTGTCGATAGCTGCCCGCAATTGTCGGGTCCTTTACACGCAACGCCAGCAGAGAATTCTCTATATATCTAAAGAGAAAGAAAAAATAATGTTTAAATATTAATACCGCCATAAAATAAGCATTAGCAGAATAGAGCTGCGAAACAACCCAACTTTAATAAAGGTGAAATGCAAAAGGGAAGTGGAAATTTATATCGAAAGATCCACTGAATTAAAATAGATCGATTAGTTGAAACATTTCAAAGCTTTAGAAAGCAATCGCAAAATTTTGAATTTTAATACAAGCTACCAAATAGGAATGAATCCTCGGTGTAAAAAAAAGGGGGCACAAATTATAAGCGATAACCTCACAATCCTGTAAAGTCATGCAGGCTACTATATCTTTACTATTGTCGTCAAACATGAAAGATACCCCCTTAAAATTAACCAAAAATATTTAAAGTACGCAAATCATAGTGAAGCCCATGGCATATAAGCATAAACATGATCTGCAGGAAAGTTCAAGATCAATCATGTACCTGAACTTCAGATCCGTCTCACCCTCGAGCTTAATCGCTAGCTGGTTTAGAATACACAGAAGAATAGCTTGTGGCAAAGGCTGCTCGGTACTGAACAAAGTCTCTGGATCGACATTATTACAGACAAACATTAATGCCGATAAATCTTTTCGTGTTAATGCCTGAAATAAACGCACGGCTAATCGACAACAGATTTTGTGAGAAATCATAAATTGGGCATTTTGCCAAATTCTGCGCATGCCATTTTTAAGTTCCTATTCGTTCCCTATTTATACTACCTTTAAATTCAAATAGCTGAAATTAAAGAAGATAAGTTTTTCCAAAGAAATTTCATCTCACGCTCGGTAATCTTTCTATTACATTCATATATAGAACACATTCTGGATAGAGTCTCCAAATGGCTGCTCTCCCTAGATGTGCTGCCTTCAGTCGCGTCCATTCACAGCGAATCGAATTGGATCCGTACAACAACTCATTCCCATACAGATTTTCCGTAACCTTCATGTGCTCCTAGTTTGCATTTTTCTCATTTCGCCCACCTACGAGCCATTCCGACCTCGTACGAAGCATTCCGACCTCTTTTGGAAACCTATTCAAACTTTATTCAAAAGAATTTGTCACAAATTCACATACGGCCTCAAAGGCTGTGATGATATGACGATCTTCAATAAGCTGGATAAGCGATTGTGCATCTGTGCCAACCGCCAATCGTTGCGGAGTGTCTTGATGCACAGGCTGCTCATGCAGAGAACGCATCTGACGCATGTACTGTTCTAAACCGGCCCTAAATGACTCATTCAATTGCTGAAAGAGATTCGAGCAGAGCGTATCCAACGCTGGCACAACCACCGACATCATTGCACCACGTACACTCTTCACTAGCTCATCGTTTATGGCTGCTCCGTGCTGATGTTGCTAAAAAGTCAAAAATTATTCACAATGGTTCACTCTTTATCTGAATAACATTTAGTTGCATCACTGGCTTGAACTATGACCTCACTTTTCAAATTACAAAAAACACCCTCCAGACAATGATATTTAAATATTTATTTTATACCATAAATGATCACATAACAAAGCTTTTGCTTTATCTCATTTTCGATTTACTTATATCGTTATAAACCTTCTTTCACTGTAATCCCCCCCCCGCCTCCTTCTCCTTTGCTGTTTAATTGTTCCTCTCGCCGTGAGCTTCCTCTTCATTAGCTTATCACTAAAAATACGTCAGAATATGCAAAAACGAACACTAGTAGATGCTCTGAGTGTTTCGGCGACGCCGTCCATCTTCAATTCGAGTGACGTCTGAATTGCTTCGACTGTTGCCGAACGGCTCTCCGAAATCAACGATTCGAACTTCAGAAGCATCCTTTCATCACGCAATA